>JAZDUH010000182.1:20527500-21907500 GCA_036419115.1 Scarus forsteni
TATGATGGGGTGGGAAAGAAGATTTGCATCATGGATGTGCAGCTGGCAAATGCGCAGCAGCAGAGTGATGCTGCGCCTTTCCAAATAAATGCCATGAAGCATTAAAGCATTTACAGGGGAAAAGGTTGAAACAAATGTGAAGGTGTACCTTATAAAGTGGCCCTACATTGATATCAAACACTATTATCAAGCCTATATTGCATTTCAGTATCTTGCCTGGAGTACTCCTGCAATGATTTTTTATTTGACACTTGTATTATAGATTTAAATTGGAACATAAAAAAGCTGTTTTACATTTTCGCCTGTCAATAAAACACAGCTTAAACAAACCTGTGCATGTTCCTAGGAGCTGAACAGATTTACAGTCCAGTTTATCACAGTGATCTCACTCCAGTAACAAAGACAAACTCTCCTCCCGTTACTATTACCAAATATGGGCTTTGATTTCTGACCTCACGTGTGCTGCTACAACCTCTGTGTCATGAGGCAATGCTGAATAATAACTCAGTTATTTGAATGTAAAACTAAACTTACTCCAATGATTTACCTCATGGAAAATCGGCTTCAGACCTGCCTGGAAGTCCTGATATGTGCTTGTGAGTTTATAGTAGCTTTTGTTTATGCTGTTCAGGTACTTAAAAAAAGATCACGCAATAAATTGAAGTCCGGTAAAACAGTGCGTAAACAAAGCCAGGAAAGGTGACCCATACATTTAATGATGAGGGCTGCAATACAGTTATAGGAACATTGTAAGTGATGACACAAAACATAACAGTGACTATTTGTGATATGTGTTTTGTTTAAATGATGATCCAAATAGAAATGCAGAAGCTGCTGTACTCAGCAGTAAGCTGCTGTGGAGGTGTAACACTTCTGTAAGAAATCACAACACAAACAAGACCAAAACAAAGATACAATAGAACCTAATGGGTCACAACATTTTATATGCTTATACGTCTTGCCTCATGATCATGAAAAGCAGGCAGACACCATACTTTAGACTGTGCATCCAGTTACTTATAGTTACCTTTAGCTTAAAAACTTGGAGTCAATGGGTAGCCTGCCTCTGCCCACAGTCATCAGATGAACTCTTCAGTAACTCTACATGGTCCTGTGTGCTTGTTGTGACTCATTTTACCGTGTTATTGCTATTTTATCGTCTACTTTCATCTTATTTTCTACTGATACTCCTAAATAGAGGCTTCGTTTTGTTGACCTACTTCATCAGTGGTTTTTGCTTGAGATGTTGCATTCACGAACAAGTCAAGTCTTTTGAACAGCTCTTTTAAGTGAAAGATGAGAGTGAGTGAGCCATACTTTTGTGAGCCATTCTTAAAATGCAAATTTTCTGCAAATTTAAGAATGGCTTGCAAACGAACTGCCTGTCATGGACTCTGAAGTGAGGCAAGGCCAGAAAACAAAAAAATGTTGGCATGTTCCTTTAAAGCCCACCCTCCTAAGATGAAAGGTCAAATGAGGTCAAAAAATAACTTTAGATGTGCTGGTGTGCAAGTCTTATATATATATATAAGTCCTTTATATGCTATGGCCGGTGCAGGTATGCTCCCTGCCTGCAGCCCATTTGCCGAGTTTCCTCACCTGCTGTCTCTCAAGTCATGCCAAATAAAGGCGACAGTGCCCCAAAAATAGTTTTAAAAAGGTTAAAATTACATGAAATCAAAATTAATTAGACTTGTCAGATCATAATGTCTTAATCAAACTATAGCGATGATGTCCACATGAAGGCATGAAGCCATTTACTGCATTAACTTCTCTAGATTTAAGATGTTTGAAGCCCAGAAGATCAATTCTGCCTGATGGAGAAACTGAACGTCTCAATATGTTCATCAATATCATTTAAGTGCTTAATGGAGGAGAAATATCCCTCCTGCAGCACCATAAGGGAAAGAGATCAGCAGCAGTGAGGTTTAGACATGTTTTATCTCTTAAAAGTGGAGGTCATTTGGAGGAGGAGAGGATTTTTTTTTAAATATCTGACTTTTCAAAATGGATCTATTTAATATCTTTGGGTATGGTACAAAAAAAGGGGGCAGCAAGGCTGCAGGATAAACATGTGCAAATTAGCAAAAAATGTTTGCAGTTTGATCCACAAAATAAACATGTGGTCAAAGCACCCTTAAACTGTGTGATTAAAATGTTGTTATGCAGTCATGTTAAAAAAACTAGAAAATATCCTTAAATTCCAACTTGAGCTGAAAGTATGAACACAACATGCAAAGTATCAAGCAGTTTTCACTTTTTTTTGCAAAAGTTTCCCAGTATGTGCAAGGATCATCAACTACATCTACACAGGGTTTTTTTTTTCCAACAAATAAAGACAGAATATTTATATAAAATGAAAAAATCTGTGGTTTTTCTCATAATATTTACTGCTTGATTATTTTAATTTCTTTCAAAATATATGAAATTCCTACCATATGGACTGATGCAAAGTAGAAGCGTGTGTGTGGTCTAATGAGTCCACATTTCAAATTGTTTTTGGAAATCTCTCAAGCTAAAGAGAAAAATGAAAGCTAGCATCTGTGATGGCCATGGGCAGTGTTAATGGTGATAGATACATGCAGGTTTTGGAGCACATATGCTGCCATCCTAAAGACGCCTTTTTCAAGCGATGTGCACATGGAATCAGTCATGAGTACACAAAGGTGGTGAGATTATGTTGGGGATTTCTGACCTCAGCGAATGACATTACCGATTACATTTGTCAGCAGGTGATCTTTTCTGTGAACAGCCGTACGTGCACCCTGGATGCTGCAGATGTACGCGTTATATAACAGCACAGAGTCACAGGGTCACACTCAGATCTATGTGAGGTGTACGCACAGGTGAGCATTGCTGGTCATCATGAATATCTGTGGGCTTGGCTCAGTTTTGACGATCAGGCTGTGAGGCAGAAAAGGTGGATGGCTCTCACACGATGCTTTTTAATCAAGCTGTGACCGGCCTCGCTCCGTTCAGCTGACGCAGACATGTGACATTTCAGCTGGCCGGGGATGAGCTGTGCGTACATCAAGCACTCCCTCGCCACCTTCTCCCTCCCACAGGTCCAGCTCCTCACACGCCTCGACGCTGGCTGTCAATCAATTGTTTCTGGACTATTCAGCATGAAATGATAACGCTCCTGGTGCTCATATTTTTTTCATGGCTGCCACAGATGTTGTGACTCTTTAAGGAAGCTTTTTAAGAATCAGAGGTGCACTGCAGAGAATAACAAACCTTGCAGAGAACTTATTTTATGAATGGTTATTATACTGTAGCACACAACAGCTCATTCATGTTGACTTTAGTCTGCATGGGAACAGTGGAGGAGATGATGCCAAAACAATAAGATAACAAGATGCAATAGGCCTATACTGCCGGGGGGGATCTGGCACATTAAGCTCTATCTCTCTCTCTCACTCTCGCTCCACACATGCCTTTGCCCCTTTTGTTTGCTCCTGTACTCGTCTCCGGCTCTTGTCTTGTAGGTGGCCTGGGATCCTTGGTGGAGACTGCCTGCTGCTGTGGAGTCACGAAGCCTCAAAAACTTATAGACATGACACATAGTTGGCCATTTCATTAGGAACATTCCATTCCCATCATCATTATAGCTGTTAATGTAGATATTAGCATGACCCCCACATCCATGACTGACACATCTACAGTATCTATTTTTTGTATCACCACATCGGTATGAGGTCCCTCTGAAAATGGGATGTCACATATCAAGAGTCCTTTAAGATAAGATAAGATAAGATAAGATAAACCTTTATTAGTCCCACAGGGGGAAATTTCAGATTTAATTTCAGTATAAAACTTTAACACATTTATACTTAATGGAGACAAATATGGTTGGGATGCACTTGTGGTCTGGGCATCCATGTGTTTATCACTACCATAAATTCTTATTTTCAGTAAGAATATCATTGGTTATACTACTATAAAATGATCACCACAACTATTCAGACACGAGGACCCTCCTGAAAACGAGATGTAGCATCTCAAGAGGCTAACCTCTAATAAATCAGATGACAGGTCTATGGTTCATGGATCTGTCCCTAACTTTAGTTCTTATTTTAGTCCACTTGTCTCCTCCTACCTCCCTTCATCTGCCCACACACCCAACACAGCATCATGTGGATTTGCTGTTCATCATGAGACTGGGATCCACATTCAAGATTTCCTGCTGCTTAACAGAAGGTTTTTTCTTGCCGCCATGATGGAGGGATCCATGATTGGCTATATGGATTCATATTTGTATGTATGTAAGTATATGTGTATCTTTATATGTATATATGTATCTATGCATATATGTGTACCCACAAAATGAAGAGCTTTTGCTCTATTGTAAAGTGTCTTGAGATAGCACTTGTTATGAATTGGTGCTATACAAATAAAGATTGATTGAGATTGATTGATTGAAAACAACACTTTTATGCCTGGTGCAGACCAGTGAGTATTTATGCTATTTGTTTTTGGGTTGTCCATTTGTACATCTATCTAAAAACTGTGAGGAGTTTACAGTTTACTTCAAAGGTTGCACTTATGTCCAATTTGACTTGGGTATGAGCTGATTAAGTTTTGGCAGTATTAATGAAAGGTCATTGGGATTCATTACTATCTCTTTATTGTGCATGCTGTCTCTCTAAGGGGTCATTTACTCATGGTCGAATACAGTCAAACTGAAGAGTTTTCATTACGTTTTGGCCTTCTGTTTACATGGGAACAGTGCCTGGAGTGCTTAAATCCACAAACTTTTGTAACCAGGCTCCAAGTTGGAGAGTTTTCAAAACGCTCCTCCATGCAGCTCTGTGTAAACCAGTCCAAGTGTTTCAGGGTGAAACGCTTATGTCACCGCATGCGCAGTACTCTTTTACATGAAGGCTGGGCACGTATACCAGGAACAACAATTGCTTTGGCCGTCTAACGAGTAACATGTGTGCTGCTTACTGTGCTCGGTTTGTTATCCAAACAGATTTGTTGTCAAGGCAAAAAACACCTGCGTTTTGGTGCGCTGTTTGTGAAAAGTTTTTCTTCTTCGTACATGTATTGTAGCAGCGCTGTTTCTCTGCAAAACTACATTGCCATCTACTGGACTGGCGTGTGTACTGCAGCGTTTTCTAGCATCTCCGTCTGAACGTGGATCGAGTTTGAATACGCAAAGAAAAAAAATTTGCATTTTAAGTGAGAGTGTGTCCGTGTAAACAGGGCTTATAAAGCGTAGAGGGAGTTTCTTTGATCTTTGCACAAACTTCCACTCTGACAAAAACACAAACTTGTTAGATGTTGTAGGTGGCACGGTGGTGAAGAAGGTAGTGCCCAAGCCTCACAGCAAGAACATTGCTGGTTTAAACCTTGTGTTGATCAGGGCCTTTCTGTGTGGAGCGTGAGTGACTGTCCTTCTCTCTATGTGGCACTTTGATGGGCTGGCGACTGGTAGCTATAGGGTGAACCGCCTCTTGACCAAAATCTAGGTCCCTGTGACCCCAAATAGGATAAGTGGTATATATGATGGATACATGTCTTACTTCATTGCATCAAGGAGGAGTTTAGCAATCTAGTGCAGACATCTTTTATTGTTGTTAATAAGCAATGTAACCGCATGCTTTCCCCTGCAAAATAAAAAAAAAAAAAACAGTACTTAACTCTGCACAAGCCAAAAGTGTGCATCATCTGGACTTAGATATTTTACCCACTGTCTGAACACCCACCCCCTGGAATAGGCCTACCAGTGTGATATCATACCATGTTTTGTCCACAGTTTAAGCTCACGAGTTAGGACTGGCAAGCCTGAGAAGAGCATAGACTGTAGTAAGAATGCAGAGTTGCTAGAAATATGGCACTCAGCCATGCTGAAGTACTTAATAAAAAGAGTGTAGACCAGTCAACCATTAAAAGTAGACTGGGCCCCCATGGGGGAGGGGGCTTTAGGTGGATGGAGCTTTAATTGAACCTATAATGTAGAGAGTTTAGGTGGTAAAGGGGTGTTGTGTTTGTGAAAAACTCTTCTTTTAAATAGGTCCCATATTTTGCTCCTTTTCCTGCAGTTTAGCATGGATCCTTGATGTCTTCATTAAATGTTAGTGGCATACTTTGGTCAAAAAAGCTTATGAATAAAGATGCATTCTTTCCATGCTTGCATAACTCCTCAGTTCAGAACGGCTGGTTTTGAGGGCTGTCACCTTAATATGCTAATGGGCCAGAGCAAAGCAGAATACATACAGGCAATTCACCATAGACCTACAGAGTAACTCCAGCAAAGTGGAGCACACACACATTGCTTACAGTCCTGAACAATCACATATATTTAATGCATGCTGGTGACCAGATAACAGGGATCTCATTTCCCCTAGACATCACAGGCTAATGCACAACATGCTAACCGTAGTAGTAGAGTAACAACTTAGCCTTCCTTCCAGTCTAACATTACCAAAAACAAAGGGGTAAACTCAGGTAGATCAATGAGGTTAGGTATGCTAAATAAAATATACAGTAACCTAACAGTATATCCACAGACAACAGCTCACCAAATACCATGAGTTTACATTTAGGCAGCCTGCTAAATACAGGTTTTGATGTCTAATATCACATTTTGTGGGCTGGGGGGAAGGCTAGATTATGCGAAAACTACAGAGTGGATTTGGCTGAAATTTTAAGGAGATGTTGGTAATGGCTCAACCTAAAAATCATTAGATTTGGGTGGTGATCCAGATAACCACCATTAGCGAAGGATCATTTTTGCTCGAAAACTATGTAACTAATAATATCAACATGATTCAGAGTGCTAGGAGTGGGTTTTCAGAGTCAGAAAGGAATCATTTTTCAGTCTGTATTTTAATAAGAAAAAAGCCAATTTAATGTAAATGTTTATCATTATTTTCGTAACTCTGACTGGATGAGCTACCTGTCAGTGTGGGTGGACTCGAACACATCTACATCCAGTCATCAAAATGGAGCATATGAACCCAAGTTTTACATGGTCATATCCAAAAATATCCTGACTTTCATTTGATTGGTTGACTGTGTTTGAAAAGGTTCTGTCAGCCTTAAGTTGACTCTATGTGACCCTCAAAAAAAGCAGTTCTGCTAGCCCTGATTTAAAGCATATTGGAAATAGTGTCCAAGTCTTGAAAGAAATCACAAACTTAACTGCAAGACAGGTTTATATACATCAACAAATCTTTAAACTGGTGGTATTTAATGTCCTTAAAAATGTGAAGCGGAGTACTGATACATTTTATTACTGCAACTAGGACTCAGTTTTACTTCTGTTTGGCATATCTGTCTGACAACATCATCTGACATTAAACTTCTGTTTATGCTTTACCCATTCACGTCATAACAACTACCTTGAAGATTCAAGACATGAGGCAGTGACTCAAACTGGCACTGAACCTTAACGCTTTTTTGGTCTTTTTGTCCAACAGCAACTTCTGTATCACACAAATCAGGGCATAGATATGTTGCCATTTTTGATTCTTTTGCCCTATTTGGTTAGTTTTAATGAATTAATTTTAAAAAGCACAGCTAGCTAAGGCTGTGAATAGTCCATAAATGAATCAAATCCTTTTTCCATCATTAATTCTGCCCCTCCTCTGTCCCTATGCTTCAATGTAAACCAGAACATTAAGCACTAATTCACAGCAAACACTTAAAGCCTCCAAGTTTATAGGATTTGCATGTAGGAGATCTACAGTTGTCGTGAGAGAGTAACAGTTTTTTCCATTCACTGGAAAGTTATGATGACTGAATGCTGAGTGCGAGGGCCGAGAGGTTTCAGCGCTGCCTGCAGAGAGAGGAGGACTCCTTGAACCCTCAATTGCACATTACACACCACAAGAGGGGAGCTTTCAGTCTGTTTTTCTTCAGCAGTCCTGAGGGTAATTTTATTTCAGGTTTTAAGAAAGTCTAAATTTGACCTCATACGGGATGGAATCCTCCCAGAAAATAGACTGGTCTAATTATAAGCAACATGAGGCCACAGGGGTAAATTACAGTACGTGGTCCCACTGTTAAACCATGGTGGACGGTCTCTTTAGTCTTTGGCTCCCCCTGCTGGCTTATCAGGCTGAATGCAGCAATAAAGATCACCTGTTTAATCATTCACTTGTTCTTGATCATCATTTATCATTTCCTGTTACTGGCAATGAAACCAACTGTATAACGTTGTAATTGAGAAATAATGACCATTTGAGCAGAAAACATAGAACATCTTAAATGCAGACAAAAGCCACAAATGTAACAATACTTCCATACTTAGTCCCATAATTCAATATGGGTGATTGCTGATTATCAGGTGAATCAAAGTAGTTATGGAGGATTTAAATCACATGTCCTCTCTTGGAAGATGATTTGTAGTGTTAATTCTGTATTCAGTATTTTGTTAGCAAAGTCCCCTTGTTTGGGACCTTGTAGTTCGAAAAGTTTAGGGTGCTCATGGAGACATTATGGGGGTGGGTTGTGAGGTGGTGGTGGAGTTGAGGGTTGGTAGGCCGAGGTATACCAGTGGGGGCCAGCTGGTTAAGTCAGACCCGTGGTTTTAGATTATTTTTGCTCAAAATGCATGTGATACAAGACCAAGTTCTCAGGGCATACCTTATTCATTTACATACAAAATAGCCTTTAGGGCATGTTAATATATCTTTTGCCAGTTTGTTATTTATTTGTAATTAAATCATTGATAAATATTATCAACTGTGTTACTAATGAAGTACTTACAAACAAATTATCTATATTTAGAATAAGCCCAAAACGTCAGTGTAGATTCTCATTCATCCAGGTTATGATTATCTTGAGGATTCAAAAGCGAGGCAACTGGACTGTGTTGAGTTTTGGGAAGACGTTTCACTTCTCATCCAAGAAGCTTCTTCAGTTCCAAATGACTGGTGAAGAAAGCAGATACTTACATTATTGCTCTGTTTATGTCTTGGTGTTTTGTCCAATCCCAAGGACAAAACACCAAGACATAAACAGAGCAATGTGGTGTATGCAGTCTAGTGCAGTGAGGAATGCTCAGACCTGTACATGGGGGAAACTAACAAATGCTTTGGGACTCTGCGGTCCACCTTCACTTAAGGGTGTAGTCAGTGATGTGGGAGAAAACGAGTGGAGAGGTTGTTGATAAGCAAATTTAGGCCCGCCTCCCGAAAGCTGATGGACGTGCATCGTCATGGAAACGGACGTAGAAACTGCAGAGCTGACCAAGGTAGCTAAGGTAACCCCGACTCGACAGACAACTCGACTGCCATTATTGATAACATCACGACAACAGTACATTCTGGCAGATTAGACAATAAGATGAATGCTCGATGGCTGTTACTGTTATGTGAAGCAACACAAAGCTAATGTTGCTTACCTATCCAGCAGAAAGATGGCGACATCCGCGTCCGTATTAGGGTCTTTCATTTAGCGGAGTTCCCTCCACCGTCGGAAAGCAACACCAATGTTGGCCCGGGTCTTCGCTCTTTCATGGTCATAGCCCTTCTTTTTCACTTTTCACTCCTCTGAACTTTTTCTTTGGGCTGTTTTTCAGCCATTGCTACTGCACCTATTGTGTCTCTCTCTTACGCTAACTGCACACGCTACGCAACCTACGACTCCCCCTCGCCCCTCTGTCTGATCTGCGCATGAGTATGATCACCCCCTGTGGGGGGGTTTACCCTGTTTTGGTGACTAGTCCTGAGCCACAGTATTTACCTGCTGAAATTCAGAGCCAAGGCTGTGTATTGAAACCAGACTTTTTTTTCAACATGCTGTCAGTGGGGACATCTTGTGGATGGAAAGGAGAAATACGGTGATTTTGACAAATAGTGCATTAGATTAGAAGATTAGAAGATCGCTGACTACACCTTTAAAGGACACTGGACACTCTTTTGAGGATTGCAATGTGCAGATTTTGGTGAGAGAGAAAAGATGGTTTGAAAGAGGAGTTCAAGAAGTCATCCTCACCAGACTGGAGAAAACTTTCCTTAGCAGGGGGGGTGCTAAACTCTCTTCCCAGGAAATCCTCCAAACATTTCCACCTGGGAGCATGTGACCACAACACCTCACATGACAGGGGGAGTTAACTACCCATTCGGGTTAATGACACTCAGGGGCTGAATCTCCCTGTGAAGAGTTTCTATGAGTTCTTTCTCCAACTTCTTTCCTTCTATTGTTGTTGTCTTCTTCTCTCGTAAGATAAATATCTGCTTCCTTCACCAGTCATTTGGAACTAAAGAAGCTTCTTGGATGAGAAGTGACACGTCTTCCCAAAACTCAACACAGTCCAGTTGCCTCATTTTTGAATCTTCAAGAATAAGCCCAAAGCTACGCCATTTAGTTTTTTTAAGAATTTGCTCAAGTGTATTTGACTTATCAGGTATAGATTAAATACTATTTCTTATGGACCCATAAAGGCCAGTCTCATTTTTCTATAAGGTACTGATGAGTCATCATTAGTTTGGCCTGAACAGGAGCCTGTGCATATGTGGAGCTCCTAGGCTGCAGTCAAAGGCCCCGTTTACACAGAAACATTGTCACCAGAAATTGAAAGATTTTTCCTTTGTTTTGTTTGTTTTCTAAAGCACTCCACATTCAAGCCCTTTCTACTCATGATATTTCCAAAAGAATACCTTGGTAACCCAGCCAGAAAACTCTCTGACCTTCTTGTAAGTTTCCCTGCAGTTTGTATATCAGTCGATGTGGGATCGGAAAACAGTAGAGGGGCAGCTGGTTCATTTCAGGGTACAGTCTGGCTAAAACACCTGCTGTTTAGGTTAACACAATCACATATTATGCTCCAAAGAATTATTTTTCTAAGAGAACTTCATTATCAAACTTTTCTTTTAACATTACTGTCAAAAAAAGAAACAAAATCAGAGTGGACAAGTGGCAGCACTGTGGTATGTGACACGAGGTGGGACAAGCGGGAACATGACAATAATCTGTAAAGCCCCTGGGAGCACAAATCAACAAATCTTTCTTTGTGTGAGTTTGATGATCTTATTTATTTATATCATTAAGTGCCTAAAACTATTACAAATATGTTTTCATGTTTGGATCTTTTATATCAGCAGAGAAGTTTTTGAGGGTGCTCAAAAACTGGATGTAAAGTGGATGGGCTTTAGACAACGTCTGATTAAATGACAGCTAAATCAACCAGTTAAAAAGATAATAAACACCAAGTCCCGCCCACTCAAAGACAACAAACTACCTAAGTCCTGCAAAGTAGGCTCTATACAACAAAGCAACAGCAACCATGCTCACACAGTCCTGACAAATAATCTTATTCCCACAAAAAAAAAAGAAGGCTTGAAAAACACTGAAATTAAGTTATTGCCCCATTAGAAATTATTATATTTCCACTATCACAAATATGGCATTTAAAAAGAAAAAAATCAATGTTAGTTTAAAAAATGGGGGAATCTTGATTGACAGTTTCCTATTTTACATCCACCATCCTTCCTTAACCCTTGGGGCCAGTCTAAAGTTTGTCCATCGCAAACTGCTAAGCACAAAATGTGTTCTTTTTAAAAATGAACTATAAGAATGTTATACATAAATGTTATATTCTACTTTAGTTCTTTCATTAAGCAATTTTGCAGCAACGTCTGATCTTATTATTGATATCAAATGCTCATTATTTTTCAAGATTTAACCCACTGAATGCCAGGTTTTTGTCATGATACCACCATTTTTTTTTTCAAATGAAAAACCCAAAACAAATCGATTATTTTCAATATATACAATGCAAAGTAGATTTTTTGTTTTGGATAGCCTGGATTTTATGCATTATTATTTTCTTTTCAACATCAAGTACTCACAATCATGCACAAAAAAAATGTGATTTTCACAGTGCAGTTTTACAAATATTATACAATGATTGTATTTCATTTTTTTAAGATCGATTTTAACCCTTTAAGGCCCAAGACCATATATAATAGCCAGAAATTTTTTAATTTTTTGGAACTGAAATGTTTGTTTCACTTTCTGCTAAAATCCATAAAAATCAAAATGTCCATAAAATTCAACATATAGATTTTTCGGATATCATCTGATCCATTAGGTGTTTTTGGCAACTGATAATACATTTGAAGGCATTTTTATTATTTATCTGATTGTATTCAGATGGGGTTTTTTGTAATTTGTTGATCATCTTGAGTAGATAGAGGTATTATAAAAGTATGTATCAAATATGATACACTTGTCCTTATAGGGTTAAAACCAACATCTATCCTAAGCAAAAATTAATGATTTTTAATGTTTTAATCCTTTAAATAAATGTTTTGGTCATGACGCCACTATGTTTTAAGATGGAAAACAGAAATGATTAGTATATACATGCAAAGCATGCGTTTTGAGATAACTTTTTTAGTATGGAATATGTAAACTGCTACTAGCAATATTTCATGCATTATTACTTTGTGCCATGTTGAATACTCACACTCATATAGTTAAAATGTACCACCTGGTGGAGAATAGAAAAAATGATTAATACCAGGATTGATCCAGAGATTTTAAAATGTATGGATGATGTTTGAATAGAAGTGGGATCAAAAGTTGCAGTCTGGATGGGTTTCAATGGCACATTTCTGCCCTAAACCAGGGGTGTCCAAACTGTGGCTCGGGGGCCAAATGTGGCCAGATGCCCATTTTGAATTGGCCCCCGAAACAGTTTAGGATTCAAGACATTTTGGTTACAGCAGCAAATGCCATCAACCATGCACATTTCTGCTGTATTTACTTTGCCACAAGGTCTAATTTACAAATTACATGGCAATATTCATCTTCAAGCACCAACATTCTTGCAGTTTACTCTTGTTTTGTGTCTGAAAGTGAAGATTAGTTTTAAGTGTCTCCCATCTCTGCTGCTCAAAAGGTCTCCTGCATGCTAGGTGTGACTCTAGTAGGCTACAATATTGTAATAGCCCAGGGTTACGAAAGCCCCTTGACAGGTGATAGCCCACCCATTAACCTATAAACTTAAACTTCAATACACTAAAAGTGAGGCGCAGAAAGTGGCTCAGTTGTCCATGTATTCCTCTTTATGTGGCCCTCGATGTAAAAAGTTTGGACACCCCTGCCCTAAACAGTCTGAGTGTAACACTAGTTTGTACAGTGTCAGTGTTGTAGGTTTAAAGTAGAAGCTGGGCTGGAAATGGGTCAAATAAAAACATATAGTTTCGCCGAACTTAATGCAATATGAATGATCAGTGCATACATTATCGTGAAATACGCAGCACAAAAGGCTCACATCCTTCGTCATTTTCGTATTTTCCGTCACTCTCCTCAGTACGTGAACGCACCATGTAGTTTGTGCCCCGGTCAGCTGACTGCTGGCTGTCATGTGGCGTTTACAGGCTCAGGAGATCCCAGAGAGAGTTAGTGAATAACAACCTGGGAGAACAAACACATCTCGGTGGTCCTTTTGTTTGTCCCCTCACTCTTCAGCATGGCCTGGACTAACTATCAGTGGTTCCTGGCGGGGCTTATGCTCTTAAGTGGATCCATCAACACATTATCGGCGAAGTGAGTATTTTTGGTGCTGTTATTGAAGTCATGTGTGTTGTTAAATTCACTGCAGGGTGGTTAGAGGGCTTAAATGAAACTGTAGTGGTGTTTTCCTAAAGCTTAAGAGGCCTTTAAATAAAGCACATTGCTTTTAAGTCAACTTTTTAAGCTAAAACGTGGAGCTAGTCGAAGCAGCTTGGTTATTACGTTGTTGTGACAGCATTAGCATGTCAGGTTATCTCCTACTGATACTGAATGGACAGACATTAGCCGTGTTAGCTCAACATTAACTCTGTTATCAAACTGCGAGTGCCATGGGAGGCTAATGTCACATTTCCCCCCTTAAGGAAGCTAAGTGAGGATGTCTAGGCTGAAATGTCGATGTTATTGACATGGCTATCAGATAGCAACAGGAAGAAGCATTTGTTTGTGCAGAAAGACTGAAAGTTTATCAGAAGTCAAATGAGAGCAGTTCTCCTAAATGAATCGACCCCAAAGCAGCATCATTACATTGATAAGAGCTGTTTCAGGAAGACATTTACTGTGTCAGAGGTTGGACCTCAATCCACTTTTGCTTGTCCAAAAAGCTACTGAAACATCAGTCAAAAACAAGAAGAGCTCCGAGAGCACAAATCTCCACTAAGGCATTTTAAACATTGTTGTGGTGAAATCACCATCAAAATCCTACCACACTCCACTTGTGCCATGATCGATATTCCCTGAAAATTTCATCCCATTCCGATGAGGACTTTTAGAGTTAATAACAGAAAGGTAGAAAAATGTCCTACATTGAAATGTTAACAAATCAGTAAAACAATTCCTGGATCCACATTAAGAAGAGAATCACCACCAAAATCTTACCAATTTTCTTTTGTGTCATGACCAACATTCCATGAAAATTCCATTACAATCTGTTTAGTATTTAAGAGTAATTTGGGAAAATGTGGAAAAGTACCCTATGTTGCAACGTAAACAAATCCTAAAAGGGGAATCCGATTTAACAAGATTTTATTTTACTTATAAGCCAAAATGTGGGAAAATGTCCTATCTGAAAACAGACAAAAATTAATGGAGTCAAAGCACATTGTATGCACAGTGAACATCCAGTTTAGTTTTGTATAGAATCAAAAGCTTTATAAAATGTTGGAAATCAACATATTTGCCACACAAATTATTGTGATACTGAAGTGTTAGTTGTCACAAGAATTTTAGCCATATGTTCAAGTAACAAAACTTTTTCATAGCTGTCACTGAAATTAAAATATTAAACATTATCTTTGTTTAAATAATCTAAATTTACAAGCCACTACCTGTATAACTCTTCAAATTAAACAACTATAATGGCAAAATTCGGTAGTTTTAGGTCAAATTTGTGTACAGTGTAAAAAAAAAGACTTCATCAACTTTGATATTTCCAGTCTATGAAGCCAAAACCAGGAACTTAATCTATTTTTTAATAGAAAATGTCAAGAGTTTATGACTCAGTAAAGTCACTTAGCCAGAGGTTTTCCTCCTTTTCTTAGTGAAACAAGAGACTCAGCTTTATGTACTTCTCCAATAATCTGTGATGTCAGCTGTCTGCAGCCTGAGTCACGCTCCACACTCTCGTTTGTCCCTTTGAGGGTTTTTCTGGCTGAGCAGAAAAGGCTGTCTGAGTGCGTGTGAGACAGGACAAGCTGTGTCCTGTCGCTCAGAGACAAATCAGGTGAAGTTTCATAACAGTCACCTGATAGCAGTGCTACACAGCACAGTGAGTTTAAAACAACATGTAGGCTGATAGTTCTGGTGTAGGTTTCCACTCGGTTTATACATTTTGGATATTTTCTCAGAGACTGCTAATAGAGCTGTAACAAGTAGGGAACTGGTTTACTAGGTCATGACAAGAATATATATAAAAACTGAACGAACAGGGATAATTTAAGTACTTAATTAACTAAGGTGAATGACCTTAACAAGTCACCTGCAGAGCCTTAAAAAGCTGAATGGGATTTGAAATGTAAGATCATAAAATAAAATGTCCTAAAATTTTACTGTTGCCACTACAAGGTCTACATTTAGTATTGCTGTCTGTCATGAATACTAAAGATTCCTCTGCAGCACTGAAGCTGATCACGATGGTCTGATATCTAAATGCATAAATGCAGCCTAAAGTGTTCAGAGTAGTGTAATTAAATGACCAGGTCTAGCCAGCAAGCTTTAACCACATCACACTTTGAGGAAATTAAACTGAAATACAAAACCTTTGACTGGTTGATGAAAACTCTTTTGTCTGTTGCTGCTGCTTTTCATCAGTCATTTTTGTTCTCCATTTAAAACAGCCATTATAGCATCCTTACTTAAAAAAAAGGTTATTTTAAAAACAAAGGGCAGCACGGTATGCTTGTATGAATTAACCTCTTTCACTATTAAGTGGGGGTGGAAGAACAAATCGATCCACATAAGTATTGGGATATTTTGTTTGATGATTTGTGAATGGATTTTTTTGTTCAAAAATTGTTTTTTTTTACAAATTTAAATGCTTCATTTTAGTCTGTGTTAATAAGCCACTTTTAAATGCAATCCAGGCATTTGAAGAGAGAGTATAAACAGCTGGTTAAAATATATTGCTGAATAAATCCTAAAAAACTGACACACATGTGATGTGTATTTTTCCTGATATAGTCTGTAGGCATCATCATTGTTCATCTTTTGCACTGGCGTTGAAAAAGCCAACTAAAGATTGCATAAATTGACAGTATTATAGAATTGCAATTAAAATCAAATCAAATCTCCTAAAAAAACGTAAAAAATCAAATCAGGAGAAAAGTGAATCGTCCCAGCCCTGCTATTTAACATGGAATAAAGTGTTTCCCATACAAGGATGATACTAAGGCCCCATCCACACGAAGACAAACCGAGGTCTAAACACATACGTTTTTGGCCGAATCTGCGTATCATCCATACGAAGACGGCGTTTTGGGGGTCTGTAAACGATCATTTTTGAAACCAGGTTCCAGAGTGGAAAGATTTTGAAATGCTGTAAATGCAGGTCCTTGATTACTAGCTCTCTGCAAGTTTTCAGATACGCTTACGTCATAGTTTCATATCTTCACTGACACGCATGCACCACACGCGGCAACGACAATGGCAACGTACGTGAAGCATATGTGCTGATGAAGCTAGTGACCCTACTATCCCTGTTGCAGCAAAATGTCCTTCTTCTCAATCACCACCGAGTTGAACAAACAATTATCAAGGACACATTACGGCACTGTATGATCACTTTTTCACAACCTCTCTTTACAACTTTTGCTGTTTTTTCGCATGTGTTTTACAGCGTTTTCATGCGTATCGAGTGCATTCAGACACACATTTTCTGAGAAGCCTTCATCTTTATGACGATCGTTTTGGAAACTGGATAAGGGGACATATCATGCTTGTTTCTCCTTTTCACTATGCCAGACTAGGATGCCTGTAAAGCATTTCTGCCCTCAGTACAAGTCATTTAGTTCCTTCATTGCCCCACAATAGCATTCTCAAAATCCTCATTTTAGGCCATTAACAAGGTCTCGTTGAAACATGAGGATCTCAGGATGACCTAAAGTTACCTCGCAACGTCACAGCCCTTTTTGCTCTAATTGGTCAGTTCTATCGGGGGTAGAGCCAGCCTGTCCTTCTTCTTCTACTGTATTTTCTGGCAGGCTCAAAGCAGCTAGCGCGTATTGAGTCCCCCTACAGGCCAGAGCTGGTAATGAGTGACTGTGAGCTAGGGAACTATATACCCCTACTGCTGGATGTGTTCCTCGGTGACGGTTTTGTAGCTAACGGACATCACAGAGGAGGAAGTGTTTTATCAGATTACTCCAATAAAAAGAAAGGTACCTCGTGATGTCACGACGTTTGAAATCTCGCGGACATCTCGCAATGACCTATTTTCAGAGGCATCAAATCTCGTTCTAGGATATCAGAAAAAATACAATATCTAAGTTTTTGAAAATTAAGGGGGTGTAAGGTCTTGTTTTCAAATTTATTATATTATATGTAAGTATTAAATCATGCATCAGCATGATATGTCTCCTTTAAGCGCTTTGTCTTCATGTGGATGGGGCCTAAGACAGGCCGCCCTGGTAAACTTAAATCCACTTAAGCGTATTTACTAGCCTTTCTTCTAATTTAGAAGATGTTTACATAAATAATCACTATCTACGGGCCGGAGAGACACATCCCTGCATATGTCCTTCCCTTACATACTCAGATTAAGGTACAAACATCTGTATATGTTTTTTAAAAGTAAGTTAGAATTCCTTGATCAGCATTCGAATCACCACCAAAATCGTATTAGTTCTAACTTGTGCTATGTCCAACTAACTTTTTGAGTTATCTTGCCAACTAACAGACTGACAAATGTTGCCAAAACATAACCTTCTGCACACGGTCACACTGTGATTTAGTTGCCCTGACCACAGGATGGTGTCAGTATTGCCCTTTAGAGTTACTTTTGTTGCTCCGTAGAACTAAGTTAGCACAGATTACACCATCTTTACTAGAAAAAAACTGCACTTCACAGTTAAACAGACCAAATCAGTGGCTATAATAAAACCCAAAACAGAATCAGTATCAGTATCAGCTGATTTTACACTCAGATGATTGTTACATGCTGTAAAAATGAAAAATGTATCCCTTGCACAGAAACATAATGGAAATTTAAGCCATTTAGGTTATTTTAGACCTACGTTTGTACTATTAGGGAGATGCTTGATGCAGACTCTGATTGGTCAGCAGTTTCCATCTCGTGTGGATGAGCTCAGACATGGTTGCATTTGCAAAAAAAAGTGCTGTGTTGTCATTTTTAAAGACCACGCTCTTGTATTTTAATGCAGGCTTGATGTCACATGCTTGTCATGCTTCCTCTCATGATCATGACAATAAAAGTCAAACAGGCTTACATGCTCATAAACCTCAACCTCGGACAACTTCATTGTGTTATTTATTATAATCCACAGGGAAGCACATAACTGCTTTGTGAGACAAATGCAGATTTGATTACAGAAGCAAAAGTGAAATGTTCAAAATGAATCAGAGGTTTAGCACACAATAGATGTCAGTTCAGTGTCCACACAGGTCTGTTTTTCACCATACAGAAATAAGTGAAGTAAAAAGTGGAAGCAGAGCCTTGACTTTCCTTTAGCAGCTCTGCCAGATTTCTTCAACCTGATTCCCTTTTGTCCTCTGTGCAACATTTCATAAACATTCAATCTCTTTTTAGTTTCAGCTCAACCTTCATATGTGGAGGAGGTATTTATATGTCAGAAAAGGTTGAACATTTAAAAACAGGATCAGAAAACTGTTAAGAAAATTATTCTAGTTTTTCAAGGGTGGCAGGATGTCACCAAGCTAAATTTATTGCTTTTGAGAGATTCGACAAGGAAGGATTTGTCAATTAAAACGGACTACATTGTCAATAACTTATCAAAATGACAGCTGATAAACTAATTTCAGATTTACCTTGGTGGCCAGTTTCTGCTTTCTCTGTAGAATCATTTGGATAAAGAGTACTAGTCGTACTGCTGTGTGTAATTTGCAGTGATTTTAATATTTTATTTCTTTCAGATGGGCTGACATGTTCAGAGCAAATGGCTGCAAAGACGACCCTGAGCATGAGTTCTCTCATCCGTTCGTACAGGTAAACACATTTTAAACATGGCACTCCATTTTCACTCACATGTCGTGCACATTAAAATCTCTGCTTATTAAAGGCAGTTTAAATTATATAGCTGATATCATTGTTGTTATCATATGAGCCTTGGTGTAAAACATGCCATGACAGTCTGAATTAATTGCAGTTAATTACAAGCATTTTTAATGTGCTCAAGTTAAGCTGAGAAAGTTTCTCTGATTCCTTTGAGATTCAAAAAAGCTTGGTGGAGTTTCTTTTTCCTGTTTTAACAAAACCCAGCCTACAGGGATGTTTGTACCAGATTTATTTTTAGATCAAAACTAGGGCTGGGTTAAAAAAATCAATTTATTCGATTTTAATGGATTTCCCTTTAAATGGCTCATAATCGATCCATAAAATCCAAAGATTGATCTTTTAACTTGGGTAGTTTTTTCTTCATTGGACATGCAGAGAAGCAGCCTGTGGTATCAACCCAGCTAGTATTGTGTAATCTGCGTTTAGCGCTGCTTTCAGCTGAACAAAATCTCGTGAGATTTTACTGCAAGTAATCAAAGAAACACGGCAGAAGCAAACAGCACTATATGGGCTCCACCGGCGAGTTTAAAGGCTGACGTATGGACGTATTTCGGATTTTACAAGCATGAAGGAAAAGAGGAGTTGGACAGAAAACAAGTAATATGCAGAATACGCATTAATGTATGGAATTAATATAAGATTAATGTAACTGCTTTGGGTTCATTTCTTAATGTAAAAACAATTTTAATAATGCACCAGGTCAAAAGTCACTTTTTAAGTTCACAGTATTATTTTAACTGAGATATCCCAGACTGAATAAATATCTTATTGTATCGTGAATCAAATCAATTTGAAACCTGGTAATATCGAATTGATCCAGAAAATATGAATCGATACCCAGCCCTAATCAAAACACTGGCAAACATTGCTGCTCTTCCCAGATGCCACCAATGCCATTTGTTAACAGTTTAGTTGAAGATTAATACTGACACAAAGCAGAAGTCATTTACTGATGCTATAATGGCTACAAGTGGCAGGCAGCAGCATTCCAGTTTAGGTGGAGCATTTGACCGGGACTGCAGGCCTGAATTTCCAAGAAATAAGAATCAGACCAGTAATTCTTGCACTGACCCAAGCCTATCCATATTCTACACATTACTCTGTCTGTTTTTAATCTGAAAAATCTAATGGTTTTACTGAAACTGCCTTATGACTTGAAAAAAAACTTCAACATCATGCGTCTGCGAGAGTGTGGGGCAGTATCCTCCCCCACACGGTGGCAGGACTAACCACTGGTCCACTGGAGAGTCTTACAAAACATGTTTGACCTTTTTGATTAAACAGAAGCTGAAAGCAGCATTGGTTTGTGAACAATGTGAACACAGAGCTGAGAACAATAAACCCAGAGGACATTTGACTTCACTCTCTTTTTGGTCATTACTCAAATTACACTGACTGGCCACTTCATTAGGTACATCCAACCATATGCTTATCAATGCAAATAGCTGGTCAGCTAATTGTGTGGCAAAATTTAGGCATGTGCACACGGTCAAGAGGACCTGATGTTCAAACAGAGCGTCAGGAGGGGGGAGATAGGGATCATGAATTTCATAAAATCTACTGGGATTTTCACACGCAACTTTCTCAAAGGTTTATGATGAATGGCCCAAAAAAGAGAGTATATCCAGTGAGAGAAGCAATGTAAAGAAATGTATCAGTTCTATTAAAACCAGAAATGATATTGTCAATTAAAGCTATGGTCTACGATTTGGAAGCTTTGTACATATTAATAACACCGTTTATAAGGCTGTTATGGTCCTATGGTCCTATCTACACAGTATAAAGACCAAAAAGAACGAAAAAAATCCATTTAGTATATCCGCTGAAAAGCTGCATACTAGCTGACCAATCAAACCTAAGAACCTGTGACTATTAATTGGTCCGTGAGTTGGTCCATGAGTCCATCCAATCCCCTGTCTCTCTCACTACGCAGCGTCATGCGTAGTGCGTCATGGTCCCGTCTCCTCCCCTCTACCTCCGGTGAGCAGCTAGCAGCGTTAGTTACTGAACTATCATGGAGCCGGAAAAGCCTAGCGCCGAGACCGAAGCCGCCTCCCTCTCCCGCGGGGCCCAACGGAGCTCTGCCCGCGGGTTGAGGCCTGTTAGCGGGCTAACGGCTGACGCCTAACGAATAGCCTCAGCCGGCCGTCAGACCTTCAGCATCGGCCGTTTCGCCCCTGGTTGATCAGGTAATGGCTTTGTTTACTACAGTGGGAGATGTCTGCTGAATAACTCTGGTTAGTCTGTGCCTGGCCTGGCTAATAACTTGTAGGGGAGCGGGTTAGCCTGTTAGCCGCTAATCGTTAGAACCGTAAGCTAAGCTGGGGAGGACAGGCTGAGAAAGATAAATCCTCCCCCACACTCGGCTCCGCTCTGGCGGCGCCAGACCCGCATTTGCCGCCGGTCCAATTGAAATGGCTACTGCTGTGTGTTATAATGGAGATGTCTGTCGTGTTTGATACTTTCAGTTGAGCTGAGCTGTTTTTGATTGAGTTTGCTGCTGATATATTATGCTAGTTGCTCGTAGCTCTGTCCGAGGGGGCTTATATGAGGCGACACGAGCTGGGGGCGGGATCTTGGAACACAGGAAGGAGAGGTGAGGGAAGGGGGGGCAGGCTGCGGTTTCAAATCGTAGACCACAGCTTTAAACAGTATTGGTTGGTGTGTTGATTGGACTTATGAACAAGGGCAGCAATAAGGGGTGTCCCAATACAACTTTTTCATCTTCTATACGATCCTGATATTGCAGCTTTGAGAATTGTCCGATACGGATATCGATCTCATACGATATCAGCAGGAATCATACAGACTTTTATTACTTATTTTGTAGTATGGACTGTAAGAAAAGGCTTGATCAAGTGAGATTACTCAAACAGAGAACAGCAGTCAGTAAGATTAGGTAAGAAAAAAATAACCCATTTGTTTTTAACCAAGGGGTTAAATAAATTTTAACCTTAAACATAAGAATGTACTACAGTTAAATAAAATAAATAAAAATACATTAGAAGACCCTGAAAAGTATCTTCAATCACTCAATCATTCAATTTCTGTTAGTATAGAGCCAATTTATAACAAGTGTTATCTCAAGGCAGTTTACAATAGAGCATAAAGCTCTTCATTTTATGGCTACACATATATGCATAGATACATATATACATATATATACAAATATATACATCCAACACCCAAAATGAATCCATATAACCAATCATGAATCCCTCCATCATGGCAGCAAGAAAGAACCTTCTCAGTAACTCAGTAAAAACAAAAACATTCTTAAATTGTAAAATAACTGCTGTGTTTCATTTAAACATAAGCATATTCCACAACTGAAATAAATAACTAAAAATTAAATCAGAATGGACTGCTTGTATAGGAGTTTTATATATTGGAGATTTTAGATGCAGGCCGATACAATAGGATATTTGTTTTTTTGCTGTTATCGGACCGATATCAATTTTGGATCGGGACACCCCTAGCAGCAATATCAGTAACAATGAAAAATCTCCATCCTTTTTCCCAAGATATTCGACTAACTACTTTCAGTCTTTTTAAATTTCTGAAAACGCAGGACCCTCTTAGACACAACATAATTCTTTCAAAGTAGCAATTCATTTTTCTGCCAAATGTATAATTCAGTCATCTTCGATTTTCTGCTGTGCCCAAAGTCATGAGTAACTAATCCTGTTTCCTGTCTGTGTCTGCTTCTCTCTCTTTGCTCTCTGTCTAAGGCAGTGGGGATGTTTCTGGGCGAGCTGAGCTGTCTTGTAGTTTTCCACATATTACTGTGCCATGACAGAAGGAGGCCCGAGCCCCAGATGAACCCAGGCCGGAACTTCAGCCCTCTGCTCTTCTTCCCGCCTGCTATGTGTGACATGACAGGCACCTCCATCATGTACGTTGGTAAGTGACCGTTACCCCCCGACTCTTTATCTGCTGTTGTTTTTTAACCAAGATTCAGACAAAGTTTCAGTCTTACAAGGTCTAACACAGAGATAAAATGATAGCATATTAAACACAAACTTTTACTTGTTCTTACTCACCTCTCTTAATGTGTCCAGCTCTAAACATGACCAGCGCCTCCAGCTTCCAGATGCTGCGTGGAGCCGTCATCATCTTCACTGGTTTGCTCTCGGTGGCGTTCCTCGGGCGGCGTCTGAAGCCCAGTCAGTGGATCGGTATCCTCATCACCATCCTGGGTCTGGTGTTCGTGGGCCTCGCTGACTTCCTCAGTGGAAACCACGACTCTACGCACAAACTCAGTGACGTCATCACAGGTAAGACCATCAGGGTCATCATTAATGTGTTTATTCAGTTTTTTTTAATTTATTGTACAAGTTAATACAGATGAAACAAGTGGTTATTATTAATAAAAATAATAATACAATTTACTTAAAAGCACCTTTCATGACACTCAAGGACGCTGTACAGGTAAACTCAAGACCTACCTTTTAGCTGATTATATTTATTATTATTTGTCATTATATTTTAGCTAACTTTAACCCTCTTATTCTGTTTTATTTCTCCATATCAGTTTATATTTTTCATTATATAATTTTATTCTTTGTAAAAATACTTTTCTTTTTATTACCCTATTTTAGCCGTTTTGTTATGCACCTGGTGTTAGGCTTTCTCATTTTACCATATTATTCATTTAAATTTAATTTGTATTGTTATTATATTGTTTTATTTATTTACATATTACATTTGCACAGGCTCACCAAATTAGACAAAATTAGATGGTGCCTGGTCTAATAGGTCTTGGTTTCTGCTACAACATTCAGATGGAAGTGTCAGAATTTGGCATAGGCAAAATAAAATCATGGATCCATCCTGCTTTGTTTTAACTGTGCAGGCTCGTCGTGGTTGTGGTTTAGTGGTGAGGTATGTTTTCTTGGTAAGCTTTGGTCCCACAGTTTAAGAATATTCAGATAGCTACTTAAGTCCATAATTGGTTTAATGAACATATCAATGAGTTCACTGTGTTCCTGTGGCCTCCATAGTCACCAGGTATGTCAATGTGTCAATTAGAAAAATGCTATCACATCTGAGGAACATCTCCAGCACCTCGTTGAATCTGTATGTCAAGAATTAAGGCAGCTCTGAAGGAAAAGGAAGTCCAGCCTGGAACTAGTAAGATGTACCTTATAAAGTGGCCAGTGATTGTTTATTTGAAACCTCTGTTGTCATCTGTTGTGTCCTGCAGGAGATCTTCTGATCATCATGGCTCAGATCATTGTGGCAGTTCAGATGGTGTTGGAGGAAAAGTTCGTCTACGTGCATGACGTCCATCCTTTACATGCTGTTGGCACTGAAGGTACAGAAACAGTTTGATCTGTATTAGCATTTAGTTGTTTTTCAATAATTAAGGTTAGATTAAGAGTATTCAACTTTGGACTCCTTCTCATCCCAGAGAAATGCTGCCCTTGTGTTTGCATGTAGACAACAAATACAAACATTTTCAGAAATTATGATCTCATTTGCCCGCCTCTCCCCTTAAAGCTCATGTGCTAACTCAAACAACAGAGGGAGGTGGAATACAGTATCACAGTCGTGCCACAGAAGCCACTCAGCTTGTGGTTTAAGCAACACTTAAACATGAAGAACATCACACCCTACATCTTGTTTTGTTCATTTACATTGCTCATGATTTATGAGCATGCTCATTATCTTCTTCTCTTGTTATTGTGTTGTGTGTCTGCTGAAGCGTTACAGCACAACTTACAGGTCTGGCATGGATATGACAGCGTTCTCAGTGTTTTCATGTTGACAGGCATATTTCTTAAAACAGAGCTGTGTTATCAGAAACTTTTTCAAAACAACAAAAAAAATATTTTTATTTTAATTTAACCAGATAAAAACCCACTGAGATCAAGATCTCTTTTACAAGGGTGACCTGGCCAAGAGGTCAACAGCACGTGTCATAAAAAACATATTGAAAAGTGACAACAGACAATACGTTGGAAATATTTTTTTTGTGAGTGCAAGGTGTTTTGCAATAAAATGCAGAATCTTTAACATGGATAACAAATCAGAAACACAGGCACTGTTCAGTTGCCTCGTGCTGTTTATCCATCAGCGTTGACCAAAAGGCTCCAAGTGAGATGAGCTCTGTAAAGTTCCACACTGTGGAGGCAGCAAAACTGAACAATCTTTTCCCCAGTTCAGTTCTGACACAAGGAACAGAGAGATGGAGAATGTCACAGAACCTTAAGGCGTTGCGGCTTTTAGTTCTCTGAATAAAAATACTTAAGTATGAAGGAACTAAGCCAAGAAGAGCCTTGTAAATCAGGGACAGCCAGTGCATATACCTGTGTGCACTTAAAGAAGGCAAACCAGATATAATACAAGTCACAATGAAGTGTGAACATCACCAGTGACAAACCTCAACGCACTGTGATAAACAGTGTTTAAGGGATGCAGACATTTATGCGAAGCACCCAAATTTAGCAGAACTAAATGAATGTTTACGTCTCTGTGTGGACGAGGCCTTATTGTCTCTGCTGACTGCCTCTAACACGAGTGACATCCTTGATCTGCAAGTCATGCAAAGAGGAAGGATCTGAATTTGGAGTTGTAAAGCATAAAGAGAAGTTATACTGATACATGAACTTTTTGTTTTCAATTCCCATCCTTAATTGTGTACATGTAAATATTTTTTTTCAATCAGACCTCCTTTAGTTCTTTTACATGTTTTCAATGAAAATCAAGTGTTAATCTTTGAATAAGACTTAAATTACTCTAGTGTGTGACTCTTGAATTTTATTGAAATTGTTCCTTTCAAAGTACAAAAAAACAAAAATCTTGTTGCTTTCTAATCAGACACTTTTTCTAGAAGCATGAACCCGTTCTGTTGATTCATTGTTTTGTTTTGTAACGTGTTGTTCACATTTTGTACGACCTGCATGAACCCAATCACTGCTAAGTGCAGACTGAGTGTTGTTGTTTGTGTCTGGCAACACGAAGTTAGATCAATGTTTGTGATGTGGATGAGGAATGCAAAGGTCAACAAACATGGTAAGAGATAAACAGGATATGTAAGTGTTTTGGGGCTTGTCAGTCTGAATTTTCACTTCTGAAGAGTTTTTGTGTCAACTTACTGATTTGATTTTGAGAAATAATGACCTGTGTTTTCTGCCTCCAGGTTTTTTCGGATTCATTGTGCTGTCCCTGCTCCTCATCCCATTTTATTTTATCCACGTGGGCAACTTTAGCAACAACCCTCGGCAGGTTTTGGAGGACGCTCTCGACGCATTCTGTCAGATTGGACACAAGCCTCTCATCCTGCTGGCTCTGCTGGGGAACACGGTTAGCATCGCCTTCTTCAACTTTGCCGGCATCAGCGTCACCAAAGAGATGAGCGCCACCACCCGCATGGTGCTGGACAGCCTGCGCACGCTCGTTATCTGGGCGGTCAGCCTGGCTCTGGGCTGGGAGACGTTTCACGGCCTACAGGTGCTCGGCTTCTTGGTGCTGCTGGTGGGGACGGGGCTGTATAATGGACTGCACCGCCCCCTGATGGAAAGGATACCATGCTGCGCCGGGATGGTGGGCTCAGAGGAGGAGGCAAGTGCGGATGAGAGGGAGAGGCTGCTGGCAAATGGGAACGTGCAGGCAGATGACCAAAGCTAAGGTCATCGACATGCTAATATGGACTGTATGTCAGGTACCAAACCTTTCAAGTGTGCTGTCTTTTTAAGAACCTTTTAAATATTTAGTTATTTTAAAAATATTTTTATGTTTTCACCTCAAATTTTATCTGAACTTGTACAGAGCCTTAATCTCTTGGCGTTTACCCTCTTCCCTTTTTTGCCCGTAAGTTAGAAGTATGTGTTAACAGGAATTTAAAACAAATCAGACCCTCTGAAGCTGATCATACATTCTCTCTCAAAAAAAAATTCACAAATTTCAGGAAGCCTTAAAGCTTCCAAGCAGCTTTTTCACCTGTCGCACAGCAGGAAGTCTTCTGTGTCAGCATTGGGAAAAAACAAAAACTGTGCATGTGCAGATAGGGCTTCAGAAAAACATGAGCTTACACACTCTGCCCCATAAATAAAATCTGATGGTCTCTCTTTTGCTTTTAAAAACTTGTCCTACATGGCAAGGAATTTTTCTGAGGTTTTTCCAGCAGGGACTGGAGAGGTGGAATCTAACAAGAGGCTGTCAGGAAACAGTCGAGGCGATACTTGATGAAAATAAAACGCTTTTTTTCATTCTGCAGCTTACCAAGAACAAACACTGGAATTTTTCAAGAGTTTTGTAAAAGTAAGTTGAGTTGAAGCAGTAGAAACAAGATGGAGGAGATGCTGTTTGTCCATGTGAACACAGAGCTGATAACTACAAACCTAAAGGGAACTTAACATCGCTTTAGTTTTATACCTGGTATGTTTTGTTTAAAATTAATGATCACCTTGTATTTAAATTGTTGCGTATTAATCCTCTGAAGCCGCTTTGGCTAACTTTTGCTGACATAGAGAGAAAAACTTAGTTGCGTTGAGCTGAGTCATAACACGCAGAACTGAGTAAAAGTGACATGCCAACTTTTTTTTTCCTATTCATGTCTTGCCTCAATCTTGAGTCCATGACACCATTATTTCATCTGTGCGTCCAGTAACAAGAAATGGATGGCCAAAGCTCGCACATCACAAGTTAGCTTAGCTAAAACACTGGGAGTCAATGGGTATAGCTAGCCTGCCTCTGCCCACTGAGTTATGTTATGTTATCTTCTACTATATTATTTTATCTTCCAGTCGAGTCTTTTGAATTGAACTATGAGAACTGATATGCAAACCAGTCTTAAAAGCAAATTGCCTGCTAATTTAAGAATGGCTCATAAAAACAAACAGCGCACTCATAACTGTGAATCAGCTCTCATCGTTCACTTAAAAGAGCTGTTCTAAAGACTGGACTCATTTGTGAGTGTAGGTTTTGTTGGTCAACAAAACAAAGCCTCTGTTTTTTAGAAGTAGAAGAAGACTGATGATAGTAGAAGACAACATAACATAACACGGTAAAACACCAACAAGAGTTGACCTCCGCTTACATTCACTACCCTCAGTCACAGATGCATTCATCTCTGTCAGGTCCTTCTTCTTCAGGACTAGTCTTCAGCTGTAGGACTTAAGGTGCCCTTTTGGGGACAGCCGGCTTTGTCCTCTAGGCTGGAGATTCTCGAATAGTGTGTCAGGGCACACTGGTGTGCCTTAAGGCAAATCCAGGTGTGCCTTGGAAATGTATAACTGTACCTTAATAATGAGACAATTGTTTTTTTTTTTAATTTGGCAGTGTAAATGTCAATTTCCTAACTTACCATCCTGACATGGTTACAGTACTCTATATTTAAGGTCAGCAGCAAAATACCACTAGAAGAATTGAAATGAGATGTTATTATGATGTGCTCCAATGTAACTTTAAGAGAAGGGTTTTTTCATGAAATCAAGTTTTAGCGGAATTTAGCAGTAATGCAGGTATTTGACATTTTTAGGCATAAGCAGATACAAAAATATGTACAGACCTAAAAAAAAGTACTGTTTAATTTTTCTTATGCATGGATATCGATATGGTGTGATCTTTGGACTACCTTGGGCCACAAAAGTTGGAGAACCACTGCTCTGGACATGGTGTCAGAATACAGAGGCCAGCTGCAGCTGCACGTTAAAGTGGCACATATGTTCACTTTATATGCCGTTCATTGAGTGATGTTGTAATCTGTTAGTTTAACAATCAAGAGTGCCAAGACCAAAGTTCCCTAAGTTTAGCGTGCTACCCATGCATTAAATCTTTGTTGGCTAACATTTTTAGCCAACTAGGTCTAAGATTTGTGGACCTGATTTGAAAATGGCAAACATAACCTGGGGAACGCACTTGCACCGAAATTTGAGTGATTTTAGTAATGTTAGCCACTATGCACTGATTTGTAAATGAGGGGAAAGAATAGTTCAACATTCTGTGAAATTTTTAGCCAAAAATATGAAAATAAATCTGGAGTATAAGCAAAAAGACCCAAAATTGGTGAACTGATCCTCAAAATAACATCACAGCATATGGTGCAGTCTTTTAATACAGTACAGGGTTTACTCTAATTGCACTATTACACTCTGACAGGAGAAACTCCTGAACTGAACTGAAACAGTAACCTTTTTCTTTACTTGCCACTGACCCTGTGTAATGAAATCTTCATTTTAGAAAGGACTTGAACTTTAGTACTGACTCATTAAACCACACTTTTAAGTTACTGCTCCTTTTTCAGATCCCTGGATCTGACTCTCTGTTTGTGTATGAAGATTTTACAGTTCATGATCTGTTTGAAGAACAAACTTGATTTTAATTTGAGTATCACAGAGTGAATGGTGGGATTGTGCCAAAGTGTTTTATCATCTCTGACTAATTGCACTACAGAGTTAACTATCACAGTTTAATATTTCACTCACAATCAAATTGCAGACTTGTTTTTAATATCATCTCAGTTTAGTTAAAACTTGACATGTTGTTTTAAGAGAATGTGCCTGTGTATGTGCTCTCTGATACTTTGATTCAGACTGATTTATTTATACAAATGTAAAAAAGAAAGTCAGAGCTCTGAGTGATCTGCACTTGTTATTGTATATCTTGATTTAGTAAAGAAAGTGTCGGCTGTAATTGCAGGAAAACAAAAGGGAACTGTTCTATAATGATATCTGCTGGGTTATGTAACGTGTTTTAAAATGTAATGTTGTAAATGAAAATAGATTTTTTTAAATATACATTTGTGAAACCACTCACTTAGTCTGGAGTCGTGTTTGTCGTGCATGGAGAGCTACAGATTTATCTACAGCTGAGGTCAAAGGTCAGCTAAGGCATTGTTTTATTTGTTGGGCATCTCATTTTTTTCATCATACTTAGAATAAGAAACATTAATCCTTAGCATAGCGATGTGTCGGAAAACCACTTCCCAAACAAATTCTCTTATTGTCTCCAGTGTCTTGTATCTTAGCTTCTCGATCATAAAGTGTATGTCCACCCTTTTGTAGATGCCTTCTCACATACATTCACACTTAAGGAGAATTCAGAATCATCATTTGACCTATCAAGCAGGTTTTTGATCTGTGGGGAGTGACCGGAGTACTCGAAGAAAATCAGTGCACAGGGAGAACATTAGCCCCATTTCCACCAAGTGGTCCGATATGGATCAGCACGGTTCGGCTCAGGCCAGATCGGTAAAGCCTGATTCTGTTTACATTTCCACAGCCAACCGAACCCGACTTGGTAGGTGGCGTATAAGCCAGATGCCGATAGCATGATGTCATAGCAGCGCGACACAGTGTACCCGGCTGTTACAAACAACGAAGAAGAAAACGCGACACAGTAAACAAAAATCGTATCTATTATCTTCACAAAGACGAGTGGAGATTTAAACATGGCGGGGTTATGTGTTGTTCTGCTGTTGCACGGGAAGTGACGTCTCCTTTGACCAATCAACAAAGAGTTTCTAGCTCCACCTTCTGGGGTCGGATCGGAAAACTTGGCACCCCAACAGAAGGGTCCCAAAAAGAAGGACGGTACGGTTCACTTCCAAGGGGTCCTGTCCCGGTTTTAGGCTATGGAAACACCACAAAAAGCGAGACATACTGAGACAAACTGACCTGAACCCTCTGGTGGAAATGGGGCTATGCAGACTCCATACAGGAAAACCTTGTCCAACCAGGGAGTTGATCCGACAACCTTCTTGATGTGAGGCATCAGTGTTTTTTGCTGTACCACTGTGCAGCACTGAGCTTAACCTGAATACAATGAATGCATCGGTTCAGACAGGCTTACTTTAACCTGATAATTTTCATTACCAATGAAGTGAAATATCTTTCTTTTCCTTGTACAATTCCATTGAAGTTGGGGCGTTGTGTAAAAGGTCAATAAAACAAAATGCAATGATTTGCAAATCCTTTTTAACCTATATCCAATTAAATTCACTACAAAGAGAAGATGTGCTTAAACCAGGGGTGTCCAAACTATGGCCCGGGAGCCAAATGCGGCCCTCTGCCCATTTTGAATTGGCCCCTGAAACAGTTGAATGGAAAAAGACATTTGGATAACAGTAGCAAATACCATCAATCATGCACATTTTCTGTCATATTTATTTTGTCACAATGTCTCATTTACAAAGTTTATTGCAATATTCATCTTCAAGCATTAACATTCTTACCGTTTACTCTTGTTTTGTGTCTGAAAGTGAAGGGGCCCCTTCACAAGGCCCCCTTGACAGGAGATAACCCTAAACCCTAAAACTTTATGTAAATACACTAAAAGTAAGGTGCAGCAGCCGGCTCAGTCATCTGTGTTTTTCTCTTTATACGGCCCTCAATGTAAAAAGTTTGGACACCCCTGGCTTAAACTGATACTGGCATATTGTGTTTTTCAAATAATCATTCAGTTTAGAATTGATCCCTGCAGCATGTTCCAAAAAAGCTGAGACGGACATGTTTACCACTGTGTCACATCACCTTTACTTTTCACAACACTGAAACTTTTGAGAGCTGAGGACACTAACTGTTGAAGCTCTGTCGGAGGAATTCTTTCCCATTCTTGTTTGATGTACCACCTCAGTAGTTTCAGTCTGTTGGGGGTTTCCATTGTCATATTTTGAGCTTTATAATGCTCCACAAATTTTCAGTGGGAATCAGGTGAGAGCAGGCAGGTCAGTCTAGTACCTACACTCTTTTACTAAAAAACACTTTTGTAACTCGAGCTGTATGCTGCTTGACTTTGTCTTTCTGAAATAAGCAGGGAAAAAGAAGTCGCTTGGATGGATGTTGCTCCAATATCTTTTATCTACCTTGAGCATTAATGGTGCTTTCAAAGATGAGCAAATAACCCATGCCATAAACACTAACTCACCCCCACACATCACAGAGGCTGGCTTTGAAATTTGCACTGATAACTGAAATGTGGACTTGAACACAGCACACTTTCCCACTTTGCATAAGTCCATCTGTTATGAGCTCAGACCAGGGAGGCCAGCAGTGTTTCTGGGTGTTGTTCATGAACAGCTTTCATTTGGTATACCTTTAACTTACACCTGTAGACGTGGAAACAGTTTTCAGAGCTGTTTCTGAGCGATAATGATGTTGCAGTGCCGGTCGAGAAATCGATCTTGCTTGCAGACATTTTTTTTTTGTGTCTCTGAATCTTTCGACGCGATTGTAGCTGTGAAGCATTGTCTTTAAACTTGGCCTATTTGCTCAAGCAGTTTTTCACAAAGTGGTGAGCAGTGTTGGGATTTCAAAAGAAATATGATTACTGTAACGCATTTCTTTTTACTGTAACGTAGAAATGTAAGGCTTTAAAAAAAAAGAAAAGCGGTAATATTGTACTCGGTACAAATGTCAGTATTAATTTAATCCAAAATGAAGAGGTGTTTTTTTTTTTTTTTTTGAATACAAATTTGTCAAACACTTTGTGAGATAAGCGGAGGAGAAAAGTCCTCTGATAGGCCTAAAGTTACAGTATCTCTAACACAGTTTACCAGAATTTACCTTTTGTCTGTTTTTGCTATGATAGTTTCTTGTTTTGTGCCATGAGCATCAGTGTGGCTATCATATCCTACTGTTTTTAGCTTTAAGCCGAACTCAGTCAGATAGCCACCACATCACCTTCCACTGGATGTGTAATGAGCTTTTTGAGCGTAATGAGCTACATGTAGAATGCCGAATCCATACTTGCTGTTATTTTGACAAGAGTAACTTAAAAGTAATGTGATAATAGTGTAATGTCTTACATTTCAAATACAGAAATATTATAATGTAACTAATTACTTTGAAATGCATTACATTTTTGAAATAACTTGCTCAACACTGGTGGTGAACCTCGCCCTGGCCTTGCTTTGAGTGACCGAGACCTGTGGTAATGTTCCATTTATACCCAATCATGACATTTACCTGTTTCCTCCTCACCTCAACTTTCTCTCTCTTTTGTTGCCTCATCCCAGCTTTTTTAAAATGCGTTGCAGGCATCAAATTAAAAATGAGTGAATATTTGCAAATTAAAAACAAATAAAAAATGAAATCTATGAGTTTGAACTTCAGAAATCTTGTCTGTCTAGTGTTTCCAGTCTAATGTAGGTGGAAAAGGACTTGTACTTCACTTATTTCTGTTTTTAATGATGTTTTCTTCAACACCACAGCCTCTCTGGTGTTGGGTTTTGTAGTTACTCCAGATCTGATGAGATGAAAAGGACAAACTCAGGATGAAAATAAAACAAAGTCAGCCTCTGAAGTTCACCGAGGAGAAAATCTTCAGCTAAGTGAAACATCAGTAATTGGTGGTGGTGTCAGCCGTCCAAACAGCAGCAGCTGACACCTGCCTCCACTTCCTGAGCTGACCCCACTTCCTCCCCGAAGACAGACCTTGTGTTTTACCAGAGGTCGAAGGTTAAACTGCAAGCCCCAGGAGGTCTACACTCACAGACCCCCGGCTTACTCTGGTAACATGATGAAAGAGAGAGTGTTAACTGACTAAATACATGTTGATGTTTCTTAATTACCCACATGGACGTGTCAGTACGTTCAGCTGTGATCAGGAACAGATCAGAGGACAGTTCACCTGATAATGACAGATTTACACAAGGTGAAAACATTTCTCTTAACTAGAAAGCACTCGGAGAGCACAAACTCCCGCTAAGGTAGCTCACATATTGCTGTTACATCTATAAGCCAAAGTTCCATGACAAAGTTACCATCATAGTTTGATACATTAACCCTGAAAACCCACAACAAGCACTCAGACTCATGTTGATATCATTATTATTTAAACAGTTACTGAGCAAAAATGATTGTCTGTGATTATCTGGATCACCACCAAAATCTAATCATTTTTAAGTCGGGCCATTAACAACATCTCCTGAAGATATCAACATGTGTCCAAGCAGTATTAGCACAATCCTGCTAACAATCAAACAAACACTTGCAGAAACATAACCGCCTTGTCAGAGGTGAACAACAGACACACTAATATGACAAGGACAGAAAAAAAACTGTTACCAAGAGAGGCAAACGTGTAGAACATTCCAACTTTTCATTTTTTAAAAACAGTGGGGAAATAAGTACCTTTTATCAAAACTTTTTGTGCCTCTATTTTCATTTTTAACTCAAATTCTCAATGCAATGCTGTTAAAAGATAATTTACTGATTATTAAATAATTATTTGCTTCAGTTTCTCGTTGCATTTAGCAGTATTTCTAACTTTCATGTTTGATTGTGTGTTTTAATCAAGTTCTAGTCCTGGCCATGTCATGTCTTCACTTCATATTTGAAACAGGCCTCAGTAAGTGAGAGCAGCAGCTGGATATGAGCTGACTATTGTTCATCTCTCTATTGTCATGTGGTTACTTTTAGCTTCTCTGCAAGTTGGTCAGAAAGTCTTCAAATCATCGTTCACTGTGCTTTTCACAAACTCAATTACTAAATGTTGTGAGTAGGAACAGGCTTCTCCCAGAAGGTGGCAGTGTTTAGCCAGAAAATCCCTGCAGCTGGATCATCCTGTGGATGGTGTTTCTGTCCAGAGGAAGTTACTGTATGACATTTATAACTTTACTCCTGATGAACAGCCCTCTTCAACACAGCTGCATTCACTTATTCAATATAATGGAGTCACTAATGATTCAATAGATCATCTCAGGGACATGGAAATATTTTGAGTTAATTTAATTACTACTAAAAAGGGTGGATACAAAAAGTTTGCTTAAAATTAGTTTAAGAGCAAAATGAGCTTTAAGAGTTTAACAGTTAGTTGGAATAATTAATAATTATTGAGAATGAACTAATAATAAGTAAAAAAAATTGGTCTGAAACTTTTACGAAACAAAAGATATCTTCTACATTTCAGTATGTTTTGTCTTTATTCCGTTAAAGTTATTTAATTGCTTCTTGTGATGACTGTTGTATTCTGATGTGTTTTTCCTGTTAATCAGTCCTGGTATGTATTTGTACCTTAATTTATAAAAGGTGTTTTATTAATAAACCTGTCTCGCCTCTATTTTCTATCAAACCTTTAATCAACCTGCAGTTTTCACCATTTAGATGCAATAATTTTTTTTTTTTTTTTACAAAGAAGTCCTGGTCAGGACAGCAGTGAAGAAGTTTCACACAAAAAATGAAAATAATGAGCAATATAAAAAAAAACTTAAGCAATTATTACATTAGTGCGTTGTTATACTATATCACATTGCATTGCATCTTATTTTATATCATATTACATTGTATAATAACATGTTACATAATACTCAATCATATTGTATTACATTCTATACTCTGATGTTTATAAATTTTATATCTATATCTATCTATATATATATATATATATATATATATATATATATATATATATATATATATATATATATATATATATATATATATATATCTATATATATATATATATATATATCTATATATATATATATATATATATATATATATATATATATATATATATATATATATATAGATAGATAGATATATATATACATATATACATACATATATATATTATATCATATATTAAATAACATTATACAATAGTATCATGTATTATGTCATATTATGTCATAATACATCACATTATGTTATATCATATACTACATCATATGCTTTATATAATTTTGTATTGTATTTCATTAAATAATACATTAAAATAGACTTTATTTGATTACGCCATTTATTAGATTGGTTTATATTAACAGAGTACTATTTTGTGTCATATTAGCTGTATATAATATAAACTTATATTATCTTGCATTATATTACTTTAAAAGTTTATTTCTTCTGATTATATTACAAGTGCTTCTTTTATTTTACTGTATTAGAGCAGTGGTTCCCAACCTTTTTTGTCTTGTGTACCCCGAGCCTTTTTGGCATGCCACGAGTACCCCATCACTCATACGTGTTGATGATTCTTCTAAAGCAGAATGTAATCACAATTGATTAATAAAGTACAATATTTTATCTTAATTTGAACAATTGAGTTCTCAGAAATGTTCTTCTTTTTAACTCAAATTAAACATAATATACTGTCTTGAAAACAAATATGTAATCTTACTAAATAGTTACAAAATCAAAATAATCAACCTGCCTTTGTAGTATAGAGCTGTTGTAATGTTTACCACAAAACACCTCTGAGCTCTTCTGAATAAGACCCCTTTAAACAGGCATTTAAACTTTAAAAATCAGGATCAAAACACTAAAAATAGTTTCTCTGCAGTTTCTCTTAACCATCTCCTGAATCCAGAGCAACTGGATGTTTCAGCTATTTATCCATATTTGCCTGGCTGCAGGTTGCCAGCCATTTTCATTTTAGCTTGGCTCAGATTATTATTTCCCTGGGAAAACTAGTTGTAGCTCAAAAATACAATTCTATTGATGGGCTTAACTCAGTCCTTCCAAGTTGGAAATAAATTAGTAAATGTTTCCACGTACCCCTTGGGGTACACTTACCCCTGGTTGGGAATCACTGTATTAGAGTATCATATTATATTACTGGCATATTCAGTTGTTAAATTACTAGTATATTACACTGTATTACCAGTACGTTATATTGCCAGTCTATTATATCATAAAACCAGTTTATTATTATTGAAAATTCTCAGTAATTAAGGTTAAAGTTATCATTCGCTGATCCAAGTGGCAGCTGAACTGGTTCAGATTCTTGAAGACGTTTCCACGCTTCTCCCAAAGACTCTCGTTTCACCCCAAGAGTCCTGTTGCTGCTTGGATCAGCAGTGCATACATTATATCATATTGTATTATGTTATGTTTTCTTTAATAAACTATGTTATATTATATTACATTATATCACTTTTGTGACATTATAATCAAAGCCTCTACTTCACATATTCTGAAATGTGCCACCTTAAAACATGTCAATGCAAAGAGAGTTTAAGTTAACTTCAAACTGCCTACAACATCCAGTGTCTGAATAAACTAAACTACAGTAAAATGGGACAACTAAAATGTTTTCATGAATATTTGGCAAACCTATGAAATACACGGTATAAGAGTAAATCAAAGTAAGACAATTACTTTTACTGTTACCCTGTTAAAGCATTTAAATTGTGTTTTTGAGGGTAAACAGAAGCACACACGAGCGTGTTGTAATGCCCATCATGAGCCTTTAAAGAACAAATGCACAAATAACATAGAATGAATATTAAGAACACTTTAAATGTAAATGCACAAAGAATACTATTAACCAAGGGCCATATGGTGATGTTTTATTATGCACAAGCTGCTTTTGGCCCTTTCTTTAAAATTCAGGTTCTTTTAGAAAGACAAACATTTTTATTTTAAAACTGTTGATTAGTAATTATTGTTAGTGAGCAACACTGACGTGCAGTAGACACAGTTTAATATAAATGTGTTTATGCTGAAGCCCAGTACCATGGTAGGATTATTCTTCCCTTCTTTTTTTTTAAGTCAGAGCAGGCAGAGTAAACTCCTGGGACAGAATTTAGGGAGAGTTTCCAAACTTTTGTTTGTTTTTTGAATGAGCAGATGTGTCCTGATGTGGATCTGCTCTCCCCTGATAATAACTCACGAACGTCCTGCCTAAAATACTAAAACAGATTTATGAACATTCTCTATATATTCTCTGTGCAGAAATCAACTGTTTTAAATTAAAACTATAATCTTTAGATCACCGTGATAATAATCCCCAGGTTTGTCTATAATAATTATGGAGCTATGTCTATGGGAGATTTAATCTGTGCTCTGCACCTTCAGAACTGCTTCTGTTTGGAGTCTCCGCGCTGATGGATTTTATTTTTCCAGCTCGACTGCAGCGTCGAACAGCAGAGCCGTGCACGCTGAGGTCTCTCTGTTCTGTGTCAGCCTCAAACACGCTCATGCTTCAACTCAAACATTACAACTCACTCTGACCCTGCAAGCACACAAATGATCGTTTGTGTTTGCATAAGGGCTTGGCAACAGACAAAAATCATGTCCAAATAACCTTAACATCAACAGTGACACACAACACTGTAAATCAATTTCTTCTGGAAGAAAGAGCAACTAGTGATCGTAAAAGCATAATCAAAATCTTTGATTCGATTACAGTAGAACATTTTGGTAATATTGAAATACTGATACTCTTGTGTGAACACAGTAACAAAATAATACTCCTGGTCTCTACATACTTGGACAATATTTTGGTAATGTCACTTAAATTGCAGTTAACTCCAAAAATACTGCCTCTAATGCACAAAAAACAAATCAACAGCATTTCAATGATCATTGGAAACATAAAGCACAGAAACATTATTATATCCAGTCATTTTATCTAAAACAGAGAGCACAGTTTGTACAAATACACTGGTGCTACTCAAAAAAGAAGTCCCTGCCAGCACGTCCTCATTCATAATGCTAATGATGCATTTTAGACATTTTTCAACATTTTAACTGCAGCTTTTGATAATTAAAAAAACAATATACTACGTTCATGACTTATATTTAAATGCTCTGGCATTAAAAAAAAGATAATTTAGTCAGAATACTTTATATTAAAATTAAGTTACCCCTTGATCAATAGGCAAATTAATGTTAGTGCACACTCTTCTCACTGAGCATTTAGCCTGACCTGTGGTCCTGGCCTATCTTGCCAAACTGCAGCATTGTTGCCGTACCTCATCAATCTCTCCTTATGATGGCAATCAGTGCTTGTACATATAAACTGCTATATACAGTATATAAACAGTAACAGAAATGACTTCATATTGTGTTGTATTTTTGAGAGGCCTGGAGAAGCCAGAGTCCTCAAGGCTTCTTATCCTGCTGTGTTTAAGTGTTCAACTCTCTCCTGCTGTTGTTCCTCTTTTCACTGTACTCAGGTCTGTGTGGACATCTGCACACTGGAGCTCAAGACTGGGAATTAATACCAGTGTGAAAAATATTCTGAAATATTTAAAAAGTTGAAAGATAAAAAATACAGTTTGCATCCATACTGTTACATTGAAACTAATTTTAAAAAGATGTCAGGCTTACTGCTCTGTAAAAACATTTTTTTTACTAAGTTTTAATTCATTTAGGGGGCATGTTATCATGTCTTGATACTGATACATGATTAATATCACAAAAATGAAAATAGAAGTCTCTGGTTTGTGACACTATATGTTAATTCTTCACAGAAAATAAATGTTAAGGTATACATTACATGTATTGCAATTTAGTAAAGAAACGTCTATATCAAACTTCTGGTTCATATTGTCCGACTGGAGCTGCTGCACAAGAGGTAACTTTAACCTGTTTTATGTAAACACTCAATTCTGCTTCAAATATAAAGTGTGTCCTTAAAACAGATTTCAGATAATCACTACCTCAGTTTTTTAAAGCTGCTGCCTTAAAAAGAAAACTGAAGCTGTGATAGGCATTAAATTAAGTCTACCTGAATTTTTGGAGGCTCACTTAAAAGAGGAAATGAAGAAAAGTTATTTTAGTAGCTATCAAGAGATTATAGAGTGGTGCATGGATGATGATTTTCTGTTGGCCAACGCAACTGTTAGCATTGCACTGGTTCTCTTGACCAAAAGCCTGTGAGATTTTCCACTGTGTTTTAGATCAAGCTCTTGAGAACAAAAAAATAAAAGTGCCACAAAATGTGTAACTTCATTTTGATCCTACAAGTATAAAGCTGGATCTGCCTTTTTCAATATCTATAAGCAGATCCATCTGGCAAGCTTCCATTTTTAGCTGCCCAAACCTGCACAGTCCAATGACCGTCCTTTCATGCAGGAAGAGGTGGGAGCAATGAGCGAGACAACAGCAGGACGTGATTGGTCCTACAGAGATTAGCATGGATGCTAACAGCTTTAGTAGCAGATTGATCAGATCATGACTGCATTTCTTTATTCAATGAAAAACAAATACCAACACTACAAACTTCTCGATAGGAAGGATATTTTGGCTCCACTTACAGGTGTAGTCAGCGATCTTCTAATCTTCTAATCTAATGCACTATTTGTCAAAATCACTGTATTTCTCCTTTCCATCCACAAGATTTCACCACTGACAGCATGTTGAAAAAAAAAGTCTGTTTTCAATACACAGCCTTGGCTCTGAATTTCAGCAGGTTAATACTGTGGCTCAGGCCGAGTTACCAAAACAGGGCACACTCCCCCACATCCAAGGGGCGATCATACTCATGCACAGATCAGACAGAGGGGGGAGGGGGAGTCGTAGGTTGCGTAGCGTGCGCTGTTAGCGTAAGAGAGAGATACAAAATGTGCAGTAGCAATGGCTGAAAAACAGCCCAAAAGAAAAAGGTCAGAGGAGTAAAAAGTGAAAAAGAAGGGCTATGACCATGAAAGAGCGAAGACCCGGGTCAACATCGGTGTTGCTTTCCGACGGTGGAGGGAACTCTGCTAATTTAAAGACCTGAAAACAGACGTGGATGTCGCCATCTGTCTGCTGGATAGGTAAGCAACATTAGCTTTGTGGTGCTTCACATAACAGTAACAGCCGTCGGACATTCATCTTATTGTCTAATCTGCCAGAATGTACTGTTGTTGTGATGTTATCAATAATGGAAGTCGAGTTGTCTGACAAGTCGGGGTTACCTTAGCTACGTTGGTCAGCTACGCAGTTTCTACAGCCGTTTCCATGACGATGCACGTCCATCAGCTTTCAGAGGTGGAGCCAGGGGTGAGGTATGAAGGGAGAGGCGGGTCTAAATTTGTTTATAAACAACCCCTCCACTTGTTTTCTCCCACATCGCTGACTATACCTTTAAGACAAGTTTTGGCCAGTTTGTTTTATGAACTGGCTCATGTTATGTAGCACAGCCGACTACATTATCTGGTTAGCCTGTAATAAAGTGTGATTGACAGAATGATTGTTGAATCACCTGCTGGGTATGCCATTAGAGGTTCTGCCCTCCAAAGAAACACTTTCCATGGGCTCCTTCACAGATGGACTAGTGAAATATATTGAACGATCCATCTGGTGTGCCAGGCTGACTAGTTTATGATGTTAGGAATAAATGTTTTGGCACTTCAGCTACAGAAACATTTGTTATATTATAATGTATTTTTGAGTGAGAGAGTGCTTTTAGACTTCTGCTCACAGGTGAAACTGCACTTCAACTCGGATATGATGTAATTCCCAGTTCCCCTGTTGGACCTCTGACATAAATGAAACCCAACATTAATCCTGTTCACTCTTGGGTGGTTGAGAACCAGGAAGTGCTAAATGCTAGCTCACCTCCACATTTTTGGACTCATTACTGCACCTCTCTAAAAGTGAGAAAATAAAAGCGTCAAGTGCAGTCACTGACCTCTAATATTTCACAAGTCATCACCTTTTTCTGAGTCAAGCACTAACTTTCAAGCCAAGAGAGAGGAGAAAACTTCACACCTTTAATGAAATTACATTCAACACATCGGGCTGTTCTGTGTATTTTCTGTCTGTCACATGGACTAAATGAAGAAAACGAGTAAGCACACTGAAGAGAAAATGCATTTTTCAATCATGTTAAGGATATCCATTACTTTAACAACTACCAAATTCAGTACAGTCTAAACAATGAGCTGCTCTTGTGTTGCTTCACTAAATAGGAACAACGACTGTACTCTTAATTCTCCCACTGACAGGAACCCCATTGCTTCCAAGAGATGATCCTGACACTGTTTGGAAACGTGACACATGCCTTTATGGCAGCAACTGCATTTAGAAGCTCACTCTTTTGTCAGTCAATGAATTACATCGTGTCAAAAATATCCTTTCCAAAAATGTTAATCCAGCCGTTAACTTCAATGTCTTTACTGAAATGTTGCGTTGGTGGATCCACAGTGATGAATGTGGAATGATCAGTGTTTATCACATTACAATAAAACATGTTAAAACATAGTAGTAATACAATACAGTGACAACTTTCTACTGACCAATCAGATTAGGCCAGTGTCTTCTTCTTTTTATGTCTCAGTGGTAGCATCCAATCAGAAGCAGCCAATGATCAACAAGAAACAGATCAGTTACCTGTCAGTTCCCAAAAGAAGAAACCACGTCCAATGGCACGAAGATTTTTTATAAGGTAAACAAACCTTTAGAGGAAGAAGTATCAATGTGTAAATACATTTTAATAACTAGAAAAGCACTCGGAAAGCGCAGACCTCCGCCAGCGCCACAGTTGTCACCTACATAAATATTAGTCCTACCTTTATTTCATTGAAATATTTAGATTCCTTGACTAAGAAAACATACCATTAGCAACTAGATTCATAATGATATCTATTTTAGCTTGGTAGTTATTCACCAAAATCACATTTTTCATCATGGCGACCAGATGCTGATCTGGATCAATACCAAAATTGAATCAGTTCTTCCTTTTCCCATGCTGAACATTTCTTGAAAATTTCATCAAAATCCATCCATAACTTTTTGAGTTATTTTGTTCACAGACGCACGGACAAACAAACTCTCCCGAAAAAACATAACCTCCTTGGTAGAGGTAATTAATTTTTTGTGTGTTGTTTATTTTTTTGTCTCCTAATTGCCATGGTTTGACTAAAACATATTATGATTTGGCAAGTTTTGCTCCTCAATGACCTATAAGTGATCTGGATACAGTTAAGAATTAAATTCCACTTTGAGTTTGTGTTTTGTCTTTATGGGCAAACAATTTCAGACGCATCAATCTGACATCATTACAGCACACGTGTTCTGCCCTTGTCCTGAAAAAGATGCCTTTAACTTGATTGCGTTTGAAAGGACTGAAATTATATATTTATTATTACAAAATAAATCTAGGTGGACCAGGAATAAGAGAAAATGCTTATTTGCCGTGTGATGTCATAAGTGATGGTCTTTTTTCTGTCAGAGTTTGTGTTTTATGGATTTCATCAATCATAATTTGGAAGTATTGATGGAGGAGATGTGGAAGACATCTGCCAGGAAGAGGGGAGACCAGAGGAGAGTCATGAACAGGCCTAAATGGACAGGACTAATCAAAAATAAAAACACCTGGACATGGTCTAATGTAACGAGCTGTAACATGGACACTAATGCTACTGACAAGCTAAAAGGCTCGAGTGTATGTAAAATAGGATAAGTTTATTATTGGTCATCTTAAAACTTTGAACACATTCATTTACAATTGCTTGTGAAAAGAATCCTGTTTAAAGTTCAAATCTGTTTTTCTTTTCTTGTAATTACACACTGTTTAAGCATTTATAATGTAATAATGACAAATATTTGCCACAATTGTTACCTCCGCAAAGGAGGTTATGTTTTCGAGAGAGTTTGTTTGTCTGGCTGCCATGACAAAAAATGTGATTTTTGTGAATAACTACTGAACTAAAATATATATCACTAGAAAAGCACTCAGAGAGCGCAGACTTCCGCCAGCGCCACAGTCCTCACCCATATAGTGATTTTGACCATAAATATTAGTCCTACCTTTATTTCATGGAAATATTTAGATTCCTTGACCATGAAAACAAACCATTAGCAACTGGATTCATAATGATATCTATTTTAGTTCAGTAGTTATTCACAAAAATCACATTTTTCGTCATGGCGGCCAGACGCTGATCCAGATCAACACCAAAATCAAATCAGTTCTTCCTTTTCCCATGCTGAACATTTCCTGAAAATTTCATCAAAATCCATCCATTACTTTTTGAGTTATTTTGTTCACAGACAGATGGACGGACAGACAGACAAACAAACTCTCCCGAAAAAACATAACCTCCTTGGCGGAGGTAATTATGAATCTAATTGCTAATGGTATGTTTTCATGGTCAAGGAATCTAAATGTTTTGATGAAATAAAGGTAGGACTAAAATTTATGGTGAAAATCACAATATGGGTGAGGACTGTAGCGCTGGCGGAGGTCTGCGCTCTCCGAGTGCTTTTCTAGTTTACTTTTATTTCTCATGAAAAAAAGGGTGAAAAAATGAACTCATAGGACATTTCCTGAGACATTTATTGACAAATGGCTGTTCAAATTATATATCATAACGGTAAAATGATTTCAAGTGTGTGTAAACAAGCTTTCTTAACAGTGCTCACATCAACAAATACCACAATAATAATGATAACCGGGATATGTGGTCACAATAACCGTGATATGAAATTTTCATACCACTATATCTCTACTTTCAACTCTACCACATGGCCTCTTACCAGAAATACCACAGTATAATCATTTACAAATTAAAAGTTGTTCAAGTCTAATGACTGTGTCACTGCCTTGTGATCTTCTAACAGCAGCTACAGCTCACACACTCTGCTGAACTTCAATCACAGCTTAAACAAACAAACAGCCTGAAAACAAAAAGTCACAGCGTGTCTGTTTATGACCTGGAGTTTAAAGCGTCTATTGTTGTTCTCTGATTGTTTCTGCTGTGTGTTTTTACAGGAAGTGTTATCAGGAGGAGGAAAAAACCAAACAAGTAGCGATAGACTGTTAGCTCTGCAGGATCAGAGGACATAATGAAACTGATTTCCATTATTACAGCTAGAGTTATTGCTCCCCCTCTGTACCACCGCAGCTCCGCGCCAGGATTACTATTTCTGGCAATGTTTGCCTCAGGAAGGAACTTTCGCAGATTTAATGGGACCTGGGCCATTGTGCGCAGCCTTCTGTATGGCACCCAGCCATCTTTCACTGAGAGCAGAGAGAGGGGGACGTGTTCAAAACAAGAGCGTCACGTTTATGTGGTTCTCAATACTTCCAAGACATAACCAAGGCGCTGAGCTCTGTCTGTGCTGCACGTGTTATTGCACTGCAGGTTTTATTCTGCATGAATTAAACAGGAGTGTGGCAGTGGCTTTGTGGGCCTGGGGTCTGTTGTGTTGTGCTTCCTTCATAAAATGTGACTCACTGCAGGTTCTTATCTGTGTTGTTTCATGTTAATGATGATGATGATGCCATTGCCACTCTTCTTTGTATGGTTTCGTCACACCTTAAGGGTCTGAAAACTTAAATGTGATTACTTTTAACTGATCTTTCTTCAGTGTTAGCAGAACGGCAACAACATTGATCTGGGTCTTACGTGTTGGCTGATGGAGCTGCTGTTCTTACATTTGGGTTTCTCCACAGCTTAACATTGATGTCACAATGAAAGCTCTTTGAGAATTTTAAGTGTGGTTTTAGAGCAGTTCAGAGCACTAAGACAGTTGTCTCCAATGTGACCAATGACCTACTTTTAGCAGCAGTCACGTGGGAAAGACGCAGTTCTTATGCACTAGAGCTTAGTGCAGCTGTTGACTACTTTCCATTAATTGATCATCTTACAAACTACACAGGGAACACTGCTTTAGCTGGTCTCATTGTTCTCTTTAAGAGTCAACCTATACAGACAACAAAAGTGACCACTCCTCGCCTATCTGCCCTTACCTGTGGTGTGCAGCAGGGTTCAGTCCTCTTTACAGTTGTACTCATAAGTTTATGTACCCCGGCAGTATCTGTGTTATGTGTACGGTGTTTAATGAAAGCATGAATGATGAGGCAAAATAAATGTTTTTTATATTACATGTGATGGAAGCTAAACTATGAGGCATTTAAAAAAAAGCAACCTGATTAAATAAAGCATCACAACAGAGCATACTCAGTTCTTAACCCTGTGCACTGCCCCCTTTAGCGTCAATGACAGCTTGTAGCCTTTTGTGATAGTTGAGGACAAGCCCCTTCATTTTCTAAGATGGTCAAGCTGCCTAGTCTTCTTGGCAAAAAGCTTCCAGATCCTGTTTATTCTTAGCTCATTGACATTGTGGTCACCTTTTTCTCTTGTAGCCAAAGACAGGTTGACTTAGCCTTGTGTTATGGATCATGTTGAAAAGTCCAAGTGCATCCCATGCACAGCCTCTTGGCTGATGGGTGCAAACTGTTTTCCAGGATATTTGATAACATGTTGCCATCAGTTTTGTCCCTCCACCTCCATGCTTTACAGTGGGCTGGTGTACTTATTATTATTATTATTATTATTATTATTATTATCATCATTATTATTATTATCATCATTATCATTATTATTATTATTATTCCAGAAGCTTTGAGGCCTGATGCTGTTTGGCATATTGTGAGTGGGCTGTTTTGTGGCACTGGCACAGTAATGGCTCTCTATTGGTCCATTTTTCTTTAAGTGTCTCCCTATTGTGTGTCTTGAAACAGCCACACAGCTTTCCTCTAAAGAGGTATGTTTGTCAGCTGAGGTTATTGACAGGTTATCCTTCCATCCCAAACATTTTTCCTGGCAGTTGTGGCTGAATTTTTGTTGGTATACCTGACTATGGCCTGGTATCAACAGAACCCCTTAACTTTCCACTTCTTTTTCAGAGTTTGAATACCACTGATTTGCATTCTCAGTTGTTTGGATACCTTTAAAGCGTTCAACTATCCTCTCTTTTTCTCTTTTACAACGTTTTTTGCTTTGCCGATGACTCAGAATCCAGCAAAGTCAGTGCAGCACTACAGGAAATGTGCAGGGCCCATAGACTCAGATTTTTTTTTTACATGGACACTAATTACACACAAAAGGTGACAAGCATGGGTAGTTATAATTATTAGCAATTTATAATTGTTTGTGTTCATTTGTATGCATATTAAATTACTTCTCTCAGAGTGAGAGAATGCATTTTTTCTTTTTCAAAGTTTAAAGTCTCATGTCATTTACTTATATGCAGGCCTGCCCACAGAAATGGCTGAGCCCCTGTAGTAAATGGGCCCTCCTCAGATGTTATTTAAAGATATCAGTTCTAGGCTCACAGTTGACCTGCACAACCCATTTATCATCTTAAGTCTGGCTGTGGCTGAAATGGCTTGTTTGTTGCTAGTTCCTCCTTTACCCCATGTTATTCCACACTCTCTTTACCCATAATTCAACTCTATCCACTGTCCCGTCACTCAAATAAAGGCATACAAACAAAAATGAAATCCATGCATAAAAATAATAACTACATTGACATGAGCATGCTGGATAAGATGGACTTGTCCTTGAAATATTCACTCTTTGGTTAGCATTGCAGCCTTAGCATGGCTGAAACATTACTGTGGAAACTGTTAAATTCAATGGTCACGAAAATATGGATTCAGGAGTAGAGGCAGTCTTTTGCTGCAGCCATCTGAGCGACATGTTTTACCTTCAGAAATGTTCCTGTGCATACTTTGATTGTTATGAACGGCCATTTCAGTTACTGTTGCTTTCTATCATCTCCAACCACAGTTGCTGTTGTCCTCTATCAATTGCTGCTCACTGGATATTAGGCCGGTGTTCAAAATATCATCAAACACTCCTCTGGGATACGTGCATCGATATGAATTCTACAGAATCGATACAGCCTCAATGTTTTGACGGTTGTTGCCAATACATTTGGGTTATTACCTCCGCCAAGGCGGTTATGTTTTCGGGAGAGTTTGCCCGTCCGTCTGTCCGTCTGTAAACAAAATAACTCAAAAAGTAATGGATGGATTTGGATGAAATTTTTCAGGAAATGTTCAGCATAGGAAAAGGAAGAACTGATTCAATTTTGGTGTTGATCCGGATCAGCGTCTGGCCGCCATGGCGAAAAATGTGATTTCTGTGAATAACTACTGAACTAAAATAGATATAGCCTAATTATGAATCCAATTGCTAATGGTATGTTTTCATGGTCAATGAATCTAAATATTTCGATGAAATAAAGGTAGGACTAATATTTATGGTCAAAATCACAATATGGGTGAGGACTGTAGTGCTAGTGGAGGTCTGCGCCCTCTGAGTGCTTTTCTAGTGTTAAAAATAGCACAGCTCAAAGCAGAAGCCAAGCTACATGATGACACACATGCTCCAAATCTTTGAGGATCTGAATTTGAGTTCCTAAAGTTGTAGAATCATTTAAACTCACCCTTGTTCTTTTTGTCTTGAAATAAAAAAACAAAACTTTTCAGGAATTCTGTTAAAAACATAGTCAATGCTCAAAATTTGTGTGTCAGGATACATATCGTATCGTAGCCTCAGTGTCGGGATACGTATCATATTGTGGGGTTGCTGGAAAGACCCAGCGCAACTGGATATTCTCTGTTTCTTGGACCATTCTCTGATGTGTAAGAAAATCCAAGTGGATCAGCAGTTTCTGAAATACTCAGACCAGCCCATCTGCCACCAACAACCATGCCACATTCAAAGTCGCCTAAGTAAATTTTCCCTGTGATGATCTTTTAATGCCTAAATGCTTTGTGTTGCTGCTATATGATTGGCTGATTGGGATACAGGAGCAGAAGAAATATTAGAGGAAAGAGCAGGAGCATTGAGGGCCGGCTTAAAAAGCTGTACTTTCTAATAAGGGAAGCACCAGCCCCACCACGGTTCAAACGTGGCCTTGTGGATCACAGGGACAAACTAATAATGGAGTTTGCATCTGCTGCTTTGGGGCGATGCAGCAGCTGGGAGAGTTTCAGAGAGCTCGTACTCTGCCTATGTCCTAATAAACTGGCCAGTGAGCCTAAATAAATAGTTTCATCGAGTGATATTATCTCCTCCTGTTTCTTCTCTTTGGTTTTACTAGTTTCATAAATGTTTGAGTCGGCTGGCCTAGCTGAAGATGATAGAATGTGCTCTCGTTTAATTGTAACCCTGATCATGGTCTGGATTGAACTGATTAGTTTGAGTCATCCATTTTGGAAATCATAATGCTCAAAATCAAAAGGGAAGACAGTTGATTTAAGAAGAATCCCACGGCCATCTTTCTCCTCTTATGTTTTCTTTTGATATTTTTCTATGGTTCAGTTAGTATGAAAAAAAAACGGTTGTTTAGTCAAAACATGCAGCAAAATCACAATTAACACTCTGATTCAAAAAAGGCTCAGCACTGCAGCGGTCTTGTTCGGTGGATGTTGTGTCTTCATTTACTCTGTCTCTAGTTTTAAAGATGTGATACCACTGACTGTGCAGCCAAGTGCCACTCGAGGATAATAAAGATATCTACGATCCTGAAAGACTGATGTGTTTTTCACTCTCTTCTGGTATCATTCAAATTGACAGAGCAATATTAGTAAAAATAATATTATGGATATGCACCTCTGATTTGAACTGAAGAGAAAAAAAACAAACTGAATTAAAGTATATTAAAGTACATCTGTTTGCATGACTTCCTGATGAAGGCTTGATGCCGAAACGTGTCGAAGTTTGTTTTTAAGGTCTGCATGACCAAGACGTTAAAATAAAGGCATTTTAATGGTATAAAGAGAGTGCCTTGGAGTCTCTTCTTTTTGTTTCACTGAATTAACGTTTGTCCGGCTTGTACTTGTGTGACTGTAACAGATTCATTTCTACCATTTAAATGTTATTTGTCTGTCTAAGGGAAAATAAAGTCATGGCAGAATAAAACTATGATGTGAAAAAACTTTTTTGTTATCAAGAACAACACCGTGTTCAGTTCAAAACAGAGAGCCAGGACTTTTTAACAGTGCGATTGTCTTTACATGATGGAGGTGTGGTGTACTCACAGGGACAGAAGGCGGCGCTGGCACTGGCAGAAATCCCACCTGTCGTTATTTCTACAGCTCCTCTGAGGTCCAGACAGGAAGAGGGAAATAAAGGTGAATAATTGTATCCAGCAGGGCTGCGGCTGCAAAAGACAGATTGAAGTTTTTACAACTGATTTGTGGATCAAACTTTCCCTTTTCTTCTTACAAAGCTCAGCTTTATAAGCTTCAGGCTTTGGGGTGATATTGAACATTTGTGCTCCAGATTCAAACAGAAAACTCCAGTTATTTATGCATCAGAATACAGAAGAAGAAAAGATTCGCTCTGAGTACACAAACACAAATCTGAAGGGTGGCCATGAGAAAAAAATCATTCTGTTGACACTGAGGTTTTATAAAAATAAACACACTGAGCTCCTCCAAAACACTCAGATAATAAATCAGTCGTTTAGAATATTTTTGTTATCTGGTTTGGTGCAGGACATTTATAAATGTGTTTTTTTATTTGTTTATTTCCATTGCTTTCATTGAGAGTTTTTACTTTTTAATTCAGGCTCTTAACTTTTTTAACAGGGAAAAAAAAAGTCCCTAACCTCCAAGTAACATGATATCCGCCTCTGCACCATACTTTTCATGTTGCACATGTCCACATTCTTTTGGCTTTTCTTATTGCAAAGATTCATTGCAATATATTTAAATGTTTATATAATTTAAATAAATATAGCGGTGAGTATTGCTACACCTGGAGACTGCATGAAGGGAGTTTGTGTTGGGGACTAAACTGGCTTTTCAACACAGATCACAGCAACAATACCCAAACTGTCAAACTAAGCTCAGCCTGTTTAGACTTATAATTCTTATTTGTACTCGTTTATGAGCTTTTAAATTTCATTCTTATTTAGTAAAAACTATGTTAAACAGTTTGTAACTTTATGTTGTAGTTTTGTTTTAATTGACATCCTCCTGTGTAGCTTTGTTTCATGCTGACAAGCCATTTTTTATGATCTATAGATGATTATGATAGTCAATTTAAGCATTTATTTATTTATTTGTTGATTTCCCTGCTGTTACTCTACAGCAACTGTTTTTGCAATTATATTGAGAATAAAGGACAAAATAAATACCTGCACTGTTTTTTCTTGTTTGGAAAATTTGGGGCATTGCTCTGCTGTAACTATCTATACAATGTGTCATTAATATGTTATTGTGAAAGGTTGGAAATTATAATTATATATCAATCAGTCTTTATTTGTTTAGTGGCAAATGTTATCTGAAGACAAAAAGGTAGGTCAATGCCCCACTCTTAATTCTTTAAATACTCTTTCATTTATTCTTTTTTTAATTCTTATTCCAGATCCAAAATGATTCCACCATGAGTTCAGATCTTTGCCAAAATTGACAACAGAAACAAGACAGAACTGTCGAGTAGTCCGACTCGAGCAGCAACAAGATACAGCCTCGACAAAATAATAAACATAATCTTATAAAAAAAAAAAAAAACAGCGGGTAAAGAATGAAAACTGAGGGGGAGAGAAAATCAACTAAGTGTGGCCTCGTCACCACCTTTAAATATAAATATATGTTCAAAAAAAAAAGCTTTCTGCTATTTGTCAGCCATTTGCTTGTTCCTGATTTCATGGCTATTAATAATATGCATCTATTTTGTACTTTTATTATAATTTATAATCATGAATCGACAGTTAAAACACGGGGCCGGGGTTCATATTTTCCTGTAAATTATCTCGCACACAAATGTTTCTTTTCTTGAGCTTGGAGCCTCAGAATTATGATAACGCCTCCATGATAACTCCCTCATCTTCCTCCTCTCTCTTGCTTCTGTCCTGCTTCTTGTTTTGGAGCTGATCTTAGGCCTCTTCTTCTTCTCGTCCTGGTCTAAGGCGTCCTCTGGGGAGCAGAAAGTCTCATCAGCACCTGAAATAACTGGATCCGTGCTGCGTCCCGCTGCATCCTCTTCCCTGGATTGTTTTGACTGCGTGATGGAGGAGAGCAAACGTCCACAAACTCATTGCTAAATTTAACCCGGAAAAGTGTCACTCGAAAACAGCATGATAGGAGGCAGCCAGGGTCATCGGGACTTCCGTGCTGCGCATGAATCAGGACTTCAATGAACAGCGGCTCCACGGCCCATTGTTCTGAAACAACACAATGAACATGGACTCAAACTCTGTTAAAGTGACTTTTAAAGACTGAAGATCTGGTAAACCGAGGGAGAGAGAGGGGCTGCAGGGGGGCCGAGGCTGCGGCCTAATGGGAAACACGGGTCCATACCGGTGGACTATGACCTGGGGAGTGGTCGGCCTGTGTTTTCATGAACACGTGTGGAGCTTGGCGTTATTCTGTTGTGCTACATTTATGATATAGGCTATCTTTGGAAGCATCACAGTCCTATCACGCCATGTAATATATGTTACACTGTGGTTTAACAACAAAGCTACAACAGTCCTGAATAATGTCATATCCCAGAATAATGTGGTTTAAAGGGATGTTCTGATAGTGCTATGGCAGCCAATAGTTAAGGAGGTTATGTTATTGCCGGCGTCTGTTTGTTTGTATGTTTGTTTGTTTGTTAACAACAATACTCAAAAAGTTATGGACGGATTTCGGTGAAATTTTCAGGAAATGTCCGGACTGGGACAAGGAACAAATGATTCGATTTTGGGGGTGATCCGGATCAGTGTAAAGCCGCCATGACGAAAAATGCGATTTTCGTGAATAACTACTGAATTAAAATAGATATAGCCTAATTATGAATCCAATTGCTAATGGTAGGCTATGTTTTCATCTTCAAGAAATGTAAATATTTAGATGAAATAAAGGTAGGACTAATATTTATGGTAAAAATCACAATATGGGTACAACTGTGGCGTTGGCGGAGGTCTGCGCTCTCCGAGTGCTTTTCTAGTTTTATTAGAAATACTGCAATCTTGAATTTATAGCATCACATTCTTAAGGTTGACTGTGGTTTCATGGCACACTATGTTTGATCAACACTGGACAGATCTGTTTAGTTTGTAATACTGATACTAATGGTTCTGGCGTAAAGTTAAAGTATTATTAATTAATAACTTGAGATATTAGGTATTGTGTAATCATATTGTGATGATATAGTTGTAAACTAAGATATTGCAATTTAAATGCACAGTGCAGTGATACTGTAAAATGGATTTATATTGTAATCAAAAATAAATTTTTAAATCCTGCACTGTAATATAAAGATGCAGTGTAATTAAGACTATGTTGTAATTTTGAGGCATTTTGTAATTTATGACGTACTGTAATACAGAGGTAAAGTGTAATTGATGGCACAATGTGTCCCAAGCATAAAAAGAAGAAACTCCAAGGCACTCTCTTAATACTATTAAAATGCCTTTATTTTAACAGTATGGTCACATAGACCTTAAAAACAAACCCATTTCAGCATCAAGCCTTCATCGGGAAGTCATTTTTTTTGTTTCAAGGACTTCTCGAATCCCATTCCAAAGAGCACCTCAAACAAGTGAGTCCAGGTAGCACTCCTTTGCTTCTGTCTTTTAAAAATCTGCATATTTTGATATGGAGGTAAACAGCAAATTGAGAGGAGAAATTTTTGGTGTTGGCAAAATTTAAGCAAGAGCAGAGTTTGACTCTGTGGAGGGAGTCAAATCCCTAAAAATTTACTCTCAGTTGAAAAAGTGTAGGTGTTGCAAAATAAGAAAACATGATGTTTCAGTAAGTCAAATCCATGGGTGTTACTGTAGGACCTATAACTCTGACCTTTTCACTCTGAGCCTGATCATGACACTTACATTCATCCTGCTGGTCCCTATTATAGGAGAAGTAACGGATGCCACAAGCCCTGATGAAAACTAAAACCACACACAGTATCTTGATTTCAGCTAATTTCCCATTGATATATAACTAAAGCAATTTGCAGTGTTAACAGTTCAGTTAAAATGATAGAGTGTATTCCTAATGTTGGTCAAAAGTCACACTGTTAAGTGTTACAAAGTTTTATATTTTAACATTAAAAATAGTCAACACGTAAAGTTATGAAAGCCAAAGTGCACACTCTCCAAAAAGAGTGAAAACAAAACCTTGTGGTGTGGATCCATATAGACACTTAAGTCTTATTGGGATCATCTGATAGGGTTCATTTTTCCATGTTTTGCTGTGTAGAGTAATATTGATTAACGTTGAGCATATTGTGATATAGAGTGTAATTAATGGTACAATGTGTCATAATGCTAATGAGTAAACAGCTGTTTATTCTGATATGAAGGTAGAAAAATGTTTTGAGATTCATGTGTAATTAACGTCAATAAAGGCATATTGCAATTAACAGTGGTGTAAAAGTATTTAATAAATTGATAAAGTGTTATTTTAAAGGTGCGATGTCATATATTTTTAAATAAAAGTAAAGTATAATGTCAACCTAAGTGATTAAAAGCATCATGTGATATAAAGGTTTATCATACTGTAAATATAACAGTGTTAAAATTAATAACTGTTGTATCATAGGCCTACATTTTTACATTTTGATGCAAAGGTAACGCATAATGTTATTGTGACACTACCAGTAAGTCTAAATCGGTGAAAAGTCTGCAGTGTGATCAGTGTCACTAACTTTGAATCAGCTCATGTGAACAATTGAATTGGGCTTCACTGAGGTCTTACTGGCGCGGGCCCAACGTGTGAATCCTGAGGGGCCTCGCGGATGAAGTATCGCCTCTGAAGTTAATTGTGTTTTGCTTTCGGAGGGGAATAGCTTTTCCTCTGTTTATTATGAGCGCTGGGACGGATTTGCGTCACCGTGCAACTTGCAGGTCGAGATAAAGTTGCACAAATATTGAAAAAGGGAAGTTCTATCAGCCATTATAAAGCGACCCCCCTCCTCTGCTCCGGAAGAAATAAGGATTTCTGGCTGTATCCTAAAATACTAAAACAGCTTCTATTTTTGGGGAGGGCAAATCTAGCAGGAATATCCGCTCATTTAACACGAATCACGGCCCATCAAAAACAGGATGAGCAGAGCTAATAGAAGCGCTGCTGCACTGATTACACTTTATGATTTTATATAACCGCCTGACCTCCTTTCTGATTCCACCTTAATTCTTTCTTAATGAAACAAACAAACAATCTGGCTTCGTGTTTAATAACAGAGCAAAGGCACAACTGAAAAATAGTTTTCTTCCTCGTCGAAAACCAGCAGTAACAGGGGAGTTCACTGGATTAAAATGCCGAATGTGCGCAGGGGCGGTTTTAGTAGTTTGGAGGCCCAACAGAACAGGTGGGCCTTACCTGAAGCACTTTGGTGGGCTTTAGAGGCAGATAAAGCAAAAGATATTCAGTCGACATTTTAACCACAAGAGAGGGCATAATTGCTTTCTGCTACAATGTATTTTTATTTTGGTTGGTCTTAACCTTTTTGAGTTATTCTTCTTGTTTGTCCTGTTTATTTGTAACATATGCTGTCAACACATTTGTGCAATTTAGACCGTATTGGGAAAGGTGGCTTACAATATTAAGCAGCTCTGCAGCAATTAAATATTATTTCGCTAAATTAATTTACATCAGCTCCTCCTAATGTACAAAACTGTAGAGAACGTTTCCAAATATCGTCAACCTGTTTGGGCAATTTTACAGCATGCAGGAACTTGCCAGCAATATCCAAAAAGAGAGGGAACTGAAATGCAGAAATGGGCTGGGAACACTTAATTACAGAAAACCAGAATAAAAAAAAAATCTTTATTGTGATTCCCTTAAATTAAAAAAATGCACAAATGTATAAGCTGCTCTCTTTGTCTGATAAATTAAACTGGAAACCTTTTTTGTCAGGTGGTGGAAGTTATGTTGCCAACATGTTTGCAGGATCTAGACCAGAGGCAGCAAACGGGGTGTCTGCTGGGACTTTTTGGAAACAGCATCTTTACTCTTGAAATATAAAGGCAAATTTTATTTTAGATTCAATGTTCTGTGCAAATAAATCACACTTACGTCAGTGCAGTAAAAACTCAAATGCAATATGTGTCACATTATTAAACTGTCCTATTTCTAAACTTCAAACTTCCCCTTCAAGTCTTTAGCACCACTGGTGCAAGCGTGAGCCTTCATGGTGCCACTTGTACAATTAAAATCATAAAAGTGTGACTGTTGCAAATATCAAATGTCATTAAATCAAGAAAGTTTCTCTCCATAACACTCCTCATCTTTCTCTTGGACTCCACAAGGTCTGTGACCCTGCTTGTTGGAATTGTTCAAAACTATTAACCATGTTTTTAGTTCTGAAATTATATTTTCTGTATTCATTTACCTTAATTATTGGAACTGCACAAGAATGTTGAGAATTCTTTCAAAAGTTGCAGACTTTTATACTCAGTTTTGACAGTTATTAATTTTATTTTTTTTACTGCTAAACAGAAGATATTGGCATCAAACACAAATATAACCTTTAAAAATTATTTTAAAGCATTATTATAACTTAATTTCACTTTAAATGGTGAGACATTTATTAAATACATTTAATTGTACAACTTCATAGGATGGTGGAACAAGTAAACTGCTTCTCGCCAGTAAATCTGAACCACAATTCTTAAGCAACGTGCTGGTGCTCCTCATATGAAGTCCGAGTATAAAGGCTTATAAAACTTTTTGGCAAGTCAGGCAAGAAGCCTGATATTGAGGAGGAGGGGGAAAATGGGAGGTCTTCAAGGATCAAGGACGAAGGTTAAATGTCAAACTATCAAAAGTATAAACAAAGTTAATGTAAAGAAAATGAGTCTTCATCGAAGATCCGAAGCACCCGGATGCACGTAAAACCATTTATTTAACAGGTATGTGTCTCATATCTTGATGATTCCACCATGAACTTTGTCTGCCTGTAATCTGGAAAGTCATTTGCTCGTCGGAAATATAATGACTTTATCATGAGGCCCCTCAGGAGCCCCGCCGATTGCTTAACTTAGCACAATGGTAAAACGCGTATCAGTGCGCGCCTCTCTTTAAGTGATCAATCCATCATCTGAGGATCAAAATTGCTCACAGTGTGCGCGTCTGTTGCCTATGTGCGCTCATCATCCTGCTCAGGGCGTGATGAGAGCAAAGGCTAAACATCCATTGGCTCAGAAATCGACCAATCAGTGTCAGCGGAGGAACTTTGTGAGAGGAGCTGCACAGTTTGGATTTCAGAGTCGAGAGAGCGATTTTGGCACGTAGAGCACGCTCCATCTCTCCTTCCTATGACCAATCCTCGTGTTTTATTCTTCTATACATGTGTCTGTGTTTGAGCAATCCTCCGAGACAGAAGAAGTCGCTCTAAAAAGGCAGCGGGGATGTACACGGCCGGGCTCAACCCGTTTTACGCGTCAAACTTCAGCCTGTGGTCTGCGTACTGCGCGGGGGGCTTCGCTGTGGACTCCGTGAAGAAACCGTCCTTCTGCATCGCGGACATTTTACAGGCTGGAGATGCGGAGAACATACCGGGGTCATCTGCGCTCATGGTGCACATGGGACACCACCACAACCACCACCACCCCCACCGGCAGCAGCAGCAGGGTCACTCCGGCAGCTCTCCCGTGCGCCCCAACCCCGTGGCTCCGGAGGCGTCAGTGTACGGAGCGAGGGGGAACCCGGCGACCCCCTACCACAGACACGGACTACAGCTGACTTCAGTGTCCAGGACTGCTTTTAACTCCCAGCAAGGACCCCCGCCCTCCAGCAAGGACCTCAAATTTGGGATTGATCGGATATTGTCGACGGATTTTGACGCGAAGGGCAGAGAAAAGTCGTCGCTAAGAGGTGAGAAAATGAACGCACAGTAAACATCCCGAGAGATGATTACGGTTGAGCTGGGGTCAACTTTACGGCATTAGTTACTTTATTTAGATATTCAGGGCGAGATATAACATGAAAAGTTGAGATACTCTGGGAACTGGTTCTTGTTTTAGTACGACATGCTATACTGACAGCGCACCTCATCATCGTGTTGGGGATGCCGCGTTGGATTTTACGCATAGGCGATTTTTATCATTAGGCGAAGAGGCGGTCTCATGGGGCCTTGTGCTCCAAGAAACATAAAAATATAACCATAATGGCTGAGCACCGAATATGAGGCAAGTGTTCAAACTTCTCACAGGGATTAAAAATGTAGCGCACACTGCGTAAATGTCTGTAAAGTTGACTAAAGCCAGTTTACCAACTCGTTCAATTATTGCCAACTTATCTGCGCATGCCTTTGCTGTCAGAAGTTCCTGCGATTTCAAATATATCTTTAGCAATAAAAACAGAAGTAAAACCTAGATTATTTTGATTTTCCCAGAATTATGTATCTTAGATGTAGGCCTAATGTTGAAAACATATTTGCGCATTTCTGACAGTTTTCTTTTTTTATTGTCGGCAAAGTCCTGCACTTTTTCTAAATTGCACATGCAGGTTGGCACTTCTTGGTCAAGTGCCCTCTCCTTGCCACTCTCCCCACTTTTGTCCAAACAATGCCAAAATTTAAAACTGAATTTTATGTTATTTTGCTTTAATTTCATGTATATATTTTTTATTTGTGCACTTTGACAGGGCTGTCACCCTTTTATTGGTCAAAAATGCTACATAAGACTTCCCTTGTTTCTTGACAGTTCTAAATAGGTTTTATCTTTTTTAATTTCTTTTTCTGAAACCGGTTCCAAAACAGTACCCGAGTGTTTCCTGAACTGATTTAAAGCGAGAAAAGGGGCATAAGAAATGTTTGCTCTCGATGGGGCTCATGTGATACGACTCTCTGATCTGTAATGTCAGTTTCCAAAGCTGAAGAAATACTAAAACCCATTGAGGTGTGACGGCAGAGAGGGTCCAGCATCTTTGGTTCTTATATCTAGTGAACTTATCTGAACAGGGATGCAGTACTTGATGTCTTGGTTCAATACCCATCCCTAGTTCCAAACACTTAAATATTCCAACACATTTGTGCAATTTAATAATAAAAAATTATAGTAAATATAATTTGTATAAAGTAGAAATTGTGTAGGTAAACTCCTGAGAGTTTAGGTTCCATAAACAGGTTTATAAAATATAAACAAGCAGATGAAACTGGCACCACATTCCAGCGCTAGTGCAACACATTTCTTTTATCATTGAGGGTAATTTGGTGCACTAGTCGATGTTCATCTGTTATGATTATACCTGTAGGCCCTCTGGAGCATGAGGCCCCAGGCATGTGACCCTCCCCCCTTTCTCTAATGAAGTTAAACCCCTTATTCATCCCTCGCTCCCCATCTTCACCAAACATTTTCCACCATATTTGTGCAATTTTGTCTGATTTTTCTTCCTCCTCTGATTATAAATTTGACTGAAGATCATAGAGTTTCTGAAGTCCAGTAAAAAGCCTCAGAGTATTTTGTTTACTTATCATTTGCTTTTGGGAATGGGCCTTGTATTAGTCTCTGTTTGGGGACTTAAAAATACAAAAACTGCCCCATAATAAAAAAATGACTGGATTGCTATTAAACCAGTGAACTCTGGTGTTAATGCCAGTTTTCACAGCACAAGAAATCCCTTTTTTCAGTATTTTTATAGAGCTCTGTCTTCCTTTTCCTTAGACATGTATGTAGGCATTCTTTGAAAGCTCCTTAAATCAAGCAAGATGCAGTAAGATGGATCTCTATGCATGTTGAGGGCCCTCATATTGGTTTTGCTAGGGGCCTTTAAAAAAGAAAAAGAATGCCCATCGACAGCCTCCACAGTAGTTTTAACCTGTCAGTACCAGTAAAAACCCTGACAGCATCACCAACAGCCTCCTACAGGGTTTAAAGATCCCCAACCACAGAGGTCACCCCTCTTGGCCCCATGGCAGGCTTTTTTAAATTCTGTATCAGTCTCTGCAGAACTTAATTCCCCCTCCCTTATCTCTCGCTCTGTGACAGATCTCACGTCCATCGTTAGCTCGAACCGTCAGTCAGGCCTCCACCTCCCAGTTCAGCCTCCATCCAGCCAGTACTTCTCCTCCATGGAGGCGGCCGGGATGGGCGACGCGTCCTCCATGCTGAGCTCACTAGGCAGCAGCTGCGGCGGCGGCGGCAGGCAAACAGGCCAGCATCAGTTTCAGGACTCCTTCCCAGGTAGAGACACCGGGATCAGACAGAGTAAACCAGGCCCTCCGCGGGTGCACCTGCAGTCAGTCTGCTTCAGAGTTTCTGTTCTGCTTTTTGGTTTTTCTTTGTGTTTTTGACCTCCTGTTCTTGTGTCTTTAAGGTCCATACGCCGTCCTCACTAAAGACACCATGCCGCAGACATACAAGAGGAAGAGGTCGTGGTCCAGAGCGGTGTTTTCAAACCTGCAGAGGAAGGGACTGGAGAAGAGGTTTGAGATTCAGAAGTACGTCACCAAGCCGGACAGGAAACAGCTCGCTGCCATGCTGGGCCTCACAGACGCTCAGGTAAGACGGAGCAGTGCTTGGGCCACATCCCACAGCAGTTAATTTTGTTATTGCTATTCTCTGGCTGAATACAAATTTACTATATGCAATAAAGCATTTGGAAAAAAGGACAATTAAATGCCTATTATTTCAACAGCTTTAAAATATATTTTTTAGGACACAGATTCTAGTGATCTTGGGTTATTTTAATCCTCATAGTTTGTTTTTTTATTCTTCCAAATGGTTTGTAAATGCAGTCACACTCTTGTGTATCTTATTGTGCTGTAGAAGTATTCCAGTTGTTTAATTTTGATATGAAAAATGAATTATCCAATATACTTAAAAATGTAGTTTCTATTTCTGTCGTAGGAATTTGTTAAAAGATTTTAAAGAGATAGTTCAGCTCATTAAATAGAAAACACACACCAGTTAATTCCTCCTTATGTATTTAAAGACACAGATGAAGGTTAAATGTTCTTGTTATTTTGATTTTGGCAGATTCAATCAGCTTTTCTCCCTTATTTAAACTTCATTTAGTGAATTGATTGGTGTCTGTGCAGGAGAATTTTTTCTTCCTTAACTCACACAGCATCTGGAAAATAAAGATCTTGAACTAAGCATCTGTAATATCTGCATAGATGTTAATGTAGAGTCAGCTACATCCCCAAAAACAGGGTGAGATCTGTGATGGATGGTGCCAATAAACTCCTTTCACTGTTATATTTTCCATCTATTGGACTTTTAACTGCTTTAATGTATTTAATGATGTATTTATTATCAGCCCAATGGATGTGTGTTGGGTTAATAAAGTCAACCTCAACCCTTGACCTTGACTCCATAAAACAATTAAACTACAAAAAAAATCTAAATCAGTGCAGTGTGTACTTTTGTCATTAATTTTACAACATGACTAATATTGTACCGGCCTGCAGGGAGCATCCACACATCCACTGAAACGTTCATGCTGCAGATGACAGGCTGTCCCTCTAATATATGTATTTTTAAAACTCTATTAATTTAAATTAAGGTAATAGTGCAAAAAGATCCACAGCCATCAGAAGACAGTCTTTTACTGATGGCTCTGAAACAGACTCACAGCTCTTTAAGCAGCTGAAGACAAAGATGCACATCACCACGCCCTGCACAGGCACCATGCACGTGATCACTTTGTTGTATTGTTTTTAATCACAGATATGGCACATGTTTGCACGTATGAAAAATGACAGATTATTTTTTATATTTCAAGGGATTTTGACAAATTACCTGGAGAGCGTTATATTTAAATTTTCACATTTTCTTTTTCTTGCTGTCCAAGCGAGACATGTCCAAAAGCCTTCATAGGATTAAACAGTTCTCAGACACTGTATTGTTCCCATTTGAGAGCATCAACTATGAAAGGAGTGAAATATTAATGTTAATTTTAGTGCTGTCAGACAATTAAGAAAATTAATCTAATTAATTTCTGGATTTATAATTAATTAATCTAATTAATCGCATTTTAATCTCCTATCTGCTTAAAGTACCCAAATAAAGAATTTGAATTCTAGGATATTATAAAATTGTAGTACATGACTAATCAAATGAAAACACTAAGAAGTGAGGATTTGTAAATCCACATTTTTATTGGTGACTCAATAAAATTCTAAGCTCAATCAGGCAACTCAAATTACACTTTAAGTGTGTTTCATAAATCAAATTCAAAATAAGAAAAAGGTCGAGGACATCCAGCAAACCAGTTAGGCCTGATGCATTATTATAGAATTCAGTAAATATGGATAAATAAATTCAAAAATAAAATAAGACTAAGTCTTAAATATGCCATTCCTGTTGTCACCTGGGCTTTGTTTGGTTTGACTAGAGACGCATGTGTGAAGTGACGTGCCACTGCCATGTACCGGTCCTCCAGCTGGACAATATCAAAATGTTTGTGTGCTATGATTAATCTTGCTATTAATTCTTATAACGCATTAATTTGCGGTGTAATTAATTAATCTAATTAATGCACTAAAGAGACAGCCCTAGTTAATTTAGTGAAGTGTTTTATTCAGGATTAATGAATCAGTTTTAAGGAGATTTTTTGTCTCAAAGATGCAAAATATTTCTAAATATTTGCCTTAATATACTGTAAAACAACAATATTCCTTTACCATGTTTTATGAATTAATTAGTTTATATTTTGTTTGTTTAAAGATGTATTTTATTAAATAGAAGGCTGATGTTTGGTATTTAACTTTCATGCCTCAGGATTAGCATTTGGGTAGAAGAGCCCCTCAACAAGCCCCCCCAAAAGATTTATTTTTTTATTTATTTCTCTACTTCTCCCACCCATTCCTTGTTCAGCTTTCTCATCTCTAATTATTTTGTGCTTCTCTTATTCTGACTCATTTTCCATTTTATTTTTTCTCTCTTTGTTTATATGTGTAATAAACTCTAAGGTCAATCTCATGCTTTATCTTCACCTGTATACTCAGGGGATAAAAATATTTAAATGCCTTAAACTGGAGCTTGAGGTCAGACTGAGCCTAACAGCAGCGTGTCTCTGCCCGTGTCCAGGTGAAGGTGTGGTTTCAGAACAGGCGCATGAAGTGGAGGCACTCCAAAGAGGCGCAGGCCCAGAAGGACAAAGACAAGGAGCAGCCCGACAAGAGCTCCTCCGAGCCCGGCAGCAGGGAGCCGCAGGAGCCCGCGGAGTCCGACTGCGAGTGTGACAGCGACGGGAGGAGCGAGTGTGAGTCTGACGAGGCTGCGGAGGAAAACTCAGACGGACATTTGGACGTTTCCGAGCTCCACAAACCGAGCGTCATCATGAGCGGGAGCGCGCCCGGGAGCAGCGCGGAGGGGGCGGCCACAGTCACGGACACAGCGGCCTCGCAGATACACATATGAGGGACGATTTATGTCATGAACTACGGCCTTCAGTATTTCAACAGGGGACAGAACTCACGTTTAAGTCCATCTGGAGCAGCTTTCACTTCAATAAACAAAAGCTTCTGGATCCTAAAGTCGGGCCTGGTTTGGCTGAATCAGGAGGAAAAATCCATCCACACGCCAGAGTGCGGAGAGAAAATAGTTCCTGTTAGTAACTGACTTTTATCTCAACCCCACAGCCTCCTTTTTAAAAACAAACCAGACAGCTATTTTAATAAGAGGATATAATAATTCCCCGCCGACATCAACGTCTCCTGACGTTCATGTTCACGTCACGTGCCCTGCCGTGCGTCCCCCTCCTCACCTGCAGGAGGTGAAGGTTGTGAATTAGTCTGAAAGGTTCTGAACCACTCGATTATCTTTGATGTATTTCTCCCTTTACTGGTTATATAATGGTGGTATTTTGTTAATAAAACTTGCACTGAAAGTATTGTAAATAAAATATTTCTTACTCAAAGACATGATTACAATGTTATGTTTTATTCTGTTACTGTCTGCACTATTTTACCTTTAATATTTATATTTATATATCTTATTTTTTCAAATCAAATTCGCAGATATAATTCAGAGTTTTTAAGAAGGTCTTAGTTGTGTTGTTTTAGGCTTCAATTTTAGAACATATGTTAGAAAACATGATGTGTCAAATTAAAGCACGCGCTGAATCCGCCCATGGACGACACGTGTTGGATTTAACATGCCTAATATTCACCTTTCTCTCAACTATGGTGTCAGAAAGTTCAGAACAAAGACACTTTCTATTAGCTAAAAGATGTTTAATTCTGACGAAAGATGCTTTGAATAAAATGTTTCCATAGTTCATAAAATGCAATAACAGCTTTATGGTCAAATACTGGCCCATCTGACACTGTTAAAAATACTTAAAAAAAAAAAAACCTGAATCCACATCTGTCAAAATCTTATAACTCCTTCCTGGTGCCATGACCAACATTCTTGAGAATGTCATCAATTTCCTTTTTTAATGTTTTAAGTTATCATGTTCGTAATCCACTTAACAAACTAACACAAGCAAAAATAAAAAACCCTTGGTGGAGGTTGTTTTAATAATAATAATAATAATATGATCATAATAAGAAAATGCTAAAGACAATCTTCCTTTTAAACTGGACAATCGTGTCATCATTTGACTTAAGGAGGCTCTTCAAAATAAATAAACACAAGATGAAAAAAAGGATATTTTACATTCTCTCTTAAAATAAAGCTCAGATTAGTATTTTCATCTTTGTGCAGTTAAAAATGAAAAATCACTACCAATGTGTGTGTGTGTGTGTGTGTGTGTGTGTGTGTGTGTGTATACTGTATATATGACAATAAGAGGGTTAGCATTATTGTACAAGACAGAACATAATAAACATAATCAAGGGCGTACGTTTGATTTTGACATTGGTGGGGACATAAAAGTACGCCAAGACGCCACCCCTTCAAGCTGATGTGTTTTGCATTCGTAACTGTTTTTTAATGTCATGTAGAGCTCATTAAACAAACAAGCACACTATCTTATTCAGAAAAAAACTATTCTACCGGTATATTCTTTACCGCCAGCCTCTCCTCCTAAATCTCTTCTGTCTGTTCCTTGACAAAAATATGCTGATGCATGACACATGAACAGTGGGACAGTTTGGGATCAATCAGAAACATTGATGGTATGGTTATAGTCTGATAAATATAGAACCAAAACCAAGAAGGACTGCCAACAAGCGTATTCCCCAACAATATCAATGTATAAAGTCATGCATTCAAGGTTTTATTTTTTTTTCCCCACAAACTTTTATTGTTGGTCTTAAACAGTTGCTGCCTTTCAATACAAATATATCGCTAAAAATAAAATAACCAAAAAATGTATCTCATTTGCATTAAATATATGCATTTTTAGTTATAACGTCATATACTATGCTTGTGTGTTATGGTAGGGACCACGCGGTAGTGGCATAATATTGATAGGGATGTGTCCCTAGCGTCCCTACCCAATTCTACGCCCCTGAACATAATAAATACACAAACATGGCGGAGAGCAGAAACATAGAGAAGTCCTGGTCCAAGTTTTAAATTTCACTTCCACAAAACATTTTAAATTCAAAGTTGAACCAATGGGAGATGAATATATATTTCAAAAATAAAAAGTATGCCCAACATTGTATTTTTGTTCATATATGCTATGCCAACATTTTCAAACTCATTTCATATGATGGCAAAACCACAGGACATGCTTATTTACTAACTTATTTCAGTGTAAAGGGGAAAATGTCTCTTCTGCTTTAATTTTTCATTGTGATGGTCTGTTTGTTGAACAGATATAAAACAAGAAAGGCCAAAAGTCAACATATTCTACAATAAATAATGAATTTAATATTTATCAAATATAGCAAGTTAGGGGAAAACAAAGTCATCTGCCTTCTTTGAGAGTTACAAACAGCACTGAACAGCCCGAGAAACAATTTTACTGAATAAATATGTGCTCATTCAAAGGGATTTAAAGTTTCAAATCAAGTCCACAAACTTAATATCACTGTGTATCTCAGCAGTAAAAACATGGGTATATTCCTGATAGTAATAAAACAATAACAATAAAATCATGAATCCCTGATCAAAAGTAGCTCCGATACAGAAGTGGTCGTCTGCTCAGTTAAATTCCTCCTCAGTACCTCGAGGCACAGCAAGAGAAAGAGAAAGACGAGCAGAGAGGAGGGGGTTTAATTTATAGTTTGTATACATTCACTGGCTCCAGATAGCCCGGATGACCATATTTTATGGATCCAGACACTGATACAATCAACATGTCCTCAATTTATAGAGCTGCGCATAACCTGGCCGTGCAGAGCAGCTCAGATCGGCTGCTTTATTATTCTGACAAAGCCATATTCTGAGCCGAGGGGTTGAATGGCATTTTTAAATCAGCCTTATCCTCCTGTTGAATCCGGACTTTTAAAATAATGATTACATGGAAGAAATCAACATTACTGCCACAAAGCAGTTTGAAGCCATGATGTAATGACTCTGCCTCCCTTTACACGACTGTTAAAACTGCACGTGTCAGTCAGAGCAGTTAAAAAGATGTAGTTTCATCTTTATTTTCAGGAGCTTTTAACCCACATGACTAACTTTTAAAGTCCACACACAGTCTGTCCCAGTGTGGTCATCAGAATTATTGCCATGTAAGGCTCCTTCAGTGCAAAATCACTCAAAGTTTCCTTGAATCAGTGTTTTTTTAACGCAGCTGCAGCCTCATTGCAACATAAAGATTGTGTAAGACAAGCTGTGCTGCTGTTTATGAATGTGTATTTATATATGTAATAAAAAGCTGCACTGACGCCGAGTATTATATATCAATTTGGTTAAAACTGTAAACAATCTGCCGCAGCTATTATGTCCTTTGTTGACGGCATAATGAGTTCAGTGGAGTTTAGTGAAGCTTTCACTCAACTTTTAATGGTTTACATAAAATAAACAACCATCGAAAGCTGCACCCGACTTACATGAGAGAGAGAGGGAGGAAAGCCAGCAATCCCACACTGCTAACACTCCAGGAAAGATCACAAATCACAGGTTTTTATATCAACAAAACTAATATTTGTAGGTTGTTAGTGTGAAGGGAATAAAATCATAAAAGTTTGCTGCATCAGATTATTTTAGTGACAAGTGAAAAACCACTAATTCCAAATATGTCACCTTTAGACTTCAGAGATATTTTTAGATGTTAAAGATCATTGGACAAATATTACAGTGGACGGTCCGAGCTGGATCCGATGATGCTTTTGGCACTGCTAAAATATTCTGAAGATGTAAAATATATGTACTTAATTTCTACAAGACAAAACAGCTTGTTTTCAATTTTCTAAAATTTATTTTATTTTTTTAACATGGGAGTTCCTTTATTTCAGCAGCCATCTACAAGAGTGTTATTAATCTATTTTAATAGTAGGGTGTTCATTACTGTGTACAAATAAACAATCCCAAACACAGTTTTTGCACAAAAATGTTTGTTTGCTGTAATAATGATACAAAGTGCATCTTTCATAACTTCAAAATCTATCAAGAAAAATATAAAGTGCACAAGTATGGATGCACAATATTATCGGTATGATACTGGGAACTGCAGACATTAGCCTGAAAATTTAAAAATCCATTTCAATTTTGAATTTGTATCAAATATTTACAGTCTTTAATTTCTGCAGTCATATCGACAAAATACACACATGTACCATAATGCTTCACCTGATCATCACTGCATGGGTGTGTTTATTTTTTAAGAGTTTAATGTTGTTTTTGTCATCTGTCACTGAAATCAACAAGGCAGTTTTCACTAATACTTTTTGCTCTTGAAGAATCATACTGGTTTGGCAATAATGCATTTCAGCATCTCAGATAGCAGCAAAAATCCAGTATTGTGCAAACAGACACAAGACTGTCAGTGTAGTGAGCTGTGTTCATTGTAATTCTGCAGAATTCCATATCATTTGCTCCTCTCTTTTATTAATTTGGCTCAAACTGATATATTGATATTCATGTAAACATGTTACCAGAACAGTTAAGCTCATTTGAATATATTTGATAAAGGCTAATTTGCATAATTTGGCTTTCAATACAAAAAGTCCTATACCATATAAAAAGTCCAGTTGTATATTTTTATTGTATAATATGAAGTCCTTCTTTCATAGCTAAAGAAATATAACTGTAAATCCCAACAAAAGTAATTTTGCTTTATTTAGGAATATTTGCTTCTCCTTTTTGTTCATTTGGCTTTATTTGATTATGGGTAATTTACATATTTTGGTTTTCTATTAAAAAAAACACTTCTATGAACCCTTACACAAATTCAGCTGTATTGTTTTCATATAATAATATGATGTTCTTATTTAGTCACTTTAAAATGCAGAGGATTTTGTCAATATTCATCAGTGGTTAGAATCACAGAAGTCAGAACAATTTAGCCTATTTTGACCAAATTTGATAAAGACTAATTAGCATATTTGGGGTTTTTATACAAAATACACAAAACAATGAACCCTAATACAAAATCCAGCTGTTTTTGTTCAGTTTCTAATACAAAGTCCTTTATTCAGTTTGTAAAAATACAGAGGACATGGTGGACTCAGTCATTTTTTTGCTGTGGTTCGATCAACATAAGGCTGCAGATGGGCTCAATTTAAAAAATACTTTATTTGGCTGTATATGATAAAGGCTCATTTGAATATTTTGGAGTTCATTAAAAACAATCATAATGAACAATAACACACAATCCAGCTGTATTTTTACCATCAAGCAACATTTAAAGTGAAGAGGAATAGTTTCACTTCGATCAGCTGCAGCATTAATGCGGTGTTCACACAACTCTACAGCTTTTATTTCAATTAAAAAAAAAACAGCGTTTTACTACATGACATGTATATTTACTGAACTAGCTATCTAGTCTGATACAAATCTATCTTTGCACATGAAATGACCTCTGCTAATAAATGTGTTTTTAACACAGGAGTATCAAATAAGTCAAACGTCTAAGGACATTGAATAGCCAGCTTTCACACCCTGGGCTAAGACGCTAACTTTTGTTCTCAGTTATTCAGGACTAAGTGAAGCCTTGAGCTGCCATCTCGAGGTGAGGTATCCCCTGTTTTAATCAAATGACCACATGCGTAAGGAAAGTTTGTATTCAATTTATTTTATTTGTAGATTTTATCCTATAAGTAGTATTATTTTTTTAAATGTACATTTTTGGGCATTTTGTGCCTTTATTGATAGGAGAGAGACAGTGGATAGGCTTGTGAAAGGGGGAGAGAGAGCAGGGGAAGACACTCTGCAAACTGGTCACAGGCAGGATTCGAACCTGGACTGGCAGAAGCATGTACATGGGGTGCTAACCACTACGCCAAACCAGCACCCCACTATAAGTAGTATTATTGCCTTTTCTTTCAGTATCCTGTGTTTGGTATTTTTGCTATTTTCTATTCAATTTACACTTTTGTCTTATTTAATGTCTCCATCTTCGTTTTCTTACTTCTGTACTCTGCATACAAGCAACTAAAACAAACAAATTTCTCCTTTGGGACTAAATAAAGTATTCCTGACTCTGAAGTCGACATGCTAATCTATTTAAATCTACACAGCGGACACTGATGTAGTGGTCAAAAGAGGACTAATTCTGATTGATTTCAACATGTGAAAACAATTTTAATCCAAGCATCATCAAAACAGATGATGTGTTTTTAAGTACAATAACAGCTGGAAAATAAATCTAGAGTTCGCCTGATTGGAAAAAAAAATGTATTGAGTAGAAAAAAACACAAAATCCATCAGGACTGTGTCTAAGTTTATGAGGTTTTTGAGTAAATAATAAAATTCACTTCAGAGCCACAGCGAAACATTTTTGAGCTCTAAAATAACACGATTTCTTCTATTAACACCTCCACTTTGACTTTTTATGGTATCACATCGCAGTGAGGAAACTTAAAGCCCTGCGGTGTTTTCTGTCATGTTAGCAGAAACATCATAGTGAATGACCCAAAAAGCCGGACCACCGCAGACTCCCTCCACTGCGGGGTCCACTTTTCCCTCTCCTCCGGAAAGACGACCGACCCCCAGAGAGCCGCAGCTTTTCCGTTTTAGCTTAGCATCTTGAATTTCACTTTGGCTGTACAGTAAACCTGCTGTTGCTGCTGAAATGTCTTTCGCTCTCTTAGTCCAGCAGTTTCTCTTAAAGTCAGTTAATGAAGTGGATCACACTGCCCGACAAAGAATAATGCACTCTTTAATGTCATTAAACAAAACAAACATGGATAAACAGATTGTTTCCACTTTTCTTCTTTGTTTGCTGAATGATGAAAAGAGAATTCAGAGTTGTTGTTTTTTGGAGTTTAAAACAAAGTTGAAGTTCTTGCACCTGCGAGGAGCAAGACGCCACTAAAGAACGCCAGGACGCAAGACACCAGAGACAAATGAAACAGAGTGCACACCTTTGGTTTTCGGACTCATCACTACGCTGCAAGGTTAATATACAGCGTCTTAACCTCAACAACCAACAACCGAGATCAAGCTGGCCAAAAATCATCACCACCGCTGGTCCACTGGGAGTGAGCCGGTCACAGAAAACCTGGCAGTAAGCCATTTACTGACACGACTCCATCAGACGAAAAATTTACACTTTCAAGAAGGCTCAGGACTCATTTTTACGCTGTTTGCATTATACTCAGAGCTAATTGAGAAGAGTTACAATTCTGGTCTAAGTGAAATGTTAGTGAGTGCAGAGCTCATTTTACTCTGGATGGAATCAAACTGCTGAAAATTTACTCTCAGCTGAAAAAGCACTGGTGTCAAAAAGAATAATGATTCAGCAAATGTGTGTGTGTTTGTGTTTTTAGTTATGATTGTGATCTAGAGCGACACACCCCAGTCAGAAGTGCAAAAAAATAGATTATTACAGGAGCTAAATAACTGTTCACACTGGGGGCATCCATCTTCCATTGTCAACTCAGGGGTGGCGAGGTTTCACCGAGTTCCCAGTAGGAAATTCCAACTTCGGGGGGACGTTCCAGTTGCAGTTTCCTACTCGGAACTCGGAAATTCCTACGTCTGACTACAACTGGAACGAACCAAAAGATGTGACTCAAGCCAAAGCGTGTGTTTGTTGTGATGCTAATAAATGCAGCTCGGACCTTCCTCAGAACTCTGCATTGGTTTACAACTTCTTTTTTCAACAACTTACAGGATGCAAAGCGACGAGGTAATGTATCTCTTTCTAGTTATGTAGTGGTAGTTTTTGATGTGTGACAACAAGCAATTTTTTGGTACTCTAAGACGTGTCCAAATAATATAAATTTGCTCTAGTTTTAACTGTCTTGTTCCCAAAGTTGAGTATCCAGGCCAGTCCAGTCCTGTCCGACCCAACAGGAAGGCTAAGGAATAGCCTTTATAGATAACCTATTTTCATGCTATAAAACTCATCTTAAAGTGTGTATTTGATCAGGCATATATCTAAAAATGAGACTTTTTTGTAATTACTTAGAAACTCCTCACAGTCCCTTTAACTAATTAATCAGTTGTTATTTATTGCCTGAACCTTTAATTTTGTGCTCATATTTGATGTGTGCAGTTCACCTCTTGGCTAGGTCGCCCTTTTAATGAGATTCTGATCTCAACGGGACTTATCTAGTTAAATAAATAAAAATAAATAAATCAAATCAACAGGTGTTGCCTATTATTAACGCTGAACTTTTCACTTTGAACTCTAAATTTATAAGTGACACTTGTAGAGTCAATCATCCCGTCTATAGGGGTGAGTATTGGCAAGAACCAATGATGCAATATGTATCACGATATATCACGATATCACAATATTGTAATAAATTGTGATATTCTACAGTTAACTAAGAAAATAAAATACAGATGGTGTATATGTAAATCACACAATATTACTCAAAACTTAAAGTACAAATCAAGTCAAAACTATTTGATTGAAAACAACTTTTCCATTTCATAGTTTTTGAAATATGTTAAATGCTGTGTTATTTAACCTGAAAACATAGAGTGCATCAAGTCACTTAAACTAATGCTGCAAAGAAGTTTTTCTTGTTTTCCCTTTAACACTGGATTGAAGCATCTAAACCTGCAGTGCAGCTCAACTGTAATTGAACACATGAGGAACAAAGAGCTTTGAGTGACTGACAGCACAACAGTAAGTAAAAAAAAAAATCACATATTTGTTTTGTCACTGTCTGAACTGAACTAAATAGACTGCATGAAAACAAAATTGTGCATACACTTAAGTTGTATTATATTCCCAACTTTGATAAAATATGAGTTTATATTTTTAACAAAAAATCGATATTAAGATTTGAAATACCGATGTTGTATCAGAGGTCTAAATATCGCAATATATTGCTCAGTCAATATTTTTTTACACCTTTGTGTTTGTCCTGTTATTGGAAAAGTTCTAACAGATGCCCCAAGCCCACATCATGAAAACTACAGCACAAATGATTTTTTAAATATATGTGCACTCTAACTAAACTTCTTATTCATTCAAGTAATTTTACCCTTTAGTATTCATTAAATAAATGCAGCAATATTTAGACATAATAGTGTATATGGAGTTAAAACTTATGTTTAAAAAATATACTGAGTGAGGGTAAACCTAACACTGCATAGAAGCAATCAAGATTCACACTGTTAAGTGTTGTGTATTTTAAAAAGAGTCAACAGTTACACTTGCTGAGGGTTAAAGAACTAAATTTCCAAAAAGAGTGAAAACAACACTTTGTAGTGACCTATATAGGCACTTAAGTAGAGTTAATATAAACGCTGGCAATGTTGATTAGACTGTGCAGATTTGTTGAGCAGGTAGAGGGACGAGCTTACTGGCCCTACAGTTAAACTGTGTCCTATAGCTGTGGTTATGTGCAAGCAGGGATCAATGAATTCTGAATATGATATCTATGATTGTCTATCCATTCATCACAGGAATGTCCTCGTCTGTTCTTTAAAATTAAACCATAAATCAAAACAGGAAATTAACAGAAGCAAAAATTAAACAGTATTTGTCTTTCAGTTTTTAGACAAAAAGAAAAAAAACTTTGTTTGTACACTATTTAAAAAAGACAAACAAATAAAATGTTTCTAAATGTTTTGTTTGATTTGATCAATTGTGGTTCTTACCAAATTATATCTCAGCATCAGTAACATTTTGAAACTGCCTTTTTCATTTTTAGAACGATAAACAGGAAGAATAAAAAAAACGCTCTGCACTTTTTATTAGGCTCGACACAAAAATGAGAATTCATTCTGCTCTGCATTGTTTGTTGAACAGAATGTGGTCCAAGTGTAAATTATACTTTGGCACCATGACCTTGCTGAATGAAAAGTTGCCGGAGTTATGATTCTTGTTTCCATGGAAGGAAAGCAGTAAAAGCCCGAGCACTTTATCACCCTGATATTAAGTGTTAAACGCTCGCATATTAAATGTCTGGGTGGGTTGAGTCTCAAATTATGCCAGAAAAAGCCATAAATTAGGTTAGTATTTGCAAATGTACAATAACAATAACAATCCAAACGCTTAACATAATACTGAGAGGCCTTGATTTGTGAACTGTCCTCAGGACTTTTATGAGCAGGATAGGAGAAAGTCCATCTGGCCTGTATTTAATGTCAGCCTCCCCCCTTCTCCATTAAAAGCTGTCCTATATGTCCCCCCTGGCATACCCGGGACGGGGCAACCCATAAAACACCACCAGCCTGAGCAGATTTGGCCCAATATTTAACGCTTTGAAAAAGTAACTGTGTAAAACAAATCACCTCAGAGGAGGGGGGTTACTGTCTGCAGCCATTTGAGGGATTAACGGGACTGAGAGCGGTGACGTCTCTGCTGCTTTGAGGTATTATCTGTGAGGGTGTTTGATCGGCTGATGGAGATTTCTGCATCAGAGTCTGTGGCAGAGGAGGGGGCAAAAGAGCAGCGACATAATTCAACGCGCGCCTGAGAAAGTGCAGCCGACGAAACGCAGAGTGCAGCAAAGATGGAGGCTGGGCTCACTAGTTCTTCTTCTTCCTCATCGAGGAGATTATGGTGACGATAACTTCAGGGCTCGTCACGATGATGATGATAGTGATGTGGAAGTTTCAAGACCAAGAGGGCTGCAGAGGAGGAAGTGCAGAGGTCCTTTACTGAGGCCAAAGAAGCAATAATAAGGTTTAGAAAAACTCAAATACAAGTGAAAGTACAGAACTACATAAGAGCTGGTCGCTAACAAAAAACGTCTTTACAGGTAAAACTGCATTAGAAAAAGCTCCATATTTCTGCATTTGTAATGCTGCGTTCCAGTAACCTCGGAACTGGGAGTGACATCATCTCCAACTTATCAGCGTTCCAGTTGAAGTCTGAAAAAACATGCTGATCTACCAGGCTAATGTTAGCTGTTGTTAGCACGCCCTGCGTTGTTGTTCACAAATATCACATGAAGAATGTGATCATCACTATGGCAGCATTTTTGTAAGTATAAGTCTAACAATACGATGTATACAGCTGATCTGGAGCAACACAGCCCAGTCAGAAGTGCAAATAAATTGATTATTATAGGAGCTATATAACTGTTCACATGAGGGGCATCCATCTTTGATTGTCAACTCGGGGGTGGCGAGGTTTCACCGAGTTCCCAGTAGGAAATTCAGACTTCGGGGGACGTTGCAGTTTTTTTTATGCTATAAAACTCATCTTAAAGTGTGTATTTCAATCAGGCATATATCTAAAAGTGAGACTTTTCTGTAATTACTTGTAATTTTGTAAAATCCTTAACAGTATGCAATAACATACTTCCCTATTGATGTTTCTAAAGGACAGCACAGTTGTGCAAAAATTTATTGCATTTATTTCACAGTGAGAAGGTTGCTGGTTGGAAGAGTTTGCATGGTTTCCCTGTACCTGCATAGGTTATCGCTGGACACTCCAGTTTCCTCCCGTGGACCAAGAACATGCTTTTTGAATGAATCAGTAACTTGAAATTGGCGATAGGTAAGTATGTGAATAATTGTCTGTCTCTCTCTGTTGACCCTGTTATCAAGTGGGGACCAGTTCAGGGCATACCTCACCTCTTGTCCCATGTCAGTCGGGATAGGCTTTATCCCTATTCAACCCCATGATGGGTAAGCTGCATAGATAATGAATGGATAGTTGGTACTTTTAGCACATGATGGTGTAAGGGGGATATTTCCTTGGCACACTTTGTGACCCTTGCTGCTAACTGACCATTATTTACACCCCACAGTCCACTTGAGTATTATTGCTGACCATGTCTATCCCTTTGTGACCACAGTGGGCCCATCTTCTGATGGAGACTTCCAGCAGGATAACGCATCAAGTCAAAAAGCTCCAATCATCTCACAGTGGCTGCTTGAGCATGACAATGAGTTCGCTCTATTCCAGTGGCTTCACAGTCAACACATCCCAATCCAATAGAGCACATTTGAGATGTGGTGGATCAGTAGATTGGCATCATGGATGTGTGGCTGAAAAATCTGCAGCAACGGAGTGATGCTATCATGTCAACATGCACCACAATCTTAGAGGAGTATTTCCAGCATCATGTTGAATCTATACCATCAACAATGAAGGCAGCTCTAAAGGATAGAGAGGCAAGTGTTCCTAATGAAGTGGCCTTGGAGTGTGTACACAATGGTACTGTTAATTCAGCCAGTTTTAAAGCTACATCTACAACTCATCACAGGAGCTTTAATTGCTGAGACCAGCACATTACTCAAAATAGTCACTGTAGAGAAGCTCATAGGGGGCAGATAATTCTTTTATATACTATTTTCTATTTTCAAAAAATGCCACATATTAATTAAAGGCCATAAAATGTTTCCCATTGATATTTTTGAATAGATTACAGGCCCAAAAATTATTTTTCTCAGTCATATTATGGTTGGGAGTCTCAAAAACTTGCATATTTAAGAAATTAGAACTACTCTTCTTCTCCCTGATAATTCATGTTTTGGACGCGGCTGTAAACAGAGGTGTAAACTTTTGGCTAACGTGCATTTCTTTCAATGCCAGAAAATGTTTAGATCAGCGCTGGAGCGTTTTATTCAGTGACTGCAGCCTGTCTGTGAGTCAGTGGATGCTCTGGAGGTGGCTCTGTTTCCTTCTGAGGTATGTTTGTTCCATCAGACGCTGATTTATGACATCGGCTGGATGCTCTTTTCCCCTAAATGAGCTCTGAATCATCAGCATGAGAGACGACTTCCTCCTGAGACTAGCAAAATATTATTACATGGTAGAAAACCTTTAATTTGATAGTGGGCCAAAATGTTTCCAGCCGCCCCCGTCATTTCAGGCCAAATCACTGGAATAACCGGTATCAAGTCTTTTATTTATGGCCTCTTATTCCAAACACTGTTGGGATTTTCTCTCCCTAAACAGGATTAGACGAGAGTGTGTGTGAAGTCGGAAAAAGGAGTTCCAAGCACATGAGAGTTCGGTTGATGTAGTGGATGTGAAACTGAAAAATAGGCAGAAAATTTCAGTGAAATTTGTCACTTCTTTATCCTTCAGTCTGTAAATCATGCGTTCTCCTGAAACTTTGGCACGAGCAGCAGCTCTGCAGCTGCAAACGTACCAAACATGTTCGCCATTGCTGAAAGCTGAGCCCCCTCATACAGAAGCTGTCGCCACGTTTCCAAAAAAGCCACATTATTGAGTGCTTTTTTAACATGGTCGCAGTTTCCAAGCGCCTTGGCCTCGCTTTCAAAACCCAGGTCCCTGCCAACATTTGGGAGTGGAAGAAGACGAGGAAGAAAAAAAAAAGACATCTCAAGTTAAATTTAAAGATGTGTTTCTCTTGGAAGCTAAGCAGCGCTGCCATAAACCAAGGGAGACATTTTCATGCTCCACATTTTTCATGGTTTCTCTCTGAGTTTCCTCCCTTCCTTTCTCACTCCACCTTGGCTCCAGAGTTACCTACTGCTGCACCGGCTGCCGACCACAGCCAGCGGGGCACCGCGGGGTGGCCTCAAACACGACAGGGCCGCTTTTGGTCACTGGGAGGCCCCAGGGCAGAGAGTAATGCAACACTTCCCTGTTTGGCTCAAAGCAATCACGACATATTCTTAAGTTTTTTTCGGGGATTTTAAATGATTAAAATGCAATAATATTCAGACATAATTTCTAACCACAAGAGAAAGAACATCGAATGAATTTAGAAATATGTTAGTGAAGTTTGAATAAGAAGGTAAAACTAGAAAAAATGCTAAGTTGTTTGTGGAGCTAAGATGGTGTTAAGAGTTTTATACCAAGTTCTCCTCTGCTGGGAGGTTGTTGTTGTCATCATTTTTTTGTTTTAACAGTATAACTCAAAAAACATACTTGGATGAAACTTCTGGACAATGTTGGTCATGGTGCAAGGAAGAGGTGATCAGATTTTTGTGGTGATCTGCTCCAGATGCAGCTCCAGGGTTAATTAAATAACTTGTTAACATTGCAAGGCATGGCAGTTTTCCATATTTTCACTAATAACTAATTAAAATCTGAACTGATTTCAAGACGTTTTTCAGACCATGTTGGTCATTATACAAGGGAAACATGATTTGATTTTGGTGGCGATTCAAGTCCAGATGTGGTTCCAGGAGTTTTTTTCATTTTTTTTTTTTTAAGATTTGTTTTACAGTGTGACGGGCAGTGTACCACATTTTTGACAATAACTCAGTAAGTTATTGACTGATTTTGACCTTATTTTCAAGGAGTCTTCGCCATGGCACAAAGAAGAAGTGCTCAGATTTTGGTCGTGATCCGAATAGGATCTTTCCAAGGATTTGTTAACGCTGGGAGACAGGGCAGTTTTCCACATATATATATATATATATCTATATCCATATGTATCTATATCTATATATCTATATATATATCTATATATCTATATATCTATATATCTATATATATATCTATATATCTATATATCTGTATATATATATATCTATATCTATATCTATCTATATATCTATCTATCTATATATATATATATCTATATATACATATGTATATATATATATATATATATATATATATATATATATATATATATGTATGTATATTTTGGGGATTTTTTGTGCCTTTATTGATAGGAGAGAGACAATGGATAGGCTTGTGAAAGGGGGTGAGAGAGTAGGGGAAGACGCTCTGCAAACTGGTCACAGGCGGGATTCGAACCTGGACTGGCAGAAGCATGGACATGGGGTGCTTGGTTGCTAAGCACTCCGCCAAACCAGCATCCCAATTTTCCATATTTTTGATGATAAATCCATTAGCTCTCAACAGATTTGGATGCCATTTTTTAGGGAATGTTGGTCTGGCACCGGGGAGGAGTGATTCAATTTTTGTACCAATCCAAATCCAGATGTGGATCTAGGAATTTTATAAACAATTTGTTAACAGTGTGAGTTCTAATAATAATAATAATAATAACTTAAATTTATATAGAGCCTTTCAAGGAACCAAAGGTCGCTTTCCAAAGTATTTAAACAGGGAAGACCAGGGAGAACAGATGAGTTTTGAGAAGTGATTTGAAACAGTCCAGAGTGGGAGAGTGGCGGATTTCTGTGGGGAGAGAGTTCCAGAGGGTGGGGGCAGCCACACTAAAGGCTCTGTCACCAAACGTTCTAAGCTTGGTCCGCGGGATGGAGAGGAGACCAGCGTCAGATGACTGCAGGCTCCTGGATGGGGTGTGTTGGTGGAGGAGATCAGCCAGGTACTGGGGGGCAAGTGCGCAAAGGGACTTGAAGGTGAGTAGGTGGAGCTTGTAATAAATGCGGAACTTGACCGGAAGCCAGTTTTTTCTCAAAAACCCACTTAATGTTGGAAATGCCGTTTAGGGACTTTGTACTCTTTCAACACTTGTAGTTTTGTTATTTTCATTGATTATATAACATGTATCTGTGTAAATCTGCATCTTGTAATAAAATTTACAAATGCATTGTTAGCAGCTGGAAGGCTGGTGAAACTCCACCCATTTGCCTACAATAGAAATAAAGATTTGGTGTTTTAGTATTTCTGTTATCATGATGTGAATACTTTGGTTAAAGGATAAAAACAAAGAGAGACGTCAGAGCGGCAGCACAGCCACCAGAGCAGCTTTCAGTAATGTGTCATCCTGAGAAACATCTTTGGAAAAAAAAACAGGAGGGTTGGGGACAGGCATGATAAAATATACTGAAGGGAACAATCTTTTCTTAACAGAGCAATTTAAGGAAAAAAGACATTGGGTCTCTCACCTAACATCAGCTGGGATAGGCTCCAACCTCCCATGTCTCCCAGAGGGATAACCGGCATAGTTAATGACTGGATGGAAGGATGTTAACCAGCAAAAGTCTTGTTAGACTCTAACTATTATTTAATTCTCCTTGGAACATAAGGCCCCAGGCTCTTACCCACTTTGGCTCATGGTGAAACCGCCCATAAAAATAGTCCTGTTTGTCCTCGGATGGCTCTCAGAGTGCATGATCCTTTGAGAATTAGTTCTATTCAGGATTTCTTTCAGCACCTCTCTCAAATAAAACACACTCGGAGTGATCAGTAATCGGCTATAATCTGAGCGTCCTCTGACCCACCACCGTGTTTTTAATGTGGCCGTGAAGGAACCGTTTTATTGCAGCCTGCAGACGCTTGTTCTGAGCCAGTCCTGTGTGGTATACGCTATAATTTGTGAAGGGTGCAGAGGTTTGGTATTAATTAGGCTTGTGAAATGGCAGCAGTCCGACCGCCCGCCTGTTTTCATAGAGGCTGAATTCACTGAGTGATGTCCACACTGGGAGGGGGGGTTACTGGGCCGAGCTCGGGCTGCCTGCTGAGACGCAAACACAAAAGAGAGGATGTAAAAAAAAAAAAAAAAGCACTTTTTATTATTTCACATGACCTGTCATCAGCAGCAAATTTTCACCAGGCTCTCTGGGACTGGAGCTGAGCTGCCTGTGGCTTTCAGACTAATCGCATGTTTGAGTCCAAAGCGCCAGATTCAGTTGACATTCTGTGTGCAAATGAGAGAGTCGCTCGGACGTTTTGACCTCAGCCCTGACTTTCAGGAGCATGAAATTGTTGTTTCTGCCGATGATGATAATATCATGTTATGAGGTTAGATTTTATGGTTTATGTACAAATTTCAAAAGGGGACTCTTTGAGTTTGGTCACACTGCAAAAAGTTTGAGCTGAAAGTTGAATAATTGATTCAAGGTGGTTTTGTGAGCAGTAAAAAGCTGAAAAACAAACAAAGTTGAGGGAATAACTGAGGGCAAACTTCAGAGAAAAGATTGAGTCATTTTTTTTCACGTCTCAGCTGGGGCTGCTGAAGTTTGGGCCATTTTAAACAAAAGTTACGACAAGGACATGGCAGCCCACAGAAGGAGGAGGCATTGAACACTTATGGTCCTTTTCCATTAGCCCTACTCTACTCTACTCGACTCTACCCGGATCTACTCTACTCGCCTTGTGCTGCTTTTCCATTAGTCTCAGTCGCCTGCCCAACAGGGTGCAGTGTCGCTGTAAACAGCTTAGCGGCACTGCGGTGACATCATTTTGAGCGCGACACAACAATCTGTGGCTTTTTGTCACAAACCGAGTAAAAAAGGAAAGCAGAAGAAGGCTGCAGATGGCAGGAAGAAATACCCCTTGAGAAGCACAGGAGAGTTTTGGAAGCTATGTAACAGAATGAAGCCGAGAATGAGAGCAATCGAGCTGCAAAGAAAAGACGTATGAGGGTAAGCTAATGGTAGCTACCGGTAGCATGCTAGGTTGTCATGCTCATGACTCATCGATGATGACATTGTCTGACCAATCAGTAGCCGGCAGTCGGTGACGTCATCTTTTAGCATTGACTCAGCTCGCTTGGAACCAGAGCGGAGTAGGTACTAAAACTAGCTTGTTTTAGGAGGTACCAGGCTAGTGGAAACACGCTGCAAATGGAGTATGGCCGAGTAGAGTAGGGCCAAGGCGAGCTAGTGGAAAAGGGCCATAATATCTATGCATTACCCCTATCAGACAGACCAAAAAACCTGTTTAAACCTGGTAACTATCAGCTCCTGTTGGCAGTTTGAAAGGGTTTAATTGGCATTTCAACCCAGGTCCACTGACCCTGCAAGCTCCACAGGTTTTTAATCAGCTTGCCTAGATCGATTTCAGTGAGAACATCTCACCCAGGTCGGCCCGTTAATTTACCGATGACATCGCGTAACGTCCCCACAGCATAATATCAAGCTCGCCCCCTCCGTCTGGAACTTGCGTAACTCTTTGTTGTCTCAGCAACAAATTCCAACTGTCTTTGAATCATCAGCACCGAGTTTGTACATTTTTAAAGAGGGAAAAAAGTGTAAAGTAAAGAAAATCGAGTCCGTGATGACATCAGCTTGATGCGCCAGAGGAAAACAAACAAGCGGGTTAAACTGCTTTGAAAAAACCCGCGCTGACCTGCTAATTTTATGTTTTTTCCAGGGTTTGTTTGACTGTGAGCAAGATAAAACCAAAAGTCTTCAAAAAATTTTGATAAAAATTTTCAGGGGATGTTGGTCATGGGATAAGAAGTGATTCAGTTTTTCTGCTGAACGGAACCAGGAATTTTCACAAGGAATTATTAACATTGCACAGTAGTCTTCATTATTCACAATAATAGCTCTGCTAAGACTGTCAGAAATACCTTGGCAGGGGTTTGTGCTCTTAAAGGATTAATTTGAATCTTTTAAAAAGGGGTTGCTAGAAGCCCATGGCACAAGTAAATATGGTTGCCAATAAAGGAACTTGTGAGCTTTGTCCCAAGGGGGGAGATATCCAGGGTGGACTGTAGCTGGCACAGTGCAATACATGGTACCACTGAACGCTATGCAGTTAATGCAATTACAGGTTAAAACTGCTCAAAAGACTAGCTTGGCCTGACAATTTGCTTTCTTAACAGTGTTTAACTTTTCTTTTACTTATTTCTTTTAAATAATTTTAAGTAAAAGTAAGCAGATATGTCCCTCCCAAGGACAAAGCTTGCTGGTCCTTTTATTGGCACTCATATTTACTAGTGCTATAGACTTCTAGCAACCCAACTGAAAAGACCGAACCCTTCAAAGTACGTCTATATGTAAGAGGAAATAAAGACATTTCTTGGCCAGAGAAAGGACTACAGAGTTTGTCTAAGGTTGGTTGCATATTTAAACCTCAATACCCAATTTAAAAACAGATTAAAAAACTCATTCATGTCCGACAACATTATCATCATCAGTAAACTAAATAACAGATATAAAATGTAACGGACCATTTTAGTGTTAAATAATGATGAGTAATAAGAGAGTGATATGGATTATCCATAAATCTGATATGAAATATGAACATGAACATTTCAAATAAGCCACCTTACAGTCAGACACAACCCAAAGCATGATGCAACCCTGATCACCTGCGAGGCCTCTGAGTAGATGCATTTTAACCCTGCAGAGTATAGTTTGAGGTTTCCTCATTTCCCTTTTTTGCTGCTTATCGTGGCTCACAGATGCCTTTTTATGGAGAACAGGTCAAACGAAACACTGCTTAGTGAACAACAAGCTGAACTTCATGTCTGCTTATCATGATGTCAAAGGATGCTTTTATTGGTATTTGAGAAGTCAGAAGACGTTATCACTTACAGGGAAAACTGATCATTAAATTACTGTAAAAAGTTTAAGGGTTATGCACTCCAGCACATCACATTTGAAAGGGTAAGTTTTTCAAGAAGTGATTATGAAAAAAGGATCTTATATAACAAAAACTGAACAAAAATAGCAAGAATGACATGAATCCACAAGGTACATAGTTGTTGGACAGTCAAGATTACAGAGTTAAATCCAGATGAAGGGCTGCTGTGGTTTTGGTGGTGATGTGGTTTTTTGAGATCTTATTTCTTTTACAGCGTAGGTGCATGTTTATGTAAAGATAAGAGGCCACATAATCCTGACCTTTGTTTCTTTAAGTGTATTAACTTCACCCTTGGGTTAGATTGGACATAACTGTAAACTTGAAAGAAAAACCTCCTGCATTTAGAAGGATCCCATTTACAAGCATATCATGCACCTGATGTGCCATGACCTTGACCTTTAAACTGAAAAAAAGTTTCTCCCTGAGTCAAAGTCATCTGTTTTTTATCCTTTCAGAGCAGAGAATTTCCATAGAGAAATGTTCGCTGTTTCTTTCATGTTCTTCATTTAATGACATTTTGTTCTGAAAGTCTGATGAACTTGCCACTGTAACATGCAGCATCCGTGCTAATCTCTTCACAAGCAGCCATTGTTTACGGCTTACAGATGCTTCTCAGTGTCATCGTGTGGAGCTCCTGTCTCAACCTCCTCAAAGGATGACCACCATGTCCAATTGCATTAGTCTGATGTCCAAGATGGACCTCTACTTTACAAGTCTGAGGAAGAGCTGTTCTGCTCAAAACGTCACTGTTATAAATAAAAATCTTCAAGGGAGCTACTTTTTGGTGTGTGGATCTCCTTACACATTTTTCATGCTTAGAATCTTTGAAATCCAGCACCCTACATCAGATGTGCGTGCCCACCCCTTTTATTTTTCAACTTCAAATAATGTTGACAATAATATAATTTATAGGGAGTAATTTTTAGGACATTTATCATCCAGCAAAATTTGTTATTGTGACAGGCCTAACTGTGACTTTGAGCTTCAACATATGACCTTCAAAATCTGGACAGTTCATGCTTTATACAAAGTTGGCACTTCTTCAAAGTTTGAAGAAAATCCTTCTGGATGTTTTGATGATATTACACTTACAATATCAAACCAAAGCCGTGCTCCCAGCCCTGGCTTTCTTATGCAGACACACGAATGTATGAAGAGGAATGCAGATGACTTGATCTTTTATTTGTTTGAGTGATGCTGTTCATCCACAGTGGACCACCCCAGGGACCAATCACAATCCCTCATACCAGTGGGCTCATTGCTCATGGCCTTTTATCAGATAGTGCCCCTCATTATCTGACTCGGTGTTGCAGCATCAGACCTGGTCACACTCCACTGTGTATCTACATGTGTGTGTGTGTGTCACAGGAGACACACTTTTGAACTGATGCTGATGGATTACAGAGAAATTCTTCTTCACGACTTCGCTTGTTACAGGGAGGAGAGGGCAAGAGTGAGAAAATAAATAAGATGTCACTTTGGTTTATCTTGTTCTTGTTCCAAAATAAACAGAGCAACGGTGGAGAGAGAGCTGCAGGGGCCTTTGAGTTTTTATACAGCTCCTCTGATCGAAACTGTTTGGATCTGAGAGAGTGCCACACGCCTGTCGCTACGGCAACATGACAGCAGACACATATACAGTACAAGTGAGAGTGTACAGGTGATTTATAGAAAGTGCAGTTCAGTTTCACATGCTTCCCACTTCCTTCTTACTGATTTGTCAGACAGATTCAGATGCGGGTGAGAGATCGTAATTACTGTCCGTCTTTGCATAAATGTGGTTGTTTCTAAGACTGCAGCCTTGAATGTGATTTATACCGCTTTAACAAGGGTCACAAAGTGTAAGCCAGCATGCAATCACACTGTGACTTTCTTGTTCCTGGAGTGCATGTGTGTGTAATGTTTGCACATATTTAAGTGCATGAATAAGAGCGTGAGTGCGAGCCCTGTAACCCATATGTGCAAGGGGTGAGAGTTCAGTTCCTGCAGGGTTTGTTTAGGAATATATGACACTGCACAGCTGGCCTAATCATCTGTGCATATCTGACTATAAAATTTAACTGAGCGTCACCGCGGCCAGCTGCCTTTATCAGCAGAGATGGAGTTATTCCCACTCCAGCCTCAACCCCCAACCCCAAGATCTGCTGCACCGATCCCAGCGGCCCTCATCAGGACCGGCCCTGCAGGCTCTGTTTAAAGGAGATTCAAGATCTCAGAATACTTAGGCATGTTTACTTCTTAGATTAGTTCAAAAAGTTAAACCTTTATATAGTCTAGGTTTATCACACATAAAATATTTCTAGCCTCAGTTTCTTTCGTCTTTATAACAGTTGATAGCTCATAAAAATTAAAACCATGAATCTTAATGTTCTTGAATATTGAACTGACCAGCTGAAACATAATTTATATAGTAAACGTCTACCTTTGAAAAATATATTAATATGCTTTAAGTAATTGTCAGGGCTCCTTCAACCACTGCATCAAAGGTATAGTTTGGGATTTTTGAGATGGTGTTGGCAATAGCATTAACATTAGCCACAGTCACTTAGATCTACTTCTGCATGAAAAAAGCGGGCAGGGAAGCTGAGGCATTTATATTGTTGCACAAGGGGCAGAAAATTTGAAGAACTCTAGGAAAAACAAATCGACAAAATGGCTGCGGAGTGATTGTTCGTTGTATTCAATGCCTTAACGACAACTTAGGGAAGGAAAAAGCTGCATATGGGCCTCTACAGAGATTATTTTTTTCATTTTTATTAAACTTAGATCAATCCCACACTGTGCTTCCCTGACAGGTGCCTAGTTTGGAATTGTTTTTTCCCCTCTCCTCTCCTCCTATCTCCTTTTCTGCAAGCACTTTGAGCTACATATGAGTTTAATAAAACCTATTCACACCTGTAGGAAAACACTGAAAATTATTTTACCCAGGTAACACAGGTAAGTGTGAGCCTAAACAGACTTTACCCATGTAACTTCCTAACACCCTCCCTCGTATTTTCCATGTACAGTGTGAGTGAGCCAAAGTGTGAACTCAGCAGTAAATGGCTCGGGCAATTCGAGAGGCAAGAGGGGAGGGTTGATGACATCATCCTGTGCGACCAGTGCAAAATCAAAGAAGGTAAACTTGATAGGATGGATAAAAACAACCGCGGTTGTGGGAGAAGTTGAATTAAATGTACTACACACCTTAATGTGTGTCTGGAAATAGGAATTGTTTCCACTGCAGGTCATCTGCTCAAAAACGATCACCATAAGGTTCCTAAAGCATCCCAAGAGACTTTTAAATCAATGCTGTTGATATACTTGACATGCATCAATAAAGTTATGATTATAGAACAAAGCTCTGCCATGCTGCCTTTACATGCTGGCCATATAGATCCCATATACTGACTGAAATATCAGCAAACCATTTTACTATACTGCTACATCTTAACACTGCATGGATACAATGAAAAAACAAGATGTTCATTTTTCAGGAGTTTAACGTTTTTCTCATTTTAAAGCTGTTCTTTTGGAAATGTAAAGACTCTGTTCTCAATGAAAAAATAATGGTATCAACAATAGCGTGTTTGGAAATATCCAGTATCAGCAAAAATCTAATATCATGCATCGCTAATTTTAATGTCTGGCTAATCAGGAATTGTACAATTCCCACCTTCCTCCTTTGAGTTTACGTACTGGAAAGTACCAGAAATTTTTGTTCTGATGTTTCTTTTAATGTTCAACTTTGGATTTGATCTGAGTTTACTGGGGCCCTGATCAAGCAGTGTGAAAGACTTTTGTTGAAAGTATCATGTATATCATAAATGATGATGAACACATGCAATCCTTTTTATAGTATTCAAACATAAACTTGTGCTTCCCTCCATCCTCCCAGTTGTTCGCCGCTCCCCTCTGACACTACAATGACCTCAGACTCACTACATCCATCAGGTGATCATCACAAGTTGGAGGTCATGACCTGCACACTCCAATCAGCACACCTCTGCCTCTTCCTGCAGTAACCCCACATTGTACACGGACTCCTCTCTTCCCCTCGCTCTGCAGAAAAAGAACACTCCTGTGCTCCGTAATGTTTCCCCCGGCTCCAGCTCGGGGATTGAGATATAAAGCGATGCTGTCTGACTGCAGGAAACAGTCGCAGGAAATGGAGATGCACTGCGTCACTTTGAGTGCCACTTTAGGTTATTTATTTGGACGGGTTTTTCTTTCTCTTTTTTTCACGGGAATCCCCCTTCCTCCATCACTCTAGGAATCCCGCGGTGGACGTCTGGAGGCCGGGGGAGCGAGCCTGCAGTGTCATGTAGCTTGTTGAGGCTACAGGGAGGGATCGCTTCCCCTTCCCCACCTCGACCCTACTCCAAACAAAAACCTCATGTGGGGAATCCAATTAGTTAATCTCACTTCTGACACACTTCCACTTGTTTGCAAAACAGACACGCAATCTGTCCAACGATCCCTTCATAACAAGCTGTCAGAGCGGAGAGAGACAGGGAGAGAAAGTCTATTGATTATGAGGTTTAAACGGACAGCGGGACATCTGGCTTCCATTACAGCTCTTGATGGGATGCAGGGCTTCTCGGCAGCCGGCAGCAGAGTCCACACGACGTAGAGACACATGCTAACGCCGCTTGTAATTACTGCATAAGGGATCTGGGGGAATAGAGTATGTCATCTAAAGCTGAAACAGGTTTAATGTGGATTTTCCATTGTTCAAAAAGAGCACAACTGTTCAATTTATCCTGACCTGTCCAATGGCTGAATGACTTCATTTGGACTTTTGAAGCGTGTGCAGTGTAGAGTTGGATTAAACAAATTTTAGAAAGATCCAGCTGTCGTTGATTTGCATGGATTAACGCGTTAGACTGTGCAACTTTGTAGGACAATAGAAAAATATATATTGTAACTATTCAGGTTAATTGTCAGATAATACAAACAGTGTCAAATTTTATTTGTTCACAAGAGAATCATTGGACTGTCAGTCTCATCTCTATTCCAGCTGTACAGGAGTCTAATGTCTAATTAGACATAAGTCTGAGTTTGTCCTTAGGACTAACATCCTATTTAGGTATAGCAACAGATTTAAGGCAATGAGAATTACACATTCAGATATTTTTTCTGAATCATCTTCCTGCAGCTGTATATTTAACTTGCAACAAACCTTTAAATCGATGAAGTTGGGATGTTGCATGCAATATAAATAAAAACAAATATGATATGCAATTTTCTTTCATTTATTCAATTCAATACTCTACAAAGATAAGATATTCAACACTAAAACTAAATAAACTTCATTTTTAGCAAATATTCACTTATTTTCAATATAATGCCTACAACATGTTTTAAAAAAAAGCTGGGACTGGGTCAACAAAAGACTACGAAAGTTGAGGAATGCTCAAAAAAACACCTGTTTGGGACATTCAACAGGTGTAAAGGTTAAAGGTGTAGTCAGCGATGTGGGAGAAAACGAGTGGAGAGGTTGTTTATAAATGAATTTAGACCCACCTCTCCCTTCATACCTCACCCCTGGCTCCACCCCCGAAAGCTGATAGACGTGCACCGTCATGGAAACGGCCGTAGAAACTGCGTAGCTGATCAATGTAGCTAAGGTAACCCCGACTTGTCAGACAACTCGACTGCCAATATTGATAACATCACAACAACCGTACATTCTGGCAGATTAGACAATATGATGAATGTCCGACGGCTGTTACTGTTATGTGAAGCACCACAAAGCTAATGGTGCTTACCTATCCAGCAGAAAGACGGCAACATCCGCGTCCGTTTTCAAGTCTTTCAATTGGCGGAGTTCCCTCCACCATCGGAGAGCAACACCAATGTTGACCCGGGTCTTCGCTCTTTCATGGTCATAGCCCTTCTTTTTCACTTTTCACTCCTCTGACCTTTTCTTTTGGGCTGTTGTTCAGCTATTGCTACAGTACCTATTGTATCTCTCTCTTACGCTAACTGCGCACGCTACGCAACCTACTATACTATCTCCTTCCCCCCTCTGTCTGATCAGCGCATGAGTGGATCGCCCCCTGGATGTGGGGGGGTGTACCCTGTTTTGGTGACTCGGCCCGAGCCACAGTATTTACCTGCTGAAATTCAGAGCCAAGGCTGTGTATTGAAACCGGACTTTTTTTTCAACATGCTGTCAGTGGGGACATCTTGTGGATGGAGAGGAGAAATACAGTGAATTTGACAAATGCATTAGACTAGAAGATCACTGACTACACCTTTAATTGAATGGTGGAAGTCATGATAGGCTATAAAAAAAGGATCCCTGAAAGGCTTAGGGGGTGAGGTTCAATGTTTTGTAAACAACTTTTTGAGCAAATAGTCCGACAATTGAACAACACCCTCAACATACAAATTGCAAGAAATTTAAGGATTTCATCATCTACAGTCCATAATATCTTGGAAAGACTGAAAATCCAGAGAATTCTCTGCCCAAAAGTGGCAAGGCTGAAAACCAATCTTTAATGACTATGACCTTGGATCCCTCAGGCAGCACTGCATTAAAAACATCATTCTGGAAAAGTTATTACCACGTAAGCTCAGGAACACTTTGGAAAAACATTATCTGTTATCACAGTTTTTGCTACATCTACAAGTGTAAGCTAAAACTGTACCATGTAAAACAAAACCCACAGACCAACAACACCAGAAATGCTGCTGGCTTCTCTGCCCCGAGCTTCTCTGACATGAACTGACACAAAGTGGAAAAGTGTGCCGTGGTCTAAAGAGTCCTCATTTTAAAAAAGTGTTAGGTTTCTGTGTTCTTCAAATCCCCTCTAACAATATTAAAAGCAACAAAATGCACTTTTCAGGACATGGGACCTTGAAAAAGTTAGGATTTTTTTTGTTTAAGACATTGCCAGAGGCCTTATGTCTGACTTCGTTTTGTGGTCGTGTTTTCCATGAGCATAACACATCTAGTATTTTTTATTCACAACAAAGGTAATCAAGCACTTCTTTAATGTTATTTTACTTTCCTGTTTGTCGAGCCATGTGCATGAATTTTGGAAATGAAAAAGCAGTGGATAGCACAGGAAATCAGCAAGAAAAAATGAAGAAAGATGAAGCAGAGGAGCCACGGGTTGGACTCAAGCCCAGGATGCCCACTTGAGGTACTCTAACCTTTTTGTGGAGAGGACTACACAATTGCCAAGCCAGTGACTCCCCACAAACTGCTGATTTAGACGTTTTAAAAGTATATTTAGCCTTGTTCCACTGTGGGCTTTTTCAGGAATTATCTTAGTCAATCTAAAACCTGACAAGTTCAAATGATTACATAACATTTATGTATTTTTTTGTCTTTCTAGAATAAACAGAGTATATTTAACAATTTAAGCAAAAGCAGTAGTGCACTCTCTTTATCTGGTCTCATCACATTGCTCTTGCGGCGAAGTAGTGCAGCATATTTGTCAAATGGGGACAGACTTCCCTTTACTGAGTTGTAACCACTATTGTGTATTTGACCAAAGTTTCTGCATTCTCTTTAACCAACAACGCTCATTAAGTTTCCCACGCCGCTGTTTGACATCTTACAACACAGCTGGTCTAGCTCCAGCACTCATCTTTATGGCCTTTTGGTGAAATGGACTTTGTTACCCTGACTTAGAAATACTAAAATAAGAAAAACTGAAATGCAATTTTGCTACATTGTTCTTTGACTTGCAGGTTTTATCTCCCTGGGGCCAATTACTCAGAGCACGTCTGACTGATGTTTTGGCTATAAGGAAACTTTCAGGGAGTAGCAATGGTTAAGTCTCTTCCTGCAATGCACTTATCAGGATGAAGATTATTGACTTAACTGGTGTAAACATCAACAATGAGTGATTTAAAGCCCCATCACAGTGTCTTAGCTTTGTGTATTTTACTAAAGCCGGAGCAGAAGAGGAAAATAAACGTTCTTATTTATCCTTGTAGGCTGAACACAGTCATGTTGTAGGACAAGACAGTGCGGTCTTGTGACTTTTATGTGCTTGTTTGGGGTTGAGTGGGCGTGTTGATGAGGTGGGAGTGGGTCATGTCGTGGTAGTGAGAAACACTAACAGCAGTAAATCACCTTTGAAGTTAAACTAATCAGACTGAGCACACACAGACATACATTACTTTCACATGTGTACATAGAAGATAAGTTTGCTTGAGTGCTAGTGCAACATGGGAGGCCTTAACTTAAAATATCAGCACTTAAAAACTCTGATCAGGTTGAAACCTTAGTATCTTTGTATTTCTGAGGTAGTTTGAACTTTCTTTACCAACATGGGCAGCTAAATCTATCTTTGGTACCTGGCAGCTCTCTGATATCTGATAAAGAAAAATTAAGCATGTAAAATCAAAAAAGAAAAACACAGATTGCTGACCAGGCTAATTGTCTGTCATAATTACAGTAAGTAGCCCAAACATGTTTATTTTTAAAGAGGAAACAAACAATGGCCATTTTTACATAACCAGCTCAAGGTATGACTTTTACTTCGCTGAGGGCTTCACCGACACCAACCTCTCTGAACACACGAGTAGTAAAAGTTAAGATAATGTAGTAAGGAAGTCATAAAAAAAGGTTAGCTAAGTAAGCAAGGCCAGAAGATCAAGTAATGATCTATTTGTGAGTGAAGAAGGGCTGCTGCAGGCTGCCGCAATGGCTGGTAGGGACGATATATAACTTTTCCAAAAAAAATCATTATTATACTGAGACAAAAATAGGCAAACTGTAATTATTTGCTTTGTAACAGGGGCCTGCTCAATGTTCCAGCTGCTGTGACCAGCTAACAAACCAACTTCCAAATGTGTTTTCAATCTGGTCTTGAACCGAGCCTTGCAGAGCAGATGGACCTGCCTCATTCTCAAATCTTGCATCTCCATCTTGCAGCCCTCACTGTACAATTTGTTTCATTCGACTAAATGCTTAACAGCCCAATCAAGGAAGAGAGGCGGGAGCAGCAGGAGCTGCGAGAGAAGTGGACGTGATAGCAACAGGAAGTGACTTGACAGGAAGTATTTGAAAATAATGGCAGCTAAGGCTGGTTAGCCTGTGGTCATCATGGTTACTCAATGATACTTGGTGAAATATGCTCTCCTCAGAAATGTACTTCTTGAGGATTGTCTTTGATGAGGTTCATGTCACATATAAGTGTTAAATGATACATATGTGGGGTATAATTTAATGTGGCATGATAGCCTTAAGGGAGTAAAGCTAATGGGTAACTACAGCTAGCTGTAGCGACTAACGGCCGTTAAATGTTGTTTGCTTCTTGGCCGTTGGCCGCCACGTTTAGCCGCTGCATATGCTACGTCATAGCAGTGTTGCTTGATATGGATTGGTCTGAGATGAGTGTGATGTGCTGAATGATTGTCCCATCACAAGCTGCTTTTGTGTTTGAAGGTTCTGCCCCTGAAAACATTTTCATATGGCTCCTTCCCAGATGGATTAGTGAAATATTTCCAATATGGAACTGTCCATCTGGTGTGTCAGGTTAACTTGAACTGGCCTTTCGAATCAAACTACACTGCTACCATGCACAAGTTGAATTTACTTAGGCAGAAATTAAAGCAAGTTACTAAGTAATGTCAGAAAGATCCAGTAATGCAAACAAAGACTTACAGGGATGGTTCAGGTTTTTTGAAGTGGGATTGAGTGATATACATGGCATGTGTCTGAACGTGCCACAGTGTCAGAGCTCAGTTCGGTCTCTTTTCAGAAAAACCTTGAGACAGGCGCTTATGCTACACAGTGCTGTACATGGTGCCAGATTCTCCACTTCATTAAAAGAATTATGGGAGAAAACCACCAAGCCACAAACACAGCGTGGGGTCATCACAAGCTACATAATTTTGTTTATATACACATAACTTAAGTCTTAGTTTATTTGTTCTTTACATTAAAGTGGACAACAGAATTTGAAAATAAACGCTATGTCTGCCCCGTACTTGACCTACAAAGCATTCAGAGAGCACAAACATCAAGGTAGCAAAGGTAGCTCACATATTGCTGCTACATCTATAAGCAATAGTCCCATTTTAAATTTACCATCATAATACGATTTCTTGACCCTGAAAACCCACATCTAGCACTCAGAATCACGTTGATATCATTATTAGTTAGACAGTTATTGAGCAAAAATGATTGTTTGCCAATGGCGGTTATCTAAATCACCAATAAAATCAAATCATTTTTATCATTTCCTGAAAATTCAAGCAAAATCCGTCTACTACTTGGAGTAGCCTATATTTTTGAGACATGTAGCACACATAGGAAGGACCTGATAATGGAATTGATAAGCAAAAGACCAATGACAATGATTCCTTGTTATCAATTGTAAACTGGAATTGGTTATCGATTCACATCCCTCTTGATTGTTGTCAATACAGTCAAAAACAGGTGAAATAACAGTGAAGTTGTTTTCGTCTCTATTGTGGCATTGTCATTTTAAGAGGTGAAATGGCTTTGGATCAGTGCATTAGCATAGTCTACCAGCTAATAGCCTGCCCAGTATGTTAGACTGTTTTAAAGGCTGAGACGGTTATCTGTGCTGGAAGAATTTTATTAGCATTACAAAAAGTATTTTATCCAACTGGTGATGCTTTTATGAACACTTGACAACTCGCTCTGCAGGGTATGAGTGCACTGAGTTACTCCAGCAAGCATCACGCTGTTAGTTTTACAACCATATGTCATCTTATCTATCACTTGTCTCATAAATAAATGTCTTCAGCCAAAAATTCATGCCTATGGTTGTGTGTGTCCCATGCGCTCTGAGACAGACATGACAGACGCTAAAGCTAAACCAAAAGGCAATAATTTACTAATGCACTCGTGATCCGCGCTCCCTGGGCCTGTCTGCAGCTCCTGATGGATGCTGACGGCTGCAGAGATGGACTGCTGCTGATAGGGAGTGACCAGAGAGGAGCCTGATTAAAAGTGGTGGAGCACGGCGAGGGGCGATAACCCCAATCCAGCGGTGATGAATCCACTCTGGACAGGCTGCTGTCTCATTAGGGTCTAACCTCAGCCAGGCACTGCATATCCAAATAAACTTTGAAACAATCCTTGCTTTTATCAGCAGGATTACGCTTGTTTTCCTTTCCACAGGCTTTCCTTGTGTGGGCTCGTAGAGAGCATCCTCCCCCTCTGTCGGCCTCTGTAAACTGAAGGTGTGATTCACCAGCCCTGACTTCGCTGTGTTTACACAATCCTGGGTCTATCTGCTGGGATTAATGAGCCCAGCAGCACCATTAGACAACTATTTGCCTGACTTATCTGAAGCCAATGTGAAATAGTGAGAAAAAGTTGGAATAATCTGCCCTTTATTTGCAATAACATAAACAGTGGGGTTGTTTTAAAGGATGATAACATTAAATATTAGGCCTAGGGAGGGGGGCAGAGAGAGGTAGTTTACATTCTCACTGGAGTAGTCTTGATAACAGGCCAGGGGGAATATGAGCCCCTTTAAATGTGTGCATTAGTGTAATTTATTGGGCTTCCCTTGCAGCCCTGCTGTTTCTCCAGCTCCTTTTTCCCAAACAAAAGACAGGCCAAGCACAGCTCCAGGATGGATGGAGGGGGGAAAATCATTCACAGTAGATAATCGCATAAAACAACGCCATATTTGCAGCCTAATAAGCACAAAACGTTCCATTGGCCTCCTCCCTTCGATCAGGATTAGGTGACTCCTCCAAACAGACCTGTGTGATTTACACCCGGCGATTTGGAAATGCTTCGGTTTTGGAGCGGGTATGAGGAAAGCCTGGGGAGGGGCGAGGTCATAGATTTCATAATTCTCCATGTATGTCTCGAAGTCGCCCACATGTTCTGATGTTTTAACCAATTTACGTCTGAACAGAATGACCCTGGGAATTAATGAGGTTTCTGGCCGTGAGTTCCAGCGCAGCAGGGTCAAGTAAATCATGCTTTAGGGCTCCAGTCCTCCCCACTCCGCTCCCTCGCTCTCCCGGACTCCACATCCTGCGATAACGGAAAGACAGGGGGCCTGAGAAATGCCACCTCATCGACACTTGTGTCCATCCAGTCGAACATATTTTAGAGTACAAGCGCCAACCAGCTGTAAAGTTTGCTTTTAGCGGAGACTCAGAGCTGATGAATGGGAGCGGGCCAAGAGCAGCGGGACCAGAGGTCGCTTTCTTCATTTCACATTTCTCAGCAGATTGTTGATGTTATGCACATTTCTTTCTCCAGAGGTGACTTTTTTTCTATCTGAGTTTGTGTTTTATTGGGGCATTATAAAGAATTTACACATGATTTAGCGGCGTCATTTCCTTTTGAATGAATCCGCGTTGGAAAACGTCCACAAGAGGGAAAAGCTGACATCACTAGACATAATACTGTGAAACCTAATAGAGTAACACCTAAATAACGAGGCCTACAAATCAATCAGCTCTTTTAATGCAGAAAAATAATTTGTCTTTTCATTTCATAGCTGTTAAAATGCAATAATTTTCACACATGTGCTCAGTGTTTCATATTTAAGAGGAAAAAGGGTGACAACATTGTCAAACAAGCGTGAAACTGGAGCTCAGTGAACCACTCCTGGAACATTGTGGAGAGAGACTGCCAAGTACTTCTCGACTGGTGTTTTTAATCCTAGTGAACCAATAATGAAACATTTATCTTGTGAATAAATTCCCTCAGAAGACAAAGTCTGTAAAAGATTACTGTTGTTGCTTTTTCTCAGTATTTATTCACAAAAGCCTCAACAGGGGAGCAAGTGAAACTGTTTTCTCCACAGTGTTTTTTTCTGACTTGTTGCAGAGCAGAGACTGATTGAAGCCGAGTTAAAATGATTTTAACTTTTCAACTCAAGGATAACAGTGTTTGCAAATAAAAGTTCTAAATACATCCTTTTGATTTAATCTGATCATCCAACAGTGTGCAGAATGACAGTGTTTTCTCTTTCTGACTGTTGATCAGTACTGCATAAATATATACATGGACGTTTCCAGGTCCACAGCTGAGCCTTGAAGGGCTCAGTAAATCTGGCACAAAGAGAAAATAAACACTTTTTCCTGCCTGCTGTGTCACGCTTAAAGTGCTTTATCTCAAACAGGCCTGAAAACAGCAAACAGATACATCCTGCAAAACTGAAAATCCAGTCTTCACTGCTGTGAGTAGAAAATTCCTAAGGGACAAACGTTTTTAAAACAGTAAATGTCAGGCCTGCAATTCATATATCCATTGTTATGAGTGTTTTTGGGACCAATTAAAAAAAATCGTTTCACATATTTATTAATAAACAGGCAATAAGTCAGTAATCAGTCTTTTTTCCTGCCAAATATCGGTATCGACATCAGCTTCAAAAAATCCATATCGGTCAGGCCGAAGTAGAAAATAATAAAAATGGGGCCCAATGGCTGCTGGTTTGATCACTGAGATGGCGCGGGCTTGTCCATGTGGCACTGTTATCCGTGTGCACATGTGGGTTTTCTTTGGCTACTATCTCAGACCAAAAACATGCTTGCTCAGTTGGTAACTCTAAATAGGTGTGAGTTAGTGTCTTTATGTCAGCCAAGCAATGGGCTCGCAACTAAGTGGCAACCTTTGGGTTTTCACATCCACTTTGTTTTTCAACCTCTGGGGTTGAAAAGGCGGTCGAGGTGGAAGTGCCAAACTGTAGTCTCTTGAGAGTCCATTTGAGACCGGTTGTAGGAACTTTGGAGGTTACAAGACTGTGCGAACAGAACGGTGGTTTCAAGCATATTTACAGCCAGGTTCAACAAATGTGTAAATCTTAAACTATACTACATCCATGTGCTCTCTATTTATAAGGGTGATTTTTATACATTGTATCTGTTTATTTATTTTATCAAGATTTCTGGTTTTGGAAATTTGGGACATGAGTGACATGGCTACAAGTTAGCACAGATAAGCTATTGGTTGGACAGCCATAAGTTTGTCTTTTCCACAACTGAATGAACCCTTACATGGTGTTCTGCAGCAGTTTCTATAAAGCAGTCTGGCTCAATTCAGCTTGGTATGGTTCACAATTACAGGTGTTTCTACTGTCAACTGACAAGAAAAGGGTACCCAAATAACCCACTCTTGTGGTCCCATTTTTTGGCAACAGAAGTGTACCGGCAGGTAGCTGGCATGACCCTCTTTTCCCAGGACAAATCCCCACCCTTAAATGACGGTAAAGCTAAAGGTGAAAATGCAGGGGTGCTGGTTTGGCGTAGTGGTTAGCACCCCATGTGCTTGCTTCTGCCGGTCCAGGTTTGAATCCCGCCTGTGACCAGTTTGCAGAGTGTCTTCCCCTACTCTCTCACCCCCTTTCACAAGCCTATCCACTGTCTCTCTCCTATCATTAAAGGCACAAAATGCCCAAAAATATACATTTAAAAAAAAAAAAAAAAAAAGGTGAAAATGCAAACAAGACTGCCCTGAACTAAACCAAACTACCCAGTGGAAATAAGACTACTTTCAGTCTGTAGGGGCTGGTTACATAGCTTGGTATCTCAATGGAAAGGGTCCAACAACGTGGAAGAGCATGGGATGGTTCCCTTGGTACTTTTCATTAATTATATACCGTGCCAATCTGAACTGGACTACTTGGTGGAAACACGGCATGATTGATCTATATCATTTTACTCTCTAATGGGGCACCAAGCATTCTTTAGTTCAATGCTATTAAGTACAGCTCAGTACAGTTTGGTACAGTAAGCCCTGATCCTGCTTCTGTTTCACAGACACTTTACCAATTATTATTTGCTCTTATTTTCCTGTTTTTTTAAGTATCACCATTTCTTCCACTCTTCTGTGGTCTGTAGTCACAGTGGCCTTAAATTCTACTCAGAAACACCATCTTATTCCAGAAACTCAATGAGGGCATATCTTCAGTCATCAGTGTCATTACTAGCAGGCTAATCTTTTCCGCTCTGGCAACAACTATGTGTTAACAGGGCGAGCAATGATATTATGAGAGCCTGCCTGTCGTCCATGACTGCTGTTTCCTCCTCATGAACAAAGCTCATTGTTGAGCACTAATCTGGTACTTCTCTGAATTAAGAGCTTTTGTCATATTTCTGTAGGAGCAGTGGCATCTCTGTGACCCATTTACTGTTTTCTCCTGTCTTATTATTTTGTTAAGTTGGGCAAGTCGAGGAACATAGCCTTGCAGAGTAGACGGACCTGCATGATTCAAGGTCTGAAATCCTGCATGTCCGTCTTGCCAACTTTCATTGTCCAATGACTTCACTTGGCTAAATGCTTTATGGCCCAATCAGAAAAAGAGAGGCAGGAGCTGTGGACGTGTTGACGACAGGAAGTGACTCCATGTTTGAAAACAATGGCGGCTTCTGAGGTCTCAATATCTGTTGGGTTTTTTCAGAAATTGATTCAATTTATTTTTTGAAGCAGGAGAAAGGAACATCACTTGATGCTTGTCTAAAGAGCAATCTTACATCTTTGTGGCGTAATTCAATGTAAGATGATAGTCTAATGCTACGGCCACACCAGACGCGAATTGGCGAATTCAAACGCGCGTAGTGCCTGTGACTTGCCGTGCGTAACGCCTGAGGCTGGACGCTTGACCAATTTGACAAGCTGAGGGGTGACACGCGTCACTGTGCAGGCGCAGTAGAGATGGAGCTTTTTGGACTCAGTGATGACCTGTGCAGGCAAATCCAGCTGGAAACGAATATTTACAGAACTTACCTTCAAAACCTGTCTCCTCAGCGACTTTCACCCAAGCCTGCTCCTTTTTGTTCCAGTCCCTGTAGAGGACACACGTCGAATCGTATAGCTCCGGATGATGGCAAACAGCGCAGGTAAACCTCTCCTCCATCTTTCAGCGGGGTGTGAGCAGGAGCAGGTGGCCGGAGCGTCACACGTCATCAAATCAATGATGTCAGGGGGGGAATGTCATCGCTGATTGGCTGCCGCGGCACAGCGTCACGCGAATTTGCGTCGAAAGTTCAATATTTTCAACTTGAGTGTAGAGGCGTTTGACGCCCCAAATGCGCTGGACGCTCCATACGCACCGCGCCAAACGCGTCAAATGCGCCGCCTGGGTTGAATCTGCGTCCAAATGCGTCTTTGCATTGACTTTGTATGTAATTTCAGCACGCATCTTTGCTTTCGTCTGCAAGTGCTGGGAGCATGGCGACAAAACCAGCTGATGTGGCATGTGCTTTATCCACCCAGGGCATAAAGTGGTGAGAAGGCTCAAAAATCATTGGTCCATAAATCATGCTACAATCCTCTGCCACTTTCTGTCAAAGTATGCCGATAACCCTGTCATCTCTTTTTATTGTTTTAGCTTAAAGATTTGAAAGAAAGCCAACCTGGTCTTGCAAATTTAGCTGCTTTTGTGAGTTTTAACCTCTAGAATCTTAAACAGTCAGCAAGACAATTTGACAAATTAACTGGCAGACTACAACTTTCTGACCAAGTTATACAAATTTAACACGCAATTCAAGTCTTTAAATACTTCCATGTACCAGTGTATCGATTTCTGATCAGAGAAATCCATTCCTCACACATTTTACAACCTTAGTTTACCCTCAAATTCCTTGTTCTGGATAATAGTTCAACTTGTTTATAAGATAACCCTCCCTGTAACAGTCCACTTAATGTATGAATTAGACCAGGGCGACGACTGGGAATAAATCTGTTCTGTCCACGATTAACGCCGTAACATACTTCAGGCACAGTTAAAACAAACGGAGCGCTGATGTCAGGAGTCTATGTTGGAGCAGCTGAGGAGAAGCAGTCTCCACACTCTTGGCTGACGGCACCAGACAAGCACCTTGATGGCTGTAATTACTGTCACGTCCCAAAAGAGATGAGAGATACCAGAGGCCTGAATAAAACCTAAAACAGTTTTGATATGATGGATTCCTCCGACTTTGTTTAAAAGTTCCCTGAGCTATCCGTCTGCAGTCTCGAGGAGATGATGACTCCAGCACTACAGCCGTTCCAGTCATTGGTCCAGCGTACAAAAAGCTTTATAGTGTTTAAATGAATTCATTTTAACGTTAGCATTAAGTGACGATTGCTGCTGTTTGCTCAGAGTGTAAGTATGCAGACTGGTTTCAGTAAATGTCTGCTTTGTATGTGTTTATATTCTACCTAATGCACTCAGATGACACTGAATCTAAACACATTCACACAGAGACGCTGCACGGCTCAGCTTTACGGCCACATTCCAAGTTAGGTTCATCTTTATGAGCCCAGCCGTCTGTGAGCTGAAGTCTAACACTGCCGAGCATCTAAACAAAAGTAGTCACTTACTAAGTCAACAAAGAATTGAGTTATGATGCGTTTTTAAAATGGAATTTTTATTGTTTGCTATGATGGTCCCTAAGGTCTGCTGTTTGAGGTTTAACATCTGTACTGAAGGATACAAAGCTGTCCATTTTAGGGTTTTTCTGTTTTGTCATATCCTGTCAATGTTGTGATTTTATGTTATAATGAAGGTTGCTGTATCAAATGTTATGTTGAAGGTGTTTTTCACACATTTGGCTGTCTCATTTTATCACACTATAATTTACATTTCATTTTATTTATTTTTCCATATAGTATTTTTTAATAAAATTTCCTATAATTACATTTTTATTGCAATTTAGTATAAGCTCCTGTGTTTCCTCATTTTTAATTCAAGAATGCATGTCCTCTAATTCTGTTTTTGTGCTACAAGACTTTGTAGAAAATGCAGAACAAATGAAGTTTGATTGATTTATGTAAAGTTTGGGGGCTCGATTCAGGTTGTGGTTGACGTTGTGGTTGAAGTTGTGGTTTTGTTGTTATTTACTTCATTTGTTTTGATTATTGTTCACACTGTACTTTGTCAAGATGTGTAATATAGCCACCCACCACTAGTTGGGGCTGTAGCTCAGTCTTGGTCCTGCTATCTGGCTTTTTATTGCACCAAGACAAGTAAATACACAAACGGACATTTGGATTTGTTAAGCTTTAAGCACTTTCACAGTATTTTGAGCTACAAACTAAAGATAATGTGTCAGATAAAACTGGCATTTTGACCATAGATTATTACCTTCGCCAAGGAGGTTATGTTTTCGAGAGAGTTTGTTTGTCTGTCTGTCTGTCTGTCTGTCTGTCTGTCTGTCTATGAACAAAATAACTCAGAAAGTTATGGATGAATTTTGATGAAATTTTCAGGAAATGTTCAGCATGGGAAAAGGAAGAAGTGATTCAATTTTGGTGTTGATCCGGATCAGCGTCTGGCCGCCATGATGAAAAATGTGATTTTGGTGAATAATTACTGAACTAAAATAGATAACGTTATGAATCCAGTTGCTAATGGTATGTTTTCATGGTCAAGAAATCTAAATATTTTGATGAAATAAAGGTAGGACTAAAATTTATGGTGAAAATCACAATATGGGTGAGGACAGTGGCGCTGGCGGGGGTCTGCGCACTCCGAGTGCTTTTCTAGTTTTGAGATGTTATCATTAGGCTGCTATATGTTTGTCCTCATTCTTCTGCTGAAAAAAGAAAAAGAGAATCAAACTAATGAAATATGAATAAAAGTATTCAAATACAGAGTCATTTTTAGTTGTTTAAATGAAAAAGAGATCAAACCAGACATGCCAGACAGACCATTCAATACATTTCACTCGTCAGTCTAGGCAACAGCCCATAGATAGTGTTTAGGAATGAGCAGATCTTTTCAAAAGCAAAACCAGCAGTTGATTCGATTGCTCTGTTAATTACAATCATTACGGGCCACTCAGATGTAGCAGGCAGATGCCACTGCTGCAGTGGGAAGAACAAAGGTGAACCACTTTGTGCAACAAACTCTACCAAAACACGGCAAAAATATCAATTCCATTGAGAATTACTTTAATTACTTTCATTGTTTGGGAAATGTGGTCCAGATGTGGTCCAGACAAGACTGTTAGTATTTATGCTGACCTCATATCTCACAGATAGTCCTGCTGTAGCCTCACTTCAACCTCCCACCTCGTCCTGTTTCTAAAAGACTGATTGGGCCGTGCCGCTTTGCGCTGCACACAATCTATGTAGACTGGACCTTAGCAAGTTGGATCTGCTTAATTACCTCCGCCAGGAGATTATGTTATTGCCATGTTTGTTTTTCTTGTTTGTTAGTTAGTTTAAGGGTTTGTTAGTTTCTCTGTTAGCAACATAACTCAACAAGTTATGGACAGATTTCGATGAAATTTTCTGGAAATGTCCGGATTGGGACAAGGAACAAATGATTGGATTAGATTTTGGGAGTGATCCGGATCAGCGTCTGGCCACCATGACAAAAAATGTGATTTTTGTGAATAACTACTGAACTAAAAAAGATACCGTTATGAATCCAATTGCTAATGGTATGTTTTAATGGTCAAGGAATCTAAATAATTAGATGACAAAAAGTTAGGACTAATATTTATGGTGAAAAATCACAAAATGGGTGAGGACTGTGGCTCTTGCGGGGGTCTGCGCTCTCCGAGTGCTTTTCAATTTACAGGCATTGGATTACATTGATCCATATACTACATGGTTTGTTTAGTTATGTATCTTAATAAAATTATTGACAGACTATTAATAAAACCAAATAATTCAACCAGCAGACTTAACAGGATAAATATTTGAATAAACACATGGCAATACATCAAATACTTCAGTTACATTATGCAACTGATTTGATTTTTTGTTAAAAAAAACAACAAAAAAGATTCAATCCCAATCATCATTATATCAGTTTAGTAATGTGTAACAACCTTTATCGAAAAACAATGTTACCAAGCCTCTGAAACCAATAATAATGTTACTGACTGGACCTCCAACACATCAGAAAGCACAGCATGCCTAAAAGTTGTGTAGCAATGTGTACGCTTGCTTAGCTAGCTGATTAGCTTTAATCCGTTTACTTTCCATGAATTTTGACACAGACTGAAACCCTGGAGTAATATTTTTGACTTCATGGATTGAAAAGAAAGTTTTGGGGATTGTACAGTTTCTTTTATAGGATGATCGAGTAGCAGCAGCAGCAGATGAGTGGACGCGTGGGCGGGTGATTTGTTCATGTTCCAAAGGTGAAAATGGAGTTAAACCACAGGTAATCATATCGATGAAATCAGTCACTCATTTAGATCATTTAAGTATATTATTTGGCTTCTTTTGTTAATGCAGGGAATGACAGCGGGTAGGATTGTGAAAGGGTGAGAGAGAGCAGGGAAGTCATTCTGCAACTGGGCTGGCGGAAGCATATATGGGACGTGCCTGGTTGCTTAACACTCCACTAAACCAGCAGCCCTAGATCATGCACTTTTATCAGATGTCATACAATATTAAGCAACTTTAGATTGATGGAGACACCCTCCGTTATACAGACACAACAGACACAACTTTCAAATAAAGTTGTCAAAAACACTCTGCTTATCAACATGTTTCTTTTTCTGTGCAGCTCTTAAGCTCCTTCTTTAAATTTTTGGCTCTGCATAACCCATTACACCCCCTATAAACCCTATCAGCTCTGCGTGCCTTTCACCTTCCAGCTGTGTCCTGATAGACTCCAGTAAAGTAAATGCGTCACAGCGGGAGCTGCCACATCCTCACAGAAAGCATGCCAGAAAACTTTACAAAATAAATGACTGCAGTAATCATGTGAGGCTTTGCAGGCAGTGTCTCCCTCCTGCTGCGCTGCCATGAAAAAACACACACGGGAGATAAAATCAAGTCCTTTTAAATGAGATTATGGAAAATTCAGGACCAAAAAGAAGTATGAATGAGCTTATTGTACTAAACAAAAGATGTATGTGATAGTCCCTGTGTGGTTTCTGCTCAACATATTTCACTAAACGGTGGACAGTTTGGAGACGAGTTAAATGCAGATCCATTTAGCTATGAAGAAAGATAAGTCATCACGAGCCAAGCTACTGTCTGAAGATGTCAGAATAAAAGTCTCTATTTTAGGACAGGAGTGCCCGCAAAGAGTGAAATTTATTGTAGGGAGTTCAGTTTGTTCTGGCTCAGGGAATACAGTTTTGTGCATATATCAATAGCCAACCACACAACATAAATTTGTGCTTCAAATATCTTTCTCAATCAACTTTATTTTAGCATTTAAAGGCTCATTTATTGTGTGGCTGGCCGGGGCCTTGAAATGCAAATGGATAAAAATCACCCCGCAGCCTTGAGCATCCTCCAAGATTGATGAACCAGAAGGAACCAGAAGAGTTCAAACTGGTTTAAATACAGAAAGTTCTTTTTCTTTTATTTCAGTATTGCTCCTCAACCAAATCACCTGCCCCACACTGGTAACCCTGTCCAGGGGGGCTGGGGGAACAAGCTGTTTCAGGCAGCTTCAGGGAGGAGGAGAAGTCCTGATGACACAGACATTTGTCTTGTGTGTAGAAGTACTCTCTGGCAGAGGAGACATGTAGGACATACTGAAGGGCATATAAAACTAGAAAACTATAAGGTATAATGTGTGCTTTGGTGAAGGCAGGTGTGCAAGGCATGATTTTAAGGCCATAGTCAGCTGGTTTTTGAGTCTTTATCTGGTTTTGTCATTTGTCGTGCACTGTTCAGGGCGACATGACAGCATATCACAGTTAATCAGCTAATCTAGACTGATTAGCAGAACTTGTTACATTTTTTGAGATTAACTTCTTGCATATCTTCCAACATCCTGTCACAATTTTACTTCAACAGTGTGAATGCTGAGGTTGCATCTTGGGATGGGAAGTGAAAACCAATTCCAGCTGAGGACCAATAACAGCTCCCTCTCGTATCGATATCATTGAGCTTCTTGTTTATCAGTTCCTTGGACAATTCCTTCCAATTTTTTCGGATGAAAATCAAGGACGTCATGCTTCCTTAGGGGAAGCCGGCAGAAAAGACAACAAAGACATCAAAAATCATGGCAGACAAGGGTTGAAGCGTCCAAACTCTGAGTTAATTCACGGTAATAGCATACTGTAATTTTCAGTTACCATTGATGCCATTGAGAGCCTGTTCATGCCAAACTTGTTCCCTAACAGAAAGTCTTCGGGAGTCAATAAAGGAATTGTTTCAGATTCTAATGGATAAGCAGAATCATTAAAGACTAAAGTATCAATAAAATCTCATCAATTCAATCTGGTTATAATGGTTGAGTTGCTCAGGGTGAGCTGACATCCCACTACAACTGATATTACACAGTGTATCCCTGCTTTAGCAGAAGGGACATGGCGTCAGTTCAGCTGTTTCACCAGCCAGCTCTCTTGTGTTCATGTCTTGGCGCCAAACTGCATCAACAGCACAATATGTCAGCACCCTTCGTGGAGGTATTTCAAGTGTGCTAGACCTTTTGTCCTTGTTAACATACGGAACATGGTTGAAACCCAGCTTTAAGATTAATTCACAGTAAACTGAACCTGTGCTGCCTCTCAGAGCCTCCCTGACCTTGCTGTTAAACCTCATGTGTCTGTGTTACATTGAGTTGAGAGGTGAATACTCAACATGCCTCCTCTGCTTAAGATGAAGAGCAGAGGGCGTTATGAGTCGCCAGTTCTTACCACAGTTTCCTCTCTTAAGTAGCTCTGATGCTGCAATAACACAAACGTGCCAAACACATAATAATGGATAAGGGGTAAACGACACTTAACTTGTCCAGAGCTTGAACTCCTCCATGACATGGCTGAGACTTACCCATTTTTCAGGACAACAGCAGCATTTTAACATGACAAGCCTAATCTCCTGGATAACTAGACAGATGAGGAGACAGAGGGAGAAACAGACAATGACCAGAACTCTTTATGGATTAGAGAGAGAAGAGAGAGACATATCAGCCCTTTCTAAACCACAGGAATGATTTACAGAGCGAGGTTGGTCGCCTGCATAAAATTAATAATAGGAAATGCAAGAGCAGTCCAGTGACTTGTCCAAGATATACTTTCCCTGGCTCTGTAGACCCCGAGAAAACTTGGGTGGCCTGCAACCGGGCTTCCTCTGGTTTCTAATGTTAATGTCATTGCTTTCGTTGGTATGACAGGAGCTTTACCACAAGCGTGGTTTAGGTCGGACAAAAGGGACGAGCTGATAGCAGGATCCTGGCCCGTAATTCAAAAGAATCAGCTCTGCGTTTATTGGGGGTATTTCAGTATCCCGGAGGAGGTTGTTTCCACGGAGGAGGGGGGGATGAAGAGGAGGAGGATGAAATTGGTTCAAATTGGATTGTTTTGAAGTACTTCACTTTTCCAGAAATCAGAAACCACATAGTGCATTATGGTTAATGGATGTTTTGAATTACTTCAGCTACTTAATGGTTCCTCCTTAACCAGCCCACAGAATTGTTTCATAGTGGTTTGAAAACTTTGTTTAAGTCATTGAGGATGATGTTGAGTAATCCGCTTTCTAAAACTACCCATCAACACCAGGCACTTAGGTTGCTGATGTTGTTTCAAGGCTACAATTCATGTAATATGACAAAAAATAGTGGGGGTCATTAAAACACTCTGTATTTCACGTAAAGGGCAAAATGTCAACCTCTGGGGAATTTAAGAAAATACTTTTTTAAAGTATAATCTAGGAAATAGACAGTGGAAAGAGGATGAGATCAGGGGAAGGGAATGGGGACTGACGTAAGAAAAGGGCCGTGGGTTGAAGTAGAACATGGACTGTCTGCTTCCAGGAAGAAAGACTGGGCAGGGATGTGGCCCAAAAATTATATCACAATGTATTTCCAATATGTAATGATACCTAATAAAAATTTAGATGTAGATCTTTTTTTAAATAAAAATGCCAGTTTTACACGCTCTGAAATGACTTATGAAAAAACAAATAATATTGATATCTGAAAAAAGGAAAAGGAGTGCTCCCTGGACTCAAAGAAGAATTTGTTTGAGGTGCTCATTGGAATGAGATTCACTTTATCCTGTATTTATCAAGGAAAGACTCCTAGGCACTCTCTATAAGCAGTTTAAAATGCAAAAAATTTTAAGACATGGTCACGGTGACATCAAAAACCTCTTTTTAAAGGCCTTATAACTGTTAAACAATGGAGCGCTATGGACTCTTCTCTGAATGATAACAGGGATGTCAATATTTGATGTTAACCACAGCAAAAAAGTAACTGACACCACATAACGGGCACATAAGGGTTTACTGATCAAAAACTGCAACAAGTGACTACACACTATCTAAAATTAAACAGTCTGGAAAATACAAAGGGGTTGTTATACTTTTCCGTACTCTAAATTATGGGTAATAAAGTCTCCATTATTTTCAATCTCAATTTAAAAGAAATTATAATTAAAGAAAGAAAAAGGAGCACTGGCTAAACTGCACAACTGTTTTGCAACATTTTTAAAGAATGTGTGTGTGCGGAGCTCTGCCTGAAATTTCTGATAATTCAAATTTAAAAATATTTGGGGTGTATAGGGTATAAAAATAAATATAGAGTGTCTGGCACTCTTTCTGTTGCTACCGTTTAAAAATCATCATTATCACACTCTGAGCCTTTCATGGTCAAGCATGAGAGTATTTGACAGAATTTGTTCACCCATAATCATTTAAACTTAGAAAACTCATGTCCTGTAAAATGAATTTCCTTTTCTTTCAATGTTGCTAGAAGGGGCTTGAGGAGCAAAAGACCATGACACCTTTCATTAAACTCTTGGGGTCAGATCCACAATGAATGGATTGCTCCTGCTAAAAGCGCCGTTATTTGCGCAGAATTAGCTAACACAATCTGCCCTGTTTCAGCGCCTTATCCTCAAAAGACTTTGCTCTAATCATATGCCGATGCTAACACGCCCACACAGTTTGAAAGCTGAGCACATTTTTCACTTCTGATTACAAAATAAATGTAGAAAACACGACTCAAAATACCACAAAGTGGTCAAAGAGGCCATAGGTGTTTTTAACAAACTGTGTTTAGACAAATTATTCATGTTTACTTTAAATGGTGAAATGATCGCAGAGATGAACACAGTAAGCTAACTTACTGTCATCCTTGATGTCATCTAGTAGTGCTAGGATCATGCGGCCTATCTGCCAATGATTTCATTGCCACTTAAATCAAAAAGTGATACTCTCCTCCGATAAATCCTTTCTTGTGCACACCTGCCATCTCACCTGCCAAAGTGCCTTTGCCTTGCAACAATCACTGTTGCCATGATTACCAGAGAGCCCTGGCATGACAGCCCTTATATAGGCTCTGCTCCACAGTTACCACCAACTCAGTGCAATTTGCAGTCATTTTGAGCAAGAGAGAGAGAGAGAGAGGGAGAAAGAGAAATTGTGCAGATTTAATACATGGGTCCCACTGGCGCTAAATTGCACCGCTTTACTGCCTGTGGCAATTAGTGCTGCTCTTTTTGGAAGAGTGATGTTTGCAATGAGGGTTATTTTTATAGGAAGGGGGCAATTTTGCGCTGGATTTAGGAATACTCCCTAATTTACATGCAAGCAAATTGAACTGGCCCAGCGAGGAGTGGTAGTGCAGTCTATTTACCTGGAAATGAACATAAAGATATACCCTGTATATTCACAATCAGCTAAAGAACACTGAGATTCATATTTTGTCATATCACCCAGCCCTACTTTATAGATATATTATTACCCTTACTCTATACTTTGTTAAAAATAATAATAAGACATTGTATTTGTAACACACTTTGCATTTACATATTCATCAGAACAACAGAATACAATTATTAAAATCCCATTACTTTGCCCAGCCTCACATTTCACATGGCTGTGTAACTCAACTACTGTGCCCCAGAGAGAGATTAAATTAACAGGGTTTTTATTAAAAAGCCACTTTACCAGAGAGCTAAGAAGCTATTTTTTTCTGAATACGAGCAGTGTCATTTAATCATTTTTGAAATTAAATGTGATACTCAGTGTTAACACATATTTTACAAGGGCCATAAATACATTTATATTAAGCTCCAAATGTTTTCCTCGTCTTACAAAAAGTGCAGTGTGTCCTTAAAGTCCGGGTTGTAAAAGTGTCAGTGAGAAAGCCCTGTTGATATTGGTGTCTATGCTAAAGTTGGCACCATTTTGAGAATCCCCTGTTTTCTGAAATAACAGAGGATCTAAGGCCCATTACTCTACATACAGAGTACTGAAAAGAGGTAAGTGGAGGCCCGTGGAACATTTTGTAAATCTTGTGTCACCAAAACCGCTGCAAGCAGGATGAATGCGTTAACTTCGCCAACAGGATATCCCCTCAGACTCGCTCGCTGCGTCGCTGATGAGGATAACAGAGGGGGCTTTATTTTTGTTCAACAGCTCGGGAAGGTGATAAAGGGCTCCCAGATCCTCACACAGGGTGCAGCGGTACACACACATCCATTCACGTTGATGCAACATTTCATCTCCTCTATTACAAGGGGGATTCTCTGGATTTAAACCCTTAAACAGGGCCATGGCCAACATGAGTGGGGTCAGGAGGAAAAGACCTCTTACACACAGCGGAACAGACATATCCCATCTCCTTATAAAAATGTCTTCATAATAACACGATTGGCAAAAGTTAAATGCTTCGTGGAGATATTTTAATACTTTTATAAATGGAGTCCATCTGGTCGAATGTGAAATAAAGATTGACTCCTTTAAAAACCTATACTATGTTTACAGTGTAACATCATTATTTTTGGTAACTGTTGTAATTAATGGTATATAGCCTTAAATTTGGTAAATGCATCTACATGAGATAATAAATAGGGAAGTCTGTGTTGAATTTCGCTTCATAACACTTGCTTTTCCTCACAAGTTTACTTAGAAGATGCCAATAATGTTGCAGTATAGCTGCCACTTGCACTTGGTAAGTGGAACATTCAACATTTAGATTAAATTTTATTTTTAGTGAGACACTGTTCATAGACACAGACTAAGGGTGGTATGTGGCAGCCCATGGGCCACATGAGGCCCTCCATCAACATAGTCAGCCAGTCAGCTTAACTAGAACACACACCAACCCTCTGCCAGAGACATTTCCAACCATGTCAGGTGAGTAATTGTTAGAAATGAGGAAAACTGCCCTATATTGCACTGTTCACAAATCTCTGAAAAAATAATGCTTGATCCACATCTGAATTCAGATCACACTCAAAATCGAATCATTCTCCATCGTGCCATGACCAGCATTCCCTGAAAATGTCATCAAAATCTGTTGTGAACTTTTTGGGTTACTTGCAAAACTCCCCTCTCGTACAATTTTAATAAACCCTCATGCATGTACAGATCACTTTTTCCTTCATGACCAACATTCACAGGAAATATAATCAAAATCTTTTCAGTAAAAACAGGGGTGGGAGAAAAAAATCGATTCACATGAGTTTCGGGATTTTTTTGTTTGATGATTTTTAACTCAATTTTTTGTTCAAAAATCGTTTTTTTTTCCTAATTTAAATTCTCCATTTTAGTCCGTCATAATAAGCCACTTTTAAATGCAATCCCGGATTTTGAAGATAGAGTATAAACAGCTGGTTAAAATATATTGCTGAATAAATCCTAAAAACTGACTCACGTTATGTGTATTTTTCCTGAGATATTCAATGTCTGTAGGCATCATCATTGTTCATCTTTTCGCTAGTGTTAAAAAAAGCTAACTAAAGATTGCAAAAAATGGCAATATCGTAGAATCACAACTTAGATCGAATCGGTACCTTAAAAAATGCAAAAAAATTGCATCAGCAGAAAAGTGTATCGTCCCAGCCCTGGTAAAAAATAGAAACATTTAGAAAATAAGAGAAACAGGAACATTTCCAAAATAGTATTTGGTATTTTGAAAAAGAAGAGATAGTCTGGGTTGCATGTACAGAAGAGTGGGTAGCAGCTGTGCCCTAACCATATACCGAGGATATCAGATTGTGTTGGTCACATCGGTTAAATTCTAATACGAGGCTCATTTGCAGTGTCTTCCCCTGCTTTCCCTCCGGTTTAAAAATCCATCCACTGTCTCTCTACTACCAGTAAAGATTTCAAAAGCACCAAAAATCTTTAAAAAGAAGAAATAAATAAGAGGTATAGACTAATAGACTGGTGAAGGGATGGCTTACTTTTGTCGGCAAACAGAGAAGTTTGCGCTGGTTCTCTCGGCTGAAAGTCCACAGGATTTTTTTTTTTTACCGCAAATGAAAATAAGTCTAAATTGGCTTCCATAATGCATTAAGATTATTACTATTCAAGTTTAAAAAATAAAACTTTTTCAATGTCTTTTTTTACATCCTGACACTTAAAAATTCAACATTCAATTTACACATCAAAAACACATGGGGATAATAAGTGTACACTTCACAACATACAGTACTTCCACCCCTCCTGTCAACCCAGCTCAATGTTTTTGGCTTCATTACTCGACATTAATTGTTCACATTCCAACTAAAAAAAGAAAAATAAGAACTTAAGAACTAACTTTTTCATACCAACTCTTTCTTGGAAGGAGCACGAGTGCTCCTATGGAGTAATAAAGAATCTACACACAGGGGAGTTATAAATACAATGCCTTCACTACACTGATTTTTTTTCTCTCTGTATCCACAAGGAGTATAATGATTCTCCATTTTGAAAATTTCAAGAATTTTTCCACACCATTCTACATATGTGGGTGGTCCTGGTCTTAACCACTTTTTGGTAGCAGATTTCTTACTTGCTGCCAAAATCCTGCAGCAGTTTTGTATCACTTCTCTTTTTTATGTAAAAAATATGACCTAAGCAAAGACTCTCAAAATTCATGGGAATGTGGGTTTTGAATATCCTAAAGTCTTATGAAAACCTTCCTAGAATAACTCTAGCTCGGCACAGACCTCATTTTGATTCTTAAATTAGAGATTATCCAAGACCTTGAAACAATAACACACAAGGATAAATGTAGACCATCTCTGTGTCTGATATAAAACATGAAAAATAATTTACAAGACAGCAGGGGGATACATTTCTTCACAAAAGATGACAATAAAAAAAACCTCAGATACTTGCAATCATTGCATAAAAAAGACATTTCAATTGGCTGGACTCTGGGTTGGGATTATTATCATTTTCATAAGAGTTAGAAACATATGTATACATATATATGCATGCATGCATATATGGATGGATGGATGGATGGATGGATGGATGGATATTCTTGCTCTATCATGCACTTTTTTTAAAAAGTGACAAGAGGATACTGGGTTAAAGGGATGACTCTTGTTGTGTGTGCTGCCCAATGTTCTATTTGTGCCTATCCCATGACAAAAATCAATAAAAATGTGAGACAAGACATACATAGATATATTTGGGAATAAAAGTTTCAACTAAAGCTAGAAATGTATCATATTATTTAAAAAAATATCTAATTATGATCTTAAAACTGAGAGTAGCCCAATGGTTTTCACACAAAAATCACACACAAACCAATGTAGACCATCTGTCTCTGATGTAAACGTGATATGAGAAGGAAAATCTGAATATGAAGTAAATTTACAGAGAGGGCAAGGGGGTTTCTCAACAAAAGCTGACAAAAAACACTTTAGGTTAATTTACTCACCTCAAGAGATGACGCACACTCCTATGTTTCCGACTCGTTGCACCGCCATCTTGCTACCGAGGCCGACACAGGACAAACCAGACACTACCTGTAGAGGTGACATAATTATGTGAACCCCTCAACCTAAAAATACAAATCTTTTCACTGATACAAAATAGTATTAACTCTCTTAATATCTCCAGAAAACGTATCACTTACTTTGGAGGTTTTCAGCCCGAGTAGAAATGGCTAACTGTTTGGCTGATGAAAGGCAGACGTGTTTACAGGTGTGTGAGGGTTTCCGTCAGACCTGGCAACCCCGTGGTCAACGGGAGCAGATTAGATATAGGTGTAGCGGGCCTCAAAACGCTGCAAACGTTTGAAGGAGTCGATTCTGCTCGCAAAAATAGCAGTCTAAGCCCACCGACCGCCATTTACCAAGATGTCAAACCACTTTTAACAGCTAAGGGGGAGGAGAGCATGTTGCACCGTATGCTAAGCTAGCAATATGACCCAACATGGCTCAATGGACTGATATCAACTGGAGCCACCGCTGCAAGAGAAACGAACCTTTGGAGTCAATTCTTTCCCTGTTACGCGGAAATATCAAAGTCTTCCTTAACCTCTTCAGGTCAGTAACTCTTTTATAAGTGTAAATAAATATTTAATTTTATGGAGCAAATGCAACCACATTTAATTACAAGGCTGTTTGTCTGTAGTAGAACATTTGTGTTGTCTTTATGGAGTATTTTAAGGGCTTTTTAATTAGTCCCACGTGTGTTTTTTCAGGATTTTTTGTTTTACTTTTATTTTGCTTCATTTTTTAAAGGGGGGATAACTGGTGATATTGTCAAGTGGTCTGTTTCAATTCAGTTGTTTCAATTTTTTAATATTAAAGGCTGGTCATATGGAGGATAAAGAGTAAAGATTTCTAGGGCCCAAAGTCATGGGGGTTAGCACAATTCTTGCAGTTCATATATATTTATCTTAGAAAACAAACACTGAGCATTACTTGCAAAAGCATCAAGTATCATTTTAACCATTGCCTATTTGAAAAGTGAGGTTCCTGTTTTTTTGTTTGTGTTTTTTTTAAGGATGAGACTTCACATTTGCAGCACTGTTTGGGTTCCCAGGGGAAATGAATCAAGCATTTTATTTATACCCCTTTGGCCATGTGGTGAGGTAGGTATGATGAAGTAGTAATTAGAACCAACATAGCGGGCGGTGAGAGTTGGCATAGAGGGGACTGGCTGTGGGAAGCCAGAGTTCACTGACCAGCCTCTGAGGTGTTGTGGTGACAAAACGTCTTTGACAGGAGGTCCCAAACTGATGATCCAGTGTTGTTCAGCTCTTGCTGCTCATCAGTCTATGTGGTGGAGTTGGAGGGCTGGTAAAAGGCCATGTGGTGGTGTAGACAGGATTGACGCCTGACTACCTGAAGCTTGCATGTACAGAGGCGGTGTCAGATGAAGTTAGTAATGCTGTGTCAATCAAGGGCCACACAATGGATTAGGTAACTCTTCAGAAGTATGTTTGTGGGGTTAGGGGTCTCTTCACTGAGAGACCCCTAACCCCAACTATATTGTCATTTGGGCAAGTTCATTGTGTTTCTTTCAAATGCTATGGCACCTCCTTAAGTTATGAAAACTTGGCAAAAACTCAGCATTTGTCAGTAGGGATGGGTACCTTTCACATTTGAACCAATACCATACCGATGCCCGATGCCCGGTACCTGGGAATCGGTATTGGTACTCAACGGTACAATTTTCAGTACTTTTGCGTGTGTTTATGGGGTAATAAATCTTTATTTGTTTAATATTAAGATCTCAAATTTTTTCAATGGAAATTTATTTCTCAATATATAAATTGAACATATATATATGTATATATGTATATATATATATATATATATATATATATATATATATATATATATATATATATATATATATATATATATATATATATATATATATATATATATATATATATATATATATATATATATATATATATATATATATATATATATATATATATATATATATATATATATATATATATATATATATATATATATATATATATATATATATATATATATATCAAAACAACACTCAACTGTTTGTATTGTAACATTGTAGTTGTCCCAAAAGTTTCTTCAACATGGAAACCAGTAACTAAAATGAACCACAACTTAATAAATTAACTGCAGCACTCACTTTAGTTTAACAATGGGTCCGATAAAGCTTTAAATGAAAACATTTACAATAATGTACAAAGTATGAGGAACCGACCTGATAATGATAACTGACGCACACGAAAATGCCAAGCTAATACCTTCTTAAACACAAGGCTTATTTACCTGGACCAGGTATCTTCCCTGCCGCATTTGCTGCCATCACCAAATGTTAAAGCCATTTCTTTTCCTGTGTTTCTGGCTGCAGACGACTAGTCACCACAGGCGTGCTAACAGTGCCGAATGAATCCTTGGTTGTCATAGATCTGAGGCTATCAAAAATTGTGCACTCTTCAGCTTCCTCAGATTTGAAGTATTTCCCCCGCTGGCCTTACACTTGGCGTCACAGATATTGCAGCGAGCATAATCTGCATCACATTTGATAAAGTGGAGGCATACTTTAGAGCAATTTCTCTCGGCCATGCTTGCTTTGTTAACTGAGCCCGCGGCTGCTGACGTCATTACGCTATTGTTGTGCAGCGTTCAAGTCCAGTATGGAAATTCACCTACTCTACCCAATAGTATGCCTCACAGTCACAAGGATGGGTTTAGGTACCTAAACATGGCACCTTTTGATTTTACGTGAATCGGTACTCGGCAGTACCGACAGAATTTGGTCAGTACCTCTTAAAGTACTGAATTCCCTAGTACCCATCCCTAGTTGTCAGAGCTGGGTGGAACCTAACTTTTGGGTCAGCAACCAAGGGTCAGAGATCATGTGTGTTTGTGTGCTAGAACCAATCAGGAGTCCATTTATGGGGCCTCTCAGCGGCCCAGTCAAGTCTGTGTCTATGTCTTAATTATATTACGTTAAATTTAATTATAATATGTTTTGTTATGCAGGTTAGAGTAAAGTGTCCAGGAAGGTCCTACATTTGAAGTAGAGGTAACTGAATAAGGAAAGGAGGATGAAGTATTGCTTATGTCCTTCTGTTTTTGTTTGTGTGTTGTAACACAAACAATATGTCATTCATTTCATTTCCTAGAAAGTTAGTTTTCTGCACTAAAAATGGACAACTTCACCAGTATTGCCCCCTCTTGATTGAATATGTCTAGAATCCCTCTATCAATATCTTGATTTCCAGGGTCATCTGAAATTCTGATCTTGAATTTTTGTGTGCTATAGAATTTTTTTGTTTGTTTTATAAGTCCTGTTTTCCATGGCACTCATGTGATTATCTTGATCTTGGATTATCCATTGTGGTCTGCAAAACTCCTGAAGTTATATATATGTCTTTCCATCTTCTACTAGACTTTTCCACACATGTACACTTATGGTGAAGAGCAGTGGTTTTCAAACTATTTTTTGCCCAAGGCACACCTAGAGCCAAGCCAGAACTTTAAAGCACACCAAACTAATATCCATGCAGAATAGCCTCTTTAATGAGTGTTTTGTTCAGTGTGTCTGCAAACGCATTTATTTGGAACTCGGTGCTGCTGGAGTTTTTATTGTTGTTGATTTAAATGAAGGGTAGTTAAAGTGGACAGTTATGCGCCCACATCAAGTGAGTGTTTTATTTCTCATGTCAGTAGCCAATCAGTGCTGTAGATTCATCACTAAGATTCCTAAAAATAGAAAGTCAAGTGTAATTTACACAGTCTAGATAAATAAGATTAGGAAGAGGGCCTCCTGTTGTTGTGTCAGTGTGGGCCTCTGAAAGTCTGAACTTTTTCTAAACAGTCTCAGCAGCAGTGACAACAAGACAAACTGTATTGTCTCTCAGACCTGGTGATTAAAATGAATTATTCCTGTTATGTCTAGAGGCCCCCTTTTTACTTCCTCTCTATCTACTAACAAGTGTGAGTACTTTCATTGTAAGGAGCAGTTCTCTGTCTCGATCAGTGCAGGATGCTCATTTACAGAACTTTAACTTCCCCATGTTTGTTTTCTTTTTGGCATATGGTCGGTCTTTGTAGAATTTTGTACATTAGCTGGTGAAGCATGTGGAGCATGTTTTCTGAAGAGATATCTGTTTTGACTGTGGCATCTAATGCTGAACTCCAGCCCTGATGTTCTTCAAGGATCAAAATGGGATGTCTACATCATTTCAACAAACTGTGTGACTCACTAAAGGGAACTGCCCTTTATTACTCTCACAGGAACATAACACCTTCTTCATAGCTCTGAAATTATTTCAGAGGCTTTGGTAGTGCTACCATAATTTTAAAAGGCTTATGCCTAAGTTAGCCTATCAAAAATGCTCATCCAGGTTAATTTAGCCAGCAGCATGTGAGATTGTGTTACAGCCTTGGCAGAAATGTGCATAAGATATATGACTCTACATTAGTTTAACTTATTCTCTGCCATGGCTTTTTTTAAAGAATGAAAAACTAAAACTGCAACTATTTGTCAACTCAGTCTGAAGCAATTGAATATAACTCAGTCACAAAGTGCATTGTCATGATGGTGATTATGGTTGTGTCAACATAAAACCCTTCAAATCTGAAGGAGGTGACTTAGCCAGAGAAATGTGCTGACTGATTAGTGGAACACATTTTATATTTACTAAAGCCAAAGATAAATAAAACCCTAGCCATGAGGAGTGGAAAGTTTCTGACATGTCGTCAGTTTGAATGTGGTTTTCAACCATTATTGTCTTTGGTTTTTGCTTGTGAAAAACCCTCCTACAGTAGTTAGGAAAAGAGTAAATCTTCTCTCTCTTTAATATTTTCAGTTCTTTAAACAGAAGAATCTTTGCAGGACAGTAAGCTTTCCAATGACTCATAATTAGGTTTTGACTTTAGCCATATACAGTCATTATGAAAAAACAAACTACCAGTAGGCCATAGCACCTATAGCTTAAACTCAATGAATAAATTTGGTCTCAGACCTTCAAGCTGCCTCCCAACTCACAACACTGTGCCTGACTATCAGGCAGCTAGAAAACTTAACCAGGTCTGAAGAAGCTAACTATCCAGATGAAGACTGACAGAGCTAAGAAACTACATGTAGCATATGGTTAACTTCCATGTCATATGTCAGGTCAGCTTACAGAGAATACAACTCTAAAGCTGCGTTCACACCAAATGTGACTATGCAACCTCAGCAACCGCACTCCATGTAAAGTCAGTGTACAGCCACGACGGGGTGGGTTTAACCTTCCCACGATGCGATGGCTGCGATCAGGGTGACCATGTAGTGCATTGCTCCGTCACGTTGAAAAAGTTGATCTTTTCAGGCGATGCTGTGGGTGTGTGAAGGTACCTGTGACAGACAGTTTTTATTCCGGTTCACAGAGTAACAATCCATGTCCGTATGGAAAATATTAGTTAGTGAGAACATTAGTTCCGCCAGGATCTCAGACCTCATAGATGATGCTGCTGCAGGGCCATCAGCTGGAGGGTTTTGTGGTTGGTAGTGTGAAGGGAGTGAAAGGGATACAGTCAGGAAAATGCCACCTTATTCATCCTATGGTATGATACTTATGATCACAGTGAAACTCAAGAAGACGTGATGTCACTGAGCGACTGTGACCAAAATTAGGTATTTACAACATGAATTCAGTGGGCAACATGATTGTGGTCGCTAAGTCGCATTCGGTGGGAACTCTCAAACTGGTTTCTTGAACATAATAAGTTCACTGACTCCAGTGGCCTCCACAGTGACCAGAGTTCAATCCAGTGGAGCACCATTGAGATGCTGGATATGGCTGTCGTAAAATAAAAGCGCTACAACACAATATGCTTTGGGTGCAAGTCATTAGTTCAGACACACTTTGAACAGGTAGATCATTTGCTCAAGTGACACATTGCCTGTTATTCTAAAGTCTGACTCCAGCTCTGGCATGAAATGGAGGCAGAACCCTACGTTTATTGAATATTAAGTGTTATAGATGTTATATCATGCTGTTAGGGGTGGGCGATTTGGCAAAAATATCATATCACGATTTTTTAAATATAAAATCACGATCACGATTTTATCACCATTCTCTGATTTTTCTAGAGTAATTTGCATGTTTGACTATTTTTTCCCTATGTTTAACATATAAAACATGTAAAATCTTAAAAGAAAAAAAAAGACAATTTGAGCCAAAGAAACTTCCTGAACAGGTTTAAATCTAAATAGTTCAGTTTTTGTAAAAATGTGCAATAAATGTAAACATAAAAGGTAATGAACAACAATAAAGTGCACTTTTGTAACATAAAAACTAAACACACCAAATAGCTTATTGAAAAGGGTCAAATATAAATGCAAACTTAAGTAACTTGTTATCTCTTAAAGTGCAACAATTTAGAACAAATGTTATCTAACTGCAATGTCTATAACCTGAGTGAATAATACAGCTGCTTTAGAACAGATTTTTGTTCAGACATCTTCAAGCTTTTATCTCCTTCTCTCTTTCTGCCATGGCTTCACACTACAAAACCAAACAGGAGATCCCACCATGCACTGCGCCTACTGTGCTTTGATTGGCTAGTCAGGTGCATCAAAGTCTCTGCGCCCACTCAGACGATCTGACGGTCTTTCTGCTTTATGAGATCATCCCCACGTTATAATCCTTAACGATTTAATATCGTCATATCGCCACTACACCACTACATGTTGTTTTTTGTATTTATGCCCTTTAGTAAAGCAAATTTGCCTGACACTTGAGCAGAAATCCCAGAATATGGCGGGTGACCCTTTGTTGAGCCCTACCCTTTCCAGGAAGAGCTCTTTTATTAAGCCCCGCCTTGCTAAGTAACTGTTGCTAGGTTAGACAGAATCCGGTGTTGCTGGCCTCTCTCCCATTTGAAACAATTTAAACTTTTCTTTAGCGATTTCCAATGTTGAAGTAAGCAAATTAATACAGTTTCATCACAGTGCATTAAAATAGACTCTGCCAACAGAGAAGATGTCTGACTAGAGTTAACCAGCAGCAGAAGAGGATACATTTCTCATTTCTAGCACTGGTATGAACAGTGCATCACTCTCTGCTGCTTAGATTTTACAAAATTATTACTTGTTACAGACCTTGAGGACATCAAATGAGAATTGATAACAGACCAATAAACACACAAAGAAGAACATCGCAAGTGTTTTTTTAATGTCGACTTGATTGTACTTATCAGCCTTATTTTTTATATCTGGTTACCCTAAAAGTTAATCTAACTTGTCATGGTTGGTTTGACTGACATGTTCCGACAGTGAAAGCAGCATTTTGAGGCAATCTTAAAATACACTTGGTAATCTAAATTTCAGGTGCTGCTCCATGTGGAGAGCAGCTCAGAATGATGTGAGCAGTCAGATATATGAGCAGCTTTGTGGTAAAAGGGGCTTGGCTCCCTGGCACACACTACCTGGTACACCCTATTGATGCTGGGCCAGCAGCCCGCCCTACACTGGGTCAGATTTATGGCTAGATATTTAGCTTGTCTCTGCCACTCTGTTGGGTAGAAAGAATAACATCGAGCCTCTCTGCGGCCTGTGCTGTGAGCCTGGTGATGTTTCTCCTCAGAGGAGGCAGCCTGGCCGCACATCACAGACCTGCTGAGCGTAAACTGAAAATGTCAAAAACACTCCCGTTACTCTCCTCTTCAAAGTTAGCCTGTGGTCTGTGGCCTCAGTTTATCATCAGCAGTTCAAGCTTTGTTACTATAGCGACATCATGCTCATACCTTAGTTCAGACCAACATATCAACGTATCTGCAGAATCAACACACTTCATTATAAAGTGTCAACTCATTCATGGTAATGAGCTTAGAGTCTGAAATAAATGCATAAAACTTGGATTGTATATATTACATACTATTTGTCATTATTTGTGCTCTAATCAACATCTCATTTGTGGTTTCTTAGGCATAAGCCCTGATTGTTTTCTCAAAAGCTCTGTAATTGGCTAAGATTAAAATGCTTTTCCCTCTTCAGACAATCTAACCTCGATTGAATAATGTCAAAATAATGCAGCGTTTTTTTTAAAATGAACATTTACTTTTGATGACAGCTTATATTTTTATGAATTTTTATGAAGCAAGCACAAACATAATTGACCCACACTTTGCTGTATTATGGTCTTAAAACAACACAGACCATACAAGAAACATTCAGTTTCAAAAATGAGACTGGTTGTCAATTATAGGGACTTAATTCTGGTGGAAACATCATTTTTTTTACCCCCTTGTAAATTATTAAAATCAGTTTATGTGTTTAGTGTGGGAGAAAATATTGCGTTCTGCAGCCTAATCAAGTTCAATATAAGAGAAAAATGTGCATCATGACTCCACTTTTGATTTTATTTTTAATCAGAATCAGAAATGCTTTAATGATCCCCAAGGGAAACTCGGTTGTTTCAGTTGCCCTTACACACAATATAGCAGTCAGAAATATCAGATGAAGACATTAGAACAGATAGTAGCAAAATTAAATTAAATAAATACAACTAAAATGAAAATAAATGCAAAGAGCAAATCAAGTAAGCAATTTTAAACGATAAATGCCAACTTCCTTATAAAGGAAATATAAGTAAAAATTAGGAGGAAAGAAAGCATTTAACAACCAGAAGAAATGGCTGTTGTGACCCATCAGTGTAACATGATGTGTCTTGAATTCAGTCCCGGTACAGGGACCATCTCAACTCACAACCAACCAAACCAAATCTTCCACACGAAAAGAATTTGTCTATAACAAAATCTCACCCAAGCCTAAATACTAAGTCTAAAAGAAGAGAAATCAGGTGCTTCAGGTCTCCGTTAATCAGCATAGAACTGGCTGCATGATGTGCTTTAGCTTTTTGGACAGTTGACCAATAGCATACATCTCGATTGTGCTCACTGCAATTATGTTGGAAAAAAAAACATTTTGCAGCCTTAATTGATACCAATGTTAATATCCCTTCAGCTTCCTATTCCATATCAACGACCTTGTTGATTCCTGTGGATTTGCTGTTTGGAAAAATGTGGGCCCACTAAGGTGGGTCTTACGAATTTGTAAGACTCCGGTAAAATAAACTATCGATCTGGTGATTCTGACCCACGGAGAAGCGTGTTTGTCCATGACTCCGCATCTTTTTTGAAAACAGGTCTGCAAGTGGATATCTGCGTATTCGTCTTCATGCCGTAGTTGGTATAAACAGATAAGTCTGAGAAAGACGGTGACCTCATAGCACACCTCCTCCTCCCCGCCCCCCAACCCACGCTGTCACACACACCAACAACAACAATGTTGGCAGCCGGGCTGATTCTGATCTTGTTCCAGCAGCTACAAATATTGCTACGACTTTTACACGGGCATTTGCTCACAGAACACCAACAACACCAGCTACGGCAACAACAGCAACAAGTGCTCATGCAGAGACGCAGCATGTTATGTGTACATGAGCACTTGTTGACGTGGAATCCACCTCGGAGCAGAACCAGACGGGCAACCCGACAGGATTTTGCGTGGATTTTGCGTTGTCATGTAAATGCACAAGCCTACATACAATACGATGTGTAAACAGCGATGCATGTTTTGATGCCGACGCCAAGACAATACGGGGCCATCCTCATGTGAGGAGGGCCTAAGTTTTTCTGTGTCACAAACGTCAACAACACATGACCCCCCCAGATTATCCTGAACTGTGTCAAGAAATACTTCAGCATGTACCTGGTGTTTCCAACTTTGCTTGATATCAGTCACAGAGGTAATAGATAAAAGCTAAGGGGTTAGAGTTTCTCATGCTTTCTATGGGAGTCCTCAAGGTGCATGTCCAAGTGTATGGAGTTGCTACTAGACCTGTGATTGGTCCATGGCATTGGATGGCAGGGTTTAGCCACAGCTCAATTGTTTGACAGGTCATTGAAGACTAAGTGGAAGAAATACTTAGAGAAATATTAAACTTTGAAGGCAAATTATCAGTTCCTCTATAGATAGTTAAAACCAGGTCTCAGGTAGAGCTTGATTCCCATCCCTATTTGTATTTCACAGAATACGCTCTTTGCAGCTCTTTGCTACATCTATATCCGCGCGGCACAAAGCTTTAAATAATCAATTTAAAAGTCAATACTAGGTGTATTTTTTGCATTAATCTGATCCCGAATTGAAAATTTTAAGGATTTGATATACATTGTAGCTAAGGTGTTGAAAACCATGAAATACAAAATAATGTGTAAACACTAATTAATCACCATCGGTTATCATAATTTAGACCTTAAACCGGATTTTAAAAAACTCTTCTTTTGCCCTGAAGCCGATGTATCAGTGACACTTGAACTTTTGTGGGTTGTCATTCTTTATCTTTCTTTGTCAGTCTTTGGCAACCTGTACACTGATGAGAGTAAAACAGGAAACAGTCACAATGTGTCATTGTAAGAATGAGGAAGTAAAGATGCTGTGGTACCAATATAAAATTCTAGAGAATATATGAGCCACCAGTCAAATGACCTTGGGAGTGATCCTGTTTTGCAAAGGAAGTCACAGAGTATTAAAGCAAACACTTCAATGTACTTTGACACATCATCACTAACCTCTCAGCATGTCATAGCTTACACTTCCACCATCCAGCCCTCAGCAGCAGACAGCATTTTTTATTTAGTATGAAATTACATATAGTGCCAAAATGGGGAAGCACCGTTTTTATTTTCCTGTTACATGAACCTTGGAACCACGCTGCCTTCCAGCTGCTCCAGCAGCTCAACCCCAAAAGTAGTTTCACTTCTCTCTGGCTCCATTTTTTTCGTTTAAGTTGCAAAATACGTACAGAGCTCGTTGGTACAATCACTCTCTTCTAAACCACATGTACACACTCATAGGTTAGTCACTGAAACAAGGGATCTGACTTCCAGGCGAAGAACTTCAGTTGTACTGGACCCAAACTGAATTGCTGTTTACCCAGCGTTACACCACATCATTACAATTACCTGTAATACCTAAAGTGGATATCCTCAATTAGCAGTGATGTATGAAGAGGAAATCTCTCTCCCCTAAGCACTTACTGTTACTGGTGCTGTGTTTTCCTGGAATCACTCTTAACTTTTATTGTCCCTCCGGAGATTTTCTGCTCTTGGACTTTGACTTTTCTGGATTGATCCAATTTTAAGGGGAAGGTAGCTAGAAGAAAACATTCAAACTTAGTTACCACAAAAACCTTCATAATCTACCAATGCATTCAGTTCACCAGCATTCAATTCAATTGCCTTTTCTGTCGCCTCTTTGGCCTTAATGCTGCCTCTGTGTTTTGTTTGTAGATAGTGATATGACGTTGGTTGCATTAAAAGCAACTCCAGTAATACCTTGTAATTGCTTGTATTGCCCACTGGAAGTGGCCATTGGACTGTTTTTACTGCCCAAATTAAAGTATTTCTACAAGGCTAACATGTTAGCCACAAAGCTGCTACTACCACATCACCCACACATTAACGGCTTGCAGCAAAGTAGGCTCAACAGTTGAATGCTAATAGAGTATAAATTCTGATCCTCAATCAGATAAAATTGCGAACATAGTCCTGAAACTGTCCCTCATCTTGTTACCTCCGCCACGGAGGTTATGGTTTTCGGGAGAGTTTGTTTGTCGGTCGTCCGTCTGTGAACAAAATAACTCAAAAAGTTATGGATGGATTTTGATGAAATTTTCAGGAAATGTTCAGCATGGGAAAAGGAAGAACTGATTCGATTTTGGTGTTGATCCGGATCAGCGTCTGGCCGCCATGATGAAAAATGTGATTTTTGTGAATTAGTACTGAACTAAAATAGATATCATTACGAATCCAATTGCTAATGGTATGTTTTCATGGTCAAGGAATCTAAATATTTAGATGAAATAAGGGTAGGACTAATATTTATGGTGAAAATCACAATATGGGTGAGGACTGTGGCGCTGGCGGCGGTCTGCGCACTCCGAGTGCTTTTCTAGTTTTCAATGCAGTGATATTTGTGTAATCAGCAAAATGGATTGTATGTTGATTGGAACTGCTGTCAGAAGGACACTATAGGCTTTTCTGTGTCCAAGATAGTGCCAAAACAAAGCAGCTTTGCTGTTAAAAAGTGTTCAACAAATAAGTCACACAGTCTGGCCCTGTGTGCTTCAATATGAAGCTCTAGCTTCCATGCCAACTATTTTTTGTACAGATACAGAGGTGATCAGTGTCACTGTGGCTAATGTACTTTGTACTGAGCTTTGTGCCACATACAGCCCCACTTAAAAAATACTGAACTATCCCTTTAACTTCAACACTTATGACAACATTTGGGGCATCTGTCTTTAGCTTATTTGAGCGACGACTGTAACTGGACACACCAAATGACCCTTTCAGAAGCATTTACACCAGGTGACTTGACGATTGTTTCATCAGTCACATCAGATAATGAAGTACGCAGATGTTACTAAGCTGCTTCATAGAAAAAGCTCCCGCCAAAACTTGTCAGCAGTAGGGCAAGAAAATCCTTTCTGAATAGAAATGCTTAAAATTAGTGTTGTTATTTGATTCTCATTTGATGAAGAAATACAGTTCAGATCTGACAGCATAAATGCTACTCTCTGTATGAGCAGTCACTTGCGTCTATTACTGTCTTTTACCGTCTTTAACCGTCTTTTAATGTCCTTTATCTCTATCTTAGTTTGGCTTTACTGTTTGTTTTGCTTTACCTTCTTTTACTCCTTTTTGTTAATTTATTAATGCTATTATGTGCTATTGTTATGATTTTATCTTATTAATGATTCTCCTTTTTACACTCTTTTATAGATAATTTTTAGATCGTTTTAATTGTCTTATTTCTTGCTCATGTTTACTACTGTATTTTATCGATGCCACTTATTTTTTATTATTTTGTAATTTTATCATCATTGCTCATTCATCTTTTTATATTTTCTGACATGATTTTCTGCTTTTACCCCCTTCTTATTGCGTTTCCTATTCTTGCTGATTTTATGTTTTTATGTCTGGTCCTCATGGTCTCTTTTTATGCTGCATGGTTCTTGTATTGTCTGGGTTCCTATAAAGTATGAAACAGTATTAACACAGTATCCACTGTCGCCCCTCTGTCTTTTCACCTCATGTCTATTTATCTTTGTGTCTTTCTGTTAGTCTTGATTTAAGCTGTGCCTTTTGTTTTTACTTCATTGTGCTCATTGCTTGTGTTTTATTTTGTGCTGAATGCTTGTCAAAGCACTTTGTAAACAATGTTTTTAAAAGTGCTATATAAATAAAATTATTATTATTATTACTTCCTGCGGTCGTCTTGCTCATAGCTCCTACCTCTTCCTGTAGAGCTATGCCGTTTTGGGACAAGCACAGTCTTTCTAGATTTGAGCTTGATAAGATGGATCAGTCTGATTAGGGATATTAAATTAGGCAGATCCAGCTGCTCTGCAAGGTTAGGATGACTGACTGACAGTAGCAGATAAGATGTGGGATTTTCATCATAAGACTTCAGTCAAAAGTTCTGCAACTTGTTTTAACTTCAATCTGTACTGATGTGCCTAATGTGTTTTCAGTTAGCCGATATACTCACAGTATTAACCTCAGGGGATTGTTTTTATGTGAGTGCTGACTTCAGGTGTTGATTCTGTTCTAGAGACTAGGGCTGAACAATTAATTGTAAATTAGATTAAATCGCAATATGGCTTGTTGCAATTTTCAAATCACAGACAGTGCAATATTTTTAACCCAAAATGTGTTGAACATTTTGGCATTGTGATGTAGTTTCTTGCAATTTCATGCCTATTTTAACCTTTTTTAACCCAGTTTTTACAACTTTATGTCTATCTTGCTCCCATTCATCTTTTTTTTTGGCCACTGTCAGACCATGTTTGGAATTTTTACATGTTTTTTTTAATTTAATACCGATTTTGCTGCTATAATCAATTTTCTTTTGTCACTTTTGAACTGTTTTCATTTTTTGTGCAATTTCATACCTATTTTGCACTTAACTTTTTTTCTGCTTTCGTACCATTTTTTTTACCCACTTATTACAATTTCATACCTATTTTGCTTCTATTCTTCACTCCTCCACTTTTTCTCAAATTTTTTATCCTTAGATTAATTTAATGTCATATTGGTTTTGCTATAAAAAGATCTACTGCTTATGTTTGTTTAAGAATACATAAGATGAGGAACATTAAAACAATCGCAGAGTAAATCGCAATTGCAATATAGGGGAAAAATATTGCAATTCGATTATTTTCTCAAATCGTTCAGCCCTACTAGAGACAGATACATGAGGATCGATTGGCTGAAGTTGATTGGTTGCAGATCAGTCAAAGGATACACTTTTTCTACTGGATCTCCCCATGGCTTTTTCCATAGATAGAATCCTTAATTGCAGTACAGTAAACACTACAGTATGTGCAGTGTGTTGGCGTCTGATAAGTCGTTAATGGACTCGGCTTTCCAGGATAATATTTCATTGTCTCATCATTACCTGGAACAACAAACCTCCAACACCACAGATGTGCTGGTCATCAATCTCACGGTTATATTTAACTTTTTCCATCAGCAAAAAAAAAAAAGGCAGAACTTTAAAGCAGCGTCCATTCATACATGTCTGGCATCTTAACTGTCGTTCAGAATGCATGTTGATCATGTAACCAAATATTACTTTTACTCTCTCACAAACACTGCTAAGCATGGTTTTCAGCATGCTTTTAAATCAGTCAGCATATAAAGTTAAGTGAAATTCATGCTTGGTCATTTGACACATGACAGCTGTCTCTCAACAATAGCTATTCTGTTGCACAACGCTCTGCAATTGTGCTTTGGCAACAGTGAGAAGATTGACAGATAGATGATTAAGTGGAGTGATTGCATACAGAGCCTCTTATTACCCTGCAGCTTCTGCCAAGTGCATGCGTTTAGCAAGGAGGAGTGTGTGTGTGTGTGTGTGTGTGTGTTTGGTGGTGGTTAAGGTGTCTGCGCTGGGGTGGTGGGCAAGAACAGAGAGCTTGGGAATAGCTGAGCTTCTGCGGAGTCCAAGCAGCACATTTGTCAATGTCACAGGGCTTACTAATTTGTAGTACAGCTGTTTCCCTATATGATGTGTTGAAACGGTCCATCAGAAAAAAATTGGGCTGGACCGGCTCTTGTCTCCAGCTCGTAATAATGCCCCATTCACAAGGTAACCATGCAGCTCCTCGGGCCAGGCCTCCCATAGAAGTGAGGGCCTGTGTGAAATAGACCTCAGCTGCTCTAATTTGTAAACTGGGAGAGAGAAACACGAGTGTGTGTGTGGCACTGGATACAGAGTCAATAGAGCTGGGCAGTTTATCAGGTTATTTAGATATGTTATTAGATTTCCGGAGTAAATAGGATAAGACTGCACTGTTGACAGTAAAATAGTTGATGCTTATGGGAAAAAATAGAAAAAAATGGCAGGTGTTAGGGTCTCAATAAGAGTACTCCAACTCCCCTTAAGTCATTTACCCTTGGGCTGCAAAGAAAGAAGCATGAATTATATGATTCCACTTTCTGGAATAACCGAGATTGAAAGGTGTTTTATTTAAACAGTTGACAGGATCCTTGCATAACCATCTGCGTAGCTTTAATGCACAGATTTTAAACTTTTCTTTTTGTTTCCACTGTGATGAATGAAAAAGTACAACCTGAGATAATCTCACTGCTATACTTGTGCTCATGGCACTGTTCCATCTTTGCTTTGGAGGTAACATTGTAAATTTTACTTGACTTCTGCTCAAGTGTAAAACTGGAGGACACTAAATGCACGCAAGAGCTCTCAGCTTCCTGATGTGGAGCAATTCAGGTCTTTGGTAAGAACTAGGGACATGAAAAAATGTTTTTTGCTGATATTTCTGAAATCATAACCAATTTATTTCAGCATTTTGTCTCAAATCTCAGAATCCTGATCTAAATCTCTTGAGTTGACAAGACTAAATCATGTTCATTGGGGTTGGATTTTGTTTTCTTGGCAGTATGAAATAGTTACATCAGCTATATTGTGTTTTTGGGTTATATTTTCAATTTTTTGCCTTTGTTAAATAAATGTTTGCACTGTTCTGTCGGTTGGATTGAATCTATAGTTTTTGTCAGACTGTAAGTACATTCGTTTGTTTGCTTTAGAAAAATGATGGCTTTAATCTTTTGAGAATTCTGACTTTAATCTCATAATTTTGAGTTTGTTCTTCAAGTTCTTCTTTTTTTAATTTAATTCTTTAATTCTTTGTTTTTTCTTGGAATTAATTTTTTTTTACAGACCCAAACATTTTTTCCAGTGGCCCTAATCTGTATTTGTAGGTTACAATCCAACACGAGCTGACAAAGTGATTAATTTATTTGCAGAAACAATATATAAAAATATGTAACATATTTTTTTAATCATCCAAAACAAGAAGTGGCAAGAGAGAAGCGATGTTCCCGACTGAAGATGATTGAATCAAGTGCAGTAGCAGAGAGAAAGCCTTTCCCTGCCAGTGAGAAATATGTGTGCACCGAGGCATTTGACAGAGGGACAGGGAGCTCAAACAGGCAGCAATAATCGATTAGTGATGACCCATTACTCCAAAGTGTGTGTGGAAAGGCCCCTGTTTTCAACTCCCCAGGAAAAAAATTCTCTTTGAAATACATAAATCTTACCATGCATGATTTTGTCCACACTTTTTGTTCTGGAAGGAGAGTCATTTTTATATTAGTGTCATAAAAATATGGCCAAAGAAGCAGCGTCTAGGAGGCCTTTGAGCCGGCTGCAAAACCTGATCCTCTCCGTGAAGTCGAGGCTAAAGAAAGATATAAAAGAGACATTTAAGTGGAAAAAAAGTCAACCGTGAAGTTCCCCAAATTGCTGTCCTGTGACATGATGGCCTCTAGTGGTCCACTGGCGATTGACACAGACAGCTCAATCATTTCCTTATAGGCGTGTGCTGCCAGGTCCAGCTGGCTTTGACATTAACGCCGGGCCCTGACTGACAGAGGCCCTGGCCTTGGGCCGGGCTCCCGGGGCCTCCACAGTACATTCAGGTCTCCTTTTAGCCTGTTGATTTACTGTCCCCGGTGGCTGCTCGTTGATCCATTTCCCCTCTCAGTTTGCTCACAGGGCACCCCGAAAAAACCGTCCACCAGCAATATATTTGCTTTATGATTTCCTGAGGAGCCGATGAAGAAAAACAAGCCCCCCGCTCACTGCACCTGTTCCAGTTAATGTGCAGCGGGGCCCGGGCGGTCTCCTCTGGTCTCAGAAACTGGGGAAAAGCAGAGGTTCCACAGTGTCACAGGCTCCATGTGGATCTTCCATTTCCCCCCAAAAGCGGGCCTGTCGGGACCGTGCAGCACGGAGGATAGATGGCGTATTATATGTGTGTCAGTTTAACACACACAGGTCAAATGGGGCCCACGAAGAGTCTTGCTGCGTGTGCATTATTAACATGTGTGTGGGTGTTTATGTAGCGCAGCGCCCAACATGGAGCTGACATTAATAAGGGAAAGTGATGGGAGCTTGCTTACATCATTTTGGACGATGTGCAGATGTGACTGAATGGAAGGATTTAGCCATCTTCCTTTTGTGTAGTGATGTCACCAACGTGGTATTTAGAGTTTCCTAAAATAGAAAAAAATCCAGTACATATACCAGATTTATTTGTCTTGAGTGAGGTTTTACAAGAAAACCCTTGTGATTGGAAGTATGGACTATAATCATATCTCAATTTTTTCCAGCTGAATAGAGATATGGACTTCCACACGTTACACATCTTACAGAAATGGCAAGTTAATTGATGTGAAAGTGTGTGGATGTGTTGACTTTTACAGATAGATAAGGTATATAAAATTTAGCAATCCGTTAGTGAATATCAGAGTGAAGTGGTGTTTATGGGTAGGTGTGTCCTGCTGTGTTAAAAGAGAATTGGGTGGTTAGAAACCTAGAAAAGTGTTTTTTAAGCTCAAGAATGTTTATCTTATTTGGAAAAGAGATGCCCAATCTCATGCACCAATGTTTGCTTTTTATCAATTAGAAAAATGCCTCCTAAAAAGAATGAAATAAGTTGGGTAATAACTCTACATTTAGGTAATTTTCCACATATATTATCTTGTGGTCAGTAAGTTAGTAGCTGTTATCTGTTGTGTGTTCCAAACCTTTTTGCTGATCCTGACATCTTAAATCTATATCCTTTTTGTTTTAAGAAAAACTTGAATAAACTTTTCACTCACTAAGAGCCAGATGTGGCAAAAGTTATTTGCCCAGATCTGTTACCTGTGTGGTACCAGAACATTCAATAACTATGGAAGCACGAACAGAGCTCACTGTTTTGTTTTTATACTTCACTTAATGTCATAACTAAAGGTGTTGAACTCTCTCTGCCGGTTATTTCCTTCTTCATCAACTGAATTTCATCTATCCCATGAGCTAAAGTTGGAAAGCACTTTCACATCAATAAAATTTGCATTATAAAGTACCAACTGTTGCTGTAACTTAAGTGCCAAAACCCTTTTCCCTAAGATCATAAACTAGTGAGATTTAAACATAGTTATCTCACTGTTTATCTCTTTTAATAGATCAATACTGACTCATTGGAGCGCCAGCTGCAGTTCGCATTTTTCGCTCATAACCAACATCCACAGGTTGCTATAAGACGGTGAAGGCGACTATCCTTAACCTACAGAGTCGCCAAGAGGCTGAAAGCGAGGAAATAAAATACCTTGCCTGACGCGCTGGCTGCAGAAAGTCAATAAAGTCTGCTCCAAAGTTCTGTCTTGTAGATTTATTTTGTCATGCAAGCACAAAACTCAAAGGGGGGAAGCAGAGATCTCAATCTACAATCTATAAGAAGCGGTCAGCAAAAGTAGGACCTCCCGTTCATCCTCTCTCAGTTTAAAACCTTCCACTTGCCGGATGAACAGCTGATTATCTACTACTGGGTGCTGACGTACCTCCACCACCATCACCACATGACACACATCCATGTATGTGACCATAGAAAAAAGTTCATATAGAAAGTCATATAGATGCTGTCAGTGTGATTGATTTCAATGGGTAAGAACAACCCAAAGTTACAGACATGATGGTTGTCTTATGGCCCTTTTCCACTAGCACGCCTTGGCCCTACTCCACTCGGCTCTACTCGATTTGCAGCGTGTTTTCACTAGCCCGGTACCTCCTAAAACAAGCTAGTTTTAGTACCTACTCTGCTCTGGTTCTAAGCGAGCTGAGTCCATACTAAAAGATGACGTCACCGACTGCCGGCTACTGATTGGTCAGACAACGTCGTCATCGATGAGTCATGAGCGAGATGACCTAGCATGCTAGCGGTAGCTACCATTAGCTTACCCTCATATGTCTTTTCTTTGCAGCTCGATTGCTCTCGTCCTCGGCTTCATTCTGTTGTATAGCTTCCAAAACTCCCGTGTTTCTCAAGGGGTATTTCTTCTTGCCACCTGCAGCCTTCTTCTGCTTCCCTTTTTTACTCGGTTTGTGACAAAAAGCCACAGATTGTTGTGTTGCGCTCAAAATGACGTCACCGCAGAGCTGCTCTCTGTTTACAGCGACACTGCACCCCATGTGGGGCTAATGGAAAAGCAGCACAAGGCGAGTGGAGAAGAGCCGGGTAGAGTCGGGCGGAGAGGAGTAGAGTAGAGTAGGGCTAGTGGAAAAGGGCCATTAGTTTCCCAGTAGGACCTGCAACTTCCATGGGCGTTCCAGTTGTTGTTTTCCAACTGGGACAATGGGCTTTCCGATTTAAATGTAATGCAGTTTTATACCATGTCTTAAAACGACGAAGGACACAGGGTCTGTAAGAAGACATGTCCAGTGACACTTTAAGAGGTGGGACTAATTGCAAAAAGTTGAGCCAAGGCTGTCAATAAGTTTAAGTTTCAGTTTCAACTAATTTATTTCAAACTAAACAGACAAGACAACCCCTAGCAATCAGCATTACAAGTACATTACAACAAAGCACCAAACAAGACAACTACTTCAGTTTGAAATGTGGATGGGAGAAGCAGAGCTTGTTCATTTCCAACCCCAGTCCTCACAAATAACCGAAACAACAAAAACAAACCCTAATTTAAGTTGCTTTCTTGACCCTCTTTTCCCAAGCAAACAAACCAAACTGGAAAAAAGACAGATTCAAGTTAACTTCTCTTCAGGACTGGTACCAAAATCTAGTACTGTTGTGGCACTGGCATGAACATGTCAGTATCAACCCATATGAACCAAACACTGAGTTCTGTGCTTATTGCTAAACACTAACGTTGCTGATCTGGCTTTACCTTTTTCTGCCCATTCAGCTGTCCAGTAAAACCCCTCAAGCAAAAGAAATAGACTTTAGAGTAAACAGAAGCATATCACAAGGCCCACAAGACTAAACTGTATAATTCCTTTCTCTTTAAATGTTTCAATTCAGGCAGTATTTTAAAAGTATTAAGCACCAATGATACCCAACTGAACAGAATCTAAGGAAAGATATGTTATTTCAATGCAGATTAGATAATATAAACAACTGTCTCACCAATCATCTTGTTTTTAAATGTGTTAATAACCCTGCAGAACTTGATATGTTTCCCAGCTCTACTGTTATCCAGGTTAAAATGGCAAGTAGCATTTAAATGTTTTTGGAGTTGGGGTGAAGACAGCAGGGCGAGCAGCTATGAAGCCAGGGGTTATATCAACTGGTTGAGGGGCAACGTGTTCAGTTTTAGACAAAAAGCAGGCTTTTATTTGACAGTCGCTTCCTGTTATCTCAAGCAATTCATGTTTCAAGTGTTAATGGATTCTTCATGACCACCCTGTGACCTTTCCTACCTTCTGAACTTAAGAACATACTGTATACGCTGTCAGTAATCCAAAGTAAAAACCCAATATATTAATACAACGTGCAGACTTTTTTTCCCATTATATCAGCTCTTTAAGTGGAAGTCCAGGCAGAAATCCCCTGGCCTGAAAATGTGATCCATTTATTTCACAGTCTGATATTTCCATTGATAGGAGCGGCTGGGATATATTTTCCAGGTCAGAAAAGAGTGAATGATATTGGCGATAAATTGCCAGAAAATCCAAACTCATAATTCAAGCGGATTCCTTTTTTATTGTTAAAGGTTTATTTTCAGTCAGCCCACTCCTCTTATCCCTTCACCTCCATTATGAGCGAGCAGTACGTCAGTTTGGTTTGACAATTATGAGGCTCATGTTGAGGTAATAACTGGTGGTGGGAACCACAGGGTAACAATGATCCATCATGGTATCTGATTAACTGATGAATATAAAATTAGTGCAGGATTTTTCTATTAATTCTGTTATTTTGTGTCAGATTTACATCTGATCTTTCTTCCTCTTTGACCTCTTTTCACTGTCACAATTTTCCTGCTGTCTTCCTCTTCTTATTTCCATTCATCATTAACTTCTTTTTTCTTATTAATAACTCTTAATGTTGCCACCAATCATTACACTGATGCCATCCTGATCAAAATGTCTAGTTAATGTTCAGTATATTTTTCTGAAATCACAATTTAATTACACAATGATGTTTTGATGACTGTTTCACAGAATTAAGCCCTGATATACTGGCACAGCAGTTTATTGATGAATGTTGCCACAGAATTATAAATAAATAATTTAATCATTGTTTTAATGTTTGATCCCAGTTAAAAAAAAGTCCCAACTAAAAAAAATAAATAATGGAGTGTTCAGATTTCTTCACCGTGATCAAGATCATCAGGCAAGTTTTTATGTTCAAGCAGATTTTCACATTTTTATTGTCTGTGACTTTTAATTTCGTGGTTATGGTGTCAAAAAGGCTATATAGAGCAGTGCGGGAATGTGTCAGACGTGACACATTTTTAAGTGTTGTTGTGTTTTTAAAGTAATAGCTGTTAGCATACTGCTAACATGGACTACAAAAATGGTTGGGGATCCTAATGTGATCATTTCTGATCATTTTTCAATAAACAATAATACATACTGCACACCCACCAACTTGATCAGGTAGTTAGATGAAGAGGAAACTCTCAAATAAGAGGTGTCAACATGATGGTAAACTAGAGCCAGCTGTCATCTTGTAGTTCTGTTATAGCTTGATGAAAAGCTTTTTAACATTGCCAAAAACATATCAACTTGTTAAATCATAGGCTTTTAGTTTAAGCTAATGCTAACTGCTGTGTTGATCTTCAAAAACCCATCATCCCTGCAACAGTCTAAACTGTTGATTCTTTTGGAGAGATCATAATTTCCTTTAACCCAGGCTGATACAACTAATTTCATGCCCACCAGTGTGTTCATCATCACTAATTTATGAGGAAAAAATTGCAGTTTTCACATATTGAGTCCCCAAGTCCACCTTTGTTGTCAGTCAGTCTGAGATGTTCTGAGAGCTACAGTCACTTGAAGGTCCCCTACCTTTCAATTGGACTACAGTCCAGTCCAATCTCATTGGTTACCTAATCTACTCTGTAGTAATTGATCAGCTCAGAACTGCCCAGTGCCTTTTTCAACAGCTCTGCATTCTGTCCATGGTCGATGCTCTGCTCTGTTTTTGCTACTCTAAGCCATTAGTCTTATACTGCTGGCATAAAATGGTAAGATGTTGCATAAGTTGGTCTATTTGGGAGGTTGTGATAGAGACGAATCAGCTGTTTCAGACAGCTACTGGCACCGTAAACAGAAGGAGAGGGAGAGGTCATGTGTCACATCAGCCTATACCTGTTGACTTTGGGTTAGCAGCCAATCACAGAGCCACACAGAAATAAAAACAACCGTCCATGCTCACACCCACATGTAAGGGCAATTTGGAGTCTCTAATCAACCCAGTGAGCATGTTGTGGTCCGAGAGAGGGAGATGGAATTGCTGGAGAGAACCCATACATGCACAGTGAGAACATCCAAAGTCCATACAGAAAGGCCCTGATGGACACTCGGTTTGAACCAGCAACCCTCTTGCTGAGAGGCATGCTCACTATCTGCTAGGGCTGGGACGATTCACTTTTCTCCCGATTCGATTTTTTACGATTTTTTAGGTGCCGATACGATTTAAATTGCGATTCTACGATATTGCCGATTTTTGCAATCTTTAGTTAGCTTTTTTAAAACCAGTGAAAAAGATTAACAATGATGATGCCTACAGACTATATCAGGAAAAATACACATCACACGTGAGTCTGTTTTTAGGATGTATTCAGCAATATATTTTAACCAGCTGTTCATGCTCCCTCTCTTCAAAAGCCTGGATTGCATATAAAAAGTGGCTTATTATCCCTTCAGGCAACAGAGTTTTTTCAAGAAATATTCAATTTTGCCATCAAGATTTAAAAAGGCTATAGTTTTAAAGTGGTTAGTTTTCCCAGCCATCATCATCTCTGTAATTTACGGGCCGAGCATGAACGCCTCTGCTGCCTGCACTGTTTACCCCCGGCTTCTCCCTCGTCTGCCCAGAGCTCCGCGGTCTCATTCTCCGCTAACACCGTCACTTTTCGCAGTGTTTTGAGCTTCCCTGCATCCCAGACCATGTAGGCCTACCCTCTTCGGCAGTCGCCGGCCAAGGAGAGGAAAAGCTCTCGGTATGTACTGCTCCGGGACAGTAATGGCGTGCCGAGCCGCTCCTGCTGCGCGCACTCGCTGCCAGTTTGGTTCTCACTGGACGACTGACCGTCATCCTCAGAGAGTAAATATTCCTCAGATTCAGAGTCAGACAGTACTTGACAAAGTACTCTCGGCATCGTGAGTACTTTACTCAGCCTCTATCACTCTGTGTCTCTCTCTCTGCTCCGCTCCACAGCCTCTACAGCCACTCTCGCGTCCCTCGGTCCGGTGTGTGTGTTTTAAAATAAATATAGCTACGCCAAAACTTTGAATAGAAACCTGTCACCTGTCCACTATCTGCTGGTAAAAAGTAGTAAATCTACTCAGCACTATTTTAGCAGCTATGGACTGTTTTATCCAGCAATGTCGCTTGCCTCAATTTGGCGACTTTAGCACCTATAGTGTGTGTGTGCGTGTGCGGGGGGGGGGGGGGGATATCGATTTTTGAATAAAAATATCGATTTTAAACTCGGCAGACAAAAAATCGCGATACTTAGGTGTATCGATTTTTTCTCCCACTCCTACTATCTGCTGTGCCAACGTGCCATCTAAGTAAAGTATTAATAGTATTAAAGTATTAAAGTATTAAAGTATTAATAAAGTATTTCTGATTCTGATTCTGATTCTGAAGTACAGCACAGGATGATTAAATTTTTGTTTGACGATTTTTTAATCGATTTTGTTTGTTCAAAAAAAAATTTTTTCCCAAATTTAAATGCTTCATTTTAGTCTGTGTTAAGCCACTTTTGAATGCAATCCAGACTTTTGAAGAGAGAGTATAAACAGCTGGTTAAGATATTTTGCTGAATAAATCCTAAAAACGGACTCACATGTGATGTGTCAATATCATAGAATCGCAATTTAAAACAAATCAACACCTAAAAAATTGTATAAAAAATAAATTGGGAGAAAAGCCTATCGTTCCAGCCCTAAATAACTTGTGCCACAAGTTATATCAATAAATTGGTGTCTTTATTTTTTATATGCCTGTTTTGGAGGGATTTTGGCCCTTATGTAAGCCCTATTGAGTATAAGCTCAAGCTCAGAATAAAGGGGTCTTTTTGTTAGTCAATGAGGGATTAAGTTTAATAAATAAATGTGATGCAGACATTTTAGAATCATTCTGTAAACTTATTTAGTAATTTTGATCTAAAATCTTAATAACTGTGTTGGATTTTTGACATAATTTAGCAGCTCAACCTCTTACACCCCCACAGTAAGCTTCTGAACATGCTTGATATTATTAATAGTCCACCTGAAAGCCGTGAACCAGCGCTCCAGGCCGGCTCTTCCTGTTTCCTCGGAAGTGGCCCGCTGGTGGAGTGGCCCAGTGGCTTTTAGGTCAAGAAAAGAGGTGAGCAGAGTTATGAGAGGAAGCATACATGTGACAGTGTCTGCTTTTCTCGCTCATGTGTGTTTAAGTAGTAACCTGACAGAGTCTCTGTCTTCCAGCGTGCTGTCTTTTTATTTTTTTTCCATCTTAACTGACTTCCTGATGGCAGATGCATTGGAGCTCACCCTTGCGTGTAGTTGCTGAGTGTGTGTGAGTCCTCGTGCTTTTCCTTCTGTTGTTTTTTCCCCCCCTTCTCTCTCTCGTTTTTTTTCAACTCTGGGCTCAAACAGTGTGTTAACCACCAGATCCCATCGCTATCAATCTTAATGGTGGTGGGTGAACGTAAACGCACACATGTGTAGGCTCTTTCTGCAAAACCACAGTTTAAGAATAATTCCCCCCTCCCCAGAAAAAAGAGAGAGAGAGGGAAAATATTCTGGCCCCATTAACAAAATAGGTGCTCAGAAAACACCCCACCCGGCCCAGAGTGATGGCTACTTCCTCGGCTTTTTCCACTTCATTGATGGTTATGCGAGTTAAAACAACCGGCTTAATGGAGACTCTGGGCCCTCAGGGGACTAATCATAGCCACGTGACTTCCTCCGGGGCTTCCATGAAAATAACTCCATTACAATGGCCTGTGATATTAATATCGGCTTTGGGAAAGTCAGGCACGGGATCCGCAGGGAGGGCTCAGTGTGAGCAAACAGAGAGGAATGCACGGTATTCGGAGGGAGAGGAAAGAGAAAAAGGAACTAAAGATAAAGAAAAAGAGGATAGTGAGCTATTTGTGATGAGTGATAGCTTGCTGCAATGTCATGATGTTGGCTTTTGCTCTCTATGAGCTGCCACATGGTATTTTTCAGAGGTTGGACTGTTCCTGCCTCATGTATCACTCATCGTGCAGATAATCACTTCCTTACTACTGCTTTCACAAACTCCATCTTCAGATATAAACAGGTGGTTGAATTTAGCTTGTGGAAAATCACAAATGTACTTAAACTGCTCGCTGCAAAAAGATCTTTGTATTCTGTGATTTTGAAACATTTAATCAGTCAAGGGTGGAAATTAAACACCGATGTTGGCTCGGAACCCTATTATGTCGGTATATCATGACTTTTCATTTAAAAGTTGCCTTACCAATGCCTTCCGCTGATAAGGCCTAAAGTCAGAGTCAGCATGAAAAATAAAAAAGTCAACCGTGTAATCATTGCAGATGGGAAATTGTAGCAGTCAAAGTGTGGCTTCATTTTACACATTATAATGCTCACTGATTTAACTGATTTAACGCAAAGCCTGAAACACCAGAAACTTGCTGAGGCATTTGTCTTTAAAGAGCAGCATTAAACATAGGGTGGGAAGATATATTTTGAGTTTTTGAAAATTATCTGTACATATCAAAGCAGACGAGCTTAAAGCAGGGTCACCTTGCAGAGCAGACAGACCTGCCTGATTCTGAAATCCTGCATGTCCGTCTTGCCAACTTCCATTGTCCAATGACTTCACTCGGCTAAATGCTTAATGGCTCAATCAGGGAAGAGAGGCGGGAGCTGCGGACATTACAACACCAGGATGTGACTGCATGTTTGAAAACAATGTCTGCTTCTCTCAATATCAAGGTTTCTTTTTTTTTTTTAAATCAGAAATTGACTCCGTTTTTCTTTAAAAGAGAAGGAAAGAACGTCACTTGAAGCTTGTCTTACGAGTATTCATGTTTTTGCCCTTCTCCTGACCGGGGGTCACTGCTGGGAAACTGGGACAGAATGTGGAAATTCTCCACGGATGTGACGGTTAGCCTATGGTTGTCATGGTTACTCGGTGATACGCGGGGAAATATGCTCTTCTCAGAAGTTTATTGGGAATACTTGGTAAGGATTGTCTTTGACAGGTTCATGTCACATGTAAGTGTTGAATGATGCGTCTGTGTGGTATAATTTAACGTAAGACAATAGTCCTAGGTAGTTTAAGCCAACAGATAACTGTTGCTAGCCGTTTGCCGCTACATATACCTGCTACGTATACTAAGGGTGTTTTCACACTAACCGTATTTAGTGCGCACCAAAGAAGTTTGAGCCAGGGTTTGGTACGTTAATATCAATGTGAATGCAACCACCGCACTTTGGTGAGCACCAAATCAGCCGGTCCGAGACCTCCATGAAGGGGTGGTCTCGATCCGCTATGTCCGAACCGATCTACTTTTGATGCATTACTTCCTGCTAATCCCGCGGTTGAATCTTTTGCTTACTCAATTTGTCGATTTGTTTATTCTGGTTGAGGAATACAATGATTTACGAGGGTTCAGAAGGTCGCTGATGCCGTCTCAAACGCGATACAAAAAACACATTTGAAGGAAAATGTTGAAGAGAGCGAAACGTAAAACATTGGTTGTTTGGTGTAGGGAATGGTTACCATGGTAGCCTCTTCTGCGTTCTCCTCCATAGCAGGTTTGGTAACCAGTTACGTGCATATCGCCCCCTGCTGTTTCAAACTGAGTAAATACACAAGTGGGCCCGGGCACGGTTCGATGTTGCAAGTGTGAATGCAATCCAGCGGGGGAAGGGGAGGGGGGCGAACCGCGCTGTAGTACGGTTTGAAAAAAGTGTGCCTAATGTGAAAACGCCATAAGTGATACATAGTATACATAGCGGCTAACTTTTGTTAGCCGTTAGCCGCTACAAATGGCCAACTATTTATGCCACATTGTACGTAGCAGCTTTGGTTGCTATGGATTGGTCTTTGATGAATGTGACAAGCCGAACGATTGTCCAATCATAAGCTACTGTTGTTTTTGAAGGTTCTGCCTCTGAAAATATGTTCAAACGGCTCTTTCCCAGATGGATTTGTGAAATATTTCCACGGCGGATATATGGAACTGTCCATCTTGATGATCTTGGTAGATCTTTCATACATTTCTAGTCAACCTCAGACTAGATGGGTTTATCTTTATCCAACACAAAGGTTGGAACATTTCACTTGCCCATGGGATGCACAAAAGTGGTGGATCCAACTGCTTTGCAGGCTTAACACTTAAGAGTTGTGAGTTTTGTTTTGTGTTCGGCAGCATACACTGAACAATACAATGTGACTCCACATCAACTTAATTTGCATTTTCATTCTGTTTATTATATCACAACGATGAATTAAAGACTATCTCTAATGGCTTAAATGTGAATGAAGATTGACTAACTATCATTGAAATTGAACTTTTTGTAGAGATTCTCAGTGAATTTGATCTAGCTGCCTCCATTAAAAATAAGCATGGGAGACCTTTAGTTGAAACGGGCTGGTTACCACAGGTTTAGACAATACTTTTATTCCTGAACAACTGTTGATGTGCAAAAATAGCATTACACAAACCACCATTCGGCTTGTGTTTGGCCCTCCCTGCCTGTTTAGGCTTAGCAAAAACAAAATTTACAAAGAAAAAACAGCTCTTCATCCCCTGCTCACTTACAAAAACAGTCCTGTCAGCAGCACTAACACTGAGGGAAAGAAAGACAGAGGTAATGCTACTGAAGAGGAGGCCAATGGCAAAATGAAAAATAACGGTCCAGTGATTTGTGTTTACAATCCTAGATGGGAAGCAGAATGAGGTTTTAATTGAGAATGCCAAAACAGTCTGCAAAAATAGGTTGTGCATTATGAATTGTTTCCACATTTAACATTTACCACCAAAGCTGATTCCCCTCTAGTCTAAAACAAAAAGCAAACCAAGCCAGACCGGACCTGAGTGATGGGGCAACAGATACCTGGTCCTACCCAGCTTCAGACTGTTGGCCGGGTAGAGAAGAAGATCTAAACCCTCAGAGTGGGTACTATCCTGACTCACTTGGTAAATGGATTTAATCTTGTGCAGAACTTTTGCTGATGTGTGATTATGATGATGATGTGACTTTCTTCAGTGGACAGAGGAAGAGCTGCTTTTGTTCATAGGTGTTGTTTTACCGAATAAGTTAGAAATGCATTAAGGAGCTGTAAAAATACCATTAGTCATAATAATAACAAAAGTACATGGAACTCAAATGTTACTGATCAGAACAGTAAAGTCAAGCAGTAGACCCAAAAAAATTCAACTGGTGCTGAGCCAAAGGATCCAAATGGCTGTCTGTCAAGACACAGCACGATCCTAAGCTCAAATTAAAGCCATTACTGGTGCTGACTACAGCCCAATAGGCATCAGATGATACCAGAGCTTTGAAAGAGCATAAAAAACAAAAACATGTTCAAAGTCCAACATCTCCTTGTGTGGACTTTGAAGATGAGAGCCCTTGTCTGTAAGGTCATGTCTAAGGGCCATAGTTTTTGTGGTAATGACTGCAGGCCCTTGCCCGTGTGGTAATGACAGAGGGACATTGTCTTTGTGGTAAAGACTGAGCGCCCTCGTCTGTGTGGTAATAACTGAGGGCCATTGTCTTTGTGGTAATGACTGAACGCCTTTGCCTTTGTGGTAATGACTGAGGGCCCTCGTCTGTGTGGTAATGAATGAAGGGCCCTCATCTGTTTGGTAATGACTGAGGGCCATTGCCTGTGTGGTACTGACAGAGGGCCATTGTCTTTGTGGTAATGACTGAACGCCCTTGCCTTTGTGGTAATGACTGAGGGCCCTCGTCTGTGTGGAAACGAATGAAGGGCCCTCGTCTTTTTGGTAATGACTTAGGGCCCATGTCTGTGTGGTTATGACTGAGGGCCGTTGTCTTTGTGGTAATGACAGAGGGCCATTGTCTTTGTGGTAATGACTGAAGACCTTGGTCTGTTTGGTAATGACTGAGGGCTCTCGTCTGTGTGGTAATGAATGAAGGGCCTGGTCTGTGTGGTAATAACTGAGGGCCGCTGTCTGTGTGGTTATGACAGAGGGACGTTGCCTATGTGGTAATGACAGAGGGATGTTGCCTGTGTGGTATTGACAGAGGGCCATTGTCTTTGTGGTAATGACTGAACACCTTGGTCTGTTTGGTAATGACTGAGGGCCCTCGTCTGGGTGGTAATGAATGAAAGGCCTGGTCTGTTTGATAATAACTAGGGCCCTCATCTGTGTGGTAATGAATAAAGGCCCTGGTCTGTTTGGTAACAACTGAGGGCCCTCGTCTGTTTGGTAATGACTGAGTGCCGCTGTCTGTGTGGTAATGGTAGAGGGACGTTGCCTGTGTGGTAATGACAGAGGGACATTGCCTGTGTGGTAATGACTGAGGGACCTTGCCTGTGTGGTAATGACAGAGGGACATTGCCTTTGTGGTAATGACTGAGGGCCCTCGTCTGTTTAGTTATGACTGAGGGCCACTGTCTGTGTGGTAATGACAGAGGGACGTTGCCTGTGTGGTAACGACTGAGGGCCCTCATCTGTTTGGTTATGACTGAGGGCCACTGTCTGTGTGGTAATGACAGAGGGACGTTGCCTGTGTGGTAATGACAGAGGGCCATTGTCTTTGTGGTAATGACTGAAGACCTTGGTCTGTTTAGGTAATGACTTAGGGCCCTTGTCTGTATGGTAGTGGATGAAGGGCCTGGTCTGGTAGGTAATAACTGAGGGCCCTCGTCTGTTTGGTAATGACTGGTAATGACTGAAGACCTTGGTCTGGTTGGTAATGACTGAGGGCCGCTGTCTGTGTGGTAATGACAGAGGGACCTTGCCTGTGTGGTAGTGACAGAGGGACTTTGCCTTTGTGGTAATGACTGAGGGCCCTTGTCTGCTTGGTAATGACTGAGGACTGTTGCCTGTGTGATAATGACAGTGGGATGTTGCTTGTGTGGTAATGACTGAGGGCCCTCGTCTGTTTGGTAATGACTGAGGGCTGTTACCTGTGTGGTAATGACAGAGGGATGTTGCCTTCGTGGTAATGACTGAGGGCCCTCGTCTGTTTGGTTATGACTGAGGGCCGCTGTCTGTGTGGTAATGACTGAGGGCCCTCGTCTGTTTGGTAATGACTGAGGGCTGTTGCCTGTGTGGTAATGACAGAGGGCTGTTGCCTGTGTGGTAATGACAGGAGACCTTGGCCTGTTTGGTAATGACTGAGGGCCCTCGTCTGTGTGGTATTCATTTTTATTTTCATTATTATTATTATTATTTTTTTAACAACGCTGCAGCTCACAAAGCCCGCCTGACAAAGGACTCCCTCCAGGAAAATATTGTTTCTCTTTTGGACCATCATGGGCCCCTGATCTAAATCAAACTGAGAACATTTGACTGAACACACTGTACCAGACAGTGGGGAAGTTATCCTTTCGTTTTGGAGCAACATCTTCACTCGCCTCCTGAAAACACATGGGTGCTACTCCTTACCCAGTTCTTTTTTGACAACTTTATTCTGTTTTGAGGGTTTTTTCAGGTTATTTTTGGCCATGGTTGCAAACTTCTGATCCGCTGATGAACAGCCTGTTTCAGTTTCATTGTTTGTGTCACAGTTGACTTCATTTTTTTCCCATCTATCCGGCATTTGAATCTCTTTGAATCTCTACATAGCATTTACAAGTTCTCTCTTTCACAGCTTGTTTCGTTAAAGTCACCATTAAATAGGTCATTCGACAGTAGGAACATTTGATGGGGTAACTCCAAAGTCTAATTTACTGGCAGTTTTATGATAGTTTACTGGGTATAATTTGCGGTTCATTATGTGAAGTAAGCTTAGGTAAGAATAAAAGGATTCATGTCAGTTTCCATACCTGCTATTCTAACTCAGATTAAATCACCTGAATGAGACATTAATGGGGACATTTAACAGTCAGACACAGGAAGTGTTTCCATCACATGTCAGCTTACCTCTGCAGATGATTTTTTCAGCCAGGCCTCCATTTTTACTGTCTTCTCCTTCTGCCTATAAACCTGCCATGCTGTCATTTCTCCTCTCAGTGCAGGCAGTAACTCATCGCCAGCTGCTTTCAGAACAAATTAAACCTCAGTGATCGCAGAGAGGACAAGTCGGCCACCTCAGAGTTCACTTCAAACAGACACGTGTGTGAGCTAATGGGACATCTTATAGAGCAGCTGAGATCTTGTATAAACCATCACTTGTAAAGGAATTCTCGAGTTCACTGGATCATAAGACAGACACTTTTCTCTGGTTCCTCCTGCTTTAGGAGATTTATTGAATGAAATAACACTCTCCTCACTTAAAGGCTTGCTTTTATGAATATATATTTTGTTTTAACAGACCTTTTAAATTCCTCGCCCACTCCTGTGAGGGTCAAGGCTGGGTTTTTATCTGTTTGAAGATTCAGCGTGATGAAGGATTAAAATATTATCTTATATATGTTTGTTCTGGAGAGATGGCTACATTTTTAGCAGATAAATGGAAATGATAATGGAAGAGAGATACTGGAATGGTGTACTTCAGAGTCATTGTAATGCAGTGGGGTTTAAAGGTAAGTTTAGTTATTTTTCTGTAAAGTTTTTGCATATTAGAGCTACTCTGTGTGGAACTTTTGGTGTATTATTTTATTGACTCCCTTTGGAAAAAGTCGTACCTTTTGTTTTCTTACTTACTGATCCAGTTCTGATTTTTTTTAAAGTATCATCTCACTGATTGTAAGGATTTATTACAAAAAAATCAACTGTTGTTGTTTTATACTTATCTGGCACCTACCATGGCAGTTTTAATTTTAAATAACAGGTTTATTATATGATATCATGTCGTCTTGTCAGTTTTGGCCCTGTTTGCGGTCATTGATCAATAACAGAGGGCCATTGTAGGGCTGGGCGATACGGCCTAGAAATAAAATCCCAGATTTTTTGTCCACAACACTCGATTTAAGATTTTAATTGATTTTTGCCTCCCTAAAAGAAACAAAACTCCCAGTGACATAAAAATGAAACAAATCAAGTTTTGCCTCAATGTTGTGGAAATGTTTCCCTCTTAAAGTCAAAGTCTGGATCATAAAAGGTTGATTATGTAGTATAAACATAGGCAGGTTTGTCTACATAAACACTAAAAAGCTGAGGTATTTTTACAGTATTAGCATGAAACTCTCTGATCAATTTTTAATCTACTTAAATAACAAATACAAGCCTATAAAAGTGCTTGTGCAAACCCTACAAGGCCGACCATCATGAAAATTGTAATTTTTTTTCTAAAATTGCAACTACTTACAATTGAACTAAGGCAAGAAATAAAATCTTGATTTTTAATTTTTTTAAATCATCTGCAGAAAATAATTCGAATTATTTGATTTAATCAATTTTTTTGCCCAGCTCTAGGCCACTGTCTTTTTAGTAATGACTGAGGGCCCTTGTCTGAGTGGTAATAACTGAGGGCCCTTGTCTGAGTGGTAATAACTGTTTTTGTTTACATCGCTGCAGTGTACAATAATGGCCATCATTTCTTACTTTACTGATCCAGTTCTGATTTTTTCGATCATCTCACTGATTGTGAATATTTATTATAAAAAATGAAATTAATAGGTTTGTTTGATACTTACCTGGCACCTACTATGGCAGTTTTACTTTTAAGTAACCTGTTTATAATATGATATCATGTCGTCTTGTTGGTTTTGGCCCTGTTTGCTGTCATTGATCAATAACAGAGGGCCATTGTCTTTGTGGAGGTGACTGAGGGCCCTGGTCTGTATGGTAATGGTTGAGGGCCCCCGTCTGTGTGGTTATGACAGAGGGCGATTGTCTTTGTGTTAATGACTGAGGACCACTGCCTGTGTGGTAATGACAGAGGGCCATTGTCTTTGTGGAGGTGACTGAGGGCCCTTGTCTGTGTGGTAATGACAGAGGGCCATTGTCTTTGTGGAGGTGACTGAGGGCCCTCGTCTGTGTGGTTATGACAGAGGGCGATTGTCTTTGTGTTAATGACTGAGGACCACTGCCTGTGTGGTAATGACAGAGGGCCATTGTCTTTGTGGAGGTGACTGAGGGCCCTTGTCTGTGTGGTAATGACTGAGGGCCCTTGTCTGAGTGGTAATAACTGTTTTTTTTACAACGCTGCAGTGTACAATAATGGCCGTCATTTCTTACTTTACTGATCCAGTGCTGATTTTTTTGATCATCTCACTGATTTTGAATATTTGTTATAAAAAACGAAATTAATAGGAGGCTTGTGTTATACTTACCTGGCACCTACCATGGCAGTCTTAATTTTAAGTAACAGGTTTATAATATGATATCATGTCGTCTTGTCGATTTTGGCCCCGTTTGCTGTCACTGATCATGAAAAGTCATCAGTTTTAATTACTGTCTGTTAAATTACCAGCTGATGATTAAGAACGAAGGAGCATGTTTTAAAGGAATATTTCACCCAAAGAATGATATGCCTTCATTTTCTACTCACTCTCATGCTGAGCAACACTCTGGAGCACTTTTTGATGTCTCAAATGTGGCGGAGGTCGGACGCTGTCAACAAACTTCCATCTAACAGGGGACAATGGCGTCGAAAGAAAAAAGGTCCATAAATGACCACAAAAGCGTGCCTGTTTTCCTTCATACTGCTGGACGTCGCTGACACTTGGATTACAGCGGAATGCAGTATGAAGGAATAGGCACGTCATTTAGTGGACTTTTATGGACCTTTTTCTTTCGGCTCCATTGTCCCTGTTAGATGGAAGTTTGTTGACAGTCCTCCCTGACCTCGTAAACCGTCTGCATTTGAGACATCAAAAAAGTGGTCCAGAGTGTTGCTCAGCATGAGAGTGAGTAGAAAATGAAGGCATATCATTCTTTGGGTGAAATATTCCTTTAAGCTGAAAAAGAAGAAGATACTCAAACTAAAGGTGTGAATGTGTGAAAAGATCAGTCTGTCAACAATGGATTTTTCTATAATTAGAAGTGGACAAATAAATATACTCCAGTTATAAAGGCATGTGCTAATTTTTGCATGTGTATTAGAATTCAATCATATTTTTGTAAATGGTGTTGCATTCATGATATGAATCAGTGGTTTATGGGATAGCTTTTGTAAAATAGCATGAGCATTCTTATTTTCTAAAGAAGCTGTATGATATTGGAAATGCCTGTTATTTGTTATCTGAAACTGGCATTTAAGGGGTTTTGATCTGTTGCGTTATTTTCTATTTTCAGCCCATTTATTTGGCGTTTTGCTTGTTGCAGCCTTGGTTTTCAGAGTGGCGTAACGTGGTTTATACTGTATGTACAAAGTTGGAACGGGATATTGATATGGTAAAATATTGTGGGCTGACTCGGTGACATATTTGCGGCCTGAATGAATCCAGACTGTTTACAAGCGAGGTTCACATTCAACCAAACATCAGTATCTAGTGTTGTGAAGTGAGGCCAATAACTGCACTTCCCATAGCGTCCACTTAAATCTAGTTGCAGAAACACTAGAAGTCACGTTTAATAGAAAAAGATGATTCTGACATGTGAAATAAATCTATTTATTGGATTGTCAAAATGGCATTTTGTTTTTATCTCAATAGCTAGTCCATTTAAGTCATTTTGCTGTCATAGAGGGTTTTTCTGATATTTGGCTTGTTTTAACCTTATGAAGACTTCAGTTTTACACGATGAGGGGTATATCAAACATGTACAGGTGCCTGTGTTTTGTTACTATTGAACAGACAGCGTTCAGATCAGCCTAGCCTTAACTCAGCCTGTCTGTCTGTAAGTAAGCTGATTTAAAGTTAGTTTAGGACAGTGCTTGCAGAACATGGCCGCTGCTGGTTGGACTCAAAAGCCAAACATCTGATGTCTCTCTGGCTCTTTCTATTTTTTATTTTTTTTAACAAACAAAGAACTGTACCAACCGAGTCTCCCCCTGGTGGCCACAAGGAATAATGGATATCCAAGCTGTTTCTCTTTAGGCCTCACTTGTCAGTTTAACAATCTTTGTTCATTCCTTATTTACAGTGTTAACTGAAGTGTGGGAGGTTTGAACAGTTTGTCAGATATTTATAGAGTTATTGAAATAAAATAATTGAGAAAATATTCATCCATCGCCTGAATTATGTACAGCCATAAATTGAGATGTCTATAAATCAATAATTAGTCATGGTTTGCTGTTCAAAGCATTTCCAAGACTTAAAGCTTTGATAATTAATCCAATTGCAGTAAATGTGGAACAAATTTGTCAGAAGATTTAGGAATTTCCAGCGGCATACTCGCACCACAAGGAGTGATATGGCTTTTACATCTTTCAAGTGAAATATTAGACGGCAGAAGCCGAGCCAAAGAAAAGGTCCTCCTCCGGGGCCCAAATAATTATAAGAGTGCCATAACAGATCAAACATTATTTCCTTGACCTTGTCTCCAACTTTGAGGAACAGCTCAGACTTTTTGGCTGAACGCAAAGGCTGCAAAAATCTCTCCATCTGCAGGAGCTCTCACTACATGGAGCTGACGTTTACACAGGATTAGAGATTCATTCAGCATTAAGTAAATGACCCCGGGCAGTCCAGGAGCAACACTTCTCTGGATGTTTGGATTCTGTGGTGCAGATTTCACTGGGGGATTAGTTCAGAGAGTAAATCAGCGACTCTAGCTAAGATGGAATTGTTCGAGCCAGATGAATTGTTGCATACTGTACATTGCATGACAGTGAAGAAAAAAGCTGGGATAGAATACATGAGCAAAAGTTTAGGGCAAGTTTCAAAAACACCTGTAAAGTAAGAATGCATTTAAAATGATCTATTTAATAGTTTATTTTATCAATAAAAAAACGAACTGGAGCAACAGAAGAAAAATCCAAATCAACTCAATATTTGGTGTCACTAGTCTTTGCTTTTGAGGCATCAGCTGTCACTTGAACAAAGTAAGGAATTTTTCAAGACTATAGCGAGGTGTATAATTTGCTAATTATACCAAAAAGGTGTTAACGATCATCATTTTCATACACAAGTTGAAGCGCAGTCATAAACTAAATACTGTAGGAACAGCTGTGTATGAGACTCGAAACTGGGTGAGGAACAGCCAAACTCTGCTACAAAGCTTAGATTTCAAAGATGCTTTCACATCATAGGTCATACACTGTAGCAAGACTCAGCATAGCTACCAGACACAAGGTAGTCGTACTACATCAGCAAGGTCTTCTCAAAGTTAAGAATTTAATGTGGACATGGGCTTCAAGAAATACTGCTCAAGCTCTTTTAAAAAAGCACAAATAAATTGTTTAAATGATTAAACATGCGGCTTATTACTCCAAACAATGTAAGTAAAAGACTTAACATGCTGATTAAGATAAAATAGAATAAGAGCTTTACCCACTAATATAACTTTGTACTATGATTAAGTCTTTTTAAGGTATGAAGTCTATTTGAGCCTCATCTTCATCTTTAACACAAAGGAGATGGAAACTCTTGCATTACCAGCTGTAATTAGTTATATCTTTTTTTAAAATATGATTTTACTTTGTTAAGTTTAGGTTGTTTGACATTTATGTGAGTAGAATTTTTATCTGAACTGGTAAGAGTATGCCTTTAAAGATAGAATCTTTCCTTTTTGATTTTGTACATGAATAATCGTGTGAAATGAAGCAGGCTTTTTTTCACATAAACTAAATCTTGCAATGTACTGGATTTTTGCTTATATCCGATGTGCCAGATAGTGATAATGGATTCCAAAACCATTATCACTACATTAAATTAAAGTGAAACTGTTTCTTATATGGTGACAGTCTGTTTTATGTTCGAAAAATATGTAAAGCAAGAAAAAGAACATTATTTTTGGGGGGTAAATCATACTTGTATATTAGTCCAGTATTACATTAAGTTATGGGAAATATATGGCCAAATGGTACTTGTAAAATATTGTCGAAAATGACCAGGAACAATTTTTATATGTGCCGGTACCAGTTATAACATTTTAGGCAATTAACTTCTGATACTGCTTGGATAATATTATGCATACATGGTAATATTTTAAGTAAAAAATATATTTCTATCACAGTAAAATAATTTCAGTTTGAGATAATGGTAATCGGTCTGCAGAGACACCAACAATCAACATCATCAGCGAGAAAATAATATCAGTTGACCTCTAATATTGAGTGTCCCCAAGCAACAGTTAACTGTGGTTGAGGTTACTTTCAGGTTTTGAGCCACTAACTGTAAGTTGAGTTGGGATTTGTTGAGGATTCGTTGTGTCCTCAGTGTTGAGAAATACAAGATACTCTTCCATCATGCAATTCAGTCAGTGAGACCTTTGATGAGTCAATTCTGCTGCAGGACCATAACCCAAAACGTACAATCAGTGTCATTAAGAACCACCTTTAAGATAACGAAAAATAAAGAGACCTTGAGCTGAGAGTATGGCCCCCACAGAGCCCTGGTCTCAATGACAATGAGTGTGTCTGAGGTTACATGAAGAGTGAGAATGATTTGAGCCAGCCTCCATCCTCACAGGATCTGGTGTGCTTTCCTACTTTACAGTATCTTTTCATCCCTGATAAAAAATTAGCATTTTACTGTATGTTGTGTTTTTAAAGTGTTGTGATATGTTCTCGGGAGTAAGAATAAAAATGCCATTTAGTCACATTTTAGTCATTTTACCCTCATAAGTTGCAGTCTACACTTAGCTGACCAAACTTTTATCCAGTTTTAGTGAAATACAATTTATTCAGGTAAACTCCTTAATTCTATTTTTAAGACAACAATTCTGCTATTCACAGAACAGATATTCAAATCAATTCTACCATTCAGCCAAATAGTATTAAAGGGATAGCACATTATTTTTAAGGCAGGCTTGCATATTTAATTTAAATATTACACACTTAAGCCGCAGTTTTGATCAGCTCTACACTTCTTACGGATACCGTAATTTTTTTTTGTGAGAGAAAACTATTCAAAAAAACGTTGGGGTGACTGCCCACAGTGCTAAACACATTCGCTGTACTTACCTTCCTGCTAACAAGCTACTTTGTTTGGGTTATGCTTCACAAAGGCCAATGGACACGTAGAATATGCAGTACCTGTGGAAAAAAAACAACACATGATTATGGCAAAGTTAAAAGGTAAAGCATTGTAAATATGGTCATTGCAGTTTACAATCTTCCCAACACCTTTTTGTTTGTTTTTACCTAGAATGTAGTGAATTACTAAGAGCTCTAGGCCCGAGCTAGGAGCTACAACATTGTTTGGCCTTGTTGTCATGCCAGTCTTTTCCTCTCAGGGCTAGAACTGATCAAAATAGCTGTGGCTTATGGATTTATTACCTCCGCCAGGATGTTATGTTTCCGGGAGAGTCCGTCTGTCTGTCTGACTGTGAACAAAATAACTCAAAAAGTTATGGATGGATTTCGATGAAATTTTCAGGAAATGTTCAGCATGGGAAAAGGAAGAAGTGATTCAATTTTGGTGTTGATCCAGATCACCGTCTGGATCCGCCATGACAAAAAATGCGATTTCGTGAATAACTACTGAACTAAAATAGATATCATTATGAAACGTATCACTAATGGTATGCTTTAATGGTCAAGGAATCTAAAGATTTACATGAAATAAAAGTAGGTCTGCGCTCTCCGAGTGCTTTTCTAGTTATTAGTGTGAGCCTCAACCTCAACTTTCCCTTTAAGGGCAACTGTCAATGCCAACAGGGCCACATTCCTTTTTTTTCTGTGGCCGAGGGCCACACTGTTGCATATTGTTGACACTCTCAACAAGAGAAATATATAAATAAACAAAAAATAGCTTAACAAAGGATTGTACCAACACTAATATATTCTAACTAAACCTAATTCAAGCTTCTTTTTAATGCTTACCAGTTTTTAAAGCTCAAAATTATTACCATTACCATAGTTTGCAAATGTGTTTTTTTTTTACCAATACTATAAATTATATTTCAATATCTCGTAAAATATTTTTAGAGATACAATCATAGCAAAGTAAGAACTTTAATAACTTCTAAAAACACAATGCAGGCACCAGCAATTTAAGGTTAGTAAAAATATTTTATCACCTATCCTAATTTATGCATTACGTAGTACTGGTTACTCATGATGAATCATGTTCAGCAACTGTTGTTTTGTTTCTTCATATTTTCACATTGTTTGAGGTTTTTTTGGCAAATGACTGGTGGGCCACATTGAGTGATGTGAAGGGCCACATATGGCCCCTGGGCCGCCAGTTCCCCACCCCTGCTTTAAGGTGTATGCTATTTGGTCCATACTGCCTAGCCCTTTTGTCATTAGCCTGATATAATATGACAAATCTGTGTTTTCATCCCCTCAAAGGAAGCAAGATAAAGCCGACCTAACTTCACAGATGGAGCTTTGATTGAACTTCCACACCTGAGAAAACACTGATTGTTGTTTTATATCCATTTTCATAGAATCCAAGGAAGTTACAGAAAGTCACAGAAAGCCAAAAATCCTGACATCAGATTTTATTTTCAGATCATGGTGCAACACCCTGCTTTTAAGGTGTAACAATGACTCTTTCAAGTAAGAAAAATTAAACAAAACTAGGTTGCTTGAATTGAAAATAAAAAGTTAGCTGGGATCGCTGACAGCAAAGCCACAGGTCTTTTGTTTGTGTGTCGAGTCCGTCCCCTCAGGCTTTCCTGTCAGCTGTGAACTCATCAGCTCTACTGCATGTAATGACTTAATTTCAGGAAATGCGGCCTGTTAAGTTGCAAAGCTCTAAACGTTGATGCTTCCTTTCTTGGAGAGTTTGCACTGTGGGAATTGAAAACTGAGCTCTGAATTCTCAGTGGTGCACCCCAATTACATGCCACTGATTTTTTTTTCCTTTGGCCTGCGGGCTCTCACACCTTTTAGACCACAGATAGGAGAGTTAAAGTTAACTCAGACAACTGCTCACAGCTGGATTATGTGGAAACGTCGGCTCTTTTGGATTTGAACCTGCCGTCCCTTTAGAGATACAGCAACTGTATTTCAAACAAGTAATAATAAAAGTAAATGCTCTTCTGTATTGTGACAGGAGAGAGTAAATTAGAAAGCATACACCAGGGAAAAATCTTTATTTAAACAGAGTTTCAAAGACAAAAAACATCTTTTACTTGTTTCGGTACATAATGCACTCTTAGTTTGAAGCATTACATTTTTATTGGATGTGATTGTGTTTACTGACTAAAGTATTTAAATTTAAAACTCCCAAATGTAATTGTCTGTTTCATGCAGGTGTGTCCTTCTGTGTTTAAGTGATAACATAAAGTAATGCATTCCTTGAATTAAAAGCTGTTAACATTTCAAATGAGAAAAATAAATATACACTGATGTATTTATTAATTTATCCTAAAACCAATTTACGTGATTGTAAAAATGATTTTAAAATTAAACTTAAAGAGACTGTGAGGAGTTTCTAAGTAATTAGTAAAAAGTCTCACTTTTAGATATATGCCTGATTGAAATACACACTTTAAGATGAGTTTTATAGCATCAAAATAGGTTATCTATAAATGCTATTCCTTAGCCTTCCGGTCGGGTCGGACAGGGCTGGACTGGCCTGGATACTCAACTTCAGGAACAAGACAATTAAAACTAGAGCAAATTTATATTATTCGGACACGTCTTAGAGCACCTGTCTGTAAGTAGCAATATTTAGCCAGCTACAAAACTACGATACTAAGTTTTCCAAAAACTGCTTGTTGTCACACATCAAAAACTACCGCTATGTAACTAGAAAGAGATACATTACCTCGTCGCTTTGCATCCTGTAAGTTGTTGAAAAAAGAAGTTGTAAAGCAATGCAGAGTTCTGAGGAAGGTCCGAGCTTCATGCTTTATTAGCATCACAACAAACACACGCTTTGGCTTGGGTCTTTTGGTGCGTTCCAGTTGTAGTCAGAAGTAGGAATTTCCAGGTTCTGAGTAGGAAACTGCAACTGGAACGCCCCCCGAAGTTTTTGGGGGAATTTCCTACTGGGAACTCGGTGAAACCTCGCCATCCCCGAGCTAACAACAGCTAACAATATGCCTGGTAGATCGGCATGTTTTTTTTCGACTTCAACTGGAACGCCGATAAGTCGGAGATGATGTCACCCCCAGTTCCAAGGTTACTGGAACGCAACATTATGCAGTTGCCGCACGTGCTCATGGGTAGCAGAGTCCTAATGTCACCGGTAACAGATTCTCCTCATAGCACCTTTAAAATAGTAAATCAGTATATAGTTTTGAAACACATAAATATATTCCTTTTCAAATAACTTGACTGAAAACTCAATTTGAAAAAGAAATTTAAATAACTGAGTTCAAAAACTGGTTTGGGAGAACAACTGATCATCCGTTTAAAGGGTACTTCTGTCTTCTATTTTGATTTTTGTGTCAAGGCCTCATTTTCGTGTTGAAAATAGGTCTTAAATTGGCACCAACAATAATGGATATCTTATGGTCAATGTATTGCTTCTGTAAATTATTGATTTGTGATTGACTTCTTCTTACTGTAAAGAGTGCTGATAGGATCCATCATCTTCCATTTCCAGGTCTTAATGAGAATGAGGCAAATCAGAGCCACAAAGGTGGGCGGGAGTTGAAGCAGTAGTTGATTTAAGATTGGTAAGAAATTAGACATTCAGCACGATATGTAAGTCCTCGGCCCGGAGGGGTCACACATTATCGCAATGGGGAGGCAAAAAAAGTTTGTCATGGATTTAAAGATGTCGCCTGGAAATTGAAAAATAAAGTGCAGGAGGAAACTGCCCTTTGAATAGCTGATTTAAAGGGTTTTTCAAATTACTTTTTCAAATTGAGTGTTGTTGAGATATTTGAGAGGTAGTGCATTCATGTATTTCACTATTGTAGAGTTTGAGTTGTAAATGTATGTACTTTGTGCTCTCTGGGCATTTTAGTTTAAGTAGTAATTTTTTAATGAGTGTAGGGGATGACCTACTGCTTTATCTGATTGGTCTCTAATGAATGGGATTGACAACTGTCCAAATATGTTTGAAGTGTTCCCTCCACAAACACTCTCTTTTTTTTGAATGTATTTTTTGGGCATTTTGTGCCTCTATTGATAGGAGAGAGACTTTGGATAGGTTTGTGAAAGGGGGTGAGAGAGTAGGGGAAGACACTCTGCAAACTGGTCACAGACTGGATTCGAACCCAGACCGGCAGAAGTAAGTACATGGGACGTGCATGGTTGCTAACCACTCCACCAAACCAGCACCCCCACAAAAACTTTCTATGGGCTGTTGCCCACATTGACCTGTGAAATATATTTTGTTTAGCACATACTGAATAGTATATCTGGCGTGTCAGGTCAGATCATCCCATATTACTTCTGGCCAGGCTCCAAGTGAGCCCGACTGATACCAAAATCTGACAATAAGACACTTTCACTGAATGAATGGTCCCAGAGAATCAAGACTACATTTGTAGCACGTTTGATGGCCAACGAGGACATGGGACGCCTTCCCTTGTTGACTTTTTACTGCCTTAAACTCTCTTCTATTTAAGCAGTATCTTGTTTTGCTGCTTTTAAGCATCCCTAGGATAAAACTGTCTCCTTGCTGTGACAAAAAGCCACACACAGCCAGCCACAGTATTCATAAATGTCCTCCATCGTTGTGTTAGAAGTAACTACAAATACTTTTGTGGACCCTTATGCAGTCAAACAGTTCTTTTTTGTACTTACATTTTAAGTGCAAGGTATTTTAAGAGATGTGCATTCTGCCAACCTTTGCAACATACAGAAGAGAAACTGTCTTGACAATATATGTGGCCTTGATATTGCTCTATAGCACTAGCAGTGGTCAAATGTCTAACTACAGATAAAAAAAAAACCTTTTTCCCATGTGAAGGATTAATTTTCAGGAATAACTGAACTCCTAGAGAACTTGATCATCCTCAAATTCTCAGCTGTATTTCCACTTGAGTATATTTGCCATCAAAAAATAACATTTAATCACGACTGACACGTTGCACTCAAATTTCAGAACTGTTAAGTTCTTGTTTGTAGTGAGTGGAGACATTTGGCTCAAACAGGTGGTTGCAGAAATGAGTACTCAGAGCTCCTCAGTGCATTATGCTGTAAAGTAATCTGCAGTAATGTATATGGTTGTTTACAAATCTATTTTGTGTTCATGATTTAAAGTAGAGGATCATAAGCATGCATAACCCCTGAATGATCTCTCACAGAGCACTTGTCATTAAACTATGAGCCGTGATAAAGCTGCTCAGTGTTCAGTGTCACTGTGTTCTGCTTTGCATATGTCTCCCACAACTCCATCATCATGTCAGCCACCTGTCAGCTGAGCACCATCAGCATCTCAGCTCGGCTCACAAATACCTCCCTCATTCACTGGGGATACAACAGATGCATGCTTTAATGTTGATGCTTGTACATAGCTCTCCGTGCAGACCTGCTGCCGGCCAGCGTTCGGTTGTAGCAGCCAGCGCTCTTGAGAAAAGTCAGAGAGGCTGCCATTGGTTATGGTTAGTGATTTAGAAACAAGCTAAGAATCCCTCTAACTCTTCTTGTTTCAGAAAGGAGCTTTCTTTAGTGCCACCTCTCAGAGTTTGGGTATGATTGTCAGGAAGGGGATAGATTTATTTCCCCATAAATTACACACGTTTTTTTGTGAAGGACTCAGAGCATAATGTAATCTACACATGTGAGCACATGTGGACTGTGAGGGTGTGGGATGTTATTGCACTTTTCTTCTTGCTCTATTCAGCCGATCCAAGATGGATTTTTTACATTAGTTTGCAAATCTATTCTTCTAATAGAAAAAAGGTAAAAGTTGTGAAAAGGCAAGGTTGTGTATGTATTCAGAACCATTCATACACAAAGCAATCAAAAGTGCTTGACTAAGTTCAAAAACAGACCACTTGTAGCCATAAAAGCTCTAAAAGACCAGAAAAGACATGAATGATGTCAAATGAAAGCTGTTTTCCTCTTGTTGAACTGTATCAAGTCTTGTTGGCCATTGTAGTAATTAAAGCACATGCTAAAATTCAAGAACAATGCTATACAGCCCATCAAAAGTTTTTGGGACGCGCATAACTTATCAAAAACATCCAAATAAATAATAAATAAAATTGATTTGATTTGAAAGTTACATTCTTGGATGTCCAAATATGTGAATTTGTTGGGATCTATAGTAACGTTGCTTATGGTATGTTGTGCTCTACTAGGCATCTATGGTGTTAATCTAATCATAATGGATCAGGCTACACTGAAGCATAAATCTATCAATTTGTTTGAATTAGTTATCTTCCCCCATCTGTTTTCTCTCATTTTATTTTATTGTTTTGTTAAATTATTATGTGTTATTTTATTTTTATTATTAGTATTGTTATTTTTATTTTGGATATTTTTTTGGGGGGGGGTTAAGTGGGCATACGAGGTTGATATGAGGTTGTAAATGTTCTGGAGATGATGAATTGAAGAGGCTGTGAAAGTTCTTTAAATGAATTCTGTGTTGAATAAGACATTTCTTGCCTCCAACTTTATCTAATTTTTCCTGTCAGCACTTGTTTTTTTTTTCTTATACCAAATTTTATGTGTATGTCTAATTTGTTAAACCCTCAACAAAAAGAGATTAAAAAAAAGCATCTGTTTGATGTTTGGACAATCATTCTGTCAGTCACATTCATTACAGGCCAGATGTTGTAGGAGGTGGACAATACTGCCGCAGTGTAAAGCACAAAACGCGAGCCAATTCTCTATATATAATTTTCTATTTGAGGTGCAGCAGCGAACGTTACGGGGATCACTAGGGCCCAGTGTGTTCCCGGACTATAAAAGGCTGACTTCCGCCGAGGCCTCTCTCTCTCTCGATCTCACACGACATCCTTCGGCCGGCCACGCAGCAGCCATGTTACTTTGATGCACTTACATGCACTTTAACACTTTACATTTCACTACTAGAGATATTTTCTTACTGATACTCACAAACACACACGCACCGACAGCACACCATCCATTTACTGACTCCAGAAATATAACTCTTTAATTTATTGTTTAATTAATAAATGCCCTAACAAAGGGCTTAAAACGTTGCCTTCTGTGTCCTCCCCTTCATTTGTTGCTGCCTTATGAGCCGGGCTGTAACACAATTCATAAGCAAACTCTCGCCGAAACATGCTTATAGCATCAATGCTAAAGCAACCAATGTTTACCGGCTTTTGCAGTTGCTTCATGCTGTCATCACTCTTGTAGCTCTTGCGTCTTTCTCCTCAAAGGTCACTGACAGGGCAGTACCTCTGCACACCGAGCTTCATTGTTTCAATAGCATTGCAAAATTGATCCTCCTGATTACAGACAATGAGTCAAGTGGATCCAGCTGCACAGCAGAATAACCCGTTTTATGACAGAACACAAAACATGATCTGTTCTTTTATCTACATTGGCCAGTCTCACAAGTAGCTCAGAGATCAGCCTCAGTAGCAAAGGCCTGATCGGGGCTCCACTGCAGGCTGAGAATGTATCAAAGTTATTACCCTGGTACTTTCTGGAAAAACTGTGATTAGCCGTTTCAGCTTTATAGCAAAAAGTGCTTTATCTTTTCTAAATGTGAACATGGGATTAATCTTCTTGAATGACTCACTCTCTCCTGTTACAAAGGAAGCATTTATCCCTCAGTGTTTTCAACCCTCCATTCAGAATCGGCCTAAAATTTATAGCATGGACATGTACAGTAATTACAGCTCAGAGAGCAACTTCCTTGATTGATGCCCCATATGATACACAATTTGATATTTTGCCAATGTTTTTTGGAGTGATTCTCTCCTTCTTTTCCACAATTTGGTGAGGTTTTCCTCTGAACATTACGGAGTCACCACCCAGCATCATGAGGAAGCTTCTGCGGGGAGCCATTACAGCCGCCAAAGGCCTTTTAAATCCTGAAGTTGATGGCTTGAGGATTCAGCAGGAGGATTCGGGTAGGGATGGAAGGAAGAAAATTGCACATCCTAAAGAAAACAACAAGCATTTCCTTCCTTGTGTCAAGATGAAAAAGGGAAAGTAAAAATGGAAATACACACTAATTCATCACTGGCTTTTACTGCTCCTCAATGGTCCATAACTCACACCGACCAAGATCCCCTTTTCCCTGACACACTGTCGGATCTCAATCCACCACAGCGCCATGTTTTAATGATCTTATTACAGACGACTCTACACTGGCCAATAAAAGGTTAACACTTTGAACTGCGATCCACCGTATGACTAACTTACTTTATAACATCTTGTGAATTATACAGTCATGGAATTGTGGAGAAATTAGGCTGAAATGGAGAGAATGAGGAAATCATCCGAAGCATGAGCGATGAAATGACTCAAATCCCAAAATGATGACTCCAGTCTCGTTGTTTTTTTTCTTCTACCTCAGTTTTTCTGCTGAATTAAAAGTAGCTGACAAAAACTGATGTGTGTTTATGCTTTAACTCGTCTCAGGGCAACCACAGCCATATGGCATCTCCATTTTTGAAGAGCTGCTTCAGTGGATTCCTGAAAGTCGTCTGCTTCTGTCATTGCCCATCTTTCAGACGGGAGAGTGTATCTTCCTCATCGTCTCCCTCGTGGACCGTATGGAATTAACTGAATGTACAGGCTGACATTTGGAGAGAACACAGTTGGCTCCATACATTAATCTGTGTTTACATTATGCTCATTCTCTAATTACGGGCTGCGGTGTTTATGTTCTTTAACTGTAACAAATGGTCCAATCATAAATCAAAATCTAAAACAATAGGAGTATTTACAGCCACTTTTCTTAAAGATGAACTTCACTGGCAGTGTCCTTTGGAAACTGCAGCCATAAATTTTATTACTATTAAATGTTTCTAAAGGGAGTTGACAAATACTTGAATGGAGTTGATTTTCCCCTCCTGCTCTTGGCCCGGCAGCAGGGAAGAAAAATTCCCTGTCTGAAAAAAAGAAGAAAATACACTCCACATCGGTGTTGCCAATCCATTCATCCTGACGATGTTTGAGTGAAATTTAAGCCTTTTAAAAACGCCTGCTGAAAATACAATGTGCTTAAAGGCAGTTGCGAAGGTTTTATGAGCGCAATAAAGTTGTCGCTGCATATGGATGAGATGGATGTTGATGCAGGAGTATGACGTTTTTCATGTGCTTAGGTGTTTACAGCTCAGTGTTAATATGTCTGCTACTGAGGGAGATTCTGAGGATGGAAATTACTCAGTTTTACACTTATTGGCGTCGATCACTAAATCTGATTTACATAGCAAAAACAACCCAAAAGAGAGTTTAGCTCTAACATTCACATTAAAGTATCCACAGTAGACCTTGAAATGAGAATGATCTTGACTTTCACTTTTTACATTTCTGCTGCAGTTATTACTCAAAATTAGTTGTATGAGATTTGATATTTGGTGCTACGTTAGTGTGGAGGATGGTGTCTTTATTGTTGTAAAAATAGAAGAATGTACCACAGTGGTAAGTGGCCCCTGGCGAAATGGATGGACCCCCACCAGTGTTGGATAATTAAGTCATTACATTTGTCCTTAAATAGCCACATAACCACCGGCATACAGGTAAGGATTAGGCCCATCCTGACACCTAGGATGACAATATTAGGCTCATACCGTTTTAGGTCTGGTTGTGGGATTGCGTCTGAAATCATTAAAGGATAAGTTCAGTTTCTGCAGCTTTCACATTGTTTAAAGAATGAAGTAGAACAATATACTCACCCAGAAGGCTTTCCTGATCCAAACAGTGCTTCGGGAGATATTATGATCCAAAATCGAGCGGCAGACATCCGTATAATGGTAGCACACGGGGCATGTATAGCGCCGCTCCTAAAACTGCATTAACCATCCAAAAACTCATTAGTTTCACCAATATTTCATCATGGTCCGCTCACGCTACTCCTCCACGACAGTCTGTGTTGCTCCAGACATGTTTTGTGACTGTGCTGAAGTGAACTGAAGAAGAAGACCGTTTGCCTCCGCGCATGTGCTGTACGGCTCATTGTTTCAGGGGAAGACAGCTGGCTCCACAACGACTTTCTTCTTCCAGTTTTGTACATAATGGTCGAATATCTATCGGATGAAGATGTTGTGGAGGAGAACTTTTGAATATGATGGGTGTCCTTACAGTTTCGAGCTCGAGTATACAGATGAGGAGCTCATCGAAAGGAGGACGCGGCGGCAAAGAGAAGAACAGCTCTCCAGAGAGTACTGTGTATGTGCGGGGGCAAACATTCTTCTTCTTCAGTTCAGAGGTCAGCACAGTCACAAAGACATGTCTGGAGCGACAAAGACGGTAATGGAGGAGTAGCCCGAGCGGACCATGATGAAATAGTTATAAAACTAATGAGTTTTTGGATGATTAATGCAGTTTTAGGAGCGACGCTGTATGCCCTATGTGCTACCATTATACGGATGTCCGCCGCTCGATTTTGGATCTAAATATCTCCTGAAGCACTGTTTGGATCAGGAAAGCCTTTTGGGTGAGTATATTGTTCTACTTCATTTTATAAACAATGTGAAAGCTGTAGAAACCAAACTTATCCTTTAACAATACTCATATCAATAAGAACTTGTATTTTGCCGTAAATTAGCTTCATGTATTCATTATTGATGACTGCTAGACTATTTTCAGAATCGCTAATGTTAAAAAAACACAAGTCTTCATGTACAGAGTACCCCTTGTGCCTTATTACATCCGCATGCCCCCTTCCCCATATGAACACCATATTGTCAACAACTCTGCATTCTTTCTTATGGCTGCTCTCTGCAGTGTAGGGATGAGAATTGATACGATTTTATCAATACCTGTGCTATTAGCAATCCCGCTAATCAATCCAATTCTTTACCTATTCACTTATTGATCTGTAGATTTTCCATATGAGCAAATGCTGGTCGTAGATTTTCAGTGTCAACAATGTCAAACACACGTCACAGCATAGATAACTGCTTCTGCAAGTTGCTGGTGTTTCCACTCACTTAAGGTTGTGCAGTAGGTGCCTTTTGTAAAAAAAAATCAAGCCACAATTCTGACGCTTCTGAACCCTGTCAGTGGAAAGAGTTCATAAGGGAACTTATAAGCAAAAAGATTCATGATATCGATTCTTTGATGTAGCTGTTCACGATTCTCAACTGGAATTGGTTTTCGATTCCCATCCCTACTGCAGTGGGCTTGCTCCTGCCAGTAAATTTAAACTAACGGCGAAACAATACTAGGACGTCAGGATGGTAGATTTGTTTGAGGGCAAGGATTTTAGGCAGCAGGCACCACAAATATGATGAATGGGAGAGGTTCAGAGGTCACAGACTTTTTGTTGTACTTGTGGAAGTGTGCTATGACGTGGAGAAAACATGTTAAACAGACTACAGGGTATATTATACTCAAGCATAATAGAGTTTTTCATTAGGTAGGATGGGCCATGATTTATGAAGCCTCACTCAAAAGCCACATCATCAGGAACATCTGTTCTCCTGCTCATTAAACCGTCCTGGTCATCAGCCATTCAGATGGCAGCATATAGACGTGGTACTGAGTGTTGGAATGGGAAAGAAAGGTGATCTATGTGACTTTGAGCATGGCATGGTTGTTGGTGCTACATCATTAAGAAACTGTTGATCTAGTATTTTATTTTTTTTGCTCACATCTCCAACCCCCAAGATTCCACATGCAGCAAAAGCGCCACAAATGGATGCAAATCTTACTGCAGAGCACTTCGCTTTCTCTCTAGTCCATCAGAGCAATTCCACTGCCCACGCTCCGGTGCGGCAGCAACACGTAGCTGAAGCGGCAGGGCACTCCGCTTCATTTTGCTCGAGATGCGCTACAGGTCTATTTTCAGCCAACCGCTTCAAAACCTCGTAAATTCCCTGTCTTTTAGCAAGCACTAGAAAGGGAAGTCAGGCGTGAGGAGTATCTAGTACTTTCAAAATTAATCACAATGCACAGACTCCCAAATGTAAATTCTTCATTAGGTTATCACGTCACGATCAGAGGCATGAGCATCAAGTTAACAGCCTGTTGGGGTCCCAGAGGCAACATGGCACCATGGCTGATGAAAAATTACAAAGGTACAGAAATGTGTAACATTTTATATGACACCAAACTTTCTGTAAGGATTGATAGAAGGCAGATAGAAGTGATATAAGTCAAGGAGTGATATGGTTTGGATCAGCAAAATTACCTTAGAGAAGTGAAGTGGGTGTTGTTTATTTCTTTTCCCAGTTTACATGTTTTGTACCATGTGATATCACAACTCACAATTAAAATCTATAACACTGAGATGATAAGAGACAGAAATTTGCATAAACAACAGAAAAGCATGGATCCATCCTGCCTTGTATCAGCATGTCATACAGATGTTACGGAGCAGAAAGTATTTTTTGGTGCACTTCGGCCTCGTTATTGTTGTTCAAGCGGCCACAGCCAAGATGAGTATTGTTGCTGATCACATCCATCCCAAATAAGGCCCGTCCTCTGATGGCTACATTCAGCTGGAGAACATGCCATGTTGCAATGCTCAAATAAACTCACTGATTTCTTGAACTCATGGAATCTTTTCCACAAAGAATCAAAGTGACCCTGAAGACAAAGAGGGTCCAATGTAGCTAAAAAAAAAATAACCAGTGAGTTTACAGTTTTTTGCATGAAGGAATCATTAATGAACCTTTAATCGGGTAGCTGCCAAGTTACTGCTAACGTTTTGGAATCAGTTCATAATACGCTGAGCCAGGAGCTTGCTTTTGTAACCGACTGTGTGAAATATAACACCATGGTCATTTCTCGCTCTACATTACCATTATTATCATTCAAGTTGACATATTCTAGAAAACCATGGTGGATAGGGGTTGAGAGGTCTGTCATTGGAGCTACATAATGTATCCTCAGGCCAAAACTCAACACCGGATTGGCAATTACTTGTATAACAATGTCCATCTGTCCTGTCCAGCTAGCGCAAGTTGTCATTTTTAATAGATAATCTGAATCCAACAGTGATTCTCTGGGCTAACATTTGGCAGGCTGAGTTGTCATGGGATAAAAAGTTCTGACAGCTGATGATTTTAGCTCCAGAGTAAGAGACAATAATTCAACAAAGTTTAAAAAAGATATCTCTGAACGATCTGTGGTAAAGTGTATTTTTATCTTGTGTGAAGTAACTAAATTGGCATACAGAGGTATACATCACAAACTATTTTCAGACCTAAAATAATATAATTTTGCACCACGATGTTACATCCCATACACTAAATATGAAGTAAAATCATGTGAAGCTAATTCCTAATTTATTGTCAAATATGGGGGAAAGGAAAGCTCTCTTGAATACTGTATTTTGTCATAAACAGTTTTTGGTTAGTTGCATAATCACTACCAAGTTCACTGAGAGGACAAGCTCTCATAATCATATGGACCAAAATGTCAAGTATCTGGGAATAGCCTGAACATGGTCCTGCTTCCAGCCCTGTACTCATCCAACCACATGATGATTTTTTTTTCGTGGAGAGACTTTCCCCTCCATCGCTCTGGGTCAGTGTGATTTACGCACATGTTTACTGATGTCTTTCAGATGCTGCCTCTCGCTGCTTATTGTCTTCCTCTATTAGTTCCCAGATGAATCACCAGTGGACAAATTGAGGGGGATGTCCCTGCGGAGTTGCGATATTTATTGAGGTTACGCATCACTGTGGACCTCTCCATCGGCTTCCCAGTGTAACGAGGGAAAAACAGATGGCCTGCGGTCATGGCATGTTTGGACATTGAAACACTTGGGTTTCATGGTGCTTTTTATGCCTCTCTGCACATTTGGTTTACATCTTGTTCAGAGATTATGGCCTGGCTCCTTTTGTCCTTCAGGATGTTAAATACATATTGTCATAATGTTCAGATCTTTGGTGAAAGATTTCAGGATCTAAACTTTAAATCATGATCTACTGACCCCGCTGATATTTAACATCCTCCTGAAGATATATGATGTCCATATTCATCCTTCTCTCTTCTTGTGGCTGCATTCTGGGTGGAAATTCCTCATACTAAAGCAATTGACTGTTTCTGAGTTTATACTGCAGTTTGTTGAATTCCTTGTTCTATTAGCCAGATGGTAATACTCCAGCGTGTTTATTGTAATAGGGTAAAAATAAATGAACCGCATTGATTAAAGCAGATATGTAAATATTGTGTCCTGCAATTTGTTGAGCAGGGAGCCTCACTGATTACATTTAAGTAAAGAATAATGAACTCAGATTAAAGTTAAGATGACATGAAACTATTTTAATTATTGCATTTCAGTCTGTTTATAACCCCATACTACGCTTCAAGTTTAGCATTTTATGAGTTTGCATGCAACTGGTGTTTTGATAGGAACAAATGAGCCATTAAATTACAAAGATATTTTGTATAATCTATGTCAAATTATAAACATAGTTTTTCCAATATGTTTTTTTAATTATCACTTTATTATGTTTATTTTTTGGTGCTTTATTTGACAGCTGCACTCCACTGAGTGAGGGCAGTTTGAGAGATAGAATTGTTTTTTAACCTAAGAAATACTGAAAAAAAATCAATGACTGTGTATTAATAAGGACAAAGCAAAGCATCACTGTCGTCTTTTTTGTACAAAAGTGAAGCCAAAATTATAGATTGGTATCAAGAAGTATTTAGTTAAGAAAAGATAAGAATTACTTTGAGGAGTCCGGATTTTTTGCCTTTCTTACTTAACAAATCCCTTAACAATGCCCAATGTTGTTCGTTCGACTTGCCTTGCAAAACAAGAACATCTTACTATTGTGAAACAAAGGAGTAAATGGCATAATGGTGCCGGATAGGAGATAAAAGGGGTCTGAAAGTGTAAAGACAGTGAGAACTGTCTACAAACCTGCAAATGATGGCTGCTTGTATGCAGATTTACAAAGCAGCTTCCAGCTATAGTTGCAGTTTTATCAGAACTGGACATTTCATCAACGAGTAAAGAACAAAGAATAAAACAAAAAAACATTTTTCCATGAAAAAGAAATTGATGCTCCTCCCCTGATACGTTTGGCAAGAGTTTGCCATATGAGTTAGCTTGAATTTGGTGCTACAGCATCCTCTGATTGGTTCGTATTGGATGTGATTGGCAGAGCAACCATCCAAACACATTCTGGATGACTAGTTCAAAGATTCTGTTTCCCGCAAACACTTTCTGTTGCCTATTGCCAATATGGACTAGGAAAATCCTAGTCAATATATACTATTAAGGTATCCTTAATAGTATATATTGAGCTGTTAAAGTAGCATGGCAAGTTAAAGTTTGAGAACTGTATTGGCTAATATCAGTACAGTTGACAAACATCTATACATCAGTAAAATTGTGGGATGAGCTAATGTCAGTAGCTAATGTTTGTCTGATCTGTTTAGAGCTGGTACTGAGTGAGTACACCTAATTTTTTTAATCAGGTAGAGGAAGTATTCTATGAAACAAATATCTGTTTTGTGGTCATACACTTGAGACGATTGCAGCAGAGTGGGCGTTTTATGTCAAGGTCAGTATGACAGATTAAACAATCACAGAGCTAAAAAGGCATGCTGTGATATAGGTGCAAGCTGGGCAGGCTGCACTGTTGCAATGGACTTCATGTTTATGACTGATATGCTTATGGTGGAAGATGATACTGAAGACAACTAATACACATATTTACCCCTCTAACCCCTTCCTGGCCCATCCTAGCCCCTTCCCCTCCACCTCTAATACCCCACCACTAATCTGGCCATGTTGATCAGTTTTTAATGCACTATGCACTTTATCTCAAACTTCATTTTTACTGAACATTAGTCCCGTGCACTTTATGGGGCAGTAACATAACATTCAATTTGCTGTTGTTGTTGTTTGTTTGCCCATTGTTGATGCTTTGTTGTGTTTTTGTCTTTGTGCTTTCGGTGTGGGCTACTGCTGTGCCTTTTAATTTGCCCCCTTTGTGATACAGAAAGTTGTTGAATTGAATTGATGCATTAAATTGATATTTTGGACTTTTGTTTTACCTCTCTTATATTCTGTTAAATGAGATGATAGCTTGACATTATATGCTAAGAATCACTCACCAAAGTGAAAAAGTTTTTCTGCTATTTCTCATCAACAATTGTCTTTTTCAGTCTGCTATGGTAAATCCTCCATAATACATCATAAAGGCAGGGTTGTTGTTTTCAGGGCCAAACAGTGGTGCACTCACAATCCTGGAGATGTTCTTTGTAGTTAATATCTCCTTAAAACTGAAGTAATTCAAATCCAGAGCAACAAGAAACACCACAAACATGGAGTCAAAATGCCTTTGGGTGAGAATTGTCTAAATAGCTTGCTTAATGTGTCTTAGGTTTACGTTGCTGGAACTACCATGCTTCAATCAGTCTTGGAATTAACTTAAAATGCAAGTGACACATTGCTCTGGTTATGTGGTTAAATAGCAGCTTACTTTGTCCCAGCCTATTTATGACTTTGCCTCTATTTACAGAATCAATATACAGCTTAACTGCACCACGCCACCAAATGTCATCCAACTTCCAGACAGGTTTACATCCAGGTAGTAGAGCATTAAGGCATAAGCCGTTAAACAGTGCTACAGCCCCTACTAGCTGGCTAGGCTTAGACACAACCCATGAATGGGAGTGGGGGCCTGAATTTCCGAAACTGTTGATAGCTGGTTTAAAGGATTGGTTATTCTGGTATTGATTTGTAAGGGTGATGATTTAAATCATGAAACTAACTTACCACCCACATACCAGTTGAATTACTGTGATTGCGTGTGTGTTTGTCGACACCTGAGAACACATTTCAAGGCCACACGAAAGGGATTTCAGATTTTTGGAAAAGGCACTGGAAAAAATCCAGGCAGTGTGATCTTTTTAAGGGCAACAGTTCAAAAAGTATCCAGTTCAAAAGTTATAAAAGTGTAAAAGACTTTGTGAAATAGCCTCTTGGATCAATACAGCTTGTCTTACTTCCAAAACTTTATCTATTTATTACAGTCAGTTGGACTTAAAGTAGATGACTCTATAAATGCTCACTGATGTTTTGGATACCATCTACACACTACTGCACCAAGATCCATCATAGCATGACAAGGATTTGGAGCAGAGGAGATGGTGGATGTTTTATTCCCTTTTAACAGACACTCCCTGGTAGTGATTACTAACCTACAGCAGGGCTCTGCTTAGAGACACAATAACACTGAGCTGTGGAGAGACGGCCCTGGAGATCAGTTAAAAATCATGGCATATAATTTTCTTATGCATGCCTGTCAGTGAGAACATAAGCATTTATTTTATTCTCAAATCATTTTTAATTCTGTTCTTCTTGCTCTCCAGCATGAGCGAAAGCAAATGTTGAAAGAAAAAAAAAGGGAAAATACGGCACCTTTTAAAGAGAAACCAAACCAAGAATTTAAGCTGAGTACATCCACCCTGGAATTTATAAAAAGCACTCAAACATCATGGACAGAGCTGAGAGGAGGGAGTGATTAAACACACTGGCTGTCTACTTTGAGCCATCCCCATCAGCCATGACACCACAGAGTCGATGCGGCTTTTACGGCTTGGATTATTTAGCTTGTACACCTTAAACATTTAACGAAGACCTACCATGAGCTAGTATGCATGTCTCTTGAAGTAAAGTTTTACTAAATTGAATACTCAGTGAGCTCACATTGAGTAAACAGTGTAGGAAGGTGAGGGTGACTGGGTCACTACATCATGAATCATTGCTTGCTTTCTTTAAAATATATTGTGCCTGTGAGGGATGTCAACGTTTACAATTTTTCTATACATGTAAACGTGACTTCTAACCGACGTGTAACTGGTTACACATCAGTGATTAATGATCTTTTTCTAACACAGTTGCGCTATAAAACCACTAGGGGGTTCTGTCTCCTTCAGAATAACCCCTAATTCCATTAAATCAAAGACATTACAGTAGTTATCAGACAAAAACCTTTAGCAGAACTTAATAAGTGGGCAATCCATCTCACCATTTTAAGGGTGCTTTTATAAGCCAGTTTTGCCTGACATAGCCTACACTAAACAGCATTTCCACTGGTAGTTTGTTTGAAAAACTGCCACGCAGTGCTCCACTTGTTCACTGCCAGCACGTCTCCGAGGCGTCATGAAGTGACATGACACTGGCTGTGGCTGCAGTTCTTTTATATTAATGTAACATTGCACCCCATTTATCTATTATATATGCGGATAACTGCACTAGTGGAAACATTTAGGTGTGTAGTTGGTTAGTGTTATTATCCAAAGCTTTCAGGCAACGTTGTCACCCCTAGGAGGAGGAGGAAAAAATGTCGTGTGCACGGTTATTGATTTTTGTAAACGGTTATGATTTGTTATCCTTGTACCCGTTTACACGTGTAGATGTTGATACCCCTAGTGCCTGTAACACAATCTCACCTTGCAGATCGATTCGCCTGATTCAATGTCTGTAATCAGGTAGATCCATCTTGCCAAGCTCCAGTCTACAATGATTGTGCTCTGCCTAAAACTTCACGGATAATCAGGATCCTTTAAAGCAGGAAGAGGTGATAGCTAAGAGCATGTTGTCAGCAGGTATCAACTGTTTGTAGATTAGCATAGATGCTATCAGCTTCAGTAGCACTTTTATCAGATCTTGTCTGCATTAAATGGAAAAGCAAACACTGCAAAGTTCTCCATATAAAGGACATTTTTGCTCCACTTCTGCCATGTTTTGCTAAGTTTGTTTTACAAAATGGCTCACGTTGTTTCCTTTAAACCGCAACAGTAATGTCCGCCTACTATGCTATCTGATTAGTCCATAATGAATATGATTGACAGAGCGATTGTCCAATCAGCTACCGGATTTACAGTTAAAAGTTTGTGCCCTCCCCAAACACCTTCTGTGTGCTCTTTCCCAGATGGACTAATGAAGTACATAAAACAGACCATCTGGTGTGTCAGGTTACCGTTAATACTCAAAAGTCAAAATTTGGACCATGATGGATTAACAGTACTCGTTTCCACAGCTGGGAAATTTGTCAAGTCTCAGTTTTTATGACAGTTATGGCTCCCTGCAATTATCAAAAACAGACAAGTGTGATTAAAGGATTAATAAAAACATCTTCAGTTCATTTTCTCTACTAGTCAGTTGTATGTTACTATTTTTATATTTTTAATTTCACTTAAGTGCTAGTCTTCTTAGTGTAAACATGTTAAGAGTGTTTAACATTAAAATCAGAAGATGCACAGTTGACATATCAGTAGATACTTTTGATTGAAGACTTTTTTTTACCAAATCAATCAAATAATCTTGATGCCGATTGCTGCTATAATCAATCATCCTTATTGCTCCACATGTACATGGTTTTCAGCAAAAAAAAAAAAAAAAAAAGTGGCCTAGGCTTCAGTTACTGTTTAAATGGCGATACCGGGGTTTGGTTCAAATCTTGAAAACATATGGAAACCCCTTTGAAGTGCAGTGGGAGTAGCGGCGGCTGCAGAACTGCTCATTGTTTACCTTTTAACCCCCAACCTTCCTTCCTCCTTCCAAATAAAAAAAAAGGTAAAATGTAAAACCTCACAGGGGGCGCACATCGGCTCAGTTCATTAGACCACGGCTAAGTGAAGACTTCCTAATTCACCTACCACGCCACATTTCCCCAGAGTCTCTCCTGTGTGGTTTTTAATGTTCCAGGTTACTTTCTCCCAATTTAGTCCTGTAAATCCACCCATAAACCCAGATACGCAGGGTTATCTCAAAAACAGCCTCAGTCTGTAATATGTAATTTAGGTTTTTAATCAAAATGACTTATGCTTTTTAAAGTGACTAAGTGTTATTTCATCGTTATAGCTTCCTCCACGGCTAAATTTAAACCTGTGCCATTATATTGTGTGGCTGGGAGATGGCCCTCCAGAGAGAAACAACCCGGGCAAGGGGCCTGGATGTATTTATCTTTCAGTTTTTCACCTGTCTTCAGATACCGTTTCCTTTTTAAGTCGAGCAGTTGGGATTTACAGGGGCTGCTTCCTTCCGGGACCCAGTGGAATACAACATTAAACCACAGGGAGGAGAGAAAACCTGTAGCGCACTAAAATAAAGTTATGTCAAAACCATTCTGCTCTTCCTGTAGTCTTTCCTCAACCTTGCAAGTATCCTCCGAGGACCCGAGAACATTACAAGCCATTCAGTTTATATGAATGGGCACTAACAGACTTTTTCGCCATTCTGATGTGTCTAAATTTTGCAGGCATATCCTGTGGTCCATCAGGAACAGCCTTAGTTTCAATTTAGTGTCTCCCGGTGGGCCCCTGTCTTCCTATTTCATGTGGAAATTGTGTGGATTTTCTTTTTTTTACCTCTGTGCACTCTGCTGCTTCAAAGCTCAGGTTCACTTTTTTCAGCAGGGAAATGTACAAGATAGTATTCAAATGTTTGGCAGAGGATTCCCGAACAGACAGAAAATGCTCACAGTGGATGTCCATCACTTGAGACAGACCAAAGAATAAATAGATGATGTATCACTGTTTATCTGCACTCAAACAGAAGTCTGCAAAAGTCTTTGAAAGAGAAGAAAAGCACCTGTATTTTTATTAGCGCAGGCTTGCCTTAAACTACTCTATAAAGCTTGGACGCTGCCAGGGGAATCATTTCTGATGATCTTTAGAACAGGACTGCTATGACCGACTTCACACAAACTTGGCCCGAGAGGATATTATCTGGAGGAAATGTTAGAAAATGATGTCAGTGACAAAAATTCATTTGATTGGCAGCTAAGTGAAGTCATTGTATTTCATTGAAATTCTTTGCAGTGGCCCTTGAATAAGATAACTCTCATTTTTCTTTGATTTTTTTTATCCACCTTGCTGTTCATTTTTTAGAAATTAAAATTTACAGAAATTCAAAAGTATCAACAGATAATATGACAAAATATCACAATGTAGTGATACCGTAAAATACCAAATAGACGGGGTGTTTATTTGTTTCAATCACTGAGCAGACGTGGCATTTATTTAGGACCAGTGGACTGTTTGCGACCAGGCTGTTAATTCCTTTTGCACAAAAATCTTGCTTAGCAACAAATGAAAAAATATGGTAAATGTAATCAAATTATTTATTTACACCAGTGTGAATATCACCTTTACATTTTCACAGCAAGATTACTGTATCGTAGTTATACTCTTGTCTTTTCTTTCAAATCAGCACTTCCTAAACACACTGAATCCTGGTAAAGAATGACTGCTAGTTAAGTTAAGGTTGCACTTCTTTCTTTTATCGCTTGTGATCAGCAGCAATGTGCCGCTAACTGACGCGACTGGCCTCCTGACGTTAGTTAAGGGCAAAAAAACATGCCGCAGCAGTGGCAACGTGTTCTTCTTTGGATTTGTAAAGTCTGTGCTCTCGCGGCCTCTCTGAACGTTGAGTGTAACTGCACTGTCGTAAAACAGAGCACCACACACCAACGTGCATTTGTTGTCATACAGAGGGAGGAAAAGGGAGCCAACAGGACGTCCAGAGAGACAAATAAACCATGTGGACTGTTAAGGTACAGTCTAATCATGTTTGTTGTTCAAGCGTGAACTGTCAGTTGTGAGCTCAGCGTTCACATGTGTGTTCTGTAAACTTCGATCGTAGCCCGTAGGCTGCGCCAAATAAATTACACCAGGCTTTTATTTGGGTCCCGCCCATTAATTGGAACCCGGCTTTTATTTGGTATTTTATGGTATATCAGTACTTTACTAATAATCTATTTCTTGAAACATAGATCACCTTTGACTGTCCCAGAGAGAGAAAACATATAAATGTAACAGAAAGAGAATCAAATGACTGAATTCTATTGACAAACTATTGGCAGAGGCCGAATTACAATACAATACTAAAGAAATGTCTAGTGTCTCTATAATTAAGGGATGGGCAACTTGTGGCCTGTGAGCCACATGCAGCCCTACTACCTTATTAGAGCCAAAACTTGTAAAATCTCCCATGCCTGCCGTAAAAATGGAGATTGTTCTAAGAAGGTTGCCAGTTACTTCTGTGAAATTCCATGTTTTGCATGTTAAATTAGAAATTAGAACATTATTTAAACATACTTAAATAACCTGTAAATGTGCTGTAACGTTGATCAAAAGTAGCTGGAGAAGTATCTGTCTTGATAAATATACACTGCTTAAGAAATTTGACCTCTGCCCAATGTAAGGTTTATACCAGAGCTGTCCCAAATTAACAGTAATTACCAAAATCATTTTCATGTTTCTGTAACAGTAAATACACCAAATTGTAGATGGAGAACTGGAGTAATTTTTTAATGCTGAAATAAATTTAGTATTTTTATCCATGAATTTTCAGATTCACTGTTAAGTAAAAGGATTAAAGTAGTCCTCTCTAAAGGAATTTGCAAAGTGGTTGAGGTAGACGTCTGATGAGCTCATGAACACATCAGTGTGCGCTGACAGAAACTATCTTATCTGAACCGAGCTGTAAATGTAAGAACAAGTCTTTGTTTCTGAGTTTAATGGCAGCCCTCGGTTTGAGCACAGTTGTAGTAATCATATCTGCCTCAGCTGCTGCTTTATCAGAGATCTCAACCAGAAACGGATTCCAGGAAGTAAACAATCGCTGTGGCAGCTTTCGATGAGTGACAATTTTGTCACCCATGGTATCAAGAAAATCTTCATGGCCTCTAAGTCTTTGTATATGAGTCAAATGTTCTCTTCAGACAGTGTTTATGCAGCAGGTTGACTCAAACAACAGAAGTATTATCAGCACTTTGAAGCTGTCATCTCAGAACTACCTGAAATGTAAAATCAGTTCTTGGGCTTTGCTCATATAATTAAGCTGTAATGCCTTTTAGAACTTGTGATGTCTCAATAAAGTCGATCTACAAGCCTCTGAAGACGCGCTGAATTAGTCCAACAGGTTTTAGCAATGACCTCACATGGTCTTATTACATACCCTCCATGTTTCCCGCACAACCATGTCAGATCCCTTTCAGCAATTAGCCTTGAACTAGGTAAGACGATCAGCTCTGGTTTCCCATCGCTGCATCCCTCTTCATCCCTGACTACTTTGAATCTTTCCCCCTGCGTCCTAATTAAGACCTTAATGCTGCCTCCCATGGGGGATCCGTGTGCCCCTGCTCCCACCCTCCACATTCCCTCTGTAGCCATCAAAACTGTTATGATAATAGTCAGCTTTGCACAGGTGCAAATTGCTTACATTTAGGCTACGGTTGCTCTCAATCACAAGTGCCCATCAAAGCTTAACTTTGCTCACAAAGGCAGTCTTAAACATGTCGTTACACGTTAACACTTGTTTAGAGCTGAAATTTAGAGTTTAAATTTATTCATGTGTCCGAGAAAAGACTGCACAGGAACTTTTTAGTCAATGTGGAAGACATGTTTTCCTCAGTCTTTCTTTCAGGTGGAGCTATAAGGCTGTTTGATAGTGCGGTTGAGTGTCTTTATGTCTTTATTGAATGACAGAAAAAACAGTGTGACCATGCTCTTATGGCAATAAAATATCTTCTATAATGAGTTTGGAAATATCAACATATCAGATATTGTCAAAAACCCAACATTATTTCGAGGTATTTGTATTTTTACATACATATTTCTATGTATTGCAGGTTCTTTAATGTTCAGAAGCATATACGTTCAATGAAATCATTTGGTGTGTGTTTTAAAATCAGCAAGTCATCTAATCTTGTTTCATAATCTCATTATCTATTACAATCACTAAATTATGTATTTTTGATTAAGCTAAAATGGATAAAAGCCTGACCTGGTATTTTTGGTTGTAGTTTTTTTTTTCTATTGGCGCATTCAAAACAACAACATAATATTATTAAACTTTTTTATATACATATACTTATTTTTAATGGATTTTTTTTGTAACAGCTAAAGTATCAGGGCATAGCAAAATCCCTCTTATTTATCAGTCCCCCTCATTTCAATATCCTTATTGTCCAGTGAAAGTGGTGATGTCCTCTTCTGTCCTCCTGAAAACAGTCCATTTTTCCCACTTTTCCACAAATTGTGTTTCCTGTAATCTTAATTTGTGCGCGAGTTTCTCCATTATAAATATTTACTCATCAGTGCACATCCACTGCTCCCCAGTCGGTGGTTCTACTGTATACCACAATCTGGTATTTACTATTTACTTGCTGATAACAGTATTTTAACAAGTAACATCAGTTTTTGGTATTATACCATGTAGCAGATTTCCCAAATACAATATCTTAAATGTTTTAGGTATCTGATATCCTATTATTTTTTGCAAACTTTGCCACATTTCTTGCCAATACCCTTTTCATTTTGAGCGTGACCAGAATTATATGTGTGTGGGCTGCATCAACATGTTCACATTATCTCCTGTACGGCTGCTGTGTAGATACCAATTTCCTCCTCATTTTGGAGCTATAGAAAATCTGTCAATATTTTTCCAGTTAATCTCTCTCCAAATTCTGGAGCTAGTGGCCGTGCACTGTGATTTACACATAATAAACCATTCCTCTTCTGTTATTTGTTCTTTCATCTTTTTTCCCATTTTTCTTTCATATACAGAGATAGGGATGGGAATCAAAAACCAATTCCAGTTGAGAATCGTTAACAGCTCCATCAAAGAATCGATATCATTAATCTTTTTGCTTATCAATTCCCTTATCAATTCCTTCCTCTGGCAGGGTTCAGAGGCATCAGAATTGTAGCTTAATTTTCATTACACCTACTGCACAACCTTGAGTGGAAACACCAGCAACTTGCAGAAGCAGATATCTATGCTGTGACTTGTTTGACATTGTTGCCACTGAAAATCAGACCAACATTTGCCCACATGCAAAATCTGCAGGAATCGATAATGGAATCGTTAAAGAATTGGATCGATTAGCAAGATTGTTAACAGCATTGGTATTGATAAAATCTTATCAATTCCCATCCCTATACAGAGCGTGTGGGTCCCTGGATGACATAAAACTTTTGTTTTTGGTTGTAGTTTTAAGGTTTGAAATTTGAATTTTTATCTTTAAATGTGTCCATAGCTCTCCGGATTTTTAAAGTTATTTAGTGTTGAAGCATTTAAAGGGGCTGTTTTGTCTGATTTTACCCTTAACCTAGTTATGTTAGGCACTACTGAGCAACATCGTGATATAACCTCCAAAGGAGAAATGTCAGCTATGTGAATATAGACCATTCTTGAGCTCTTCCAGACCACCATCCTTATTCAATAAGATTTTCAAACAAACCCACATATCCTCTCAAAATGGAGCCGTGTTGTCATCATGGACCTCAGCACTTTCTCATGTTGTTATTTTATTAGTACCAGGTACAGCAATAATAAATTCACATACTTATTCCATTAATCCTCCCCTTGACCTTTTAACTATTGAGCTGGAACACTGCCACATAATGTGTATAAGCTACCCAGAGCAATTACAAAGACCTGGGATTGAAAGAGAGCTGTCATTAGGATGTGCTTTCACATAGTTTGGCTGCGGTCCAGGCTGGCAAATGGGGGCCGCCTGGGTGAGGAGAGCCGGGGGGCCGGGCCAGAGGCCGTGGGGGATAATTAGACAGTTTTATCCCAGCTTGTTGATATAAATGTGGCCGGCTTAGCCCCCCCCTTGCGCCTTGCTTGGTGGTAATGATCATGTCCAACAGGTGGCAGGCAAACAGAGGGGGGGATGAAATGGATCCCTCGCTTCCTGGCCGAGTCTCCTTTTTTGTTTTGTTTGGTTTTCCGGTCCAATGGCAGCCGCTTTCCCCCTCCTGCCATTGTGGTTTTTTCGTTTAGGGTTGTTGATGCAGGGGAGTGTTGGATATTTGTCACCATCTCATCACATTCTAGCTAATCTCGACCTCCCCTGGGACCCTCACACTGCGGGCTGGCCTCGCAGAGAGCAAAGCAAAACACGTTGATGTGTTTAACTCGAGTGGGGTTTTAGGGTCTGCTGCGAAAGAAAGTTGACCCTCTTCTTAAACAGAGACACAGTATTGTTAAATGTTTACATATTTTCTTCCTCATGTAGTCTCCGGAACTGCCTGCTCTGATATTCTTCTTTATGACTGAGAAGACTTTTATCTAATACAGCAAACATGTTTATGGAGGCATGGAAACTAATCCCGTCTACTCCTTTCCTCCCATTTCAGGATCTCTGAGACGTGTTTTTTGGAGTTACAAGCCTCTAGATTGAGTCATCTGTGACATCAGGCGCTGAGTACAGCTCTGCACATCCAAATCTCCTGTATCCTGTGCAGGGGGGGGGCTCTGCTATTGAGGTATGCATGTGAAGAGGCATTGGAGACCACTCAACTCCAGGCCCCTGATTCACTGTCATATAATGGATCATTTGGGGCGAAAAAGAAGCAGAAAAAATGATGCTTGTATCAGAATTTACTACCTCCCCAGAAATGTGTGGAACAGATTTGGGCCGGCAGACAATTCTCATTTTCTCCGACAAATGTCTTTTTAATTCTTACAGCCTGTTGAGCAGAGATCTTTGATTTTCTCTTGTCAATGTCTGCGTTCATCCTCAAACTGTCCTGTAGCTGAGGCACGCCACAGCTCATTTTAGAGTATGAAAATCCCACTGCCAGAGGACTCTAAATCAAAATAACACCAAAAAAAGCGTGCAAAGACATGCTGTCAGCTCCTCTTACCTCCACTGCCTACTTCTTGACTTGCATTAAGGACGTTATTTGATAAAAACTGTATTTGTATGATGTGTTTACTAGCTAACCCTGTTTTAAGCTCATGGATGAACTTCACAGAATGGAGGAGCAGTGTTAAATTTAGGGGATTTTTTTGTATTTAGTCAAAGATTGCGGGCAAAGATGCTCTTTTATTTAACTGCCTAGTTGACACTTTTGCCCCATAAGTCATCCATCATCTATACCATCGATTAGGGCTGAACAATTAATTGCAAATTTGATTAAATTGCAATATGGCTTGTTGCAATTTTCAAATCACAGACAGTGCAATATTTTTAACCCAAAATGTGTTGAACATTTTGGCATTGTGATGTAGTTTCTTGCAATTTCATGCCTATTTTAACCTTTTTTAACCCAGTTTTTACAACTTTATGCCTATCTTGCTCCCATTCATCTTTTTTTTTTGGCCACTGTCAGACCATGTTTGGAATTTTTACATGGTTTTTGAAGTTTAATCCCAATTTTGCTGCTACAATCTATTTTCTTTAGTCACTTTTGAATTTTTTTGCCTTTTTTTTTGCTATTTCATACCTGTTTTGCACCTATTAACTTTTTTTCCGCTGTTGTACCATTTTTTTTTAGCCCAGTTTATACAATTTAATTTCTATTTTGCTTCTGTTCTTCACTTCTCCACTTTTTCTCTAATCTTTTATCCTTAGATTGATTTAATGTCGTATTGGTTATACTATAAAACGATCTACTGCTTATGTTTGTTGAAGAATACATAAGATGAGGAACATTAAAACAATCGCAGAGTAAATCGCAATCGCAATATTGGGGAAAAATATCGCATTTCGATTATTTTCTCAAATCATTCAGCCCTACCATCGATTCCTTTAGGTGTCACAGAGGGGATGGAGCCTGTCATGTCATTGGCAAGAGTTGGGTAAACTGTGGACCAGTAGCCAGCCAATCACAGGGCCCCCTAACATCACAGACTTGTTTTAATGAAGAAAAACTCTGAAACAGTTTTCATCACCACTTACATGCCTGGCATGGACAGGCACATTAAATGAAACGAAGCAGCATAGTAGATTTCCAAAACCCTTTTAACTATTTTTGTGATATGTTTGACAGCAGTTGTTGTTATCATTTGTATTCTTTTAATATTTTATCCATGCCATCAGGATAAACCAACTTTTTCACCCTTATTCCAGAGCTTTGAACATGTCTTAAAAAATATCCTTATGCCGGGCGGACACTGTGCGATTTTAGAAATCTGACTGTCGGGGAAATGCTCCCACTGCACGACCGGGTTTGTCACTCGTACTCTATTTGACCCTACGACATGTGTGCTCATACTGTACGACTGCTGTCAGCCACGATCATTGACAACCACGACTACTTGTCGGCGTCATCGGCGTCAGTCGGCGTGTGACGGCACGACGTGCTCGAGTGTGAACAACGAAAAACAAAGGTTCCTAGTTCCTATGACAACCACAGCGTGCCTGACAACAAGATGGCGGGCAGGCAGCAAGTTGTTGCAGTTGTGTGCGGTGTCTTGTGCGCTGAAACTAAAAAAAAAAAAAGAAAAGGATTTGGGTACGTGAATGGCTGAGGAGACGTGGTCGGTATGGGATGTCCATCCTTCATCAGGAGCTTGAGGTAACGTTAATGTCAAACTATATATTGTTTTACAGTAGCTATGATAGTTTCACGTTAGCATTAGCCAGCCAATGTTGCTTTTAACCACCATACTGCCCCGGCAAATTCCTCATCTGTAGCCAATAACGTTATGATGAAGTGGAATGAACGTAGAATCGTGACGTAACACCACTCACACTGTACGAGCTACGACGAAAATTTCTGACATGCCAGAAGTTTGATCGGGAGGTTGCAGCATTATCGTTAGAACGTAGCAGCAATTAATCCTTCCTCGTGAGTGTTCTCACACTGTACGGCTTACGACCTCCCGACCGGACATCCCGACGCTACGATGTTTCCACGATGACGCAGCGTGGTCTGCGACGGCAAAATCGTGGTGAAATCCCCTCGAAATCGCACAGTGTCCGCCCGGCATTAGTTTTGTCCATGTTTATAAAATGAGGATGTGATTGCTTAAAAGTTTATATTACATTTTGGTTGCAAGTGTAAAAAGGGTTTAAGTATTGATCCTTCAAGATCAAGTCCCTGTATGAATATAAAGAGTGGAAACATAGAAAGGGTCTATAATGGGACACACAGTTTAATGGAGCATAGCAGATAGTATTTACAGCCACAGGTGTTTTTGTCAGCCTGGACATAAAACAACCATGTCAGTGGATGTACACAGCAATAAGCCATTTCAGTTTTAAGTCCGCAAGTTTGAGAAATACTGGCACGTAGCATTGCTGCACTTTTGTTTTAGAGAGACAGGGAAGCCTAAATCTGGACTTCAAAGTTGTTTTCCCGTATGAACTCTGAAAGGTAACTTTTATAAACTCATCTGCCACCCTGGCTTGTAGGATGAATCGCTAAGGGCCTTTATAACTTTAAAGCATGAGGGGGTTGGGATTATTTCTGAGGATCCCAAATGCATCATTGGGACCTGCTTTGGCTCTGCCTAAAGCTGCGTTCACTTTGCAACCATAATCGTGTCACCCACTAAAGTCGCATATCATGTCCATAAATACCTCATATTGGTCGCCGTTGCCGTTTCTCATATTTCATATATTAGGATGTATCAGGTGACAAATTCCTAACTGTATCCTTTACACTCACCTCTCAATCACAAAACACTGCAGCTGATGCTCCTGCAGCAGCAGGAGCCTCTGTGAGTTCTCTACAGTCCTATCCAGGTGGAACTAATGTACTCACTAACTAATGTTTACCAGACAGTCATGGATTGTTACTCTATGAACTGGAATAATGAACGGAATAAACACAACACTGACTGAGGTATTTTCATTGAAATTCATTAGATTATTGTGGCAGATCAAAAAGTTGTTCTCCACCCCTAAAAAGCAATGCATAAAAACTCTCCAACTTAGCGGCCCAATCAGGGGACAGAGGCAGAGCTGCGGATGTGACGACAATAGGAAGTGACTGCATGTTTGAAAACCTTAGTGTGTAAAAGTGATCTCCATGGATGTAGTGAGATCTGCACTTTTATCAGAAATTGACTCGATTTCTCCTTTAAAAGAGAAGCACAGAACGTCACTTCAAGATTTCTTATGGGAAATCATAATTTTGCTCTTTTCCCGACCGGAGATCACTGCTGGGAAACCGAGAGAGATTACCCTACGATATGAAATTTGCTCTCTTCAGAAGTTTACCTGGAGAACTTGGTGGGTTTTTGACGAGATTCACGTCACATGTGGCAGATGATGTTGGTATAATTTGATGTAAGATAAGACGATAGTCTATGGACTAAAGTACTCGTAGTCTGAGCTAACCGCTAACAACAGGGTCTCGCTTCTATGTCATACTGTGGCTTGATGTGATTGGGCTGTGAAGAGTGTGATGAGCGGACCAATAATTACCAGCTGCCCTGGTAGTTTAAGGTGTTATCCTCTGAAAATACTAGAACAGTGAGATCAGATTAAAAATTAGGCTAATGAGATTAAAAACATAGTGCGCTAATTATGACTGTAATTAATTCATCTCAATTGGTGCAATAGTCTGGCACCCCTAATTATGATTTTACTTTTCACTGTTGGGACACATAGAGAGATGTGGAAATGCCGCATGAACAATGCGGTAGTCATGGTTACTCTACGATGTGAAATTTGCTCTCCTCAAAAGTTTACCGGGAGAACTTGGTAGGTTTTGTCTTCGACAATATTCGTGTCACATTTAAGTGGTAGATGACACATCTATGTGGTGTAATTTATTGTAAGATAAGATGATAGTCTAAGGACTGAAGTTCTCGAAATTTGAGCTAACGGCTAACAACGGGGTCTCGCTTCTACGTCATACTGTGGCTTGATGTGATTGGTCTGTGAAGAGTGTGACAAGCAGACTGATCGCCCAATCACCAGCTGCTCTGGTATTTTAAGGTTGTACCCTCTGAAAATACTAAAACAGTGAAATAAGATTAAAAATTAGGCTGAGATTAAAAAACATAGTTCACTAATTATGACTGTAATTAATTAATCTCAATTAATGCGATCGTTTGGCACCCCTAATTATGATTTCCCTTTTCTCCACTGTTGGGACACATATTGAGGTGTGGAAATGCCGCATGAACAATACTGTGGCTTGATGTGATTGGTCTGTGAAGAGTGTGACGAGCAGACTGATCGTCTAATCACCAGCTGCTCTGGTATTTTAAGGTTCTGCCCTCTGGAAATAACAAAACATAAAAATGAGATTAAAACAGTTAAAAAAAGTTTGGCATCTCTACTGTAAAGATCAACTTTTGTCAACGTTGGCGATGGAGCGACAAGCGATGTGGAGGGTTAGCCCCGCCCCCAGCTGTACATTGACTTTACATTAATAGTGATCGCCCAGGTCGCATAGTCGCGTTCGGTGTGTAGGTGGCTTATAACTAAAAGTGCTGAAATATTTCAGCAGGGTAGAGCACACTGCAGGGCATAGAGTTAAGGATGATATGATGTGTTTGGAGTTAAAGTTGTCATTTTGTTTTAAGGGACTTTTTATTTAGTTGAATATTTCAGTGGTAAGCTTCAACATTTTGTGTCTTAAAACCATCTCATGTCTCCTGTGGTCGCTCTTGTCTTTCTGATCTGTAAACAAGGCTCCAGATTTAGGAGCCTGATCCTTTTGGCCTTACTAAACCACTCAATTTTGTTTTAATTTTCACCTAGCGAGTTTACCCAAAGCTTAAACTCTAATCTTACTCTCATCAGAGGCTTTAAGTCCAACCCTGGCTTTAAATAGAGCTGAAAAAAACATCTTTTATGGAGCCAGCTCTCAAAGATAGAGCCTTTTTTTTCTTCTTTGTGGCTTGGCAGAGTAAGTGAAAAGTGTTTTAGGGTGTTTTGTGGGGGAATCGGTTCTCTCTGTAGGCTCCCTGACGTGATGTCCTTAGACCTATGGGGTCACTCAGACTGCTCGTGGTGAGGATTTGATATTTTTGTAAGAATTACTGTGCACTAAGATCTAAAAAGTGATAAATGGTTTTAGCCGGAGATAGAGGTCACTGAAGCTCTCTGGAGGCTGAAACAGGGGATACTTCTTGTTCCTGCGACGCACAGAGTTCATCATCTATATTTGTTTGATTGCCCGCCACAGCTGACAGCAGTTCATCCCGCTCTGCAGAGACCACGGTGACGGAGGAGCTCATTAATAGCCAAAGACTGTGTCCAGTATTTTTAGTGAGACGTTCACAGAACATTTCTCTCACCTCATAGCTTCTCCAGGAGATGTTTTATTTTCTGGAAGGATTTTTGGCCTTATCGGTCACAGTGGAGCAGGTTCAGAGGCTCCAGGTCACGGCAGCCGTGTCAGAGCTGCTGAGAAGCTCCATTGGACTGCACATCGAGCATCATACCTCTAACATTTGTGTTTTGAAGCATTGAGCCTAAGTGGTGCAAACACACTCTGGTGCAACAGTGAAGTCTTTTGTAGAGAATGAATTGAAGCAAATAAGTATTTTTTAAACATACTTATTTTCCAAATGTATCCATCCGATGCCTGGTTTATTGGTGTCCTTTTAGGCTACCTGGATGGAATTTTTGAGCTTTTGGTGGCCTTTACTTTTGGTTTAAGCAGTTTCATCCACAGATGCAGAAAGTTCCTCAAGATCTTTGTAGATGCTTTAGTTGCTCTGTGATCTGTTGGTTATGCCTTGGGATCCACGCTACAGGGAGTTTATGCTTTGTTCCTCTCTCAATACAGATGATTGAAGGCAGCAGACGCGTTTGTGATTTACTCTCTTTCTCTCAGAACTATTTCCCCTTTTTAAGGTAAATATTGCATGTAAAGCATTTTGACTTGTTTTACACTGTTTTATTGTGAAAACAATGTTTGATAAAATGGACTAAGTTAAGCTCACAGCAAGGAAACCCTGTAGCCAGTCTCTAGACTTTTGTGTAACATGCAGTCATTGTCATGTAAGCTAGCCATGTTTTAATGTGCTTTCAATGCTACGTGTGTCTGAAGGCCCTTAAAAGATGGTCAGGAAATGATGGTGGTTTTATGGATTAAAAGCATGAATCATTATATTTGGTCGATTTGATTTAAAAAGCATGAAAATGCAGTTTGTAAGTTCATGGGATTATGCTGGAAAATGTGGTAATGATTTAATTCAAAGACAGACAAGTGAAGGCAGCAGACTTGTTTCTGATTCATTCTGCTTCTCTCACTGCTATTCCACCTTTAAGGATACAACACTGGTGCATGTCCATATTGATGAATGAATGGATGGATAGATGAATAAGTGGTTAGTCAGATGGAAAGGGTTGTCAAAAGCATTATGTCTGTCCCTAATACCTCCCTAATACTCTTTGATAAGAAGTAAGTTTAAATATTCTAACATGCTTATCAGACTTTCTTTACATGGAGAACTGGTCAAAGAGTCTCCCCAAGTTCTCTTTCTGTTTCTAACAGGATTGCATGGGCGTTGGCTTCAGACGAGACGAATGAAACAACTGTAGTATGCATGCCGGTTCAGTTGATGGCGGTGTAGGTTTACAGAGAAACAGCGCTGCTACAAACACGTACAAAGAAGAAAAACTTTTCACAAACAACAATGGCAGGTAGACGCACAAAAACAAAGGAGTTTCTTTTCTGGACAACAAATCCGTCTGGATAGTTTTGTCTGGATAACAAACCGAGCCCAGTAAGCGACACACACGTTACTATGCAGCTGAAGCTGTTGTTGTTCCTGGTATCTGCGCACAGCCTTCATGTGAAATAGTACTGTGCATGTGGTGACGTCAGCGTTTCACCATGAAACGCTCTAATTTTGGTTTACATGGCGCTTCAAAACTCTCCACTCTGGACACTGGTTTCAAAAGTTTCTGGATTCAGGCACTCTGTATAGAGTTCCCATGTAAACGCAAGGCCAAAACGCAATGAAAACGTATCAGATTTGACCATATTAGGCCTCGTGTAAATGGCCCCTCAGTGGTGCAGTTAGTTGCCGTTGAGAATGTGCTTTAGTCATTGATAAGCAGGTTTATCTGCTGTTCCTTGGTAGCTAAGCACGTAACTAGCAGGAGACACATGATATAAAATGACAGAATATGTTGAAAGTTTATTTTTTTATGAACTGATTAGACATCAAGTTAAATCTTGAAATATGAGCATACACAGCATAAACAGCAACATCGGGAATAAATCATCAGGATGTATGAATATAACCTTTTTAAAAGTTAAAAAAACACTAACAGAAACCCAAAGAAAGAGTTACATTTTTCTCTTTAAATATCTTTTTCTTAAATGTTTTAGTTACAAGGTGTTTGATTAATTCATTTCCTGTTTTGCCATCTATTAATTTATCATCATTTAAAAGAGTTGCAAGATGCTGTTAACCCTTTAACTCCTAGCTCAATGCTTGGCAGAAGTCAGTACATTCAGGAATATTTTTGATGTCTTAAAAAACATGTTTGTTTCTGTCAATTTATTAGGATACAGATACAACTGTAAACAAACCAACTACTACTGCTACTTTATTTACAAACATTTCTACATTTTCTAATTGCATTTTATCCCAAATATTTGTGCATTTTTATGTCATCACAATCAGCTGTTAGCATTTTATACCTCTACATCCCACACCATGAAAAAAAATATGGTTTTTAGTTTATTTTTAGTTTTTTCTATTCCCTGAGGTGTTAACAGAATCAACTACTGATTTGATTTGTTCTGTTTTAAAATGTTAAATAGCTGGAAGTTAAAGGGTTAACTGATATGTATTTAAAAAATATCAGTGAGCTTTTGTCAGAGATAGCTGTGTTTTCATCAATGGCTTGTTTGTACAATTATTCATCTGACATATTTAAAGAATATGTAACAGGTCTTGAGGCTGAATATTGTCCCGGGAGTGTCTTTTGTGAAGCCCCCTGCTGGAATGAAACATTACTGTTCAGACTGAGTAGATATTTAGGTGTTCATGCACTCATGACTTTGTGTGTCATTATTGTGTTTGAGTGTGTGAGACACAAAAACATAAAAAAAGAGCAGGTGAAGTCGGTTCTGTAAATCTCAGCATAATGGCTTAAAAACATGAGTGCATAACATTATAACAATCTAGATTTGCCTGTTTAAAATACAATTACAGGACAGAATCATTTAAACATTTTGAGTGCAAGTACTTCAAAAGCTCAGTTACATTAACAAAGGCAGACAAAAGCACTGAATCTACATGAGAAGCACAAATGTCCTCTTAAATGTAGTTTGACAAACTGCAGAGCCACTTTTACTTCATCTTAATAACAGTAAACTCCAGTTCATACTCTGCTGATGATGTGTCAACCTCTGCTCTCCACATGAAACACTTTTTTCCACACACCCTCCGCTTTGACCCGCGTCCTCTTTGACCCCAGGTGGGAGAAGAACTCCATTTCTCCTGAGGTTTGTCGCTTTTCTCAGCATGTGTCCAAGTGGACTGAAGTATTTGTGACCCAAAGGTGATTCACACAGGCGGCTGCAGGTCTAAATTTGTCTCTTTGTCTTTGTCTTCTGAATCCTGTCCAAACGCTGTGACGTCTTCGCCCTCTAAAGAATATTGCCCTGTCATTGTCTGAGGCTGCTGGCACAGACATGTTTATATTTAGCACACTTCTGACCCCAGACACACGGACAAACACTTTGAAATAAGTACATTTGTGTTTATGAGGACCGTCCACTTCTCCGCTCATTAATCATCCACATATCCAAGAGTTTTCACCTGGTTATGAAGGTCAGATTTCACACAATGATTATGAACTGAACTGATGACCTTTGGTGAACTGTGCTGATATACATCGCAGTCAAAGCACCGGCAAAAACACCAGCTGTACTCTATTATTAACTTATTATGAAGAGTTTTATCTTTATACAGTTCTTAAAAAATTCATCACACCACCTGGTATAAAAACAAGAAAACAAGTATTTTACAAATCTTTCAAAGACTTGTTTAAAGGGACTGTGAGGAGTTTCTAAGTAATTACAAAAAAAGTCTCACTTTTAGAAATATGCCTGATGGAAATACACACTTTAAGATGAGTTTTATAGCATCAAAATAGTTTATCTATAAATGCTATTCATTTTCCTCGGACAGGGCTGGACTGGCCTGGATACTCAACTTTGGGAACAAGACAATTAAGTCTAGAGCAAATTTATATTGTTCGGACACGTCTTAGAGCACCAGGCTGTAAGTAGAGATACATAGCCGGCTACAAAACTACGATACTAAGTTTTCCAAAAATTGCTTGTTGTCACACATCAAAAGCTACCGCTACGTAACTAGAAAGAGATACATTACCTCGTCGCTTTGTATCCTGTAAGTTTTTGAAAAAAGAAGTTGTAAAGCAATGCAGAGTTCTGAGGAAGGTCCGAGCTACATTATTATTAGCATCACGTCTTTTGGTGCGTTCCAGTTGTAGTCAGAAGTAGGAATTTCCAAGTTCCGAGTAGGAAAATGCAATTGGAACGTTCCCCAAAGTCGGGATTTCCTACTGGGAACTCGTTGAAACCTCGCCACCCCAGAGTTGACAATCGAAGATGGATGCCCCCAGTGTGAACAGTTATTTAGCTCCTGTAATAATCAATTTATTTGCACTTCTGACTGGGGTGTGTCGCTCTAGATCTGTGTTATGTCCCGCGCTGAAGCTCCATTGCCATGGTCCCGCTAAGTGCGGCTAAATCGGTTGGATCTAAATAACTTCTGAAGGACTCCGAGCTGCACAATGTTTGTCTGAGTGAGTATATGAGCATGCACACACCTGTAAATAAGGTCCAGGTGTCAAAAAACCGGAGTTGCCCTTTAAAACTTAAAAAGTGAATTTTATTGGACAGAGTTTGAAGAAGGCTGAAGATTTTCCAACTAAATTCACCTTTTTTTATACCATATCAGGGCTCCAGACTAACTTTTTGCATTGGTTGCAGCAGTGCATCTACAAAATTTGTTAAGGTGCACCAGCACAAAAAAATGGTGCACCCAAATTTTTCGTAATGTCACCTTCGACGCCATAAGGTCACCCTTTAGTCAGTCTTCATAACTTTTATAAAAGGTTAATGATTTTAAACAAGAATAAGATGGAAAGAAAAACTTGTCTTTATTTAAAGCAAAATTATATCTTAAAAGAAAAATAGAGCGTTTAGGTGCTTCACTGAATCAGATTTTTTCTTTGACAGACCCGACTGAACATAAAGCTGTAGTCAGGTCATTTGTCCTCAGTCTGTTACAGGCAGTGGACGTGAACACTCACCTCTGTGCCTGTGTGACTAAGAAACTCCCCCCAACAGGAGAAAGGACTGAACAAATATAGATATTATAGCTAACGTTACTTTGTTTTACTTGTTTTTGTTGGTAATTATTACCGATCTGACAATCACTAATACAAATTTGACAGAGCTTCACTGCTTCTTCAGAGTTACCACTCCGTGCTGAAACCTGACACCACAGTCTGGGCTAATTTGCATACCAACAGCTGATTGGATGATTACTGAGGTCTGTGTGTGCGCGTACATGCGTGTGTGTGCATGTGTTTGGGCGGGCCTACAGCCTACAGCTTCTGAAGATGCAACAAAGGGACAGAGAAAAGAGAGGAAGCAGATGCTGTGTCTTGTCCGTTTTCGGCAGATTTTTCCATTATCTCAGTTACTATTGTCAACTTAAATTTGTAAGAGTGCGCCCAACACTTTTTCTTGGTGCACCAGGGCGCCCAAAAGCTCTGCATATTTAAGTCGCTCACTGGGCTTCCCCTGAGAGGTCAGAAATAAATCAAGCTTAACATTCAGTATTTTAGCATTAAAATTTTTATAAGTGCTTCTACATGCTGATGAATGAAGCAACACAGAAACATTAAAATGATTGAGTTTACTTTTTGGTTGTTCTTTAATTAGGGCAGCTGTGGCATAACTCTTACATTAGTTGGTGGTCTAATAAATGTGTGTATATTATCAAAAATGCCAAACCTTAGATCATATGTGAGAAGTATAACTAAGCTAACATAACCATAGACAGCCAGCCATGGTATCAACATCGTCTTCAGTTTACACAGTAACAATCTGAATGAATACACCAGCCTTTTTTCCAGACATCTTAAATGAAATGTTTCCGTCATCTGCCAGATGATCAGTCCTGTTTGTGTCTGTGCAGTCTCACACATTATCCAGATGTTGATGATTGTGGTGTTGATTTACCAGTTTTCTTGAAATCTTTCTTTTTTTTTTACTGCTGTGTTCAATCTGTTGTCTCTCCTCCACTGATCCTACTGGTGATGTGGGAAATTTTTAGTGTTGAATAAGTTTTTTAAAGATTTCTGATGTAGTTTTTTTTCTTGTTTTTGTGACAAGTGATCAAATAGAGTTGTAACTTTTGACAAAGCATCAGCACTCGCAATGAAGTCTTTGACTTTTATTGAAGTTCATGGAGAAGCTACATGACAAATACACATCAGCCTGAGGCTCTCCTCAGCATTTCAAACTCTTGTGAAGGATCAGCTAACATAACTAACACCAGGTGACAGGCCAGGTAGACAAACAATATAGAAACAGAGAAAATGCGCATTTAAAACAAGGGAGAATACTGTAAATCAAATTCAAGTTGTGAAATTATAATAGATCAATATACACCGTTGTAAAAAAGTAAATTACAGGTTGTAAATCAACCCAAAATTCAAAAACTGATTCAAGTAGAATAGAATTTTGCATGTTGTGATTGCACTCTTGAATGTAAAATAGTAACAGTTTGACAGGCAGCACCACCACACCAATCCAACACCCACTGAAAAATGCAAACAATTTCATTTTATTCTTAGTCTGTTTATTTTTTTGTTTCTTGTAAATATGCATTATATAAATATGTATGTTTGGCAAAAACCTGCCCGCTAATTGAGTGGTGGAGAAGGGGTTGGTTTACTTAAGCTTAAGCTTCATTCTACTCCTTTTCTGACATGTTGGATTAATATTACTATTATTGTTTCAACTATTCTGTATAGTTTTGTTGATTTGTTCCTTCTCCATCCACTTTGTGTGATAATTGAATTACCATCCCAAGATGTTTTTTTCATCAGATATCTGTATTCGCTGTCTTTTATAATGGATTCACATCTGGCTAAAGCCTGTGATTACAACAGATTTGTACAAAACTGGTAAAATAACCTTTTTGCAAACTTTTTTAACCACTAAAAATTTGTCAAGACAATAATCATCTTAGTTACCAAAACCTATCCAAGTCAACATCAATCACAAATGCATTAATTTACACATAAATAGATAAAATTAACAATATTACCTAAAACAACAATGCTATTAAATAACAATAGTGATGATGTTATACCAAAATAATAATAACAATAATAATAATAAGTAGTGATAACTGACTCTCTAACAGATTTTTCAAGTCCTGTATGGGTCACGGTCAAAAGGCAAAGTGCTGTTCTTTCCACCAACAGTGTAGCACAAAGACAATACCACTGAATATATTAAATAACCTGAGGATAGCTGGAGATTAAAAAAATCTTAAAAGTTCTTTAACTTATATGAAATGTAGCTACTTGATTTCAAGTGTTGCCACCTGACCTTTTCCCTGAGTGAATTAATTTTAGCCTGAGGACGTGTCTAAGGGTAAGATCATGTGATTAACCCGATCTTGATTTTAGCAGGTCATTAGCTTTTCCTAATGAAGCTGGTAAGGTGTCGAGGCAGCTGTTTATGTCCCCTGATGTGTGAATATTAATGTGTTACTCCACTGACGCCTGTGCTTAAAATACAGCTGGACTTCCATCAGCGTGTCTGCGGTGGGAAAAGTCCTTGTCCAGAGGATCTATTATTACAGCCATTATTATACTTCATAAAATCTAAAGGCCAACCTGGAGATGTTGTTTAATCCTCACGCACACACTCACAGAGAATCAGCAAGCCTTTAGCCACAGCAAGGTTAACAAAGACAGGAAGATTAAATAATACATTCATCACATTCGGAGGGGCCGGGGGCCAAGTTCATGTCAAATCCATAACAAGCAGAGTATCCTCGGCCCCGGCTCATTTCCCCACACGCACGTCACACTCTGCTGGAAATCTACGCAGAGGATGTATTGATCTTACTGCTGCTTCCTTTCTCACAAGCACACAAACAGAGCTGCCGTATCACAGGCAGCACCGCAAAACAACCTCCCCCAGCCCCATAAAACAAAATAATAAACTCGCCGCCTGCCAAAATAATCCAAGCACCACCTTTGTGTACGCCAACGCTTTTGTGTGCATGCGGCCTCGACTAATGCACTCTTATTTGTTTCCTTTAACTTCAGTGAGTCAAAAATAGCCTCTGTGTGTGTGTGTGTGTGTGTGTGTGGGGTGTGTGAATGAAAGGTTAAATGTGTACAAATGTAGGTGAAGAGGTGATTCTCACTCCTTGTTTAAAACTGTTTTGTTTTATTAAATGTATTTTTAAAATGAAAACAAATTTCAGGTAAAGGCAGATTTCAATAACCCATTTAATTTAGGGGAAAGGTTTTGTGCATGTGCAAATTCTCTTAAATACTGTATTTGTTTTCTTTTATATGTTTTATATTTTGAGGAAATACAGCATAATTTCTCGTCTTCATTGACTCTGGTTTTTCATTTAAAGCAGTGGTCTAATTTAGAATATAAAGAGTCCATATTTTGACTGAACTCAAACATTTACAGTCATTAATGTTCAAACAACCTATTAGTTTTGTGTGTCACGTACCCTGACTCAGCTCTGCTTCGACTGATTTTAACAGGGCAGCTCTCTGGTAACTGGTCAGTTCAGCACTGCGCTGCACCATGTTGTCAAGGACTCTGCATTTATTGCTCCATCTCTGTCCTGCACTTGGCTTTAATGGGTCTAAACTGCGTTTGAAAAAAGTGAGCCGTTTCGGACAGCTACTGGCACCATAAAGATGGGGAGAGGGAGAAGGCCTGATGTGGTACACTTTTTGTCTTGTTCATAGAAGTGCTCTATCACTGATAAAAGTCATATTAAATAAGCAATAAATCATATATATTTCTTACATTTTATATAAGAAAATAAGTAGCAATTTAATTTTTAATTTATTTTTTATTTTTGTTTTTGTCTATCTTTTTAGTATATCTTTCTATCTACTTTTCCACTGCTATTAGAATCCTAATTTCTGTGAAGAAGTTTCCCAAAGGGTTTAGTAAAGTTCTAATCTAATCTAAATTCACTAGGGGGCAAATAAATTCAACAGAGCATGATATGACTCTTTCATGGCCCAAAAATGGGCTACTGGGCAGTGAGTTTTAATATGTGCCAGAAAAAAATACAAAAACAGCAAAGAGGCAGAGACTGATTATCATATCAGCCTTTGCAGCGTTATTGATGCTTTTTCATGGACACTGCCATTCTACTCATGTCATCTCACTCAAACTTTAGATCAATCTACCCACAGTAAACAGAATTGTGGTGAGGCAGGACTTAAGCTGTCTGATCAGTAGCAATACCTTGTTCCCAAATTAGAGACCTCAATAATTCTCAATTTAAAAAATAAATTTCTCCGCTGTAAAAAAGAAAAATATATATACATATATATATACATATATATATATATATATATATATATATATATATATATATATATATATATATATATATATATATATATATATATATATATATATATACATATATATATACATATATTGTATACCAACCTAAGTCGATGCACAATACGACCTCTTTAAAGCACTTGTGTAACCTTTGCTTTAACCTGAATTTGGAGCCCACTTTGAGCAAGGAGGCCTATTTGTTTGAACCATACTAGTTTTAAGAAAGTGCTAAAACAGGTGCATATACATTATATTTTTTCCGTGGAAATAAGTTCTAGTCTGTCTTATTTTTCTGTTGTAGTGATGGTAAGCCATTTTGGGCTGTGGGTCACAAGCCTGAATGCACTGAAGAGGAAACAGAGCTTTAGAGTGGCATTGTTTTTTTTCTTCAATGAAATACTCCCAAATCTGTGCTCTATCATGGTTTAGACCCTCACATTTTTCTCCATTGATAATTAACTACGTTACTACATGGCAAGTCTTCAGTTACATCAGAGGATTCTACTCTAAGGTTGTCTAAATACAAAAACAAAGAAATTAAGCTTCAATAACAACACAGAGAACAACAATTCAGTACAAACATTGTCTGAATGACTGTGACATCAAGCTTCAGCCCCACTCTAATAACAAATACACAAGCCAAGCTAATTACAGGCAAATTAAGAGGTATTGTCAAAATGACGACACATTCTCTGCATTGTTCCTCTGTATTGTTTTGTCTTTTCCCGTAAAGCCTCATTCTTGGAGCTCAAACAGGAAAGCAGCATGATGTTTACTTCTCTTGATTATTACCCTGTTTATTCACCCTCTGATTACTCTCCTGATGTTCAGATGATAGACGCTGTGAAAATCAACGAAGGTCTTGTAAGATCATCAGCGGTGAGACGCGGCGTGATTAGACATGATTTATGCATGTTTTAATTTAACGTCATCCAGGGGAGTCTTTGTTACGGTACAAATAAAACTCTAGAACAAACAATCACACAACCCCTGTTAATCCACTATCACCCCTTTATCAATAACAAGGATGAAACAGAGGTTATAAACTGTTTACACTGAACTGCTGTCTGTCTGTCACTGGAATACATTTTACAAGAAAAAGCGGCCTCTAGTGGCCTCAACAAGGAACTACATTTGTATTTCCTAATTATAAAGTGTAAATGTAAAGAAGTACAAACTTTTAATTAAAGGATAGACAACAGGAGGATGTGCAACATGTCACATCTCCATAGTCTTCAGAATAAATGAGAGCATAAATTGATGTAATACATTAATTACAAATCTAATTTTAAGATCAGTGCATCACTAAAAAGGTTAAAGCTGTAGTACTAGTGACAAAATATTTATTAAGTTCAGCAATTCTCAATTTATTTTAAAGCAGTGCATCTTCTCTAGTTTTAAAATTCATTTCTATTACAATTATGAAGTTAAAAATGTAATTAGATTTGATATCACCATGCATCATGATATAACACAGTGAAAAGTACTCTTGATTTCTGTATCAATGCTTCAGGGTAATGTTTTCAACAAAAATACAAGTAGTCAGAAAGTTGAATTCCTGTTATTCAAGGAGGAAAAATGGCTATTCGCATCACTTTGAACAAATATGCACTTTTACAGTAAACCTAAATAAACCAGTTTTACCTTCATATATTTATTTCCCCTTTCCTCAGAATCAAAACTGATGCTACTGTCCAGCAGCAGCCTCTGCAAGATGTACTACCTGCTGTCTCTGCATCGATGCATCATCATTTATGTCCACACCATGATCCATCAAACAAATTAAAATGTCTGACAGACCTACCCATTTCCATACAGTATTGGATGAAAGTCTACATACAGTATAATTATTGTGCCTTTAAAATATCCCCTGCACTCAAGAGTAGTAGCACTATCACATATGCAGCAGACTGTAAAAAAAGGGGATTGAAGGGTTCAGAAGAGGTTTGTCGAACAAAGGTAGTTTAAGCCAAAACGGCAAATTTACTGTAAATGAAAACTGACATGTACTCTTAATTATTTGTTTGTAAAATTATACGTTCTTAAACTGTTAAGTGCAGTTTTTTATGCCCATCTGTCATCTGTTTTCCTGTGAAGTGTTCCAAACAGGTGATTTTAGTATTTTAAGTCCCAGCTTATTGGATTATTATATAAAATAAGAGTGAATATGCAGACATTAAACTCAAAACAGATAAATGTTTGGTTGCAAAAATTAATTTTTCAGTTTGAACATTAAAAACATTGTCTTTAGTGTATTGTACTTGATATAAGATGAAAAGAAAATCTTTGTATTCTGGTTTTATTTACTTTTTCAAAATGTCCCAACCTTATTAAAAATCAGGGTTTATAGTTAGAAAAGAATCAGCTTCCACTCTCACAGTTTGAAAATTTCATTCAGCTTGTTGATTAAAAGGCTGCAGGGTGGTGCAGCAGGTAGTGCTCATGCCTCACAGCAACAAGTTTATAGTTTGAGTTCTTGAGTAGGGTTCGGGTCAGGTGTAAGGTGGGTTCTGAGGAGATCCTAGGCTCAGACTTGTGTCATATTTTTCAGGTATCCCTTTGACCCAACTTGTTTTTATGTTTTGTTCAGGGAGAAGCCCAAGTACAAAATTAATATATAAAAGTGTGTAATAAAATTATTAAAAATGCTGTAAAACCTGGGTTGTGAGTAGGGTCTCTTGGACTGGGGAGGTCCTTTAGGCCCTTATAAAAGGGATTTCTGGTCCTTAGACTACCCTATAAGAGGGAGGGTTAGGCTTAGGCACGTTTTGGGACTTAGGTTAGGTTTAAGGAAATGAATGAGACAGGGTTAGTGACCCTCCACCCCACCAGATCATGAATCATGGGACCCCCCATTTTTACATCCTGGCTTAAGTAAAAAAAATCATGCATCACAGCTACACCACTCTATTGGCCCTTTTCCACTAGCTCGCCTTGGCCCTACTCTACTCGGCCCTACTTGATTTGCAGCGTGTTTCCACTAGCCTGGTACCTCCTAAAACGAGCTAGTTTTAGTGCCTACTCCGCTCTGGTTCCAAGCGAGCTGAGTCGATACTAAAAGATGACGTCAACGACTGCCAGCTACTGATTGGTCAGACAATGTCGTCATCGATGAGTCATGAGCGCGACGACCTAGCATACTAGCAGTAGCTACCATTAGCTTACTCTCAGACGTCTCTTTCTTTGCAGCTCGATTGCTCTCGTCCTCGGCTTCATTCTGTTGTATAGCTTCCAAAACTCTCCTGTGCTCCTCAAGGGGTATTTCTTCTTGCCACCTGCAGCCTTCTTCTGCTTTCCTTTTTTACTCGGTTTGTGACAAAAAGCCACAGATTGTTGTGTCACGCTCAAAATGACGTCACCGCAGTGCCGCTCAGCTGTTTACAGCGACACTGCACCCCGGGCATGCGACTGGGGCTAATGGAAAGCAGCACAAGGCGAGTAGAGTAGAGCTGGGCTAATGGAAAAGGGCCATATGTACATGTCTGCCATACTGGAGACAGGAAGGGGAGGCCCACATACACACAAATAAAAATTTGTTGCCTTCCCCAGTGCTTTTGCACCCCTCCCGGAAATTTCATTTTGGTGTGGGTGCTTTATGATAATAATAAGGAATAATAAATCAATAAGTGCATGCAAACCTAGAATTCATCAGTACATGATTTCTTTTGGGGTAACCCCCCCAACTCTAAGTTGCTCTTTTGTGAGTGCCTGTGTGCAGGGTTGTATGTCTCTAAATGCCAGCACTGCAGTTGAGGCGACCAGTCGAGGATGTACGCTGCCTCTCGCCCAGTGTGAGCCAGAATAGACCCCAGCCCCCTCCCTCATTACTTTGTCCTTTTTTCCTCTGTTTCGGTTTCACTTCTGTAGTTCCAACACTTATGCCATCCATCGTTTTATACAGTTCCTGGCAAAGTTGGTAGAGTCCTTTTTTCATGAGTCGTAATATTTTTAAGAAGTAAACCCTGGACAGATGGTATTAACTCCAGCCTTTACTGTATCGCACATTCTAAATCACTTCAAACCACATCCTCAAGTGGCTTGTTGCTGAAATGAAAACTTAATAGTGAGTTATTTGCTGTCCTAATGAGCTCTAATAAAAAAAGCATGACCTACATAGCACACACACACTCACACTCAGTATTTGCAGCCTCTGCTGCAGTAGAATCCCCTCAGATATCCAGTTTCGGCCCGCCTGTTCGGCCTCTTGCATTAGTGGCGTAGGAGAGCTGTGAACAGGGAGTATCAGATGCTGTAATATGGAAATTCCTCTGTAATGCAGAGGCTGCGGGATTGTGCGATTACTTAATTCATTTAGCTGAGTAAATGTTTCTGATCTGTTTCAGCACCAAGGGGAGGGGGTTCGAGTGTGTGTGAGAGGGGGTTGCTCTGATTTAGGGAGAGACGGCTACTCTGTTTTGGGCAAATCCAAGCAAGACTGGGGCCTCAGTAGCACCAGGTCGGTTTTTAAGGCTCCGGTTTCATGCACCCAGGGAACAAACCATTAAGAGAGAGCTTAGAGCCCACCACCGGTACCCACATGGCCGATCCCAGACACTGATTTGTGGCTCCTGACACTTTAATTCATTGGAAAACACTAGTCAGGACCCAGGAGTTAAGTAAGTCCATTAACACTGTGCAGAAGTAATGCTCTCCAGTGCGGTGCCAGCGCTGCCACCCAGCGTGATCAAGCACAGAGAGACGCTTATTTCACAGTGGGTGAATATTTCCTGGAAGTTTTACGCTCGGGCTGCTGACAACATAATATAAAACTAAGTTAGAGCGAAGTTTTAAACAATAAATAATCCTATTATCACAGTACTTTTCCCACATATGATTGCTCCTTTGGCGACTAAAATTTATGGATTACAGGCCACACTTGATGATGTTGCTGGGAGGCTGTTTGAATAAATGATCTTGTAGGTTTTCATTCAGATAAATGTCTGTTATAAGTCACTATCTATTGGCACAACAGCTGTTTTACATGCTGCCTTAGATTCATATGATAGTCAAATTTTGAAATGTACATTTTTCTCAGGTATGATTTTTATCATTGCACATCTCACACTATTGTAGTTTTATCTTCTACCTTGTATGTACTGATTAGGTCTCCAGCATAATAGCATTTGTTCATGAATAATCAGAATTACTGCATGATAAACGTCTGGTCTCATTGAATCTTAAACCTGTGACCCACATATAAAACATTTTAGAGAGGATAGACAAACAAACAGACTAACTGACTGACCAGTCAACCCACAGGCCAAACACCAAATAAAATAAAATAAAATTAGATCACAGTAGATGTAGCCTTTTGCTCAAAGCATATTTTTAACATTTCTTTTTTTTAATTGCCAAAACATGATGGTGCAACACTGCAGTAAAATATGTCACCCTCACATCTCCATGCCATTTCCCACTCTTATTAGTTCGGCTGCATTTTTTATTTTTGTAATGCATGCATGCAGAAAATTCAAAGCTGTCAATCAAATAGAGCTCAAGACATTTTTCTTGCAGGACAACCCTGAGCTATTAGAATATTTAAACTGCATTGATACTGTCCTGTAAGAAGCTTTATGACCAAAGAGATAAAACAAAAATCAGACCAGGATTGAAGTCTTCCAGAATTTTTCATCCAAATCACATCAATATGTATCATGAATTAACCTTTTCAAATCTGAATAGACTTCCCTCAAGCCTTGACCATTGTGGGCTAGAATTAAAAGTATGCAATTGACTCATGGCAGAAACTGTTTACTTATTTACGGTTACATGGTGTTAACAGACAAATGTTCATATTTGTAGATAGTTGCCTAAAAAGCTGAAAAAAAATTCTGCAGATATAAAATCGACCATAAATATCCCAAATACTTTTTGTAATACTGGCAAAGTGTACATCACATCATGATGGCTTACCTAATCACCACTGTCAACTTTTGTGAATCAAAAATATAATTTATTAAGGAATAAGATGTTTTTCATGCTTCACACCTTTTTCTGACACGAGTGGACTGTGATAATGAGAGGACGAGGTCAGTTCTAGTTAAGTTGAGGCTTTGTGCTCTAAGAAATCATCATATCGTTATCAACTAGAGATGTGAAAAAATATTGATACAGCAATATGTCGTGATATTTAGACCTCTGATACAATATCGATATTTGCCAAATCTTAATATCGATTTTTTGTTAAAAAATAAAAACTCATACGTATCGTATCGTGAAGTTCTTGCAAATACACACCTCTACTATCAATGATAATAAGTTTGGAAATAGAATATTGGCAAAAATCCCTGAAAGCGCGACAGGATTGGATTATTAGTCATTTGGAAGACACTGAGCCGTGTTTGGTGCCTGATGAAGTCAGGTACCTCATAAATCAGCAAGACATGAAAACTTGGGAGCTAATTTGCAGACTTCACCCACACTTGTTAAACTGTCAACACAATATTGAGCAATATGATCACGTCACAAACAGCCTCTTCTCCATTTTAAACAGACCTATGCTACAAAATGTTTTTTTTTCGCCTTCTGATGAAGACTGACCCTAAAACATAAAACCTGCACAGCTCTACCCACATCCATCTGTCCATCTATCATCTGTTCTGCTTATCCCTTTACGGGCTGGAGCCTAAAACAGGCGACATTGGGTGAGAGCTGCGGTACACCCTGGAGCGTCCGCCAGCAGATCGCAGGGCCACAGAAAATCATTGACACACTTGCCCACACTTAAGGACAGTTTAAAGTCGTCACTTAACCTAACAAGCATGTTTTTTGGTCTTTTGGAGGAAGCCTGAGTGCATGGAGAGAACCGCTACATGCACAGGGAGAACATGCAAACTTCTTACAGAAAGACGCTGACTGACAACTTTGTTGCTGTGAGGCACATACACTGACCGCTGTTCCACTGTGTCAGCCACCTTTACAACAGATACACTGTAGGGATGTGCGATATGATGATATTAAATCGTTAAGGATTATAACGTGGGGATGATCTGATAAAGCAGAAAGATCGTCAGAGACTTTGACGTGTACCCGACTAGCCAATTGTAGCACAAAATGCGCAGTGCATGGTGGGATCTCCTGTTTGGTTATGTAGCATGAAGCCATGGCAGAAAGAGAAAAGGAGATAAAAGCTTGAAGATGTCTGAACAAAAATCTGTTCTAAAGCAGCTGTATTATTCACTCAAGTTATAGACATTGCAGTTAGATAACATTTGTTTTAAATTGTTTCACTTTAAGAGATAATGTTGATATTGTTGTTCATTAACTTTTATGTTTACATTTATTGCACGTTTTTATAAAAAATGCACTATTTAAATTAAAATCTGTTCAGAAAGTTTCTTTGGCTTTATTTGTCCTTTTTTTTTCTTTTAGGGTTTTACATGTTTTATATGTTAAACATAGGGAAAAAATAGTCAAACATGCAAATTAGTCCAGAAAAATCAATGTAAAAAAGAATTGTGATAAAATCGTGATCGTGGTTTTATTTTTTAAAAAAACGTGATATGATATTTTTGCCATATCGCCCACCCCAATCACATACCTAATAACATTGAATATAGCAGATACAGTTTAAAAGATTTGAGAGGTTTGAGGATAAAACAGGAATTCTAATAATTTTCCAATTCCTGTTTTCAGTCCATGATAATGAAGGCTGATACTGTGACTCTGAAAGCTTTGTGACTTTTATTAATGCAATAAAGATTAAATCATTGTTCATTTGTGTCACAGGAGATCACGTAATGACTAAGTGATGAATGAATTAAGGATTATACAGCCATGTCAGCACCCAATCGATAGCAGTAATTAAACCAAAGGGAAGAAACAAAGTGTAAGATTTCATCACCTTCTTTGCCTCTAATTACACTAAATGAAATAATGAAGATGTGATCATTCCCTCCACTCAGTCCCTGTCTGGATTTTCAACACAACATAAAGTCAAAGATGCATTTTATCAGCTGCTGTATTCACTGAATGCATCATATCCCCACAGATGAGCCTCTCAAAATGATTTCATTGTTCTCTAATCCATTATATGGAGCCGCCATGTCAGCTGAGCTGTAAATGAGTCAAAACACAGCTGCTGCTGGGGGAAGGAAAACACACGGCCAAATTCAACTCCAGAAAAGTGGAAAAAAGGTGGAGTTGAGAAGCTGTGAAAACTATCTGACAGATTTGATATGCTCTGCAATGTGGGACAGAGTTATTAATTTGTGGAGAGGGCCTGTTAAATCTATCTATCCATTATTCTAAGAGGGATCTAAAAGACGTCTGCAGCCTCAGGGTCAGCTGCCAGTGAGCCTGATCTGTTGTTTTTACAGTTTAAACTCGGTTTATCTTCCGTTTTAAGACAAGTATTACTGTTCTTAATGTTTGTAGGGGGAGACTTTGCAGCGCCACCCAGTGGACATGACGCACATTCCCTGCACTTCAAGATGCTTTCTGTAACGTCTGTCATCTCTCAGATTAGATCCCTCTGTCACATTTTGGGGATCCAAAATCTGAAAATCTGAATGCTGTTCTGGGATTTTTTGGGGGATGGGAGGGTTTATTAACATTGTGAGATAGGGCAGTTCTCCACTGTTTTTGCTAATAATCAGTTTCTCAATGGATTTTGCTGATATGTCAGGGATGTTGGTCATGACACACAGGACAGGTGGTTACATCTTTTGGTGGTGGTTGGAATCCTGGATCTGAATTTGTCACCAGTGCAAGACAGGACAGTTTTCCACATATTTGACAATAACTCACCTGACAGTTTTTAGTAAAGACTTGGCAGAGGTTTGTGACCATGGCAGACACGTGACACTCTTGATATTAAATGTAGTACTGCAGCAATATATTGATTAAAGTGATTAATTGAAAATGATTTCCGCAGAAGATTTAAAATAACAAAATCCTGATTTATTTTCTCATCTTTTTCCAATCATGAGTTTTTGCAATGTTGAAAATATAATTAATGAAAATGTACACTTTTCATGATGATAGGCCTTGTCAGGTTTTGCAGCACATGTTTAAACTTATGTTTCTTTATTGATATTAAGTATTGATCAGAAGGTACCATGTTACTTTATTGTGAAAAAAGCTCATCCTTCTGTCTTTATGTAGACAGACCTCCCTACATTCAAACTACATATTCAACATTATGTGAAAAAATTACAGCATGCATTTTATCTATAAGAGAATAGGTCTGTTTGGTTTTAGAGCATATTTTGACAACATTCAGGCAAAATTTAGTTTACATAATTTTTGTGTCACTTGCAGGTTTTTGAGTTTGTTTGTCTGTCCGCCCCTCTGTGAATAAGATAACTCAAAAAGTTATGGATGGATTTTGATTAAATTTTCAGGAAATGTTCAGCATGGGAAAAGAAAGAACTGATTCGATTTTGGTGTTGATCCGGATCAGCGTCTGGCTGCCATGGTGAAAAATGTGATTTTTGTGAATAACCACTGAACTAAAATAGATACCATTATGAATCCAATTGCTAATGGTATGTTTTCATGGTCAAGGAATCTAAATATTTTGATGAAATAAAGGTAGGACTAATATTTATGGTGAAAATTACAATATGGGTGAGGACTGTGGCGCTTGCCGAGGTCTGTGCTCTCCGAGTGCTTTTCTAGTTATTATTAGTTTTGAGAGGGAAATAAACAGTTAAAATCATCACTCGAGTTTTGTGGAAAATTGTAGGGACTTTATTTCTAGGTAATATTGCCCCGCCCTGCACTCGTGGTTTCACTCTCAAAGTTGTGCAGCATTGTTTAGTTAGAAATCAAAACACAATTCCGATCACTTATTCCCACTTCAGACATGACTTTTGACTTCTGTGTGATCACTTCTGCTGACTACCTCTGATGACGTCCATGATTTGTGAGTTGTGCAGAACAAAGTGAAAGGAACTGAAAAGGGAATCGATACGCAAAATACTAATGGTATCATTTCCACTAGAGAGTTGTCAATTCTTAACTGGAATTGTTTTTTTCCATCCTTAGCAGAGCCAGCCCTACCCAATGTGGTGTCCTAAGCCAGAAATTATAATGGGCTCACCTCCATCTGTGATTTACATACACTTACAAAAGAAATGGAATAGCCTTGTTTTACCATTGTCTTACATTTTTAAGATCACATCACCCGATTCAAGTGCTTGACAAATTACAAATTTATACAGAAATATCTGAAAAGCAGTATAAATACTCTTACCACAAAACAAAATCCTGTAAATAAGTGAATAACTAATAATAGTAAAAAGTTATAAATACAACCATCAACATCAAACAGTTTTAACAACCACAGAGTTTGCACACAATATCTCATTACACCATCGGTCATTGCTCTACATTTGAATCAATGGGAGCTTTTCCAGTAAAGAGTTAATAGTGATAACTCTGGAGGCCACAGTGCCCTTAGCATGTGCTTATATTGACTAATAAGTCGGCCAGCTCTGATCTGAGCGCCTACAAGTAAAATTAATTTGGCTAACTTTTCAGGGCCTTACTTCTGACCTTATGGTCTGCTTTCCTGATCTATTTTAGACAACTTTTTTTCTGTTAAGATCTCTTGACTATAATTAAGATTATATAAAATATTGAAAATCAAGAATTAGATATCTTTAATATCAAGGAGGTCAAATAAGTACCGGTATGTTAATGTTCTTTTCCATTTCATTTAGGACTGCTTTTAATACCCAGTAGTGTGCTGACACTTTTATTTGATTTTATTTTTTCTCGTTTCGATTATATTGCTTTTAATTGTTTTTATGTATTGTTTTTATTGACTATCTGTTGTAAAGCACTTTGGTTCACCAAAAGAGTTGCTGTAAAGGGCGATAAAGAACATTTACATCTTTAACCAACAGCCGTGAATAACTTAAATAAATTAATAAGAGCTTCAGAGTCATGTTTATGAGTAAACTGCTGTGTGTTCATGCTACTCTAAAGAATCATGAAGCACCCTGTCAGTGGTTCAGTGTGAGAGGTTGTGGGTCTCACAGCAGTGCCAGTAGGATCTGTTGGGGGGTAGCAGAGCCTTGGAGGTCCTGGTTTTACAGTGCAGCAGTTCACCAAGTATACATCAGGCCCCCGCTCTGCCAGGACTGGAGTTTGTCACATGCAGATTTATGTTCCTCTCTATTAAAACCTCTTTACAAGCCCACCGAGGCTCCTGGTGATGTGGAGAGGCCGAGAGAGTGGAAATGTACGCAGAGCCCTGAAATGAAAGGATAAAGAACGTTGGACTACAGAAACCAAACAGACTTTAATGAGTGTGAGGGAGTTTTGGGAAAGTGTGTGTCAATGCCAGATCACTGAAGTCTGATCCATTTAGTGAGGGTGCAGTTAGTGTGCAGCTACATCACTGAGATTTAAAGGAGTATGCCACTTATTTCATGTCCCTCTTTTTATGTGAATGTGACAAAAATCTCAAGTGCAGTGCCCCCTTTTTACACAAGGGGGCATTATTTCCTGGTAACTCATGAGTCTTTGCAGTACATTAAGTCACCGGCTGGTTGTGACTCTGATGTGACATTACTGAAAAAGTTTAAATCACTTTGCTGCCCCCTGTCAGGGCATGTGGAGAGGAAGCAGGGTGGACATATGGAGGGGAGGTGTCTTACCCTCCCTGTCTCTGTCCCTTTTGACTCTTTAAGCCAGACACCTGCATTATGACAAAAATATGCATCACTTACCAACAGATGGGTTATTTTAGGCTTGAGGTGAATTTTGGTTTGTCGTTAGTTACCTTTTTTTATGGCAGTTAACATACATCCGGTATGTGGTCTTAAGGCTGAATTAGATAGAGACCACCTTCACATTTAGTGTATATCACACTTAATGGTTTATTGTATCATATCATAGAAGGGTGTATCATTCGTCATTCCATATAACATACCTTTTTAAATTATATATAAACAGCCACATCATAAACAGCATCTTATTGTACTCCATATGGTATTGTTTGATGTATTATGTGGTATCCTGTCTTTGACATATCCCATCATCTCTTATTTGATGTTACACTGTATGCTGTTGTGTTGGGTGCCCTTATCCATGGTAATACTTTCATTTGACATGTATCTATTAGTTTGTTGTGCGTGTGGTATATTGCCTATTTTTATTTTTATTTTGTAACAGCTACATGGTTTATAATTTATTGTACTCTGTCATAATATGATTACTGTACCACATGGTATATTACATTATATAGTCTAACCATATTCTTTTTAAAATTAATTTATTTGGGATTTTGTGCCTTTATTGATAGGAGAGAATGAAAGTGGATAGGCTTGAGAGAGAGTAGTGGAAGACTCTCTGCAAACTGGTAACAGGCTGGATTCAAACCCGGGCCATCAGAATCATGTATATGGGATGTGCCTGATTGCTAACCACTCCGCTAAACCGGCTACCCACTATAACCATTATCTATGGTAAATTGTATCACTTTGTATATTGTACTTTTAACTGTGTATGATATGCTTTGTGATACTTTGTGCCTTAAAGTAGGACTTTATTGTATGCATTTATTGCATTGTATGCAGCTATAGCTCACAACACTGTAGCTTTTATATCAGGCGTATGTTTGTGCTAGGATTGTCACCTTGTACTTGATATATGAATATCCGTTAGAACTCATTTTCGAAGTGTATCAAAGTTGAAAACAGTACAGCAGCAATATAGAGTGCTTAGAGTAGTGAACCATCCCATCCAATGAAGTGCACTCCCGGCCTGACCATCCATTGCACTCTTGACCTTAACAGCAAGACAGTTTAGCTTGAGAAAATGGAGGAAAGGCAAAGCCACTCTTAACCTTTAACAACAACATCAGACCATCTAATGAGTGCCAAGTGGAAACGCTTTGGGCTCCATGCCCACTGGCTGGACAGTGTGTTGATTATGTACAAAGCAGCTGGGCCACTCCTCATCCACAACAAATCTGCAGGCCCGTTTGTTGGCCTTTCATCAAAGTGCAGCAGCGGAGGAGGAGGCTCGTCAAGTGCTCAGACTCAAGTGACCTCGTACTCCTCAGCAGGCCCCCCATCATAGGTGTGGACAAAAGGCTTTCAGAGATGAGATTGAAAGATTCATATACAAGGACATTTGGTCCACTGGTGTGGCCGTAATCAGACAAGGTCCTAATTTACCATTTCTGCTTAGACAAGGTAAATGTGCCCCCACCCCAAGGAAGCTGTTTGTATGTAATAGGAAACCATACAATGAGAGAAGAACCCAGCCATTTAGAATTAAACCGTTAATTATGGCCAAATTTAAAGGCTGTAAATGATCAGGGACCCACCAGAACCCTCATATAACAGTAAAAGGACACTCGAGTACTTGACTCCTTTTTTTCCTTTAATGACAATATTGTTGCAGTGTGAGGACCTCTGCCCCTATAAAAGAAGAAAATCACAAAACTTGAAAAGGGGGTTTGTGTCTGTCTGCGTAAATTCGCTTCCAGACTCTACAAACTCTTTTCTGGTAATATCAATGTCTCCAAAGACACTGATTGATGATGAAAAACAGTAAGGAGGCCCATAGTACTGTAATCACCAGTGTCACTATTCAGCTTAACGCCACATGAATGGAATGGTCACACTGGTTCTGTTTAACAGACAATTAAAAAGATAAAAAAACTGACATGTGAGTTGTACCATGGAGTACCCAGGGTCTGCACCATTGCCTGCTTTTTGGAAAGCACTGTTTTACCACATTATTTATAGAATAATGTTATATATCGCATGAGTTTAACGGACTATATTTATCGTATATCACTGTATAGCTTGTTATCCTCTAGTGTGGTATTCTAATTCCTCTAGGTAGTTTGTTTATTCGTCCACGTCTAGACCAGCTAGACCTATTTTACCAATGTTTCTACTAGGGCTGAACGATTTGAGAAAATCTAATTGCGATATTTTTCCCCAATATTGCAATTGCGATTTACTCTGCGATTGTTTTAATGTTCCTCATCTTATGTATTCTTAAACAAACATAAGCAGTAGATCATTTTATAGTATAACCAATATTACATTAAATTAATCTAAGGATAAAAGATTTGAGAAAAAGGTATGAAATTGTAAAAACTGGGTAAAAAAAAAAAGTGGTACGGAAGTGGAAAAAAGTTAATAGGTGGCCAAAAAAAAGATGAATGGGAGCAAGATAGGCATAAAGCTGTAAAAACTGGGTTAAAAAAGGTTAAAATAGGCATGAAATTGCAAGAAACTACATCACAGTGCCAAATTTTGGGTTAAAAGTATTGCACTGTCTGCAATTGGAAAGTTGCAACAAGCCATATTGCGATTTAATCTAATTTGCAATTAATTGTTCAGCCCTTGTTTCTACTATTAGTTCTTTTATGTGTGCAATAAAATACTGTGTCCTTTTTTTGTGGTATATTTTACACCATCATATGGTGTCATATGATGTGCTGTATTGATTGTATTATTTTCTATTATTCATTATATACTATTTCATAGATTTTTATATAATTTATTTGTATGGTTTATTGTTTTCTTTCATATCAGGTCACAGTTGTTCACAGATTACGTCCCTCTTAGTGATGTATCTTAATCAGATTCCTAGAGAGAATTTTAATTTCTTCAATAGCTGCAGTCAGGCGTAGCGAATAAAGGTGAATCAGAAGTCAAGTGGAGGAGTGAAAAAGTTCAGCAGCCTGCTCTGCAAAGCTGAAGGCAGACATATGACCGTCCTGTCCTCCTTCCTCAGCCCTCCTGGTGTTTGTCAGAGTAATAAAGCTGTCCCATAACCCCATAACCTCTGCAATATTCATGATGCAAAGTTTGTGCCTCGGCGTCCAAGTCTTAGCCGTCTGTTCCCAGGCTAAACCATAACAAGGACTTTGTCTACCTGGTTACTACGAGACGAGCTAATCCAGACTCCCAACAACACAGCTCTGCTCTTTAAAACACACTCCTCATTGGTTCACAGAGAGCCTTCCCGCTCTGTTTACTGATGTCACAGGCTAGACGTGGCCCATAATAGGCAATGGCTCATCTCAACATTACGAGCTGTTTATAATGCAAGTGAAAAATGACACTTTTATTGCCTGTTGCTGTGTCCGTCTGTCCCGTATCTCCCCCCAGGTCGGTCCTACCTGCTGCTGTCAAATAAATGAAGCACTTCTGTGAGAAAATAAGTCAACAAGGAGACAGAGAGAGAGGAGTATAAACAAAACGGAGAGGGAGGGAGGAAGAGAGAGGGCCGATCTGGACAATGACAGCTTAAACACAGGATCTCATAAACATGCATTAATCAGAGCTGAGGGCTGTTGGAGCTGCTGTGGAAGACAAAAAAGAGACAGGCAGGAAGAGACAAGAGGGTGGAAGGATGATTCACACTTTGTGCTCAGGTCAAGTTGTGCCTTCTCTCGGGTCAGAGAGTGACATTTTGACAACTGAGACACCATGAACAACACAGCAGCACTAGCAGGAAGTACCAGCTGCAAGTTTATTGTTGCTGCATTGATCCCAGCTAAAGAGGATGGTCTTACCTGTTAGCCATCTCCTAATGTGATGTGTTCAGTTGTTCAATGTGGCAGTGTCACCTAAGCTTCCCTAAATGAGTGTAAAGCTTTTCTTTGTCTGAGGGTTTGTATCACCAATCACTGCTGAGCAGCTTGTGCATTTTAGGGTGTCACTTTATTCTTGTTATCCAAATATCCATTCAACCTCTGGGGTAAAAAATTGTATTCAAACTGTAAATATGACTTTTCCAATTGAAAATATATGGAGCAACAGGACATGGAAGTGCCTGTAGCCATGAAGCATTTGATCCAACAGAGGGCACTCTCACTTGACCACCCATACACCCAGAGAAGAAGAAAAGGCAGCAGTCCCTTTTAGTACTGGGCTTCTTGTTTGGGAGCTTGTTCAAACTGAGCGACTCCTGTGAAAGAAACATGAGTGCCAAACTTGATGAGAGAGACAACTCCTTTGGTGGAGAGACTCAGTGTTTGCTGGAAACCCTCTTTCAGTTGGCTTCTTAATATTGGTGTGTGCCAGAAAGCCTGCTGGTGCTGTTCCCATCAGCAGGTAAATTGATAATTAAAGAACTGTAGCTCTCAGTTCAGAGCAAGCTCATAGACTTGTGTCTCTGGCAAATAATGTAAGTGTGACAATTAATGTTTTCCATGTGTTTCAGAGGAAACTTGTTTACATAATGGCAAACTCCACTGTGCTTTGTTACAGAGTAGGTAACCTAAAAGAGAAGTAAAATGATTCACTTGAAGAGTGCTGGAGGTTTAAATGTTTTCATATACTAGATATACAATGTTCAAAAAACACTAGAATTTGATTTTTGGAAAGTGATAGCCCTAGAGCATATGTTGATCAGCTTTTTCTCATTTATCGCTTTCACACTAAGATTACACACAGGATTTTTTTAAACAAGTGTTTACCCCCTAACAATCGGCAAGTGACTCGTTTCCCACCGCCAGCAGACCCGGCATCTAATCGGCAGACGAGGTGCATGGCTTTTTTTTCCCTCTGGCACATCAAGATGATGTCATCACATTGATGACATCATCTGCGCGACAAAACCCCTCCATGTAAAAAATGGAAAGGAGCATGAAGGCTGTGGATACAGTTTTCTTTACTTTTTACTTTTGTACCTTTTTAACAATGTACAAACTTGGGGTGCTGGTTTGGCGGGGTGGTTAGCAACCAGGCACCCCATGTACTTGCTTCTGCCGGTCCAGGTTCGAATCCCGCCTGTGACCAATTTGCAGAGTGTCTTCCCCTACTCTCTCACCCCCTTTCACAAGCCTATCCACTGTCTCTCTCTCCTATAAATAAAGGCACAAAATGCCCCCCCCCCAAAAAAAATGTACAAACTTGTTGCTGATGATACAAAAGGTGGATGGCGTTCATTGCTGAGACGGTAAAGAGCCACGTAAGTTACCAACGGATGGGGGGTGCACGAGATATGATGCCATGGAGACATTATGCCGACGTCGATTGTTGGTGAGCTGATTAAAACTCATGTCGCTTGCAGGGTCAGTTGAAATGCCGATTAAACCCTTTCAAACTGCCGACAGGAGCCGATTGTTACGAGGTTTAAACAATTTTTTTAGCCAGTCTGAAAGGGGTATTAGAGACCCGCCATGGAAGCTGTCCTTAGGCTGCTCTAACGTAGTCATTTGTTGTTGAGGTTTTGAAGATGCAACATAAACAACTGGATGTGCTGGAAAAAAAGAAACTTTATCTTATTGTCCCCAGTGTCTTGCATCTTGTGACGTCCTCCTCATTCGAGACCTTTCTTTGACTCAAACTCAGCGCTGGAATCTAGTGTTCATTCCCAAATGAAGCCAAATAAACCTTATGTGTCAGAAAGCACACTCCAAATATTTGACACCATTTGAGACCAGCAGAGGGCAGCATCCAATCATGGATTCATCTCCTCCTGTCTCTTCAGTCTAGAGCTCCTGCAGGGAGCCTCAGTGTTCCTCTGAGCTTCTCTCTTCTCTTATCACAGTCTGAGCTATTTATAAAAGTCCTGATTCAGCTGCACTCATATTTCCATTCTAAAAAAATACAGAGAGAGCCTAAAAGAACAAAGTATGCTTAAAGTCACTCTTCGAGCAGATTCCAGATTAGATTTGTTCTTACAAACTTCTGCACGTGCGTGATCATCAGGACATGAGATACCATTGTATGAGCAGTAATTACAGTTGATGGTTATCCAAAGACTTTTTTGTCTGTTTCTCTTGTGTGTTGAATTCAGTGTTGTATTTCGTGCATTACGCCCTCACAATCCTGCATTTGTTGATTCAAAGAATACACAGAGCACTGATATCCTGGGGAGAGCATTTCTACCTGTACCCCTAGCTTTTCATCTCTACTCAAGCAAGAATTGGAGCACCCTACCTCTTCACGTGAATCCACAAAACGTTGTATTGAGGTGTATTGGGATTGAACCTTTCTCTCTCTGTCAGCCCTGTGAGTGGCAAGGGACCAGTCAGTCAATCAGATAATAGATCAAATTTTTAATACAAGACAAAGTGGTACAAAGTGCTTTGCATACAGAGAAAATAAATGTATGAAATCCAAATTTTTACTTTTGTGTAACTTCAAATCTGCTAAAACAAATTAAAAACAACAAAAAGGAAAAAAAAGCTAAGATTGAGGGAAACAGAAACTAAAGGAGTAAGTGCCTAAGGAAACCCCACAAGTCCATGAGAATGAAAACTGGAGGGCCATTCAAAACATTTAAATAATAATAATAATAATGCATTTTATTTAAAAGCGCCTTTCAAAACACCCAAGGACACTATACAGGATAAAACAACAGCAATAAAATCAACAAAGCAATACAACTGTAAAATCTAGGGCTGTAAAGTCCAAGTCGACTGGTCGACTAATTGGTCGATGCGTGCTCAGTCGACCAAAATTCTGATTGGTCGACCAAATGTGTCAATTTATTTTTTTCCCCTGCAGTTCATTTCATCAGGAGAAACGTATCAAGTGAAATGAGGGTATTTTCTGAGCACCCCCATCATGTCTCAGAACACCATTTTAATGTATTTATCGTTCATTTCAATATTTTTATTTAAGAACATTTCAATATTCTAGTCAAATAATCGTTTATTCGTTTTATAACTGCATACGCACATGCTCGCTGCCCGCTGCAACAGCGGCATCCCTCACCCAGTCCGCACTGGATTTTTATGCCTCATATAAACACCCAAATGCATAAACAACATCACAGAAGGAATTGACAGTTTTATTTCAGGATATGAGGCCCATTGGTGTCGTGGAAGGCCAAGAAAAACATTGAAACCTGGATATTCAGTGCCAGCGCGCCAGACAATTACGCACACCCTCACGGCAAAATACGAGGGAGTAAAAAGAGAAAGTTTCCGAGTTAATAGATAAAGATAACAGATGTGTACGTCTCTTCGAATGGAGTCCTATATGACAGTGACTGCCCATTTCATTGATAAGACTGGAAAGCAAAGAGTCTTGTGTTGAGAGAAAAAAAATAGAAGAGGCGCACACAGGGGAAAAACATCGCTGCACGATTATAAGCTGCCTATGCCTTCAAAGTTCCAGCAGGAAAAGTGTCTGTTGTAGTGAACAACATGGTTATTATGAAACTCTGTGTGGAAACACTAAAAGAGTCCCATGAATATCCAGGTTCCAATGTTTTTCTGGATATTCAGTGCCAGCGGGCCTCACAATTACGCATGCACTAACGGCAAAATACGAGGAAGTAAAAAATAGAAAGCTTCCGAGTTAATAGATAAAGATAACAGATGTGTACGTCTCTTCGAATGGAGTCCTATATGACAGTGACTGTCCATATTATTGATAAAGACAGGAAAGCAAAGAGTCTTGTGTTGAGAGAAAGAAAGGAGGGAAAGAGGCGCACACAGGGTCGATTTTTGGTCGACAATTGCTGTGTTTTAGTCGACCAACAATTTCTTTGGTTGATTACAGCCCTATTAAAATCATCAAAATACAATAGACAAGTCCGGTTTCCGAATGTGTGGTGGGAGAGAGTTCCAGAGCTGGGGAGCAGAACGATTATAATTTAATAAGAGTGGAGCACATCAGTTGTATGGTACATAAAAACAGAGAAAATATTGAAATATTAAACCAGCCAAATGTTAAAAATAGCACTGACATACTTTCTGGCTGATTAAATTAAAAAAAATGAAACAAAATACAAAAAAAAAAATGGTCAAGCATAAAAAGACAATGTTGATTTAAATATATTGTCCAGTAAAACAAAATTTAACTAGTTAAATAATGAAAAAGTAACCTGAAATAGCCTTTAACTATCAGCAGTGAGACCATAAGGGTTGATCTTGAGTTTGCTTTTAAACACTGACATGCTGTGCTGCAGATATGGCCGTAATAAATAAAAGCTGACTCACTGTTGATCTTTGTTCAGACTTTTGGCACTACTAAAAAAACTACCTATGGACCCAAGGGCTCTCATGGGCTCATTTGATAAAAGCAATCAACTGGCTTCCAGTTTCTGCAAGGATAGATTTTAAAATTTTACTTTTTGTTTTTAAAGCCCTTAATGGCTTTGCACCTATTTATTTGAGTGAGCTTCTCTCTGTTCGAAGCCCCAACAGGGAGTTATGGTCTTCTCATCAGCTGCTCTTAGAAGTTCATACCACCAGGTATAAGCACTGGGGTGATTGGGCTTTTTCAGTCGTTGGACCCAGACTCTGCGACAAACTCTCCCCTATCATACGCACCATTACCGACTTTGGCCTTTTCAAAGCCCGGCTTAAAACGTATTTTTTTCAGACTGGCTTTTAATATGCAGTAATGTGGTGACATGTTATTTTATTTTATTTTGTTTTATCTGTTTTTATTTTCCTGACGTGCTTTCTTTTAATCTGCTTTTATTTCTTATCTTATCTATTTTTATCTGGAAAGCACTTTGGTCACCTCGAGTGTTGTAAAGTGCTCTAAATATAAATGTTGATTGATTGATTTATTGATTGATAAATAAGGTGAAGCAAGACAAATAACTTATTTATGAGCCAATTTAAGAACCCTTAAGTCAAAAGTTGTGGCAGACAGGCTGCAGAAGTGGTCATATTTTTAACCCAAGGACTGCAGTGCAACATTGAATATCATCAGTGACACGTGTTTGACATTGTTGTCGCTGAAAATCTTTGTAGGCCATCTTTTAAATCAATAAGGCAACCGCTAAGGAATCAAATCAATAGGCAGATAATTTAATGGCATTGGTGTCAATAAATCTTAAAAGTTCTTCTTCCTTATTCTCAACTTGCCCATTGTGAACTCGTTTAGGTTCCTGGCCCTCATGACCCAAAAGGTGCCAAACCAAACAGGAAAGATGTGAAAGAATCCATTCATGCTTTTTTTCCCTTGTCAGATGTTTATTTTGGTTGCAGAGGTCAGGACCATAGAGGAGTTTACTCTGTGCCATCTCTTGCTCCAGATGACATCATCAGCCCAGTAACTGTATCAGGACCCATCGTGGGGGTATTTTAGCTTCAACCGGAGGAGGTGGAGACGTGCCATTCATCTTCATATACAGTCAATGGTTTAAACAGATACTACTTTTATTTTGGAAACGGTCTCTGCTTCCTGTCCACTAAATCACAGACTGTCCTCGATACCTGCTTGAAGCCTCGTTCGCCTTTAATCCTCTCAGTTGGAGGTATGCGTCCATCAATTCAGAAATGCCATTATTGGCCATTTGTTTGTCTTTCCAACTATTACTCTCCCTCTTGCCTGTCCCATTTTTGACCCCTTACTTAATGGTCCCTACGAAGGACCTGCTTGTGTGTCCGTCCTGACCCACCACACCTGTCTGATCTTTATTTTTATACCTTTTTCCATGCAGATAAATAAAGTAAATAAAGACCTGAGCTGGCACACGTGTGGTGACTCAAATTCCGTCTAAAAGAAGAGAGTCGCTCTCATATCTATTCAAGGACGAGGTTTTGAATGAGGTTCCAGTTACCATGGAAAAAATGTACCTCTGTCCCACAACCAAAAATGAAGCCTGAGGCAACTTAATACAGCAACAACATGCCTCCACGCAGAGAGACATGCAACATTACACCATGTCATATCGGAAAACAGGAGATAAATTAAACCAAAAGAGTGAACGCTGCCTCTGAATCTTCCAGTATGTCTGCTTATTAAAGGGTGCTTGTGTTGTGAAGATTGATAGATGACAACAAAAGGGAGCCACTTTCATCATCCTGCTGCTTTTCAGGCTTCATGATATTTTAGCCGCGTGATTGAGTTGCATGGCTAGTTTATTAAACTCTGCAGCTGTTGTTTGTGAGGGCACCTAGGAAACAGAGGTAATTGATGGACCTATTGGGTTTCACTTGCTGCATATGAAACCTCCTCGTCCGTGAAAGTCAAGGATACTAATACGAGCTCAACTTTGCACCCCAGCTCGCAGTATACACACAAAACAGTTAGTGACAGGCTGAGTTACTACGAGCCGTAGTGAGTTATTGCGTGTGTGTTCTGCACATACATGCACACATGGTCTCTCCTGTATGTCTGTTTTAAAGGTCAGAGTCTATTTATAGAGCAGCGGTAGGACATGGATTTTATTTTTACGATCTGGGATTAGTACAAAAGATCTGATGCCCACCTGGGATGCTGTGCTCACAGTTTTGTATTACTTAACCCTCATAAGTATAAAATAGCGCCATACTGAAGGATAACAACAACCATAGGACATCAACATATGACAGAGAGAAATGTACTATTACCTCTACCAAGGAGGTTGTGTTTGTGCCAACATTTGATTGTTAGTTTTTGATCAGGACAACTTCAGAAGTAACTAGAAAGCACTTAAAGAGCGCAAACCTCCTCTAAGGTGGCTCTCATATATACACTAGTTCCATGAGAAAATTTCCATCATAATGTGATTCCTTGGCCCTAAAAACCCAAACTGAGCACTCTGAATCATGTTGAAATCATTATTAGTTAAACAGTTATTGAGCAAAAAACATTGTTCACTAATGATGGTTTTCTGGATCAACACCAAAATCTAATTTTTAAGTTGGGCTTTAACCAATATCTCCTGAAAAATATCTGTAGTTATTGTGAAATCTAAAATCGAAGCTAATAAACAGATGTTGATTACATTTTTAGAGGAAGTTAGTCATGGCATAAGGAAGAAGTTATATGGTTTTGGTGGTGATTTGGATCCAGTACTCTTTTTTTAAAGATTTGTTAACATTGTAAGATAGGGCAGTTTTCCACATCTTTGCCGTTTAGTCTGAGTTTTTAACTGATTTTCATCACATTTTCAGGGAGTGTTGGTCATGACACAAGGAAGAACTGATGAGACTTTGTCAGTGATCCAAATCACAATGCACTCCTAGGATTTTTTTAAAGATTTGTTAACATTGCAATAAGGGGCAGTTTTCTCTCATTTTCCTCATTAACTTTCTAAGAATGTCAGATGTGTCATGGCATGTTTGTGCTCTGCAAGCACTTCTAATTACCTCCACGAAGGAGGTTATTTTTTACTGTCATTTGTCCATTTGCTCGTTTGTCTGTAAAAAGATATCTCCAAAAGGTTTTAGAGGATTTTTTTTTATTTTCAGGGAATGTTTTGCATCACACAATTAAAGGTGCAGTGTGTAGAATTTGGCATTTTAGCGACATCTAGCGTTTAGATTCTAGAATGAACCTAACCGTAGCCAAAACGTCACGTCGCTGAGCAACGGAATCCTGTGAAGACCAAAAAGGATCCTGAAACAGCACACAATTTATGTTGTCTGTGTGTTTACACACGCAGTTTGGATCCCTAGGACTGAGTAACAACTTTCTATGCATCCACCGCCATCCTCTCCTCTTCTCCGCCTGCATTCCAGGTAGATTTCAGAACCGGCGGTCAGATTTGCGTTTCGTTCTTTTTGTCCCTAAAAACCACCCGTAGACAACATGGCAGATCAATATGTCGGCCTGCATGAAACAGCGGCCCGCAGTAATGTAATTTTTTTTAATAAAGATTTTTCTAACTAAATAAAAGTAAAACAAACGTTTTATGGGGATGATTGTACTCCTATTTTGATGGACTTTACATACAAATAGAAACATATATCTCCTATATTCACCGTTTCTGTTTGGCGAAACAGACTACTACACACTGCACCTTTAAGAAGGAAATCTTTAAAGGGCGGTTCTTTGGCTACATTGGGAGATCAGGTAGATTTGATCATGTTGGCTATTAACTCAGCTAAGAATGTCAGGGATACCTAGGTGAAGTTTATGCTTTCTGTTTTGTTTTGTTTTTTTCTTTCGTAGGATTTATTTTAATTTTTTAAAATTTTGGTACATTGACATGGACTAACTCAAGAGGAAGGAATAGGAAGTGGGAAGATGCCAGTTAGGTCACTTTTTTACACATTTTTAACCATTACTTCTGCGACAGTGTTGGAAATGCCTTAATTGAAGTTTGTGCTCTTGGATTTTTTCCATCATAGGTAATGTCAAAGATTTTTTTTGTGTGGATATCAGACTTATGAACACTGCATCCTTAAGATTTTCTGAGCCTGAGAACATATTCAACATGGCCGTGTTTGCAGTGATGTCATAAGTTTCTGGAGAGTTGGGATGTGCAACAACTGTGGCCGTATGAGTTATGCTGAAAGCCTACTAACTTTAATCAACTGAGAGGCAAAGCTTAATCGAACCAGGTAATTGTTTTGGAAATTTACCAAGATGATTAACTGTTATTCCACCAAGCAGTCTGGTTCAGCTCGGTGCAGCACATGTTAACTGGTGTTTCCACTGCCAAATAAGGAGAAAAGGTACCCAAATAAAGAAACTGTGCTGTCCCACTTTCTAGCAGACCCCTGAAGGGGTGCCATGCGTGCTGAACCTACCCTAAAAAATGGAGCTAGAAGTGCTGTTGTCCACCACTGTTGCTGGAAAGAATGTCCCCACTAAACAATGCTCCATGGAGTACTGGAGCTTTGGAGGTCCTCCATTGTTGCTCTTTGTTTAGAATCGCTCTACTGGAGGCTGCATGGCTGTGACATCACACATTACATAGCCGACACAACCCTCTCCTGTCAGCTCACTTCCCCATTTGGAAGTTAATCTAAACATGGAAACGAGGCAATTGTGTTCCTTGTAAACATTAATTCTGAACTAGGGCTGCTCAATTACGGCAAAAATCTTAGTCACGATTATTTAATAGCTATTGAGATCATGATTATATAACTGTATTCATTTCCCAGCTTCTCAACACTGTCCCTCTGCCCTTTTTGGGTTAAACATTTCCAGACAGAACTCGGAGCTTAATCAGTCTCAGCATCAATCTCAGTCAACCCAGCGTGACTTTAACGTCCTCTCGGAGCACTTAGCAGATAAGTGTTTCACCCAAAAATGGGGTCTAAATTATTGTTTTGACTCCACTCGCCCCCCACGGTGACATATAATAGGTGGGTTGAATGTGTCATTCAGACTGTGGCAGGGGGTTTCCCAGAGTCAAAAAAAAACTGATGGAAAGATGAGGAGGAAGAAGGGAGGGGGGGGGCTGTCTTCTGTCTGTGGTGGTAAGAGGAGAAGATAAAGAGGCGGCCAAGTAGGGCCAGACTGTGTTTATAATACCAACAGACAGTAACTGATTCACCTGGTAGGAGAGTGCAAAAGCCAAGTGTATGGAAGCCCTGAGAGGACAAACACATCCATATGTTTTCTTTTCTTTATTTTGCTTTATCATTGTGTTTTTTTTCCAGAGTTATAACCTTTAATTCTATCCATTTTGAAAAGAAAAAAGCTGTTTTTTCTCTCAGCAACAGAAGCCAAGATGCAGTTTTAGACACTGTGAGAAAAAGAAGTAATAATACTTGAGTTGTAATTGAGTGGCTTGTTTGCTTCTGAAGGTTATAAAAGTCTTGGTACTAATTTGAGCTGCTTTACAACCTTTTTAAAACTTCTTAAAGGAGCTTTGTTCCTGTTTTCTTAAAAATAGCTCCTGATGTAATGGAGAAAATAGCTTCATGGATTCCCCCATAAAACCTAAATTTAAACCAGGAAGATCTTTCATCATACAAAGCTCTCTAAGTGTAAGTGTTTATCAGTTTTTTAGGTAACCTTTAAATGATTCAACCCTTCAGCAATTCCCCCTCAGGTGCTGGTCTGACCTGCCCAGTCTCCTTTCTTAATGTGTGAGGTTTTTTGGAGGGTATATGTAAAAAAAAAAACGAGGGCAGTGATTAAAAGAACTTATCTGGAGCAGAAGAACGAGGATGAGGAAGCAGTGTGGAAATAAAGGACCTGCTCGGCTACACACGTCACACACAGTCTTTGGTGTGTCCTCAGATTTTGGGACACACTCTGTTCGTGTTTCAGCAGCAATATCAATATTTCAGGAAGCAAAGTCAGATTCACTCTGAGAGCTTTTATAGCTGCAAAAACAGACAGGGTACTATGGAGGAGACTAGAGACTCGTGGAGGGTTTTCTTCTTTATTGGTTTATTTTTGCCCCAGTTTTGGATGTGGACGTTCACATCCCGCTTTGTTTAGAACGGCTAAATTAAGTTTTCATTATTAACCTTCATTTCCTCATTAGACTTGTCCTTAAAGCTGGGGTCTGTAATTTGGATGAGACTGGAAAAGAAATGACTCTGTTTGCCCATCCATCTCCGGCTTGTGCAATAAGCAGCTCCTCGTCACTTTGTCGTTAGCATGGACCATGTTATATATGTTACTTAGTATAGCTATGTAGAGCCTGCCTTCGTAACACTACAACTTCAACAAACCAGCCCAACAATCAGCACAACCTGGCCACATGGCAGGAGAAAATGTAAAACTTTAAAGTCTGTAAGCTGGTTTACAACAACATCTACAAACAACTTCCATGACAAGCCAAGGCATTATGCTTGTTGCTAATCAATGGTCAAAAATATGCAGTACTTTATGTAGTACTTTCTTTTGTTATATTAATTTCAGTGATGTTGAAGTCTCTCATTTTGATAACATGTATGGTATTTGATTTCTGTTTCCTTGCTTTTCTTTGACTACAAGGATTTAATTTTTTTTCCTAATAATTTTATCCGTATATAATCAAAGATGAGGTTTGTAAATTAGCCCACATTAGGTTTCTACCTCACCTGCACATGTAAGTTTATCTTATTCACTATTTTCTTTGACTCCTCTGACTTTGTGCAGATAAATAAATAAAAGTACATTTGGATATGATAAGGAAAATGTGTTTGTCCTTTCCTCAACAAGCACTGACAGCACTTGGTCCTGCTTCAGACCAGTGCCATTACACAGCTGTTGCCTTCTTTAAAACACTGTACAGATGTGAACCATCTTTTTACTCCTCTGGTCTTGAGCAGCCTCTGACTTCCTTTTCTTTGGTTGTTCAGTTGTGTCGGGAGTTGCTGCTAATGCTCTTATAGTCACTTCGCTGAAAAGTTCCTCCAACACTGTTTAAATTTACCAGCAGGCATGAAGCCCTCAGCCGAGCAGACACTTTTTGATTTTTGAACTTGGATTTGTTGGTTTACTTTATTATCTGTAGAATTTGGTCTCTTTTATTTTGTTTTTTTTTTTTGTTTTTGTTGTTGTTTTGGATTTGTTTAATTATTCTATCCGTAGAGTTAAGACAATTTTTGTTTGATTTTTTGAGATGCATTCAACCATCGGATCAATATCAGTGTCGGCAGACTTTTGTCTTAAAGTAGGATTATCACTGTCAGCAGATATGAACATTTTTGCTGATATTAACAACCAGTATTTAAACCGTAGAAATTGGTGATATATTTCCCATATATTGTCCGTAATATTCCCAAACAAACAAATGTACCTGTCTGGTTCGCCTCATCCTCACTTAATGTCCATCTTATAAATCCAAAGAGTAATTTAACCAAGAAAAGGATAATGTTTTTCTTGCTTTACATCTGTTTCCAAAAACAAATTCACTGAAATAAAGAGGTTGATTTTAGTTTGATGGAGGATTTGTGTTCATGACAAAAAATATCAGTATCAATATTGTTGAAAGTGATTGTGGATATATTGGCATATCAGATTTCAAAAATTCATTACTATGCGTCCCTATTTTTTTACATTTTATTTTGGTTTTTGGAAGTTGTTTAATTTTTGTTAAATATGTAAAGTCTATATTCATTTGATTAGATTTTTCTATTTACTTTACTGCCTTGGTTTATTCTTATTTAATTTTTTAATTTGTTTGTGATTTGTTTATTTGTTTTTCTTTACTTGTTAAGTTCTGTTTTTATCACATTCCTTGTTGGTAACTTTGGATGCTTAATTTATTTTATTTGTATTTGTTGAGTTTGTATTCATTCAATTTTGGGTTAGATTTGCTTGTTTTTTTGTTACTGATTTTCTGTTTCTTATTTGAACTAGTTTCTTCGATGATTTTAACATTTGTTTATGTCTTTGCTTGATTGTTTTGCTTTTAGTTGTGGTGGACGGCTTTTATAGCTGTTTGCTTTATTTGTCACAGTACATCAAAATGCTTCTTAAAATTGCATTTCTAAGAAATATATTTGTGAACATCAGAAGAAATTAAATTTGTTTTACTTTATGGTGGTTGTTATATTTTAGGGTCATTTCTGTGCGTCTGTTTTAAAGGATGTCTTTGTATAACTCTTCAAACTGAACTATAGTTACTCGTATTATCAGACTGGTTCTTTCCTGTTTCAGCAGGACTGACTGACAGCCTACATGTACGGGGTGGAAACAGAGAGATGTGTCATTAGGTCAGTGGGTGTACAGAAATATCCCTCATCATGAACTCATGCTCACTTGACACATCTATTATTTTTAAATTCCCTCACATTCGTCATATCTGAATGTATTTAGGGCATATTTGTATTTAAGTGTAACTGACTTTATAATGTAGTCATGCACATGGCTGGACAGACATTTAATTTCTACAGTATGCTCCCCGGTGATTCAGATGTCCATGAATACATTAAAACATCGCCGAGTTTGAATCATGAGGCAAATCAGAGCAATGACTCTTAGATAACATGACTTCACATGATGAGTTGGCGGTGGTTTTAAAAGGGAGGCTAATGTTCTGTGCTTTTAACCCGTCAGGTTTTCTAAAACGACTGTGGTTAAATAAACTTGTGACAAAAATCTGATTGCTTTAAACCAGTTTAGAAGAAACCGGCATGTCATTTAAACTTATTTTAGTTGACTTAATACCACCTTTTCAAGAATTTTTGATATGAAAGGAGTTTGGAGATGGGTCTGTAAATGTGTGGAGGAACTTGGTCACGGTTAAGCTTTTCAATAAAGAACAATTAATGATGTCAAGTAGGGGTGCAAATCAATAAATAATTGCAACTGTGAATAAGTAAAAATACCCTCAAGGAAATGCTATCATTAGTCTTTATGCTCATTATTTCCTTTTACTTTATTCCGCGTGCTTTGCGAATCAAAGTCATCCATCAGAGTCAGTTATCAGAAAAGATTTCAAAGAAGTCAAAAATCAAGACAGACAACAGGCAGAAGTGGTCTATACTTTGGCTTATTTTTTTTTCACAACAATACATTGACTACACAACTTTCAGTAAGTGGAAACAGCAGAAACCATTTGAAGTATTTAACTACAGTAAACGACGTGGCAATAAATATCAGGAATGTTATTTGTTTGACATTGCTGCCTCTGAAAAACTTTTTTATACACAGAAAATCATCAGGAATCGATAAGCTAATTGTTAAATTGTTAAGAATGGAGAAGCAAAATCATTGACAGCATTGATATCATAAAATCTTATCAACTCCCATCCCGAATGTCAAGTACGCTTGGGCCAATTTTATCCTTTACTTCTTTTAAAAGTGAGGTGTGTAAAATGTCAAGAGGGCTTGAATTCCTCCCTTCTCTGTGAGGTATACCTATATTCCACCGTAAACATGCTCATTTATGAAATTGCAGGGTGTCTCCATGACATGACACTTCCCTTACCAGAACACACACAATAGGCTTTGCCCTTTGACCAGCCACCAAGTGCTTGTCATTGCAGAGGGTCACGTTACAGTCATGACAGTGGGCAGTTCCCAGTGTGTTCCAGTCAGGGACCAGTTAAGACTCAGTCAAAGAAATTGGAGAAAATTTAAGTGGTTATATCTGTATGAAACAGAGTATCAATGAGCCCAGGAAAGGAAATTGGGCTAAAATAGCTGAGAAACCCTGAACCAGAAGGATAATCATCAGCATATACTTTGGATAACGGTTTGATTTTTGATATAATGTACATCTATTTTTCTTCCATGTACCAGACAAGCATCTTGTCTTTTTCTGCTGCCTTTCTCTTCATCTGTAGAGTCTTTTCAAACTCAATAAATTCTTATGTAATCGCAGCAAGGTGTTTGTCAGGAGTTTGAGCTGTATTTGAGTGAAGCAATATCATCTAATGGCAGCTAAGATAGTTTGGCAATGACTGTTAAAACTGTGGAGTGTAAAAACTGGACCTTTGGTGGCACAGTCTGATAGTCCGCTATGGTTCAAGCCCAGCTCTGAACGCCACATTGTAATGTGTCCTTGGGCAAGATATTTAACCCTAAGCTGCTCCCACTGCTGGAACAGTGATGTGAAGCTGTTCTGAGTAGTCAAAGTGACTAGAAAAGTGCCTTATAAGCTCAAGTCCCTTTAACCATTTACCATTTGACCAAATTATTGGGTTGAAATAGTACAGAAGGTGCTTTCTTCAGTAAGCCAAGTGTAAAGTTTGTTGAAACTTTGAGGTAATGTGTTCAACATGGTGGACAATGAGCAGAGGGAATGGTGGAAGATGTGACCAGGTGTTAGCTACCTGGTTCATCCATATAGCGTTAACAATTTTAGTTCCATCTCCTCTCTTTGTCAGTTTGGTTGTTATTTTTTACACAACAAAAAGACTGAGTACTGACTGCTCAGACCTCCATCTAACTTTATTCTGTCCTGTGTTCATGGTTCTTTCTTTCTTATTTTATTTTGAGCTATTCGTATAATGTGCAGTAATTTTTCCTGTAAAGGTCTTTTGTAAAGCAATATTAATGCTTTCGGGGAATAAAGGAGGTCAAATGAACTTCATCATCAACCAAAATGATCACTGCCACCTTGGCCAACCTTTGTGAACGCATTTGGTAACTCTTTCTGTTCAGCTCCTATTTTTCATAATGCAGTATATACTTTTTATAAACGTGGTTATAACGCATCATCAGCGGTGATTCTTTTGGCCAAAATACCTTGTTGATACCAAAGATCAGAGGAAAATCCCAGAGTGGCTCAGTATTATATAAAAGGCAATAATCACTAAAATAACTACTCATTAAACCAAGGTATGCAGACAATAAAAGGCAAAAAAATCTACCATTTTGGTAAATTAATCTGATTTCGCCGCTATGACACAATGACAACAAGAAAAAGGCATGACAATGAAAAATTACGATGAATTCCATTGAAGTCTGAAACTAGTTCACAAACAGATGTGTGACATTCATCATTGGATCTTTTAATGAGTGTTTTGGATCAGCACAAACAAAATTGGCATTTTATTTGGACTGATCCGCCCTCCTGGTGAAGGCGAAGCTCTGCTGCAAGCCGCCAAATCCCAAACATGGCCACTGCTGCTCCATGAGAGACTTAGTGGCATATGGCTGGGTGTCTCCACACTGAGCCCCGTCCTGTCGCTTCTGCCTTGGTCAGCATGTGGCGTTCATGTAACGAACCATGACACCTCAAAAGTCCAACATGTGCCACAAGCGATAACAAACCGCGGCGACGCTCACACTGCTAGCTCAGCAGCTCTGAATGGCAGTGTTTCTTTTATCTCCTCTCCTCGCTGCAGAGTTGCCATCGTCCTTGATATCATTTTAATCTTGCAGAATAAAACAGTTCTTCATTTGCATCCTCTCCCTAAATTCCTCGTCCTTCTCTGTCCTCGGCTCTTGGGCAGGTGGCGTATTTGCATCCTCTGATTTACAGAGACGGGCTGTGTCATGCTTTGAGACCTTCTATGATCTTCTTTGTCCGCTGTGTGAAATGGGCCGTGACCTCTTCTTCCTCTCTTCCTGTCTGCCTGTCCGTCTGCATCCCTAATTTCTCTGCTGTTCCTCCTCCTCCTCCTGTCTCCCTCTTTCTTTCTGTGTGTGTCTGTGATGCAGGAAGATAACTCATTCTCAACAACTAAGAGCTGACTGCACAGAATCACAGGCCAGAACTCATTTACAGCAAGAATACATTACAGTGAAGGGGGACGGTGGATCCAGCTCATCCTGAACAGTATGGCTGAACGTACAGGGGTGACAAAATATTTTAACCGTAAAATCACAGCATTATGATCCAGTGCTGCCTCGAGTGGAGTGTACAAAGTGTGTTAAGGTGGATACCTGCAGTATATTATGTGCATGCTTTCCATGTGACCGATGAGTCAAAAAGAGATTTGATTTGCACATTAAATAATCAAAGTGAAGCATAACAAACACACAGCAGTGGGCTTTTATACCTCAAAATTATGGAGCACATAATCATGGGAGTGATTCAGTTCAGCTCTGCTTACTTTTTGTCATCAATAGCATTTAATTGAACCAGCTTACCTATCGCCAGTCACCAATAAGGCTGTCACTTCAATCAAACTTGAACGGTTTTCTAACATACAAGCACATAATTGTAGACATTCGGTTAATTTGCCCCTGCTTCCTTCTTTGGTAGTAAGGGAGTAAGGGAGAGAGTCTTATCTTAAATAAAGTCCCAGTGTTTTCTCAAATAACATCAGACAGTTTTACAATGTGGTTCAAAATCGTGCTCCACCTCAGAATGGTGTATCATGGCTCCAGTTCTATCATTAAATCCTGAAAACACTAATGTAACCACACCACCTTGCATATGAATCTTGTTGTCTTGGCTTTTTTCCACACCTCTGGTAAAGACATAATGTTGAACATGTCTGTCCGACCTCCTCCACATCGCCACTCCAGCTCGTTCCCCCAGATCCTCCTCCATCCACCTCACTGTGCCCACTTCTCGCCTCAGCACCATGGGGAGCAGGGCCTTCAGTCACTCTGCTCCCCAGCTCTGGAACTCTCTCCCCCCAGACCCCCCGAAACCTGAACTCTTTGTCCCTTTTTAAATCTAGACTTAAAATCCACCCGTTTAGGACTTCATACTCTGTACCATGAATTTGCCATTGGGGATTTTGTAGTTGTATTCTTTTGTTGATTTTATTGTTGTTGTTTTATCCTGGACAGTGTCCTTGAGTATCTTGAAAGGTGCTTTTAAATAAAATGTATTATTATTATGATGATGATATTGAACACTTGACGTGCCACCTCCTCAACTGCATGGCTTGGATGAGAAGCAGACAGGTGAGATTGTGGAGGAGGAAGAGTAAATAAGCGGATTTGTACACAACCGACACACAGCCCGGTTTTTGATTTTGACTTTGCCATCAGTGGTGTAGAGCCCAAAGCATTTCCACACAGCACTCCTCAGATGATTCATTGTTAATATTGTCTGCCTGGAGTGTCATTGTGTGTCCATTTTTTTTTTTAAATACATGTCACTCTTTGTTTACGGAGGTCAAGGGAGCGGTGTATATGACTGATGATCAAGTTGCATTAAGAGCGCCCTCTGTTGGATCAAACAGTCCACTGCTTCAGGCGCCCTGATGTGCTGCTACACTCCGACATTGCAAAGTTCAAGTACAGACTTCTATCCCCATTCTTGAACGGATATACGAATATAGAATATAATGTGACAGCCCTTGTCACCAACCTGTACGTATCGATGAACTGGTAGATCTTTTGGTACTTTCAAGTTTAGGGGTATCCCCCAAATTTTTTATTGAATCATCGTTTCGTCCATAGCTGAAGCCAAATTGAAACCAGGTCCCTTAGTAAATAAATCTCAAAACATCGCCCTTACATTTCCATGTGTACAACGAATACACATATTTTCAGAGATGGTGATATCATTGCCCCACCTCTCACTTAAACCGCCTGTTCTGTTGTCAAAATTGTTTTGACTGTAAGGACACCCACTCAACCTTTTCCAGCTGTGTGGCAGTCTTCTGCATCTTCTTGTTTTTGTTCATCACATTTCATTTGCATCTCTGGTTTAATTTGTTTGTGATAGAGTTACAGTGCTGCCTATAGGCCTGGCATACATACTACGCCATTTTCAATGTTTTGTGTGAATGGAAATATTAAATTTCATCTGATTGGTCTGTAATGGATGTGACTGACAGATTGGTCGTCGATGTGCTATTAAAGGTTTCTGTGAGCGTTTTCTAATATGGTCTTATGAAAAGTATTGAAACAGTCCATCTGATTGGTCAGAGTACCCATGACAGTAATGGCCCTTTTCCATTAGTCCTACTCTACTCTACTTGACTCTACCCGGCTCTACTCTACTCGCCTTGTGCTGCTTTTCCATTAGCCCCAGTCGCCTGTCCAACGTGGTGCGGCACTGCAGTGACGTCATTTTGAGCGCGACACAACAATCTTTGGCTTTTTGTCGCAAACCGAGTAAAAAAGGAAAGCAGAAGAAGGCTGCATATAACTGCTGGTCAGTAAAAGGTCCACGATTCGTACTGATGTCCACAACAAGTTTAATCTTCACAGAAGATACACCAAGGAGACACCGTGAAAACTAGAACAGATAAGACAGGGTTTTAGCCCTTGGCTAAATCATTTCACATTCACTTGTCAACAAACATATTTCATAACTCATATTCGTTTCCTAAGATTAAACAAACAATGTAAACAATATTTACCGTGTTCGCCTGCTGACCAACGGTTAGGAGTAAAGGATGGGATGATAAAGTTTTCTGCAGTACCCGCCATTCTCTTTCTCTCTCTCTGTGTCTGAGCAGCTGCATGCAGGTTCCCGATTGATAACGTCATGTGACATTAAAAAAAAAACTTTATCGACAGGACAACATAACAAATTAACATCTTCTTTAACATATAATTTACTGATTTAACAGTATGACTTTTTAAAGACTGCATGTAAATGAAAACAAGTAAACAGCCATATTAAAATAAAATACAAACTTTTAAATTCATGCATTGCTATGGCAACCTATCTAACTAAAACATCGCCCGTTACACTGCAGGTGGCAAGAAGAAATACCCCTTGAGAAGCACAGTAGAGTTTTGTAAGCTATACAACAGAATGAAGCAGAGGATGAGAGCAATCAAGCTGCAAAGAAAAGACGTATGAGGGTAGGCTAATGATAGCTACCGCTAGCATGAGGGGTCGTCGCGCTCATGACTCCTCGATGAAGATGTTGTCTGACCAATCAGTAGCCGTCAGTTGTTGACGTCATCTTTCAGTCTCGATTCAGCTCCCTTGGAACCAGAGCGGAGTAGGTACTAAAACTAGCTTGTTTTAGGAGGTACCAGACCAGTGGAAACACGCTGCAAATCAAGTAGGGCTGAGTAGAGTAGGGCCAAGGCGTGCTAGTGGAAAAGACATATGAGTCCATGAAGATATTGTCTTACAATAAAACGGTCCCAGACTTTCACACTGAGAAATATGAATTCGCTAAATAAAGGCTTGTGCTTCTTTATACTTAAATCTCTGTCCCCTGTTTCTCTTTCAAAGCAGAATCAGTGTCATCCTTGGACATATTTTGTTTTGATGTCGTTTCATCATGACAGGGTAATCACTGAATGCATGAGCTGCACAGAGCTGCTCTGGTTCTTTGGTGGATGACGTGCAAGTGTGTCTCTGTGACAAAAGCAGCAGCAGTTTGATGGTAACCAGTGCAGCCGTCCTCAGGCTCTCAGATCCTCTCTGCTTTATTTCACCGCCTCCTCTGACTGGACAGTATACACACACACTTCAATCCCTGTGTGTGTGGGGGGGTGGGCATGGGGGGGTTGTGTAAAGAGTGAATCCTCCTCTCCTCTCCTGCTTTGCCTAATACGTCCATGCGGCAGAGCAGTGTGGAGCGGCACAAAGATCAGGGCTATTCCTGTGCTGCCAGGCGGCCCGCTGCTGATAGGAAAGGATTAATGAGGCGGGGCACTCATCACTCGTAATTAGAAACAACGCTAAAAACTATTTTAGGACCTGTTCCTATGGAGAGATCTTGACCCCCACACACACCCCTTCGCTGCCAGCCACGAGGCGGGAGACGCCCGTGAAGGGGAGTAAAAATAGGCCCATAACTCCTGCAGCTATGTGACACATGGTTCAATGGAGGGGAGAGCAGATCATTCACAACTCGGGCTGTGAGCTCCACTGGACGCTCAAATGTCAAGAGACTGAGAAGTCCGTCTGCTCAGATGTTTAGACTGTTTGTTGTTATTGATCCTGATAGTTAGACAGGCTCAGAGCGGCTGTTGTGTCCTGGCTGCCTTCGAATCTGGTATAACTTCTTCAATTTTTACTCCAATACTTAATCCCTCAACCTGTTCGGTAGCTTTTAATATCAGCATGGTTTTGTCCCAAATGTTGTTGAACATTCTTTTGTCTGTTTTTTGGTGAGAGCAGCTTTTAAAATGAGGGATTTGCTTTTATTCTTTTGTTTAAGAGAAATATGGATTGTAAGATATAATATTTATTACTATTTAGACACCTTCTACTTTATCAGGTAGTGTTTCTAATATCTTGTTACTGCCTTTACCTGCAGACCTGCCTTTAATTATTATCTCCACCATGTTATTGTCGGCGTCTGTTTTGTTAGTTCGTTAGTTTGTGTGTTTGTTAGTTTGTTTGTTTGTTTCTCTGTTCGCAAGATAACTCAATAAAGTTATGGATGGATTTCGATTAAATTTTCAGGAAATGTTCGGATTGGGACAAGGAACAAATGATTCGATTTTGGGAGTGATGTCTGGATTTGCCATGACGAAAATGGGATTTTCGTGATCAACTACTGAACTATAATAGATATCGTTATGAATCCAATTGCTAATGGTATGTTTTCATGATCAAGGAATCTAAATATTTAGACGAAGTAAAGGTAGGACTAATGTTTATGAAGAAAATCACAATATGGGTGAGGACTGTGGTGCTGGTGGAGATCTGTGCTCTCCCAGTGCTTTTCCAGTTTTTGTCATAAATTCATACTAGAGACATTCCTCAGAGACTTTAGTCCATATCGGCATGATGGCATGACACAGTTGCTGCAGATTTGCGTCATTTGTTGGCTGCACATCCATGATGCAAATCTCTCATCCACCGTATCCCAAAAACGCTCCATTGGACTAAGGTCTGGTGACTGTGGGGGCCACTGGAGTGCAGTGGACTTGTTAAAAGGTTCGGTAAACCATTTTGATATTTTTGTGCTATATAAATGGGGTATTATTCTGCTCAAAGTGGCAATCAGAGGATTGATACATTGTGGTCATAAAGGGGTGGACATGGTCATCAACAATACTCAGAAAGCCTGTGGCATCTAAATGATGCTCATTTGGTGCTAATGGGCCCAAAGTTTGCCAAAAAGCAGCAGTCTGAGTTGTTGATACACACCAGATCCTGAACCTACCGTCTGAACCAACAGCAAAAATCAAGATTCATCAAACCAGGCAATATTTTTCCTGTCTGTCCAGTACTGCTGAGCCCATGCCAATTACACTGTTTTCTGTTCTCAGCTGATCGCAGTGACACCACATGTGGTCTTCTGCTGCTGTGGCCCATCTGCTTCAAAATTCAGCATGTTGTGTGTTCAGAAATGATCTTGGTTTTAATGAGTAGTTATTTCAGTGATTGTTGATTTTATATAACTGGCTGTACTGAACCACTCTGGGCATTTTCCTTGACATCTAGTACCAATAAGGCATTTTGGCCAAAAGAATAGCTGCTGCTGATGCATTATAACCATGTTTATAACATGTACATACTGCATGAGAACAGGAGCTGAGCAGAAAGTGTTACCAAAGGGTTCACAAAAGTAAGATGGCCAAGGTTGCAGTGATACTTTTGGTTGATGATGGTTGTTAAAGTTCATTTGACTTCCTTTATTCCCCAAAAGCATTAACATTGCTTTACAAAAGACCTTCACAGAAACCATGTCTGCACATAATATCTAATAGCTCCTGAAAGAATTAAGATAAAACAGGTTATTAAAGACTTCTGTAGAACTCATTTTCATCTTTCATGTTGTAGTGCACTTTTCTTCATGGTGTCATAGTGGCACATCAGATTAAAATACCAAATGGAATATTCTTTTTATCTTTGTGGTTGCAGTTTTTATAAATTTTAAATTGAACTGCAGGTAACATTTGGAGAGGTGGCCCTGAGTTGCTGTACTGTCAGGTGAACTATTCACATAAGACACAATACACAAGTCCATAGTTCGTATATAAAAGAGATTGTGTTGCTCCTGAACTCTAAATATGACATAAAACATCTGTTTTTTACCCAGTCAAGTCAACAGAGTACTTAAGGAACTATTTTCTCTCTTATTCTCATGGTGTCATCAAGAATACTTCACCCATGTAAGTGGAAAAACCACAAGAAAATAAAGATCAGGACGCCAAAGTAAACTTGCCTCCCTGTTTATTTCAAAGCTCACAAGTAGGGATTACAAAATTACAGTGCTTCAATTGCAACAGTTGGAGGAGTAGTAGGAGAGATGACAGACCATTTGAGGATTTTTTGTTTATTTTTTTAGCAAGTCATGCAAAAAAGGTGTGGGAGAAGGCCTCCGTTATTATAGCACCCTTTGTGGAAAAAATAAATCCATCTGTCCGTAGGTCAGTGCAAAAATAGTAATGAATATATGCATACAAAGAAAATAGATATATATTTATATATTTATATACTGTATATACTTGACTTTGACTACAGACACAGAGATACAGAGACTTTTAGAGCGCAGCCCGTTTTTCCACCAGAGCCTCTGAGCAGAGACTCTTAATCAAGTCTGAAGAGTGCACGTCAAATATGACAGCTTGATACTGTTCGAAAACAGAGCGGACACCTCATGGAGCTCTCAGGCTGTGACCTCTACACAAAGAGCAGTGTGGGAAAGACGGACAGCACCATCATGACCGAGAGTTTTTACCCCCTCCCACTCAGGCCAGGAGCACACAGCATGCTTCATTTTCCAACCAGAGAGAGAAATGTACAGTACAGCGGTTACATTGTTAAGATACATACAAAAGCAGTGGTGCAGATGTAGAAACCAGCAGATGGGATGAAAAAGTTCTTGGTGTATAACATTGGAACATTGGCTCAGATGGTTAGCACTCTTTGTTTTCTTTTTGCAAATAGAAACGCACAAGCTACAAACGTGTGTTAAATGATCATCATATTATATCTTTTACAATATTCAAATATACCGTGGAGCACCAGTAGACATCAATGACGACAGCAACAGAAAAACAACTGAGGACACTTTGACACTTTTTTTTTCAAAAACATCTCTGTCTCACTTTAAAAAAACTCCCGTCAATCTTTATTTCATGCTCAAAATATCCAGAAAAAACACCCCAACACGACCTGTTTCATTGTATTTGCATAGCATGAATCTTCACATGAGGGATTTTCAAAGCTTATTGTCATAGATGTTGGTGTTGTAGTCTGAGAGTACTCATTTCTGCTGTTTTATGAAAACTGGTCACATTCTCCTTTGTCTTTCTTAGGGGTTAAAAGTAGGACGAGACAGTTCACAGACAGTGCATTAGGAGGAAAAATCTTTTTTTTTTTGGTGCATTAACATGAATGTTTTTAGCCCTGTGCTTTATTTTGTGATTTTTTTTATCCATGCAAACAATGAAGAACTGAATGCACACTTTCAAAAACGAAAAAGGAACCATACTGTGAGGAAGCTACATCTTTTGAATAAAAGGCAGAAAAATAGCCAAAAAAGAGTAGTGGTAGCAGAGGAACAAACAAGAAAGCAAATGTCCCTTTCTCATTAGATGCTAACCTGAGCCCAGAGGGAAGTTTTCATCAGCCTGCACACATGCACAACAAAGTTCCTGGAGCCCACATTATAACCTCCAGCTCACCTAAGAAACTGTTTTCCACTCACAATATCAACTCAGCTCACCTCGAATCTACTCTTTTGCTTTTCTTCACTCTTGGACACACTTGTTTAAGATATTTTTCCTTCTCCGCCTCGATCCAAATCAAAATCCAATTCCAGTTGAGGATATATAAACACACAGCTCGAGTAGTCGATATTGTCTTTATTCTTCACAATTCCCCTCTCAATTCATTCCACTTTTTCTGCATGTCTTACCAATCAAGGATGTCAGATTCTCACCAGAGGCAGTCAGCAGAAACAACAACAAAGAAGTCAAGACGTGATCTTGGCAGACAGGTGACAGAAACGGTCAATGTTGTGACTTTATTTTACACACATCCTGCTAAATGCCCAAATTCTGTGGCTGTGTGATTCAAACAGGAATGGAAACACTGGCAATGTACAGAAGTATGTAGCATGGTATTTAGAATTTTAAGTGCCATGTACAGTACAGGCCAAAAGTTTGGACACACCTTCTCTTTCAATGTGTTTTCTTTATTTTAATCACTAATTACATTGTAGATTCTCTCTGAAGTAATGATGGCCACTTGTTCCTCTTAACTTAGCTGATTGGTTCTTGCCATAATATTAATTCTAAAAGTGCCTAATAGGGCTGTCAGCTGTGCATCAGCCTGACTTATGAACAACACAACTGATGGTCCCAACTCCATTAAAAAAGGCAAGAAACTCCATTAATTAACCCTGGCAAGGCACAACTGAGAAGTGAAAACAATTTCAGGTGTCTACCTGTTGAAGCTCATAAAGAGAGTGCCAAAAGTCTGCAAAACAGTAATCATAGCAAAGGGTGGATACTTTGAAGAAACTAGAATATATGAAATGTTTTCATTTATTTTGCACTTTTTTGTTAAGTACATAATTCTACACATTTTCATTCATAGTTTTGATACCCTCAGTGAGAATCTACAATGTACATAGTGATGAAAATAAAGAAAACACATTGAATGAGAATGAGTGTCCAAACTTTTGGCCTGTACTGTATATGACATTTGAAAATCTGTTTAAATTTACTTTTTTCAACACAAATAATTCACAAGAATCAATAAAGACTTGAATCAATATGGAGAATTAATGCATTGGTATAAACAAAACCAATCAGTTCCCATCACTATTCTCTGATGAGGTTTCCATAAGTTGAGCCGTTACTAAATTTTGATTAGAGCACACAGCTGACCACTGAACAGTCCTAGTGTCACCACAGTGGAGCTGGATATCCAACACAGCTCCACTACTTTTAATAGTTGGTTGTTTTGGTTCTTGCCAATCATCACTTTGACAGAAGTCTTCTCATTACTGTGGCATTTAGGCCACAGACCACGAGCCAGCTACCCCAGAAGCTTTGTTTTTCTTCTTTGTTGTTGTGCCGGATATCAAGACAGTTTCACATGATGTCCCTGACTGCATTTTGTGGAAGTACAAGAATACTATATAATAGAAAGTACAGCACCAAATACTAGGGCTGGGCAGTTGATCAAATTTGAATCTTAGATAGAATTACTGTCTCATACCATTATAAAACTGAGTAATCAAGATTGAAAGATCCCTGGGCCACACAAACTGTTGCAATTGTCTGTTGTTTATCCATATTTTTTGTGTTTGTTGTTTCAGTTTTACCTCGATTCACTGCTCGATCATTAATGTTTAAATGATGGTGTGTAGAGCCTTAAAGTTTACCTTTGCATGTGGTACATGTAGTAAAATCCATTAATAACCGTCTCTTATAATCATGATCTCAATGTATATCAAAATAATGTAGATCATGTTTTTTCTAGAATCAAACAGTCCCACCAAAGCAAAGCAGGGTTGAAATAAGTTGATCTGACACCACAGATGGAAAGTGGTAGTATTAGGGGACACTATAAATGCAGCTACAACCATTGTGGTTTGTGTTAGCTAAGATAATTCTGAATTTATGAAAGGTCTAAAGAACTGTTAAAAATCTAGCCTTCTTTTAGTTCACATCGTTTGTATTTTTCAGGTTGAAACAGTTAGCTACTGTAAAGGTTTTTTTTAATAAACTACTTAGAAAAATCAGTTAAGCTGTATTTAACTGGACTTGATGGAAGTTCCTGGAAGTTTGGTGCTTGGTCTCAATTAATGTTGATCATTTAATGTGATTGTTTAAAGAAAACACTGATTTTAGGCAGCTTTTATCTAGTTTCAAAGCTTTGTTTTTCCATGATTTTTCCCAGAATCTGTCACCAACTTCTGTTCATACACAGAATTTTAAGTTAACTTCCCTAAAGCGCACACCCATGATGTTCTTAGATAATGTTGATGTTGATCAAAAGAATGCTCTCCTGCTTTGGGCATTTAAACTACGTAACACTCCTATTTCCTGCTGTGTTTGGCTGTTTTCATTATGACTTGGGTGTCTGTTAAGCAAGAATTTGAGGCCACAGCAGACCTTAAAGCAGTCATGTTGTCTGCCTGTGATGGAAAAAACACACATGTAGGTGGAGGCTGTATAGCTATTACATCACAAACCCCAGGAAGTAAAAACAGAGATGTTTAAGGAGCATTTTCCTTAAAAAAGGGATAACTCATTGCTCTGTGAACTGAGAATTTAGTAAAAGGGGTCATGTTCTTCAGCTTTCTCACAATATTAAAGCAAAGAAAATGCATGACATGGGAGCTTTAACTAGATGTAAATGATGCATTAGGCAATTTTTTATGAAGGACTTAAACAATATCAATATTTAGGGGTTAAAATCAAGCACACCAGTCTGTTATAATAATGTATAATGCGTAATAAACTGTCTTATTAATGTGCAGTGCCGTAGCCAAACTGGTCACATGAAGGTTTGACTCCACATGTATGTAGTAAGAGTGGTTCAGTGAAAGCTTCAGAAGAATAATGTGTAAATGGGCATCTATCTACATGTTTGATTTTATATGTGACTCAGAGGTGAGTCAGACGCAACAGGATGTGGAAAATCTGTGTCCAAGCATCGACTCTTTATTCTCTTTAGACTAGTTTTTAGTGCAGACATTCTACAGCTCACCATGGTGCTCAGGCTCCATCCTATGCTGCCACGAGATCAGAGTTACATAATGAACATTTTTCACCTCAAGGCTTTTTACATCTCTGAATGCAATCTTCTGAAGCTCTGCGTGTGAATCAAAGACATCAGAAACCGTCTTTGAAAGTGAAATGAGGATGTCAAACAGAACAAAAAGGAGCAGGTTGCTTCAGTCCGAGAGTTAAAAATTTTGACCTGGTTCTGCATCCGTCCGCACGTGATGCCGTAGCATGCGCAGGCCCAGTGGTGACACATGAATTAAGGCATTGATAGAGGCACTAGAACAGCACGTGACGGCAGCGCTTTGCCTTTGCGAGGCAGAGGAGCTCACTTAACTGGAGCTCAGTGTCAGCGACGGGGACTGGCAAAAGATCAGACAAGGGGTCACGCTGCTCTACTGTACCACCCTGTGCCACACCGCACTGTGGCGTGCAGGGGGAGATGAATGTTTGAAGTCTGTACCTCCACTCTGCTACCTTTTGATGGATTAAATTAAAGCTCAGTATTACAGGCTTTGATAACAAATGTGTGGCTACAAAGGGACACCGCAAAGTGCATTATAACAAGGCTGTGTCATGGATGAAAGGGGACAAACAGAGTCAAAAAAAGACGTTTGTTGAAAATAAGGCGGTGCTATGGGTGATTTGGAGGTAATGGGTGGGCAAAACAGGATCAGAAGGTACAAAAAAAGGGCTGTATCATGAATGATTGGGGAAAAGGGTGGTCAAAAATAGTAGGTTAAGCTATTTTGGAGTAAGGTCAAAAGGGGGCCAATAGGGTTAGAGGGTACAAATCCAGCTCCAAATTAGCTGTATCATACAAAAAGTGGCAAAATTGGGCAAAATGCTACAAAAGACAACATTTTGTCATATCTATGGAGGTAAAACAAGGTCAAAACGAACAAGTGCTGTTAGATTTAGGTGTTGTATATTTGATGGGAGGGGGAGGATACCCTGGAGAAACAAAAGAGGACAAAAATGTATTTAAAGAAAGCAAAAAAGAACAATAATAGGTTGTGTCATGAGTATATGTAGATGAAACAGTGCAAAAAAGGGGTCTGTCTATTGATTAAGCAGGTATTTGGGGGCAAAATTGAAGCAAACATGGGGAAAATAACAAATATAAAAAAAAGTGCTGTGTTATTGACGAAATGGGACAAAACATGGTCATTACATGATCAAAAATAAAAAGTTAAAAAGTGGAAAAACAGGCTAACTTTTTGATACAAGGGGGAAATAGGAGCAGGCATAGCAAAAAAGAGGGCAAATTTTTAACATAACAGTTTGTTCATGACAAACTGGGAATATATCAGGGTTAAAAAAAAAAGCCACAATAAGGAGGCAAAGAAAAGGTAAACGGTATAAAAATGCTGAATAAACAAACACATGCTTCAGGGAAAAGATTGTGTCATGGTAGAATAAAGACAAAATGAGAGCAGAACAGGGTCAAAAAGAACAGAATAAAACAGATGGAAAAACAGGCTGACTTTTTTATTTGAGGGGGCAAAATAAGAGAAAACAGTAAAAAAAAAAACAGGTGAAAATAACAGTTTATATCATGAATGATCGAGGGCTCAATCAGGAGGGAAGAACACATACCACAGAAGACAAGGCTGTGTTACAGATATAGGGGGCATAGTAATATGAAAAAGAACAAATGGTGTGGAAAATGGCCGTCTCCTTGTTGGGAGGGGGAGCGAAACCAGGGCCTAACAGGGTCAAAAGCAAACATTGCTATAACTAGACTGCGTCAAGGATGGAGCGGTGCGATAGAGTAAAGTAAAACTGCTGCGTTAAAGACAAAGCTGTGCTATCAGGATGAACTGTAGACAACTCAAATCAAAAAAAAGGATGTAGAAAGCATAATGGCTTTAAACTGGGGCAAAATTGGCTGAAAAATGCTGCAAAACAACAGAGCATAATGGGGTCAAACTCAAAATCCGCTCCTTAAAAAAATGTAAAGTGGCAAAAGGGGTCAAAGTGGGGATAAATGAAATGATAGATAAGGCTGTGTCATTGATTTACTGAAGCAAATAGGCTAAAAATGGGTTAAAAGAAGAAACTCGAATAAATGAAAGCTGTGTCCTGAATGAGTAGGGTCAATTCTTTGAGGCTTGGACATGGACAGAAAGTGGCAAACAGGAGGTAAAAGGAGAAAATGTGCAAGTCAAGACTGTGTCATGGCCATTTGGGGACAGAATCGAGGCAAAACATACAAAAAACAAATCAAATGCTGCAAAAGGGAAGGTTGTGTCATGGATGGTGGCTGGGGGAGAGGGCTAAATAGAATCAAAAAGGAAAAAATATGGCAAAAATCCAGGGCAAAGTCATGGTTAAGAAGAGCCAAAAAAGAAGCAAAAAGAGTAAAGTACAACAAATGATGTAAACAACTTAGGCTCTGTTGTTTATCAGGGAATAAATTTTCAAAAAGAACAATGCTGCCAAAACAGAGGAGAGTTCATAGATTGAAAGTGGTGAAGTAAGGGCAAAAACAGGCAGTGCAACCAAAAAACAAGGCTTTGTTACAGTGGAAAACAGGGTCAAAGGAAAACTGTGTAAAAACAAGGCTGTACAGTGGGTAAGTTTGGGATTAATGAAGGCAAACAAGGGTCAAAAACAACAAATGGAGCGCTGCTGATTGGATTAAAAAGGACAAAAGAGGGTAAAAACAAGATCAAGTGATGAACAACAGGGAAAAGATGAGGAAAAGCAACAAAACATGAACAAATGTTTCAAACACTAAAAGGCTGAGTCATGGATAAATGAGGGCAAAATGGAGGCAAAAAAGGAGAAATGCTTCAAAAGAAGCAGGCAGTGAAATTTGTCAATTTTATTACATTAACAATATCTTGTAGCCCTGTTTAGAATATTCAGATACTGTTTCAAAGTTTCATTTTCTCTGCTCACAGCCATGCATTTAAAGAAAGCTCTCATGGCCGTTTAGTAACAGAAATATATTGCTAAACGTAATGTACCAGTAAATATGGTTGCAGGAATGGCAAAATCAAACACTCAGCATACACAAGAAATGTGAACATGTGGTTTTTGACAGACATATAAAAACAAGCTGCACTCAAAAGTTTAAAACAAAATAAAACTCAGCTTTTTTCCCAACTTGTACACACCTGCACCGGACGTTACAGCCAAACAAAAACATACAGAACTGAACGACGCTCTCACATTAACATCAGAATGGCATCTCAGCAAAGAGCTGGAAATGTTTTGTAATCATTACCGATATATACACATAGGATCAAGGTCTCAGTTGCATTCCACTCTGAATTTATTGCACAGTAAGCCGCTGAGGGCTTGTCATGGTCAACCCCATAAACCCCCGTATAAAAATAGAACAACAACATTAACACACCAAACATGTCTTCTTCTTCTTTTTTTTTGTTTTTTTTTTTTTTTGACAGGCACTGCTGTGGCCAACCCCGCCTGAATCTGCAAACAGAAACCGTGAGCCACAGTGTGAGCGCTAAGAGTTCCTCCTCTCAGTAATTGCCTCTAAGCACATAGAGTATCTTTTCCAAACTGAATTTTCTTTCTCTCTGCGGTCACAAATGGAAAGCATCCAACCGGCCGCTTCGTCTTCTCTCTCTATCGCTCTAACTTGCTCTCTCCTCCGGGACTGCAGCCAGGTCCAAAGAGTAGAGATTTTTGGCATTTCTTATCACCACTGACCCAGAGCTTTGCTACTCCAGGGAGCCCAAGACAAGTATGAGGAGATTCGAGAAGAACACTCTCCCTCAGACTCTCCAAAGCAGCTCACAGAGCAGTCGCACGTCTCACACGAAGCCGTGAGAGCGAGGAAAAACGTGAGCATCCGTACAAAGGTTTCATGTTAAACGACCGTTTCTACACCCGACAGCTTTGGCGTGAGGATTCTTGGCGTTATTCCGTTGTTGAGGTCCTCCTCAAACTCTAGCAGCTGGCCCATGAAGTTGAGATTTGGGGAGATGATGGGCCTCCTGGTCTTGACGAACTTGTAGGCATCCGTCATGGTCATCCAGGTGTGCTTCATCAGGTAGGCGATCACGATGGTGGCTGATCGGGACACGCCTGCCTGGCAGTGGATCAGAAGGCCCATACCCGCTTGATGTGCTTCCTCTGCAGAGAAACAGAAAAACAAGCAGAACACGTTCAGGTCACACGAGTTCCCACAAAGGTTTAAAAGAAAGGTTCAAATCTTTTCTTCTGTTTGAAAGTCTGATTTTTCTCCTTCAAATGTGCTGTGTGGGACTCAAATAAAGTCAAAAATCTGAGAACTATGGGGTGCTGGTTTGGCGGAGAGGTTAGCAACCAGGCACTCCTTGTACTTGCTTCTGCCGGTCCAGGTTTGAATCCAGCCTGTGACCAGCTTGCAGAGTGTCTTCCCCTACTCTCTCTCCCCTTTCACAAGCCTATCCACTGTCTCTCTCCTATCAATAAAGGCACAAAATGCCCAAAAACATACATAAAAAAAAAAATCGGAGAACTATCACTGTAGTGTGTTTAAGTATTAGTAGTAGTTTATTTTGTAAGAAATAAATCATATGTATTATGTACATTCATACAAATGAAGCAAAAATAATGAAGCAAACTAAAGCAAACAACAATAACCTTAAAAGAAAACAACTCCAGTTGATTTAATTTACATGCTCTATTGTTAAATCCCGCCCTTCTCATTTGGGTATCAGAAGTCAAATATTCCATTTCCTGAATGATATTTAATTGATATTTAATTACTAAATCTCATACATTTATCTCATAACATTTGCATTATGAATTTAGATTTATTTATCTTCCCCTGATTTTTTTATTGTTATGAATAAGAAGAAAAAATCTTGCACACTGGCCAACTTACAGAATAGAAAATTCATAGCAACGTTTCGGTCAAAGACCTTTTTCATGCTTGAAAAAGTGACTGAAACAACGCAGTAAATTTTCTGTTCTGGAAGTTGGCCAGTGTGTGGGATATTTTTCTTCAGATTTGGACTTTATTGTCTTTTTCCGACGCACCTGCCGAAGTAGTAGATGTGCGAAGATTTTTGCTGTTCATGATTTTTACGAATTAAACATTTCTGTGACAAATAAGCTGTTATGATTCTTTTGAAATCATGTAGACAAAAAATAACAAAACAAACTCTGAACACCTGGTGAAAGCCACACCTTATTCATCCTTGTAACTTGTGAAAATAAGTTCTTTGTCCCTTTTTTGAATTGAATATTTGGACATTTCTTAGGCTCCACATTCAGTCTGTTCCACCGTTACACACCACAGACAGAAATACAAAAACTTTCCTTGCTGTACGCACCCTTGTGACTCTAAAATTAAGCTCATCCCTTAAAAGCAACATACCGATGAACTCAAAAGCCTCCTCAAAGTACTGGCGCAGGTTCTGCTTGTTGCTGTCTGTGGCGGGGAGGCGTTTGTAGACGAACAGGCCCGTGTCGTAGTGGTAGAGCGGCAGGTGCGTGGTCACGTTGAGGATGTAGCCGATGTTGTAGCGCTGCAGCATGTTGATGTCCTGAGCATCTTGCTCGTTCCCCAGGTAAAGGAAGGGCAGGATGGGTGTCAGCTCTGCGTTCTCGATGTCCGGGGTGGAGGGCAGAGAGTGAGGTAGCGCCCCCGTGAGGCCAGCGGCTGCACCAGAGTCCAAGCCCTCGTGAAGGTGCAGTGAGTGATCACACAGGTTCTCGTGGCTCTGCTTGAAGCAGCTAAGGCCTCCTGTGGACACAAAAACACACTGTGATTACTAATATGGCCGGAGGTCAATATGATTAGGCTAAAGAAACTAAACAAGCCATAGAGTAAATTCTAGGCAGGCGGCAATACAGATCATCTTCTTGTGATATTGGCTGATTCTGTTACTGATTATTTTGGTTGTTGTTATTGTAGCAGCTGGATGGTCTTCTGGACAGCTCTGTGGGTTACGCTGCTTATGGCAGGAAGTCGGGGGTTTAAATCCTTGTCAAGGCAAGCCAACCCTAGGACCCTTAGACAGGATCCTTTGTGCCATCAGGCCTATCTCACACTTTAGACAGAAAGGCATTTGCTAAATGAAATTTAAAATTGTACATTGTAGTGCATGATCCAGATGAAGAACAACAAAAATCATCCTCATTCAGTTAACAGCATGCTTGCATACATGTTGTACAATGCATCAATTATCACTCAGGACATTGCACAATGGGATTATTTATAGTTTCATGTGTTAAATGAGGTAAAATAAGGAGCAAAAATATCAATCGCCTGGAAAAAAAAACAATTCAGGAGTCTTAACTGTGTAAATAATATATAGAATAAAGACAACAAGTCCCAGAACATTAATTCAGTTGAACCTTGCAACCAATGTAATCGTTTATATTACGTTTATTTCCAAACAGCTGTATGAATTTAGGGTGCTCACTCAAAGACCAATTTGTTTTTTGAGCCTCATTTAAAATAGCATTACAGTGTAGAAGATTTTACCAAATGGACCTTGAACACATCACAATGTCATGATGGACCTTGAATACTTTCATGTTATAACACCTTGTTAGTTTCTTTATGAAATCTTATCCTGTCAATGTCAACGAATATTATAACAGATTACATATTTTAATTTTAAAGACTCACAATACCATGGCTGTTTAAAGTGTTTTGAGATGTGACCCACAGCAGATGGAGTTGTTCAGCCAACAGTAGATGGTTCTGCCTTTTTTTTAAAGTCATACACAATCCTGATCTCCTCATTCTAACATGGGTTCACTGCAGTAATTTAGCTCTACCAATATCTCATCCTTTTGTCCCTTTGTGGCCCTTTCACTACCACGCCATGAAAAAGCTATCAATAGTTTTAATGCGTTGCTTGTTTTCTTGCTGTACTTATTACAACAATGAATGTAATATTAAAAAATAAACTGACCTCCACCACACAAAATGTGGTAAAAATAAAAATGCCATTAGATTATTTAAAGAGTTATCAAGCTAAACTGTGAAGTGGATCATTTTATTCATTCTATGTCAGCTTCTTCCTGTTGTATTAATATAACTGTGTTGAGTCTCATGTTATATGTAGATTATTCCATCCAACCTCTGAAAGTTTTGGCAGATAAGCTCACATGATGGAGATTTTATTATGTTGTTTATTTCCTGTTTGGAGGGAGGGAAGGCGGCACAGTGGCACAACAGGTTATTGTGTGTGCCCTGCACCAAGAAGACAACTGGTTCAACTTCTCTGTGTCCTCCTGGGTCTTCTCCAGGTTTACAGACTAAAATCATATTTGGTCAGGCTTATGGGTGACTCTTAATTGCCCAGGGGTATGAGTGTGAACGTGAATGATTGTGTGTCTTTATCTTAAGTTGAGGGTATACCCTGCCTTTTGCTAAGTGACAGCTGGGATAGGCTCCTGTAACCTCGACAGGAATAAGCAGGATAGATGATGGATTCCTACACAAATATAAAAGTCTTGGGCTGCAGTCAAATAGTCCTTCTTGCTTAGGAAAGTCCCTAACGGAGTGAAATGATCCAGAAGTAGTTCGTGATTAGAGCTGTTGGAATAGTTTAAATGCATAGGAAAGGTTGCCCAATGCTTCCTTTATTATCTCCTTTAGCATAGGATACACCGGACCATCCTTTACGAAAGGAGAGGAGATTATTCTGTCCCACAATTCTCTACCACAACAGGATTCATAAACAGCGCGTTATCCGACTGCTTCTGAATTCAATCTAATAATGACGAACAAACCACACAGACCATGTGAGTTATCACTGCTGTTGGATCATTTTCAAAGTTTACCAAAACCTGCCGTAACACTAAAGTCGTCTGATTCTTTGAAGAGAGCAGGATATGAGACATTTGATGTTGATTATGTTTTAAACATGGTTCAGTAGTATTAATTTGTACACTATTGGATTACAGGCTTAACAAGTTATGCCTTTATTTTTGCATTTTTTTATACTTAATATTTACCGGGTTATAATGTTCAATGTTGCCTTAAAGGAAAATTGTCATGATACATGAGCACTTTTAAGATGTGTCTTTTGTTGTCCACCTTCAGAAAATTGCAGCTTCAACGTAGCAGTACCATCCGCCTTCACATGATGAGATAGCGTAGTTAGAGTGTAGTCACATTCTCTCTGCACAGCAGTTTTCCTTTCCTAAGTCCTTCTGAATTCTTCTTTCTCCTTTCCTTAACCTCATGACGTTTTCCATCGGGGTGAAGGAAAAGTAGATAGGAAAAGGCTTAGGAGGTGACTATTCGACCGCAGCCTTAGACTTTTTCGAAACAGTGACAAGTGGTTTCTCTTAGCACAATATACCACTCTCAGGAGGTTTGCTGTATGACTCCAAGTGTAGTCTACTATAGGATAGGGGTGGGAATCTTCTCAAAGGTTGAGATTCGATTCAGTTCTGATTCTCGGGGTCACAATCCGGACAGATTCATGATTCACCACACATCTCCTGATGTGTTTATAGCACCATTAGCCTCTACCTGCAGTGCACTAAGAAGCTAAATAATGTGATTTGACAACAAAAGCACGATAAAATATGTTTAAGATACACAGGTTGTGTCTTTGAAATGTCTGTATGGTCTTATTTACAACAATTCAGATACACTGCAGAATGAAGTTTGTTTGAAAAATGTGTTGAAAACCAATCCATGGATAATTAGGATCAATTCTGAATCTTGTTATCAATACACTTCCATTTCAATGCAAAACATTTTTTACACACACTTTAACTTTGTTTTGGTTCATTTCCTACAGCATTATAAAAACCTTGCAACCTTGCTTCCATTCACAACAGTGTAAACATCACATCTATCCAGGACAAATTCACTTTGCATAGACTGCTTATAAAACTCCTGTTATAGAGCTTTAAAGCACTAAAACACAAGAGAAATCTCCAATCACTGGACTACACTGTTACATTTAGGTGCCATTTGAATGTCTCTCTTTGAATATAAAATCAATATTATGGGATTGTGAAGTGTTTCCATTTACAACAATGGACAGTCAAATCTATTTTGAGCGGACCAAAATAGCCACTAAGTCAGTTTCCACCACCAGAACGGTCTGAGAAATCCCCTTTATATGCAGGTAAAATCGCCGTGCCGAATATTTCATGTATACTTCTCACTGGACATCTGCACTTCTCCAAATAAACTGGTTTGCACCTGTCGCTGATGATGCCAAAGTTTCCCTTCGGCAGAGCAGTGGGGAGGGGGGAGAGAGGCGCACACACAGTATCAGTGTATTGTTCAGAAGACATCATGCCATGTGAAGTCACGGTTTAACTTCCCTCTTTGTGAGCGCACAGACAGGTGGGGATCTCCTGTCCCCAGCATGACCGTTTTCACCATAAAAGAGATTACTGTCCACTGAGGACAAAGACATGGACCTGCTGATGCAGTAACTACCCTCACTGTGGTAGTTTTTTATGATAACAACTCAAATATAGTAAATAAAAAAGGGAAGTCTTTACAGGCACTGTGACGCTTCAGTCAAATAAATGTTAAGGGGGAAATTCCACTGCTATTTTATGACATGTTTTTTATGTACTCCGAGAAACCTGTGGAGCTGTTTCAATAGAAACACTAAAAAAACTCTATGGGTAAAAAAATATATAATAAAAATCAAATTTAATAGCCACAAAGATAACATTTCTTAATATAAACTTCTTTACTAAATGCTGCAGATAACATTTCAATTACTGTATCTGTGTAATCTGAACGTAGCACAAAATGTAAGGATAGACATAAGCAGTCTTTTGGCTGCATCAAGCCAATTTAATACTGACTTCTAGCAAAACCTAACAGCTGATACAGATCATATATTTTCTATTTGGCTTTAAAATTAACCTTTACAACATACTGATCATTTTCATCATTGAACATATGCACAAGAATTGGCATTGTTGGAAACTTAAGCCAAAAATGATGAGGGAAATATGGGTATCAACTAAAATTATTTAACCCTTTAAAGCCCAAGACCATAGATTAATTTTTTGGAGCTAAAATGTTTGTTACACTTTCTGCTAAAATCCATAAAAATCAAAATGTCCATAAAATTCAACATAGATTTTTCGTATCTCATTTGATACATTAGGTGTTTTTGGCAACTGATAATCCATTTGAGGACATTTTTATCATTTATCTGATTTTATTCAGATGTTTTTTTTTTTGTAATTTGTTGATCATATTGAGTAGAAAGAGGTATTATAAAAGTATGTATCAAATATGATACAATTGGCTTAGGGTAGGGATGTAACGATATGAACATTTTGTATCATGGTTATTGTAACCAAAATTATCACGGTTATCATTATTATCGCAGTGTTGTTGCAGTGTGCTCAAAATGTTCTAAAAGTACTTTTACACAGAATTTAAATCATTTAACCCCTTTATTATTATATTCATAACAGTTCTTTTGTCTTTTTTGTCAATAAATGTGTCAGACTCAGAGGCCAAACAATGCAAACTGCGCATAAGCACCTCGCGTGAGGCTCCGTAATCGAGAACAGATCCATAGTTCCGGCTTTTCCAGTCAAAGAGCAGCATCACTGTGCGTTACTGAGGCAGTGTGGTGATAAAGCACGGTATAACGGTAATTTTAATTGGACACAGTAACGATTATCGTGGGAAATTTTATCGCGGTTTACCATTTTACCGGTAACCGTTAGATCCCTAGCTTAGGGTTAACATTGTTGGCCCTGAATTTCAATCAACGCATTTCTAACATAAAGTAAGGAAATGAGTGTTTGATAGATCATTCTTTTTTAGTGACAATATTTCTTGTCAATAAATCTCACATCTTTGGAAAACCTGTTTATTTTCCTTTTAAGTGGCAACACATTTAATGCATTTGCAAACCTGACACACCAGATGGACAGTTCAATATCTAGTCCACCTGGGAAAGAGAATAAAGAAAGGTTTTGGGAGGGCAAAATCTTTCTAAAACATATCCAGCAAATGATTGGACAATGGTTCCTTTAATCACAATCAATGATGGCCAATCAGATTATGTAGTTGGCAGGAGTTACCGAAGGACCGAACAAAAGCCACGTCAAAAAAGCATGCTGACGGCTAAACATGTCGTAAATTGAGCCAAATATATTTTTTCTATAGAAATGTTTGTAGTTTTATTATTTGTTTTTCATTTAATAAAGAAATGTTTTATCTTGTAAACTGCTGCTGTTAGCATCTACGCTAATCTCTGTATGAGCTCTAAAGGCACTGATTGGGCTGTCCCACTTTGTGCCATTTACAGTCATTGTGGATTAGAGCTTGGCAAAGTGATTCGCCTGATTATAAATCAAATCAGGCAGGATCATCTGCACTGCATGTTAAGTCAAAATGATCTGTTGGACAATCTGATCTTTTTCATGATCAAACGTGTGACAAATTTGTTATTGGTATTATGGGATAATTAAGCCGGAGGAGCTAATGAGAGAATTGGTATAGGCTTAAATAATCATTTTAACATCATTATCGGCATTAGCCCTGAATTACAACATTGGTGCATCTCTAACAAACAGTAAGGACATTTGTGTTTGGTAGTTTTGCAATAATACTTATCTTGTTTGAAAGGCTGTTTGTTTCCCTTTCAAATGCCGCCACATATGTAAATAACATGCATTTGTGGGATGACCAGCAGAGCTTAATATGTGGCCTGCACCCATGAAAAATTAGCCAAATCTTGGAGCAGACACCAACTGACCACTGCAACAGGGTCTGTTTTCAAAGGAGCTGACAGCCAGGTGCCAAGATTGTTGCACCAGAATCTCACCTTTGACTTCAACCTTCATTTAATAAATTTAGGTATTTTATTATCACTCAATAAAAAAAATATTAAGATTCCATTTTTGGACCATAACGTCAACCTCTGATTGGACGCCAACATCTTTGGCACGATCAACAAACTCTCAACGACTAAAGCGTGAAAACTCTGCGTCTTGTTTTGGCTCAAACTAAACCGGCGTCCTCTGTCCGTTCAAGTCGAACTCAGCTGTTAATTAAAAGTTTGAGAGTAAACTGAGAAGTGAGACTCTCTAGAAGAAGAGGCAGATTGCTGATGGTGAAATCTGTGGAGCGTGACTGTCAGTCATGAGCAGACTGAACTGTAAGAGGAAGACGGTCTATCACTTCTATGAGCCACAGGACAAGCTCCTGCCTCACCACAGAGCTGCTCTTTCCATCACTGCTGACACCGTCTTTATGACACTTCTGATGCTTTAGATGTTAACAAGTTACTACTCTGAGCTGCAGCAGGACGGGAGGGAACATTTTGTGTTTTCACTGAAGCACATTTGGATAAATCATGACTAAGACATGCTGGTAAATTATTCAACAGGCATACAAGCATAGCCATAATCTGTCACTATCACAACTGTTATGTAAGGCTGAGAAATATACAATTCTACAAATATGTGGATATAGCTTAAAGGAAATAAAGGGGTAAAATACTGCTGTTCATGTTAGTAAAGTTATGTTGTGTTAACTGCCTTCTTCAGTCATGACTAGGGCTGGGACAATACACTTTCCTCACGATTTGATTTTTTACAATGTTTTCGGGGCTGATTCGATTTAAATTGTGATTCTACGATATTGCTGATTTTTGCTATTTTTTGTTAGCTTTTTTAACACCAGCAAAAAATAGCAAAAATCAGCAATATCGTAGAATCACAATTTTTACATTATGATTACTGACTTTAATAATCATGGGATTTCCAAAGTGTTCCCAACATAATAAAGTAGGGATGGAAATTAATACGGTTTTAATGCGATTAACAATTCTGCTTACCGATCTAGTTCTGTAACAATTCCCTAATTGATTCATGCTGATTTTCTGTGTGGAGACAAAGTTGACCTTCCTGGGGTTTAAATGACAACAATGTCAAACACATGGCACTCCTGATATTCACTGCTGTGCTGCATGAATGCCTCTGCATGTTGCAGGTGTTTTGACTTGGTGAAAGTTGCACCACAAGCATCTTTTTGTCCAAAATTTAGCAACAATTCTGCCCCCTGTGGGTCATGATTTTTGTGTCTTTTGTATCATCTCTGCTGATTGTCTCTTGTGCTTCTGTATTGCAAAGCACACAGGACAAAGTGGGAGGAATTGTGGAGGGCATTGATTAGCAAAAAAGCAAATAATTTTAATTCTTTAAGATAGTTGTTATTAATTCTCAACTGAAATTGCTTTTTGATTCTAATCCCTATAGTGGAAGTAATAGATGCCTGGCAGTCAACTATTAGTTTCTATGTGACTCAACGTGAACCCACTGTGCCAGCAAAAATCCTCCCCTCTTTTATATTGTTGTTTATTGAAATTTAACTTCAGCTGTTAATTTCAGAGACCACACAGCAGTGTCCTGACCTCAACTACAATGATATTTCACTCAACTGATATGTTATATTGATTTTTGAGTTATTTTGCATGAATGAAATAAACTTTCTGTTCTAGTTTTACCATGTGGTGAATCTGAGACGACCTGTTCTGCTAAATTATGGTTATTCACTGTAAATAGTTTTGTTAAAAGGACATTCAGTATTTTTGAAGCTGTTAAAGCTGAGGGTTGTGTCAGGTACTTGACAATAATCAGCGGAGTGGGTGATAGGTTTCCCACCAGCGCTGCACCTTTTTAAGGAGACTGAGCTTAGACAACAGTTAAGGTACGCTGCTGTTCGTGGGCACAGTTATTTAGAGTTAAAGGTGTAGTCAGCGATCTTCTAATCTTGTAATCTAATGCACTATTTGTCAAAATCACCGTATTTCTCCTCTCCATCCACAAGATGTCACCACTGACAGTATGTCGGAAAAAAAGTCCGGTTTCAATACACAGCCTTGGCTCTGAGTTTCAGCAGGTAAATACTGTGGCTCGGGCCGAGCCACCAAAACAGAGTACACCCCCCCACATCCAGGGGGTGATCGTACTCAAGAGCTGATCAGACAGAGGGGGGACGGGGAGTCGTAGGTTGCGTAGCGTGTGCAGTTAGCGTAAGAGAGAGATACAATACGTGCAGTAGCAATGGCTGAAAAACAGCCCAAAAGAAAAAGGTCAGAGGAGTGAAAAGTGAAAAAGAAGGGCTATGACCATGAAAGAGCGAAGACCCAGGTCAACATTGGTGTTGCTTTTCGACAGTGGAGGGAACTCTGCGAATTGAAAGACCTGAAAATGTACGCGGATGTCGCCGTCTGTCTGCTGGACAGGTAAGCAACGTTAGCTTTGTGGTGCTTCACATAACGGTAACAGCTGTCGGGCATTCATCTTATTGTCTAATCTGCCAGAATATACAGTTTCTGTGATGTTATCAATAACGGCAGTCGAGTTGTCTGACGAGTCGGGGTTACTTTAGCTACGTTGGTCAGCTATGCAGTTTCTAGGTCTGTTTCCATGACGATGCATGTCCATCAGCTATCGGGGGTGGAACCAGGGATGATGTATGAAGGGAGAGGCGGGTCTAAATTTGTTTATAAACAACCTCTCCACTCGTTTTCTCCCACATCACTGACTACACCTTTAATGTGCGATTTTTACAAACAAATGAGCCATGAAACTATGTTGGGTCAAATGTACAACTGGTCAGAAAAAATCTGTGTGCTTTATTTTTCCTCCAGGAAGTCTCTGTGTTTGGCACTATTTTACAATGCACCAAATGTCTTAGTGTTCTTCCATCTGCTGAACCTCATCATCTGAATATTCTAGTTCATAAAGCTTACTCTGTGCATCCACAGTAAAAAGAACCTCATCACAATGTAAGTCAAAATCACTCATATTTGGCTCAGTATTGGTTTTCTTGCATTGCCGTATCTTCCTATGTCAATAGAGCGAAACAGCAGATCAAATGAATCAATGCACACAGGGTGGAAAACACATTGTCATTTTCTGTATCAAAAAATAGTGCCAAACACTTTAGGAGGAAAAATAAAGTGCAGGAGGTTGTTCACCCAACATAGTTTTATGGCTCATTTTTACATTAAATGCACAGTCACATGAAATAACTGTACCTGCCCACAGCAGTGTTTGCTTTTGAAAGGTTCTGCCCATTCTCAAACAATTTTATGGGCTGCCCAAACATATTAGAGAAATATATTGAACGGTTCGACTGGTGTCACAGTGAAAGTGCTGTAATTCCAAGGGATGTTTGTGCAACTGTGTAAATGATTGGACATCCCTAGTAAAGGTAGATATTTTAAAAACAGAAGATTGTTTCCTCATTTGAAAAAAACTTGTTTTCACATGTGAAGAGTTTTGAAAAATTCCTTTGTCTACATTAAAATGCTTAAACACAACATTACATGCAGTCTAACATGGTCATTAACAGGTGAGATTTTCTCATCATACTTCTGATTGTTTCCTTTTTTTAATTTACTCCACCAACCTAGATTTTGACAGGTGTGACCATGTTAACTCACGTCAGGAGGTGTCATTCCAAATCTTTCTTTTTTAGTTTCCAGTCACAAATGTATAGAGTGAGCATATGCAAAAAAAATAAATAGAAATAGAAAGGATCCTTGTATACTTTTGCCAGTTTCAACTTTTTTTGTAAAGGCCACCACAGATTCAGGCACCGAAAGGTTGCCAAGTAACTGGCACAACCATTTGTTTAGTCATTTACATAAAGTACAAATGTATAGTAAATTAACGTTCTAAAATATGAAGGAATGATGTTTAGTCCATATTTCCCTGCCCTACTCTTATGTAATGCTCACCATCTAGTGCCTTCTGAGAAATCTCTCATTTTAATCAAGAACTGAAGATAAATCAGCACTAAATTGCCACTGAAATGAAAAATAAATGAGAAGTCTAAATTATAATGTGACCAAGACCCTTCCAGTTCGTGCTTAAGGCTGGTTGAGTTCATGTTTTATTAAATCATCCACAGAATTGGATTATGTAAGCTGGAGTATAGGCTGCAATCACACATGTAAACAGGGACACATGGGACGTACAGCCCAGTCTCTCTGTGAGGACTTGTCTCAGCAGAGTGCACCTCCTGCATTTTGCAAGCCAGCGGAAGAATAAACGAGACAGTGTGTGTGTTCCTCCCACTGAGGCGAGCATCAGACACACACACACACACGCACACGCGCCGCTGCAGGATGAGAGACTGGAGCGCAGCCTCGTCCATCAAAGTACCCAGGAGGACCAGAGGACCGAGAGCTGAGAGGAGAGATCAAGGAGCTGTGATCTTCTGGCTAGACGTTGACTCGCAGGCATTCATGAAACACTCGCAGCCCAGCCCCCCACACGACACGCTGCTTCAAACACACACACCAAAGATAGCAAACATGGCAGCGACCCAAGGACTGCTATCTGTAAAGGCTGTCTTATTTACTAACAGCTGCTTCTGCAAAATGTTTGAAATGTGTCGCGTCCAGAGCTGCTCACGAGTGTGTGCATATGTTTTCTTGAGCTGTTTGTACATCAGAAAGTCTGTTTTTTAACCCACTTCACTCTGACTGCCTCTGCTTCTATACAAACTTCTCTGCCTGTCCCTTCACGTTGGATGGCTCTACACCAATCAGTCTGGTTCTGTTTGAGAAACAGCCCTGTGATTGGCTGGGGACCAGTCCAGGGTGTTCCTGTCTCTTGACCAGTGTGGGCGAGGATGAGCCCACGCAACCCTGAAAGGGACAAATGGTACAGAAAATGCTTCTTCTTTATTGTGTTTGTGCTGTTTAAGAAGTATTTTCGTGCCACTGTAGCAAAAGTTTGGTTTAATGTCGTGTCTTAACAACTGACTAAACTGTGAGCTTTGCTTTTACATCAATATCAGAAAATGAACATGTTTCATTCACAAAAAGCATTATCCATGTGCTGCATTGCTGTTCCAGGTGAACCATCCTGAAACATATGTAGTTGGGCAAATGCTAAAGCTTTTTAGGGCCCAGGGTAAAGGAGGGGCCCACAATGTGTAAGCAAAGAAAAAGGCCAATCTGAACTGAAAGAATCACTTTTGACTGTTGTTTTGGAAGAGTGAACCTTCTGTTTTTAAAATTATGAGCTTTTCCTTTGCAGTATTGATGTTGTTTGGGGTCCTTGAGGAATCAGAGAGTTCATTCAAGCCATAAAGCAAGCAGTCTGTCAAACTGTGTAGACATTTTTCAAAGATTATGAACAAGAGTTTGTCAGAGACGATGCATAAATTGTTGGTACACTGACAAAGATGCTCATGTTCAGTGGCACATTTGGCCCTCTTAAATAATAAAAGCTCACAAAAACAGGTATTTCTGACGCAAATGGGTTCAACCTTGCTTTTGGGTCAGTAACCAGGGGACAATGATCATGAGTTTAGGTGTGCTAAAACAAGTCTGGGGCCCTGCCATGTCTCTGGGCAGCGAATGGATGCTATTCCTCTGTGTCTTCTGCTCCCACAGTGGTGAAAACGGATGCAGTGCATCCTTAAATGTCATAGTTCACTTCAACATTTAAGTCAAAGTAATATCTACCATTTCATAGTGATGATTTTACTTTTTTACTCTTCCACTTCACTGTTTTTATCTCATCGTGATCATTAGCAAGTCCTTTTCCATATTGTTGTTATTTCATCAAACAGAAATTCTGTCTAAATGAGGTTAAACCTAAACAGAAAAGTGTTCTGAAAAATGTCTTTGTCTATGTCACATACATTAAGAGAGCAATTAAACTAGTTGTGACAATAAAACACATGTACTGTCACATTAAATACGGTCATTGTACAAAGTTAAATCATTCAGTACATGCACTCCTGCATATTTCTTAATGATAACAGTTTCAAACAAGGTAGTTCATGGTATGAGCACCTCTAAGACAGACACTGAGCCGGTGAACTGGTGAGGCACTGGACACAATTAATGAATAATTATAGCAGTTAAGGGTATAATGTTCATATAGTTATATTAATTTGATTCCTAATTTAAGATGCACAGTGCATCAGGTAGTGCTGCTGCCTCACAGCGAGAATGTTTCTAAATCAACATCCTGGTCAGATGGAACTTTCTATGCTGACTTGGCATTTTAACCCCATTCATAAATAGGGCTGCCCAGCAACTTCACGATACGATATGTATCCCAATACTAAGGCCACGATACGATATGTATCCCAATACTAAGGCCACGATACGATATGTATCCCAATACTAAGGCCACGATACGTATCGTATCCCAATACTAAGGCCACGATACGTATCGTATCCCGTTACACGTAAATTGTGAACATTGACTATGCTTTAAGCAAAATTCTTGAAGTTTAGTTTTTTCTTATAAGAAGAAAAATAACAAGGATGAGTTTTAAGTGGTTCTACAATTTGAGAGACATAAATTCAGATCCTCAAAGATGGTAGACCTAAGTTCAAATTTAGAACATATGCTTCATTATGTATCTTGTCTTCTACCTTGAACTGTGCCACTGTTAACATTACCCAAAGTGTATTTACAACAACTGTCAAAATATTTAGGCCGTATTGATTCTGTAGAATCCGTATTGATACACATATCCCAAAGGAGTGCGATACGATATTTTACTGTATCGATATTTTGAGCACAGGCCTAATTCACAAGTGTGTTTTCTCCAGCTACTTCAGTGCCAAACATGTTCTTTAGATTAAGTAGTAAATTCTATAGTGCCCTTAGGTGTAAGTGTGATTGGTTGTCCTTCTCTGTATGTTAGCCCTGTGATTGTCTGGCTAACAATCTAGTATGTGCTTCGGGACGTGTTCCAACTCCTGTGACCCAAAAAGAGATAAGCAGTTAAGGATGAATACAGGATTAATAAATCAAGAGCTGTTGAGAAAGCACACTCCTTATGGGCTTAAAAGAGTGTGTGTTTTTTTACTGTGATGTATCCCAAGTCATCATTAAACTAAAGCAACCAGTGGAGATTTAAATTTTTTATTTTCTGGCAGAACTGAATGATGAAAAACAAAAGAGTTTGTGCTATGTGTTAAGACACTTACACATGAATGTGCATTTTTTTGTTTTGTTTTTCTATGTCTGGACAAATTGGCTGAATTAAGACCGAGGTGTCCACATGTTTAAATTCACACACTCGAATTTGGTCATTTAGTGAGCGCTGACATTACTGTTGTGAATCTTTAGCATAAAACAACTCATAGTTAAGTATTTTGTTGAGGAGTTGTGTAAAACATTAAGTACATTAGCCTGATCTTGACCAGCTCTATGACAATGAACCAGCGCTCATGTTAGGCTATTCACTGCTGTAAATGGAGTCAGGTGTCCAGTGTAATTAATTTATTTTTAGGTGAGAGATAATTGCTCACTGTGCTGAAAACTTTAACACTACTTTACTTTTCTGCCAACAAGCCTCTTTATTGTGGTTCTACTTTACATTTGGTGGATGTAATCTGCATTAAAGTCTGCCAAAGAAGTACCAAAACAAAGGATCCAGTGAGTATAAGCATTGTGGATGTATCCAGTCACTCTAGTACTGTTGTTTTTTCACCTAAAGTTTAGTTAGTACACAGAGCTCTTGGCCCCATCTGCAGCAGTGTATAACCTAGCTTCCTTGGCAGTTCGTTCTTCTCAGGAGCAAAGCTGATCAAAACAGCTGTAGCCAATGAATTTGTTATGGAAATTAAACCCAGAACACCACACCTCAAAAATACTGAACCAACCCTTTAAAGTAGTGCTCCTTCCCATGTGTTTGTAGGAAATCTAAATCTAAAAATAAAAAGTTTAACCATCCTATTATGCCACCTACATTGTTTTCAGTGATGTAAAACTTCTACCACTGCTGAAGTGAATTGATTGATCATAATAGATTTACTGTAGTAGTGCTAAAAGAACAACAGTTAATCCATTTTAACTCCCATAGAGCATATTTTAAAGTATGAGTAAAACATGGTAAAAGTGTTAAGGAGCAACATCCTTTAACGAGCAAAGACCCTAAGTAGGACCAAAATCAAATCCAAAGGCCTGCTAGGATAAAAGGAGTGTCAGAGATAAAAAATAATACTAATAATATTCAAATTCTTCATGTCTAAATAGTTTTACTTCCTACAGAATCTAAGTGAGCTGTTTAATTTTAGTTTTCATCCCTATTCTAAATCTAGCACCTGATGTCTCCCTGTTTCAATTTTTTTTTATTTACAAGGCCTCAAAATTAAGATAAAAAGTTATGTCATGATACTTTTAACAAGAGCGGGACTCGAACACACTCTTTGTTTTTGCGTTAAAACAGCTTGACTTTATCAGCTGTAGTACTTGTAAAACTTCCTTCTCACAGGCAGAAATCCATGATGCTTTTTGGAGGGCCATCCACATGTCATGTCAGAAGTGTTTCACTCTCAGAAATAGAACTATAGATCATAAATCATGGTTTTCCTCCCCCTTCAGGAGCCTGTTTTGGCCCCCTTACGCCCTGACAGATCCACTTGTGTATTACCTTTAAGGACGATGGGGTCCTTGCCCTCCCTCCTAAGGGAATCCAGGACGACGTGCAGCGGCTGAGAGAAGGTGAGGCGGTTGGGGTCCATGGTGCTCTCATCATAAACCACAATCTCTTTGGAGAAGATGCCCTTAAAAGAGTCCTTGCCCTCGCGGCAGGAGATGAGGTCCAGCACAGTGATCTTGCCCTGCTGCAGCCGCCTCCGGCTGATCTTATCGGAGCAGTTGATGTGCACAGCCCCTCGGATGTGGCTCTTGTTGTACTCCATGAAGGGCCGGCAGTCGATGATGACGGGCAGGGGTCCTATGGGGTGTCCCATAGGGCAGCAGGTCATCCGTTTGGCCAGCTCATTGGGGTGAATGACTCTCACAGCTGCCTTCGGGGTGCCTGGCGTTAGACTGGGGGCGCTTATCGCTTCATGGTTGCTGACCATTGGGGTGGGGGTGCCAGCATAGCTGAGGTTGGGGCTGCTGGCGCTCACCGGGCTGTGGCTGAGGCTCGGGCTGTCCCTCTCATAGGTGGTCACAGAGCAGCAGCTGGCACTGCTACATCCACACGACAACGAGCGCGTGGAGCCCTTGGATGAGGGCATATACGTCACAAGATTGGCCGTCGCCCGGATCTTCACCACGGTGGTGCCGATGACTGTGCTGCTGCTGCTGCTGCTGGAGATGGAGTCCAGGTAGCTGGTGTCCAGGCGCAGTTGGAGTTCCTGAGGTCGGATCGGCCTTGGCAGCGCCACCACAATTCTGTCGTCAAGAGGAGATGGAGGCATGGGGAGGCCGAGGGCTGGACGCTTACGGAGAACTCAACAAGCTGCTCTGTGAGGACGGAGAGGAGAGAGAGTGTGATGTTTGCTGACAGTTCAGGGAGTCCTGCTTCCAGAGATGAAGGCTGTGAATGAAATAAACAGGGAGCACAAAGAGCGACCTCCCGTCTGTTTGATCAACACACAAACTAGAAAACGGCTGCTGAAGCCAAATATTAGTAGTGTCAACACCTGCAGGGCGACACCCAACATGGTGAGAAAATATAGGCGTGACAGAGCGAGCGGCCACTAATAATAAACAGTGAAATCATGACAATCTGCTGTAACTGAACCACTTTGAGTGTAATCAATATGAATCATCCTCACATACTGTACACTTGTATGTCTGAGTGAATGTGTGTCAAGGCTGAGTGTGTTTGTGCGTGTGCTGTTGAATTTTTCATCCCAACTGAGCTCCCTCTGATCCAAAGCTTTTATAACAAGGGAGAGAGAGAGAAAAAAGATAAAATACTGCATCAGCGCCGCAGTTCGGTCTCTCCCCCAGATGGAAAGTAGGGGTCCAAAAAATAAATAAATAAATAGAAATATAACAAAAGGGTGGCAATGCCTTTTGATCAGCAGCATTCTGAGAGCATGTCATGCTGGCATGTTATGTAAAAACACCCGCCGAGCATTGCCTGTCCCGGCCATTGCCATCCTTCTTCCTGAGCACGGTGCAGCTTCAGCAGGAATCATTCATGGCCAAATTCATTGAGGAAACCGGCATGGGAACGTGCCGTGAATTTGATATGGCTCTCAGCAGGAGAGAGGCTGAAAATGTCAATTTAACACCACTGAATAATTTACAAAATAAAGGCTTAAAAGCTTATTATTACTTCTTACAGGTAGGGTTTGTAACTTTGTCGCAGCAGGGGGATATTGTGAATATTACAGCTGTAATGTCACAAATAAATCGCACAATTAAAATGAATAAAACCGCAAAAACAACCTTACAAGCTTAAATGGTTGCAGTTATTATATGTTCCTCTTCATTAATAATAAAACAGCGTGACAGCTCTGCCTGTGCATTCAAACATCTATTCATGCTTTGGAGACTAATTTCTCAAACTTGTCTCTTTTTTAAATTTATGCTTACCGATGTGTGTCGCGTGCACCGTAGAGGGGTTTATCTATCTCCGCTCGCGCACAACGTCGCCTCCATTCAGTCCGTCCCGTGGTTGTGGAGCGGCAACATTTTTGAGTACTTTTACCCTGCTCCCTGCTCCCCAGAAATAATATTGAAGGAAGTCTGCCAGCCTACACAAGTTGCGCAGCGGGATTGACGCGAGCGGGAGCCAATGCGCGACTTCATTAATATTAAATTGTGGTTCCGTTTTTGTACCGTGAGGTCCGGCCCTGCGCGTGGGAGGGGTTTGACTCGAGCTGTCTGCATCTGTGGCTCGCGAGGAGGAGGGAGGGTTTTTTGGGGAGGGGGGGAGGAGGAAGAGAAGGAGGGGACGAGGTTTGTCGCTTGAACTGCCTTCAGGCTCACGTACAAGCCGCGATGATGTCACTGGCAGCCAATCAAAAGTCTCTCAAGGAGGCTCGAGGAAGAAGACGCGGTGCGTTCACGGGCTGCTCGTAAAACCTGGAACGTAAAAGTGAAACTTAATTTTTATCTTATTTTTCAGCATAATTTTAGGTCGTAAACCGCTTTAAACACTTTTACCTTTTATCAACTAAAGCTCCGGTATTTCATTTCAAGTTAAATTCTGTTTAAGTTAGTTTATTTTTACTTAGTTGGGGTTACTGTATATGGTAGAGAATTGGGGCAACTAAAAGAAATATTAAGGTCCATTTGTTAAAGTCTGTTAAAAGTTATAATTCTGAAATTGAAGCCAGAATTTGAGGGAAAAATACTTTACTTTCAGAAGTCTGACTGTATACTCAGAGTTGTGAGGGTTTTTTTTAAACAGGCTGTTTGAAAATTTCTGAAAATTTGTATTTAGTCACCAAATCCTCTTGGTAAACCATCCTCCATGGTATAACATTTGTCAGTTCTTTTCTGGCTGCGGTTATGTTACAGTCCTCTTTGGTGTTAAGACTATTCTTCTTGGAGTATTTTTTTTATTTTGAAAATTGAAATGTCTGATTCTTGGCAATAGGCTGAAATAGAAAAATATGATATGGAAAGGCAATAAAGCCACCCATTGTTGCTTTCTGTTTCTCTGCCCATAGGGACCAAAGATGAAAATAATTCCACAAACTGAATCTAAATTGAATGCCATTTTAATTCATTGTTCTAGATATAAATAGACTTAATAGATTAAGCCAAACAAACATTAGGGGCTTTTAAATTAGACCATAAAATAATAAAGAGTGTTGTAAATCATTTTTTCACTTGAACTTTGTGTGAGGTGGCATGGTGTTACAGTAGTTAGCTGTAGTCTGTTGTCTTAAAGCAAGGAGGTTCCTGGTTTGAATACCGGCCAAACAGTGCCCTGTTATGAGGAAATTGCGTGGGATCTATCTGATTTTGTTACTACTGTCAAAATATTTTTCATAACAGCATATAAAGCCCTGTTCACACAGAGACAAATCTATTTAATTTCATTTTAAAACAGTTTTTTGTAAACATGGCACATGACAACACTGTTAACACTGTTGTATACATGCCAGGCCTGTAATGTGTCCACAGACATACACAAAAACCAAAGAAGAAGACATGGGGAATGTGAATAAAGCATGCAATGTAAACAAACACACTCGGTTGTTCTCTGTGCTGTATTTGAGAATTTGGGCATATGCTGTTCCCTATGTCCACTTGTTGCTCATCGTGGTAGTAGATTTTACTGTAAAAGCCATGACAACCTAGGTAGCTTCTGCAGCACAAACGCAACACTATATTCCACCATTGTTGTTGCCAGGGTTAGCACATATACAGTTTAAGGGAGAGGTGGGGCTGTGGGATCTTTGTTTCCTTAAATATTAATATTCATTGTAAGAATGGAAGGCTTTGGGGCAAAGGTAGCATTATGGGCTTCATTCATTGGGACCAAGTTTTAAAATGCGCAATTTAGCTCCCGTAACACCATGTCCGTGTGGATGTTTATCTCTCTCTGCATGTAAACCCTGTAATTTACAGGTAGAACTGAGAAAGAATCCAGCCCCCATGCAGACACAGGTTGCTAATATAAGTATGAAAGTTAATGGAGGGATGCATTATGCAAGTTTTCTTCTCACTGGTCTCTTGGTCTAGTGTGATAGCCTGCTCCCTTCTTTAATCATTAAAAACAACCTTTCAGGTTTTCCCAGTGTTTAAAGATGGATACTTTAATTTTTAAAGAATTCCAGCAGTCAGACGGGTAATGCTGATGAAGTGGCTTTTGTTTTTTTTGTGGAAGATTTAAAAAAGCTGCAGTTACTTGAGTGTCCACTTGAGGCAGGCTGCAGAAACAGCACAAATCATGAACACACTCCATGTCATAATGCACATTCTTTACATTTGAAATAAACACAACTACAACCTGGTTGCAATAAAAAAATTGGGCTGATTTTCTGGGCAGGGTGGCCAGTGGTGCAGCAGGTAGTGCACATGCCTCATAGCAGGAGGGTTACAGGTTCCTCCCACAGACCAAAAACATGCTTATGGATGTAATTACTGACTCTATTGGCTTAAAGTGTGAGCATAAATAGTTGTTGACTCTTGATGTGGCCCTGCAAATTGGCCAGCAGAAAGGGATAAGTAGTATAAATGATGACTGAATGGATGTTTTTTTGAGCTGCCCTTTTTTTAACTTTGGCTAAGTTTGGTTTTATGAAGTATATGAGTGTTTCGTGTGGCCTTCCTTCTCTTTCTGTGTCTCTCCGGTATCTCTCTTCCTTCAGCCTCCTGTTGGCACATACACCCGGATGTGTGTGGATGACTCTGCTCTGACCTTGTTCTTTCTTGTTCCTTCGTTTTTAGGTATTGTCCCCTTTTTCTCAGTTTTTTTCCTTATCAATGCTAGGTTACAGGGTTTTGTTATTTTAGTTTGGGCTCCTTCCTTAAACTTGATTATCTTTTCGTTTGGTTAGTTTTAGCCTGGCAGCTTAGAGGAGGTACAATGGCCTTGTATGGGTTGGCCTGGTCATTCTTCCCATTTTTGTAAAGTTTTGCCAGAAACTCCTGCCCCTATTGGCTCATTCACATGTTTTTCTTTTTGCATTTACCTAAATATAATCCTTGTTAACCTTTGATTTATTTGTGGTGCCATTTAATGTTTAAATCTTCTTTTGGCCATATCGAGTTCTGATATTTAGGGCCATGGCTAAAGGTACTTGAAGCCTGCATGTTGTAGCTGTCAGGTGGCTCAGGGCTAGCCTTGGCCCGACCTCTTTTTAGTTCAACTAAAGTTAGTTCGGTGGCTTTTTTCACCTCCACAAACTGTCAGAAACCAAATATTTGATTTAATTCAGATTTTGTTTGAAATTTACCACAGCCTTTAGGAGAAACAGCCCAGTTTTATAGCTGAAGACTTGAGCTGTGCCTGTGCTAATGCTGGTCTCTCTATAAAGGGACTACACTGGCTAACATCTTTTGTAGCTTTACTATTTAGGACATCATAAAATCTACAGTGATAAACTCTCTTCTTACTTTGAACGTTGATTTGTCCCACTTGACCTAAAGGCAGGTTAGGCATAAAAACATTGATGCAGACAAACTTGTGTGACAAAATCAATGTAATGTTTAACTAATAAGTTGCTTCTGTCTCTTCCAATTAAAACTAAACCATTACACAGTTTAAGGCAGCCTTCAATGCTGTTTGGTTACATTTGTTGGATACTGGTTTTGTGTAACTACACTCTTTAAATCACTTTGCATATCTTGACATGACTCACACCTGTCTGACAGACTGCAGGAGTTTTTTTTGCATTATCTCCAAATGAATAACGATATCAACATGATTCTGATTACCAGGTGTGAGTTTCCAGGGTCAAAGAATCATATTATGATGGTAACTTTATTGTGGAACTATCGCTTATGGAGCTTAGAGAAATATAAGCTCCCTTGGTGGAGGCTTGTGCTCTCTGAGTGCATTCTGGTTTCATCACTTTCTCTAATATACATTGCAAAAAAATCTATTGACCCTCCCCAACATAAAGGTGTACCTGCTGTAACTGCAGCACAGTGAAAGCATAAAAGTGCACATGCTGTCTTGTTTGTCTCAGACAGCAGCACTGACCTGTGTGTGAGACAGAAAGGTAACATCATTGGTGGTTATAAGTGGGTGTCTTTGGCAGGAGTCGCCATTAATCGAGTGCCAAGTTGGCTGACAGTTGGCTCCCATATGACAGCAGCCATGTTGCGGTGAAAAGGTCTCACCGGCTTCAAACCCCCAAATACAATCAGAGCTCTCTATTTATCCTCACTGGCAGCCTGAAACAATGCAGGGCATGTTTTATTGCTGCTATTATTAGCCCGCTGTACAGTTATTTATAAATGGACACAGCTGATCAAAGCCTGTGCAGATCAGATTCAGCAGCTCCTGTTACACTTGTGATGAAGGTGAACAAACAGCCTCTGATTCAGAGGAGACACATAAGTGTGTTTGTTTTGCATGACTTCACAAAGTGAATATTTAAATGTCCTCTCTTCGTTTTTTCATTTAGTCTAATTACATTTGCAAATGAGGTTATTTTTTTGCATTACATTTCTGTTTTGTTTGTTTCTTAGAAAGCATATATTAATGTGGAATCTCTCAGTGATGACACCCTAATAAAGCATTTTAAGGCCCAGAAATGGTTGTTGACATATTAGAACTTAGCAAAGTCAGTAAGTAGAAAAAGAGCCTACAGTGGTGTTGTGATGAAGCTGCATCAATATAACAAATGCTGTAAAACACCTTAATAGCTTAACTAGCTCATCAGGCTGGTACTGACCAAACAGTTAAGACAAGAAAAGCCAACACTATTTGGTAACAGGACTTTATCCTACCATCCATCATCCATCCACCAACACATATTTCCAGTTCCAATTTACACATTCATCCATTCATCCATCAAGTCCATCAATCTTCATTTGTACAGTGACAAATCATAACAATTGCTATCTTAAGAAATCTAAATTGTTTTTGTTGATGCCATAATCTTTATTTTTAAAACAGGATTATTTCCTTTTTTATCCAACTCTCAATTAACCAACTCTCATTTCATTTACTACACATTTATCTTTCTGTCTCTCAAATCCATCTAACCCTTCCAATGCTTTCTTCCTTTCATTTTCTGTACTTCTGTTGATTTGTCAGTCTCTCCATTCATCTGTCTATTTACGCATAAACCCATCCAACAACCCATCCTTAATCATCCATCATCAGTCCATCCATTCATCCATATATATACATGAATATGTGTATTTATACTCGATTTATTGCACAGTCCGTCTAATCATATATAGATGGATTAATCTATTCATCATCTGTCAACTCATCACCCACTGTGTCATTCATTCAGTTAGTCATTCATCCACCCAATAGTTTATCAAGCTATCCAAAATGGCATTCAACTATGAATTGAGCTCTTGATTCATTCATCAATCTATTAATTTATTGATTTATCTCTATATCCTTTATTCATTTAATTATCCACATATCCATCCATCAATTTAATCAAATCATCCAATTAGCCATTCAACCTTGTATTGATCTCTTGATTCATCATTCTATCCATTATTATTATCTTTTTATCCATCATGAATCAATTCATCCACTCATCCATCAATTAATTTTCTAAATATCCGTTCAGCCATCCAACCATTTATCAATCAACTGATCCATTAATCAATTCATCTATCTTTCTTCCATAAACCAGCCATTCATTCAGGTAATGGATTATTATTAATCTTAGTTGATTAAGAAATGCAAAAACTAAAATCAGTTCAAATATAAGACGTTCTTTTCAATTATTTTACATTTATAATAATTAGGAGGGGTATAGTCTAAAGTGTTATAGATTTGAGGGCTTTAACTACTCATTTCACTTTTAATATCACAATCCATCAATTTCCTTAATCTCATGTTGTATAAGCTCAGCTCAAAAAGGAGTTAGAGTTGAGAGAGAAATCATTTCTGAAAAACCATTTGACACGATGACATGACTTGAGCTATAAAAACAGTCATTGAACTTGTAAGTTACGTCAGACAGGTCTTGGGCAACAAAAAAACAAGAGTTTTAAGAGGAAAACCCAAAAAAGGTTTGACTGATAGTTCATTTGATGTTTCACAGTATTATGGTATAATAAATCTCTTGAAACAACAGGCAGGTTTCTTTCTGTCCAACAGACCTGTTGGCAGTTTAAACAGAGGATGCGGCGTGACCTGATCAGTTATGTAAATGAAACCAGCCGTTCCTGTTTGTCTGGTTTGATTTGGACATGTTTGCTAAGCTGACATCATGATTGTCTGTCTTATGCTGTCAGAGGTTGAAGGCCTTATTTTACATAGGGCTGTTCTGTTTTTCTTAACAGTGTAATCATTTAAAGATAAGAGGGAATCAAAAGACTACAAGATTATCACTCTTCAAAAAGGCATATGTTAATCCATCCAAAATTCATACATTCATCTCTCTTTCCTGTTCTTCATTGAACCATCTCCCGATTTATAAATCACCAAGAAATCCACCATTTCATCCATCTATCCACCCAATAATCCATCCACAATGTATCAACTGATTGATTATGCTTATCCATCTTTTAAGTGATTTACTTAGCCCTCTATTAATCCACTTATCAATCATGTATTTGATCCATTTATTCTGTACAGTCATAAATAATCCATGTTAACATAATTCTTTTTATAGATTCAGCAGTTAATCCATCATTTCATCCATCTGTCCATCCATCTGTCTGTTTATCCATCAGTCCATCCAGTGACTCATCATACTTCGCCTGTCCATTCATTCACCCATCCATCATCTATACTCTTATCTTTCTTTACACTTCTTCATCCATTTACTCTCCATCCATCCTTTACACCATCTTTGCAAAATATTCAACTATCCATTAATCCAACCATCCAGCCAACCAGCCACCTTTTCAACCATCCAACCTGTCTGTACATTTATCTGTCATCCATCCATATATACATCATTCCATCCATCAATCGACTCATCCATCCATTCACTTATCCATGCATCCAAAACATTTAACCATTCACCCTTCTGTGTCCATCTATTTTACCATCCATCAACCATCCATCCATCCATTGATCCATCAACCTCTCTATCTATGCATCCATCCTTCAGTTTATCTATTTATCATCAAAACTGACCGATGATCAGTATTTTTTAATTCATCTGTCTTTCTTATTATCAATATATCATCCACCTGTCCACCCATCCTTTAATCCATCTGTCATCAGTTCTGTCTATTCTGTATCTATCGGTCCATTTATTCATGCATTTATCCATTTTCATCCATCCATCCATGTCCATTTATCTTAATCAGTCCATTCAATTTCATCCAGCCATCCATCCATTGATCTTGTCATGCATTAATCCATCCATACACCCATCCAACTTTTATCTATTTTCAAGCTTCAGTTATGAATCTATTTGTGTGTGTGTTTTAATTCAGCCTTGTATCTATCAATATGCACTGCCTCTCATTTTATCCCCATATTCATGTAAAATGTATCTATTATTGTCTATGTTTTTAAAGCTTATGATCTCATGATGTAAAGACAAGAGTAGTAACCTAGAACATCGTCTTCTGTGAAAGTAATCAGATGAATATGTTGTTTTGGTTAGAGGTTTGTTGTAATGATGACATCATAGTGATAATGAAAAGTATTTAGGGGTTAACACATTACCTGGAACAGATGCTGATTCTTAGAAACTCGTGTTCATTTTACTATGAATGAAACATTTCCCAACCACGTCGACCTTGTGTTCTGGGCAGTGCATCGTTGTGATGCTAATTTAGTTTTCTGTGCCTGGGCCCAGGGAATCAAATTACTGCCTGAATTATGTAAAAAGAAACAGTGAAAGGTGTAGGAAGGGCTTTATTTATGAACAGTTCTGTAGGTTTTTTTTGGATGACTTTCAAGAGATGGTGGGTGTTTGAAGTGAGTGGTAGAGTTTAGGCAACAGGAAGGCTTTTGGTAGAGGACAGTGTTTTTTTTTAGAAGTATTCAGATGTTTTTATCTAGATGAACAAGTAATACAAAAATATCAAAAGTCTCATCAGTAAGGAAAATGATTTGTGGGAAATGTTATTTGAGACAAAGGTGAACTAGAACTAGGATTAGAAAATATGATTCAAAAAATATTCAGGATATGTAAATTATTTGGATGTCAATGTCGAACAGAATTCAATTTGAGGTTAGTGTGTTGTAGTGCTGGGAATGGTTGGTAAGAGTTGGAAAGAGGCAGGGTCAGTACAGATTTAACACCTTCAACTTGAAAAGTAAACCACAGAATGTAAGCAACTTCAAAAATCAAACTCTTCCCAAAACATGTTAGAAGCAGAGCGAAGATGTCATTTCTACAGAGAAGTTTGCAGTGTTTTTTTTTAATTTAATAAAGAAATGCTGTCCAGATCTGATACTAAAACTATATGCATCTAGCCTAATCCCTGCATGAGCAGTCACTTCCTGCTTTCATCTGGCCTGTAGCTCCACCTCTTCCTGTTTTACAGGATGCTGATTGGGCCGTCTTGCTTTGGGCCACTCACAATTGACATTGAATCAGGCTGATGCATCTGCATTGCATGGTTAAAAATATATGAGCTAGACCAGAAACATTTTATAAGTAATTACAGACTTATTTACCGTAGACAGTTTTTGGCAGGTTATTGCAGCGTAGCACTGTCATACCAGTGTACCAGTTTGAATGCTAAAGACTAGGCAGTAGCTAAAGCATTTATAGCTTTGAGGCGGACGTATAAACAGTACAACAACCAGAGGGCAACAACAAGTATGATTTAAAAAATAAACTTATCACTTGTGACTAGGGGTGGGCGATATGGCAAAAACATCATATCACGATTTTTTAAAAATAAAATCACGATTTTATCACGATTCTTTTTTACTTAGATTTTTTCTAGACTAATTTGCATGTTTGACGATTTTTTCCGTATGTTTAACATATAAAACGTGTAAAACCCTAAAAGAAAAAAAAACAATTAAAGCCAAAGAGACTTTCTGAACAGGTTTTGATTTCAAATAGTGCAGTTTTTATAAAAATGTGCAATAAATGTAAACATAAAAGGTAATGAACAACAATATCAACATTATCTCTTAAAGTGCAACAATTTAAAACAAATGTGATCGAACTGTAATGTCTATAATCTGAGTGAATAATACAGCTGCTTTAGAACAGATTTTTGTTCAGACATCTTCAAGCTTTTATCTCTTTTTCTCTTTCCACCATGGCTTCATGCTACATAACCAAACAGGAGATCCCACCATGCACTGCGCATAATGTGCTACGATTGGCCAGACGGGTGTGCGTCAAAGTCTCTGCGCCCACACAGACGATCTGACGATCTTTCTGCTTTATGAGATCATCCCCACGTTATAATCCTTAACGATTTAATATCGTCATATCGCACACCCCTACTTGTGACCATTTTTATTTTTAGGTGATAAAGAGGCATTTATATTAACTTCATCTTGTTTGTGGAAATTTTATATCTTCCAGTCATCCATTTAAATTGCGATTTAAAATTGATGATTTGCCTGATTAACAGATGTTATATAATTTTTTATCTTATTAAACTTGACAAACAGGATGAAACACCTCATTTACAATCTTTATTTTCCTTTTTAGTGAGATTCTGAGTCAGATTGGGTCGACTATCAGCCTGAACAAATGTCAGCGGGTGGAAAACATGACGAGGTGTGTGGCTTCGTGTATCTGTGTAAAGATCACATACATGATGTGAGATAATGTCACATTTTGAAGCGACACTCAGTCAAAGTGGTTAACCTTTTGAGTCACCTAGGATGGAAAACATGAGTGAATGTGGTGCGGTGTGCGCTAGCCCTGATGTACGACCCAAACCACTTCCTGTCTACAGCAAGGTGCATGTTAAACCTCACATTTCAGAGTGGCACAGGAAGAGCTCAGCCTTACATAATCTCGAGAATCTTCTGTTGTACATACATTTATTCAGACACAAACCAGAGACAGTTTGAATTACAAATCAGCAGGTTTACTAACTGATGTTTTAGACTTCAATATGCAAAACACTGCCCTGTCGCTCCCATCTGGCTGTAGATTTAACTTCTTTCATAAGGCCGAGGATTTAGGAGATGGAAAAATGTTGCTGTGGTTAGTTTCTGAGAGGGAACAGCACAGATGGGACGACTGCAGGCTGAACAGCTTGAAACGCAACATGTCCTGAGACAGCAAGGAGGGACTGTGCCAAAGATCCAGCAGCCCTCATGACCTTTAACTCTTCACTTTGTATGCTCATCTCTTCTAATTCTTTAGTCGGCTACAAAAACCAAAGTGTCATAGCGAACTCTCTCTCTTAGCTGGGTTTACACTTGAACTCTAAACATTCTGGAGGATTTCAGGACAGCTTAACCCTGAAATCTTGGCACACTTCGGCCCCATTATGAAAACACTCACCATGTGTTGCATTTTGGCTGTTTGGTGCATGAAAACAGCATCTGTGTGCCTGAAAAAGTAAAGTTTTGAGAACAGGTGCTGAAATGAAAAATTCTGATAGAGATCTCTGTCCTCATATAAACTGGCAGTGCTGAGTTGGCTTGTGGAAAATCAGATTTGTTGGTTCCTGAGAAGAATCTGCAAGCAGCCACCATGTTGAGGACGCTGTTTTAAATTAACTTTGGATCAACCTCCTAACAGACAAAGAGGCGAGATTCAGGTGGGTCTTTAGGTCATCTGACAAATAGTGCCAGGGCCCTGACTTGTATATACAAGTATAAAAATAAGTCAATGAACATCATTAGTGGAAAATGTGTGAAAATTGATGAGATAAGATCATGAGCCAGAACATCTTAGAGCATCATGAAATCCTCCCTGGATTGAACCTGATCAAATACTTTAACTATTCCCTTATCATTTCCCGTGGAATATCCATTCGAGGAAAAGTTTACCTACATAGCAACAGTGTCAAACACATCGGTCCTGATACTCAGTGCCCTTCTGCAGTGATAAAGGCTTCTGCAAGTTGCTGTTTCCATCCGCTAACTTTTGTGCCAGAAGCGTCATTTTGTCATGAATTAAGCCCCAATTTCAATCGATCCGGTCTCCTGTCCGCCATAATCACTTTTTTTTTTATTTCTTTGATAGCATTTCCTCAGACTGCCTCTTATAAGAATGTGACATTCTTGATTTTACAGGGCATGCAGAACAAAGTGGAAGGAGCTGATAAGATAGTTGTTAAGCAAAAAGACTGATATGCAACATTGTTATGCAACTTGGTTCAGCATCCACTGGAAAAGTCTGACCAGAAGTGGTCTTCATGGAAGAATGGTTGCCAAAAAGTATATATAGTAAAATAGATATTGCAGAATTTGAAACAAAGCAAAGTGTCTCAATATGGATGAAAACACAGGAGCTGGGATGTATATAATCCTTTGTAGGTGCTCCAGACTGATGAGTCAAACTCTGAAATATTTTGCTGTAGCAGTTTGTCTCATCAAAGGTTTAGAGAGTAGTCAAATAATCAGTGTAGTGGTTGAGGTTTCTTGCAATTTTGGGGCTGCATTTCTGCAAATAGAGTTGGGGTTAGGTCACGACTTATGCTGACCTCAATGCTGAGAAATACAAGCAGATACTTATCCACCATGCTTTCTATCAGGGAAGCATTAGATTGGCTCCAGATTCATTCTGTAGCAGGACAACAACAAAAAACACAGCCAGTGTCATTAACTGTCTTAAACACTCGGGAAAGGAGTCCTAGAGGTTATAACCTGGCCCTGGGAAGCCTGATCTCAACAACATTGAGTATGTCTGATTTACATAAAGAGACAGATTGATTTGAGCCAGTCTACATCCAAACAAGGTCTATGGTTTAGTTCTCCAAGATGGTTGAAAACTTACTTGCTAAGTTCTTTCAAAATCTTTGAGAAAATGCACCACGCTGTTTTTAAGGCAAAAGGTGGTCAGACTGGATCATGATTGGATTTAGGCTACGTTTACACAGAGACTCTGTGACTTAAAACACAAAGATTTTCCTTTGCATATTTAAAGTCAATCCGGGCTCAGACAGAGACACTGAAATGAATGAAAATGCTGTAGCGTGCATGCCGGCTCAGTAGATGGCGGTGTAGGTTTGTAGAGTGGCAGCGCTGCAACAGCACATGTACGAAGAAGAAAAACTTTTCACAAACAACAATCAAATCAAATCAAACTTTATTTATATTGCACTTTTTATACAAAAAAAATGTAGCACAAAGTGCTTTACAAACAGACAGATGAATTAAATGAAGGATTTATGACCCAAACCCGCTCCACCCAGCCCCTGAACCCACCCACACAGCAATCCATACATGTTGTTGATAAAAAGCATAATAAATAAAAGGCAATAATAAAGCACACTGGTGTACCCAGTACGTACTGAGGACTCGCCATCTTAAAGGTTTAAAAATGAGAAAACACTGGAGGTTAGGTTAAAAGTGTAAAATTAAATATATCATTAAAAAAAATAAGGACAAAAAATAAAAAATAATGAGAATAAATAATAAATTAAAATGAAGTTAACAAATAAGAAATAAAATAGAAAAACTACAAAATAAAATAAGGAAAGATAGCAAAGATAAAAGTTAAAAAAAAATAAGATAAAATAATTAAAAAGTTGTCTGTAAGTAAAGTAAATTAAAACACTAAAAGGTAATTCAGGTAAAAGCAAGACTAAAAAGGTTAGTTTTGAGTTTGTTTTTAAAGACATTAACATTGTGTGCAGCCCTCAGGTCTACAGGTAGGTTGTTCCATCAGCGGGGGCCAACAATGGCAAGTGGAAGCACAGAGACGCAGGAGTTTCTTTTCTGGACAAAAAATCTGTCTGGATAGTTTTGTCTGGATAACAAACCAAGCATGGTAAGAGGCTCACACGTTACTCGGTAGACGACCAAAGCTGTTGTTGTTCCTGGTATGCGCATGCAGCCTTGATGTGAAAGAATACTGCGCATGCGATGATGTCAGCATTTCACCCCGAAAAGCTCTGAAACATAGACTGTAAAAAAACATGGACGTCATGTCGCTGGGCTTTTGTGAAGCCGCCACAGAAACTGCTCCCCCTGGTGACTGGCTGCAGTATAGGTCAGTTCTCCGTCTCCCCGATTCAACTGAACGGGCGGTAGTGAAACTTCAAAAAATCAATACACCTCGTAGAAATATTTCTCTCATCCGTATGCTGTGGTGTTATGAAAGTATTATTGGGCTGCATTTTGTCCAAGTCTTCTTTTTTCTGAAAAGTGCTGCGGAGTTTTGCGACCGTCTACGACAGCTGCGTCCAGATATGGTCCAGATTCTCTACTGGCTGCACAATGGCGGCGCCCTGACGGGGGATATTCTGGCTTCAAAACTGTTACATGGTAGAAGGCGGAGCCACGCTATCCAGTTCTTATAAAACATCCATGCTCTGAAATGGGTTTACACGGCGCTGCATGGAGAGTGTTTTGAAAACCCTCCACTCTGGACCCTGGTTTCAAAAGTTTCTAGATTTGGGCACTCTGTGTAGAGTTCCCATGTAAACACAAGGACAAAATGCAATGAAAATTTATCGGATTTGACCGATTCAGGCCTTGTATAAACAGACCCTCAGATTTCTTCTTAGATTTTCTTCTGTACATTCATTTTGCATTTGTTCATTGATTTAAAAAAACAAATCAAGCTCCTATTTGTGGAAACACTTAACTTTAGTACAGTCCTGTTAATGTCCTCAATTCATCCATTTACTTCCTCTGAGCTTTTCCTTTCGACTCCTGCTTTTACACATTGACTCTCCTGAGAGACTTTACCAGATTCTGGCTGGAGGAAGTACAGTTTAATTGGAAAGGAGATACGCTCATAGCTAACCCAAATATTTAAGGTCATGTTCAGGAGATTTATCAACCATATTGTCATTTCAACCCATTTTTCAGCGTTATTAGATTATGTAATTAAAGGGACAAGACCATAGCAGAGGACTGACACAGCCCTGCAGAATATATTCTGTGTTCATCGTTAATGCTCGAGCTGTGTGACAGTCTGTCTGAGCTTCAAAACAGAAAAAAACTGTCAGTCCAGTCTGTCACTGCATTCTGCTCCCTCCCTCTGAAAGACTGTCGGAGTGTGACTGCATGTCTTTGTTTATTTCTTGATTTGCTGGGTTGAAAGTCCATTTCTTGTCTAAAGATTTATAAACAGCGTGTGGTTAACAGGAGACATAGAGTTGGAGATTAGATTTCCAACAGGACACATGGAGATGAGATATTGTTTTAATACCTGAATATGATCGATCTTAGCTGCTTTTATTGAGGTAAATATGCAGAGTTTAATGTGCAGTGTCAACATAGTCTGTCCTAAGCTTAGACCACAGTTTTCTTTTATTGTTAAATCTAAATACTTTATTATAAAAGCATAAAAATAACTTTGTCTATGACTGTTTCAAAGTATAAAATCTCCCCTCTTTAAATGATACCCACTGGTCCAGTGATACAGGTCATTTCAGGATGTGTAAGCAAAGTAAACAGAAACATAAATAAGTCCTGAATTGTTTCAGATTTCTTTTTACAAAATCTCTATGTAACGTTTTAGATATATCAATGATACGTGTTTCAGGACTATGAATTCTTATTCCTTTTTGTCTTTACTCAACCTTTGAATATGACCTTAAATAAGAACAGTGAGATTTTCTGGTCTTGAAATAAAGTAATGACACTCCCCATATTTAAACTTTTACAGGGTTTTGAATAGATGTTTAAATTCCAACTGATATTTCCCTGTCATGAATAGCCTCTGAAATAACTTCCTTTTTGGATCAAATTTCTTCCTCTTTGTTATAATAAACCATAATCCACTGACATTTTAACACCTTCTCCTTCAACGGCTGATATTTCAACCGTTCTTTCCGCCTCAGTTCCTGTAGCGTTTTACTTCCTCTAACTCTATCCACTCTCCTACAGGTCATACTTTTTTCCATTGTGCACTTTGACCAAAATGTATCTTTTTTTCAAGGACAAACTTAAACTGACACATGAAATTCTCTGAAGCAAAAGAAAAATCTTTTTCTTACCTTTACTTTCTAGAAAGTGTTGACCCCACTACTTTCAGTTTTTAAAATTACTGGACCTTTTCAGCTTCTATTATGACTCTTAGCAAACATTTCCTCATTTTGGTTGTACCTGCACTTTTGAAATCAATTTGAAAATAAGCTTTTCTCCCTCTGTTGTAGGGAACAAGCCTGTCTATACACATATGGTTATAAAAGACATCGTTGTTCAAATGCCAAAGCAAAATTTGATTGTTTTTTTGTACGGCAAAGGACCAATCAGTGCCAACAAAGCATCATCTGTTTGCTTACTGTCATTAACAAGGGTGGAGGCAGGAGGACAAAAAAGTGACAGCTAGCCTTGACCATTGGACTTGACTTCAGCTTCGACAGCACTTTTCTAACAAAAGTATTAAAACATCAGGATGAGAAAGTTTGTTTGGTGCTGTTGTATCTGTACACATAGAGCCTCTTGGATTTTCTCCAATGTCCTTGGCTGGTCCATGACTGGACAGTGCTCAAACCTGCCTACTCTAATGGTTGTTAGGAGATCACCTGCAATTACATGATAAATGTGAAACCCTTTGAGGTTTTAGGTGCTCTTTGGAATGGGAATCACAAAGTCATTGAAGCATAAATAAAAGACTCAAATGCACTCTCTTTTTACAATTAAAATGCCTTTTATTTTAACACCATGGACATGTAGACCTTAAAAACAAACTTCAACACATTCTGACATCAAGCCCTCATCAGGAAGTCATGCAAATGGATGCTGGGCTGCAGTCGGTTTTTTTTGCAACTTTTTAAACCAGAACTATAAAATGCTTCTACCCTTTTTATCTGTTCGGTTCTCGACATACATTGTTTTGAGATGAAAACTGTTGGTGCCTCCAATGGCCTGAATAACACTATCTGCTGGAGAGTTTGTATGTTGTCAACCTGCTGCTGACCAAGCCTGTAAGCCCAAGTGGAAATTTCCTATTAGTGGAGCGACCCTTTAAAGAGCCTACTGCAGCCTAGCATCCGTTTGCATGACTTCAATGAAGGCTTGATGCCAGAAGAGGCCAAAGTGTGTTTTTAAGGTCTACATGACCATGCCATTTAATGAAATGCATTTTAATAGTATACCCAGAGTGCTTAGTCTTTTCTTTTTGCTTCAATGGCAAAAAAATCCTTGATTAGACTCCAAGGGGCTGGAAGTTGGCTGGTATTTGTCTAGGAGGGGAAATTGAAACAGCTACATCTGTTAATTACATTAAGGAGCAATTAACAGCATTAAATCACTATTTGCACCTCTGTTTGGTGATTGTACTGACATTGGAACCCTAGAGAAACATGAACTCATCATTTGGTGCATCTGCTTCAAAACATTTAATCAAAAATAAAAGTTAACCTGGTTAAAACACCAAGTCAGCACCTCCTTCATGGTGTAAAGCAGAGGTAAGCATTTCTTGGCTGTGAGATGTCACATGAAGGCTATCAGTTTGACCAGTTAGACCATCTAAAACATAATCAAATGTAATGCTTCACCACATTAATGTGGCCAGGAAGAGACGTTATTAACATATTTTATAAGTCATCTTGTGATCTTGACCTCCTTTCAAACCTTCACACAACCCTGAGGGGCTTTCTAATCCAAAACTGAGGACTACAGATGCTGCCTCATGATTTTAGGCAGTAAAATCGGAAAATATCATCTTCTGAAAGGACCAGTGTCTCCTTTAAGTGTCTGCTGTGTATAGAGGCCCTGTGGCTGTGATGGATCACCAGGAGCAGTACAGTTTACATCTAACAATAACATCTACCTCACTAAACTCATAACAGCACTGTTTCCTCTGAGGTGGACTCGTCTGCTCAGTATTATTCATTCAGGTCGGCATGTCCCCTTGCCTAAAGAGGGGTGAATCATCCTCGCGGTCACTTAGCAACAACCAAATATTGTCTCTTAAAAAATGTAAACGTAAGCTCTCACTTGTTAGCATATACACTCAGACATATGGTGACTAAAGTCGGTAATAAAGCCTTTCTACTGTCAGAATTTGTGGGTATATTTTCTGTTTGTGCACTTTTACGTCACACTTTGATGAAATTTGAGATAATGAGCTCAAAAATAGCAAATACCGCCTTCTCCCTGCGGCATATAGAGCCCAATTTAATCCTGACCTTCTCCCAGAATGGAAGCATATCACACACATGGATGCATTTACACAACCGGGGGTATTACATGATGTCCCCTGATATTTATACCCACTGTGAGGGTCTGTTTATTAAATGTTTGGGTCTTCTCACAGGTTATAGCACAAACTCTTTCAGCTGTTTGACCCTCAGAGCAGAGCAACTTATCAGCAAAACTGAGAGCGCTCGACCTCTGAAACAAACAAAATATAAATAACAATGACTCCCTCTGCCCCTGCTGTTAACCACAGCCAAATAGCAACTGTTTCTAGGACAGGGAGGTCACCTGCTGAAGGCTGTGGCCGAGCCACAGGGTGTTTTAGGTGCTCCCAGAGGAAGCTAACATTTAGCCTCTGTTAGAGGCTGCCCTGGGATTTAGCCTTAGCCAAAACACTGTAAATCACTGGAGAAAAAGGGCTGGGGAGTATAAATGTATGGCTCAAAAAAAGTCTGGGAACTTTATTCAGTTGATTATTTCTCCCCTTTAATGAAACCAATTATAGTTAATGTTATTTTGTTAGAAGTCTGATTAGTCATCTTTACAGCAAGGTACTAATTGTACGGATCATGCATTCACAGATCACCCCTAAAAATGTGCCAAAATCCCTTCTTACCTGTGAAGGAAAACCTGCAGTTCTTCAGTGAAGTAAGAGTGATGTCATGGTCTTCTTGAAGGGCTGCTGTCCTCATAGGAGCCCACTTTGCGGTCTGTCTTTGACTTCACCCATCACACTGGATTTGGTCCCAAATTTTGAAATGGTACCAGGACTGTCACCAAATAATGCTGTTCCTCTGTGTACCATAACACCAGCTTCCAATTGCAGGGGATTTTGGCCCATTTTTATGGGGGGATGCTTCACACATTAAACTGTATTGCTCATTCAAAAAATGCAAGATCCTCACAAGCTGGACCTCGCTGTACAGCTGATGAATCAGACTTCCAATGATATTAAAAAATAAAACCAACTAGTAATATTAATGGGTAGAATCAACTGAAATAACACTTTCAATCTTTTTATATATATATTTAAAGATTTTAGGAATAACTTCATGCTTTTGCTTCAGTCATTGGGAAGCTTTGGGGAGTTCCAGATTGGATTTAGTGTTACTATGTTTGGAGTCACGGGCTGTGGTGTGTCCCACTTGTCTTTTGTTCCAGTCAGTCACAAGGATGACATGTAGAGACAGACAACTGAGAATATTTCAAGATTTTAGGAACAACTAAATGCTTTTGCTTTAGTCTTTGGAAAGCCTTGAGTGGTTCAGATTGGACCCCTGTTGGTCTTTTTTCCCCATCTCATCGTGTCAGAAGAGGGATGAGGGAGACGATAGATGTGTGATTTCAACTCAATCAATCAATCAATCTTTATTTGTATATCGCCAATTCATGACAAGTGTTATCTCAAGAGACTTTAGAGCAAGAACTCTTCATTTTACAGACACACATACATGCATAGATACATATATACATATAAAGATACACATGTACATATATATACAAATATATACATCCAACACCCAACATGAATCCATATAGCCAATCATGAATCCCTCCATCATGGCGGCAAGAAAAAACCCTCTGTTAAGCAGCAGGAAATCTTGAATGTGGATCCCAGTCTCATGATGAACAGTAAATCCACACGATGCCGTGTTGGGTGTGAGGGCAAAGGAAGGGAGGTAAGAGGAGACAAGTGGACTAAAATAAGAACTAAAGTTAGGGACAGATCCATGAACACAGACCTGTCGTCTGATTTATTAGAGGTTAGCCTCTTGAGATGCTACATCTCATTTTCAGAAGGGTCCTCATGTCTGAATGGTTGTGGTGATCATTTTATAGAAGTATAACCAATGATATTCTTACTGAAAATAAGAATTTATGGTAGTGACGAACTCATGGATGCCCAGACCACAAGTGCATCCCAACCATATTTGTCTCCATTAAGTATAAATGTGTTAAAGGCCTCTTGAGATGTGAGATCCCATTTTCAGAGGGACCTCATGCCTATGTGGTGATAAAAAAAAAGATACTGTAGATGTATTGATCATGGATATTTAGGTCATGCTAGTATCTACATGAACAGCTATAATGATAATAGGAATGGAATGTTCCTAATGAAATGGCCAACTATGTGTCATAGTGACCAAAGAGTTCTGTCCGTGGGAGAAGCTGGGGATACCCCCCAACCGGATACTCTTATGTTCATATCTATGGGTAACTAAGGGTCATAAATTAGCCCAATAAGATTGCTTTGAGAGCAGAATTAGGTTTAAATCATTCAATTTATCACTTTGACCACTTTGACTTGAAGTTGTTAAATGGCATAGTCTCCTGGGTATGACTGTTATGCTAAGTGCTTCCACAAGTGCTGAATTAAGTAACTGTTGAATTTTCATCCCAATAGCCAATTACTGATGACAAGAGAGTCACTTCAGATGTTATGTTTGAAACAATAAGCTGTTTGAAGCCAGGTAAAGGAAGTAAATGATCCAGAGCAAAGGTTTACATAACTAAATAACATTTGAAAAGTGCCATGATTGAATCTTTCAAGGGCCCAGCCATTTCATAGTGCAACCCTGGCTAAGTATCTCGATTCTGCTTAATGAATATTCGGTAGAGGATCTTAGTTTGTGTTGCCCACCCCTATGATAATATTTTGATGTCAGTATCCTTAATTTGTTTAGATACCAGACTTTTTGCTCAAGATTTTCAAAGTAGTTTTCTTATCTAGCTGTCTTGTCATTCACATCTAATGCTAATTCCTCACTTTTCTTTCATTTCTTGCACAGACGGTTGGTTTGTCAGAAATGTAAAATGCTTCACTTCCTCTTTGACACTTTTCAGTTGGATTTTGTCAGAAAATAAATCAGTTTCCAGGAGTTTAGAATATCAATGATAATAGCGCCTCTGAGATTCTGCTGTTGCAAGGGAGATGTTTTATTCAGTGAAAAGAAATCAGTATTTAACACTCCTGTGAGGAGTTTTTAGCTGTTTATGAAACAAACTGAAATTCTCATTTACATCGGTATGACCTAAAAACAGACTAGACCATCAGAGCAAGGCTGATTTTGTCCTGATAGTTATTTTTGATGTGTGTAAGTGCTGCTTCAGGGTATGACCAAGCAGAGGATTCAGCCTTTAGTGTGCATTTTCCACAATAAGTATTGTTGACTAATTTGACATTTGACAGCATAAAGATTGCAACATGATATTTTTTTTTCAAACGTTCAGATGCTAAGAACAAATCAGCAAAACCAAAATAGTTATCACTTTGTCCAATCTACTAAAGCAGTATGTTTCCTACAGAAGTTTTGAAAACAGTTTGAAGGCTTACGATTCAAACTGTATTTTCTGTGTTTTTATAAACACCAACTCATTTTACAAGAACATATAATATTCAAAAATATAAGTGGACATGAAGTATTTGGTATCTGCTTTATTATTGCTTAAAATGTTGCACGTTATACCTTTCAAAATACTTTAATATCCTATTGTTTTAACTAAAAACAAACCTGGAGTTGCTCCAACTTCCAACAGACATGATTTGAATGTGCATCTTATAAAACAGAGTCAAGCCTGCTCAGGCCATGTTTGTGTTTCATTCAGCTTCATTTGCCTTTAAAACTGTGCCCATGTTTTACAATTTTCACTGGATACTGATTATCATTTTATCTGCTTTTCATACACTGAACCAGAAGGACAAGTAGTAGCAGCAGTTAAAGTTGAGCAAGAATAAACTTGTCATATCAGTTTTATATGTGCAGAGTGATGATGCGCTGTGGCTTCTCTTTATTTGCCTGTGTGACTGACCGTTATTGCTGATATGCAAACAGGAAGTGATAAACAGGATGTGATGAGGAACGAAACAAAGACAAGAAGTGAAAAAGAAACTGACGAGTCATAATCACTAAAGATAGAAAAATAAATGTCATATCCCTGTTTGTTGAAAAATACTTCTTGTAGTTTCTTAGTATTGATCAGTGTTCCCTATCAGTGCTTTAAAAAAAGGTTTTCTAGAAACTGTCTTGAAAGCCGTGCATTATGTGACTGACCCGAGAACACAAGAGTTTCCATACTGGAAACAGTTCTGCCATTTCAGTTCACTCATTTTTGGGTCACATAAAAATTAAACTGATTAGGACTGTGGAAAGTGGCTGGCAACTATTAAAAATGCTGCATTCAGTTTTTCCAAATTAATGAATAAATGATTATTTCTCCTTTTCCATGTAAACAAATGGAATCAATGAAAGCCTTTAACAGAGCTAAATAATAGAGATGTTCTCTCAAAGTTATTCCATTTAATGCTATTCATAACACCGAGAAGAAGCATCAGTTTTTTGGCTACATTTTTGCTGATGTAACTTTAAAACATTAATAATTAATATTATATTTCTGTGGCACATGAGGTCAAACCTCAGCCTTTTTTTTTTCATTCTATTGTATCCTGCTCACAAAGTAATCTTGGACTGCCTGAGGCTCCTTTGTTTTTGTGACACCATTTGACAAAAGCAGATTAAGCTCTGTCATGATCAGTCTTGGAGAAGAAAAACATACTGTTTTTGTTTGTTTCCTATCATTTTGACCGTGTTCACAAACAGTAAAGATGTTCAGGCTACATAAGTGAATACTGACAATAATTTGAGATTCTGTGATATTCTGTTCTCACAGCAGGTGAACGACAACAGTGGATGCTTATTGATGGTGAAGAAGCATAAATGTAGCACCACTGGAGATCAGGGTAATACCTGCAGCAGGCAGCTATAGTACAGCAATGATGTATTTTTGTAGACCAATGTGGAAGTTAGCATTGCGCTTGTTCCCTCGACTGCAAGCCTGCTAACAATTGGGGATTTTTTGCTGTGTTTTGTATCATTACTGGCAATAGGTTCTGTTGAGAAAATAAAATTATGAACTTATATTTTCTGCTCTTGGGGATAATCTTTATAAACAAACCAAATTTGCATTTTTTCAAGCTTGAATGTAATTAGCAAGAGTAAAAAGCTATTATTGATGGGACTGCAACATGGTGCTTCTACTTAGAAGCAAGTACAATATTTCCAATGTAAATTAATCTATTGTAACCTGTTGTTAGTTTCAAGTTGGTCCTCATTGCTGTAGAAGTTATTAATGGATAACTGTAGTGAAAAAAGATACCCGTCCTTTTTTCATCCTTATCAGCAGTTTGTCTGCAACCATCTTTGTAAACACACAACAATGGATTATATTGATAAACAACACCAAATTAATTTTATTATTTCCCATTAAACATTAAAATCTCATGTGTGTGTTCACCATGAACTTCATTTCAGGCATTTTATCCCGGACCTGTGATCTAAATTCCATTTAGTTTACCATATAGTTTAGCTGTAGTAAGTAATGTTTCACATCAGGAGATAGCTAGTTCCCCTCTCCAGTCCCTATGCCTTAATCAAAGAACATAAGCAAGAGGGAAAGGAAGACATTAAGTAAGAGTGGGTACCGAATTCGGTACTTTAAGAGGAACCGACCGAATTCTGTAGGTACTACCGAGTACCGATTTACGTAAAATCAAAAGGTGCCATGTTTAGGTACCTAAACGCATCCTTGTGACTGTGAGGGAGTGGAAGAAGCAGACATACTATTGGGTAAAGTAGGTGAATTTCCATACTGGATGCAATAGCGTAATGACGTCAGCAGTCGCGGGCTCAGTCAACAAAGCAAGCATGGCTGAGAGAAATTGCTCTAAAGTATGGCTCTACTTTATTAAATGTGATGGAGATTATGCTCGCTGCAATATTTGTGACGCCAAGTGTAAGGCCAGCGGTGGAAATACTTCAAATCTGAGGAAGCACCTGGTGACACACAAAATTTTCCTTAAAGCTGAAGAGTGCACAATTTTTGATAGACTCAGATCTACAACCACAAAGGAGTCATTCTGCACTGTTAGCACTCCTGTGTCCAATGGCAACTAGTCGTCTGCAGCCAGAAAGAAATGGCTTTAACATTTGGTGATGGCAGCAAATGGAACAAGGAGGATACCTGGTCCAGGTGAATAAGCCTCGTGTTTAAGATGGTATTAGCTTGGCATTTTAATGTGCATCAGTTATCATTATCAGGCCGGTTCCTCGTACTTTGTAACGTTAATGTAAATAATTTTTTTATTTACAGCTCTGTCTGACCCATTGTTAAACTGCCCTAAAGTTAAAGTGAGGGCTGCAGTTAATTTATTAAGTTGTGGTTCATTTTAGTTACTGGTTTTCATGTTGAAGAAATTTTTGGAACAACTACAATGTTACAATACAAACAGTTGAATGTTTTTTTTATATATATCTGTCAAATTTTGTATAGAGAGAAATAAATTTACATTGAAAAAATTTGAGATCTTAATATTAAACAAATTAATATTTATTACCCAATAAACACACACAAAAGTACCAAAAATTGGTACCGTTGAGTACCGATACCGATTCCCAGGTACCGGGCATCGGTATGGTATTGGTTCAAATGTGAAAGGTACCCATCCCTAATATTAAGTTTGCATAGAATTACATATTACAATCACGAATGTTTAAAAAACAATGTATGGTAAATCGAAGTTACAGAAAATTACAGCAAATACAGAACGGTTAAAAATGCTTGCTTTAGCCAACCTTTGATGCATTTGTGAAATGTTTTTATATCTCTTGTTAATTCATCTTTGTCGACAGTGTTTTCCACATATAAGAACCTTTCATAGACAAAGCTGACTGTCCCTTGGAGGTCTTACAATGTACATTTTTGGCATCAAAAACATCATTTTTGTTAAAAAGCTTCTACATGCTGGAATATTGACCATCACAGAATAAAAAATATTTTAGACATGACCAATGATGTTAATTTAGGACAGCTGCGTCATGAATCTGTTACCTGAATAGACTATCTAAGTGTTACATATGTGCTGACCTGAAATTAAAACTTTAATCTAATTTAAAATGATGTATCTGATTCCCCTCTTAAACCACAGCACCTGTGTCAGAACATTTAAAGCTGTCATCTTATTCAAATAGTCTTTGTCTCTTTTAAATATGGCCTCTCAAGAGCTCATCACTGGACCAAACCATCTTTTTTTCACTGATTTTCTGTCTTTATTTGAGTCTACTTGTAAAATGAAGTCCTTTCATACTGTGCTGTGGCTCCACACACTCACACAGAGGAAGCCGACAAAGCAGGAAAGCTGATGAGTATGCAAATGACAGAGAAAGAAAGAGACACACACACAAAATAAAGCAGAGTGATACATGTCATTTGGTGATGTCATGCGTCCCAACGTCCAGGGTGACAGCGGCGGCTGTAACGGCCTGAGTCAGAGGGTGACATCAACGCTACGAGCTGTCAGACAGGTTGTGAAAGGGCTTAGTGCCACACTCCCATTGTTCCCCTCTTAATGCTGTCATTCAGCCCGCCACCGGCCTTACTATTTGTTAATCTGACCTAACACACAGTTTTTAACGCAACACAAAGACACAAACAGCAAACTTTAAAGGCCAGCGGGCTGTAATACAGCATCGCGGCATTTTGAATAGAAAAGAAGAAAAGCAGAGTTTGGGTGAGGTCAGGCTGTGAACATTTACCAGCACACACTTTTACAGAGCTCCCATTCATTAGAGCTCTGTTTGTTTGTTACATCACGTCAACTGAGGAAGAGTTTGAAAGTTATTTACCTGATTCATTCAGCATCTGTTCTTGTTTTACATTTGTTTTGATGCAAAACAAAATGTAACCCTTGTTTATCCCTTTCATTAACTACCTCTGAGACCATCAAACCAAATGTGTACATGCACAAAAACTGCTATAAGTCCTCATTCATCAATATTTTTTCTGCCTTTTTCCTGCATTAAACTCTTAAACCACTTCAGTTCTGAGCAAAACTACAAAATGTTGAAAGAATGGCAGGACTTTAACCCTTCAAATTCCAATTTTAATGGATGTTGCCACTTGTTTTATCAAAAGATAGCGATAGAAAGATGTTATTTAACAAATTGTAGGGAGGCATTGGTGGTGATTAAAGTCTTGGATAGTTCAAAAAGTAGCAATATTAATTGATCACACTAATATCATTGCATTAGTTTCTTACGTGATTTCCCTTTTGGGGACCCACAATGTGTCTGCTTTATCTAAAGCTGATTTTCCACCAAGCAGTCTGGTTCAGTTTGTCCTGGTACGGCATGCAATTAGAGGCGTTTCCACTGACATATAAAGAGGAAAGATACCCGGATAATCACCTCCTGCTATCCCACATTTTGGCATCCGCCTGAAGGTGTGCCAAGCGTGCTAAACCAGCACTAAAAGGAGGAGCTCAAGCATTGATTGGTCTCAGAAATTGTCAAATGCTATGTGAAAGGAACAAAAATGAAATCAATCAACGCATGAAAATAAGCCATGGATGTAGATTGACTAGTTCTTTGCTGTCGCCGTAAATTCTGTCCACACGACACAATGCTCCACAGACTGCAGAAGTCCTCCTCTTTGTTTACACTTGTTCTTTACTTAAGACTGCTTCACTGTGTCACATGGCTGTGATGTCAAGTATTTACGTAGCTGCTGGGACCCTCTCCTCCCAGCTAACATCCCCGCCCTTAAGTGGCAGCGTAAGCACAAACAAGATCAGGGTTTCCCGCTCTAAACTGTACCAAACGGCACTTAAACAAACCACACCTCTCAGTGGAAATGAGGCAGAACATCACTGCCCCAGATCCCCAACTGAAAGAGATGCTAACAGTATTGTAATGCTATTGTTAGCTAACATTCATTAGCTAAAGTAAGCTAATCAGCACTCTGGTACTGTACCCTTTGTTGATGAGGAATCCAAACAGACCTTGTGACCTTGCCACACAAAAAATAAATAAAGCTGCCTGTTCTTTGGTGGATGTTCATCAGGGCAGCAGTGTAGGGGGAAGGATTCTCCACTAGGAATACCTGTCTGTAGACATCTCGTACATGTATTCACGCAATTAGGTTTTATGGAAAATGTTGAGCTGAGTCTGGTCCTGCAGAGCTAAGGGAACATCAGTTTGACAACGCTGATGTTGTTGGGTATGTCGAAAGATTTTACATATTATCACCGTCGGGCACAAACCCCATATCTCCATTTTTTATGATTCTCTTGTTTTCATGTTACAGTGCTATTGGCCACCTTTATGTTTGTATTTGGGTTGTACAAACTTTTGACCAGATTAAATAACATAAAACAATTTGTAATCAGGACAATACAGTATTCATTCATTTGATAATGCAACATTTTTTCTCCATTTCCTGACAAGTAGCAATTGGGAGACAATTTGACCTCATCTTACCTTCGTTACCCTCAGTTAAGGCCACAGTCATCTCTGTTTGTGAACATTGGAGCCTGCGTTCTGTGAGTAGTGTCACAATACATTTGTTCCACGATCAGCACAAGGCTACGTTAGGCCAGAGTTCCCCTCAGGTGAGCACTACCCATGGGTAACATCTGTGTTAATGAATGTTAAAAATTTTACTACAATAGTAAGAGGGCTAACGAGGAACATCATACTTTGCCATCACAACATTTCATTTTCTTTAAATGATTTACTGAGTGCTCTACAAAAGGGTCACCTGTGCTGAAAATTCTCCTTTTATCTTGAAATCTCTGATGTCTGTCATGGTATATAAACAATGGTCAAGATGTGAAAAAGCCTGTGCTGCAGCTCCACACGGGGTTTATTTACACTCTCTGAATGGCTTTTTAACCCCCAGGCCTCTGCACTGATCATGGGACCAAAAGCTAAGAGTATACATAGACAAAATAACTGGTAACAATTGTCATAAACAGATTTTATCAGACCAGTTTTTAGTCATATATCTGTTTCCTTGATGGCTGGTAGGTAAGGTCACAGTCCAGTTTGGCACATTTGCTGTTGTCAAACCTTGACATTGTTATTTTAATTGAGTCTTTAAATACCTGGACAAGGTCTAAGAAACTGCTTCCTCTGTTGTGAAACTGTTTCAAAGTTAATAATTTATACACAGGCGCTAAACATCTGAAGGAACTTCTGTTTATAGTTACATTTTAATAAACACTAGAGTGTATTTTTTCCAGTACATACAGTACATGTGTGTTAGCGCATTTCACACTTCAGCCCACCCCCGAAGAATTTAGTGGCCCTGTTTGACCACAAAGTCTGGCTCTGCCTCAGATTGTTGCTCTATCAAAACTGAGGCCAGCTCATGTTTATGCAGGCTGGCTTCGTGTCAACACACACACACACACACACACACACACACACACACACAGAGGGCCCAGTGTGGCAGTTTAACTGGTGTTGGATTAACCGGTGATGGTCGCAGATGTTCAGAGGGTGTGGCATTTTAGGACTTTTTTTTTTACCTTCCAAATAAGGTCAAACATGCAGTTATGTTGTTCACTTCCACAAAATAAAAATTATCAGCAGTAAGAAGTAAGTTTGAAACGAAATGGCTGTACAGGTGCATTTTCAAACCAATTTAACCCTTTAACTCCCTGCTCAAATGTTTGGCAGAGGTCAATGAATTCAGGAATATTTAATCTGTTAAAAAAATAAGTTACTGTCTCTGTCATTTTTTTTAGAAAACTGATAAGTTCTTTGTGTGAGATTTAAAGGTGCTATGAGGAGAATCTATTTGCATCGACAGTAAGACTCTGCTACCCATGAGCACGCATGGCAACTGTCGTAATGCTGTGTTCCAGTGACCTCGGAACTGGAAGTGACATCATCTCCGACTTATCGGCGTTCCAGTTGAAGTCGGAAAAAAACATGCCGATCTACCAGGCTATTGTTAGCTGCTGTTAGCACGCCCTGCGTTGTTGTTCACAAATATCACATGAAGAATGTGATTATCACTATGGCAGCATTTTTGTAAATATAAGTCTAACAATACGATGTATACAGCTGATCTAGAGCAACACACCCCAGTCAGAAGTGTAAATAAATGGATTATTACAGGAGCTAAATAACTGTTCACACTGGGGGCATCCATCTTCGATTGTCAGCACGGGAGTGGCGAGGTTTCACCGAGTTCCCAGTAGGAAATTCTGACTTCAGGGGACGTTCCAGTTGTAGTTTCCTACTCGGAACCTGGAAATTCCTACTTCTGACTACAACTAGAACGCACCAAAAGACGTGACCCAAGCCAAAGTGTGTGTTTGTTGTGATGTTAATGAATGCAGCTTGGACCTTCCTCAGAACTCTGCATTGCTTTACAACTTCTTTTTTCAACAACTTACAGGATGCAAAGCGATGAGGTAATGTATCTCTTTCTAGTTACGTAGCGGTAGTTTTTGATGTGTGAAAACAAGCAATTTTTGGAAAACTTATTATCGTAGTTTTGTAGTCGGCTATATATCTCTACCTACAGCCCGGTGCTCTAAGACGTGTCAGAATAATATAAATATGCTCTAGTTTTAATTGTCTTGTTCCTGAAGTTGAGTATCCAGGCCAGTCCAGCTCTGTCCGGCCCGACCGCGAAGCTAAGGAATAGCATTTATAGATAACCTATCTTGATGCTATAAAACTCATCTTAAAGTGTGTATTTTGATCAGGTATATATCTAAAAGTGAGACTTTTTTGTAATTACTTAGAAACTCCTCACAGTCCCTTTTAAGATTCAAAAAGCAGAAAGCTGTTATTATTCCTATAGGTATTATTCTAAGTACCTGACCATTTACTGATACGATTTATCTATATCAAATCTGTTATTCATCAAAATATTTTCATTTGTCAAACACAGTATAGTCTATTTTTAGTTATTTTGATTGCTTCTTTACTTGAAATTTTTTTGACTTTTCTGATGGATTTTGTCTCAAATATTTCTGCATTTTTATTTCATTATTAAATATTCACTTTTTAAACCTTCAAATCCCACACCAAGAAAATAGCTGGTGTTTGGTTTGTTTGTAGTTATCTCTGTTCCCTGACATGTTGACAGAATCATATCAATGTTATGATTTGATTTGTATGATTTTTTTTTCAAACTTCTCTGAGTTTACTGATGACCTCTGCAAAGTAGTTAAGCTGGAAGTTAAAGGGTTAAATGTATTTGACACCTTAAAAAAGGTTTACATAATAAATACTTGTGTTTTGTGTCATCGTCCTTATAAACTAATGTAGTCTGATATGGACAAGAAAGAAAGGGTCTAACCCAGTACTAGCATGGTGTACCTAATAAAGTGACCAGTACATGTATACATTACAGGTGAAGTCTCTTTTATGATCAGTGCTACGGACATGTAAGTGTAAATTCTACTTATTGTACTTAAAAAATAATATTTATCATGAATACATTGAGAACATATGAAAATCAGTTGTAAAAAGAAAAATCAGGACAAACATAACATAACTCAACATAGAACCAGTGCCAAGAGATACTACATCTTCTTTTGTTACATAAATAACTCTGTACAAGTACAGTTTTTTGCACACCCTAAGAAAACAAACCTTACAACCTCCTCCCAAACCCCCCATGTAGAAACATGTAGGTCATATGAAAAATGAAGATAAAAACTGGAATACCTGAAATGGGAACAAGAATATTAATAATGGCAAAAATAATTAAAATAAAATTCAAAAATGGAACAAAAATAATAATTAAATTAATCAGTTAAAGTTAAACTAATGGTAAAGCATTATATGAGTAGATTTTTTATCAATTTTATTAATTTTTATTGTATGTAAAGCAGCTATGTACAATAATAAACATAAATGTTTCAATTTGATGCATTTTACCATAGTTATCCTAAAGATGAATTACACTGCAGCCCCTTAGTATATATCACAATTAAAACAAACAAACAAACATCCCAAAAACACTAGAAACATCATTTCATTGATCCAATCAGTTATATTTGGGAGTCTTCATTACTCCGTTTTGATGATATACACGTTTTGGCAGCTGTGATATTGAGGCTCAATAATTTTGGACTCCTTGGGAGGGAGCTGCACTGTGCTTTCAGAAGGTAAGAAATATTTTGTAAAAGGACTTTTTTGCTGTCTAAGCTCAGATCAAGAGCATATATGTCTGATAAAACCTGTATGAAGTTTACGGGGGCGTTTAGCGATAATTCAGTTTTAATACGATCCAACCCTTCAGGTGTAAAGAAATGTATAAGTTTAGAATTACACAGTTTAGAGCTAATAAATCCTTTGTGATTGTTCATTGATTTTATCCTGATCCTCCTCTGTGATTTATATTTTCAGATTATTCTCACATTTAACTTTTTCATTCTGTACTTTAAGTGTGTCCCATCATAAAATGGCTGTCTTGTTGGCGTGCTGATTCAACAACCAAAAAGGTATCCTGATGTATTACTAAGTCACTAGGAAGCATGGATAGTGTTTCCCAATGAGGATGGAAAATAACAATGTTCGGCCTCAATAGATGGCTGAAAGCTTTTATCCCTGATGCATTGAATAACCTTTAACCCCTGTTTTTACAATAAACATTCAAATGATGCATTCAAGTGATGTTAGAGCTACACATTGCTGTAAAGTTCATCTACATTATCATAATTTAGAAATGTAGGCTGCGAGAAGACTTGTTGACAGACAGACAGACAGACAGACAGCTCCCACATTTATTCAAATTGCCCCCGGCTTTGTTATATTTTCCAACCACATAACTGCTGCAATAGGCCCTATTCACTGACACAGATTCTTCAAGGTCAAGTTCCCTGTTATTTGCTCGCTGCATAGCTACAAATACGTGGGAACAAAGTAAGTCAGTGGGCACATATAGACTCAAATGAGTCACTGTGTGGTTAAACATGCCACCTTAAGAAAAACCAAGGAACAGAATCATCCTTCTCTTTCTGGAGTTTGCACCTGTTGTCTTTCAGAAGACTGTCCCAAGTGTAAAGGTTCAAATGTGTGTTAGATTAGTGAGTATGAGGGTGTGTTTGGGGATGATTTCACCATCATGACATCACCCTTGAATGGGTGTATATACCCATTATTATGTCTTCATGTTTAAAAATCTAAGATTACATGTTTACTAACAGCCAGGGCAATTATCCTCCTTTGTAGAGTCAAAGCACACCAAACATAAGGACGAGAAAATGACAAATTAACCGATGACATCATGTGAATCCACACAAAAGTCGTCAAGCAAGTTTGAACTTTGAAAGGCTCCATTCAACTTTTTCAGTCATTAATGAAAAACCTGTCAGGCCACAGATGAAGTCATCAGTGGAAATACATGCTGGTTGTTGCAGGGGGCTAGAGTGCCCCCTGCTGGAGAGGGCTATAGTTACTGAATAGTATGGGACACAGTTGAATACAAATAAAATTCTTGGATTTCAAAGCTATTTTAATGTTTGCAACTTTAAGAAAAGAGGTGACAAAATAAATGTAAGAATTTAAAGGAATAATACTTTTTTATTTTAATCTGACATGTCATAAAATGATGAAACCCATGTAAAATGTTTCTCATACCTGTATTTACCATGCCTTAAGCCAGAGAAATCTGTAACCTCTCCAGCTATGGCAAAATGTGCCTTGTAGTTGTGGCGATTTACTTTGACAGACACTAAATAAACATCACCCTCTATGAGAGAGGCTGCCACACAAGGGAGCATCCATGTCATTGTTGCATAAACGTAATCTTTGTCACACCAGGACACATTACCTTGCTCGACTTTCCCTCTGTAGGAAATGATGAACATAAGATTTTGACTTTTGACCAACACAAACCTGCCATTTTATCCTTGTGTGAAAGTGAACAGTTTTGCAAATCTGAGGAAAGTCCCCATTAGGGATGGGTACCGAATTCAGTATTTTAAGAGGTGCACCGAATTCCGTAGGTACTACCGAGTACCGATTCACGTAAAATCAAAAGGTGCCATGTTTAGGTACCTTAAACGCATCCTTGTGGCTGTGAGGGAGTGGAAGAAGCAGACATACTATTGGGTAGAGTAGGTGAATTTCCAAACCGGACTTGAACGCAGCACAGCAATAGCGGAATGACGTCATCAGCCGCGGGCTCAGTTAACAAAGCAAGCATGGCTGAGAGAAATTGCTCCAAAGTATGGCTCTACTTTATTAAATGTGATGGAGATTATGCTCGCTGCAATATTTGTGATGCCGAGTGTAAGGCCAGCGGGAGAAATACCGTAAAATACCAAATAAACGCCCGGTCCCAAATAAACGCCCGGTGTAGCAGTACATTTTGACAAATAGACGCCTGTTCCAAATAAACGCCTGGTGTAATTTATTCACATTCTCCTCCCTCTGAATGTCAACAAATGTATGTTGGTGTGAGACGCTCTGTTTCATGACAGTGCAGTTACACTCAACCTCCACAGAGGGCACTAGAGAGCAGAAAGACAGAATCTTACATACTAGGGCTTTGAAAATTCAACGAAGAAGACGTTGCCACTGCAGCTGTTTGTTTTTTGTCCTTGACTAAAGCCAGGAAGGCTGATCACGTCAGTTAGCGGTACGTTGCTGCTTATCTCCATGTCCCTGGTTCAGCGAGAAAAAAAAAAGTACAACCTTAACTTAAAATAGCAGTCATTCCTTATCAGTATTAAGAGTGTTGAGAGAGTGCTGAGTTGAAAGAAGAACAACAATGGTACTGTAATCTTGCCTTGAAAATGTAAAAGTAAAATTTTTGTGCAAAAGGAAATAAACTCCTGTCCCTAATAGTCGCCTGGTCCCAAATAAACGCCTGGTCTGCTCAGTGATTGAAGCAAATAAACGCCCCGGCTACTATTTGGTATTTTACGGTACTTCAAATCTGAGGAAGCACCTGGTGACACACAAAATTTTCCTTAAAGCTGAAGAGTGCACAATTTTTGATAGCCTCAGATCAATGACCACAAAAGATTCATTAAACACTGTTAGCATGCCTGTGTCCAATGGCGACTGGTCGCCTGCAGCCAGAAACACAGGAAAAGAAATGGCTTTAACATTTGGTGATGACAGCAAATGCGACAAGGAGGATACCTGGTTCAGGTAAATAAGCCTCGTGTTTAAGATGGTATTAGCTTGGCATTTTAATGTGCATCAGTTATCATTAACAGGTCGGTTCCTCGTACTTTGTAACGTTAATGTAAAAGCTTTTTTTATTTACAGCTCTGTTGGACCCATTGTTAAACTGCCCTAAAGTTAAAATGAGGGCTGCAGTTAATTTATTAAGCTGTGGTTCATTTTAGTTTCTGGTTTTCATGTTGAAGAAATTTTTGGAACAACTACAATGTTACAATACAAACAGTTGAATGTTGTTTTGATGTATATCTGTCAAATTTTATATATTGAGAAATAAATTTACATTGAAAAAATTTGAGATCTTAATATTAAACAAATTAATATTTATTACCCCATAAACACACCAAAAGTACCAAAAATTGGTACCGTTGAGTACTGATACCGATTCCCAGGTACCGGGCATCGGTATGGTATCGGTTCAAATGTGAAAGGTGCCCATCCCTAGTCCCCATAAATGGTCTTCAGGTGTAGTTTTCACAAAAACTTAATCATCGAGAGAAGTGGACATTTCTCTTGACCCCAACTATGACTATGAGCAATGCAGAGGCATTGTAGGGCTGAAGCACCTTAAAAAAAGGTCCAAAATACTCAACACAATGCAGGAATTCAAGTGTGACAGGCTCTTTCTTTGTTGATATATTCACTTGTAGATGCAATATTTCATTCTCAGTGAAGCAAATAAAAAATCCATGCAAGGCCTGATCTGTCGATTGTATTCCGACTGTCTTGTGTGTCTTAATAATTGATGCGTCCCTTAGTTTCTCTCGTTCCTTTTCCCTACAAATTTCAGATCGTTTCAGGTCCTTTTTTCCCCACTCTCAGTCGATTTGTCTCCACAGAGCTTGAAGCAAAGTCACAACATTTGGATTACCACTTATCACACTCGGGCATGCAGGAAAATTAAACCTCCATAGCCTCTGGTGAATGCTCTGCTGGTCAGGCCCACTTTGCATCCTAGAATCATTACTTTGCTGCTCTGCACTTCTTGTCTTCTGCAACATTTTGGGACGAGCCATGAGTAATTATCAGGGATTGCCCAGCCCCCAGACGCTAATATTTGTCGAGGGATTAGCTGTTTATTTCTGAGGCCATGGATTTTCTTGCGGGGCTGGATAAGTGGAGCAATCTTAAAAAGTCGAGGGGATCAGTTTTGCGTTCGGCAGCCCGAGTAGCTGCACAGCACAGGAAGAAAAAGCTCCCCGGAAATCAGCTCCCAGTCCTTATTCTCCTAATACATTATTGAAAGCTATTTTTGCAGCTGCACTCCAAGAACAAAGGTACTGCGCTTGTCACTTGCAACTTCACAGACAGAACAGGGGGGTTATTTTGGGAATCTTTTACTTTATTCTTTTCTTCCTCACGCTGAACTTCTGCTAGTTGTCTCCCCTAAAGCCGTGCTTGTCTGCCAGAATCCTGCATGAGCCAGAGCTCTTTTATTATCTGTTGTTCAAAAGGGCCTTCGCAGGTTGGAATGCTCCCATGATTCTACTCACAGGCCACTTTTCCACAGATACAATGCTGTTATGAGGGATCCATTCATAAGCTTCTTTGTTTGCCTCTCGTGTCCTTAGTTTGATCTTCGTAGCTCTTTCAAGAGACCTCACAATTCCATTTTTTCTCTTTTACACAATAGCATCATGTCACACTGCATTATAAAATATGTCCTGTCTTGGCAAACAGACTGGTAACCGCACAAGTCCAGTCCCAATCAATCATCATAAGCAGATGTCATTACTTTATATGCTGTCTTTGTGACTGAGCATGAGGTCATAGGTCAACACAGGGGTGGGGTAGGCAGCGTCACTCTTGGCAACATCAGAGTCATTGTGTGTAATCCTCGTGGTCTTGTACTCAGACAAAAGAAAACAAAAAAAAACAACAATTGTTCTTTTCACCACTATATTAATGTCCTTATCCTCATGAATCCATCCATGCATTATCTTTACCTTATCTTATCCTTTAAGGGTCTCAAGCCTTGCCCAGCTGATACTGAAGAAGAGGCAGGATACACCCTAAACTGAAAAACACTTGGAGAATGCAGACCTCCGCCAGAGCCACAGTCCTCACCCATATTGTAATTTTCACCATAAATATTAGTCCTACCTTTGTTTCATCTAAATCTTTAGATTCCTGGACCATTAAAGCATACCATTAGCAACTGGATTCATAATGATACCTATTTTAGTTCGGTAGTTATTCACAACAATCACATTTTTTTCATCATGGCGGTTTTATGTTAATCCAGATCACTCCCAAAATCTAATCATTTGTTCTTTGCCCCAATTCGAACCTTTTCTGAAAATTTCATTGAAATCCGTCCATTAATTTTTTAGTTATGTTGCTAACAGAGAAACAAACAAACAGACGCCGGCAATAACGTAACATCCTTGGCGGAGGTTAACTATCACCAGTCAGACACAGGCCACAGAGAGCGACAGACAAGCATTCACACACAAACTCATCCCTGAGTGCAGTTTGGAGTCACCAGATAACCTAATGAGAATGTTTTTGGTCTGAGGGAGGAAGCTGGAGTGCACTGGGAGAACCCATGCATGCACACTGAGCACATGTAAACTCCACATTAAAGGCCCTGTCAGACATGAGATTCAAATAAGCAACCTTCTCGCTGTGAGGCACGTGCACTATCTACTGCGCCACAATGCAGCATCATGAATCCACTTTTAAGTATTTTTGTACCTACATTTGTGTATTTCAAATAAGAAACAAGTCAACTCTGGACTTTACTCGTAGGCCACCTGTGTCTAAAAATTTGAAAATTGACAGTCTCAATAGCCACTTTAAAATCCCTGATTCAAATGAAGTTGGGACACAGTGCAAAACATAATTAAAGACAGAATACAGTGGATCACAAAGTCTGTGGAAAGATAAGATATTTAACGTTTGATCTGATGAACTTAATTATTTATTCTTCACTTTGATACCCTTCAACATGTTCCTAAAGCCTGGGACAATGGCAACAAAAGTCTGGGAAAGTTCAATTTCACGTGTAGTACGGTTGTGCCCTTCCCCGTTTTGCTCTATTCAAGAAGGGTTTTCATGTTTTATTCACTGATGAATCATCAAAAACACCTGTTCAGGACATTGTACAGTTGAACCGGTCAATCAAAAGCAGGTGAGTGTCATACTTGGGTATAAAAGGAGCATCTCTGGAAGCCTCAGTCAAGCAAGGATGAGGTGAGGCCATCACTTTAACAACTGTGTAAGCAGACAGCCACACAGATTAAGATTGCTCTGTTAGGTTACATGACCATATAATCAGGTTAAACTCTTGCAGAATTCGTGTAGCCTGACCAAGCCTAAGCTAACTATTGTTAGGATTTGGGACCACACAGCTCCCAAAAGTGGTTGTTAGTCCACTTTAATGTGGCATAGTGAATAACAACTGTGTCCCTATCCAGGATGCCTCAAGATCTCCCGACAGACGGCCTTGTATGTATGAGTTTCCTCTGTTTTGATGCATTATTAACTAACCAATAGGGGCCCAGAGTCTGAAAAGTAACAAACCAAATAGAAATAAAAAAGGAGGAAGATGGTGCTATGAGATAACAGGGAGTGCCATAAAATTAAAACTAAACGTGCAGGTAAGTTACTGCGAATCTCCCCTGCTGCAAACCACAAATATTGAGTCATCGAGGACTTTCCAGCAAGTATTTATGTACACAGCAGCAGAATATGTCACAAAAAAGAAAGGATTATTATCATCCAATTACTCTTCCTGTCTGCTCCTCTCAAAGTTAAAGCTCTGTTTGCCTCCTCTGTGGAGAAACTCTCCTTTTTCATCCAAATGTGTTCATTCTGCAGGTTTCAGAGATCAGGTATGCAATGAATCAGGTTCCTTCTGAGGAAATTTACTCTGGTTTTTCCTGAACTTTAAATAGGAGCTGTGCTGTGGCAGCACTCACAATAGCTCACAAACAAAATGCTTTCAGTGTGAAATGGACGTGAGTCATCTGTTATATCTGTTTTGTGGCTCCGTGATCGTTTAATCTGACACAGCAGCCTTTGTCACAGTCGCATAACTTCAGCATGGAGTTGATTTTGACTCAATTTTTCTTGTTTTTATCTCCTCCCTGCTTGTATCATCCAGCATGTGGCCAACACATCACTTTGTTAAGTCCAAAATCCATGGCTGAGTTATCACACTCACTCCCTCCTCCTTCCTCTGAAACCTCACCAGACTTCAGATGCTGTGCAGAGATGTTTCACTGTCTCCCTGCACGTCTGGATTTTAGGTTACAAATCCTTCGAGTCCCGTGGAGCGACCAAGCGAGGCCCTGAGTCACCAACTGCTCAGCGTATGAGTGTGTGCTACGAGTGCTGTGTCAAAGTGAGTTTAGGAAGGTGTATGGCTGTGAGGGAGGGTAAATTCAATTAATTAATGCCTCAGACAACAAGTCAACATCCAGCTTTGTTCTAATCCAGACGGAAAATAAGCAACTCTCTCCCTGCGTTATGTTTGTAGATTCAGTCTGAAACCCGCACTAATGACTAATTACACAACTATTATTATGCCTGTCAGTTCACAGAAAGGTTAGACAGTCCGAGGAGGTAAAGAGGCCTGTTAGAGTCTTCAGAGGAGCCCACAGGAGGTAGAGTGTTTTTTCTTACCTGATAGATTTTACAGGACAGTTTGTCTCAACAAGCTCGTGGTTCATTCCCAGGTGAGCTGACATACATCAATGCTGTTTCTTTTCAGCTGTGTCATTGACTTTGTGAATGTACAAGCTTGAAATGCTCAGATAGACGGAGTTCGTCAGCTTAACAGAGGCTAAGTCCTGCGGTGGCCAACAAGGGGGAATGTCCAACAATGGCTTGATGTAGTTGAATAAGAGGAAAACACTTGCAAGAGCAGAAACTCGGCAAAACCAAGTAAAAAAAGAAGTGATTCAGGCCTGGAGCAAGGAATGCATATGGGGGAGACAGACGAGAGAGACTGCAGTCAGGCAGCCATTCCTCTGTTTTCCGTGGTCAATTCACCTAACTTTGAAGTGCTCATGTATTTGAACCTTTATGGTAAATGCTCTGTGCCAACAAGGTGGAGATGAACATTATAATGTTCTTTTCCTTTTACCATAAAAAGTGTGATTATGAGTCTTGCCTGAATGTTAGATCTAAAGCCCCGTTTCCACAAAGTGGTCTGGTATGAATCGGCACGGTTTGGCTCAGGGCGGATCGGTAAAGCCGGATCCTGTTTATGTTTCCACAGCCAACTGAACCCTACTTGATAGGCGGCGTCTAAGCCGGATGCTGATCGCATGCCGTCACAGCAGCGGTACACCATGTACCCGGCTATTAAATACAACAAGGAAGGAAACGCGACACAGTAAATAAAGAGCAACGATGGAAGATATCCAGCAATTCTTCTTTTTTGTGATCAGCATGTGGCTTTTTGTTACAAAGCACAACCAAGCTTTGTTTCAGAGTAGGCTGTGTGCCGTGAGAGTTGTCTTCATGAAGACGAGTGGAGATTTAGACATGGCAGGGTTATGTGTTGTTCTGCTATCGCACAGAAAGTGACGTCTCCTTCAACCAATCAACAGGCTGCAGTGTTTCAAGCTCCACCTTGGGGTCGGATCAGTATGCTTGGCACCCCAATAGAAGGGTCCCAAAAAGTAGGACTGTACAGTTCGCTAATAAGGGGTCCTGTCATGGTTTTAGGCTATGGAAACGCCACAAAAAGCGAGCCGTACCAAGACGAACCACATTGAACCCTCTTGTGGAAACTGGGCTTAAGAGTTAAATGGTGCAGTTAAGGTCACATCTCAGTCCACCCAAGTAGACTCATTTTTTAAAGTATTGATGTGAAACCATAGGAATCACTACTCTTTGTTTGCACTTGTTCTAAAAAATATTGTAAATAATGTTCTGACTCCTTTATTTTGAATAAAGTTCGAAAAGACAAAGTTATTTTCAAGACCAAAATTTGAAACAATGTCAAGGGTTACAGTCTCAAACTCGTACAAATTAAAATTTCACACTTTAAACAAAATTACTTTAAAAACAATCTAAAGCATTCAGAGGCTTGTTGTAACAAAGCCCACACTGACTTTGATTGAAACCCATTTTGAACATGGGCTGTATCACTATTTGAGTAAAACAGTCTTGGAGATATTGTCCTCGTGACCAGAGTATATAACTATGTAGTGTCACAACCTTAACTTTGACCTATAGCCTTGAAAATCAAGGTTTTTAAACTAAGCCAGATTTAAAAAATGGGACAAGTTTGATTAAAGCCCCTTAAATATTAAGAATTGGCCACGCGTACAGATGAACCTGAAAACCTGATGACTCCTGCCTCGCCTGCTGCACCTGATGATTTAAAAGAACAAAGTCTTTGAGGAGGTTTCCCTCTTAATGCATCCAGAACGTTGACCAGCCCCTCGGTCTTTCCTTTTTGCTGCCTACTGAGTTTTTGAATATGAGTTCTGTAGTCCCAGATCTCCTCTGCAGCTGCTCCTCTGGTCAGGCAAATGCTTTCGGCTTTGGTTTATGTAATGCCTGCAAAGCAACACACACAAACACACACTGTACGGCTGAGTGACTCGCTGCACGGCCAACATCGTGGGGAGCTGAAACAGAATAATTACAAACACTTTCTCTTATTAACTTGGCACGCTGCGGGGTGCAAGACTTTATTTTGGGGTTCAGTCCAAAGAAAAGTAGAGCAGAAAAACTAGATGATAGTGCTCTGATATTGGACAAACATGGAATACAAAAATATTGACAGGTTGTAACAAAATTGAGGCACAAAAACACATAAAGATACAAAGACATGAAAAACTGACCATAGATCCACCATCAACAAAATGATGCAGAGCAGAAGCTGTCTTTAATTTTTCTTTTTTTTTTCTTTTTAGGACAGTGATACACAATATCGATCATTTTTATCAAAAAATAGTAAATGGTTGCCACAGCACCAGATTTATAAAGTTGGATTTGATTCTCGTGAAAAAAAAATCAAATTTAATGAGACCCGATTGAGTCCACATAAGCATAAAACAAACCCTTAGCCAGGCTCTGCCCTGAGTGGAGCATCATAGCTCCACAAAAAAAAAAAAAAAATTGTCTTTTTTGGTGCTGGAGTGGCAGATCTGTGGAAGTGCTTGGGGGTGGCCTTGGTATCTGGGTGGGGCAGGGGTTAGGAAGTCCTCTGGTAGGGCATTGTTGTTGATCTGCGGGTGTGGGTGGTTGCAATGAATAGGTTGATAGGGCAAAGGAAGGGAAAAAAAAAGGGGGATTGACAATATTTGTTTCTCTGGTTATAAAAAAAAAGAGACACATCAAAACAGCTCACTCCTTTTTTGTATTTTGTATTTTTTAACTTTATTTCCTCTTTGTTTTCTCTTATGCAACTTATCCTGTTATATGTCTTTGTCTGTCTGTATTGTTTGTTTTTGCAATTAAAAAAAAAAAACCTTAGCACCTAACACAGGGTCATTTTTCTTTTCATGATCAAGATTTACAGATAAACTTCACATTGTCTGAATTGTTCAAAAATGTCTGACACAGGGTCCAACATCTAATTTCTGACGTACCAGCCAATGAAGAGAGATTTAAAAAATAAATAAATACATAAAAACACTGTCAAGATTATCTCCTACTGCCCCAAAGTATAAACTGTGTTAGTGTGGTCCATCCATGTCTTTAGGTGAGTTAAGTTGAGTTTAACAATCCAGAGATCAAATATACAGAACAGGAAATATGAAAATGGGAGAAAAAAAAAGTTTGCTCAGCTTTTATTTACACATCTGCTTGGGTAGAAAGTATTTTCATGTCATTTCCAAAACATTTCCTGCATTTGGTTCATAGTGAGTGTTAGTCACAGTCTCCAATACTAAAGAACCAGAAGCTCAAATTAAAGATGAACAACTCAGGATTTTGCTGATATTAAACATACTGAAACTAACAAACTCAGTAACATTAAAGAAAAATGTTGACTTTGTCAGGACTGATCTGTTCCTTTAACACTCTTGGTGTGTGAAGTACATGCAAAACAATAAAACAGCATTTCTAATAAATGACCCTGATGATAAGGCATAAGATTATGACATGAATCACACTGGTCATCACATTGTGGCACATGTTAGTGGGTGGCATACATTAGGCAGCAAGTGAACAATTTTTCCCACACAGTTGACGTTGGGAGCAGAAAAAGGGGCAAGTGTGGAGTTTTCCTGGTCTGCAGTCATCAGTATCTATCAAAACTGGTCCAAGGAAGGAAGAGTAGTGGATCAGCAACAGGGCCATGAGCGCCCAGGACTCACTGATGCACCTGGGGATTGAAGGTTGGTCCATGTGGTCCAATCAAACAGACGAGGATCTGTTTATGAAGAGGTAATGCTGGTTCTGATAGGATGGTGTCAGAAGTTTGTTGTGTTCAGGGCTGTGTAGCTGCAGACCAGTCAGGATGGCAGGTGGTCATAATATTAAGCCTGATCGCTGTATGCAGCTGATATGTGTGGCCTGTATCTGTAACAATACTGGTACACATCAGCTTTTACAGATAATGACCTTTATAAGCTTTAGTCTGCCAACACCAATATCCTGACAATTATATTACGCATTCCTAGTTCTATATTTCAAAATCTTGTTTATTAAACCCTTGTGCCCTTCCTCATTCCACCCCATTTCTTTGTGCAGTTTAGACAATAGGAAGGAGGTAATGTTTTTTTTTTTGTTAGTAAAAACAACAAATACTCAAATATTCCGTGTCAAAGACTTCTACTTGTCTTGCTGTGATATATAACTGGTGTTGATGTCACTTGAGTTTTTATACTCAATAAATAAAACAGATTAAATGCATAAAACAGATATCAAGATAATACTGTCATCAATATCCTACTACTGCTACTTCAATGCCATCTATAAGGACACAAACCATATCGTCTTCCCTTGCATCTCATTTGGAAATACATCTCCTCAAATATGCCACCCGGCTCTACTGATGAAAACTCAAACACTGAGGGATAAAACAAACCCCGCCAAACATCATTCTTCTCAGACATCAGCAGAAACCACTTGACCATGCTCTGCCCCAATTACTTTAACTTCAGCAGGTCCAGTTGGAGAAATGTCTGTGCCGATTTTTCAGACATTACAGCAGAGAAAATCCCACAGGCTTTGTGTTGCATAAACTAACTGGTAACCTTAAAAGCCCTCTGTACAGTTGTTTAAGGTCAGCTGCCCCCATTAAAATGTTTACAGAGACCATGAAACCATCATGAGGGCTGACATTTGGAGCAACACTCTGTCAAAATCTGTTGGTCATACCTCAAAGCTTCTCACCGTGAAACCACAGAGCAAGAGCTCCACATGGTGGACGATGCAGCTTGTGCTTTTGTGTTGAAGCACAAGCAACCAAAATATTTGGCAAAATATATGAACAAAATACATTCTGCTTTTACCTCAGAGTCACCAAACCGTGTGAAACTTCAGAGTATTTCATTTCTTCCTCAGCAGAGGTATTTTCAGTTTTACTCCAGTAACATCTCAGATGCAGTTTATCATTAAGTCTGATGCCTTTTGTCACGTCAGCCTTCCTTGTGTTCCAGCAGCATACTTCAGATTCTGGTCTGGAAAAAGATAAACAATAATTAGCTCTAAAACAGAGTTGCACGAGAAACCTTTAAGAGGATCCAGGCTTGCTTAACTAAAGGACTTGAGCTTGACCGTTTGAAGTGCTGCTGTGGTCATATTGCCACTTAAAGCTAGGGTTGGTAATCTGATTTAGATACACTTTTTGTAATACTGGTTGAAATTATCCTTCTGACCCGATGGCAATCAACTCATAATGTGTTCTTAAAATAGAGCGAAAAATATCCGCTATCTACAGCAGGAGTAAAACAGAGAAAAACCCAACCAATCACACGTTTATGGCACACATTTTTAACCCAATCAAATCTCATCGCCGTTCTGCCCGCCTCCTACACATACATTTCACTGGCGTGCACAAGCCCTGATTCAGTGCGTGTAGCCGAGCTGAGAGGGATCCAAGTCCGCGGGAGAAAGCTTAGCTGTCAAGTTTTCGCTTTGAAAATACGGGAAGCCCGCTACGAGCCGTCCCACAACCCCAACCAAGCCATCCCTCACATTTTAAGACAGGTGTACAAGAAATCTAAAAAAAACACTTTGTTCTTCTTGGTTTGTTCTGCTGTTGGCTCTAGTCTCGCCACCCAGGCTACTGCAGGTGGAAGTTCTCAAGTGTCTTTTTCTTCTTCTTCGGTCTCATGGCCGTTGGCATCCATCACTTTGGAGCATTACCGCCCCATTCAGGCTAGTGACAGAGTTCAGTTTGGAGAGGCAGAGGGATGTTTTTATTATTATATTGTCACACAGGAGATTTACGGGAGAATATCTAGGAGAACGTCAGGAAAGAGGACAGAACACGTAAAATACGGTAGTTTCATGGCCAAAACGTGAGACTTGACAGCTATGTGGAGAATGACAGAGGAACTACCTATACCCTGATCAACATCGGGCTGTGAGCACTAACTAACTTTCCATGTTTGTTTTTTTTAACTTTACTATGATAATGTTTTGGTGTTTTCTTACGGCTGACCATGACTTGACTTGGTGTAGTGTTAAACAAAAACATTGTGCTGAGGGTTTGGAGTTGAATCAGTCTTCTGGTTGTGCATCAACGGCGCTCATGCATGTGAGCGGGGGGCATCATTTTGGAGGAGGGGTGGGAGGGGCTAGGCAGAGCCCTGAGGAGATGTTACATTCAAATTCATGCTAGCTTTCCAAATTACCAACCCTAGCTTTAAAGTGCTGTTTACACCACAAGTCACACTGAAGACTTTCACATCACATTCATGCCTATTCAGTATGTCTGTTTAGGGTTGACAAGTTTTTGGTCATTTTTGGCTTTTTCTCCACCACCAAGAACATTTGTAACTGACAAATATACACAGATACAACAGTTGCGCTGATGGTGTGTTCAGGTGCATGAACCTACCAGGACAAAGGATTTTTGTCAGTGATGCCTTCAATTCCATGAGCTCTGGATTTTCCACAGAGTCTTTGCTGGCGTGGAAGGTCGTGAAGTGCAGTGCAGGCCACCAGTCCTTTCTCCCTGACATTTTTTCAGCAACAACATCCTTCCAGTTCTTTTTGTTTCTAACATGTTTAAAATAGAAGAGCTTTAAGGTTAGTTTACAAGGAGGAAGCTGTTTTCTTTTTTTAAAAAAAGTTATTTAAGAGTGAAACTTCTTAAATATCAGACACCTACTGAAGCTTTAGTTTGTTAATAACGGTTTTCAGACATTTCCACACGTCCAAGTTGCTCCTCCAGCAGGCAAAGTCCAGCATTTCTAGAACAACACCGAGAGCTTTTGGGGTGTCACCATCTTTTTCTGGAAAGAGACAAAAGAGGAGAGAAGCGTTAGAGGTTACACTTAACATTTCAAACATCAAGCCTCGCGGTATATCTGGTTAGCTATTGCTTGATCAAACAAGCTGAAACTGTATGTGCTGTTACCTGATTTATTGATATTCATCTTTTGAAATATTTTAGATTCAATATTGCTTTTACCTGACTGAAGCAGAAGAGCGCTGTACTCCAACATCAGCTCATGACTTGGCACTAAAACATGGAGCACCTACAGCATGAGAGAGACAGAGGTTTGAGGATGAATGAGACATTGTGTTGTTTGCTCTGCTTTAAATGAAATCCAGAAAGCATGAGCTCTACTTTAACATTTAAAACACACTAAATAAAAAGATACTAGAGTAACAGGAGGTTCACTGCACTCATATACCTTTAAAACTTTCTTCAGTTCCTTCACTGGATGATCGTGTCGCTTTAAGTACTGGTACAGGTAGACGTGGGCGTTGGGATTAGGTGGAAAGCTGTTGTCATAAGCGTAGTCCATCAAGGTTTTTAAAGCTCCATCGCGATCCTCGTAGAACTCCAACATCTGTTAAAATAAAAAATCGGATGTGAGATGGGTGGAAACATTGGGTCTGAAATTTGACTGCATGAATGATCATCATTGAAGACTCTGTTAGACCACTTTTCTTTCCTTTCATTAGGTCAAGACAGTATTTTTGACAGCTGTAACGAACCTGCTCTTCTGGTCTATTGGACTCATTTGAAATATCCAACTTTATATAAACTGAGGCTGTAAATTGTTGACTGTAAGATTTAAATGGGAGCTTCATATAATGTGTCAGTTAAATTGAAAAAAGGATGTCTTTGATAATGACCTAAAAATTACAATATCAGAAACAAAAACAAGTAAGTTACCCTGTTCATCCAAATACAAGAATGCCACATTTTAAAGCTTGTTTACAAAGGAAAAAACTCCCAATAGCCCTTTTAACAAATGCAACAGCAAAGTCACTGTGGAGGTAAACTTGATCGGGGCATGGCTGGTGAATTTCAGGGCAAAGTCTGGGTGAAAAACGCTGCTGTTGGTGTTTCCACAAGTTGCAAACAGCATAATTTCAGTTTATCCTACAATTCTGAATAAGGCTTATTTAAGCAAATAGGAAAGCTTATCACATATTCATGTCTGTCATCAGGCAGATCCATCTTGCAAAGCCTTAGACTACAAATCACCGGGGGTTTGTAGTGTCTTGTTAAGGCTGCTGTAGGAGAGAAGTGACTGCAGCCCCCAAAATAGCCTGTATTTTATGTGACAGGCAAAATATTTGTATAATCACATTTCAGTTTTTTCTTATAAGTTTGTACCAATCCCAGTCATTATGGGGTGTTTCCACAGATGGACTTAAAATATACTCCTCAAAAAAGATTGTTTCTCCACTTCAGTAACAACAATTTGCATTGTAGACACATTTACAACACAGCACAACTTGTCAGGATGGTGCTTTGTGGCATAAGCAACTCAGCTACACATGTGGGTCGTGCCCCCTCAACAAAAGTGACAAAATCCCCTGTAACTGGAAGCTGATGTTCTGGTACACTAAGTGGTATTATTATTATTTGGTGTCAGCCCTGGTACCATTTTAAAACTTAGGAAAATGACCTGTTGGTCTGATGATTATCAATGTATTTGTTTAGTTAACTAAAGCAAGAAGGCTTCAGACCTCAACATAACTCAGTATGAAGGGATCCCAGACTCCAGGATTTCTCAGGATCTCCTTCAGATTCAACGAGGCCTGTCTGAAGTAGTTGTGCATGTCTTGGTTGTCAGCATCGTCTGTATAAGCTGAAACAAAAGGATGAGTTAATATAAAAGAAGAAATGTATATTTCCAGTTCCATTAAAGTGTATTTTAAGGCACTCAAACAACAACAGTCCACACCTCTAGATTTAAGAACACGTTCTATCCTAGAGCAATCAGAGTACTGAACACTCAAAAGCTCATCAAGATGTTGTTGAAGTGTTTCAGCCATGTCACTGTGCTATCATGCCCTCTACTGCACTCTTGCACATTTGTACACTGTTAATGCTCCCTTGTAAATATTTTATTTAACTTACTTTTATTCTTATTTTTATATTTATACCATATTTCTGTCGCACCATAAGAGTTGTTTTCTAAATTTTGTTGTCCATTGTGTATGTGTGTATACTGTGTATGATGACAATAAAGCTTTCTATTCTATTCTATAAGGTTGACTTCTGCCTTTCAGCTTGTGTCGCAGTGACTGGATTTGACCTGTAGGTGGCAGTGTGACCTTGTGTAAGAGCTCAGTGTGGCAGAGTAAGCAGCAGGATGAATGCTAGATGTGCAGGTGGGAATCTCTGTGTTATCATACCGCTGTTAGAGTGTGTAAACTTTTTGTCACACCAGATGATGTAATCTAGTAAACTCCTGTAAGCCTGGATCAGCTTAGTCCTCTGAATCTGGGAGGATGACTCCCTCCCATGCCTCCAACTTTCAGCAATAGACAACTGACGCTTCGCATCATCAATGTGACCGTTCAGCATCAGGTGGAAGGAATGCTCCAGACAGATCTGGGGGAGCAAAAGCAAATGTCTTCAAGAGGAGAGAAACACCAACAACATGACATCAGCGTAGTTCAGTCTATTGACTTAAGTTATGTACCATCAGATACTGCCTGACTCCAGAGTGCTTCATTCGCTCATAGATGTTGTTGTAGTCCTCCAGTTTTGAGTTTGGGTGATGATGAAGGATCTCAGTGCTAAGTCTCCAAACAACCTGGAACGGGAGTTGTAAACCGTAAAATGTGAGTGATGCAACAAACTGTTGCACATAGCTTACAGTCTAAAACAGCTAAAAAAATCTTAATGTTTGAAAAAAGGGCTTTTGTGATTATTTGTGAGCAGCATTACAGTTATGAAGCTTTTATCAGTTGGGCTGCACAGTATTGGATTTTCCCTGTATACAATATGATAATATTTCTGAACTGTTATGGTCAATACTGAAGCTGATATTTTTTGTCAAGAGAAAATGGCCGGAATTCTACAAGATTTAACATGTTTCCTTTGTGATGACAGGTTTTTTTGTGTTAAGAAAAGATGCGCAGCGGAAAAAAACTAAAGTGAAAGTGACCATTAGTGATAATATGCTGTAATATTACATCCAATATATTGGATATTCAGTGCTTAACAAACTTATTAGACCACTATTCAATGTGAAGTTTACGCCACAGCTTCCATAAATTAAGAGCATTGATAATCATCAGAATCATTTTTTTATATTTCTGTAATGTTGATCTACCAGCATGTAGTAGATCTTGAAATGAAATTATATTTTTTCTGCTAAAAAAAAAGTATTACTGTTATCCATGAATTTCCTAATTTACTGTTCTACAAAAAAAGGAGAAACATCTATCAATATAACTAAAAAGCACTCGGAGAGCGCAGACCTCCGCCATATTGTCATTTTGACCATAAATATTACTCCTTCCTTCATTTCATCTAAATATTTAGATTCCTTGACCATGAAAACATACCATTAGCAACTGGATTCATAATGATATCTATTTTAGTTCAGTAGTTATTCACAGAAATCACATTTTTCACCATGGCGGCCAGACGCTGATCCGGATTAACACCAAAATCGAATCACTTCTTCCTTTTCCCATGCTGAACATTTCCTAAAAATTTCATCCAAATCCATCCATTACTTTTTGAGTTATTTTGTTCACGGACGGACGGACGGACAAACTCTCTCGAAAACATAACCTCCTTGGCGTTGGCAACAATAACTTTTTCAGTTTTACACAAATTTCTGAATGATGTCTAAAACATTTATGTTTTCATGTTTTTGAGCAGGTGTTCTAATAAATGTGTTAAGTATTCTATATACCCAGTATGTGCTGCAAAATCATTCATTTCTGACAATGTCAATAATCAGCTTTTTATGTAATTATCTGTTGATACCCATGTCGTTACTATAATATTAGTTAAAATATTTATTTCATCATAACTTTTATATTTATTTTTCAGTTTTGTATTTTAATTTTGTATTTAATTATTCCTTGCACTGGTTTTTATTTGAGTTCTGAATAGTTTATGGTTAGTTTTGGGGGACGACTAAAGAGGCCTGAGACATTAACATCATAGGACTTCCCAATTTTATGTATCCATATTCATTTTTTAATGTATTTTTTGGGCATTTTGTGCCTTCATTGATAGGAGAGAGACAGTGGATAGGCTTGTGAAAGGGGGTGAGAGAGTAGGGGAAGACACTCTGCAAACTGGTCACAGGCTGGATTCGAACCTGGACAGGCAGAATTATGTACACGGGACGGGCATGATTGCTAACCACTCCGCCAAACCAGCACCCAATTCATGTTGAATATTTGATCACATTCTGAGACCTGAGTAATCGATGTGTGAAGCTTTGCCCAGTCATATCAGGTACTTTTACGCTGCACCGGTCTGAGTGGCCCAACAAATCTTGCTTGAATTCAACATGATTTTATCAGAAGTGCTGCAGAAAAGTTTGGTACAAACAATTAATCTGTTTTCCTACAAACATAGGGCCTCCTCTTTATAAGTCAGTGCACATGCTGCCTTCAGAAAACAGTTTTAACTTCTGTTATGAACAAACTTCTGCAAAATATGGAGGATTTTCTTATTTTACTTTCTTGATTTTTTTCATTTTTAGCCAACAGTAATAACCTATTTGTTAGAAAATGTACTAAATCAAACCTTGATCCACAGAAAATGTGTGCATTGATCTACTTATTGGATAATCTTGTTCCATTTGGAAACATGAAATCATTCAGTAGAAGCCATTTTTGTCTGACAGCAAACAAACTGACAAGAACAAATCCAAACTAACCTCCTTGTGCAGCCGCCTCATCCCATTAGTTGTATCTTCTAATATCTGAGAGTAACACGCCATGTATTCTGCTGCCTCTTGCCACCTATGATGCAGCAGTGCCTCTCTGATCCGCTCCAGACACATTCTGGTACTCCGATGAAAACCAGTTTCCCTGGCGGATTTTTCTTCAAATAAAAACAAAGTTTGAATTAGTTCATTGACATGATTACAGGTAGCTTGTTAGGTGGCTTGACTGATGAGGATATTTTTGATGATAATACCGATACTGCTATCTGATAAATAAGTGTCAGTAAGTGTCAGACAGAGAGATTTTGAGCAGGGATCCTGTGGTTTCCAGACAGAAAGATAAATACTTTATTGATCCCAAAGATATTCAGAGTAGCTATTTCTACCTCTTTTCATTTTGGCTTTCATTTATTTTTAAATATTTTATTCTGATGTGTTTTTCTTGTTCCTTTTTTTATTGTGTCCTGGTGTATTGTGAGAAGCACTTTGTTGCTGAAATGTGCAATACAAATAACCTTGCCATGCTCTGCTGAAATACTTCAAGACAGGTGTTTGGATTTATAATAACAACTTACAAGAAAGGTCATCAACAAGCAACATGGACTTGAGCAGCCTAGAATTCGTGTTTTTTGGACTCAAACATTCATGTTTATGTCTTACAGCCCACCTGTGAACAGGGTATTAGCGATCGGGAGCTTTGACGTCTTTCCTCTCTTAGAGGAGTCTACCTCAGAGAAGTCATCATCATCCTGTAGGTCTTCAGGAGACTCGATCTCTCTCTCCAGGTCGTCCATTATCAGGACTCAGACAACACAGCTGTGTCACTTGTGGAAATGCTCACAGGACGTTTTCCATCTGCAGAGAGAACAACATTTTAGTCTTGTTGGAAACTGTTTAACTGTACATCACACTTGCTTTGCTTTCCAAAGCACATCTAAGGAGTAATCTTTACTGAAAGAGTAATTAAAATATCCTTTAAAAAGGCCTTAGAATAAACGTATCTAAAAATAAGCAAAGAGTACTTTGAGTAATAACATGTAAATTATACAATAGGTTTATTAAGATGAAATGCAGTTTTAAATTTTAATTATTAAAGTTCTTTAATATTATTATAGTGTTCTTGAACTATAATAACATCTTAATGAACAGGAATTCATTTGTAACTCAAGTATTTGATAAATAGAGGAATGTGTGCATGGGCTTCTGTACTGTATCAAAGAAAACTAGGTAACTGGCGTGGGATGAAGGTGGAGAATTAACAGGTAAAAAGAAATATGAACAGGAATATATTTGCATTGATTAGTGTTGTGGATTAATCAGTAGATGCAGGGACAAAAAAAAAACAACTGAGGCAGTGATAGAAATAATGAGTGAATAAAAACACATAAACGAGCAGGGGTTGCATGTGGAAAGAAAGGAAAGACGTATAGTGTGAAAGAATAAAAGCAGTTTTCTAACAACAGGTGAATAGGGCCATGTGTGCATGGACCAAAACAGGGCTGCCCCATTACGGCAAGGAACAATTATTTTGACTGATTTCAAACAGGATTATTTAGACTCATTAATCAATCTATCAACCATTAAATGTATTACATGGTCTCATAAGTGAACTGTGAACACACTTAAAATTCTGTAATAAAGTATACTTTTATTTCAATTAAATACACTTTCAGAGGGGGCTGCTTGTTTGTGACAAAAAAACAAGATCAGAAATATTTTGATTGATATTGAGATTGCAGTTACTTAGCCTGATTACTCACTGATTTCAACTCAAGTGCATCAGATGCAGTTGTTGAATTTTAATACAGTTAGTATGGTGGCATTCTAAAGACTCCAAAAGTACATACAATATTTTTTTTTGTTTAAATACAAGCACGTAAAATATTTAACATATAACACCAGTATATAGATGGGTTAAATAGGAGTTCGGGGAAGTGATGATAAACTCTTGTAGTAACAATCACCACACATAAAAGACATGGAAAAAAACACAAAATAGTCTGTGGTACATTTGTAGTTTAACTTATTAATCCTGTTTTAAAAATTGTGTGAGGCCGTTATTAATGTTAAAATGAGGTGTTATGAGGTGAATAACTGAAAACATGGTGTGTGTAGAGTAAGGTTGTAGATGACTAAATGAATATGCAGCAGTTTGTCTGATGGATTAAAATAATTTATAAATAAAATGGGCATTTGTTTGTGAGACATTAGCTGGTAACACACTGGTAATGTACAAGTAAAAGCAGTATAAGCACATGGACTGAGTAGTCGTTGTGCATGGAATAAATTAATGTAAACTTAATAAGAAAACTCATCTGTCATTGTGTTACTGACATACTTTTTACGATTCCAGCACATTTTTTTGTAAATTTCAGAGTTATTAGTGGAGTTTTTTGTGCTGAGGGCGGCATTAGAGAAGGCTCACACAAGATCTATCATTCATATGGCATTAAACATCAAATATTATTTTTCCTGCCGTTGGTTAGGCTTCTTAAATCCCAGAAGAAATGCCCGTTCTTCTAAATACTGTATGTCTGCTCAGTTCTTACCTGGGATGATCTCTCTGAAGGCAACCAGCGAAGGATATGCTTCAAAGCTAACTCAGTGAGTCTGTGCCGATGAGCTAAGACGTTAATTAATGTTAAAGTTAGAGAGAAAAAACAACAACAACACCGTTTTACTGGTCCTGTAAGCTCTGTTCATGAGACGCTCACATGTTTTCAACTATTTCCCACCATGTCTCCAGGATGGTAGCTAAGGAAGCGAAGAAGAAACCCTCGGCGTTGATTGGTTGATTAGACCGGAAGAGGCGGGGCAGAGACTTTCTTCTTCGCTTGTCCCTTTTTCTGCTTCTTCTCCCCTCTGCTTCCCTCCTCTCGAAACCTGAAGTGACCTCCGTCAAAGTGCGGCGTCAGCAAAGATTGTTGAATCAAAAACTGTGTCACAGAACTGTTTACGGGTTGGAATGATACAAAATGGACTCATTAACCAAAATAATGTCTTAAAGATGGCGGCTCAAGCTTCAGTTATGTTCAGTATATGAAAGTGTTCCTCCAGGTGTGTATTTAACCAGCACGAGGTGTTGTTATTCACAGGATCATGTTTGTACAGGGCAGGCACCCGTAATATTACATAATCAGACCGTTCTTTCAGACTCGTACTTGTGCATTAAATGTCTTTATTTGTTTCGTTATTTTTTCTTACACTCAGTGTTTGTGTCTTTCCTACTGAAGTAGGTTCTGAAATAAAAATAAGGTTGAATTGGGTTTTTATATTCTGTGTAAAAGAAGTCTGCTAAAATACATATAAAATTTGATGTTTTCCTGAAAAGATGGAGACCTATAATTGAATATTTCAGTTTATCAACTTGAGTTTCTTGTAGTATTAATTAACTCTTAATTGAATACAGGGTATTACCCCATTAAAGGATAGATTAAATAAGATTAGCCCTTGAGCTAAATTATGAGTTGATCTGCCTCTATCTATTTATTTATTCAGTTATATGTATGTATATGTAGGCATAGGTTTTTTGTTGGTATGCACTTTGATGGATATGTGTAAACATTTATGTAATTTTGTATATAAATATAAACTTAGGCGCTGACCTCAAGTCAAGATTGGAATTTTCGTTGTTTGAGACTCGACCTATGAAATGTTTTTGTTTTTCTTTTTTGTTCTTTCTTTTTGTCTGTATAGTTATAAATATATAAATTTCAGTATGTATGAGCGGTGTATACATTTTTTTTCTTCTCCTCCCTCCTCCTCTTTTCTTTCTTTTAAATACTCATTTATCTCACCTTTAGAGGCTAAATTAACTCAAGTCAATATTTTAGCTACTGTACATTTTGTCTTGTTGCTGCTCCTCTAGTTGACGGAGGGGGAAGGGGGGGGGGGGAGGAGAAGGAGGAAAAAAAAGAAGAAAAAAAAACATGAAAATTGTTTGAATGTGATTTCATGTAGAAGTGACTACCAAAACTGCCATGACGTTGCACACTTTCGGTGTAATTTAATTATCTATGTATTTATCTACTCATTTATTTCGTTTCCCCTTTTAACTATTTTTTTGCCTGTCACGAACTTATATTTAGGTGTTTAATGGTCTATGTTTGACCAAAATAATGAATTGTATTTCTTTTTTTTATGTTGTGGCAAATTAAAATAAAATTAAACATTATGTTCAAAAAAAAAGAAGAAGTCTGGATTCTGAGGAGTAAATAAGACAGAACATTTACCACAGGGATATCGAGATTGAAGTCAGAATTCTTAAGTAACGTTAAGATTTTGAGAAAAAATCAGAGATGAAGTCAGAATTCTAAGACTGTGAGGTCAGGATTATGAGGAAAATAAATCAAAATACTGATCATGATTTTGGAATTAAAGTAAGAACTCCTAGATGATTACAGAATTCCGAGATTAAATCAAGCATGATGAGAAAATAAAGTCAGAATACACCAATTATGAGGAAACTTTGAATTCTGAGATCAAAATCAGGGTTATGAGATTAAAGTCAGAAATGGGACATTCAAAGCAAGATTTTAAGAAAATAAGTCAGAATTTGGAGATTGAACCCAGGATTGTAAGTAAAAATATATATATATATGAGGTCAAAATCAGAGTATTACAAAGTCAGAATTCAAAGATTAAAGTCAGATTTGAGAAAAGAAAATAAGAATTTGGAGAATAGAGTCAGAATGTTGAGGTACAAAAAAAGATTTTAGTTAGAACAAAGGTCAGAGTTCCGATAGTTAAGTCAGAATCAGAAATCTCACGTTTTCCTCCTAATTCTGATGTTTTAGATTGTATTTCTGGAGATGTGGGCGGGGAAAACAACAGCAGATAAAAATTAGAGCAATTTGGGGGGGGGGGGGGGGGGGGGGGCATGTTTACATTCACACATATCAGGATAATTCCAGGATTTTCTCTGCAAGTGTGAATACAGTTTATTGCACCCTCCCCCACTCTCTATTGACTGCTATGCAAACTGCAGAGGACCCTCCCGCTGTGAGGAGCCAGGAGTTAAAAAGAAGATGAGGGAATTGCCCCAGTAGATAACTCAGATGTTTTCTAATCGGGGTTGTATGTGTGAATGGGGTTTCTGTTTATTCAGGGGCACTGGGACCCATGCAAAGACGTCTCATCAGGACTTTTTCCAAAGAGGCTTTGCCCAGTTTCTTCAACTAAGTATCTGTCAAGCAAATACACATATGATGAAGAAAAATTGGCTACCTATTACTATTATAACAGCCAAGTTGTTCTTTTTAGGGACACACATGCACTTCTAACATGGATAAAACAATCTTCAGCAGAAATTTTAGAATAACTGTTGAATCAAAATAAGTTCTATCAGACAATTCATTGCATTTAGACCATTCTGTTTTTATTTACCATTTAATTTTAAGAGATGATAAGATAATGGATAAATGGATGGAATTTCATCAAACTCCATTGAGAGTATTTTGAGTTACCTTGCTCAGGGACAAACAAACCAAAATACATAAACAAAATTTTTAAAAAATTGTTCTTTTGCAAGGGAGAACATTTTTTTCTTGTAAGTCAAGAGAAAAGAAATGTTAAATCGTCTATGGTGAAATGTAGCTGATTCGCTAATATTTCTGGGGGACCTTATTAAAGGGGACATATCATGCTTGTTTCTCCTTTTCACTATGCCAGACTAGGATGCCTGTAAAGCATTTCTGCCCTCAGTACAAGTCATTTAGTTCCTTCATTGCCCCACAATTGCATTCTCAAAATCCTCATTTTAGGCCATTAACAAGGTCTCGTTGAAATGCTCGGATCTGAGGATGACCTAAAGTTACCTCGCAATGTCACAGCCCTTTGTGCTCTGATTGGTCAGTTCTATCGGGGGTAGAGCCAGCCTGTCCTTCTTCTTCTACAGCATTTTCCGGCAGGCTCAAAGCAGCGACCGCGTATTGAGTCCCTCTACAGGCCAGAGCTGGTAATGAGTGACTGTGAGCTAGGGATCTATATACCCCTGCTGGCCGGATGTGTTCCTCTGTGATGGTTTTGTGGCTAACGGACATCACAGAGGAGGAAGTGTTTTATCAGATTACTCCAATAAAAAGAAAGGTACCTCGTGATGTCACGACGTTTGAAATCTCGCGGACATCTCGCAATGACCTATTTTCAGAGGCATCAAATCTGGTTCTGGGATATCAGAAAAAATACAATATCAAATTTTTTGAAAATTAAGGGGGTGTAAGGTCTTGTTTTCAAATGTATTATATTATATGTAAGTATTAAATCATGCATCAACATGATATGTCTCCTTTAACCAAGGGCCCTGAGAATCTTCCTACCTTTCCACTGGCATCCTGTCTCTCAGAGGACAGATTATAAAATACTTCTGTTACTTTATAAACCATTGAATGGTTCGAGGCCCACATTCATTAGTGACCTCCTTTTATGAACCATCCAGACCACTTAGGTCCTGGTACAGGTCTGCTCTCTGTCCTCAGAGGCAGGACCAAACATGGAGAAGCAGCTTTCAGTATTAATAATCCACCAATCTGGTACAAACACCAGAAAACTGCAGGTCTGCTGGTCCAATTCTTTTAAAATCAAGTTAAAGACTAATTGGTTTACAGCTGCCTATGATTTGATTACATGTTCCAGTCTTTCATTGTTGTTTTAAATCCAGTACTGCACTGTAAGAATTTTAATGGTCTTAAGGATAATTAATTAATTTCTGTTTTGTTTACAATTCTGCACTTTGTCTGCTTAACATGACTTGATTTTTAATTGTAATCAGAAATAAGTTCTTCTATATTTCAGCCAAATCTTTATCTTTTTAAAGTGTGTCCTGATATATTGTGGGGAGCACTTTGTATTGCCTGGTTGCTGAATGGTGCAAATAAGCCTGTCTTGTGTTTACAATTAAAAAGATCCACATGCAATTTCAGTTCAGGTATTCTCAAGTTAAGTCAAGTTTTTTAATAAAACACCTTAAAGAAGACAGCAGTGATCAAAGTGCACACAGGTTGCATAAAAAGAAGTAAATAATTTCAATAAAGGGAAAAAAAGTGAAATTAAAACAGTAAAAGTACTGCATCCAGAATCCTCTTCATGTCAACCTTTCCTTGAATATCATTGGCATTGACATTAACTTTTACCTTCTGAGTTATGTTTAAAAAACAGATTTATGAGGGAATTAGGTTGAGCAGGGTTTTTCTTGAGAGGATTTATCCATCACATTAGACCGGTCAAAATCCTAGGATGCATAATGATGAGAGCCTGGTGGTTAGAAATCTATAATCCTCTGAATCCATGATAAAAGATGCACAGCCATAAATCCACTTTCACCACCATCATCCCTCCATTTGTTGTTGCTTGTCCCACCGTCACATGAAGCAGCCTGATCCAAACCTTACATCCTGTGAAAACCGATCCTCGTCTACACCCAGCCGGATCTGATGTGCTGACGTGTTGGCTCCTTCTGCCCAGTGCTCATGCTCAGGCTGCAGTATCAAGCCAGGCAACAAAACTGCCAGCATGGCAGCAAAACACTTCTACCGACAGGGCTTTTTATTACTCTTATTTAATTTTATTTCCACCGCAGCCTTGGAGAAAAGGTTCTCCGACCTAAAACGATGCGCCGATGAGGAGTGCAGCAGTAAGTTCACTCGCCTTTGCTTGTCCTAATACGAGCTCATCCGAGGACTTGAAGGATGCAGCTCCCTCATCCCGATACCACAGCTAGCCATAAAAACTGCGCCGTATCTCTCGACCTGTTGCCAGGCGGTAAAGATAACCTCGAGAAGAAGTTGTAATGCTGAATGACTGCGCACAGCTTATCTAGACCCCCATACGCTAATGTTTACAGCAGACATTAGCTGGGGAAGGTTGTCTGTTCAGCTGGCGTTGGCCGGTTGCCTGGCATCTCCGGCCTGCCCTACGCTGAGGACAGCGAGGCTAACGTTAGCGGCTAATTAGCCTCCAGCCGGCTTTTATTACCTAAAACTAGTTCACCTGAGCTAACAGGGCAGATGTCTAGCTAGCTCTATTAGACAACAATAGCTTTTGTTGTACTTTTCACCTTGTTGCTAATGCTGCTAAACAAAGAAAGAGGGGGTTGTTTCTGCCTTGTTTGACTAAATACCTCACTGGGTGTTACCCTAACTTGAGGTCATCTTGTAAAGAGCTTCAATAATGCAATAATCAGTTCATACATGTTTGTTCCTCTTTATGTTATTGGTTGTTTAAAGCTAAAAGTCTGACTGAACTGCTAGTTGTTGCCATGGACACTTTATAAAAACAATAATAGTAGTACTACTACTACTTATAACAATAATACTAATGATATTACCTTTATTTTTTATAGTATCTTTAAAAACATGTTTACAAACTGCTTGAACAGACAAAAAAGGGGGGAAAAAAGGCAAGACTCTGGAGACAATAAAAACAACAATCAGGTTAACAGAGACCAAGAGAGTCAAAGGAAAATATACAGAGGGTCACGTTAACTAAATAACTGGTAAGCCGAAAACAGCTTAAGAAGTTTAAGAATATTTTAAATTAGCACACCTTAGTATGTCAACACATACAGATGAAAAACATGACTAAATTAGGTATTTTGTTTGATGTATAATATTAAGATGATAAGACAAATAAATAAATAATAGATTTATAGATAAAGATATAAACTGTTGACAGTTAAAAGTTGACAAAATCACATTTGGAGTCAAAACAATGTAAATATACAAAAAGTCCTCCTTGATGTGACAGTAACAGAAGTGTTTTTGATCTTAAGCCAGTTCAGCGCGTGTTTTAAATGTAGAAGATAAATAAAAGCAGGATTTAAATTCCTGTTATTTTAATTGAACAAAGGCATTAGTACAGAATGCAGGGCTGAGAAATACATAGATTTAATCAATCAGTTGAAATTATTTTCTTGTGAAGATTTAAAAATTATAAATTGAGATTTTTTTCTTGACTTACAACTTGCTACTTGTAAATTGTTGGAATGTTTAAACACATAAATACAGATAAGTAACCGTTTTCATAATAGTGACCTTGTCAGGTTTTGTGTAAGCTTATATGGTCTTGTATTTGTGTTTTGAATGAGAGAATTACATATTAGTATGTAGTGAAAATACCTCAGCCTTCAGTGTTTATGTAAACAAATCTACCTACGTTTGAACTGCATAATCAACATTTTATGACACACACTTTAGCTTTAAGTTAGAAATAAATTATGTTTGGCTGGGGAATATTTTGACAACATAACGACGAACTTGATGCATTATATTTGTGTGTCACTTTGAGGTTTTTATAATTTATTTTTGAGAGGGTGAAATATTTTAAAAACTGTAAATTGATTGTTGTGTTGTCCTGCTGTTGTGTCTCCCTGAGCCCATAAAGTGAAACAGTAAGTTGGCAGAATCAGTGCCCACAGGAGGAAGAGCAAAGCCATTTGCTGCATCATGCCAAACAGAGAGACTTCCTTGAGGAGGAACCCTTTCAGCCACTTCACTGACTGTTGTCAAATACCTGATGCAACCCAGATTCAAAAATACTGAGCTATCCCTTTAAATATCATTTTGTATGTTTCATATTTTGTGAAGCACAAGAACCCAGAGGGATAGTTCTTCTTTTAAGTGGAGTTGTTCGTTGTTAAGTTTGATTTGAACTTCATTAGCTTTAGTTATTTTGATCATTCAGGCCCTGTAAGGAAAGAACTGGCACAGACGTCAGGCTCCACATTGTGCAGATGGGGCAGAGAACCTTAGTGATTTATTGAGTTTAAGGTGGAAATGAATGTTAAACACAGCAATGTAGCGATTCCACACTGAACTAAATGCATTTGCAGTGTTTCACTTTTGGGCTATCAAGCTCCTTTGTTTCGGTATAGTTTTGACACACGTGCATGATTTGAGCCTGGACTTAAGAAGAGCTAAAAGAAAGGAGCTTACTTGCATAAAAGTCAAGCATTGTTGATATGTTCAGTGCAGCGTAGAATCACCTCATCAGTGTTTTTGTTTGTCCTCACCTAAAATTCAGTAAATCACACCGCACACCTGGTCCCATCTACAGCAATGCATAGCATAACTTGTCATGAACTGTCTGGGACAGAGCTCACAAAATCACTGTTACTGCTGTACTTACCTTGAAAAGGGGCCACAATCTAAAAATACAGAACTATTCCTTTAAATTGTACAGTAGACTAGGAAACGGCACCCATTAGTTGACAAACTGTTTGCCAACCAGTAAAGTTTATTGACTCCAGCTATTCAGTTAGTATTTAATGCATATTCTCTAAATTGTCTGTTATGATGAGTCATATTTGGAGCTTTGATCATAAGAAGGACAAATTCTAAAATGGTTTTGTAACTGTACACAAATCAAACACTTTACAACAAGAAAGCAAACAAAAAAATTGTAAAAGTAAACCCTTTTAGCATTTAGTGATAGCTATGCCCTTTTTGTCTTTTTTAAGATAAATGATTTGTTCTGTATTTTTCACTTATGGTTTTTGCATCCAAAATGAGTCTGATGTTTATTTTTCCTGATTGTTCTTAATAATGCTTTATATTTTTGCCTTCACAGTGCTCCTTGTTCGGGGAAAAGCTATGGTGGACTTCTCTGGACCAGACTGTCGGTTCCTGACAGTTAAGAAGTCAGAAACTGTTTATGTATACTATAAACTATCAGGAAGAAGGGCTGATTTATGGGCAGGAAGTGTAAGTGCACTAAGGCTGATATTGTTTATTTGGTTTGTCTGCTGGTTTGGTTTTGTATGTACAATCCTTAGTCATTTCCCTTTTTCATTTATCAACAGGTTGGAAGTAACTTTGGTTATTTTCCCATGGATCTTCTTGCAGTAAACCATATTTATACTGATAAAGAAGTAGAAGTCCCTGCAGAGGTATGACAACATGTCAATGATTGTCAGATTGCTGCTTTCTGAATCATCTGATATGTCATAATTTTACTCCTCTTTTCTTCCCTCAGGAAACAGATTTTGTCTGTTTTGATACCGGATTTGATAAATTTGATAATTATGACGTAGACCTGCTCTTGGGATCTTTATCAGAGGACAAAGAGGGAGCTTCAGATGAAACTGAAGAAGAAACTGATCAGCATGAAAAGTCTGAGGAACTCCATAAGGAAGTCCCAGACGATCAAAGTGCCTCCTCACACGACCCCGAAATGACGTCTGAGTCGTATGCAGAAGAAGAAGAGCGAGACAGAGACACACTTGAAATCCCAGAACGAGATCACACTGAAGTGCCAGAGACGAGTGAAACCAAAAACACACCCACAGAAACTGCTGTAGATCCTGCATCCAAAGAGGAGCTTGTTTCAGAGCATGGCTTGGATCCTGAAAGAAGTGAGACTACAGACGGAACAACTTATGATGCTGTCATCTCTGATTACGAAACCACCATGAGATTTACCCCAAATAATGATGAAGAGGAAAACAAGGATCTAAAGAGGGGATCTGAAGGGATGGACAGACCTGAGCTGAAAACTGTCCTGGGATCCACTTTTGATGCAGTTGTTTCTGAAGATGAAATCACCAAAGAGGTGACCTCAGACGAAGATGAGGAAGGTGAACATGACAAGATACTGCCAGAAGATGATGCTGATAGAAGATCAGAAACTCCGCTGTTGTCTTTCTTTGAAGAGATGAAAAACACTCAAGCAGGTGATTTTCTGAAAGTAACAGAAGGAGCGCAGATGCCTGACTTAAAAACCACACTCGGATCAACTTTTGATGCAGTTGTTTCTCAGGGACAAATCACCAACAAAGTGAGCCCATATGAAGAAGAGGAGGAAGGTCAAAATGAGGAGAAACCACTAGAAGATGCTGCTGATCTACGAGCAGAAACTCCACTGTTGTCTTTTTCTGGAAAGGTCAAAAACACTCCAGCAGATGATTTAAAGAAAGTAACTGAAGGAGTGCAAGTGCCCGACTTAAAAACCACCCTCGGGTCGACTTTTGATGCAGTTGTTTCTGGAGGGGAAATCAGCAGGAGAGTGAGTCCATATGATGAAGAGGAAGTAAGCGAAAATGAAGAGGTACCTCCCCAAGCTGATGTAAAGGAAGACACTCTGCTGTTGTCGTATTCTGAAAAAGCAGAAAACACTCCAGCATCTGGTTCTCCAAAAACATCAGAGGGCGTTGAAGTCCAGAAATTAAAAACTACCCTTGGATCAACATATGACGCCGTCGTCTCTGGTGGAGAAATCACAAGAAAAGTTTCACCAGACGTAGAGGAGCAAGGCGAAACTGTTGAGCGTCCTTCTGCAGAGGACGTTGATGCTGGAAAAGGGACTCCACTGCTGTCTTTTACTAAAGAAACTCAAGGATCTCATTCAGACGCAACTTCAGAAGGAGCGCAGATCCCTCATCTTAAGACTACCCCTGGATCAACTTTTGATGCCGTTGTCTCTGATGATGAAATCACCAAAAAAGTCACTCCATATGAAGAGGAGGAAGGCGAAGAAATGGATAGTCCTCCTGAGGCGTTTGATAATAATGTTAAAGAAGACACTCCACTGCTGTCTTTCAATGAAAACAAAGTAGTCACTCCTCCTCGTTCAGACAGAGTTTCTGAGGAAAAGCAAATCCCCAAGTTAAAAACAAGTCAGGGAACAACATTTGATGCTGTTGTGTCTAATGATGAAATAACCAGGAAAACCACTGCAGAGGATGAAGAGGAGGAAACTGAATATGTAGAACATCCCTCTGAAGATCAAACCGAGGGTGAAAAGGGAACTCCACTTCTGTCTTCCTCTGAAAAGTCTCAAAACACTCCACCATCCGACTCTCTCAAAGAGGAGAAGAACATGTGGACATCATTTGGAGATGCTGTTTTTAATGTCGTCACCGGTGGGGAGAGGACAGCTCACGATTTTGATTCAGAGGAAGACGACGATGATGAAGATGATGAGAAAGAAGAAGCTGTCAGGGAAACCCCTGAGGTTTTCGACAGAAGAACAAGAGATGTAGGAGAACCACCATCAGGCGAATCCTCAAGTAGACAAAAGGATGCAGGTGTGATTCGAGATCATCCGAGTACTCATGCTGTACAGTCGGATGAGCACAGTGATGATGATAGAGGAGTGGTCGGGCCGGGGGAAGCCCTGAAGCCAACAGATGATGCCATACAACAACAAGAAGAGCCAAGTATGAAGCAAGATGATGACAAACCTGCCATGCCCAAAGCTAAAAATGAGGATAGTAAAACAGCAGGAGAACCATTGGAGCCTGAAGAGGAAATCAGTCATGATGATGCAGATCATCACGATGATGTCACCACAGAGCATGAGTTGGAAAAGGACTTGGCCAAAAACAATATTGGTGGTGATCAGGTGTTGTCCAGCTCTAAAACAGAAAAGGATCAGGAACCAACTATAGAAGATATTCAACCAGAGCAGTCAGATGCCAAAGACAATCGAAAGACATTACATGACAGACTTCATCAGAAACAAAAACATCTGATCTCAGATTTAGAGAGTAACACCACCCAAGCAGAATTTTGGCCTTATTTACAACCAGATATTCAAGAAGAATCTCACACAGAGGATTTGGAAGGAGAGCATGACACAGAAAAAGAGGAACTACTTGAAGATGAAAATGCACTTTCTTCCCCACAGCCTGACGCCGCACATTCTGATGATCCTCTGCCAGATGATGATGATCCCACTGTGTCAGCTCTGGAGCCAGAATACAGCGATAGTATACTCAGACTGACTCTGATTCGAGACCACTTCAGTGAGGAGAAAATGGAAAGGATCCAAGCACTGCTGGGTCTCAAGAATCTCTTCAAAGTGGAAGCCATGTTCTCAGACCTGGATGCAGAAATGAAGGCCACTCGTCTTTTACAAACCACGACCACTCAAGACGTTGAAAGTGCGCTCGAGGGCATCTTAGAAACTTCAGAGAACACCATCCTGGATGAGATTGAGAGGATGCTGGATAGCAGGGACACAGCGTATGACCATGACCAACATACTGAAAGTTTGGATGAAGAGACAGAAATACTGGATGACTTCCAGGAGCTCGCATTCAGCCTGAGACAGAAGTATTCAACAGCTAGTGACAGCACACCTTTGGCAGCAGAAACTGCATCAGATCATATCCAGGGTAAGTTTTCTTTTCTCATCATAGGTTTGACTAACCTCTTTCAATACACTGAGCTCCTAGTTAGTTTGAAAAGTGTCTTCTAAATAAAGCAGAGAACCTAAGCACCACAAAAATCTAGAATACAAATAAAATACATATACTTTATATATATATATGAAACGATAGAATGTCATGCCCCCATATATACAAGTGTTAAAAAAGGTCTCTGATTTAAAGAAATAATCATGTCTACTCTCATTAATTTAAAAATATGTAGATCTTGCACATGGAAATGCTAAATGCTCAATCAAACACAGTTACATGCAAGGATGTCTGTGACAGGCAAAAACTGACCAAATGACCACTTTGTTTCAGATTTTTTTTCCACCAACACTTAGCCCCTCCGGTGTTAAAGTTAAACTTGTTACCATTTTAACGGGTGATGACCGGTGATCTTTGTGAATTTTACTTAGTTAAGTCTTCAACCTGAGATTAAACAAGTGTTACTGCTTTATGAAAAACACAAAAAGGAGTTTATGACCTGCAAGTACAGACTAAGGTTGCATAAAAACAATACTTAAATACTTGTTCAACACCATATTTTAAAACAGTACAATACCATCAAATTGAAAATATCAAAGTTTGCCAAACAGATCTAGAATTTGATTTTTTTTTGTCCAAAGTCTTGAAAACTACAAAGTAAATGATTTTTTAAAATGTATTTCTTAATTCATTTTCATTTTCTCCTGACTTTCTTTTAATTTATTTCAACACAGAAAACAAATTGTAACAACCGTCCAGAGTTTACTGTAAAAACAACATATTAAAAAAAAGAAAATCGTTGATCTGCCTTTATGACAAAGGATTTGTTGGTTGACAAAACAAGGAAACCTCACTTTTCTCATACCTGCATTTTCTGCACTGTAGTCTATTTATATATAAAAAGGCAAGTTGTTTTTCTCTGGCTATTTGTTATCTTCTTCGAAAAAAAATAGTTGTTCTATCAGAAAAGGTATTAAGTAACAAATTTCTTTACTCGTATTGTTTGGAAGTTTACAGATCTGCAGCCTCACTACAGACACAAAGGCGTGACTGGTTTACATGACCACACTGAAAACTGTTGCGCAGGATCTTGTGTGCTGGGTTTGTATTATTAGAGAATTGTGTGAACTAGCAACGCAGTGCGACTGTTAATCTGTAAATCTAGACCATTGGGTTGGCCACACTTAAACCAGAAGAAGTCTTTTATAAATCCTAGGAAGCTTTGCCAAACCAGACTGAGTTTCAAGCTCCTGATACAAAGGAGCAGAAGAGGTGTGTGAGTCTGATCTGGTTACAGCACGACAGGTCTGGGTAAATATGACTGTAGTAAAGAGTAAGGGGGCAACTTGTGTTCTCAAGATGGCTGACCTTTCTGATAATACCAATAGATATATTGATGTCTGTGCAAACTCAGTCAATTTGTTCTCACCAACTCAACTTCATTAAAAATTCCCAAGAATTTAATAGCTGAAACCGTGTCAGTCGTAATTTTGGACAAATCGGATAGGATAGGTTAGGATTTTATTAGGGATGGGATGAAATATCTTTTGGCAATATATCGCGATACAGTACGTGACGAAATGCATCGAGTTTGAAAAAAATGGATCGCGAAATAAAGACGCCACGTCCGGTAATAGCGCATGTGACCAGAAGTGAGGACAACAAACATTAGCACCAACTACCTTGCCTCCAAAAAGCCGAATGATGGAGTCGAATGAGGTCAAAATTAAGGACGCTCCGCCTGGATACAAGTCATCTGTCTGGCAGTATTTTGGCTTTCTCATTAAAAAAGAAGAAGATGGCGAAAACGAGCCTACCGCATACACTCTCTCTAACCTCTCTAGGGTTAGAGAGAGTGTTATTGTTTGTGTTTGGCCCGTTAGGCCTTGTGTTTTCCTGTGTGCAACTCAAACAAAAACAAATAAGTTGTAATTGCACAGTAATATTTTTTCTTTTTTACTTTTTTGATATTGTATCGTGACGTATCGTATCGTGAGCCGGGCATATCAAGGTGCAGCGTATCGTGAGTTTAAGCGTATCGTCCCATCCCTAGATTTTATGCCACCAATAATTTTGAAGTTAGGCATCTTTACAAATAGCGAGAATTTATCAACTTGAACCAAGTTTTGCATGCGTTTATTCCAGCATTAGTACCTCTTAATAACTTGTTACACTTTGAGAATGAGGGTCGTATCATTAGCAAACATGATAGGGGCGAGTCCATCACACAGAGGAGCAAATATGGACCATGAAATGTTTTAAGCCCAATGTTTTTACAGTATTCATCTGAAAACTAACAGAGTCAGTGAAACTTAGCTGTTGCAGTGGTTTTCCAAAATGAACATTTCACCAAAAGGCATAGAAAAGCTGTTGTTTTAAAAAACCCACACACATCTGGACAAAGCCTGACATGCAGCATGTGTTGGGGCAGGGTCTCCTGAAAGAAAAAAGGCTTTAATTGTCTTGAGAGCATTCAACAAAGTCCTTAACGTATAGCTCTTTAAGGCCCTTTTTTTCAGTGTAAAGTTTGATCCTGCAGGCTTCATGAACTGTAGTTCAGCTCTAAGCCTCAAGTGCTATGATAGTTATTAAGTTTAATCTCATGGAAGGCTAAAATTATGTATGGAGTCATGCTAACCACCACCTCTGCTTGTCACCTTCGGTCTGCATTTTTTTTCTTTTCAGTCCACCCTGGTCCATAAAGGTTTATTTACCTAACATGAATTCATTGTTTTCCTTAAATGCATAAAAGCTTTTAAAGGCTGAATTTCCAGTCTTGTCTGCATCTCTACAGTATCTAAATGGTTTGTTTAATGTAGTAATGGGCAGCATTATTCAATAAATAGGGCAAACGTTCAAATTATGGAGGTCACAGTATTTATCCTGATATGTTGGTCATTCCGCTTCATTTGGCACAGCTCCATTTTTAGATGAACAACAAGCTCTGAAAGTGTGTCATCTAAGCCGAAACCTTTGACATGTCATGTCTGCTTTTACTCTGCAGGTGAAAGAAGCTTTAGCATTGTGGCAATGTAGGTTTGAAGTTTGCCTTGTTAGGAAAACAAAAGAAAAATTATTAAATTATAGCTGTGTCTTGCTATTTTGGATATTTTGGTCCACAAATAGTATTCCACCATAAGCTGCCAAAAGTAGAATTTCATAGAAGGATGAAGTATTATTTCAGGTGTTTGTGTTACTGTTTCGGTTTCTTGTTTTGAGCATTTTGTCTTGACCTGCATCGTCCTGGGCGTACCACTCTCTTGACAGACGTACTGTTCCAAAGAATTTGGTGCAACTAAGCAAGATTTGATAGCAAATTTAAATCCATCCACCAACAACTTTAACCTTGAATGTAATAATTTATCAACTTGAGATTTGATCAGTGAACATGTCCTCTCTTTTTGGACTCTGATGTTTTTGACCAGCATCAGAGACAAAACCTGAAGTGCCCCCAGCTGAAGTGGACATGGCAAGCAGCACCCCTGTGGCCGAGAGTGAGGACAACTTCACCGTAACAGATCAGGACAAAAGGCCGGCAGAGACTACAGGAGAGCGGGGATTTTGGGAAGAGCGGCACAGTGGACCGGACGTCAACATGCAGGAAGACGGAGGACACTTCAACAGAAACAAAGACAATCAGCCGAGCTTCAGTGCCTCAGAGGAGATGCAGAAAGTCCCCCAGGACACCCTGGATAGTCCTCGAGACATGGGACTTGGTGTCGAGGTGGATCATTCATCCTCTGGTTCTTCAGGTAATATGAATATTAAATCTGTGTTCTTCTATTTTAATTATCCCTTACGCCAAATAACAGTGGTCACAACTGAAAAACCCTGGACTATGTTTGGCATTTAACACACAAATCCCTGACATTTAAAAGCTTTTAATGGGGTCTCGGAGGTCAGCTGCATCATGATGCCCCTTTTTTTCTGGATAATACTTTATTTTGCCTTTGCTCTCGGCTCTTGCTATTCGACAATAACAGACTTCAGCTGACTAATAAGATCAAATTCTCTCATTAGGATCTTTGGACTCCATGGATCCAGGTTCAGAAATTCATGTTGAAGAAGTGGGATTATTGTCAACTGGACTTTTTTACACGGGCTGCATTCTTTCAATGATGAAAACAAAAGTAACAGAGTGGGCAGTAGAGGTAAGTCTACAAGTAAGCCACTGTTTTTTAGTTTGCTTTTACTAATGGCCCTTTTCCAATAGCACGCCTTGGCCCTACTCTACTTGGCCCTACTCCATTTGCAGCGTGTTTCCACTAGCCTGGTACTTCCTAAAACAAGCTAGTTTTAGTACCTACTCCGCTCTGGTTCCAAGTGAGCTGAGTCGATACTGAAAGATGACGTCACTGACTGCCGGCTACTGATTGGTCAGACAATGTCGTCATCGATGAGTCATGAGCGCGACGACCTAACATGCTAGCGGTAGCTACCGTTAGCTTATCATACGTCTTTTCTTTGCAGCTCGATTGCTCTCGTCCTCGGCTTCATTCTGTTGTATAGCTTCCAAAACTCTCCTGTGCTTCTCAAGGGGTATTTCTTCTTACCACCTGCAGCCTTCTTCTGCTTTCCTTTTTTACTCGTTTTGTGACAAAAAGCCACAGATTGTTGTGTCGCGCTCAAAATGACGTCACCGCAGTGCCGCTCAGCTGTTTACAGCGACACTGCACGCCGTTGGGCAGGCGACTGAGACTAATGGAAAAGCAGCACAAGGTGAGTAGAGTAGAGTAGGGCTAATGGAAAAGGGCCATTAGTAATTTCCCAAAAGGAGTTGTCCCTAAACTACAGAGCTGTTGACCACTTCCTGACTCTCAAACATCTGCAATTGAAGTGTCATGGATGTTCTCATGTAGATTTCATATAATTTAGGATGACAACCTTGACAACACATTATTGTCAAAGTAAATGTTTGGGCTATGGAAATTTGTTTGTTTGTGTGTTTGTTCGTTAGCAAGAAAACAAAAAAACTGCTGGACTGATTTTGGTGAAATTTTCAGGAAATGTTGGTAATGGTCCGACTTAGAATACCACTTGGCTGTGAGAGTGATCCAGATAACTGCCTTTAGAGAATAATTATTTTTTCTCAACAATTGTCTAATCATGATATCAACATGATTCTGAGTAGTCGGTGTGGGTTTTTTAGGTTCAGTGAATCATATTATGATTGTAAGTGTATCATGGAACTATTGCTAATAGATGTAACAGCAACATGTGAAGTACCCTTGCGGATGTTTGTATTCTCAGAGTGCTTTCTAATTTAACTTTGGATAACAACCTTTACAACACATTGTTGTCAAAGTAATTGTTTTGGCTATAGACATTTCGAATATGTAATGTGCATGCGTAGACTGGTCCACTGTGGTTCCCACAGAAGTTCTAACATTGAGCATCACTATCTATGGTACAAATATCAGCAGAGATATATAATATGCTGGTCTTGCATTGCAGCTGGATCTGTCTGATTTAATGTCTGTAATCAGGCAGATCCATCTTTCCAAGCTCTAGTCTACAATTGTGCTTGGCCCGAAATATGAACCGCCCAATCTTAGAGCCAGAGGAGTTGGTAGCTGTAATTGAACGACAGCAGGAAGGGATTTAGTTTTGCTACAGTATCAACAGGGTGTGGATAAACTACCGTATTTTTAGGTTATGTTTTTACCAGCTTGTGTTTGTCTTTTAGTTTGTCTGTTAGCAAGAATATACAAAAACTACTGGACAGATTTTGTCGAAATTTGCAGGAGATGTTGGTAATGGCCCAACTTAAAAATGATTAGATTTTGGTGGTGATCCAGATTACTGTCAATAGATAAAGATCATTTTGCTCAGTCAGTGTCTAACTAATAATATCAGCATGACTCTAAATGCAAGGTGCGTGTTTTCAGGTTCAATCAATCATTTTATGATGGTAGCATATCATGGAACTGTTGCTTATAGATGTAATAGCAAAATGTGAGCTACTTTGGCAGATGTTTACGGTCTGTGAGTGCTCTCTAGTTAGATGGATAGATGGATGGATAGGTTATAAGACGAACACGACATTTAACAATTACTAATTGACCCCAGGAAATAGTAATAATATCCCTCCAAAACAAAATTTATTAACCCCAAGAAGAATTAAAGAATACCCTAGGTGAATAAAAACTTGTGCTGTTAAGACACTGTGGAAGTATTGTGCAAAAACCAGTGCAGGGATAAGATTAACAAGCACTGTGCAAAAACAATTGCAGAGATAAATTTATCAAGTATTGTGCAAAAACCTGTTCAGGGATAACATTAACAAAAGTTATGCAAAAAACAGTGCATAGGTAAAGTTAATATGTATTGTGCAAAAACCTGTGCAGGGATAATATATGTCAATTATTTGAGTTGTGAACTTATGTCTAAAGAATGGCAGAATGAAAATGTGGCGATTCGTTGTATAAAAAGTGAGTTTAAAGGAAAAGGAAAAAAAAGCCCATCCATTAATTACATTATATCCGCCACTTCCCTACAGTGTAGACGTGAAAACACAAATGTCCTATTGCCCCTGAACGCCTCACGGCCCTCCTCCTGTCTTATTGACTGTCGCGGTGTAGGCTGAAGTTCAACACAGTCACTGTTGAGCTGTCCACTCGCTGAACCCGGGGGCCTTATTCTGGCATGGAGAGGCAGATTCATATTGTAAAACGTACTCGTAATCGGGTGACTATAGCGTCAAGCCAACCGAGCTCCCTGCGTGTTTTTGTAGTTTCATATTTCATCCATATTTAAAGGAGCCCGGCTGACGTCTCCGGCTAATCCGCTCATCTTTGACAGCGATACAGTCGACGACTCGTTATTAAATCACCGTCCATTGTGGTTTACAAGTCTGAACGTTTCGTCGCTTTTCTCCACAAAAGCCCTGTCAGTGTTTGTATCGTGTTTATCACCCGGCAGTATTGTTGTGTTAGCGGCTAACGTTAGCATTACAACACAGTTTACTCAGAGGGAAGCTAACGCTGACGTGCTAGCAGGCTACTATCTGTCAAACCAGCGCTCTCGGTTTGTAGTTCCGCTCCGGTTACGTAGGCTGGCATGGAGGCTGACACTGTATCCCTACCCGTAATGGAGCCGGAGCATGTTTACGTGATTTTTCTTAAGCAGCTGCAGCATGTAAGTGAAAAAAATCTCTCTGAGCTGGTGATGCATGTCTGTTTAACCCTTCATGTTGCTCCCATGGCCTGCTGACGTGTTGATAAGCATATGGCCAAATACACACGGACTTCCCCTATTTACTCAGCACACTACCATGTATTTGATGCACCTTATGTTACTCGTTTTTATAAACAGTCATCTACATCAGCTTTTTCTGTCTTGATTAGTGTGTAAATCCACACAAACCTCTTATGATCACATCATGCATTCGTGCAATGCTACAGAGGATCAAGTGTTTTTGAAAAGAAGCAACAGGAAAGCACTTTTTAATCCTCACATCCAAGATGCTAATAATTTTAATCCCAGACCTGCAAGTGACTCTCATTAGAGGCACAGGAATGTGTTTGCAGGTATCTAAAGCGCTCCTCAGTCGGTTCAAAGGTTGTTGTGTGCTGACTGGACATTTAGGGAGTGGGAACAAGGGTTATCACAATGACTAGGCTCTAAACTTTGATGCAACACTAGATATTAATCATGTTTTCATACTAAGACATTAAAATAAGAAGTCAGAGACGACCAATATTGCAGGGCTTGAGATTAACAAGAAGACTCAATGCTGCATATTAGGATTTGGCCAAATCTAAATCTTTCCAAGACAAGGACACAAGGAGAGAATTCATTTTTGCATGCTTCTGTCAGAGCTTACTACAAGCTGCCAGCCGAACAGCCGGCCCCTCTGTAATTTTCTGTTAGCTGTCTGCATCTCCCTGTTTTTGCCTGTTGGGTATTGATTTCCATATTTCCATCCTTTTCTATTGTTATTGTATGTATTTTAATATTTTATTCTTTACTTACTGCGAAATGTTATTATGTGCTCTCTGTGGTTGTTGATGTCCTATGTATTAATGCTCTCTGCAAGATAAATTCCCTCAGGGGCAATAAAGGTCCATTATTTATTCATGTAACAATCACAGAACATTTTGTTGGTAATTCACTTGCTTCTGTCTGTTATGTTTTGTTGAAATGATATGAAAAAGTGAAGTAACTTAACAGCAGCTAGTCAAATATGCTTTGAAAGTGTCAAAAAAAAAGAATTAAAGTACATTCTCAGTTATAGATACAAAATAAATGATTTACAATACTTTATCCCGTGTCAACCCTGAATCCACATTTTGCCAACATTTTAACCAGTGACGGTTTAAAGCATCATTTTGTACATCGGAAAAATTGAAGGGCTTTGTCAGTGATTTTTAATTCAGCAGCTATCTGCCTGGTTTGCTTTGCTTTTTGAGAAAGTTTTACTGTTTGCATAAGGGCACAGCTGAGAGCAGCACTGCTGTTATTATTGTATGCTAAGTGCTGAAAGAGTTTGTTTCTCGGTGATGCGTGAAGAAGAATAGAGTAACAGATCGCTCTCTCTTTTGTTTATCAGATGTGTGAATGAGTGTAGGAGTACATGAACATTGAGTTCACTATTTTTCATGTTTTGAGACCAACGACTGCAGAAGATTAATGTTTAGCTGGTTTATTTTATCAGATTTGATTGTTTTTATTATCGTTCTTCATTACTTTTTGTATATTTTGTGTCCTTAGATGATTTCACTCCTACCGGAAGAGTGGAAACCAGGCGAAACTTTGTACGGCGTTCCTTGGCAAGCCGTCCTCATCAGTGCTTTGGTTGGAGTAGTGACCTTCACCCTCTTCTTCTGGAGGACTGTGTTGGCGGTAAGTGTCGAACTACAGCTTCTCTCATCTTTGTCTAACCTTCAGATCAGGGTTTGCCAACAACTCAGACAGGAGTTCTTCTTTACGCAGGTTAGTTTAATGACTCCAAATATGCCCACTGTTTCAACTGTTTTTGGTCTTGGTAGTTGGACCAAAGAGAAAAAGCTGCCTCCAGTTGTTCAGGATCAGTGTAGTGTCATGTGAAGATGCCCTGAGTGCACATTAATTCAGTTTTTGTGTTTTTATGTTGTAGCTGATTAAGCAGTTGTTCAGTTCATTTAGCTTTTGTGCAGCACTTTGACCTAATACAGGTGGCGTTATAGGCTGATAAAAGTACAACAAATGTCAATCTTATATATTCTTTGTTTAAGGAAGCGACATAAAAACCTACCAAGGAGCTATGTAACATGTATTTGACAGGAAGGACTACAAATTACTTGATATGGTTAATTTGTTAATTCAAAGGAAGGCTCGACAGAGTGAGTAGTTTGAAACATAAAGGCAGTAATTCTCAGAACATCAGCATTATTACATTATGCAACTGATGCAGCTATTTCATATTGTTCAGAAAAGACGATTACCTCCCTACTACTGTCTGTTGATTGCTTGCCCAAATCTAAATTTTCTTCTCTTGAAGTTGGTTGAAAACATTATGATGTTAGATTTATTCATCTTATAGCCATTTGACTGTTTGAACCTCAAATATATCATGTTGTACATGGTTCCCGCTGCACCTAAAAAAGTCATTTTTTTTAATTAAGGCTTCAAAAGTCATATTAAATCTTTTTTATCAGAGAAGTTTGGCATTTTAGTTGACTCTTTGACTCTTTTTTATCAAATTCATGTTGGTTACTTTAAGGGCGGCTACAGAGAACACTGTAAAAACTGTTGGTTTAAGGTTCTTTTAGCATTGTTAATTGTGAGTATACTATTGTAGTAATCTTTCAACATATAAACCTGAGTTAAAGCAAAACATGGGAATTTTTAAATAGGGTTGTGAGCTACGCACAGTATTCATTACATTTACTGTGGGTATACAGTTAGCTCTGCCACTGAAAAGAGAGGACTGACATGGCTTGGATGGACTTTACTGTTGTTGACGCTAAAAGCACCAAATAATTAAATGAGTTTTATGTGAAAAGAACCCCAAACAAGTGTCTTGGATTGTATGCTGTACACCCCTAGTCCCATATATTAATGAAAACCAGGCAATAACGATTGGTTGCTGATCATTGGGGCATTCCCAGTATAGTTTTTCTGATTCTAAGCTAAACAGATTAATTTGATCTTGACTTCAAGCTTTTCCCATTTTTTCAGGTCAAGAAGAAACAGTACTTGGGTGAGTATTTTTATATTTTGTCACACTAAATTACTGGAAATCCTACCGACACAGAAAATATAACTGTCATTCTCCTTTCTTTTGTACACAGTGGATGAGAAAAAGCTGTCAGAGCAGATTCATGCACTCAAAAAGGAGAGGGAAGATGCTCTCAAGAAAATGTCTGAACTCCAAAAACAGGTGCGCCCTACATTACGCATTCCTGAAAACATACAAGGTGTTTCCTGAACGCATCTTACATTTTTATGTGTCGTTTGGTTTGGTTTGTTTTTCAGACCGAACACTTGAAAGAAAACGAAAAGCAGTCCAAGGAAGAAGTTAGTTATACAGTGAAAAAACTTCAAGATCTTGAGGTAAGAGCTTACATTTTGTCTTTTTGAACCTGATTTTAACATTTAAGATGTTGAAGTGCTACTTAAAATTGACTCCATTGCTCCCCTTCCACAGAGCAAGGTTTTGGAGGCAGAAAAACAAAATAAACAAATAGCTGAGGAAAAGAACAAATATATCCAGCTCCTCCAAGAAGAGACGGCACATTCTCAGCAGAATGAATCCAGGGTGAGTGTTTCAAACCTTTCCCCCCTGAAAAATGTGAGTCTTCTAAGCTGATTCACGATCTGAAAGTGTTTTCTTTCTTAGATCGAAAAACTGGAGAAGTCAAAAGAGAAGCTGCAGCTCAGCAGGAAAAAGATCCAGGATGCACTTGCTAAGGTACGTGTGAGCTTTCTCGCATTGCTGTTATGTATAATTTAAGCTCCAACTCTTAATATTCAAATTTTTGTCTTCTACAGACCACCAGTCTCTTAGATGAGGCCAAAATTCGAGAAGATGCCCGAAACGTTAATCAGAAAAGTCTTCAGAAAGATTGTACTGCACTAAAAGAAGAAAATAAAACGGTAGAGCAGCATGCAGACTTGTTTTTATGGTTTTCAGATCACAGAAGTCTGTCAGATGATGTTTTCTGATTTTATTTTTGGTTTTGCAGCTCAAGGCAACCATTAAAAGCTGGGAGGAAAAACACAAGGAGCTGAACGAACAGATCAAAGTTTACCAAAAGTCACAGAAGGAGCTGGAGGACTCGGTGGTGCTCAAAGATCATAATGTGGAGGTCTGGATTTTTTCAGTTGTGATGCCTTTACTATTTGTCTTTATCAGCTTCACCCTGTACTTTATACTTGCATTAAATAACGGAATTTTCTCACATCGAGCAGGTGCTGTCTGATCTCCTGTCAGACCTGGAGGCTTGTGACTCTCAAAAAGGGGACGCCAAAGCTCTCGCCAATGGAGAGGCTGCACCCGGTTAGTTTCCTCCTTCTTACTGGCAGTAGATGCAGTCGTTCTTGCGGTTTCTGCTGTTTTGTCAAAGAAGATTTTTTTATGCTCAGCTTTTTACCAAAGTGATTTTGGTGTTTTTCAGAAAAGAAGACAGCCATAAAGAACAGGATCAAACAGATGATGGATGTTTCTCGGGTAAGATGCCCATTAGACAAATTAAATTCATACAAAGTGATAGCCTACTATTGATATTTTTCATGTTTGTCGCATTGTCATGTTTTTTAAAGCCAATTTAATTCATGCAAAGGTCAAATAGTGTTTGAAGTATGTATTAGTCCAAAAAGGTTTCATAAAAAGGGAAAATGTTGTGTAATTTCTTATTTTTAATCACCATAAATCCTGCACATGTGCTGAACAGCACAATTATACAGTGTATGTGTATGTGGAGTTGATTAGGACTGTGAGGTCATCAGCAGGGAACCACCATTCACAGATATTTTGCCCCTTATCCTGGAGCATCTCCTTGGGGAAGAGGACAGACTCGTCTCCACTCACCCCTCACAGCTGGCCTGTCTCAGCAGTAGCTTGTTCCTTATGCCTCGTCCTGCCTTCACAGCCAAAGCCAAAAGCTTGCCCTCTCTGCTTGCGGACAGTTCTCCTGTGTCTTTGTAGCTCCTTGCTGCTCAGTCCTAGATCTTTAAGTAGGCAGGGAGTTGAACTTCCCTCAAAACCTCTCGTGCCAACCTCCACTGGGACGAGCCTTGCGCTTCATCAGCCCTCCCTGCAGGTCCGAGTACTGCGGTCTCTTCCTTTTGTGGGCTTCCTCCATTTCCTCCTCCCATGGTACAGTCAGCTCGATCAGCAACACAGATCCCACAGCTCCATGTCTGGGCACAGTGTGATGCTACAGATCTCCTGTGGGAAGTGAGGCTGCTTGTCCAAGTCTGCATCCAGTCACAGTGCTGATGTGCGGGCTGAGCCTGACTGTCAGCCTGTTTTAAATGGTCATTGGCCTTGAGCTTGAGTATTTTTTCCCCTCAGGATTTGACTATTTGAAGCACTTTTTGGAGCCCATTCATACGTGCCATAGTCCACCATATTCACATCTGAAACTCATTGACCTTCTTGTTTCTCTAGATATTTTAGGACGAGTAACATTAAAAGCAGAAGTGTTCAATGGCCAAAGTTACAGTAGATGGATTTTTTCAGATATTATAAAGAAACACTTTATCTAATGCTAAAGCCAAGATTGAGGCATGCAGAGCTCAATATGTTCAAATTCAGGACATTGTCATCAGAGGTTTGTTGGGTTTGTTTCATTAGTGAACGACTGATAAACGGCCTTATCAGCACCAAAAACAAAACAAAGCTGTACAAGATATGGGCTATCTAAATAAGTCCGGCAGCTACATGCTAATGGTTAATGTGTATCAGAGTTACTGTTTGTTTAATCTGTTTTAGAACAGTGTTAGTCACGGCACATCTGCTGCTTCCGTTTATACCAGGGGTAGTAACTGATAGTTTTTATTGATACCAATGCCATTTTTAAATTTTGCTCATCGATCAAATTCTTTTATGGTTCTGTAGATTTTCTGTGTGGGCAAAAGTTGCCCCACAGGTTTACAGTGACGACAATGTCAAACGCGTCACTCCTGGTATTTAATGTCCTGCTGAATGTTGCCGGTGTTTGTTCATTAATTGCCTTTTCATCTAAAATTAAACCACAATTTTACCACTTCTGCCTGCTGTCTGCCATGATTTCATTTATGACCATGACATGAAATCATGACACCCTTAAAGGCTTGCAGTGCAAAGTGGAAGGAATTGATAAGATGAGCAAAATGACTATTGACATCAGTTCCTTGAGGGAGTTGTGATCAATTCTTAACTGGAATTGGTTTTCCATTTCTACCCCTTTGACTGCTTCAAAGAAGGTCTAACTTGAGATCATTCCACAGAACTGTACATTATATTTTTCATGTTCCCATTCTAACATCCAAAAGCACAAGGAGACATGTTTCCTCCTGTATCGTGGGATTTGTTCTCCACATTTCTCTTCACTCACATCTGCTGTTTCTCTGCCATTTCAATCTGAGTAAACGTGAGGTCCACCACGACTGGGCTTTCCAGCAACCTCATGATATGATATGTATCCCTGATGCAGAAGCCTAAGCACAATACATATCGAGATATGCATAAACTATGTACATTTACTACCTCATTACAGAATCACAAACAACTTTTGTTGTTTTCTGTAAAATCAAAAACAGCAAGGACAAGGTTAAAAGGACCCTTTGACTTAAAACTAATATTTCAGGTGTTCGAAGATCTTAGAAGTCATTTGGACTATGTGCTGCATCACGTAGCTTGGCTTCTTGTACCACCTTTTTAACTGCACCATAGATGATATTACTGAAGGTTTATTACCTCTGTCAAGGAGGTTATGATATTGTTTGTTGTGTGTAATGTATGTTGTTTGTTTCTCTGTTAGCAAGATAACTCAAAAAGTTAAGGGCGGATTTCAACGAAATTTTCAGGAAGTGTCCCGATTAGGACAAGGAATAAATGATTCAATTTTGGCAGTGATCCAGATCACCGTCTGGATCCTCCATTACGAAAAATGCGATTTCCGTGAATAACTACTGAACTAAAACAAATATCATTATAAATCCAATTGCTAATGGTATGTTTTCATGGTCAAGGAATCTAAATATTTCAAGAATAAAGGTAGGACTAATATTTATGGTGAAAATCACAATATGGGGGAGGACTGTGGCGCTGGCAGAGGTCTGCGCTCCCCGAGTGCTTTTCTAGTTTAATAATTGCTTTTACAGAGCTCAAACTCTAACTGATTCATGTATCAGCAGAGTACGTAAGTGACAGTATATTGCTGTTTCTATTTTGATATAAGTTTAGACAGTGCTCTCTTTCTCTTGTGTCAGCATTTGGCTTTTAAAAAATTAATCATCTGTTGGGTTTTTAAGGTACTTTTTGATGCTGGTGATAATTTAGATAAAGTGTAAGAATGTATGAAGCGGTAGATAATGCAGACAATTCTAATTGTTAAATATATCAATTTTACCAGGTCCAGACAACTCTTTCTGTGGTGGAAGAAGAACGTGACCGCTTCATGACCAAACTTCTGAATGAAGAAAAGAGTAGAAAGTCATTGGAAGGTTTGTTTTTCTTTTTTATGTTTGATAATAAATGGATAAATCAACATAGGAGAGGAATTTCTTTGAACATAAACAGCTGTCAATCATGTCTTCCATCCAGCCTCAGTCTAAACAAACACACTGATCTTTGTTTTCTTCTTTTTGTCACCAGAACAACACCAGGAGCTTGAACACGCCATTGCAACTCTAAAAAGTGAGAAGGGCCATGTTGAAAACCAGTTCAAGATCCTCCAGCAGAAAAATGAAATCATGGTGGAAATGTATCAGCAGAAGGAGAACGCTCTTCAGCAGTAAGTGAAGCTGCAGTCAGCCGGTGTTTTCTGTGAGCTGCTGTCACACACTGCAGAAAATCCTGTCATCCTGTCAGCAAATGAACAAGCTGCACAGTTTTTATTTAGACTCTGACCAAAATATAATGTTTGAGGTGGTTTTGAAATGGAAAATAGGAATTAAAAACAACATTTATGTATGTATTTTTGTGGTTTTACAGGAGGTTAACAAAGGAGGAGTTGGAGCGACGCAGCAAAGAGAGCATGCTGTCCGAGGTGGGGGGCAAAGCCACGGAGGCTGAGGAGCAGGTTAAGGTCCTAAGGCAGCGCATTAATGAGATGGAGGAGCAGATGAAGAAGACTGAAGAAGTCTATAAAGAACAGGTAGACGTGTCGTGGATTCATCCAGCACAGAGAAAAAATATTAAAGAGAAACTGAACTCTTACTTAATCCAACCATCTTTCTGTTTTTAGATTAAAGAACAGGAAAATAAAACTCATTCCAACTGGGTATGGTGCACAGTTTTTCTGTTTTGAAGAACATTCACATATGATGTTAGATAGTCTGTTGAGCTTCTAATGGTCCTGTTCTGTTTGCAGGTAAATGCTCGTAATGCAGAGCGAGCTTTGAATCAAGAGAAGCTTGAATCGTCAAAGCTGCGAGAAAAGTAAGTGTTTGCAGAGTTATGTTAAATGTACTGTTTTATGTTTGCGCCACATTTTAGTATTGAACATACAGGGTGTCAATAGAGTCTCTTTACGATTTAAAACATTTATTACAAAGGAAGTTGATGAGATATTTTAACCAGATTTGTTTTATTTTAATCAGTGTTTATTAAAGTTTTTATTCACATTGAAATTTAGAGTTTCAGATATTCTGTTAATGGAAGGAAAGGCTTGTCTTACATGATTGATGTTTTCCTCAGATGTTCTTGGTCGCCCACTCCTCCCTTTATCCAACACTGTCCCTGTCTCCATAAATTTCTTGTGCCATGCACAAATTGAAGGACGCAATGGTGGATCTCTTCCATACTCAGTTCTGTAGTTTCGCCGAACCTGCACATCTGATTTTGTCTCAATAAACCAGGGTACACATTGTGCCTTCTCTTGAGGAGTAGCCATCTTATGGGGGTTCATTTAACAGTTTTCCTTCCATTAACAGATCACTGAAACACAACATTTTAATATGAATCAAACCTTTAATAAACACTGATTAAAATATTAAGCAATATCATCAACTGCCTTTGTAATACATTTTTTAAATTGTATAGAGACTTTATGGACAGCCTGTATATTACTGGTCATGACAGCCTTGTCTCGGCCAGATTTAACAGTATGTGACTCTAACCGAAGCTCTCCTCTTTTTGTCCCTGTGCACAGACTCGTTGTTCTGACCTCGCAGCTGAACGAGCGGCGTGCTCCTCTCTTCAGACCAAACTCTGGACAACCTTCAGGCCCTCGCCAAGGTAAGCAGTCCAGAGTCTCACTTGTTTGTTTCTCCATGGGGATAGTCATCATCCACTCAGCTTTGAGGAGAGCAGGCTCTTCTCTAGTGAAATCCTGCATGCCTATATTTATTGTTTTTGCTAAATGGGTTAGAGGATTCCAGCTCTGTTGTTTTGTGGTTGTACATGTTGTCTTTGTCTGGAGCCAGGACTTCATCTTTGCACAGATTGTTGGGTATTCTCAGCTCTTTCTTTCTTTTGGTAAACGCGATGGTTTAATCATAACAGGTGATTCATATGGCCCCTCTCCTGTGAGTGGGGGTGCACCATCCCCTCCAATTATGATCGAGGGCCCCAGGCGCCCTCCCTCTGCCCCAGTGGGGAGAAGAATTGATCCGTATGGTGAGTCCCGGTGTATTACTGTCCGCTTTTACAGTTGGACATCATCCCTCTGCTACTACCTTCCTTAAGTCTTTCTCTCCCTGCACACCTGACTTCACTTTTCCTTTCAGCTCCTTCATCCTCTTGTGTTCTTCCTTTTTCCAGTGCATCACAACCTGCAACCCCCTGGTTCTCTGTCTTCAACCCTCTTTTCATGCTCTTTTTTATGTTCAATGAAATCATAATGCACTTTTCTTTTAAGTGGAGATTTTTTTCTGTTGGATTTTCTGTACAGTTTGTTATCCTGACAGTGTATTTCTTAAAAGTCACATCAGCTCTATTGTGAGGTAAATTCACCAATCACAACAAATCTCTTTATTTCTGAAGAAATTCCAAATTGATTGTTTTGTATTTGTTATAGAACTGATGGTAATTTTAAGAGAAGTTTGCAAATTTCTGAAATATCATACATGATTTTCTCTTGTTTTCAAGAAAGATGAAAAATCCATACTTTTCTGATAATTATTCTCACAAATCAAAGATCTTTCACACAAAAACCCTTAAATTTCATCACTACGTCTTAGAAACTTGACTGATAATTCCTGAGTGTTCCTTAAGTTTGTATGAAGTTCCTGAAAAACTCTTTCAGGATGTTGAAAATCCTCCCCAAAATCCTAGAAGTGACACAAAGTCCCATGAAAGTTTCCCCACAATTTTTGGGAAATATTTTCTGGTTTCTGGGGGAAAAAAGGAAGTACTTTAAATTAAGGTTAGAGAAAATGTTCTTAAAAGTCTGAGATGTTGAAAATGTTCCACAACACTTATTTGAGGAAGTTAATGAATTTCCTTCAAGTTTTATCATAATTACCATTAACTGTACAGAATATTCTCAAGATTTCCTGCAAGAAAACCAAATATTTTCATTCACTTTATACAAAAAATATTTTGAAAGACACAAAATTCCCCCTTAAATCCAAAGATCTCTTTAAAACTGTCAAAAATACGAAGGATTTTTTTTGTTTGATAAATACCCTGATTATTATTTTTTTATTTTCAAAATGACAGAAAAATCCTTGAGATTTTTGCTAAAGATCACATTTGTGAAGCTTGATGAGTTTCATCTGCCCTTGAAAGTCTTGTTCAAGAGTATTTTCATGAACCAAACAAAGAATCCACAGCATCTGGACTTCTCTCTTCCCCTCTGTTGCACCAGCAGCTGCTTAAAACATCCTGTTCTCCTAGCCCCCTGAAAAGACCTACCAGTGTGACATCATGCCATTATTTGGCTTCAGTTTTAGCCTTTTGGCTCACAATAGCAAGCTCATGCTAGAATGTTAGAATGAATGCTGAGCGCACATGGAGATTACGCAGTTACCTCTGAGCAGACGTGTTGACCAATCAGAGCAGACCGGGCTTAGTGATTGTGAATGTAGCCTTTTAGTCATCTAAAAATATCATGAACCTGATTTAAGGCAAAATATGATCCTTTAAAGTTGGAAGAAGAAATTATTCCCCAAAATAATAATGCAAGTCATAAAATGTTAAACAAGGTTACTTAATATTGAACAAACACTTACGAAAACTGAAGCAGATGTTTAATTTAAAAGCCATTGCAGCTCATCCAGACCCCTCATTCCCCGGCTAAGTGGACAGCAGAGTTTGCGCTGATTTCATTCTGAATGTAGCTTGTTGTTTCTTCTTCACCAGGTCCACGGCCTCCATCAGACCCACACGGTCGTTACGCTGAAAACAAACACATTTCCGGGATGGGTACGTCTACTTCAGCGTCTACATTTCTGACATTTCACCAACACTCCAAAACAGTCTGCAACACTTTGCTCTTTCTCTTCCTTCAGACATGATGGGCCCGCGCAGCTCCTCACCTGCAAACATGGACACATCTGTAAGTCTTTTTCATTGGAGATCACACTTTTTATGATTCTACCTCCACTCCTGTCTCCTGAAGGCGTAGAGCCTCCCGACCATGCATCCACTGTGTCTGTTCTTACTCTGAAACAGACACAAGCAGTAGATCCTCAGATAGATGCAGAGACAAAGGCTGAGGCCTCCACAGACAGTCCAGAGCCTGTGAGTATAGAGGCGCTTCAGTCCAGGTGTGACGGTGTGTGTAAGCGCTCAGACCCCTCCCCTCTAAAGCTGGATTTGTGGAGAGATACGCAGCATTGTGTTTCACCCGGGCTGACTTAACTTTTGGGCTCTGTGTGTGGTTTCACCTTTTCTCACGGCACGGAAAGACGCAGAAATGCTCGAATCAAAGCTGAGCTAAAATATGTGTTGGGTAATGTTGGCGTTATCCTCACGTGTGTGTATCCTAAGGGCACGTTTTCTAGGACAGTGATCTGATTTTTTTATCCAAACAATCATGGTGTGTGGTTAATGTCATGTGATTGATAACTAAATGCACTTTTGGGGAGCTGAATGTGTGATTTGTGGATTTATTAAAGCATGTCCAAAGAATTCATTCCTTCTCCTTTCCCTCACAGATCAGACTTGTTCTGGTGTTTAAAATCAGCACAGGACTGTTTCTCATTGTCTGCCTCTTTTCAGGGACCTGGATCCTTCCTAGCATCTCCCATCAGGGACTCGCCAGGCCCTGCTGTTCAAGGACCCCCACCTGGCCCCGGGCCCCATGATCAGATCCCCCCTCCCGGACCCCACGGCCGCTTGCCTCCTCCTGGGCCATACAGACCTCCACGACCCAACCCCTATCACCTTCCACCAGGACCCCACGGCCCCCTTCCTCCAAATATCCCTCCTCCTCTTCATGGGCCTCCACTGCCAGCCAATGGGCACCCAGGCATGCCTTTGCCCGGGCCAATGGGAGGAGATTTTGGCCCTCGGCCCACTAATGGACACACATTCCTCCCCAGGCCGGGCCCTGGACCTGTTATGGATCCTCGGGGTCCCCTACCGCCACACTTCCGTCCCCCTCCACCTCATCACTTTGGACCTATGCCTCCGCCTCATGGTGTGTACCGCCATTTTGTTCATTTATCTTCATTGTCTGTGGATGGTTGAACTGCAGGACTGAAGGTCATGTGAAGGTCAAAAGAGCTCATTTAGTCCACTGATTGAGTTTGAGAGAAGATTAAGTCTTTATTCCCAAAAAAATCTTTTGTAAGGAACAGGAAGACCCAAATACCACAAAGTCTAAAGTCAGAGCTGAACTTTAGAATACATTTTTTTCTAAAATGTCAGATATGTCCAGTACGACAGTGTGAGATTTTCCAGCACAAAGGAGCCAATAGTTTGGATGTTAACTCAGGTTCATTTTTTGTATTTGCCAGAGTCTGTCCACAATCACTAATGCTCAGAAAAACTTCCAGTTTTCACATAGAGAGTACCCCTGATCCAGCTGTATGCTCTCTCTGTCTGAGATGCTCTGTTAGAGCTCCTGCCCCTTTAAGGCCCCAATCCCCGCACTTAGTCCGCTCTGATTGGTTGGTAGGTCTGCTCTTTGGTAATTGGCCAGTTCAGTACTCGGTGTCATGTTTTCAATCAGTCTTTGCTGATTTTATTGTCACTCTCTGTACTGAGCATGCTACTCTGAGCCAGTGGGCTTGAACTGTGGATGGATGGTCATGTGACTGGTCGGCGAGCTGTTTCAGGAAACTACCGATGACAGAGAGGAAGTGTGAGAGGTCATGATGGCGTGGATGCTTTGATACAGAAGTGCTCAGTCACGTGGAGTAGACATGTTAGACACACTTCAGGGCATAAAAACACACAAAAAAACAGAAAATAGGGCATTTAAACACTCTCATTATCATTAATGCTACATTTGAAGAAAGCTGAGGTATGTTGTCGGGTAATTGAACCGGGTGTTGTGCTGTTCCTATTTTAAAAAAAAACACCTAGGGCTGAATGATTTATTGTTTTTGGATTGAAATTGCAATTTCGTACAATGCAATCATGTGATTGCCAAAGCTGCAATTTTATGCAGCATTCCTGACAGAGCCAGGATCTGTTACGTCAACTACTTTACAAATTTGCAGCAATTTGCATTCACAGAAGTGTTAGTTAGCAGGTCAACGACACAAAGCCTCTGTTTAGGAACAGAAGTTATAGTATCCCTTAAATAATGAAACAGATTATTTATCATCAATATGATGAGTGATGTGTTTTGTGCTTTTGATCATTGGTTTCCTTACTTTTGTCTATACCATAAACAGTAATTATTGCACTGAAGCTTGATTTGAAGAAAATTGTGAATGGAACTGAAATCAGAATATCTGCCTAAAAAAATCAAAAATAGATCTTTTCTTAAAATCACTCAGCCCTATCCTCTTCTTTGAGTATTCAACTGCACAACCATCCCAAAAGGCTGAGATCTCAACCGCTGTACAATAAGCTAGGAGTGAAAACCCCATACATGAAATACAAAGTACTGTAAGAGCCACAGAGCTGACCAGAGACTTCTGTTGTAGACTCTACAGGAAATAACGAAAAATGTGGTTCAGGGAGGCGGATTAAACTTACTCACATATGAAAACGCATAAAGACAGATGGTGTTTCATGTACTGGTGGGTCTTGTTGCACAATGTTCACAATAATTTAAAGTCTTTTGCTTTTAAGGAAGTTTGAGCCCACCACAGTTACCCAGAGTAAAACTTGTATACCAGCCTGCTGTTTCACTCTGCATGTGTACATTTTATCCAGTTGGTTGAGGCCAGGGTTTAGTTTTGTGCTGTACAGTATTTTGATTGGTCTGGTGAAGTGTACGAAAACTAGCCACTACTTAGTTAGAGTCTGAGAGATAGAAAATCTGTTTGTGTCTGTGGTAAAGTCTGATAGTACACTTGGTCGGGAATTGAGAGGTTGCAGGTTCGAGCCCAGATTCGATTGTCACATTGGTTGATGCTGATGGAAAATGAAACCCTATCAGAGAGTGAATGTGAGAGTGAACGAGTGAGAATGTGTAGGTGTGACCTGCACTGTAAAGCAGCTTTGAAGAGTTGAAGAGACTGGAGTCCATTCACCATTATTCCTTTGCATGCAGCTGTAGGAGGTTAAAGGTTTGGGATTGTTACATTCCTCGATGATATTCACTGATCAGGCTTAAAGGGGCTGGGAGGGGTTTCTCAGTAATTACAAAAAAGTCTCACCTTTTGATATATGTCTGATGGAAATACACACTTTAAGATGAGTTTTATAGCATCAAAATAGATTATCTATAAATGCTATTCCTTAGCTTAGTGGTCAGGTCGGACAGGGCTGGCCTGGATACTCAACTTTGAGAATGAGACAATTAAAACTAGAGCAAATTTATATTATTCAGACACGTCTTAGAGCACCGGGCTGTAAGTAGCGATATATAGCTGGCTACAAAACTACCATACAAAGTTTTCCAAAAATTGCTTGTTGTCACACATCAAAAACTACCGCTACGTAACTAGAAAGAGATACATTACCTCGTCGCTTTGCATCCTGTAAGTTGTTGGAAAAAGAAGTTGTAAAACAATGCAGAGTTCTGAGGAAGGTCCGAGCTGCATTCATTAGCATCACAACAAACACACGCTTTGGCTTGGGTCACGTCTTTTGGTGCGTTCCAGTTGTAGTCAGAAGTAGGAATTTCTGAGTTCCAAGTAGGAAACTGCAACTGGAACGTCCCCCGAAGTCTGAATTTCCTACTGGGAACTCGGTGAAACCTCGCCACCCCCTGAGTTGACAATGGAAGATGGATGCCCCCAGTGTGAACAGTTATTCTGTAATGATCATTTATTTGCACTTCTGACTGGGGTGTGTCGCTCTACATCATCTGTTTACATAGTATTGTTAGACTTATATTTACAAAAATGCTGCCATAGTGATAATCACATTCTTCATGTGATATTTGTGAACAACAACGCAGGGCGTACTAACAACAGCTAACAATAGCCTGGTAGATTGGCATGTTTTTTTTAGACTTCAACTGGAACACCGATTAGTTGGAGATGATGTCACTCCCAGTTCCGAGGTTACTGGAACACAGCGTTGCGACAGTAGCTGCGCGTGCTCATGTGTAGCAGAGTCTTTGTGTCGGTGGTAATAGATTCTCCTCATAGCACCTTTAATGTCATCATCACTGGCCAGTGAAGTGAACTCTGATCATCTCCTCATCATGGTTCCAGTTAGTGGGGGATAAACTAGACATATTCAATCAAAGGCAGTGATTTATTTCCTTTCTTTAACCTCAAAATAACAACACTGATGTCAGCAAGTATAAATTATTTCGCTATTTGGTAAAACAGAGGCTCCCAAAGCGGAGGTCACGAGACATCAAAAAAGGGGAATGTTTCTACATTATTTTGTTGCTATTTTGAACGTTATATTCTCTATCATTGTAAGAACATATTCATGACTTTAAGACTTGTGGGCCAGGAGGTTTGGGAACCTCTGTGCTGCTGGATTTGGCTCAGACTTTTCCTAATAGCTATCTATTGGAGTTTACAGAGTTAAATCCAAGGGGTGCATCAATGTTTTGGCCAACAACAGCCCTGTTGAGAGTTCATTTAAATAGATTACATTTAGACTTGATTTGATTAGATTAAATAGCACTTTATTAATCCCTTTGGAAAAACTTCATCAGGGAAATTGGGATTCAGAGGCAGTTCAGTGTTACAGGTCAAAAAGATGTTTAAAAAGGTAGATCTAAACAAAAATAGAAATAAAAATATATGGCTACTGTTCCATCCAGTCCTCCCTCTTCCTGTTCCTCTTCATTCCCCCCAGTGAGAGGAGTTGTACAGTCTGATGGCCTGAATAATGTGTCATCATCAGATATCGTTAGCAGGTGTTTTCTCCGTCATGTTGAACTAATTATATGCTTGAATCTAACTGCTGATTTGGTGAGGAGGGGGTGTGTACGGCAGAGGAGATAACCTGATCCTTTATCAAGTCTTGAATCTGATTTTTAAAATTTAAAGGCCATTAAAAAGACTTATTTTTACCACTAGACGTTTTTTTAAATGAGCAGAAAACACCAGAATCAATGTGACAACGTGATGCACGTAGAGCAAGGACCAAAAAGTTCTCATCCATATGCTAACAGCTCTTTAGTGTCTGTGTCTCACCTTTTTGGAAGAGCAGCACTCTTTGTTATTCTTTGAGTTTTGGTTTGTTTCATTCTAATAAAGTAAGATTAAAAATTACGTACCACACATGCTGGATATCTGTTCTGTGGTGCAAAGGATTTTTTTTTTTATTCTCGGCCTTAAAACTTTTGAATTAGGTGATTAAAAATGTGTAGGAGCCCTGTGTAGTTCATTTTTTGCCATCTTGGACAGGTTTTGCACAAAAATATGAGGACATTTTTAAAAAATGCATTTACAAAAATGTCAACAGGTGCATCTGTTACCTCCGAGTGAATTTGTTTGTTGAAGATGTTCTGGGTTGTCTCGGCACACTCACTTTCTCATTTTCTTTTTTTCACCTGTTTTAGGTCTCCGTGGACCCATGGGCCCACGTCCACCCATGCCTCCTCCAGACATGCGTTTCCCAGGCCCACGAGACCACACCAGCCCACCAATGAACCTGCCCCCAGGTGTGCCTCCACATCTTGGTGATGCTTACGGTCAGGCTCCACCCGATGCCCTCCAGAACTCAATGGGAGCCCACAGCGGCCCCGCACAGGGCCCGAATGTGAAGCAGGAGGCCCCTCAGGACTCAGGGAGGCCAGCAATGGTCAAGCCTTAAAAAAAAAAGAGAAAAAAAGCCACCAGACATGGCAGAGGACTTGAACTTACCCCGAACTCATCAATAACCCAGAACCAGTCTACGCATAGGTCATGATTATTTTCATACTTCAGTTGAAAAAATAAAAACTGCAGTGATGTTTGTTTAAAAAAAGGAACACAGTCCTTAAATTAAAGCATCATCAATGATTATGTGTCGGAAATCCATGTGAATTTAAAGGATTGCCATTTTTTTTAAACAGCTTCTTGTGCAATAATAACTCATTTTATGCCAGAGGATTTTCATTTTTTGTTGATCTTTAAACAAATATTTAGCAATGATTTTTAAGGGGCAGATTTTTAAAACGTCATTTCCTGTGGAAATTATTTTAAAAAAAGGAGAACGAGGAGGAAAGTTTAGCTTCAAGCATTTCAGGAATACCATCATTTTCCAAAGGTGTTGCTTCAGAGCTGACTGTAAAGCAAATGTGTAATTTGATGGCCAGATGTATAACTTATTTTACTATGTTGGTAGAACTTTTAATAATAAAGAATGTAAAAGCTGTCAGTGTTCTGTTATCAGCCACATGGTTCACTTACAATCTAAAACACACAAGCCCTCTTAACATTCCTAATACCTTTGTGGTGTGAAAAAAATAAGGCATACATCTGCGCTCTCGCCGAGAACATCTTTAAGTCTTTGTGTTTATATATAAAAAAAACAGCATGTGTGGAATTTAGCTGTGGCTGCAGAGACGGAAAAGAGGAATGACACTTGTAGCTGCATCAAAAAAAATCTGTTTTGCTTACCTTTGTGAGACTGACTGTTAATGGGGAATGACTGCTGCAAAAGCAAATTTACCTGATAAAGCCATGTGTGAACAAAAGCAGCCATTCTTGTTTATTCCTTACTTTATCCAAAATTCGACCAGTTAGATATTAAGCAAAAAATTCCATGTGAAGAAAAGTTGACCATAGACCTCATCTGGAGACATACAGTATTGAAGAAGGATGGCTTGAGAAGATACGGACCAGCCAACCAGGGAGGCTGGTTTGTGTAAACATAACCTACATATCTGACCCCAATTAGCTACTGCAGTGTAGCGACTATTCTTACAAGGCTTTAAATGGCAGATTTATATATCAGCGAATCATTTATGAAGCTCAAACTATCATTTGCAACAGGAAGACTTTGTGGGCGAATGCTAATGCTAGAATTCATCAAGTAAACCTGTCATTAAAAACATAGCTGTCTTCAGCAAATAAGCAATTAGAATAAGCCGAATACTTACTCTCCAGATAAACTTTCATCTGCCCTTTTGGTTTATCTTTCAAGCTAAACCAAAACGCTGATTTTGGTTTATAGAAGTATAAATGTTATATACGGCAATGAGGATCTGCATGAGTGCCACAGAATTCAGCTGTTGCTGTACATGGTGCCAAATTCCCTACATAATTAAAATAATTATGGAAAGAAACAAGTCAGAAAAAAAGTGTGGGGTCATCACACGCCAAAAACAGTTTGTTTAAAACCACCTACTTTTTTTTTTTATTACCAAGCCGTTTTCATTAGGCACTATTTTGAGACACGTCACAGTCAGCGTGTCCTTACGCCAGCAGCGTCGACCAGTTCGCTTCACAAGCGGGAACAAGCTAACACCAAACGGGATAAAATTACGTTTTTTGCAGCCAATATGACAGCCGATTGATTTTGATACCTTTAAGTACTTGTATGAAGTAGAGTTAACACAGGGAAACTTATGTTGAAGGAGAGTCAACAGGTCTGAACTGAAAATGGAGAAATCTGCTATGAGAACTGGAGGACCAGAGGAACCCACGTTACCTTTTGACTCAGGTGATTGAGTCGTGAGCTCGTGTCATCAAATTGGATGAAATAGTAATGTGGCGATGAAAAATCCCCTCAGGATGCTTCAGGATATTCAGGATCAGAGGACAATGTCGGCTTACACACATTATTTGCAGTGAGCAGCTCTCATCACGCAGACCCTCATTGATTTAATGGACATTTATAAATATTCAGACCAGATTTACTGTTTTACAAACTGCAAGGACAAAGCAGAGGAGCTGAATGAAAGTTCATCTTATGAGTAAGTATTCGGCTTATGCTAAACGTTTATTTTGTGAAGACAAAATCCATGGTTTCAATGATAACTTTACTTCATGAAAGCACATGGTGTTGTTTGGGGAGGAAACTGAGCTGTAAAACATTCTTTGTCAAAATTAATGATACTGATCAGCAGGATAATCCGTAAACATGCGTACACGTGAGTAATCTTTGTTTGGGATGAAGTATTGTTTGGCTTTGGAAAATTCAAGTAAGCCCATAGTTTGATCCTTTTGCTGCTGGTGCAAGGATACGTGGGTCATGTCTCAAAATAGTGCCTACTCAAAGAGGCTTGGTAGTGGAAAAGTGAGTTGATGTAAGAAACTGCTTGTAGGGTATGATGACCACACACAATTTCTGTAGCTTGTTTTCTCCCAAGATTCTTTTAATTTTGCAGCACTGGTCCGCTGAGCTGTGACACTGTGGCAAAGATACGGGGACTTACCTGTGCCTCACAAAACCCCACTTCAAAAAATCTAAGCGATCCCACTACCACAGAAGTAGAAAGTCCTGCCTACTGGCCGAATGAATGTTATTGACCGAACTGTCATTCCTTCACCTTCCATAAATGTTTTTTTCTTTTAATGAAGGCCAATGTAGAAGTGCCAAACCTGTAGTACCCTGAATGTCCACTTGGGGCTGGCTGCAGTAACCTCACAAATTAATGATTGTATGCAGGTAAAATATGTTTTATGGCCTTAATACATATTTTTCAGCTTGGTTTAATTAACGACAGAAATATTACATTGATGTTGTCTTACTCTTAGGGTGGTGATTTTCTTTTATTGAGCATATAAAGTTATGAAAATGCATAGCTGCTGTTGGTCAGGTGAAAAATATAAAAACATATTTGAATACCCCTAATTGATGTCTCTATTGATCTTGATGACGGTTACACATTTTACTGAAGTTTCCCCTTTTGGTTTTCAGTAAATGAATCCACAACACAATTTCATTTGTAGTTTATTAAAAATTAAAGCAGTGTAAATGTTTGATACAATTCTCCCCTCAGTGTCAATAAAACTAAAACAGTCCACAGGCTTCAGTCCAACCACGTCACATCGCTCCGCACACACACAGTTACTGTTTAATCATCAGTTAGTGTATCTTACAGTTAATTTACAGTCCTGAAGAGTGTGACGTTACAAAAATAAAATCTGAAAAATAAAATATTACAATGTAGATGTTTCAGAGAGGGGAAACATCCATTAAATCAGAATGGAAACAGAAAACAACACTTCATTTTTAAAAAGCCCCTTTATAAAAGGGTGGCATGAAACAAAAGTAGGAGCCGTTTTTATCTGTAAATTAGACTGTTTTTAAAAAAATGGGAGATAGTGCACATTTACTGACCGTCCTTTGAGGGTGAGTTAACACTAATTGGTCAAATGGACATGTATGTTCTGTTTAGCAAAACTGAAATGCAGAGTTACTCTTGACTTGAAAGGCAAACTCCTGAATAATCAATGCGCTGATGCTGGTTTAGGAAGTGAGCCAAAAAAATCCTTACTCTGAGTGCAGGATATACCTCCACGTCAAGAATCTGCATCTGTTGTACACCTTGTTGATCTTATAAAAACAGAATTATAAGACACTAAATTAAATATATAAAGAAGCAGAAATGCCCTTGTTAGCTTTAGAAATACTGGGACATTTTAAAGCTACAGAGTCAAAAATCAAGTTTTAAGACAAAGCCAAGACAATTCAGAAAAGAAATAAACCCAATTTTGATGAAATTTGACACATTTGATATTAAAAATGCCATGGCTGAATTCGGGCAGCACGGTGGTGCTCATGCCTCACAGAAAGAAGGTTGCTGGTTCAAATCCCATGTCAGTAAGGGTCAGTTTGCATTTTCTCTTGGGTACCCCAACTTCCTCCCACAGACCAAAAAACAGGCTCATTAGGTTGATCTGTGACCCTCAGTTGCCCTTAAGTTTGGGTGAGCATCTGCATGGTTGTCTGTCTCTCTATGTGGCACTGTGATTGCCTGGCAGCCGGTTCAGGGTGTACCCCGACTTTCGTACAATGTCAGTTAGAGGCTCCCGCGGTGAATGGCTGGGTTAAAAACAAAATAAACAAACATGGAGTATTGTGTACCTAGAGGACTGACTGGACTTCAATAATACTGAGTGGGGTTATTACAAAGATTAGTTACCTTTAGTATGGTGGCCCTTAAGGGCAAATAATCCAAAACAGCCAAAACATGTTACATTAAGAGAAAACATCAGCAAATTCTTATATGGCTGAAAATTAAAATGAGGCTTCTGTTGAGGTGTGCAGTCAGTAAAAATGCTGCAAAATCAAAACTTCACATATTCAAGAGACAACTAGATTATTTAAGAAGTAACGTGAAAATGAGATGCCTCATCTCAAATGACTCGAATTTATGTCCAACAGAAAATATGATAAGGACAGTATTTGGAGTAGGCATCCATAATTTCATCACTATCATGAATTATAATTTTAGCCCATTTGTCTCTGCCTGCCTCTCTCTTTCTAAATCTAATAAAAAATGAAGTAAAATTAAAGAAGAGTACAACATTGACCTGCTCTGATGTGTTTTAGTGCCATAAGCACATGCATTATCTCATGCTTTAGACCTGTAGAAGCATTTAGTGGAAGAGTTTGCTGCATATTTATCCTAATGTATACTGTTTCTGTTATTTTGATCATTTGCCCTTAATGGCCACCGTAGTTAGAGATTCGCTGTACTCAACCTGCCCAGCACACACAAAAACCCAGATAACCGAAGGCAAGTGAACAGACGACAATCAGCCTGAAAGCACCTCTAGTGTACTGCCAGTGTTGCTCCAGAGCGATCCTCACACATGATCTACCCAGAAAAGTCCCAGGCTTATGGTGCGTTCGATTCAACTCAGACTTGAGAAGTGGGAATTATGTCACATCCCACAAAAACATGGTATAGTTATGAGCTGGTTAAGTCAGGGTAGCTGAAGATTGTTCAGCTCCCCGCGAGGACTTTCCAACCAATGGGGAATTCCCTGTAACACATCTAATTTGCAACTTGTAGAAACTGAGGCTGCGTTTACACGGCGCCGAAAACGCTCAAATCCGATAAGTTGTCGTTGCGTTTTGGCCTCGCGTTTAGATGAAAATGCGTTGCGTTTCGTCAGAAAACGAAAACTTTTGAAAACGGGCTCCAGAGTGGAAAGCTTTGAATACGCTCTCCATGCAGCTCCGTGTAAACCCGTATCAGAGCATTTCAGGGTGAAACGCTGAAGTCAGCACATGCGCGGTACTCTTTCACATGAAGGCTGCACACGCATACCAGGAACAACAACAGCTTCGGCTGTCTGCCGAGTAACATGTGAGCGTCTTACCGTGCCCAGTTTGTTATCCAGACAAAACTATCCAGACAGATTTGTTGTCCGAACAGATTTGTTGTTCAGAAAAGAAACTCCTGCTTCTCTGTGTGTCTATTCGCCATTGTTGTTTGTGAAAGTTTTTCTTCTTCGTTCGTGTGTTGAAGCAGCCCTGCCTCTCTGCAGACCTACACCGCCATCTACTGAGCCAGCATGCACACTACAGCGGATTAACTCGTCTCCGAGCGTCGTCGCCTGAATGCAGAAAAATTCCAAAACGCAAAGGACAAATCTTTGCGTCTTTAAGTCAGGAGTGTCCGTGTAAATGCAGTCTGAGATGAACTTGAACGCACCATCGCCTGTCGCTCCCAGCAGGACTCCTGCAGGCTGCTTGTCCAGCAGTAGAGAGGAAACTACCAGGGGCTGGCAGAGGGAATTAAGGGTGTAAAACCGGCTGTTGTTGCTCACACACAAAGCTGAATTTGGGATATTTTCTAGTTTTTCTGCATGTGTGAATGGGGGCAGTGGTAACAGTAGATTAAACACTATAAAAAAGGAAAGGATTCCTCATTAATCCATAAATCCCTGAAAATACCCTAAATCCCTCCTTGGTGAGCTGAATCTGTGGTGACAAACAGCCGTTTTCACTAAGACTGATCCAGATTTTTGTGTCAGATGTGAACATTCATCATGAAGATCTCAGGTCAGTTGTCCCGGAGCAGAGTGAAAGGGTTAAAACAGCTTCACATTAAAATGTGTTTACAGCTTCTATCTGCTGTCCTTATTTGTTGAGTAATTTAATTATTTCAGGTTAAGTGAAGGATGCTGTATGTTAAAGGATGAGGGCCTATGCGCACAGCCAGTGTTTTTCACACTTGCTAGTTGATCAAATCGCACAAAAAACAACTTTCAGAAGCCTTTTCAACGCTCTCAGCATCAGTTACATTTTGTCTCCAGCACTCTCAAACTGGGAACACACTACAAGATAATTGGCCAGATTTTACCTACAAATCTACAACAGATCCAACCCTACCTCAGTCACAGATAATAAAACGTTTGAATATTTTTGGCTGGATCTGGATGCAGTCTGTTGCTGTGAACTGATCATACCGGCCCAACTCTTAACACATGTTGCCAACAGCCAATAAAAAGCAGAGGGCAGAACACAGGAAATAGTATCAGGGGATGACGGAAAGTAGTGAGAATATCAAAAGAAACTGTTGCCCTCTTGAGAGTTTGATATGTTCAGTTAGTTGGCTTGTCTGTGATCCCTCATCAGGCGCAGTTGTTGAGAGTTTGATCCCCAGTCTTTCAGGTACATACAAAAATCTGCTGAAGCCAGTCTCTAGTGAACTCCAAGACTTTTCAAAAATCTGTACAGACTGTGGAAGTTTTGTAGTGTGTCCCCAGATTTAGTTAAACAGTGAAACCTTTTTTTAACTGTCTTTCTGTGAGAAACTGCGAGTGGCTGCAGCTCACTTCATACCAGCACCTAGAAAACAGTTTGACAAGCAAGGCACCATTCATCACTTCTCTCTTACTGACCAATCAAAATCAAGAGAGACTTCTGATGTTCACTTTGTAAAAAAACAGTGAGAACAAAGTGGTCCGTCATATTTTTTCAGCAGCTGTCAAACAGGATTTCTGCACTTTGTTTCGATGTTTTGAGTAAAAAGAAAGAAACACTGGCTGTGGACACAGGCTTTAATAGTTTATGGAGGGCAGATATGGTATTAAAAAGATTAGCAACAATTTGTATTTAACACTTTAAGAATGAGTTTTGTTATTAAATAGTTCAATTTGACTTGAAGTCAATGGAGCATACTGCATTTACTTTATTTTAACCTGCTGTTTTCTTAATGAACAAGACAACCATGTTTGAATATTGTGGCTTATGTTAAGATATTCGTACCCTTGAGAAATAGTCAAGAGAGCAAGTTGAGCTAAATGCAAGAGTAACAGGAAGTGGTGGAATTATATGAGGAAAAGAGGCCGAATTTACACCAAACACTGAGTCCTGACTATACGTGATTGTTGGATGTTGCATCACATTATACTCTATCACATACCTGCTGTCCACACTTCATCTGTTAAAAATCTAATTCCATGCCCCGTGTTTTCTCCCATAAACTGTGCATTAAGTGCTTTACTGTACAGTTGGATAAAAGGATGTGATTTGTCATCAGTTCCTATCTTTCAGTGAGCCAAAATTTCCTCCTCGATGTTGAAAGGGAAACTAAATCATTTCACTCACTGAAGTACATGAATGCTTCTCTACCTCTGCTGTTAAACAAGTTATGCTGAGCGAGTAGAGTCCCTCTAACACCTCAAAATCACACTTTCTCTGCTTCTCAGCCACATCTGATGGCTAAATAGAGAGAGAGGGAAAAATTAAAATGAAAGTTAGGATCCTCATATGATCCACTGTAATTGACACCTTGTTGCCTTCTGATTGGTTAACTGACCAGCCAATCAGAATCAGAGAATCCCTGAGTGTCAGGTGTGGGGATACACAGTCAAACACTTTCTGTGTGAGCAGAGTCTAAATTAATGCAGCTATATTTTTAAATATAGTCAAAGATTCATATAGATTTAGATTTTTCTATATACACCCTACTGTAGCTCCACCTTTATTCTTTTCATTTGGGCAAAATTTAAAAGAATAAAATTTATAAAATATGAATCAAAGCTGGTCAAAAAATGAGTAATTTTCAATAGTTTTAAATGGGAGCAAGGCCAGAAACAACAGATTTTGTCTGACCATGTCTGTGTCCGAAATGGCATACTAACGTACTACATACCACAAACTCATGTGTATATACTGTATACTACATACTGTAAGTATGATTAGGATGCCAACCGTTCACACTGTAGTATACCACTAAGTTTCCCATGATGCATTTCAAACCTCCGACGACAATAATCAGAAGCACACCAGGCTATCAAATATCTCTGTTGATTCAGCGCATTTGAAAGTTCAGAGAGCATTTTAGGCGAGAAAGTCACCACGTAGAATACCAAAATGTGGTCATTTGAGCCATAAAACGCATGGATACAAATTTCATTTCGGCATTTCGGACATTCCGCTATGCGCCCCATTATGCTATCGAAGAAACTTCCGGTCGGGTGAAAAACAAGAGCCCATTTACAAAAGCGTAAAAGAACTAAAAGGAGATAATAAAAGACGCATTTATTTTGAAAATGGGAAGTTTGCTATTGGCCGATTTTTAGCTGAATGCTGGTCGGTCTTGCATGGCGCAATGCATTATGGGGCGTTTGAGTGTGACTAGTATGCCCACCTCGTATACTTAAAATTTTTTCCAATATAGTATACATCCGGGTATTTCTCGCACACTCAATCTTTTCATACTATCTAATGAGAACACACTACATACTCATTTTGACGTCACAGTATGAGTCGTATGTTAGTATGCCATTTCGGACACAGCCCTAGAAACGTTAACTAAGGAGGGCGGGGCTTAGCAGAGGGTCTCATCCTGGAAAAGGTGGAGCCTGAAAAAGGGCCAGTTTGCTGATTTTGTAGCCAATGTCCAAGCAGGCCTCGCTCAGTAAGGACACAGTGTGGGTGGCGCACAACCTATAACCACTCTTCAAACATGTTTCTTATCATACGTTGTAGTTTTGTTGAATTTTCCTCGTGTTATTTGTTACACTTTGATTTGCAAAGAAATTTGTCTGTTTTCCTGAATTAGCTGGTTGATTTGAGAAAAGATGACTCCCTTCTTTCATTAATAACAGCAAGGATTTTCACTTTTTCACATCTTTGTTTGAAGTAAATGCAGTATGCTGTCTTAAGATACTAAATAATTTATTAGTAAATACAATGATGTACTTCTCTTTAGATTTGTAGGTATTTCATACCAACATCTAAGCTTGTTTCCACTGTCTTGAATTATAATAATGAAACTCGATAACAATCTTTAATTATGGCACATCCATTCTCTTCATGAATTAGTAGATTATAACATGGTTTATTACAGTAAATAGTGCTCACTGTTGCGTTTATTTTCTGTTATTTCAACTGTTTTTACGTGCAAGTTGTGCTGTGACTTCGCCAGCAAGTCTACATAATTGGCCACTATAGATGCTTTTCTTTGAAATTTAACTGTAAATGTCCATCAGCACCAATAAAGACTAGTGGGTCGAAAAAGTTGAAACAGCTCAGCTGAAGCACCAACACTGACTCACATTTTGTAATTTTCCCATAAAATCAGTGAGCAAAGGAAGACAAGAAAAGAGATGCAGTGACTCTTTTAACATAAATAAGCTTTATCATCTCAAACAAGAACCAACCTTTCTGAGGGCTTATTTAGGTTTTACTAGGATTTTCCTGCAAAATGTGGGATATGAAAATATAAGAGTAAGAGAATATAAAATGTCAGAGTAATTTGATATAATGATCTCAGTTCTGCTTTCTTCATCTTCGTATATTCATTGAATAAAAGAGAATATGAGGTTGATTCTGTATTGCTGGATGTGACGAGGTGTAACACCTTATTTTGCACCACATGGATGTAAAAGATCAGAAGAGGTGATTTTTTTTAAACTGAGGCTTGCTAAGACTTAGCTGTCCTTATGTAACGTCTGATGAAGGTGAAGATAGAGTTGTTTCTTTGTCAACAGCTGCAGTTTCTTCCTCTTAAAGTCTGTTGGCTTCTTGTACCTGAAATAAAGGAGATGTAAAATTCATTTACAGACCCAAATAGTTAGGGAATACTAAGAATAGTTAGGGCATGGATGTATGTTTAAAAACAATGAGGTTAATCAGATTAAGTGTACAGTATCTTGAATTTGTTCTGTTTTTGACTAAATATGGATTGAAGGTGATTTGCCAAGTAATGTTTTTAATGCAGATTTTACACATTTCCCAACATTTTTGGAAACAGAGCTTGTGCAAAATATTGTAAAAGAATCCCTAAATAATATGAAGTAAATAAAGTACATTTCAGTGGACTTACAGTTCTATTACGATGGGCCCCGGCTTGATCTCGTCCATCTCCATGAAGGCGAAACACTTTGTGCTGGTGAATCGTTTTTTGGGTTTGTAGTGCTTGAATTCAAAGAAGATAGCTGCTCCTGCAGGAATGTGAGGGATGAGAAGAAGAGGTGAACATATCAGTCATAGTATCTCTTTGAAACCACAATCTGTTCTTTATTTTGTAAAAACATTCAGCACACTGCACGCAAAGATCTCAGCAGCTTTACAGGATAAGGCTGGCTTTATTGTATATTTTCTTAACCTCAATAAATCCCTTAAAAATGTGATGGTCCATTTCTCAAACTTTATTCAACCATCTCTCTTTGCTGTTCAGTTCTGTTCAGGGAGAATCTCTCACAACAGTCGATTTATTTTATTAGTATCTATTTTAACCAGTGCTATATTAAAGTCTAAGTGCATTATGGTATGAAATGGCAAACTTTAATAAAGGTCTAAGTGCAAAATGAATGAGAGACTACTTTAACCAACAATGAAAAACAAATAAACATCAATTAAAACAAATACTGAGAAAAAGCATAAAGATACGCAAGTCCAAAATAGAGAGTAGGGTAACACTTTGAAGGTATGGGGGTGGGTTAGTGCCCATGGTATGGATAAGTTTTGGCCCTTTTCCATTAGCCCTACTCTACTCTACTCTACTCGACTCTACCCAGCTCTACTCTACTCGCCTTGTGCTGCTTTTCCATTAGCCCCAGTCGCCTGCCCAACGGGGTCACTTTAAACAGCTGAGTGACACTGCAGTGATGTCATTTTGAGCGCAACACTACAATCTGTGGCTTTTTGTCACAAACTGAGTAAAAAAGGAAAGCAGAAGAAGGCTGCAGGTGGCAAGAAGAAATACCCCTTGAGAAGTACAGGAGAGTTTTGGAAGCTATACAACAGAATGAAGCCGAGGACGAGAGCAATCGAGCTGCAAAGAAAAGACGTGTGAGGGTAAGCTAATGGTAGCTGCCGCTAGCATGTTAGGTCATCACGCTCATGACTCATCGATGACGACATTGTCTGACCAATCAGTAGCCGGCAGTCGGTGATGTCATCTTTTAGTAACGACTCAGCTCGCTTGGAACCAGAGTGGAGTAGGTACTTAAACTAGCTTGTTTTAGGAGGTACCAGGCTAGTGGAAACACGCTGCAAATCGAGTAGGGCCGAGTAGAGTAGGGCCAAGGCGAGCTCGTGGAAAAGGGCAACTTGACATCTGTGAGGGCACCATTAATCAACAGACACACCAAATGGATGGTTCAATATATTTCACTACACTTGGGCAAAAACCCACTGGAAGCGTTTGAAAAATATTCTGCAGATGATTGGATGATCATTCTGTCAGTCACATTCATTACAGGCCAATCACATGATGTAGTAGGTAGGCACTACTGCTGCGGTGTAAAACACAAACATAAGCCACAAAGTAGAGCAAGTGGAGCGGAGGGAAAATGTTATCAAGAGTTGTTTTCAGTGTTAATTATTAAGAAATGTGGTCTAGATCTAATAAATACTGCTACTGAAGCTGTTAGCATCTATGCTAACCTCTATACAAGCAGTCAGTTCCTGCTGTTGTCTTGCATCCTACATTAAAGGACACTGATTGGGCCATGCCACAATGGGCTGCTAACAATCGTTGTAGGCAGGAGCTTGGCAGGATGGACATGCCTGATTACAGACACTGAATCAGGCATGTCCAGCTGATGCACAGGAATACACATTTAACACTTAAAGGTTTTGAAGAAACATGTGCTGCCATCAAAGAGACAGTTTTTCAGGGACATCCCTGCTTAGTTCAGCAAGACAATGCCAAGCCACAGCTGCGTGTCACAACAGTGTGGCTTCACAGTAGAAGAGTGCTGGTACGAGACTGGCCTGCCTGCAGTCCACACCAGTCTCCCATTGAATATGTGTGGCGCATTACAGAGTGCAAAATATGGCAACAAAGATCCCAGACTGTTGAGCAACTGAAGTCATACATCAAGCAAAATAGCCTAAAATTTCAAGAACAAAGCTTCAACAATTAATGTCCTCAGTTCCAAAACATTTACTGAGTGTTGTTAAATGTAGAGGACAATGGTAAACGCATCGCTGTCCCGGCTTTTTTGGAACATGCTGCAGGCATCAAATTCAAAACGAGTGACTATTTGAAAAAACTAAAATACAGTTTAACAGTTTGAACATTAAATATGTTTACTTTGTTGTGTAGTAATTAAATATAGGTCATAAAAATCATTGTATCCTGCTTTTAATTAAATTCAACTTCATTGGCATTGGCATATGCAAACAGTAGTATCTTTCAAAAAAACTCACACCAGAATAGCTTCTTGGTAATGGTTGGAATTAATATACTCTACTTGTTGTTAGTGTTGGTCATATCTATAAATCATCAATAAAAAGTTGAAAAAGTGCCAAGAGAGTTATTAATTTGAGATATTGGGAAAGTAGGCATTGAAGATTATAAATATTTACCGTACATTTAAACAAGAAAGAAATGAGAAAAAGTTCAAAACAGTCACAAACAAGTGAAAAATCTTATTACCAATCAATATTAATTTGTGTAGCACCATAACTCTTAACGTGTGCCGTTATTGTCTATATCAATGTTCTAAATATGGTTAGAAATAATATTCTTCTTTAATTAAGCATTACTCTGTCACAAGCAGCATTTCCCACAGTTTCCAGTAAATGAGAGTACATGCAGGCTGTTTGTGACTGAATGAACTGTCAGGTGTTACCTTTTGGTAGTCTCTCCACGTGTCTCTGAATCTCCACGTCCACAGAGAAGTGAATGTATGTGTCCTCTTTCCTGGAGGCTACAGGTGTGTCCTGCACTGGGTTCAAGTCTACACCATTCACATCTGCACCACAAATGAAACAGAAGAGACTCCTGATTCTGCAGATTTATACAGCCTGACAAAACTAACTTTTAGTGGTTTTATATAAGTGGAAATGTGAGAGCAGAGACAATAACAAGGCTGTATGCTGAGGTCACAGAATCAGATCTTTACCTTTGACACTGATGGTCATGTACGGATCAATGCACTGCCCAGCGTCCTTCAGCCCAATCTTTTCTATTTTTATGGTGAGTAGCGTCATCCCAGGCTCTGAGGGTAACCGTGGTAACAAGGTACCTGTTGAGGACAAAGGTTCCAACAGTTTCCATAATGATGGGTGCTGACGTCATGGTAGCCCATTATTTAACTAATGATAGAGCAGCATGCTTTTTACCATCACAGTCTCAAGTGTAGAATCACATTTAATGATTTCATATGAAAGATTTAGAGATATATCGACACAAAGTCCCAAACACATCATAATAAGCTTCAGGGCCTGTCCTCACAGAGATGATAACAATCAATTTTGTTGTTGTTGTTTTTATAGTTTCCTGTAAACACAGCATTGTGTTAAGAACTGTGTCCGTCCACAGGAAAACACTGAAATGCTGTGGTATATATGTCAGGCCTGTTAGTGGTGCTGTAACTCTGCCACAGACAAATACGAAAAACCAGAGAAGAAGACATGGAGCATGCACATAAAACATGTGTGATGTAAACAAATAAAGAACTACTAAATTGCTATGGTCAAAACACAGTGATATTATGAACGCATTTCAAAGACGAACATAGATTTCCCCCTCAACATTAACAACATGAGAAGTGCATGCAGTTTTAGGGAGAGGCGGGGCTATGAGATCAGCATTTCTGAAAATGTTTATAATTGTTGTAAACACAGAAACACAAGGGCATTGTGAGATTTATTCACTCTGGGACCGATTTACAAAACTGTGCGTTTTCAGGCTTCCACACTGTTAAACATTCAAACTTCTGTGGACTTGTCTCTGTGTGGACATCCCCTCAAATATTGAGGTTTTGTAATATTTTGTGAGTTTTGCCTTTGTATTGAAGGTCCCATGTTTCTGTATGTTTACCCATTTACATCATGTCCTGTGTGTCTATTAATAAGGAATTTTATGTAAGTGTAATAAAAAAAAAGGGGGTTACAAGCTGGGAATCAGACTTTAAAAACTGTCTCTACCTGTGATGAAAAGAAAACAAATGTAGGTGAAGGCTGTATAGTAGGGCTGGGTTTAAAAAATCTATTTCAGCGATTGTAATCGATTTCCCTTTAAATGGTTCATAGTAGATCCATAAAATTCAAAGATCGATCTTTTATCTTGGGTAGTTTTTTCTTCATTGGACATGCAGAGAAGCAGCCTGTGTGACAGCCCGGCTAGTCTCACATGATCTGCGTGATCAGCTTGATCAGCATTTAACACCTTGACGCTTTCCACTGAACAGAATCTCATGAGATGTTCAGTAAGCTGTCAAACAAACATGGCTGAAGTGTGTAGCACTGTAGGGGCACCACCAGTGAATTTGAAAGCTGATATTTGGACGCATTTCGGATTTAGCAAGCACAAAGGAAAGACAAGTAACATGGTATAATAGTAATATCGTAATATATAGAATATGCATTAATGTACATCATTAATATATGATTAATGTAACTGCTTTGGGTTCAGTTCTTAATGTAAAAACAATTTCTTATAATGTACCAGGTCAAAAGGTCACTTAAATTAAATTTAAATTTACAGCATTATTTTAAAGGTGCGATGAGGAGAATCTGTTTCCGGCGACATAAAGATTCTGCTACCCATGAGCATGCGCGGCGACTGTCGTAATGCTGCGTTCCAGTAACCTCGGAACTGGGAGTGACATCATCTCCGACTTATCGGCGTTCCAGTTGAAGTCGGAAAAAACATGCCGAGCTACCAGGCTATTGTTAGCTGTTGTTAGCACGCCCTGCGTTGTTTTTTGCAAATATCACATGAAGAATGTGATTGTCACTATGGCAGCATTTTCGTAAATATAAGTCTAACAATACCATGTATACAGCTGATCTAGAGCGACACACCCCAGTCAGAAGTGCAAATAAATTGATTATTACAGGAGCTAAATAACTGTTCACACTGGGGTGTTCCAGTTGCAGTTTCCTACTCGGAACTCGGAAATTCCTACTTCTGACTACAACTGGAACGCACCAAAAGACATGAAAATTTTTGGAAAACTCATTATGGTAGTTTTGTAGCCGGCTATATATCACTACTTACAGCCCGGTGCTCTAAGACGTGACCAAATAATATAAATTCGCTCTAGTTTTAATTGTCTTGTTCCTGAAGTTGAGTATCCAGGCCAGTCCAGCCCTGTCCAACCCGACCGGAAGGCTAAGGAATAGCATTTATACGTAGATAACCTATTTTGATGCTATAAAACTCATCTTAAAGTGTGTATTTCGATCAGGCATATATCTAAAAGTGAGACTTTTTTGTAATTACTTAGAAACTCCTCATAGCATCTTTAACTAAGATATCCCAGACTGAATCAATATCAAATCGAATCAAAAATCAAAGTGAGACCTTGTAATATTGAATCGAATTAATCCAGAAAATCTGAATTGATACCCAGCCCTAGTGTATAGTTATGACATTATAAACCCATGGAAGTAAAACACAGAGCGTTTAAATGGGCATTTTCTTGTCGAGGAAAAGAAAACTACTCCATTAACTAAGAGTTTAGTAAAAATGTTTGTTACAAGACTAGTACAAAAACAAAATATTGGGGGTTGTAATACATCCTGAACTGGATTAAGTCAAATGTGTACGAAAAGAGTCGCTGATTTTCTTTATTTAAACATAAAACTTCATTTTATTTCAAGAATCTCAACCTGCTTGATGAAAACAACATACTCTGTCTTTCAGCTTTGTTTTGCATCTTTAAGGAAGATGATCAAACTCAGTCGCTTAAGCACACCTTTAATGTCTGAACACATGCTAGTATGTGTGAGCAACAACAACCACCAAATGAAGCCAGTACACCTCCATATAGAGCCTCATCTATACTGCAGTCACTTTGTACTAAGGCTTACAGAGTCCTGCAATTGAGGATAACATCTATAAGTAAATAGGTAACACTGAAAACCTTCAATGATTTTTGGTTGTTAAATGTAACCAAAATAGAGCCAACTTCAATCCTGAAATAGCAGTGGGAATATAATCTTAAAAGCAGAATAAAAAACAAGTCGCTCTTCAAGTTTTTCTGTTTGATGTTAAAAACTGATTTTACCCTGAGCAGAACCCTCTGCTCTTTCATTATTAACACGATGGCAGGTTTCCATTGAAATTGGGACAAAAGCTCAGGTAATCAGAAAGTCTGGAAGTTTCTTAATCTACATGCTGTGAACTAAAGTCAAAAAAATTCTCTAAATCACAAAATAAATTGAACATTTAGCTTCATTCTGCAGTGCTTTTCACCCGACAGGCTGCTCTAAAACTGAAACGTTTCGGTCATGCAGCGGAGAACAGACTGTGATGCTGTTGGAGGATAAAGCCGTACCTTGTGAAGCTGCGAATGAAGCAGGAATGAGCGATGAAGAAGCCATGCACAGCACCGACAGAGAGAACAAAACAGGACTCAATCAAACAGCCCTCCCAAAAAACATGATGGATAAATGAAACAACCCAAAGCTGTTCTTTCATCTGCGTTTGATTTTGCTGCGAGTATTACCCGGGGCTCGAGGGGGGAACGCTTCAGTTGAACCTGCTCCTGCGGCGGCATCCTCCTCCTCCTCCAGCTCCAAGTTCTCCTCCTCACCTGGTGCGAGGATTTTCCTGACAAAGGGGGGAGACTCTGATTATGTTCTCTCCCGATAATATAGAGGAAAAAGAATATATGAATAATCCTGTGAGGGAATTGATTTTGAAGGAATGTGCTTGTAAGTGCTTCATGTGACCCTGTGATAGTGGTTTAAACAGACATTAGAAATACATAAATATAATAAGAGTCCTCAGAGGAGGTTTTGTTTTTTTCTGGCATTTGTTTGTTAATAGGAACTAAAAGTCAAACAGGCAACAGACCAACCAGTTAGATCAGTTAGATGGTGGTCTGAGTCCAGAAGCTGATCAATGAATTTTCTTAAGAGTTGTTGACAATGCGAGGCAGCCCAGTTTTCCACATTTGAGCTAAACCAGATCTCTGCGGATTTTGATGCCTCTTTCTGGGAACTCTGGTGGAAGCACAAGGGATAAAGCTGGGCATCCACTGTGCGATTTTTGGCCCTTATTCACACGATTTTTCACCTGTGTGACTATTTTGGGGATCGGGCTGAGTTTTGGCTCAATCATGCGTCTCACATCGTGAAGTATACACAAGGTAACGAGAAGCGATTAATACCTCATGACAACCTCCCGATAGATCTGATGAAAATCAAACCTGTTTAAAATCCTGGTCGCCCCTCGTGAGGCAGTGTCACACTACACATGCGCAAACGTAGATATGGAAGAGAAAACAAATGCACAAGACGGAGCAGCATGGAATCACAGCGGACCTGGACCCAATCACTGGAGGGTCGACTAGTTGAGCTGTGGCAGGCACAGCGGAGCCTATTTGGGCAATGCGTTTTTGTTTGTTATTCATTGGCATCTGTGAGCATCCGACCATTTTCCACTTCTTCTTCTACTACTACTTTTAACGTTGCATTTCCAGATACAAGAGTCTGACAAGTGTTTATGATATTATAAGTTCTTATAATACATCCATGCATGTTGTACATGGACGGACAGTCTGATCGCTCAGATTGCATCCGAGCATCGGGTCATATAGTGTGAGAAGAAGAATCCTGAGCTGTGAACTGTTAACCCCTGCAATTCACTCGTACAGTATGAGCAGCAGCTGAACGCCACAATCAAAAAAGTCGTACAGTGGAAGATTGTAAGTGGTAAGATTTTGGTGGTCACACAACTGTAGATGTGGATCCAGGAATGTTTTTTTTTTTTTTTTTTTCCTAAGTGTGTTTTTTGGGCATTTTTTGCCTTCATTGACAGGAGAGAGACAGTGGATAGGCTTGTGAAAGGGGGTGAGAGAGTAGGGGAAGACACTCTGCAAACTGGTCACAGGTGGGATTTGAACCTGGACCGGCAGAAGCATGTACATGGGGTGCCTGGTTGCTAACCACTCTGCCAAACCAGCACCCCAAAAATGACAAACTTGACCACTTGTCCAAACCACCCACACAATAAGAGGATCCAGGAATGTTTTTGAGGTTTTGTTAACAGTGTGAGGCCGTTTTCCACAACTTGCATAACAATGCTGGAAAATCCTTGGCTGAGATAAACGTGATACCTGCGAAAGACAATACAGTCCTGGTCCTGACGACTTTTTCTGTCATGATCACAACACCTGAATGCATCATCACTTATTGACCTGTCTCATTTCTAACGCTGCAGAGTTACTGTGAGGACTTTGAGTTCAGACTGTGTGCTCATGTAATCATTAAAGTAAAGTTAAACCTTCATTCTAAAGTGTCAATGGACAAAACAAATCCTCAAATAAGATGTGCTGGATATGTACCTGGAGGGCACTGGCTGGACGTCAAAGGGGAATTCTTTGTTGTAGGTCAGAATGTTCTGAATTACTGTTGACAGAAAATGAAAATTTAATGAGAAAATTCAGTGGATGCAGGATTATGCTTCATTAGGTTACATGACACTCACTGGTTTCCAGTTTCTTCAGTTCTTCTAACTTGAACTCCTCTGTTGACTGTGTGCACTACACAAAGACATAAACACGGCAAAATTCATAGTTTATACATTTATTCCAGTGATTTGAGCAAAATGTGGCCTAATTTTCACAGCTTCCTCAACAGTCTGCAGCTCTTTCATAGTGCAATTTCAGTTTGATTTAGTTAAACATCATTAATCTTAAAGGGATACACCAACATTTTTTTGTTTTCGTGCCTTGCCTCTCTTCCCAAGTCCATGAAAAAAAGATAGATGCCATTCTTTTCACTGTGTATGCAGCAACAATGAAGAGACAGGCACAGCTTGCCCACCAACTGTTAGCTCAGCTCAGCTCAAATACTGGGGCTTAACGGCTATAGCTAACTCTACAGCAACTCTAATGGCCCTTTTCCACTAGCCCTACTCTACTCTACTCGACTCTACCCGGCTCTACTTTACTCGCCTTGTGCTGCTTTTCCATTAGCCCCAGTCACATGCCCAGCAGGGTTGCTTTAAACAGCTGAGCGGCACTGCGGTGACATCAATTTGAGCGCAACACTACAATCTGTGGCTTTTTGTCACAAACAAGTAAAAAAGGAAAGCAGAAGAAGGCTGCAGGTGGCAAGAAGAAATACCCCTTGAGAAGCACATGAGAGTTTTGGAAGCTATACAACAGAATGAAGCCGAGGACGAGAGCAATCGAGCTGCAAAGAAAAGACGTATGAGGGTTAGCTAATGGTAGCTACTGCTAGCATGCTAGGTCGTGGTGCTCATGACTCATCGATGACGACAGTGTCTGACCAATCAGTAGCCGGCAGTGGGTGACGTCATCTTTTAGTAACGACTCAGCTCACTTGGAACCAGAGCGGAGTAGGTACTTAAACTAGCTTGTTTTAGGAGGTACCAGGCTAGTGGAAACACGCCGCAAATCGAGTAGGGCCGAGGCGTGCTAGTGGAAAAGGGCCATAACAGTCCTGTGTGCTTGTTATAAGATGTTTTTTGCAGCATTGTATTGCATTATCTATTTTTCAACTAAGATTAGCACATTATGTAATTTTCTAGAGTTGCTTTAGAGTTTGTCAGATGACTGTTGGCAGAGGCAGGCTTACAGTACCCACTGGCTTCCACTGTTTGAGCTAAGCTAACTAGCGGTGGGCAAGCTCTGCTCGTCTCTTCCTTGCTACTGCAGGCACAGTCGAAATAATGGTGTCTAACTGCTTGTCATGGACTCGGGAGAGAGGCAAGCCATAAAACAAAAAAGTGTCATCCCTTTAGTTTGAGCTGTGTTCAAAAACAGCTGACCTGTACCGTCAATCTTTCCTGGTATCATTATACTGAAAGACACACCACCTGTATAAACTGGGCTTGACTTTTAAACTTATTCTTATCCTCATGCTTCATTTTTATTAGGTCAGGTAGTTTTTTCAGGGCCCCATCTTTAAGTCAGTGTTCTCCCATGGAAGACAAATCACTTATAAAACTAACATGCAGGATATTGTACATTAATGAACATCTTGTAATATTTCTGACATACTGGCACCAACCTGCAGACTGGCACTCCTCATCTCCAGACATGTTGCAATTTTTCCTAAAGTTTTCTAAAAAAGAGATAAAAAAAAAACTGCTGTTGGTGAAAACTAAAACAGACCAAACTTGAGTCCAGAGGTTAAACAAAGGTGTAATGATTACCTTCTGCTCCTCGGAGAAGTCTGATGAGTTTGCTGACTGGACCTCTTTCTGCAGCTGCCTCGCTAAACTAAACAACAGAACGAAATAAAATGTGTTAAAACTCTAAATATACACCAGAAGGGCCCAGAGCAAACATGAGGCCCTTCCCAATTCAACCACAAGAAATCAGAACATATGCACAAAATACTTCAAAGCTTTTTGATGGACGAAGAACAGAAATGCAGTTATCCTCAAACTCTGACCGTAACTCACTTCATGCTTGTCTTAAAATTGTCAAGTTAAGTATTTTTAACAGTTTAAAAAGTGTCAGGAGCATTGCTCCTGCATTTTGTAACTGTATAGAAAGGAAACAATATTTTTCTTATTCAACTTTGCTTTGGGTGGAAAGGTGGTGCAGCAGGTGGTGCAGCAGGTAATGCATGTGGCTCACAGAAAGGTTGCTCGATCCCTGTGATGGTCAGGGCCTTTCTGTGTGGAGAATGCATTTCTCCTTGTGCATGTGTGGATTTCCTCCAGGCACTCTGGCTTCCTCCCACAGACCAAAAACATAACATACTTGAATTTTCCCCGACTATATTTAAAAATCACTGTTGGGGGGCAAGCTGGAAGTCTTACTTCCCATGGAAAGGTTGCAACAAGTCAGAGGGTGGAAGAATTTTGGACGTTATTTTGACCTTGATTTTTCTTAAACTTTTGGTTCCAGTTAAAAATCTCTTTATTACATTTCATACTTTCAAATAAAATGAAACTTGTCTTCCATTTTTGAATAATTTGTTAACATTTTTCTTTTAGAAGCCATTTGAAGAGTCTATTTTTTTCTTAAGTTGGCATTATTTCAAATAATTGTGGTTGCACCTTTTAGTTTTCCACTAGACTTTTTTTTTAAAGATTGTGATAGTCAGAAAATTAAAGCCTCTGGTAACATGACTTGAAATTTCTAGCATGTTATTAAATATCAGATGTCATGGGGTGCTGGTTTGGCGTAGTGGTTAGCACCCCATGTACTTGCTTCTGCCGGTCCAGGTTCAAATCCAGCCAGTGACCAGTTTGCAGAGTGTCTTCCCCTCCTCTTTCTCCCCCTTTCACAAGCCTATCCACTGTCTCTCTCCTATCAATAGAAGGCACAAAATGCCCAAAAAATACATAAAAAAATAAAAAATAAAATGTCATTGGATTTGGCGTGTATTTAATTGGATTAGTTTTTTATGTTGTAATAAATGATTTTCTACAGCCCACCCACCTCGCATCCAACATGCTCAGAAATTTAACTTCTGTTATTTTGCAAACTATGCAAAGATCAGCCCAAAGAGTTTTAGCAGCTAAGTGTATTTATGACCATAAATATCATAGGAAGACAGTTTTGGGTGATTTGTGTTCCCAGAGGTTTTCAAATCAAAGAAACATCATTTAAAAAAAAAAAAGTACAGAAATGATTAGAACATTCGGAAAAATGAGCTGAACTGCAGGCATGCGCACTACCTGCTGCACCACCACGCTACCCAATTTCCCAACATCACTTATCCACCTTAAAAGGGATACAGCAACTTTTTTTTGGAGTTTTCGTGTCTTGCCTCTTTCCCGGGACAATGAAAAGCAGATAGACACCATTCTCTCAACTGTACGTGCAGTTATAAAGGACAAGGCAGAGCTCACCCACCGCTAATTAGCTTGGCTTAAACACTGGGAGTCAATGGGAAGTGTTAGCCTGCCTCTGTCTGCAGTCATCAAATGAACTCTTCAGCATCTCTAAACTATCCTGTGTGCTTGTTTTGACTTGTTTTTTTAACCGTGTTATGTTACATTTTTTATTTTTAGACTAGGGTTATTTCAAAAGAAATACATACAAAAGAGATGCATACAAAACTAAACTGCACAAGCCACTGAAGTGCTTGTTGACCTACTTAGAAGCACTTCAGCACTTCATGGACGCGGGAGTGAGGCAAGACACCAAAAAAAGAGACAGTAGCAAATGGGATCGACAAGCAGTCATTGAAAAATAGAATAGAATAGTACAATATGCCCTTTACTGACATTATACTTAATGAGCATCAATGTTCATTTTGACAGCATTTTTTCATTTAGATTTAGTTATAATCTTTTGTCTATAATGTCTTTTAGTTTTAGTCATAATTAAGTCATCTAAAGTGTTTTAATTTTAGTCTAGTTTTAGCTGATGAAGTTTACTGTTAATTTAGTCAACTAAAATATGAAGTGGATAAAATAAAAATATATAATAACCTTTTACTGAATGCTAGTAGTTTGAATGTATAAATTAACATTGACAAATTCAACTTTGAAACTGAAATTGATGAAACTAGGTCTGACTGGATTAAGTCTGTAAAACATTTAAGTATAATTGGAAAAATGTGGTTTTATTTTTTTGTCCAGGTGCACTTTTTTATTAGTTACAGTGCAGTTCTCATCAGGGGGAGAAAGGTTGTTGACGAAAACTCTGACAAAATAATTAGTCAACAACATTAAAACAAATAAAAGCTTCTCCTTTTTCAGTGCAAACAGTTTTATGTAAAGTATAAGGTCTGAAAGATATAAAAGATAAAATCCTACAGAAGAGTACAGTTGACTTTAAAGGTGCTATGAGGAGAATCTATTACCGGCGAAATAAAGACTCTGCTACCCATGAGCACGCGCGGCGACTGTCATAATGCTGCGTTCTAGTAACCTCGGAAATGGGAGTGACATCATCTCCGACTTATCGGTGTTCCAGTTGAAGTCAGAAAAAGCATGCCGATCTACCAGGCTATTGTTAGCTGTTGTTAGCACGCCCTGCGTTGTTGTTCACAAATATCACATGAAGAATGTGATTATCACTATGGCAGCATTTTTGTAAATATAAGTCTAACCATACGATGTACACAGCGGATCTAGAGCGACACACCCCAGTCAGAAGTGCAAATAAATGGATTATTACAGGAGCTAAATAACTGTTCACACTGGGGGTATCCATCTTTGATTGTCAACTCGGGGGTGGCGAGGTTTCATCGAGTTCCCAGTAGGAAATTCAGACTTCGGGGAACGTTCTAGTTGCAGTTTCCTGCTCAGAACCCGGAAATTCCTACTTCTGACTACAAAAGACGTGACTGAAGCCAAAGCATGTGCTTGTTGTGATCAATGTAGCTCGGACCTTCCTCAGAACTCTGCATTGCTTTACAACTTCTTTTCTCAACAACTTACAGGATGCAAAGCGACGAGGTAATGTAAGTCTTTCTGGTTACGTAGTGGTAGTTTTTAATGTGTGACAACAAGCAATTTTTGGAAAACTTAGAATCATAGTTTTGTAGCCGGCTATATATCTCTAGTTACAGCCCGGTGCTCTAAGACGTGTAATATTAATAATAAAATAATATAAATTTGCTCTAGTTTTAATTGTCTTGTTCCTGAAGTTGAGTATCCAGGCCAGTCCAGCCCTGTCCGACCCGACCGGAAGGTGAAGGAATAGCATTTATAGATAACCTATTTTGATGCTATAAAACTCATCTTAAAGTGTGTATTTCGATCAGGCATACATCTAAAAGTGACTTTTTTGTAATTACTTGGAAATTCCTCACAGTCCCTTTAAATACAAATATGAGAGAAGGAAAGGGATAAATATTAGGCATACATAAAAGAAATAAAATATCAATCCCTATTGCTGTTTAAGAGAGGTTTGATCCATGAAAACTGTTTTAAATGATAACCTCATATTTGATGAAGCCCCTGTTAATAACCCCCTCCCCTAAAGGGACTGCCTATTGGGATTAAGTGTGTTTCTGCGCCCCCCTGCGGTCAACAAAATAAAGAGTCAGGGTCTAAATTCAACATAATAACTGCGATTCCAGATTAAAGATTAATTAACTGAGAAAACAGACGAGATGTTTAAAAACGAGTGAAGTCGGAGATTGAGCAGGAAAAGCGGAAACATTCCTGCGCGCACAGATGAAAACCCACCCATAACAATGAGAGGGTGCGGCTGACTATTTCTCAATACTCTCAGGAATATTGGCCCATTTCTGCTCCGCATGACACAGAATGAAACAAAACTGCGCGGATTTCCGGATGGTTTCCACCGACACATGAAATGACTCCCCCTGATATCTGAGGCATGCGTACGGATGGAGCTGCTGGAGGGATGCAACAAGCACCCAGCAGCCACCCTGCTCCCTCTGCACCCACTGCCACATCACGTCATGGATGGGTAGGGTTTGTTTACTGCTGAGGGAGATGACTGACAGCTCAGGAGGCGAGAACTTCTTGTGGAGCCTCCTGCAGCCGCTGGATTCTGCACAAACCCTGCAGACTTCATGGAGTGAAAATGAAAGAAAATGAAAGAGGAGGAGGAGGAAGCTCGCTCCTCCGAGGATGGAGGGATGGACTGACACACATGTTGAACGCTACTTACATTTGGTACTCATCTATCGCCTCCACTAATTGTCCCCACGAGTCAAAGTCCGTGCCTTTCCTAAAACTGGCGTGCCATTTCTGGATAGTCTTATTGACATCGGACATGTTGGCGGGGCGGGTACTCGCGGAGCTCTCAGGGCAGCATAGCCGACGGGGAGACTCATCTACGGGGGCTTCGGCGGCGGCGTCAGCCCGGTTCTCTGCTGTCCACGGCCGCACACATACGCCAGTGACACCCCGACCAAGCCCTTTCTGCCTGCTCACCCGACACCGCGCATCCGCAGCACACCGGAAGTCCCGCCCGTGGAGCTGAGGGTGAGTGCGATTTGAGGTAGGGGGTCGCACGAGTGGGCGGGGTGAAGTAAATAAACAGTAACAAAGTAAAGTTGTATTTTATGTAACGGCGCAGTTACGTTTATGGCAACATGATATGACTGATTTCACTTTTACCTGTTTAAAAATGGTTTGACAATTTATTTTGATTAAACTACTTTCTATTTTTTTTTATTGTTATTAGATTACGTTAGGCTACATCAGATTAAAGATCTTTATAATCCCTAGGTAAGACTCCTCTATGGAAATTAAGATTTCAGTAGCACTGCATAGTACAAGAGTATAAAAGAACAAGGATACCAAAAAGTAAAAACAACTTGCCAATATAAATGAAAAGAACATAAATAAATCTAAATACCAAATAATTAAAAATAAAAAAAATGGCTACTGCCCCTTCCCTTCCTCTGTCTTCCTGTTACTCCTCCTCCCCCCAAGTGAGGAGTTGTACAGTCTGATGGCCTGAGGAAGTTTCTTAGTTTGTTGGCTCTGAACTTGTGAAGGAGTAGTCTCAGGCTTAACAGGCTCCTCTGGTTTGCAGGCTCCTCTTTTATGCCACCGTCCCCAGAGTCCAGCTTCATGCCGACCGAGGTTTTAAAATAATGTAATGTTGAATGATAATTGCTTATACACACTATGTTTTTCCAATGACATCTATATAAGACTGTCAGGAACAAACATATCTCATTTTTTTGTTTTTTATGTTTTCCCTAAAACTGCTTTCGGCCATTGTCCTTGTTGGTGAATGGGTTTTATACACTTTTAATCAAATGCAGTGTACATGCAAATAATTTGTAATCCTTGAGCTAAATCCGGCATATTTACAGCATTGTTGCCTGTTCATTAATAAACATTGTCCCATTCAAATAAAGAAATAAATGAAATGAAATGAAGGATCATACAATATCCATTCATCCGTTAATAGAGAATCCATCTAATTTCCTAAAAAGTAGCTATTTTAGAGATTTTGTAGCAGACAGCAGCAATGTGTATTCTTATTTAACTACTTTTACTAATTTATAGTTTTCACTCCTGGTTTATTTACCTTGGGTTTTGGTGGTTTATTTTATATGTTCAATAGCTTTTTCTAGTTCTGTTTAGCTTTTCTTCTTTTTTTTATACTTACTTAACCAGAAGCATTTCCATTAAGATACAAAACAATCTTTTACCAGGGAGTCCTGTCTTGGCCAGGACTGTGTGCTTTTAAAGTCATAATTTCTCTGCTTTACAAACCCCTTTGTTTGTTTGTTTATTTCATAAGAAAAAAATATTTCCTTTTAATCTTTGTAGAATTATCGTTTCGAATAGAAGTTTGCTATTTCCATTTTTCTTTTTTCTTATAAAACAAATCTAGAGGGGGAACTGACAGTATGTTATAATTTAAAGAATGCTCCAAATCCAAACAACAACACACACCTCCACAAAAATAGGGTTAGAGAATAAATCCATGGACTCATGATTAATGATTTAAACAAAAACTCATTAACTGTCACTCCCAAAACAACATTGCTTGAATGTCTCTGTTTCATCTTTTTAATTTCTTTAATTTTTGGAGGAAATTCAAAGTAAAAAAAATCACATCCCCTGTCTATTATAAAATAAAATAAAAAACCGTAAATTTATGACAAACGCGGTTTTGACTTTAGAGCATAATACGAAGGCGATGCGTTTGATAGGTTTTGATTTATTGGCGCTTTTATTTTGAAACAAGCAGCGCTACTTCCGGTCACTGGTGTCTCCAGCTACACGTTAGCTCCGTTGGCTCTGAACAGTAGCCATGTATTTGTTGTGTTAGCCGCAGACGGAATGAAATAAAATGGAGACCGTAAAGACGGACTCTTCAGCGGCTGAAGAGGATGAATGTGCGGACTCTGAAGTTTTATGTCTGATGAGAGTCGGAAAAACCTCCGACTGGCTCCGTCTTCACGACAACACTCAGGTGCAGTCTGCTAATGCTATCGAACTAGCTCAGTTAGCCTTAAACCCTTTAACTTTATCAAGTTCAGCACAAAGTCGTAGTTTTCACATAGACGCAGTCCTCTGAAACAGTCCACTGTGCATTAGCACACAGATATTGCAGAGTGTGAGTTTAGAGAGTCTGAGTAGTCTCTCCTCTGCTAACAGTCTGTTGACGTGTTGGTGTTTGACTCTGCAGATCTCCATCGGACGAGGTGTGGATGTCACCTACCAGCTCCTGTCATCAACCTGCCCTCTGATGATCTCCAGGCTACACTGCACTTTCAAACAGAGGGAGGATGGACAGTGGACAGTGACGGACAGAAAGGTACCAGCAACTCTGGATGAAGTCTGGGGACTGTCATTGTGTGTTTCTGTTGCCTCCATTAACCCGCCATTAAAATGATAACTAATTCAGAAAGCAAAACTGACATCTAAAACCAGTGAGATGCTCTACAGTCTCTTATATGTGTATGCAAGAGAGTGGAGTTACAGGCACTGAGTGGCAAGAAGCTCAGACTGACAACAGGAACTAGAAAGCACCCAGGAAGCGCAAACCTCCACCAAGGTAGTTCACATATGGGCTTTACATCTCTAAGCAGCAATAGTCCCATGATAAAGTTACCATGACAATGTGATTCATTGACCCTGAAAACCAGCACCAAACACCCAGATTTATGTTATGATTATTAGTTAGACAGTTATTGAGCAAAAACGATTGTTTCCGGATTACCATAGAGGTGGGCGATATGGCAAAAATATCATATCATGATTTTTTTTAAAAATAAAATCATGATCATGATTTTATCACAATTCCTTTTTACGTTGATTTTTCTCGACTAATTTGCATGTTTGACCATTTTTTCCCTATGTTTAACATATAAAACTAGTAAAACCCGAAAAGAAAAATAATGACTTTTTTTTTTTTTGAACTATATTTTTTATTAAGCATAAAAAATCACAATACAAAACAAAATGCAAAACAAAACATTCCTTGACAACAACACATAATACATATGACAGTCCATAGATAAAGAAAAGGGTCTCTTTTCACCCTGCTGGGGCCAGGAAATTTCATTGACATCAGTAATTGAAAATTAAATGAGTGGGCAATTATGACAGTACAGCATAGTGTGGGTTTCCCTTCAATTAAAGAGGTATCTTGTTAAAGGTAGCCACCTCCTCTTAAAAATCTCAGTCTTTAATTGTAATTGGGCAGTTAAAACCTCCATTCCATACACCTCCCTCAACTTCTGTTTCCACTGTGTCACTGTAGGTGCCTGTGGGTTCATCCAATTTATTGTCACCATCTTCCTTAGATCTAGAAGAAACTGACTTGGGGTGAATGGTAAATCAATCCCCATAACTTTATCTATCTCTCTCTTTATCCCATTCCAGAAAGAAAGCATCATTGGGCAGTCCCAAAATATGTGCGAGTGGTCGCCGACCATTCCACATTTTCTCCAGCAGTACATAGCAGTTGGATTATCTATAAATTTGGCAACCACCGAAGGTGTCTTAAAAAACCTTGTAAAATAATGACAATTTAAGCCAAAGAAACTTTCTGAACGGGTTTTAATTTAAACAGTGCAGTTTTTATAAAAAAATGTGCAATAAATGTAAACATAAAAGGTAATGAACAATAATAAAGTGCACTTTTGTAACATAAAAACTAAACCCACTAAATACCTTATTGAAAAGGGTCAAATATAAATGCAAACTTAAGTAACTGGTTATCCCTTAAAGTGCAACAATTTAGAACAAATGTTATCTAACTGCAGTGTCTATAACCTGAGTGAATAATACAGCTGCTTTAGAACAGATTTTTGTTCAGACATCTTCAAGCTTTTATCTCCTTTTCTCTTTCCGCCATGGCTTCACGCTACATAACCAAACAGGACATCCCACCATGCACTGCGCGTAATGTGCTACATCTCTGCACCCACACAGACGATCTGACGATCTTTCTGCTTTATGAGATCCTCCCCACATTATAATCCTTAACGATTCAATACTGTCAGATCGCACACCCCTAGATTACCGTGATCCGGATTACTTCCAAATGTAATCATTTTTAAGTTGTGCCATTACCAACATCACATTAAAATTTCAGCAAAATCCATCCAGTAGTTTTTGCATAATCTTGCCAACAAACAAACATCCACCAAAGAAAACAAAACCTCCTTGGGGGAGGTAATCAGAAGGTAGTAACTGGTCAAATACTGCAACTCAATTGAAAAGTTTTTGTTATTGTTTTGTGATAATGCTCACCAAAGGCAGTGTAGATCCCCATGTTTATGTTGAGTATGTTATGTTTGGAGTATGGATGCAATTTATTAGATTTTTGCTGATACTTGGTCAGCTGATATTTAAATGCACATTAGCTGATATTAGTTCTGATCTTTTAGAGCATCTAATTAACAGAAATTTCTATTTCAAAGTGTATTTGTGTTAGAGGCAGATGTGATAAAGAAGTGAATGTTTTATGTCGTAATTCGCTATATTTGATTTGTCAAAGAGGACGATCTTTAATGACAAGGCTCTAAGGACATAGGGTTATATTTCCATGAATGTTGCCTTCATAAAACCAAGAGAAGTCGGATTACAGCAGGGGTGTCCAAACTATGGCCCAGGGGCCAAATGTGGCCCACTGACCATTTTGAATTGGCCCATGAAACAGTGGAATGAATAAAGACATTTTGATTATTGCTGCAATACCATCAATCATGCTCATTTTCTGCCAAATGTACTTTGTCAAAAGGTCCCACTTACAAAGTATTTTGCAATATTCGTCTTTAAGCACCAACATTCTTGCAGTTTTCTCTTGTTTTGTGTCTGACAGTGAAGATTAGTTTTTAGTGTCTCCCACCTCTGCTTCTCAAAAGGTCATTCTCTCCCCGAATAGGTGTGAATCCAGTGAGAGCCCGGGGTTACAAGGCCCCCTTGACAGGTGATAACCTACACTGTAAAAAGGTTATTGCAAGTTTTACAGTAACTTTCTGGCAACAAGATGCCAGTAAGTTTCTGTAAATGTCTTTTTAGTAGCATTAAAAATAGCTTTGGTCTGTACTTTCTAAAATAGTTTTACTGCTATATTTTTTAATCAAGATATCATGACTGTCTTTTAATTTCTAGCATAAGTACTGTACTGTAGTATCCTTACTGTTTTTTCATTTACAGTATATTACCATATTTTAATCTACAACTTTTAAAATGTATTTTAAATTACAGTGAACTGTATTTAAATTTATCATGTATTAGAAAGATATCCCTATTTAAAAAATAATGAAATATACATCAGTTTTATCAAATCATTTTTTTTTTACAAAACATTTGTTTCACCCAAAAATGTGAAACATTTGCTAAAAGATATCTTGCCTGCTGTTGGTCAATTTCCTGGTGAAAAATGTTAATTTACTCTTGATCTATTACCCTTTTCAGTAACTTAGTGTATAGACATTTTACAGTAACTGTAAGGTTTTTTTTGTTTTTTTTTAAATAGTGTTACTTTGGCCATTTAGCATGTTTTCCCATTATGTTTTGAAAATTACAGTAATTTACTGTATAGATTTTTTTTTCAGTAGGTAGCTGTAAATATTACAGTTAATTACTGCTACATTTACAAAAATCATTTACAGTGTACCTATAAACCCTAAAACTTTAACCGAAATACACTAAAAGTGAGGGGCAGCAAGCGGCCCAGTTGTCCGTGAATTCCTCTTCTTGCGGCCCTTGATGTAAAAAGTTCGGACACCCCTGGATTACAGCAACTGGTTTCAAAAATAATGGTAAAAAAACCTTTTAGTTCCATAGATTTTACCACAGAAGGATATACATTGATCTCATTTCAGATATATGCAAAGTCACACAGATATAGAGTTATAGTTAATACAGGACCTCATTCTATGATATATGCATATATATTTTGCATTATGAACATAACTCTATTGTTTCAAAGGTTTATTCAGTCTTTTTTAAATGTAAATGTGACTTGAGTCTACAATTTCTGTGTTGTACATCAAGAGGATTAGTTAAACCTTCTAAAAATGAATAAGAACACTTAACTTTTTCAGTGAATTAAAGCACTTCTCTGTTTCTTAACATAAGACATTGCTCTCTGCCACTCAGCAGGTCATTCTGGAACACAAAATATGACGTCAGAACAAACCCTCTAAATCTGTCCCCTTAAATTTCTCAGAAATGTCAGGTTCTCTGCCTGTGAAATTTGTTTGAGTGTCTTGTTTGCAGTTGTTTGCGTGGTCTGTTAACACACAGGCTCTGGAGTACTGTACAAGACCGAAGTCTGTTGCTTCCTCTCAGAACAGGAAGTTTTCCTTTAAGCATCTCACCCATTAGATCAGGATTTTTCCTGAGGTTCATGAGGAAAATTGAGGAAGACGGAGGGAGCTGGTTGGGTAAAATTCAGGGTGAGTTCTTGGTAAAAAAATATTGGCCACAAAAACCCTGGAGATTTTTATGCTTTTTTGGAATGTTGTCGGGCCTCTCTGCCTAAAATTGTTCCAAGTTGTTTCACACTATAGAAAAAAAAACAGCTTCTCAGGCAAGGGAGGTGAAAATACTGCAAGGATCAACTGGAAAATTCAGAGGGAAGTTTAAAAAAAAAAAAAAAAAAAAAAAAATTCCTCAAACTCAACAGTTCCAAAACAGACATCCTCATCATAGGTCCACATTCCCTCACCTCCGCAGCCAAAGATTTCCACCTCACCTTCAACAGCACCACCCTATCACCCTCACCCTACTGCCGTAACCTTGGAGTCATCTTGGACAGTTCCCTCAATTTCAACCATCACATAAGATCTGTAACAAAAACAGCTTTCCGCCACCTCAAAAATATTGCCCGCCTCCGCCCCTCTCTCTCCTTCCCTGCAGCTGAAACCCTTATCCACGCCTTCATCACCTCACGCATTGACTACTGCAATAGCATCCTTTACGGCTCACCATCCACCCTCCTCAACAAACTTAAGTACATCCAGAACTCCGCCGCCCGCCTCCTCACTCACACCCGTTCTCGAGAGCACATCACCCCCGTCCTTCACAACCTGCACTGGCTCCCCATCCCATTCCGCATCACCTTCAAAATCCTTCTTCTTACGTACAAAGCCCTCCATAACCGGGCCCCCCCCTACCTCACTGACATGCTCCACCCCTACATCCCTCCACGTCCCCTCCGCTCCTCAGATTCTAACCTCTTCACCGTCCCTAGAACCAAGCACCGAACCTGGGGGGACAGAGCCTTTTCAGTTGCCGCCCCCTCTCTCTGGAACTCACTCCCACGACACATCCGTGACTCTGTTGACCTCACCACCTTCAAAACCAGATTAAAAACACACCTCTTCTGCACTGCCTTCAACCCATAATCCTGTCTTGTCTTGTCCCTTGTTAATTGCACTAATGTTTTTACCTTGCACTGTCACCATTCTGCTTTTACCTGTTATCTATTGTACACTTGTTTTTACCTGCACTTTAACATTTTAATGTAAAGCGACTTTGAGTTTTTGAAAAGTGCTCTATAAATAAAATTTATTATTATTATTATTGATTTGCAGCTCATGGAGAGGAATAATCCAGACATTTTCAAGTTTTCTGCAGGTGTTAGTAGTGCTAATGTGGCTAGCAGGAAGATTCTGGGTAAATACTAGGGCTGAACGATTTGAGAAAATAATCTAATTGCGATTTTTTTCCCCCCAATATTGCAATTTACTCTGCAATTGTTTTAATGTTCCTCATCTTATGTAGTCTTAAACAAACATAAGCAGTAGATCTTTTTTATAATGAAACCAATATGACATTAAATTAATCTAAGGATCAAAGATTCAAGAAAAAGTGGAGAAGTGGAGAACAGAAGGAAAATGGTATGAAATTGTAAAAACTGGGTAAAAATGGTATGAAAGCGGAAAAAGGTTAATAAATAGGTGCAAAATAGGTGTGAAATTGAAAAAAATGGGGGAAAATTGCCAAAAAAAATCCAAAAGTGGCTTAGGAAAATTATGGCAGCAAAATTGGGAATTAAATTTGAAATTAAATTTCAAAAACCATGTAAAAATTCCAAAAATGGTTCTGACAGTGGCCAAAAAAAGATGAATGGGGGCATAATAGGCATAAAGTTGTAAAAACAGTGTCAAAAAACGTAAAAATGGTCCAAAAGTGGAAAAGAAGTGTATCAATAGAGGTAAAAAAAAAAGGCATGAAATTTTGCAAAAAACTACATCACAATGCCAAAATGTTCAACACATTTTGGGCTAAAAATATTGAACCTTCTGCAATTAGAAAATTGCAACAAGCAATATTGCGATTTAATCTAATTTGCAATTAATTGTTCAGCCCTGGTAAATACTACGTTCCAAACACGTTGACGTTTGTTTTCACACGAGCAGCAACCCTGGAAAAGTTATGTACATAACATTTCAGGACGTGCTCTCACAAAGTTTCCAGAGTTTCTTCCTCACACTCATCTCTCACAGCACAGGAAGTTTTTTCTGTCAGGCAAGGGAAGGACACTGAGTAGAACTTTGTAGTGAGAGAAAAAGTCTATGTGCCATAGGTTAAAAAAAAAAAAGATAAAATGCTCACCCCAAAATTTCTGGAAATCTGAAAGAAAATTCGCAGTGTGGGAGGACTTAAGCAGAGGGAGAGTGATTGTTTTCCCAACTTATATTCATCCCAAAATGTACCAGTGACAAGGGTTGTCAGGATGTTGTAACTTTAACTTTGGACTAAACAAAAGAGGAAGAAATGAAACAGTAATATTCTGTTTCAATAATGCTGAGGTCAGACTAAAAGATTTATGCACAGTTACATCCTGCCAGTGCTGTGAGGTTTTGGGATATGTCAGCCACAAAAATCTCTTTTCATTTTGTGAAGTGTGTCATAATGACGAGCAGCATCAGATCAGTCTGGGATGCCTCACGACTCCATGACAGAAAGTCTAGCAGGTTTGATTTTTGTCCTCCTACGATTTCCTCCCTCACATTAGAGACATCGACCAGTGAGAGCACAGATGCAAACAGATCAAAGTTGATGCCTCGAGAGCAACAGGACTGTTTAAGCTCTAAAATCAACATCTGGGCCTTTATGATGTGTTGTAGAGGAGCAACCACCAGGCTGTAAAAAGAGAAATTAAAGAAACAGCAGAGGAACCTCAGCACCTTAGTAAGACTGCTTACATTTATCACCAAGGTAACATATGATTCATCATAACTGTGGTAAAGACAAACAGGAGGACAGCAGTCTAGTCTGTTTGCTGTCCAGTGTCAGCCCTCTTCCTTCCAGTGTCATCACGTCAGTTGCTAAATGCAGGCTGTTTTCGTCGTCTAGTGTCTCATACGTGTTGGACTAGACGTAGCACAGCTTCATTTCTCTTTATTAATCTGACATGAACTGTTATAACCACACAAAAAAGTCGTAGTCTGAGCTCGGCTAAACACAACCCTTAGGATAAAGTCCCATGTTGTCATTTCTTGTTTGTAATTCTCATAAATTGAAAAAAAAAAAAACTCCTGGTCACTGTCTCAACTGCACCCATAAGTTTACAAAGTTTCCTTAAAGAGACCTTGCCAGAACTCTACATATATTCATATTTGAATAATGTGACTGTAGTTTCTTTTAAAAGGTCGGATACTAATCGATGATCACTTAACAATAGGGATTCTGTTGTTCTACAAGATGTTTTAAGGGCATAATATTTTTAAAATATGAATGTATGTTTTACATCAACACACTGTCTCACTGGACACCAGGTCAGGTGACCACTGCAGTAGACACTTAGCTGTGAGTGTTAAAATAGACTTGAATGTGTCCAATTAATGCCATACAGCAAAAAAAGCAAGAAAACGCAACTTTTCTTCTTGTGATTATTACTTCTCCAAAGAATTGGAAATATATTTTAGGTTTATTATTTCTCCCTTCAACAAGACAAATCTGTATTCTAATGAATGTTGTCAGAAAGCCTGGTTACTTACCTTTAAGGTGCTTTCACACCAAACACAACTTGACAAGCGAGGTCGATTGACAGGCCAAGATCTCTCGCTTAATGATGTCACGCCAGTTCGAGTTTCACTGCGATCGTATTATATCATATAATAGGATGTATTACCTGACATTATTTCAATTGTGTCCTTTTCACTCACCTACCAACTACAAAACACTGCAGCTGATGACCCTGCCGCAGCATCATCTGTCATCAGCGACTCAATTAGGGAGTTCTCTGTGGTCCTGTCTAGGCAGAACTAATGCACTCGCCACACAACCACACAACTTGGCGGAAAAGTTCAATTTTTTCAACTTTGGCAACCGGGGGTGCAATGTGCCACCATGTTAGTGCAAACAAGTCGCCCAGTTCACATCTGTTGCATCGCCAGTTGGCCCTGCCACATCACGGCTTGACATTGACTTTACATGGAAAGGTGCTGCCCAGGTCGCCCAAGTCACGTTTGGTGTGAACACACATTTTCATCAAGGTAAAACTCTTAAGGAACAACAGATAAATGTGTTTTTAGTGCCCTCAAAATATGCCAAAATCCCCTAATGTGTTCTGGATGGCAGCATTACTGTATGACCTCGCTGGTACCAATTACAAACTCAGGATCTAGTTCCCAGACTAAAGTCAAGGACGGACCATAAAGTGGGTGTCTCAGGTAGATAACAGTCCCACAAAGTCTGATTCCTCACCCTTGCTTCACTCAGGAGCTGTAGGCTTTCTTTCAGGTGAAGAGGGGATTTTGGCACTTTTCTGGGAGCTGCTACCCACACATTTAGCCGTGGTGTTCATTCCACGAATAAGCAGCACAGCTAAATGGAAGGGTGAAGAATTAGGCTTTCCAGTGAAATAAAATTATGAAAGAGAAGAAATGATCAACACAGAGAATGTTTCAAAACCATTTTTAAGGAATTTACATTGTTTGTGTACAGTAAGCTCTCCTTTTTTATCCAAAGACATTGATTTTTTCATTTTTACCTTTAAGTCGGGGCTGGGGATGTGTACTTGATTGTTACTGACGTCTGCAGCTGAGAACACATCTTTGCCTTTTGCCCTCAGAGTCTGAACGGCGTTTGGGTGAACGGAAACCGAATACCTGCTGAAGAATCCCATCAGCTGAGGCTCGGGGACTCAATTCAACTCGGAGTCCCTGTAGTCGGAAACAAAGCCGAGTTCGACTACATCCTGGTCCAGCGGCCCCTCAAAGACATTAAAGTCTACCTGACAAAGGGACAGAAAGAGGGCGCCAGGGCAGCTCACTTACTCAAGAAGCCCAAAAGGAAACTGAATGTGGAGGAAGTTGAGCCATCTACCTCAAAACCAAAACTTTACCGCTGCTCTTCTTCAGACAAATCCTTTGCAAAGCCATGTCCTCTAATGCCAGTGAGACCCCCGCAGAGGGTCAGTCACTCCCAGCCTGCAGAGACAGGAACCAGCAGGGAAGTCCAGGAAATAGACAGAGCCCCAGAGTGGTCAGGGTGCAGCTCTGCCGGTGATCAGGACAACTTACAAATGTGAGTCCGAGTTTAACCTCCTATGTTCAAGCTAGTTTGAGAGTTCTTACTAATTTTCCATCAGAAATCAGTGTTCTGTCTGTTGCTAACAAGAGTTTCTAATAAATAATTCCTAATCAACCGGTTTTACTTTCATTTCAGAGGAAGACAGTCAGAAAACCAAACTAAATTTGGCTCCATCTGTTTTAAATGATTGCCCAAATGGGGAATCATATGTTTGTTTACTTGTGCTTTTTTGTTGATTTTATAAAGGGAATTGCTTTTTTAAGTATAATTAACTACATGTTCGATGTCAAAAATAGTAGACAGGTGTCGGTTATGTTTTAATGTTAAATTTGACAAAGTTAAAGTTATTCAGAAATTACAGTAAACATTAACCTCCTAATGAACATGATTATTCTAGCTCACCACCTGCAACACAAACAAAACTCTTTATAACACACTCCTTCAGGTAAACTGTAGACAGGTAAATACTCAGTAGTCAAATTATGGGAATATCACACACATGCTTGTTTTTCATTTAGCTGGTCAAATGTACTGATTCTGTTTGTAGGGAAGTTAGTTTGAGTTTTGCCTGTTTGTTTTTCTTCAGGTACAGTCAGAACATCCTGATGCTGAGGGAGAGGGTGGTGGACACAGAGAGACAAGTCGCCTCTTTTGGCATCGAGCCGCAGCGGACAGACCCACACAGAGAGGAGCAGGTGAGGGAGCTGCAGGGTCAGCTGGAGACGCTCCGAGCCAAAATGCACCGCATGGAAACACTAGAGAAGTCCTTCAGTGAGACCAAGAGGCAGTTAGAGGTAAGAAGCCAGTGGCTTTCAGCTGGTCTTGCCTCAAGACCCTACTTCTGAATGAGCAACTGAACCCCAACAACCGCAATGTCCATCTATCTAAATAAAGGCATATAAGCCGATAATATAACACCATAGTGTCTTTAAAGGGATCAATAAATGTTTGACTCTTAATGATCTCTGTAACAGAAGTGCAACTCTCTGTATTCAGGCACAGAAAACAAAGCAACAAGAAGAACTGCTGAAAAAGCAGCTGGACGAGGCTCTACAAGAGGTCTGTGGAAAACTGGAGCTGATTGAATACTATCAGTGATGTGCAAATCTGTTGGATTTCATTCTTCAAAAATTATCTTTATTTATCTATCTAAATCTCATTTTTTTGTTCTTCAGCAAAAGAAAGTTATTGATGAACTGGCTCTTTCTCGGCAAGGCTTCGAGGAGATTCTCTTGGCCAAAAACAAAGAACTGGAGGTGACAAAGGTCAGACTCCTTTTCACTTCATCCAGGTTTTCTGTCTTATGATTTAATATGTCATCAGCCAGGCCTCTAATAGTTCTGTTTTGCAGGAGGAGAAGGAGAAGGCGAGGGCACAAAAGGAGGAAGTAGTTACACAAGTCACAGAAGTTCTGGAAAATGAACTTCAGTGCATCATCTGCTCAGAGCTCTTCATCGAGGTAGGACATGTAGTAACCTGGTGGATGCACAAGTGTTTGTCTCTGATGGGACAGCCTTTATTGAGGTGCATGAGAAGAACAAAAACACTGTTAACCAGAGATGGGACAGAAATTGATATGGAGATTATCGTTGTCCTCCCTCAGTTGATATGATAATCAATATAATGGTGCTAAATATTCATATTTTAATTAATGAATGAAATATGGTGCTCCGAACACTCTGTAAGTCCCTGTTGGTTTATCTCCTGGAGATGTTACTTGATGGTTTTCAAGGGGGCACTCCAGACTTAAACTTGAACAAAAATGTCTAGCTGAAGACGAGAAAGTTTACAGAACACAAATATCAGACATCAGTGCAAAGGAAAGTACACTAACGGATGTCTCAGCCACTTAAAAATCCAAAGGATACACTTTGACTTCTACAATGTTGAAAGGACAGACAAAATCAGTTATTGTTTCATATTGTTATTTTTGCAATGTGCCGGTTATCGCAGAATCACTGCATCATGATCATATTGTTATTGTGGATCATGTATGGCATATCGTATCATATTCCCATCCCTCCTGTAAACAGAAATATGATGCAGTTATAATTCTACATGGAGCAGTCAAGAACTTGTGTTTATTAAAGACAGTTTAAAAACAATAATTCACTTTTTAAATTGTCCTGCTGTCTTCTGTAGGCAGTCATCCTGAACTGTGCACACAGCTTCTGCAGTTTCTGCATCAAGCAGTGGCGCAAAAAGAAAGACGAGTGTCCAATCTGCAGACAGGCCATCCAGTCTCAGACTCGCTGCCTGGCTCTGGACAACTGCATCACCAGCATGGTGGAGAACCTGAGTCTGGACATGAAGGCCAGGAGGCAGACGCTTATCTCTGAAAGGAAAGGTGAGAGGTGCGTCACCAACCGCGTCATTATGATCTCACTCCAACATCTGCCAAAGTTTGCTGACCATTTTAATTTTCCTCATAGAGCTTCATAAAGAGAGCATGTAAATGAAAGGCAGTAAAGGAAGCATTAAAGGATGAGATATGGTTAAAGAAAAAAGCAAGAAAAGAAGCAGAAAACAAGATGATGGTGTATTTTTGCTCATGGATGGTGTCTTCTCAAACACAAGCTGCTTTTACTCTTCTATCAAAGCCCTGCCATCACTACACCTGGAGACCTGCATATTGATGCAAAAGCATTCTTAATTCATTTCTGATCCGTGGTTTAACAGTGTTTTGTTAGCACATGATCAGCCAATCCTTTCTACAGAGGGGGAGTTAGTTATGCCTCATTTGCATCACTCAGTCATTCAGATAAAAGGTGAAACATCACAGGGAGGGGAATTTCACATGTTGAAATGAGAGTGTAAATAAACAAACACATTATTTGACTCATCACTGAAGCAAAAAAACCCGAAATGATCCTGAAATGTGTTCTTACGCTGCCCTGTAACTCCCTCAGGTCATCTACTCTGTTCTTCTTTTAGCACAGCAGAGCAACTTGATGACTTTTTGATGTGTTATTACAAAACACCACACAGTTATTTTCCAGACTGGGTCCTAAAAACATCTTGAACACTTTCTAATTCAATCTGAGAAAGTTTGAAAAGCACCTTAAAACATCAGAAAGATTGTTTAATTGGATGAGCACTATGTAAAGCAGTAAAGATGTAACTGCAACTCCCCTGAACAGCTAAACGTGTCCTGTAATGTCCCTGCCACTCTCCTCATCAACAACCTGTGAAAGAAAAGTCGCTCATTCAGTCACACATGCACAAGATCTCAGACGGATGAATCAGAGCTTCAATAAAAGCATGCTGACCAGAACTGATGTGCAATGCCACATTCATCAGACTTTAAATAACTGGATGTCACGTGTTGATAACTCTAACTCTAATGATTGTTGGAACAGATTGTTTATTTTTTGTCTTTAGTGGTTTATTTGAATTTGGAAGTAATTGGAAGTGTTTGTTGTTAGATTAGCTACATTTTCCTTTCTTATAATTAATTTAAAGAGACTGTGAGGAGTTTCTAAGTAATTACAAAAAAGTCTCACTTTTAGATATATGCCTGATGGAAATACACACTTTAAGATGAGTTTTATAGCATCAAAATAGGTTATCTATAAATGCTATTCCTTAGCTAAGTGGTCGGGTCGGACAGGCTGGACTGGCCTGGGTACTCAACAAGACAATTAAAACTAGAGCAAATTTATATTACTTTTTTATTTATATTACACGTCTTAGAGCACTGGGCTGTAAGTAGTGATATATAGCCGGCTACAACTACGATAATAAGTTTTCCAAAAACTGCTTGTTGTCACACATCAAAAACTACCGCTACGTACTAGAAAGAGATGCATTACCTTGTCGCTTTGCATCCTGTAAGTTGTTGAAAAAAGAAGTTGTAAAGCAATGCAGAGTTCTGAGGAAGGTCCGAGCTGCATTTACCACAACAAGCATCAGCCTGGCTTCATTCACGTCTTTGGCGGTTCCAGTTGTAGTCAGAAGTAGGAATTTCTGGGTTCCAGGTAGGAAACTGCAACTAGAACGTTCCCCGAAGTCAGGATTTCCTACTGGGAACTCGGTGAAACCTCGCCACCCCGAGTTGACAATGAAAGATGGATGCCCCCAGTGTGAACAGTTATTTAGCTCCTGTGATAATCAATTTATTTGCACTTCTGACTGGGGTGTGTTGCTCTAGATCAGCTCTATACATAGTATTGTTAGATTTATATTTACAAAAATGCTGCCATAGTGATAATCACATTCTTCATACAACAACGCAGGGCGTGCTAACAACAGCTAACAATAGCTCGGCATGTTTTTTTCCGACTTCAACTGGAACGCCGATAAGTCGGAGATGATGTCACTCCCATTTCCCAGATTACTGGAACGCAGCATTACGACAGTTGGCGCGCGTGCTCATGGGTAGCAGAGTCTTTATTTCGCCGGTAATAGATTCTCCTCAAAGCACCTTTAAGTTAGATTTTTGGGGTTGAATTTTCAAATATATATTTTGGCTAGTCATTTGTTTACCATAATTAGATGTTTTGTATATTATTATTTAGGGCTGGGATGATATGCTTTTCTCCCGATTCGATTTTTTACTAATTTTTAGGTGCCGATTAGATTCAAATTGCAATTCTATGATATTGCCGATTTTTGCAATCCGTAGTTAGCTTTTTTAACACCAGTGAAAAATATAGATAATGATGATGCCGACAGACAATATCAGGAAAAATTCACATCAGATGTGAGTCCGTTTTTAGGATTTATTCAGCAGTGTATTTTAACCAGCTGGTTTTGTTCGTCTGGTAATGACAAACTGTGGGCACCGGATGTTATTTAGGTACGCAGGTGACAGACAGCCAGCATGCAGCGGGGTGGGCCGATGGTTTTTAACCAGCTTAAGGGAGGCAGCATGAGCCGTGATCTCCTTTGTTCTTTTGTTTGCTTCTTCGTCAAAAAATAAAACAATGGAAATCACAGAACTTTTGGACATTGGAATTCCTTTGCCTGTGTAAGTCACATCCCCACGATGCATCAGTGATCAATGAAGTTTGATTAAAGTTTCAGTTTGATATTTCGATTTTTCTTTGAGGTTTTTAAACAAATGATCACTACAATGACTTTAACTTGTTTATGTCTTTGACACACAGCTGGTGTAATAAAACTGCCAAGCAGGCAGAAGAATATTATTTAATGGTGCTTAAGGAGTTTAGAAACTCTACTTAAACCTCAATAAGTTATGATAAAAGTTATGATGGCATGAGTCAGTGAACATTTTGAACACATGGGGGCAGCACAATGAAGCTAAATGTAGGTCTGTTTTCTTCTTCAGTATTTTACGGATGGTTTAATGAAGTTCTAACTGTTTGATTCCTCTTAATGAAGTTCAAATCTGTATGATTTGGCATTAAACAGTGATTAAGGTTTTATGGTGCTAAACAAATCCATCTGTTGTACATGTCTGCATATGCACTTTTGTCCATCCATCCATTGTATGTTCTGTTTATCCTTTTTGGGAAAAAATCAATTAAAATCCTGAATTTCCCCAAAGGGATTAGTAAAGCTAACTAATGTGAAACAGTATTCAATGATTACAGGCAAATAAAATTGCAGTAAAATACATTACATGTGTAAGTTCATCTCCGAATGTTTATTAAATGTGATGTTCATATGATCCAAAATGTGATTGTTACCATTATTTAAGTTGAAGCATGAAGATATGAGCTACCTTTAACTTGAACCTGATCATAAAGTTTTAACAGGATCTGAAAACAAAAGGTTTTTCCAGAAACCAAATGCTTTTCTGATCAAATCAAGCAAACAATAGTCTCTGATTTTGGACGTGGAAGTTTGTTCTTTGTGGTTTATTGTTTATGTGACTGTAAAAGAAGCTCAAATTAGAAAGTAAATAGGATTTTAGTTACAGAAATCCAAGATGTAAAATAGTTGATTTATCACAATAGCACAGAGAGGGTCAGGCTAAATAGTTTATATATCTGTGACATTTTCCAAAAACAGTGCATGAACACATCAAACTCTGTCTCTTGTTTCTCTGCAAAACCAAAACACTAGAAGGCAAATAGAAGAAATAGACCAACAAAGCTTAACAGAGATGTCAAATCAATTAGATTTATTTTTCTATCACAAACCAAAACTTCGTCCCAGAGGCTCCAGAGTCTGCACAGCAAACAGCATCCGCATGCAAGATTGAAAAACTCTTCCTTAGATGGAAATCTGTGGCAGAGTCAGTGATTTATCACTGCGCAAATAAGGATTTTTTTGACCAATGAAATGTGTTTTTCTTTTTTTAAAGCCCCAGTAATAAGTTACTGTAATGACTTTTTCAGGTGGTAAATTAACAGACTGGAACAGATGTTTGCTTATTTATAATCTACAAAACTAATACACCATAATTAAGAAAACACTTTTTGCTGCATTTTTATTAAGAGGTCATACCATGCCTTTATTTAGTTCTATGTCCTTCAGCCCTTCAGTGTGTTTAACTGTTCTACTGCTGCCTAAAACATCTTCAAATAGACCTGCCAGTGTGATGTCCTGCCATTGTTTTGATAGAGGCTCATTGGCTCGCAGTAGCAGTTTCACTATAGAGCATAGATGATAAAATGAATGCAGAGTTGTTGACAACATGATCTGTTCACCAATCAGAGCAGGATGGACCCTTGTGGGAAATGAAGACTTAAAGGGGCAAAAGTCATAGAGGAGTGTCTCAGCCAGAGGGGGGATGAGAAAATATCAGGGGGACTTTTAACTTTAGTAATTTTGAACACACCCCAGTAGTCTTCGAATATATGAACCTGATTTGAGACAAAATATGACCTTTCATATCTGGAACCTCTGCCATGGGTTTGGTGTCAGGTAAGGAAATGAAGGTTCTGTGTCTCTAGCTGCTGTCCTTCCTGTGCTGGCAGTGCCCGTTATCAGTACAAACCCAATCCAGTTTTGCATTCAATATAAAAAAGTCATTGCACTGTCACTGCTCTTTGATTCAACTTTTGAATCAGCACTGCATCTTTTTGTGTCTCTACTACCCTCACTGATCCATCAAAATCAAGTAGGTGCAGTGTTTCTGATGTCAGCTGTCAATTATAATGACGGAGGAGAACAAGTCTGACTCGTCCTTGATATTTACATTATCCACGGCTAAAGCTGCAGCCGATGCCAGGACAGGATTCCTCACACTGTTCATGTCAAACAAAGTGTTTAGAGCACAGATTGGTTTAAAGCCTACCTGATTAATAAAAAAAAATAAGGAAAGCAAAGGCTAACTTGCGTAATCTAGACACGAGAAGCATGACCTACCAGATCCATTCTTGTGAGTTTTTAAGCTGTCAGTCTAACAAACCTCCCCTAACTCAGATATTACTAAGAAGAGCTCAAAGTATAGCCTTTCTGCTGCCAGCTATGTGGATGCCCAGGGCCTCTAAGGGTCCTCAAATTGGCATAGAGGTGACATGTTTCCTTCTGAAAAGTGTTTAGGTGACCCTCTTCCTTTTTCCATATGTTTGCAGCAGCTGACTCTGGTCAGGTGATCCAGGTGATCCACGACGACAGCAGCCAAAGCAGTGACAGTGATAGTGGCAGCATGGTGTCCATAGACAGCAGCCTGAGCTCGGTGGTATCCGTGGACACGGACAGCAGCATCCATTTGGACTCCAGCCCATCTCACAGCAGCGTTTCTGATGAGAGTGTCGATGAGTCCGAAGATTAGCTCTCTCGGCCTGTGAGCGGTAATGCGATTTGGACTTTGGGGCTTAGATGTTCGCATTTTCCAAGATTATAAATGGGACTTTAAGGTGGTATGCAAAAATTGGTCTCCTTGTGAGTCCAGTTAATAGATTCAGTAGATATTTGTTTTTTCTTTCTGTGAATACTTAAGTTGTCTTGTTGTCTTTGTTTCAGCAAAAGGAATAAAGTTTTTTCCTATGCATTCTATCCCTCACTCCTGCCTGTTGATAACACCCTCTGCTTGTTTTAATATGACCAGAAAACAGAATTTTGTTTAGGTAATTTTAAGAAGGATATACAAGAAGGGTTGTCTTAACACCAGATTTTTAATCGTCTTTAATTTTTCTTTTCTTTGATACGTTACCTGTGAAAATGTAAATACTGTTTTATCATTCAGACCTGACTCAGTAATCAGCAGCAAACATATCAGTCCAAGGCAACAGATAGTGAGTTATTTCTTGGTTTTTTTTTTAATTGCCACGAAAAACAGTTACGGACTTTTGGGGAAAAAAATATAAATACTGGTAAAGGTACCAGAACATTGGTGATGTTGATGTCTCTCGTGCTGCGTTCTGAGTTTTGATAAACACAATTATAGATCCAAGGTTTGCTGTACTGTTTTGAACCAGCAAGGTGGTGAAACATTGATATTCTTGTCTTTATTAAAAATATTATAAAAAGAGCTTATCAAACAATAGTATACAATGATTAAAATCTACTTAAAAAGGGAAAACAAAAGAAAGGGGTTCAGTATATGGGGTAAGTGGCTTTTTAAAGCACATTTTAGGTTAAGTATATCAATAAGGAAGTCTTTCTTTGCAGGATTTTCAATTTATTTTTTACCTCTAATTTTTGCCTGAGGTTATTTCTATGTATCTTTAATTTGTTCTATCATTTAACATCTTAGTTTAGGTCAGATGTCACCCACCTGCAGAACTTGATCTACATTTAAAGTAGATCTTTAATCCACGATGTGCTGTAGGTCTTAATCCAACAAACTCTGATGCAGAGGTTCACATATCCAGGGCTTGTATGGATCCAGTGAAATCTGCTGCTCTACAATTCAGTGAAATTTAACTGATATCTCTTGACCTCTTTAATTTTTGGGATGAGCAAAATGCTTTGACTGTTACAAATATATTTACAGGCTTACTCGCACTGTGCCAGTCTTAACATCTCATGAGTTTTGTTAAGAAACATGTTGCACAAGTTAGACGTTTAGTTTCACTGTTCTTTTAAAATACATTTTCCAAATGTATTTGACTGATTGAAGATTGCATTGACTCAGCTGGGTAAAAGGAAACAGCAGGCTCCACTGGAAAGGAATAAATGGTGGTTTAGTGAGTTTTTAGGACTTCTCCTGCCAGCATGGTTGATGATCTTCAGCTGGAAAAGGCTGATAACTGCTGGTTAAGGTGAGTATTAATGTTTTCATATCATGATAAGGATAAAGTACTTATACCTAAAACATCTGATTTGATGCAAAATGTCCAGTGAAGGATGTTTAGCTTTTCTTCTTTCCTTAATCTTTTTAAATGTATTTCTTCTTAATTCCCTGAAGAAGTCATCCCAAGGGGTTAATACATTTCTATCTAATTTAATCGGTAATCTAGTTTATGAAAAAATGATGTTACAATATACAAACTGTCTCAGAAGGAAAAAATTAAGGGACCGAAATAAGTATTGAGATTAATATTTGATGTAATTCTATATGTCGGTTTCTAATGAGCCATACTTGGATGATTGTGTACTTCCTGAAATATAATGTTGTAATTTTTTCTTCGTTTCAGCGCTGCCCTGTTTTCTCTCCATCCTCATCCTCTCCTGGGAGTTGCCTTGCCGGATCACACGCTGAGAAAAGGAGGAGCGTTAATCACTCCCACAGGCAACACTTGAGAGCTTACAGAAAATCTCACTGCTCCTGAAAAACAGCAGAGGTGTTTTCATCTTTTAGGATAAGGGGATATGTTCAGGTAATTTGATCAGAGCAAAGAAAGTGGTTCTAATTTTATAACTGTTGAAAAAATCTGTTCTGTTTCTCATTTTGCTACTCGTTGGTTGATTAATATTCTTCTTAGCAGGTTATTAGTGTTACTGCTAATTTAAAACCAAAGGTTAAAAGCTTGCTTGAACATAGACATGATAGCAGGTTTTCATACTGGTAATTGCATGTGTGATGTGCTGCCTAGCAACACTATCAACAGCTTCATAGGCCTTGATGGCAGGAGGTGAAACATGCAGACCTGCTGCTGAAAATAGATGCTACATATGCAGGGTTTGAGGGCAGACAGAGATTCAGAATTCCCTACGCGCAGTATAAGCCTTCAAGCACTTGAATAAGAGGCTGCTGCAATGTCGGCTTATTCACCAGCAGACTTTGAAGGAGGGCGCCAATTCCTGGGGTCATGTATGAGCATTAAGATTAATAAATATTTCAATTTACTCTATAATATCCTGGATAACTGCAATCACTGTACACCTAATGAGATACAGCAGTTCAGCTTGTTAATGCAAATATCTCATAAGGCACTTTGAATGACCTGCTAAGGTTTGAACTGAGCATTAGGATAGGTGAGAAAAGTGATTTAGGTGACTCTAAATGTGGCATGACTTGCTTTTACAGAGCATCCAAAGAAGATAAAATATCCAGTAAGCAGCACGTATCGCCTAGTTGACGCTGGAGGTCAGAGAAGAAAGGCCCGATTGGTTTGAGATAATAGAGAGGCAACGGTAAATTAAACAACTACAAAGGTATGCTGAACACACAACGTCTAATTTTGAAGCACAGTGGAGCCACATCTGCATCATGGATCTGCACCACCCTGTTGAATCTTTGCTACAAAGACTTAAGGCAGTTCTGAAAGCAAAAAAGGGTTTTACCCAGTACTAGCAAGTATAGCAAATAAAGTGGCCCTTAGAAAAGGGCAGAAAAATCTAGGATGTGGTAGGAAGAGGCCCCTGAAAAAAAGTGTTGGGGGGTAAATTTAAATTTAATTTGAATTCTTACTTTAATCCCAAAATTTTGATTTTAATCTCAACAGCTGGGGCAGTTGGCTCACGAGGATTGGGCCAAAGTACCTGTCGACAGGTGCAGAGGTTTACAGAAATTGCCTCGTGCAGCTATTGCCTCAGAAGTTTGTGCAACAAAACATTGATATTGTATTTTTTCTGATATCCTAGAACGAGATTTGATGCCTCTGAAAGTAGGTCACTGCGAGATGTCCGCGAGATTTCAAACGTCATGACGACACGAGGTACCTTTCTTTTTATTGGAGTAATCTGATAAAACACTTCCTCCTCTGTGATGTCCGTCAGCCCCAAACCCTCACAGAGGAACACATCCACCAGCAGCTGTATAAAGCTCCCGAGCTCACACTCCCTCATTACCAGCTCTGGCCTGTAGGGGGACTCAATACGTGGTCGCTGCTTTGAGCCTGCCTGAAAATACAGTAGAAGAAGAAGGACAGGCTGGCTCTACCCCCGATAGAACTGACCAATCAGAGCACAAAGGGCTGTGACGTTGCGAGGTAACTTCAGGTCATCCTTGAGACTGAGTGTTTCAACGTGGGCTTCATAATGGCCTAAAATGAGGATTTTGAGAACGCTATTGTGGGGCAATGAAGGAACTAAATGACTTGTACTGAGGGCAGAAATGCTTTCAGGCATCCTAGTCTGGCATAGTGAAAAGGAGAAACAAGCATGATATGTCCTCTTTAAGGGTACCATTATTTTTGTCCAGGCCAGTATTATTATTTGCTTTTTAAAAATAATTCTGTTGAACCTCAATTAAAAAGCAATGTCTGATTTTCATTAGTTGATTGTCAATTTTTTTTTATTTACTATTTATTTTGTCGATTTCAAGTTATTTCAGTGACCATTAGGCCTGTGCTCAAAATATTGATACGGCAAAATATCGTATCGCACTCCTTTGGGATACGTGTATCGATACGGATTCTACAGAATCGATACGGCCTAAATATTTTGACAGTTGTTGTAAATACACTTTGGGTAATGTTCACAGCGCACAGTTCAAAGTAGAAGATGAACTACATGACGAAGCATATGTTCTAAATTTAAACTTAGGTCTACCATCTTTGAGGATCTGAATTTATGTCTCTTAAGTTGTAGAACCACTTAAAACTCATCCTTGTTCTTTTTCTTCTTATAAGAAAAAACTAAACTTGTCAAGAACTTTGCTTAAAGCGTAGTCAATGTTCACAATTTACGTGTATCGGGATACGTATCGTATCCTGGCCTTTGTATCGGGATACGTATCGTATTGTGAAGTTGCTGGAAATACCCAGCCCTAGTGACCATGTGGGTTTTTATTTCTTAAAGGAAAGGTACCAACAACTTTTGCCACGTCTGTAAATACTGACCCAGGTGCTCTATAAGGGTCTGAAGTTCCTAAAACTCAAAGTTATATTTACATATTTGTTTTTCTGTTTTGTTTTTTCTTGGAATATAGGCATGTTGTTTTGTAGAGATGGAATATTAAAAGCCAGTGCTGCAGCTCCACACTGTGGTCCTTGCTTACTGACACTTTCTGTTTCCAGCCTCTCAGACTGAGTAAGTGAATGAAAGCTGTCAATGCAGTACACAAACTAAACTTCAGTTTTGACTAACTTACTTTACATGTCAGGTTTCATGATGGAAAATAAAACGGTCTTTAAACGGGAATATGATTTGAAAATCTAATAATTTCATAGTTTTGATTCCCACATATTTTCACCTTCACATAAATGTGTCAGTCCTGAATAATGTCTGACAGCTGAGTCACGCTGCCTTCTGCCAAAACAATGAATATTTATTCACATCTTCAGTTCTTGTCTCCTGCAGATTCAGGGACCCCTCCTCAGCCTCTGTGATTCATCCCGGAGAGCCAAGTCTTACCCAGAGTGCACTGTATCATCGGCTCACAGAGAGAGTTCGCCTCCTGTACTGATGTCACTTCAGTCCATTAAAGGCGGAGTAGGAGGGAAGCGTGTGTCTGTCAGGCTGTGTTACATGAGGACGACACTGATGGACCGCCCTCAGGGCTACAGTCGAAGACTCTCACCCCTCCCTCTACCCCACTCTCTCTGAGGAACCTCATGATGATGGTAAAACCCTTCTTCCCCACATCTCTCTTCCCCCTGTTGGACTTCTGGTTTAAAACTCTATCAGTTTTCCTTCATCACGATGAATCATCTGCTAAGGAGGTTATGTTTTTAATTAGCATGTTGACAGGATTTCTGTAAAAGTTGTGAATTTGTTGTTTCAGGACAGATCAGAAGGACCAGTTTGTTAGGTTTTGGTGAACTGAGTGTATTTCAAGAAATTTTAAAAAAAGAATTGCAAACTTTCTTGGTAGGACATTTTCCCACATTTATCTTGATAACTTAATAAATTGTAGAATAATTTTGATGACAAATTATGAAACTTTAGTCATGGCACATGGGACAAGTAATTAGATTTTGGTGGGGATTAGAATTAGGATGTGGATCCAGCAAGGATGTGTTAACATTGTGAGAAATGAGAGTTTTTCCACATTTTGGATGTTTGATGTTGGAAATGCAGAAGTTTGTGCTCTTAGAGCACTTCTAGTTTTCCTTTTAACTCACTGTTTTTTTTTCATTGTTTTCATTAATGCCTCATTTTTTGTTTTTATCTTATATCCCAATGTTTAAATCTTTTACCTTATGCCAATTCTATTTAAAAGTGCAATTGCAAAACTTGAATTTGCCCCAGGAGTTAAGTAAGTACTTTTTCTTTGTTTCCCGGTATTTCTCGGTTGAGCCAGTTGTCATGTTTGTAAAAAAAAATTGTTTGGGGTGATTGATTGTACAGCATTCTGTATTAAATAAAACCTTACTATTACTAATTTGTTCTAGTCCAAGACATTAAAAAAAAGCTTTAAATTAATACAGCTTTATCTTGCTTATTACATTTTACCATTTCCATGAAAGCAGAACAAAGGATCCAAAACATCTACAAATATCAGACACTGACACATCAGCCTGTATGAAAAAGCCAAATTAAATCAAAAAAGGGGGAAAAATCTTACAAACTTAAAATGTGCAAATTTCATGCTTTTTTCATATTCTGTGGTCAACTTAATAGGCCGATTCTTTTGTTCCATAAGATATTTAACCAACCAATTCAGCAATTGAAAATTACTGCCACAAAGACCCTTAATTTTTCCGCTGTTTGTAAAATCAAAAGAAATCAGATCGTTACACAACCCAGATAAAGTAATTACATAATTACAGCACAGTATAATAATGATCAGCAGAGAATCCTCTTTCTTCCAGATCGAGTAGAATGTCTTTCACATTTTGCATTTTATAAGTAACCTCTACTTTATCATGTGAATATGTTAATACAGTTTCTAAAACCTTTTTCACTGTCACTGCTTTTCATGCATACCAGACTTTGAATAACAATTTGTCAATGCGTTTGGGTTTTTTTGTTTACTACCTTCCTCTACCAACCCTGCACACCTGCTTTGTGTTGTTGTTTGTGAAAAAGATGGCTACGCTCCAACATTCACCCACACAAAAGGCTCATGGTCCATATTCGTGGTCCATCTGTTTGCTCTTTGGATCCAACATTTTCACAGCATGATCCAGGCCAAAATCTGCTGCAGATCCAGCAGACATGGCTCTTTAAACGCTGATGTTACCTGAAAACACATTTGCTCATCTCTAATGTGGCTGCACATTTCACATTTGCATCTTGAATGTCATCAAAAGCATAACAGGAAAATAGTCTATTTTCCTCATTAGGTAGTCTTCTATTAAGGCCATTTGCCAACTGAAGTTCACTTATCTGTGTTTAAAGGCTTTTTGCTGAATTCTCTTTTCAATGTAGAATTGTACTTTATTTTTCCATGTCATATTAAAGACTTGCTCAGGCCCCTAAGTTATTCAATGACTTGCTTGAGGAGATCAGGAAAACCAACAAGCTGTGTTGTTTTAAATCACACTGAAGAAGTCATCAGCAAAAGCTTACTTTTTAGTTATACTAAATTTTACTGCTTTGTTTTTTATGTTTTTATGTAGTAGTAGCATTTTTTTAAAGCGCTTCACAAATAACTGTACTAATACTTATACAATTTTAATATCCTTGACCAGGCCAGTAACTCTATCGTCAGTCTTGTGTTGCATTCACCCAAGATCGGAAACCCTTAAATATATAAAGTATTACTCGCAATTTTGATGCGAAATCTCTCAGTTTTGCAGCCTTATAATCTCCAAAAGCTCGATTCTAAACACAGTGTTTTAAAAAATTATTACAATATATGACAACACAAGGCCTGCTGAGTTGCCTTATGTTTATCCACGAAGTTTCCGATACGTTTAGAGAGCGTGAAGTGGTCTCCAGTCACAGGCAGACGGCTGTCCACGAGCGTTCCGTTACCATGGTGACATACGACGGCCAGCTCCGCACACCACAGGTTACTTTATTTTAAATTACTTTATTTTAGTTTTTAACTTTAAACTGAGCCAAGGAAGCTAGGTTAACTATTCAAAATGGTTGTCAGATTTTCACTATTTCCCCCAAATTGATTTTCGCTCAGTTGTTGGATAATTAAAAGTGTGAGCTAGTTATTGTTTAGCTAACTTTGCTAACTGTTGGCTAAATTTGACGATAGATTAAGCTAGCTGCTGAATGTTATTAATAATAATCACATTCAGATGACCCTGACAGTATCCCTATGTTAGTGAAATTAACTGCTAACATGCTAATAAGTTAAAAGTCGGCAAGTTTTTTTTATCCATGAGGACTGATGTGTGCATGTTAAGCCTGTTCATTCTAACTTCTTTTTTTTTTAAATCATTTTGACTGTGTTCATACATAGTATGCATTTTGGCAAGATGGTGTGTTTTTATTTAAACTCATTATTCCCAGCTCAGCACCGAGTATTTCTGTAGTACACTGTGTTAAAATCAAACTGTTGAGCTAAAGAAATGTATCATCCAAACTAATCTCACGTCCATAAAATATTAATACAGGTACTTTATTATATCAGGGTATCAATCTGGGCTTTTACCATAGGGCCTATCTTTTGTACTACTCTCCACCAGATGCGTATTTTTAACCATGTGAGTATGAGAGTAGGTATTTGACACTGCACAGACAGTAATTATGCATAAAAATGAGTGCTGCTAATCACTAAGACATGTTGCATATTGTTTATTAGTATTTTTTTTCTAAAATCTTGAAAAATTAATGAGTAAATGGTGTGTATGATTTGGACTGATGTTGGTCCAAGCACAGAAGAAATTGGTAATTATATCAATATTTTGTTTTCCTTGCTACCTTATAAAAAGTGCTTTTTTGTGCTAAGTAGTTTGAGTGCGAGTATTTGAAACTGCACAAAAATCATAATGTATAAAAAAAAACAGTTAATCTCCTTACAATTAAATATTTCAGGTTATATTAATCCAAATATAAGGAAAATAGCTTTGCATGTAGCATATTGAAAATATTTAATTTTGTCTGGGGTTTTTTTTCATCTTAAAACTGGCATCATGACAAAAACCTGGTTTTCTTGTGGTTCAAGTATTTAAAATCAATTAGTATATTATATCAATTATTAGGTCAATGGTAGGTGAAAAATAGTTAAAGCATATTTTTATTGCTTTCTTTAAAAGCAAATTCTTTGTGTTAAGGGTACAAGTGTGGCTAGTTTCAAGTTGAAGGGATTGTTCCTGTACATAAATGTCATGGACTCTTGGTATTCTCTCAAGGACAAAGAGGTGGTATCCATCTGTGTAGTTGCGACTGAGAAGTGACTGTTGGCCAGTGACTGGTCCGTAATGAATGTAATGGAGAAAACATTCATGTAGTGGAATTGAAGGTCATTTCTTGTAAAGTTCTGTCTTTCCCAGTCAGTGTGATGTTGCCCACATGGACTTCTTGTACATCTTGTGTATGATTTAATACATTTTCCAATTATGAATGTTTTTGGTCAATAATTTTACAAGGCTAAAGGCCTCCTGAACACTTTCATTTTAGCTTTACCAGATTAAGGCAAAACTGGTTAAAATAGATGCCCTTTGCACATTAAAACTGATGTTAAAGGTAAAATCAAATTTATAGGTCCAAATGTGTGGAATAAAAAAAATCTATGCAGACTTTTGTAGCCAGAAAATTTATAATATGAGATGTTATTATTTACTGTCAAAATAAACTAATTTCACACGAAACTACCCCTGAATTTTTTTACTCAAATGCCATGAAGTAATTGGAAATTCTTCATTTTTTTACTTAAAGGATAAATTTGGTTTCTACAGCTTTCACATTGTTTATAGAATGAAGTAGAACAATATACTCACCCAGAAGGCTTTCCTGATCCAAACAGTGCTTTGGGAGATATTTAGATCCAAAATCGAGTGGTGGACATCCGTATAATGGTAGCACATAGGGCATGTATAGCGTCACTCCTAAAACTGCATTAATCGTCCAAAAACTCATTAGTTTCACCAATATTTCATCATGGTCCGCTCACGCTACTCCTCCAAGACAGTCCAGGGTTGCTCCATCCATGTTTTTGTGACTGTGCTGACCTCTGAACTGGAAACTTTCTTCATGGCTGCCGCGCATGCGCAGTACGGCTCATTGTTTCAGGGGTGACCGCCGGCTAATCAACAACTTTCTTCTTCCAGTTTTGTGCAAAATGGACGAATATCTATCAGATGAAGATGGAGGAGAACTTTGAATATGAAGGGTGTCCTTACAGTTTCGAGCCAGAGTTAACAGATGAGGAGCTCATCGAAAGGAGGAAGCCGTACTGCGCATGCGCGGCAGCCGATAAGAAAGTTTCCAGTTCAGAGGTCAGCACAGTCACAAAAACATGGGTGGAGCAACCCCGGACTGTCTTGGAGGAGTAGCGCAAGCAGACCATGAAGAAATATTTAAGAAACTAATGAGTTTTTGGATGATTAATGCAGTTTTAGGAGTGACGCTATACATGCCCTATGTGCTACCATTATACGGATGTCCGTCGCTCGATTTTGGATCTTAATATCTCCTGAAGCACTATTTGGATCAGGAAAGCCTTCTGGGTGAGTATATTGTTCTACTTCATTCTATAAACAATGTGAAAGCTGTAGAAGCTGAACTTATCCTTTAAGCTCTGATCATTTTAAAAACTAGTTTACTTTTTTTCCACTTATTAAAACCTACAGATCAACTGATAACTGCATTTATCATAAGATTTTGTGTCACCTAATGGTGGCTAATTGGAGTACCCATTGTAAGTCAACCATTTTATCTGACTTTTTCCCAAAAACAGTAATGGTGAGTATATCTAGACATTAAAATTACTTTATTATTGACTCTTAAGACTCTTTATTATATTTTGTCTTTTGACAGTTGAGGGATCTAAAGAATCGCAAAAATGTTGAGTTCTCCGTGTACACCAAAAGCTCTCCTCAACTCAACCAAGGACAACAAAAGAGGAAGACGAATTATTGCTGAAGATCCGGAGTGGTACCTGCCTTTAGTCCCAAATCTGTCAAAGCTCTGCCTGCAAAACATCATCAAAAACTTTGAGGGTATGTTTTTTTGCCTTTTTTTTTACCATTATTTTGCACAGACGGTCATTAATTAAACAAACTTTTGCAAAACTTCTACCTATTACAGAGAAGTCGATCTTCAAAGAGTTGGAACCGAAGGATCAAGACTTTGTTCAGGACGGACTATCTACTTCCCTGCCCTTGAAGGTGACGGCCAACTCAATAACCGATGGAGTCTACTGGAAGAGATGCTGTGAGAAACGATGGGACATCTGCGACGTCTCTCATTATGGCCACAGCTGGAAGCGAATGTTCTTTGAGAGACACATGGAGGGCATCATTGAGCTTTTCATTCCAAATGTAACAGATAAAATGACAGTGGTAGAGGCAATCCCGCTTTGTCGGGACTATGTGAAGAGGCTGGACATCTCACAGCTCCTACCTCCAATCAAAGAGCCCCAGGAGGAGGAGGAGGAGGAGTGTGGAGTAGATTTGATGGGCGACAACGATTTGATGCTTGAGGAATCATCCATGGACCACTTTGACTTTAACATCCTGCTCAGTCAGCTCACAAACCTGGAGGAGCTGCATTTGGCATACAAGGTCAACAATTGTGGCATGAACTTTGAATGGCAGATGTTTGAAATGACCCACAGAGACTGTGAGTCTCTTGCCAGAGCTCTGAAGTCCTGCAAGACTCTGAAGGTGAATACTCTTCATTTCTAGTAGTTTGTGGGAACACTGGTAGGGAGCCTCAGTATGCTGGGACTGTTATAGAGGTGACAATGAGCAAAAGACAGACACTCAACTTCTACTTGGGTAAAAGTTAGTCATCGTCTTCTATTACTGATCTGATCCACCGTCACAGACGCTGCTCCTGCCAAGATTCACATTTCCTTTGGGGTAGTAAAGACAAAATTGAAAGCCCCAAACAATCAGAGACGCAGTAGTATTTACAGGCATAAACACTTGTATGTGAATTTTACAAACTGCTGAATCTTGTGCAGCTGTACTATTTCACAAACAAGCATACAGGTCTGTTTGTGATGTTTGATTTAAGCTGCTTTTGCACATGCATATCCTATTTGACTGGAGTTTTAAAGTCCAAGAACTGAGGACGTAACATTCATAAGAGACTGTGGAAATTCAATATGACGTTCAGAACAGTTCAAGGTGTTATAACATGCCTTTTTACCAGGGCAACATGGAATATACTTTAATGACAGTATTCAAGAAGATGTGAAAAGAACATTCTGGCAAACTTAAAAAAGCTGAGTTGGGAAATATATGTTAACAAGAGGGCTACATTACGCCTTTCCATAGTGCGTTTATGAAAATGCGCTACAATGAGACTGCTGTTATTACCTACATTATTATTTTATTCATTCAAATGTATGAAAGTGTTTTATAAAAATACAACCAAATATGTACTCAAATTCGAGTAATATTCAAGTTAAAAACATACAAAGGTATTAAATGATTACTGTGTGTTTTTTTATGAGGCAATGCTTTTGGTCTTTGTGGATTGTGATATAATTACAGCTTAGGTTTAGATTTTGGCAGATTTTTAGATTTATTCAAGTTTTAATGTCCAAACTAAGCAATCTTTTAAAGAGTTGAAGGGTGCATTTTGTCATGAGAGCGACTGCTTTTGGCCTCTGGTCTGTCACTTGCCCACCCTCGGAAAAAGTATGAAAGCAGATTTATTGGATGCACCAATCAATATATTAATACATTTATTTATCAATCAATAAGTCAATCTTTGTGCCAAATCATAACGTGTTAAATACTTTACACTAAAGCAGGCAGAAGAAGAAGCCATGCTCTTCTTTTTACTGATATACATATATATGCATATATAAAGCCATAAAATATACATATTCTCATATAGGCATTTACATGCATCCAAACCCAACATGAATTCAGCATGAGCAGGACTGGACCAACCTACAGTGCATCTGAAGGAGGCTTACTGTAACAGTGGCAAGAAATCTCTCTATTTATCTGTCTGCCTTGAGTCATAGCAATTTTTGAAAATGTAATCTAAAAATATTCAGAACCAAGCCTGTGCTGGTCATGCATCAGTGATATAATTCAAATCACCCTGTTTACTTACATGTGGTGGGTTTATCTTAACAATTCCTGTTGCATTCACAACCTCGCAGGAAATGCTTCATGCCTTAATTATAATGTTATTCATCATAACCAGTGGTTGCTTGCTCAAGTGAGTGGTAAAAGAAACAAGTGGCTGGTAGATTTTTTAATTCATTTGTCACAGTGGCTGGTAGGCAAAAAGTTCATTTCTAACCAAGGGGGGCTTTCAGAAAAATGTCCAGGAAAATATAGTGTGAAAGTATATGGTCAATGACCTAAATACATTCAGCTCACATTGAGCATTTCTGATCATTTCAAGGATTTTGTGAATGTTTGAGCTCCATAGGTTTTTTACAGTCGCCTCAGTCATGAAACAAGGACGTTATTGTTGGCTAAACCCAAGCCTTAAATTCATGCTCTATTTACATCCAAGCACAGACAGCAGAGCCTCTGGCTGCAGCCCAAATAAGTCACTTTATGACACAACATTTTAGCCGTATTATTTTATTACTGCATGAGAACATTGAATTATCCGCCAGTCTCTGTGCATGATATGAAGACTGTACAAGAGATTGTTATTTTCTAAATAAGGGCTGCAACTTTATTTTGGACAAACAGATTTACCATAGCTGAACATAAATAGAACACAACAGATTAGGTCAGATGAGCTGTAATTGTCAACAGGGAAAATAAGGACTGCCACTAATTGCTGCATAAGAGGATTTAATATGTCTGGAAATATTGAAAGATGCCCATTATGTTTCCCATTTTACAAGTGAAACCAAGTAAAAGCCAAAGATGTTTGAATTCTAATACTATTATATAAAAAAGGACATGTGAGAAAATAGAAACAGAAACATTTTTTAAAAAACTGTTTCAGGCACTATGTTAACAAAACTTTAACATATTTTATGCCTGACTAGTTGCTAAATAAAAAATATTTCATCAGTGCACTGTTTTATCTACTTTATGCCATTTTTCATGCTTTTCTCCCTAATGATCTGTGCTACTGCCTTTTATTAACCGGAAAAGTTACCATTAGAAAAAGTAAAAAGCTCTTATTTTCAGCTCAACACTCTGACATATTATCTGCATCATGTAAAATAATGGTTTGCATGTCTCATTGTTAGGGATGAGAATTGATAAGATTTTATCAATACCAATTCTGTTAACGATCCTGCTAATCGATCCAATTCTTTAACGATTCCCTTATCGATTCCAGCAAATTTTGCATGTGGGCAAATGGTCTGATTTTCAGTGTCAACAATGCCAAACATACATCACAGTATAGCTATCTAGTTCTGCAAGTTGCAGGTGTTTCCACTCACTTAAGGTTGTGCAGTAGGTGTAATTAAAATTAAGCCACAATTCTGACGCTTCTGAACCCTGTCAATTGAATGGAATTGTTAAGGGAATTGATTAGCAAAAAGATGAATGATATCGATTCTTTGATGGAACTGTTAACGATTCTCAACTGGAATTGGTTTTCGATTCCCATCCCTACTCACTGTATTTCGTTGCTCATGTTCGTTATTCTTTGTTTTAACAGCTTCTGAAAATCCATGAAAGCCACATTGAGGATAAAAAGTGCCGGCTCCTTGTGAAACACCTCCTGGACCATCCGTCCCTGAGGGAGCTTGACTTTTCCCACAACCTGATTGGAGACAAAGGAGCCCGGGCCATCGCTAAACTGCTCACCGTGGGCAAACTGGAGACCCTGAACATGAGTGACAATAAAATCAGAGACCATGGAGCCAAAGCTATAGCTCACGCCTTGACCAAGAACTCGGCTGTTTTGTCTCTTAACCTGCGTCTGAACCGTGTGGGAGATGAGGGCGGCCAAGCTATCGGGAAGGCCTTGATGAGCAACAACACCCTGCTTCACCTTCACCTGGGAGGTAACATGGTGACAGGGACGACCGCCATCGCATTGGCTAAAGCGATTGCTCAGAATCAAACCCTGAAGACCATAAATCTCTCCTGCAACAACCTGGGTGTGGTGAGTAAGGTGATAAACTTAATTGTTCATTGTCTTTCTATTCATACTCTTGATACAGTCATAAATCTGAGGTTTAATCTAACTGAGCCTGCTACTAAAGCAGTTCAAATTTTCTCTTCTGTGCAACAAAAACAGATTCAGATTCTGTAAGCACTGCAGACTGAGATTGACGAGTACAAATAGGCAGATATCATTCATCCCAAATATATTATGTTAACCTCCGACCAAAATATGTTTTATTTAATGTAAATTTTGAAGCCTTTTACAACTGCACTCCTGAAAATTGTTAAAAATTTCATGACAGACTCCCCTGTGAAGGTGTGTGAGGCGTAGTGATCTTAGGAGTCAAGTGTGACATTGAGAGCACAAAGAGAAGCAAACAAAACTGAATCTGATTTGTGATGTCACTTTTTGCCGTCCATTAAGTCCAATGTGGACAAGTCACAGAACATAACACATGAGTGGTACTTGAACAGACTTGTTTGAATTTGTTTTTCGTAAAATAATGCAAAAATAATAACACAAGCATTGAAGAACTTAAAGGTTTTTTACAAACCTCCACAAAGGCCTTTCTGACATCATCAGCTAAGTCATACTGGAAAAAGTGGACAACTGCCTTATGCATAAAGTTGTATTGACTTCTGATGGGGGTGGCACAACAGAAAAAATTGGGACCTCTTGCGTGTTTATGGTCCATCTTAAAGACAACAAGTATTTTGTGTTTTGGGGGTTCAGCAGTAGTTTAAGATGAACACAATAAAGCTGAAAAGAATTAAAATAAGTTGATAGTTGTGACTTTTGGAGGGCACACAGCAGAATAACATTGTACCATCTACAAGGATCACTTTTACAATGTTTACCTTATTAGCAATCATTTATATACAATGTAAAACAAGTGGTTCAAGGAAAGATCCCTGTGGTATTCCTTAGTTGATATTCATATGAAAGCAAATATGAATGCTATTGGATAGAAAGAGTCATTAAAATCCAACCCATTTAAAACTTCCAGGATGTCAGACCCAGTCAGATGAAACCTTATAAAATGGTGAAACCGCTATGATAGATAACAGAATGCCCATATAATAAGATTAAAAAACTGCAACCTGAATTCAATGAATGTGTCATGATTTGTAAGGATGTGCACTGCAGTTGTAAAAATAGACCTGACCCCTAGATGAACAGTTCAGTTTATTTCACTGGTCCATCAATGAAAGAGCCTATAGTGTTTCGAGGGGAGAACCTTTCAAAAGCAACTATGTATTGGGCGGGCTCTACTGTCTCGGTGTAAAGGACAGAGCATGAACCACATCATCAAACTCTCTGAAAAGCATGTTGGAAGGGGTTATCTTTTCTATAGTCAAGTTTGTAGAGCTCTTCTTTGTTCTTCATTTAATGAAGAATTGTGGTCCAGATCTGATTAAACTGCTACTAAAGCTGTTAGCATCTATGCTAATCTCTGTATAAGCAGCTTGTAGCTCCTGCGTCTATCTTCTCTAAAGAATGCTGACTGGGCCATGCCACTTTGGGCCGCTCACAATCGTAGATTAGAGCTTAGTGCCCAGAGTCTGGACTAAACACGGGGAGTCAGGGTTCCAGTTTTATGCAGCTAAAATCTGGAGCAGTCTTTCTGAAGATGTGAGACAGGCCTCTACTCTGACAATGTTCAAATCTAGACTCAAAACACCCTGTATGTAACTGTGCATATGACTGAGAGGATCTTATCTGTACTCTTCTTTTTTTAAAAGTTAATTTTATAATGATCATTGTTTTATTTTGTATTGTGATTTTAATGCATTTTTCTTGTTCTGTAAAGCAGTGGCTCTCAACCTTTCAAAGTCGCGACCCCATATTTAACGTTCAGTACTGTCCGCGACCCCCCTCCCCCCGGAATGCAATGCAAATTCGCTGTCCGCGATGCTGAAACAACACCCGATTGATAAAACGTATGTCGGATATACAAATCAGTAATTGATTTTGAGTAATAAAATGCCTGTTTGAGACCAATCACTTGTTGTCCTTTAACGTCCGGTCGGACGCCACATTAATTTTGCGCATTTATATTTTTCCTAAATGATTTGGCGACCCCCAGAAATCATCTCGCGACCCCAATTGGGGTCGGGACCCAAGGTTGAGAATGGCTGCTGTAAAGCACTTTGAATTACGAATTGTGCTCTACAAATAAACTTGCCTTGCCTTGCTAAGATCTTGGCAAGGTGGATCGGTCTGATCACTGACATTAAATCAGGTGAATCCAGCTGCACTGAAAGGTTACAAAAATATTAAAGGGTTAGTTCGCATTTTGTTGAAGTGGTGCTCATGGCACCCTTTGGCCTGCCGTGGGAGGGTGGGGGTGGGGATGGCTTGGGGCCGGGTGGGCAGGTGGTTGGTTGAGGTGGGTGCTGTCTGCGGGGTTTGCCCTGCCCTGGATCCCTGGGTGTTGTCCTTGGTGCCGCTGGAGGGGCTGGTCGGTGCCCCCTTGGGTCCGGGGGCTGTTCCTTGGCCCGGTGGCTTCTGGGGCCCGAGTGGTGGGTCTTGGGTGCCCTGGTGGTCCACTAACACTAAAGGTGCGTTCACACCGCAAGCGACCCAGCTACCAAAGTCGCGTCGCCCACTGAGGTAGCGTCGCACGTCCATAAATAGCCTACCTGTTTGGTCGCCTGGCGTCGGCCGTCCCTCGGTGACGTCACGTCCGCTGGAGTTTTCACCACGATCGTATCATATATCCCATAATAGGGTGTATAAGCGGACATTATTCCAGCTGTGTCCTTTTCACTCACTTATCAAACACGAAACTCTGCGGCTGATGATGCAGCAGCATCCTCTGTGAGTTCACTGCGGTCCGTCTGCAAATGTCCTCACTGAGATTAGTTCCGCATATCCGCCCAGTAGTCCGGATGAATAACAGCACCGTCACACGTACACACACCGCTGATTGGCTGATGCTGCACAGCCACGCACGACATCGCCTGAATAGATCAACTTTTTTTTAACTTTGACATCGCGAGACGAGTGAAGCGGTCGTCTTGTCGCCAGCTGTCGCGTCGCGGGAGGGTTAGCCCCGCCCCATCGCGGCTGTACATTGACTTTGCATGGAGAGTGATCGCCGAGGTAGTACAGGTAGCGTCCGGTGTGAACGCACCTTTACACTAACACTAACACTTTGACTGCTCAATCAGTAACACTGCCTGCCTGTCCTCCTTTCCATTTGTCTTGTCTCGTTTTGTCCTGTCTGTCACTATTTCCCCTTCTTTCACACTGTGGTGTGGCACGGCCCTCCCCTTCAGCTCGCATCAGGGGTTAAATAAAGTTTGATTTAATGGAGTAGCCTACAGGGAGGACTGATGATGGTCACTGTAGCAGCGAATCATATTCACATATCTCCAACTGCTAGAAAAAAAATGCAATGGTCTTTCCAACGCTGTCATCAGACACAGTGCCCAGCTGAAAAGACAATGCAGGCAAGGGAAAAAAAAAAAGAATGAAGAAAACCTTGTAACTAAACAACACAGGTTTAAACTGCTCAATATACTCAACGAATGTCAACAAAGTTCCTTTACTGGCACTCTTTTACTAGTGCCATAGGCCTCTAGCAATTCCATTTCAGAAAAACCTGAACTAGCCCTTTAATGATAAAGTTACAAAGGTTTCTAAACTCTAGATTTTCAGTCTCCAAAGGCTCCTCCTGTACTCGAGTAGAGCAGCGAAGGTAGCAGACAGAAAAGCCTCAAGTGCACAGGTTTTTAATTATTCATAGATATATGTGGAAAACATGCAATAATGGAAAGCTAAGTAAGTGAGTGTTGTTTCTTCAGTGAGAGCTGGATCCAGTGTCTCCTCTCCTGCTCCACAGTGAACGTCTGAGTGGAAGGAAAGTGTGGAGGATCAAAAATCACCCACATAGCAGAAATGAACTGTGCTGTATCGCCAGTATCTGTGACCTTGGTCTACAGCTCACAGAAATAGAAATGCTTGTTTCAGACACAACAATAAAACAATGGTGACACTCTGAGTGAGGGAGCACTCGCAAAATGTGGGCTGCTTTTGACGGGAAAGGTTACAGAGGGGTGTAGTTTTTCAAGACTGTCACGACCGTCCTAAGAACAGCATCCTGAGAAGAGATCTACATGGATTTATGTGCCAGTGCCAAATGTGTGTTTTTCCTCTGCTTACTTTTGTGTGTGTGTGTGTTTGCAGGATGGAGGAAAAGCTCTGGAGGAGGCGATGTCTTACAACAGCAGCATCACAGAGTGTGATATTCGACAAACAGAGGTCGATGAGCAGAGCATCTCCTTCATAAACCAGGTGGCTTGGACCAACAAACGTTCGGAAAAGAAGCAGATAAACTCAAGAGAGTGATATCAAAATGACCTGAAAGCTTGTCTTTGTGATAAAAAAAAACATCCTTACGTGGTTATTGATTCTTGACTGTTACCCTATCTTGCAGTGCACAGGCTTGGTCTGCATTTAAAACCTTGTGGGATCAGATTTTAGGATCAAATTGAAGAGTGAAAACACAGCATGGTGGCCTAGTAAGGATGAATATGACCATCCATCCATTATCACCACTTATCCCTTTCAGGGTTGCGGGGGGCTGGAGCGTATCCCAGCTGACACTGAGCGAGAGGCAGGGTACACCCTGAACTGGGCGCCAGCTGAATGCAGGGCGACAGAGAGAAATGGACAAACATTCACGCCTCTAGCCCAGTGTCGGCTTGGACAGACTCCAGCCCCCAACAACCCCGAAATGAGTGATGGATGGATGGATAATGTCTGTCTCTAATGTTCTAGTATGAAAAGCAAACTGATTATTTTGTTTCACATAAGAGCTTCCTTGTTGGTAGGATATAATACGTTTTCTCATTTTAAAAATAACTCAAAAAGAAGTTTACTTGAAAATAACAAAAACACTGACTGTGCAGAACAGCTCAACATATTTTTTTACAAACTGGAGCTCTTGTAGTTCTTCATTGGCTATAAAGAAGACTGAAAATTGAAATAATGATTCTAAGTGTCCCACAAAAACAACAGAACCATTAAAAGCAAGACTCAATGTACCTTTATTTTCAAATAATGCCTGTAGCCACTGCAATGGGGGGCCAGATTAAGGGACATGTCACATAGCAGCTGTCCTCCACATTTTACATAAAGAAAACACAACTGCTGCGCTGAAAAATTCTAAATCATTTATTTCTTCTTTTTAAAGAGTTCCTGAAACTTAAAGAAAACTTAAATGAAAAAAAATACCCTTCTTAGTCAAAGGACCCAATAAAAATCCACCCCATAACGATGTCGTTGTCTTAAAGCAGGTTCCAGGGTTCAGATCTTGTCAGTGGCTTCTTTCCTGCACATCACTCCCCTATTCCTCCCTCTTACCTTCCGTCCAGTTTCTAACTTAAAATCTTAAAAGGCCTGCCCAGGAAGATGTCAATGTAAAAAGCCCCAACTCTAGGAGGCATGAGCAGAAATACAAGAAATAAAAATATCCATAAAAAAAAACATTTTCTTTTTTATGTAATCTCTCAAAAGTTTGCCCCCTCATGAAATGTCTTCTAAGTGTATTCTTTTTTTTTTTTAAATTACTCAGAAATATTACAGTGATTTTGTGTAATTTCTTAACATTGCTGCCTAAAGTGTTTTAATATTGAAAAAAACCTTTCAGTATCAAAATTGCTTTGATTTCAAACTCTTCAAGATTTGACCACACACATTATTTTAGTTAAAAAATTAAATTAAATAAATATAATAAAAAAGAATAACCCAAAGGTCACATATTTTACTACTTAAGTATCATAGTTTGGCTTTTTGAGCAGAGAAAGAATGGTTGACAAATGGTTTAGTGAGTAATTAAGTTTATTCAGGAGCCTTTTACCATTTTTATACACAGATTTGGTTTTTAGTCCTTATGTTACATCAAGGCAGCGTTGTGGTGGTGTAGGTATACATACAGGCTTGTTTTTTTAACCTCAATATACAGGCTAAGAGTACAGTAATAAAACCAGTGCTTGGTTGTTACAAAAACATTTTTGTTATATTTTCCTTTTTTACTTGCAAAGTACATATTTTTCAAAACTGAAAGTAGAGTGGCAAAGCAATATTTAAAACTGGAAGAACATCTACATTAAATACAAATAACTTAATACTGAACAATCTGAATTAAGCCCATCTCATTTTTATATTCGTGTATACCACATATCAGCTGAAAATGTAAAAATTGTTTTAAAGGGAAAGAAAGTCAACATAGTAAATAGAATGCAGCAAAAAATGCCATTGGCTGGTTTAAACCAGATTGTATTGCCGTATCTGACTCAAACTCGGTATTTAACATCTTCACATCATAGAAACGTCCCTGCTTTAGTTACCTCTACAGTGTGCGTGACACATTCAGCACAAGTTTCACGTCCACAGTCATTCTAACCTTTTGGCTCTATGTTATTTACAGTACAAATCCTCTCTGCCCTACAGTCTTTAAATCCACAAAATTACTAAATTCAAAAAGACAAACCCCAGATTCATTCTCCTGTGAGAGAGTAGAGAATATAACAAAGCTTCATACACATGATAAAGGGTTCAGTGCTCTGCATGACAAAAGCTTTTTTACTAACAGTTGTCAATTCATGAGCCTTAAAGTTAGATTAATAACTCATTCATATACAGAAATATGAATGTTTTTGCAACATCTGCTACGTAAACATTGCACTAGTAAACACATTGCTCTATCTTTACACACGCGCACTTATGGAGATCACAGTTTAGCCATCTGAGGCGTCATGGCTTGTAATTATGGAGAGAATGTAATGACTTTAGTGTGAAAAACTGACCATAATCAAGTCCCTCGTGTGTAAGAACCTCCCCGTTATTCACCATTTTGTCATAAATAAGAGGACAATGCTTTTTTCTCCTCTAAATGGTGCATGCAGGGATATGATGCAACCTTTTCTATTTCAAAGTTAGAATACAGTGGAATGGAAAGTAAATGAATGAATGACATTTCAATTCCTTTATCATTTGGTTTCATTGTAACTGCTTCACGTACACATAAAGGTGACATTGTGGGACACCCATAAACCTTTTAAGGGATATTTTGACATGAACAGGAGCAGATTAGTTTGTCTTCAAAGTTAATACATGGCCAACAATTTTGACTTGCTGTACAAAAAGTAAACTGTGGACGAGAAGACGTCAAGCCCTCAGCTTTCTGAAGCTCTTTGATCTAATCGTTATGCCAAATTACTAGCTTCAAATAACATTTAGGTAGAGAATAAACAACCACAACCAGAAATTAAGTTACAATTTTCCATTGGATATTTTGTCAATCTGGATTTAAGTTCAGAATAATCAGTTGTTCAAGAGAATACTACTACTGAGTCCATAAAAGACTCAGGACACAAAGGACATTTCTCATGAGCTTGGGCTTAAACTTCACAAAAAGACTTGTGAATCCTACAGACAGAAAGAGGAAAAATAAGGTCTTATTTTCAAATTCCACCAGTATGTTGTTTTTTCATACTTGCCCCCTTTTTTAAGATCCATGTGGAAGAGCAAAAAGCTTTCTCTGTGTTTAAATTTGAGAAAAATATTATCACTATTAGGCTTTTTGTTTTTCTCTTCCTTAAGTATTAAATGTCTAAATTGTATACATGGTCCTACACGTCTTCAGTCTCTGTGCTAAGCTAAACTTAATCATATCTTTTAGTAGATTCTTATTAAGTATTCACATATAACTGATATAGAACTTCTCATTGAAGTCTTGTCAAGAAGACAAACAGGTTCTCTTTTCAAACATTGTTATCACAGATTGCTCCACCAGCTCGTTTACATTCTAAGACAGATCTCAGTTCATTTACATAAAGGTCTGCACCACTCACTTTCACTTTTCACGTCTTGTTATGTAGTGAAGATTCTACACTACTGGTGTATTGGGCCCTGTTTACACGACAATGAAATGACCGAAAACGGAGAGTTTTAGTTGCGTTTCTGCCTTCTGTGACACGAGAATGGTGCCCAGAGTGCTTGAATCCTTTTGAAACCAGGGTCCAGAGTGAAAAGTTTTGAACATGTTTTGGTCTCCATTTCTGTGTAAACAGGCATAAATGTTTTCATAAATCATGGCACATGCACAGTTCTCTTTTAGATGAAGGTTGACTATGCACCTACTGAGCAACATGAATGGCGTTTGCTGTGCTTGGTTTGTTATCCAGACAGAAATATCCAGACAGATTTGCTGTCCAGACAAAAAACTTCTGCGTCTCTGTGCGTCCACTCGCCATTGTTGTTTGTGAAAAGTTTGTCTTCACTGGAAGGCATACGAGTGTTGTAACACTGCTGTTTCTTTATAAACATACATCGCCAACTAAAGGCCTGGCATGCACACTACAGCATTTTCAGTTGTTCTCGCAGGCCCATGTGAATGCGCACCATTTTCACATTGTTTACTTGTGGACACAGAGAGCTTTTGAAAATCCAAAGGAAAAACCTTTCCATTTCTGGTGACGACATGTTGTGTAAACAGGGCCTAAGACTAAGCCAGCTTACTTAGTTTCATCCATAAATATTGAGACCATCCACAAAGACAAAACATATCTTAAACTCTAAATAGTGTTGTGGGATTTGAGACTTAAATTAAGCTAATTAGTGACACTAGAAGTTAACTCACACATAACAAAATAACTTTCCTGCATGCCTAATTTTTCTCACTGCCTGTTTTTTTTCTGCCTGACTCAGCTGTGATATAAAATTCACCACGACTAAGATACTGCATGCACTCATTTGAGGGAAGAACTTTTTTTTAGTTCTTTAAAGTAACCCTGACATATTATTAAATGTGACACTATCAGTAGTGAATCCAGGCCCCTGCCTATTTGTAGCATTGTAGATGGCGAGCTCTGGCTGTCTCTCTGATACGCATCAGCAGCAGCTTCAGCCGGCTGTACTTACAAGCTGCCTTATAATATGAGGGTGAAACAGGATGGGGCCAGACTCTTAAAATTGTGTGTGTTTTAACAACAATGAGATGAGGAAAAAGATCATGTTGTCTTTTTGTTTAAAGTGCAACAGGGTTGGAAATGAACTGCCTGCCATTGTGGCTGGTTGATTGGAAATTCAACAGCTTATTTATTGTTTTTCACCAGCTATTTTATTGGCTACATATTTTAATGAGCTATACCAAGGCTTATTGTATTTAAATAATCGGCTTTTCTTGAAGAAATTCTGTCAACTATCTGAATATATTATGTTCTTATTTTTGCTGCCAAACAGAAAAAAAGGCTGAAAATTTGTTTTATTTTATCTTAATTTATTATTTTTAAATATGCTGAGCCTACAGACTTCAACCAAGCCTGAATTTAATTGGACAACACCTCAACATAGAGCTGTTTAAAATCCAAGCCTGTGTTGACCCCAGATTTCTGAATATGCAGCCCTTAACTATAAAAAAGCCCCACTGACTCCCTCATAGTCAAACAGTTGAAGAATTATCCAGTTTTTGCTATAAGAGAGCCGTTACGGGTCTGCTTTAACAGGAATAAGCCTTTTTCTCTGAATAAATCATGTCTCAAAACCTATCTTGGTATAAATTTCAGTTTATAATGATTATTAAAAGAATGCATACTTTTATTTTTTTTTCTTTAAAAAACACATACACAGATTTAACCGTTTACTCATCAGGTCTCACCAAATACATTTTTCTATTTTTTAAATGTTTTGGTGTATCTATTTTAAGTCAATCTTTAGTCAACTCTGAGCAAAATACAGTATGTAAAATCAGATTAGACAGTGGAAATCCTTTGCCTCCTTTAAATTTGTTATCCCACATAAAAGAGCCATGGTTTCATTATTCTTCAAGATATTGCAGCCTCTTTCAGTGTCAGTTTGTTTTTTTTATTTATTTATTTATCAAGTGTCTGAGTTCTGTCAACTTGCTTCTTCTTAAAATTCCCTGTTTCCTGATAAGGGCGTTTCATAATTAAAGCACTAAAATAATATAAAAACTGAGTATTTGAATGGTTAAGAGCTTGTTGGAAACAAAGTATGTTCATGGCCCGTTTGAATGAGCTGCAGTGGGGCTACAGTTAGTGGTGTTTATTTACAACACTTTCTGGAGTTACAGTAATTACAGCAGATCCTTTGATTATGAATCATAGCCACGGCTAACCTGTTTTAATAATCTCTGACTTATAAAAAGAAAATATGATACCAATTTAAACTCCTCTTTAGCTGGTCAGCCTGCTGTAGACAACCACATCAGTGCTGTGTTACACTCTATTGACAGAATCAAGCCATTCAGACACATAGCCTTAAATGTAAATGTTCGGCACTCGCTCTGTCACAAAGAGATGGGGCTTGTGTAAACTTACAGGTCAACTAAAGCAACTGTAAAGCAAAAAATCAGTATATATTGTTCATTAAACACGATTTAAACATAAATTTCTGTTATTACCTGCCAATATGACTTGCAGATTGAGCAAATTCACCTACTGCTAAAATTAACACCTGCAATTAGCAGCAGGCACTTGTTAATTTCCAACACTGCTATGCACCGTTAATGCTAATGCTAACAAAACTGACTGAATGGAGAAATGTTGAAATGACATGGCTATGGTTATGAGTAGTGAATGCTTGTCCATAACAGTTCAAAGCTAGGCACTTTGAAAAGGAGGTAGGCTGATCGGATATTACCAAATCTGAGGTTAAATGGATGATTTTTCATTAAAATCAGCTGATTGGTCAGAAAAAAATGCAAACATATCATTTTAATATAGGACATTACACAAGATTTACTGTCGCAAGTAATCAAGAACCAGTTCGAGGAAGCGTTGTTGATTCAGTTTGAAGTTCTTGTGTCCTTTAGCCCACCAAGTACTAAATTATTCATCCACTGTGTTGCTATATTTAGTAAGCCAGGAAGTATAATGTCACCGCAACAAGCCGATTTCTGCTAACCTGATATTTCAGCATCTGCATCAGACATTTATTTTTAAACCAGGGAAATAACCTCCTTCTTGTGTTGGAATTTCAAGGAGCTCGGACTGTACAAGGAGATTTGAACCATCTGTTATAATTAAGTTTCTTATGCAGATGTTTTCAGTTGTAGATTTGGGAAATCTACCTCATCAAGAGAGCCGGGAACCCCAACAAAACAAATTAAGCCTCATAGACTACTCTTTTTACAAGGCAGCTGTCTCTAATAATCTACATGATTCATTCTCCTTTTGGGCTTCAGCTGAGTCAAAACCCCTCTCAGGTTTTAGATATGATAACGTGTTAGTCATATCCTTGTAAATGGTCCATGACTAAGGTCTACAAATGGCATTTACAGTAGATGGGACTCCTCTTGGCCTTTTGACCCTATGTCCTTATATACGCTGCAGGACAGTGCATTTGCTTTTGGCAATTTGTTTCCTTTAATATTTTGATTAAGTGGTTCTCAACTGGTCTAGCCTCAGGACTCACCACCACATTCTTAATGAGAAATCGTAACTTAAGTATCAGCAAATTAAATGAAAAATGTTACAGTTTGGACAAGGAGTGCGGTCACAGTTGTCCTTCAGTATTAGCTAACACACCACGCCTTTCCATACTCATTAACACACCACTGATGCAGCAGTGGGAGCAATTTTAGGTTAAGTTTTAGCGAGAACTGGCCTTGAATCCTCAACCTCTCAATAAATGGTGGAGTGTAAGACTAGACTAAGCCACCAACTATCATTTAAGTGATTGAAGTCACCTTTAATGATCAGAGCAGACACCAACAGAGACCATGTTTATGGAGGAATGGTTGATAATAATGCTGCACTCCTAATTAATCATAGCTTAGTAGACAATACCATGTATCCTATCTCACATATTGTCCTCTTGGTTTCACTGTGCTGATTGGCTGTTGCAGCACATGATGTGCTTCATGTTCTTAAAACCAGCTGCTGGCAATTTGACAAATTGAATCAAAGGCAAAAAACCTTCATTCAACTTTGTTTTTAGTTGAACAGCTTCATTCACACCGCTGTGACTGTCTCTTGCAATGTTACAAAACAGTCTAGCCAAACTTTGGCTGCACCATACTATGCCAGAGATGGCTGTTGGCTGAATAAGCAACTGGCTTAGGGAGTGTCTCCTACTTGGGTTTGGATATCCCTTTATGACAAAATTACGGGATTTTTTTTCAAATGGCCTGTTTGAGCTCACATTTATAGAAAGGTGGCACAAGCAACTAAGGAAGAACAGAGATTTTTTTGCTCTTTATGCAAGAGTTGTTGACAGGTCATGGCCACATATTTCTGTATAAAAACCAATCACGAGTCTTGCAAAATAAACAGAGATCCTTAAAAACAGTGTTGGCATCCTAAGATAAAAACATAAGAAAGTCAAACATTATTAAAATGACTAAAATGATCTTTCATGGAATATGCAAAAAAAAAATTTTTTTTGAGGCTTCCAGACATCGTAGACTTTTGCCATATTTACCAGCTCGGGATGCACAGACCTACCAGTTGAGAACCACTGGTGTTACTAACAGTCTCATCTGTAGCATGTTCTGCTTCTCCCTGACCTTTTGACGTCAATGTTTGGACATTTTTGGGTTGTTTCTTGTTCATTTTAAGCTTAAGCCTTGTTTAGAATCCTGAGCAAATCCCAGCTCATGGTGTGTAACAGAGTTAGCTGTTGGAAAAGGGTAAGTCGAGGTCAGTGTCATCTCAGCCCTGTTCAGTCTTTTGTTTTTCTCGCTCTGATAAGCCTGGCAGCTGTGGGTCATAGAGACGTCTCCACACATGAGCCGTTTCTGTGAAGAGAGCGGTGGTCGTGATTTAAACAGCCTTCATTGCGATGCACTATGAGAACTGGGAAGTAGAGAGCGTCCTGATAGGCTGGTGGGTTCTCCTCACTGTTCTGGTTTCCGGACAGACAGTGCGTGCTCTCTGTGGGGCAGGACTGCTCATTCAAACTCCCGCTGCTCCTCCACAGGCAGCTCCGCCTGGAGCCGTATAGCCGACCCAGTGAGAAGCGACTGGCGCTGAAGGGGATGCGAGGGCTCCCCGTGTTGCAGATGCTCAGTGCGCTTCGAGAGAAGATGGAGGAGCTGCTGATGGCTCGGTGGCAGCGCTCACAGTTCTGCCTGTAGCTCCCGAAGCCCCCACACACAGAGTAGTTGTTGCAGCTCCCAGAGAGCTGAGCCAGGTCCATGAGCACCGCCTCAGAGTAGCTGGGCACCAGCTGCTGGTTGGAGCGGATGTGCCACTCCAGCTCTGTGCTGTCGATTGTGTTGACTCGAGGGATGTGTCTGCAATATGGCCGCTCCTCCGAGGGTGTTGCTGGCACGTAATCGAAGCCAAACAGCTTCTCAACATGATAGTGAACACAGGCGGTACGGTACTCTGACAGCACCCGCAGAGGCCAGGAGAGGGTGAAAGCTGCTGCGGTCCAGAAAGTGGAGTTCAGTGCGTACCAGGGGAGGTGATCAGGGTCAGAAAAGGCAATCATATACTCCTTAAAGTCTACATTCTTCAGGTGCATCCCCTCCCTGGCCTCCATGTAGTCATCCAGGCCCTCATTTTCTGTGAAGAAGCGAGCCCTCTGCGTCAGATAAGAGTTCTCTGACTCCACGTTGGCAAAGCTAAAGCACTTTGTGAACCTCAAGCGGGTGATGGGAAAGCCCTCCAGGCCCTGAAGGTTCTTTGAGATGTCCTTGACCCCACAGTTCCCATAGTCAAACTCCGCCTCAGCCACGTGGGTGTTGACCCGCTCGTGGTACACCTGCGTGGTTGTGTAGGCATCCCCATTACGATAGCGGGTCACCTGCCGTGTTCTCCTAACATAATGATAGCTGATTGCCTTCCACCAGATGCAGGGTGTAGCCTGCTGCATCCTTTGGATCCGCTCTGCCACACTCTCCATGTCTACCTTGTACTGCAGCTCGTTCCTGGTGTAGCAGTGCCAGCACTCCACCAGGTAAACAACATAGAGCATGACCAGGAAGGCCAAAGGGATGTAGATGTAGCCATTGGAGCAGGGGCTGTCGTGGTACATCATGGACTTTCCCTTGTAGGCGCTGTCGAAGGAGAGGCGTGTGACCTTGGTGACTTGGCACCAGGCCATCACCCCGACGCAGCCGTACATCAGCAGGGACAGCAGCAGGCATTTCCAGTGAGTCTCCTGGCACAGGGATTTAGTGAGGGACTGCTTCTGAGGACGCTGCTGTGAAGAGGAAACAATACATCAGTCAGTACAACCAAACAGCACTGTGTACATTACATTCATTTTTGTTTAAAGCTCCTGAGAGGATAGTTTAGCTGAATATGAAGCAGACTAAAATCAATATTGATGGCGTTATATGAGCGACTAATGCACACCAGACCATCAGCAGCAGGACTGATCCCTCTGTGTTATTTTTGAAGCCTGAAACTGCTGCTGCTGCTGGGAAGGTTTCAAGGAGACACATGGATAAAACTGCCTATTTTACATTAACAAAGCAAAACTGATAGGGTTATCAGTTAGAACTAACCAACATCTATAACAAGTGCTCTAAGGTCACATGTTTTATTTCTTTAAAGAAGTTTGCACTGGTCTTTGGTGTATCAGATCTTATTTTTAAAGTTTCTCGGCTCGATATTGAATTTTGGCATGCTGATAGCCCCCTCGGTTTCAGCTCAGCTCAGAACAGACTCAGGTCAGGTTTGGGACAACATGCTGGGTCGGCATATCGACTCTTCAGTACCATTTGACAATCATCAGATGAAGCTGGAAGAGTCTGTGGTTGTTATTTTTAAATTTACAAACTTTATTGAAATGATGTCTTCTCACCTTCTATCTGATGTAACAATGTACCAATATTTCAGTGAAAACTAAATATATTTCTCAACCCTGTCAGAGGCCATTTTATTCTTATCACTATCATGTTGAAGATTAAAAACCCTGTTTTTTTTCTACTTTAGTGTATACCAACATATCTACTTCTCTGTATTTAAAAACTTACCAATCAGTTTCATAAAGGTTTAGATTATCAAATTTGATGTTAAGTTGAATTTTAATTTATGGGCACAAGTCTGACCTGAATCTCTGTTAAGTATAAAGTTTGAAACTTAAAAAGTACTGGCTCATGCATATAAAATATTTAGGGGAATTTTCTGCGTTGTAAGTGCTTTTGCATACTTTATGCATGAGCTGGGAGCCAATTTCACATGTCCTGGTCTGTTCTTGTTATAATCAAAAGACTCATCGACTGTTTGGACCAAACCTCAATGAAAATGTCTGATTCACGAAAAAATACAGTAAGCAGAAAAAGAAACACAAGGCGCTGACGTTTGGTGTTCACCTAGCTGCAGAACAGTTTCTATATGAATTTGACATCTGTGTCAAGAAGAGTAATGCAGCAGATAAATGTTGAAGGGTTCGCACTTAATGTCAATCCAGGCAGAAAAAGTTTGACGGTGGCAGCTTAAAGCTGGTGTCATCTGCTGTCATTGCAGGCACAGCGAGCATGAGCGAACTAATCAGAGCTTGTGGAAACACTGCTGCACAACCTGCCACACATGCAAAAGGCCCTGAATTCATTGAAAAATTAGCATATAAGACTTAAGTAGATCCTTCTCTGCCTGTGCTAGGGCTGGGAAACATCAGTAGTTTTCATTTTATTTATAGTAATAGTATTTATAGTATAGAATAGTGTTATTATACACCACATAATAATAATCTATTTATAATAATCATTTTGAAACTGAAAAGTCCAAGTCATACTTTATGTATTTTATGTGGTCAAAGTCATCAGATCATACCCAGTTACGCGCCACTGACGTAGCAGCGGGAACAACTCAAACCATCAAGGTTTCGATTGATGATGGAGATTATTACCAGACTAAGCTTCAATACACCACAAATATTATAGCAAATTAAACAACATATCAAAATGAACATGATATTCATTGTGAACTAAGAGTTGGTTTGAATCAGAGATCGATTTTGAGTTGAATTGTGACCCCCAGTACCAGGAATGAATCAAATCACGACACACTGAAGATTTAATCTCCTAAATCCCAGACTGACAACACATTTAAGATGGAAATTTTCCAAACAAATGTCTTTAAGTGTAGGCTTTCCATCCATCCATTGATTATCTACAGTGTCTGTCACTTTTAGGGCCACAGGAGGCTGGAGTCCATCACAGCAGACATTGGGCAAGACGTGTGTTACATCCTGGACTGGTCACCAGCACAGGGCCAATATGTGCAAAAACATAACCACTGGTGTATTATTTTTTTTAACCAAGGGTAGATGAGCTATCAAGCATGTTTCTAGACTTTGGGAGTAATCCGGAGAATCCAGGAAAGAAACCTGCATGAACGAGGAGGACATTCAAACTCCACACAGAAATACAACAACAAATCACCCTGTTAAAAATCACCAGTGAACACAGTCACTTTCTAAACTATTACATCTGGCATTATGCAGGACCTGTAGACACAAAGCCACCTTACACATCTTAGTATTTAAGGTCCTGGGCCTTAACAAAACAGCATGGGCCACTTGGTTTGTTTTCTTCAGTGGAGATGCTGGTTTTTACTACACAAAGATGTCTGAACTGAGCCAGCAGTAAGTGAAGCTTACAAAACTTCCTCTGTTGCTAAGGGTTAGCTTGACACTGTAAGACGACCAAACTGGTATCAGTATCATTAGATTTTTAAAAGAAACATATAAATACTCACATGTCTGATTATATAACCACTAGGACTGCTCAACACTGGAAAATAATAATCATGATTATTTCAACAGATAATAAAACATGCACCACATGCTTTCATTGAGCATATGGGCTTTTGACGCTTTTATTTTGATCATTAATGAACGGGCAAAACATAGTGATATACATGTAAAAATACAAATACCTCAGAATAATAGTAATAATAACAATAACGGAGAAATTAAAGAAAGTTCAACATGTCATGTGACACATTAATTACTTCATTTTCAGAATTGTGGAAGGCAATAACATATAATTGAAATTAAAATCCTGATTAATTGCCAAGCTCTAGTAACAGTGATATATTTCTGTACAAAAAAACCCTCCTTTCAGACCAAAGCAATGTGATATGATTTTTGGTCCATTATTCCCGGCCCTGCTGTGTGCAGACAAACCTCTTGAGGGTGTAACATAGCAGCAGTGATTCTGTTAAAACCAAACCTAATCCTCTCAGTCTGTAACATGACGGCCTTTAGGTCAACCTCTGCATACGAGTTACCACAAACAGCATCAATGTATTGAATTCAATATGTCAGCCATGTGCTCTTTCAGTGACAGATGAGCATAAATAATAGATGCTTTCTCTCCATAATTATCTGCAGCACCTTGGCCACATGGTCCCCGAGTCCCTCAACAACCCAAGGCTACACCCCGCAGGGTAAAAGGGATTAACATTCAGAGTTCCCCTTTGAGATGAACCGCCTGCACAAAGACTTTTCACTCAGTAGTATCCTCTACACGCTCTAACTCTATGATCAATACGACATGACATACTTTGTGCCTCGTGGTACATTTTAGAGCCTCAGTTAGAGCAGCAGGGGTAAAGATGAATGTTTGTAGAGGGGGGGAAAATACCTGCCATTCACTCCATTCAGACAAAGAATTTTAATGGAGAGCACAAACTGATGGGGTTATATTATTGTTGCTAGCATAGCTTTATCAATGTAGCATGTGAATTTAAAGTGTGCTTTCAGTTACATAGGGACAAAGCACAGAAAACTTTCTCAACATGTTGGACCAGAGCGGGCAACTTGCAACCAGGGGTGCACATGCAGACCTGCTCTTCATTTAAAGAGACCCCTTAGTAAATATTATCCTATTTTAAAATAGTGAAAACACAACATATCTGCTGTAGAGGATTTCTAACCTAAATTGCAAACATTCAAAGACCAAATGCATCACTACAGTTTTCCAAAACATCTAAGCCTATAGTATAAAGAATACAATTCATATGATGACATATTCCTTTATTAGTCACAAAGGGGGGAATTCCAAATTTGAAGCAGGATACAACAGAATATATAAGAAATAAACTTACAAATGAAAAATAAAGTAGTCGAAAATAAAAATAAAAAATAGATGTAGTTTGTAGTAAGTGGCATTTACAGTGGTTATATATACATGTTTGGTATTTTACAGATAGGTAATTGAGATATAATGAATATGGCATGGTGGTTATGTACATGTTTGAAATTGTACAAGTGAAACATTTGTTGAGTTGTTATAAATATAAATATTGTTTATTACACACTGAAGAGGTTCTTGTTATGGAGTCTAACAGCAGCAGGAAGAAACGGCTCCTTTACCAGAGCCCAATTTGTCCATCCCTGTATTTTCAAATCATTACTGTGGCCCAGAATGACAACAAAATAGACTTGTTATTAGACCAAAGGGAAAAATCTCTCACTTATTTTTCATGGAGGGACAAACAAAGTCCACAAAAAAGCATAATTTTATGATTAAATATGATCCTGTTATAAGAAGTTAATCTCAAAGAAAATGCTTAAGAGGCCCCACTGAAGGTTTGGGTGAGTAAGAAATCAAGGCTCGACAATCACATGATAGGTTTGTTTGTGTTTACGGTTTTGTGTTCCACTATTAATCAGTCCCAGTTGTTGTGTGAGACAAATGCACAAAAAACAGACTAGGAAATTACTTCATTTGTAGACATTCATATTACCTGCCAGCATGTTTCTTATATTTGAGTTCAACAGTAATGCCTGTAAGAACTTGTAGGCTGGCACATTTGTAGCTTAAAATGTGGATGCTTTACCATATAATTTACAGTTATGGATCCCTAAAACTGAATGAAAGTTGTTATCTTTCTCAGGAATAAAATCCAGTGTAAAAGTTTTGATCTGTTCTCACAGAAACAAACACATTATTCTGAATCCTTATTGTCTGAGAAGCCTCACAGTTCATGACTCGGCTGAAGCGCCTTGAACTAAGCACCTCTCAAACTCATGGACACTTCCCCTTGACATAATAAGACCAGCCAGGTTATGTAAAAACCCTCTTGTGTAATGGATATGTAACTTGTCCAACATGATTGTGGGAGAGAACAGCAGAGGAGAGCAGAAGATTTTCAGAAAAAAATATATTTTACTCCAATGAAACATCCCTGATGAATTCACTTGGTGCATTTACATGCATAGTTAAGTCAAGCAATTATGAAAGCTCCATTAACAAGTATAATTGGACATCAGTCCATGTGCTTGTATGCAAGCAGTATGGGAGCATTTATGCACTGATATGGGTATGTCCCCCTAACCTTGCAAAACAACTGTATTGACTAGATCCCATGTCATCAGGTGGATCACACTTACCACCCAATCAGATCATTTCAGAACCAGAGAAAGGAGCACTATTGTGCCAACAGTGACTGTTTTGGAGATCAATGTGAATGCTGATGCAGCAGTAATTTAACCAAAACTAGCCAGCATGTTTTAATTTAAAGAGGGCAAAGATCAACGATGACAGTGGCGCTCTGATGTCTTTCAAGCACATCTTCTCCTGCAACATGACAAGAATTTATGTTGGCATGACAATAACTGGGTTCCAAGTCTGCAACAGGTAGTTCACTGCAGTGGTGTGTGCTAAGTCATATGTAAATGATAAATGGACTGCAGCTTTAATAGCACTTTCCAAGTCTCTTTGACTCAAGCAGCTTTACACTGATGGTTGGAGTCTCTGTTTTAGTTGTCCATCAGTATTAACTCACACTTTCTCACATTTCCATGCCTATTTACACACCATTGTCAGAACAGTGGAAGCAACTTGAGGTTAAATGTCTTGCCCATGGACACATCACGATGTGACAGCTCGATCCTACAGCCTTTGAATTGCCAACCAATCACATTATCAAACTGCACCGCTGCCCTACTGTTATTTTTCCAAGTTTCATTTCTTGCTCGACGTTGATTTGCTGCAGACATCAAGATTATTTCTGCTGTATTTTGACACCACCCAGAAACTCTGAGTACGGTACTGGTTTTCTTATGTTGGGTCAACCAGCTTGATGGAAACTGACGCAGAGTTGAAGCGAACAGTCATATTATATTTAAAGCAAATAAGTCTGTTGCTTGGACACTCTATGAACAGATGAAGGTGTAGACTTAGTGGAAATTTGGGGTGACGCTGATCTGGAGCAGAAGGTGGTCCAACCTGTACCTAATAATGTGGACAGTACCACACTGAGTAAATGAACCGCAACCAGTTTAGATGTGTTTTCAAAGTAAGGTTTTCTTCTGAAAAAAATAATTCACCGTTCCAGCAGTGTATATGCACTGAATGTGTGGAGCAGGATTTAATCTGTAGAACAAATGTATAAAGGCAATTGTGCACATTTTAGTCTTATTTTTTTAATCCAAGAAATGATGGTTTTATTGAAGAGTCAAATTTTTTTGCAACAACCCCATTCCAGACCCACAAAAGTCCTCACTCCCCCTTTTGGAAACCACTTGTCTGCAGAAGACACAAACAGAAGTAGCTCCATGCTCGTGCACACTCTCGGGTGCGCGCTTGAACGCACACTTTAATACATTTATTGTGCATTTAAAAGGGAGCGCAGTTTTAATCACATAAAAATCCTGAACATTTCTGTTATTCCGTGTTCAGTGCCCCCTAATCTTCTTAGTACAGTGAGCTATGTCGGGACTCCTGTTTGATATGAATGAAACGTGGCACGCTAATTAAGGACTGATACACACAACCAGCCTGCAACCTGCAAACAACAGCATGTCCTCACCTCCTCTCTGGGGCTGTCCGGCTCCTCTTCCTCGGGCACGGTGGTGGTGCTGCTCTCACTGGCGGTGGCAGCCGATGCTGGGGACATGGTGGTGGTAACCGAGCATGGATCTCCGTGTGGGATGGGGGTTTTCCAAGTAATCAGGGAGCAACATAAAGACAACAAGGAGGTCCTCCTCAGTGCGTCATCCACAGACAAAGCAGCCCGGCCGGAGAGCTCCTGATGGAAGCCCGGAAAAGACGCTTCATCCCGGTTTGCTCAGGTGGGCAGACGTCGCTGGGTGTCGCTCACGGTAATCCGGTCATTGAGGCTCGGAGAGCCGCACAAACAGCCTGAGACTCCTCCCGCGGTGTGATGATGAGTGGATGTTGATGAGGAGGGATGCTGAGGAGCTGAAGATGAGAGGAGGATGAAGCGTCTGTCAGTCAGCTCGTCTCCCTGCAGGCTGAGCTCAGTGAGGCTGTGAAGAGGACAAAGACGACAGACAGAGGCACATGTGAGCAACCAGCTCCGACACCTCAGCGTAAATACACACACATAGGGCTGGGCAACATAAAATGAAATAATGAAACGAATAGTGTTTGTTCATATTTTTCAGCTGAGTGGTGATGCAACATTTATGAAAGCAAACCAGGACCATATAAAAAGTAAGAATAACTGCTAATGCTAAATTATGTAAAATTCAAAGCTTGTATTTTTAAGAGTGACAATAAAGCTGTAAAATTACTATACAAAATGTTTTTTTTTCAGATTGGGAAGTTGTAAATAGCTAATTACCAAAGAGGCAAACATACAGCTACAAATGTATTAGACCTGAACCAAATGTAAAGTGTATGCTACAATTGCCCTTAATTAACAGCATTATTAAATGCTTTTTTATGTTTTAAAATGATTAATACACAAGCATGTAGACACTCCTTAATCAACATATTTTTATTCCTAAAATGTAATGGTTATTATCAATCATGCATTGAAAAATATTCTTTTTTTTTTTTTTTTTTACATTTTCAAGTAATCCCCAGAAAAAAAAGTAAAGTACATTCCCAGATAGCATACGGATGTGGGCCACTTCCGGCAACAGTCTGCCACTATAGGTGTTCTTCTGGCTTGCATGAAACAGACATGAACCTAAGCCGGCCCATGTGCTACATGCTACATTTGGCCCAAATATCACAAAACAAATACAGCCCACCTTTGGCTGAAATATGGCAAACTTTACACCAAGACATACGGATGTGAGCCTAAAGGGGCCCATGTCCGGTTTGCTGGGTTCTTCTAGTTTATATCTGGCATTGTGATGGCTCGATTGTGGCCCACTTCTTGTAAACAAGAGTGGACCGCCCAAGTGCCATCATTCCAAACCAAATACGGGCCAGATAAGGCGATGTGGCATGTGAATTGTGGCCCAGATATGGGCCAGAAGAATTTTGCTATCTGGGTTGTTATTTCTTGATTGAAATGCCAAATTATTAGATTAGATTAAACTGTATTTATTTATTGGAAGAGCTCTTTCGGGGAAATTGAGGTCCTTGTAGCACTGTATTGTACAAGGTATAAAAGAACACGGGATATCAACATGTAAAAAAAAATTAGCATATGTCAGATCAATATAAGTATGTTGTATGTATGAACATATCCATCTATAAGTGTATGTAATCTAAATAATAAGCTAATAATAAAAATAAAATATAATATGGCTACATCCTGGCTACTACTATTTCTGCTGCTGCTGCTCCTTCTCCTTCCCTCCATCCTTTGTCTTCTTGTCACTCCTCCTCCCCCCAGTGAGAAGTTGTACAGTCTGATGGCCTGAGGGACAAAAGAGTTTCTTTTTCTGTTGGTCCTGAACTTGTGAAGGAGCAGTCTTGGGTTGAACAGGCTCCTCTGGCTGTTGACGAAGATGTTCAGAGGGTGACTGTCATCATCCAACATGTGCAGCAGTATGTTGAGTGTCCCCTTCTCTGCCACCATCACCAGAGAGTCCGGTTTCATGCTGACCACAGAGCCAGCCTGATCAGTTTATGCAGTCTGGATGCATCCTTCTCGGATGTGCTTCCCCCCCCAGAACACCACATAGCAAAAGAGGATGCTTGCTACCACAGACTGGTATAACTTCTGCAGGAGTTTCCCACAGATGTCTAAAGAACATTGTAGAGTTATTTAGTTGTATTCCTGAACAGAAAAATTTGTTTAAGTCATTGAATGTTTCGCTTGATGGATTTCTGACTTCTCAGAGAAGCCAGTGAGCAGCTCAAAAAAGGTGAAATCTGTTTCTTTTTTCACCTTTATGACGGTTGATCTGATAAATTTGATAAGCACTATATTTGACACCCCTTGAGTTCTTAAGTTGACTGTTACGATTACATATCATAGGCTATTACCAAATGCTCAGTCCTGGCAAACAGTAACCTTGACAACTATAACTCAATCTGTACGATATAAAGCTTATAAGCACTTTTTCCCCTTTAAATCCATGCTGAATTGAGAGCATCTGAAAAAAATGAGAACATTGAAGGTGTCCATTATGTTTTGACACAGAAGAATGTAAAAATCTTGGCACGTTGGAAGCTTTCATTAATTAAGACAAGCTATAAATCAACAGCTGAATTAGTTTCATATTCTCCTCAGCTGTGTTTACAGAATATCAAGAAAAGCATTTCATAAGTCATACAAAGTTATTTGAACAGCTTTATAAAACATACTGCTGATGAATAATGATGGAAGAGCAGAAACACAAAAATATGAATTTACAGAATAAACTGAGGTGGCACAACCCCTTTCTTCACCCAAAACTGAACCTTCAAGTAATACAACTGTGATATATTTCTGTGTGAAGCACTGTAAAGTTTGAAAAATCATCAGAAGAGAATGAGAGACATAAGCCATGTTAAGAAAGAAGACATGCTCAAATTTCGCTCAGTTACATAAGTCTGAGAGGTTATTAGTGTTCAGTGATTATTTCATTTAAATAACAAAAGTACTTTCTCTTTTAACTTCCTTACAGTAAACACATTACAACAGGTATGGGGATTTTCCTTTTGTTGATGTTCCGTGTACCAGCAACAAAAGACTGTAAAACTCAGTGGACCGAGGCCAAGTCCTGTCTGAGAAGATGTCAAACCTGAACTTGTCTAACATTAATCTTGCTTCTCTTAATTAGACAGCACTGAATAACCATTAGGAGGACTGTCATGTTTGGTATGTGCACATGTCTAGAGCTAATAGTGGCATCAGTCTGCACTATGACAGCATAACGAAGCAGCAGTTTGAGTGATAGAGCTCATGAACTATCACTTCATGCATTCAAACTCGATGTTAGACTTTATCTCAATCCTCTGGAGATATGGCAGTTCAATTTCTTTGCACTGTACTCTGTCTTTACATCATTCAGGTTTAAACTGGGTTGTTTTCAGACCGTAAGGAAAGTTCAGATATGACCCAGATATCATTGTGTCTTTCTCAGTTATCATGCTTGTTGTTGTTGTTTAACTGTCAGATGTTTCAGTTACACTACAAGTGGTGAGGCTTTGTGTGTCAGGATTCCTAACTGCTGTCAAAGGGAAACAAAAAGGGCAGGTCTGCATAGTTTTTATCTTTTATGGCACTTACACAAAGAAGACGACAAAAGCAGGACTGAGTCACATATTGTCATATTCTTGTCACAGCAGTGATTCCCAGTTTTGTTGTATTTGTTGGACCCTCTTTGGCATTGGGCAAATATTTTAAACACCATCCCTCACTCTTCACCTAGCATACACTAACACACGTTGATAAACAGAAAGATACTGCCAGTCATCTCCTTCTCCTTTTGTGTAAGTGTTAAAATTGAGTGAGGAAAAGCCAAACTCTGCTATCAAGGTTAGGTTGTGGAAGACAGTTTCATGCCATACGTCAGACACCAAGGCAAGGCTGAGCACAGCAACAAGACTCGAGGCATTTGTGTACTACATCAGCAAGGTCTCCCCAGGGCAAGGACTTCAAAGCAGACTGAAGTTTGTAGATGTGCTGTTCAAGCTCTTAGGAAGCAAAGGATATTTAATGCAGCAGATGAGAGACAAATCAAGTTTTCTTCCATTTGAAATAAGATGTTCAGCAGCGTGGCAGCTCAGAACGGGCAGAAACCAGAGGACCCAGATGCACCGATCTATTATCCACGGATGTCCGGTCAGAAATGGTCATTGTGGAAGAACGGTGGAAAAAGAAAAATACCTCTGATGCTGACATGTCAAAGATCTGGGGTTAGGTCATGTTTGGAACAAAGTTGTTTATTCATCATTTTACATGTTATTCAATGACAGACGTAAGCTATCAACACTTCTATTTATAATTATAATAATGTATTTTATTTAAAAGTACCCTTTCACTTCTCTCAAAGACAAAGTAACAACAAAATCAATGATAATAAAAATCATTGATAGCAAAACACAACAGATAATGACAGGTGTGGGGAAAAGGTGGTGTGTTATTGCTAAGTGGAGTATGCAGCCCTGAAGGCATTCTTGCTTTACATAATACAAAACACGTTACGGGTGTGTCAGTCTAATTTTGGATTGGCATGCTGGAAAAGAAGTAGGAAGAAGCAAATGTTTATTTAATTCCATCCCTTCTCCAGTGCTCCGGGATAAATTAATCTTCTGATGACCTCCTTTTTTATACAAAGGGCTATACGCAAGTGTTGTTTTTCTAAAATTTTTGCACCACACTGGATATGTCAAACTTTTTTTTCTATTCAAAAATTGCAAAAAAACAAGTCAGCAATAGGAAAAATCCATGTTGGCACGATAGTAACAGTCACATTGGAACTTTAATTTGACAGGATGATGTCTTAATGACATTAATAAATAAATGATCAGAGTGAGAAAATATCAAATCACTCCTCTAGTTATTAGAGGGGCAGGCTGTGAGTAAAGATAGATAAATGACCAGCTGAAGTGAAGAATTTACATGTTATATGTGTATATGCAACATGCTGTACTGATAATGTCTTACCCTATACACCCAGTGTTATAAACAGCACATCAAGAGCATTCAGAGCATAAAAAGATGTGACATTAAACAAGCACATGTTCCTGTGCTGTAGAGATTACAGGCAATGCAGTCAAAAGCTCACTCTGCTGGACAAACTATGCAATGACAACACTTCTGTGTCTCTCAGTATTCATTTTCGTCCCATGGAATCTGATTAAATCTTTTCTCCAAGTAGGCAAATCAAAACCCATACAAGGCTTAAAGATAATTTGATTTTCTGACTGTTGGCCAGTAAATTTCAGGAGTTCTACCCCCGACTATATCCTGAAACCTTTCTCACACAAGTGAACCACCTGGAAAACTGCCTGACTTTCTTGTTCCCACTTATCCTTTACAGCAGGACAACATCCTGCAGTTTTTCCCCAAAAGGAGGTTACATTTCTGGCCCCATATGTTTGTTTTGTTTGTTACCAAGATTACGCAAAATTACTGGATGGATTTTGATGAAATTTCCTGTAGATGTTGGTAATGATCCAACTTAGAAATAATTAGATTTTGGTGGTGATCCAGATAACCACCATTAGTGTAATGATTAGTGTAGTAATTAACGATATCAATGTGGTTCTTAGTGCTAGGTGTGGATTTTTAGGATCAATGAATCATATTAAGATGTAACTTTATCATGGACCTATTGCTTACAGATGTAACAGCAATGTGAGAGCTACCTTGGCAGAGGTTTGTGCACTCTGAGTGCTTCCTCGTAATGTCAGTAAATGGAGGGTGGGTAAAAGTGAAATAACTTGGAGGTCAGTGGGGTATATACAGGGTAAAGTCTTGGTGGAACCCTGCTGTCGGAGTTTACTAACTTAGTCAGATTTAGAAATTTTTTCATTTTTTTCTGCATGCATGTATGAGGTTTTTATGAACAAAACCTGCTTCCACTTGATTTCTTTTAAAACTTCCTTGTGAATCAAAAGAACTCCACTCCTGAACATTTCCTGGATCACACCTGCTCTTTACAGCAAGATTATTTTTTCCTGTCTGTAAAGGATTGTAGAGTAAAATACTGGGATACCAGGAAGTGCTAAATGCTAACTCACCTCCACAGTTTTGGACTCATTCTGATGCAGGACTGAGTCCACAACTGTGAATGTGAGATAGCATTTTTGCACATCATGGTTCTCAAGCCTGAAACTATGTGGGATTTGGAATACCAGTTTTGCATAAAAGTCTGAAATAAGGTTTGTGGTGATCACAAGCAGACAAGATTTTAATGTTCAATTGGAAATGAAAAATACATCTGATGCACCTACCTTTTGCAAACTTTTGAACCTCAAATCGATATGCTAAAAACAACCATTCAAACTAACTGCTGTCAATGACTACAAAAATGGCTGGAGACCCAATGGCACACATACTTAATAAGGTCGTTTAAATAGAGGAAATTCTCAAAGAGGAAGGTAACAGTAATAGAGGGTAATGGAAATATTGCTGTTGCTTCTAAGTCGAACCACCATGTTGTTGTTCTTTAGTAGCGTATTAATAGGTTTTCACTCTCACCAATTACATTTATGACCTTAGAAATTATGAAAAGTAGTTTTGTTTGTTAAGATGATCACAAAGAACAGAGCATATAAGTTTTTATAATTGTATGTTCTCAGATTATTATCAGCCATAATGCAAAGCACAGTGAAGAAATCCAGTAGGCTTTCAAAGGACTTGTAGTCGAGGGAGCCAATGCTAACCAGGCTAGCTTCCATGTTGGCCTCACAGACTGTAACAGAATTGAACGAATATTTTATATGCCATCTCGACCAAACTAAAGCTTCATCTACTCACAGAGAGACAGACAGAAAGAGAGGCCATGTTCAGCCATGATTTAAGGCGATATGACCAATAGCAACGCCACATGACATAAACAAAGCTCAGAAACAAGGACACAAATGCACACCACATCAGAAGTCAAATAGGCACTAAGGGGTCAAAGGTTTACTAGGCAGTCATCGATACATAGGAAGCAGTCATATCAGGTAACAGAATTCAAAGATCACAAAGCAAAAAGACTAAGTCAGAAAAACGAACAAGGCTGTGAACGACAAGACAAGACTGAATAATGCTGGGATGAAGACTGTGAGGTACAACAAACTGGCGACAAGACAGTGAGAGACATGAGGTTAAATATAAGTGGTGATGAGGGGTGATGGGCTTCAAAACAAAACAGGAAAGACACACATGAAACATGAATGTGCAACAAATTTAAACAACATGAAGGCATATTGAAAACTGGAAATCCTCAAGAAAAGAAAACAGGAATGATATATATATAAAACACCCTCCTCAGAGTGAGAGCGGATATATATATGGTTTTAGACTGAAGCTGTTTTATTTAACCAGGCTGTAAATATGTTTTATTATTAAGGTGTCAGGTTACTGCAGCCAGCCCTAAGTGGACACTTGAAGTACTACAGTTTTTGGCACTTCGTATGAGCCTCCATTTACACACCCAGGGTTGCAGCCTGGTTGGCCAACAAAAATATGTCATCTCTGCACCACTGCATACTGACCAGTCAAGCAAAAACTGCTTATTCAACTGCAAGTCCAATCTAATTCTACCTTTTTGAAATTACAAAAGGCCAATTGGAAAGAGCCAGTAGGCCACAGTTGGCCCCAGTTTGGAAACCCCTAAACCAGACTGTGCTTTAGAAACTTTAGACCCATGCAGTTGGCACTTGAACCATAAACTTTTAATGCATTAAATCTGTGTGCAAAATGTAGACAACTGCAATATACAAAGTGTGAATATCATTGGTGGACAAAGTACTATAGCTCCATTACTTGAGTGAAAGTATAGATACTCCTGATCAAATATTACTCCAATACAAGTCAAAGTTCAATCAAATTATTACTTAAGTTATCTAAGTACTGGAGTGCATGCATTTAACAATACTTAAGTATTAAAAGTACATTTTGCTTTTAATGTCAATAATGAATTTAAGAACCTATTGACTGAAACAACCTATTAGATCCCTGTTAATAGACCCTAGAATAAAAAGTTTTTAAGATATGCTATGAAGCCGATAATTGCTTTTTGAAACAAGACTGAATCAACAAAAGGACAACAGCTGCATTCATTGTTTTTATTTACACTTAAGCTATACTTAAATGTAACTAGACCTAGGAGTAAAAAAATATATATTTGTCTTTCAAATGTAGTGGAGTAAAAGTCATCATTTTCCAAAAATAATAATACTCAAGTATAGTACAGATACTCAAAAAATGTACTTAAGTACAGTACTCAAGTAAATCTACTTCGTTACTCTCTACCCCTGATAAATATTCTCCAACATGCAGAACACTCAGCCCTGGATGTCCTCAGGCTGCTCTATTTTAAAAAAGCTTAATTTAGAAAAAATGACAATAATCATACCCCATGGGGTCAATGTCCGCGTTCGCGCGCATGGGGGATTCCCCTCGTGACAACAACAGCTTTGCTTTTTCATATGTCAGCTCTGCCCGGCCTTATCGCCTTTCATTGCTCATATGCTCGCTGCCTGGAGCTCATGTTGCTACCGGATATGTAGACGACGACGCATCGCCTGCTTTCACCCGCTTCTGACCCGCTTTTAACAGTCTGGAGACGCTCTCTGATAGGTTTAGAAGTTGTTGAAAAGTTTTTCTAACCGATTAACACAAAGGGCTGTTAATGTGAGATGAAGTTCCGTCGGTTTGTGGCATGAAACGCGACGGCTCCCTCCTCTGGTTTCACAAAAGGAGCCTCCAGGTGTACCGAGCACCGAGCGGCGACGACAGCCGTGAGTAGCTGTTGAATCCTCGGGGAAGGCAGGAGGGGAAACCCGGCGAGCCCACCACCACCACCATGGCGAGCGGCGGCTGCAGGAAAGAGGACCTTCTGGAGGAGAACCGCACAGACTCGGGCATCGACTCGTACCGCTCCCTGCTGAAGTCAGAGGAGCCCCGAGAACCGACCGGGGACTTCAGCGGGCCGAGGGACAAGTTCTCCCCCGGGGAGGAGCGCCTGGACTCGGCCTACGACTCGTCGTCCATCACGGTGGAGAGTCTGACGGAGATAGTGGGGGACTGTTCGCTTTCAGGCACCAAGGAGCAAAGTGAGAGCTCTGAACTGACAGAACAAGAGGAGAACCTGCTCACAACCATCACTGAAGATGGAGACACGTATGTTTTTAGCTAATTTATCAATATTTACACGTTTCATCCATCTTCTTTGTTGTTAAGACCGCCTTGCACACTGGTTTATGGAGTTAATACACATTACTTTGCATGATTCCTTAAAGTTTGCCTTAACTTTAATTTTTTTTTTGCTAAGTCCTCTGCAAGATATGTAGCAGTGTGTATGTTTAGGATTTATACTGAGTTAAAGGAAATATCACAGCGTTTTAAAACAAGATATGAGCAGGGGTGCCCCAAGAAGCTGCAGGACCCGTGAAGGTATATCAGCGTGGGCCCCACCACCACCACAGCCTATGCCTCATACCTCATACCTACATTACAAAAACAAGACAGGTAGTGCACCTTTTTTTCTGTAGAAAGACAAAAATAGCCCAAAATGTTGGGAAAGGCTTGTGTTTTGCAGTGTGAAAAAATCTACAAGCTATACTACAGTTAACTTTGTTTTTAAATCTTAACTCTAGCAATGCACACTGACATCAGGTCAACACCAGTTTTAGCCAAATTTCTCCTCGTTATTCAAACAGGCATCAGCAAGTTAATGAGTAATTAACAGATATTAGTTTCAGGTGATTATTTGTTATGCCATACCAATTTAATACCAACATAGGGTTCACCTAACTGCTCATTTATAAAATACTTTTATATGGCAGTGAAAATTACTAGTTAACAATCTCTGATTTATTTTTATGATCAAAGACGAGAGAAAATGTTGGCATTATGGGAAAATTTCACAAAAAACTTTTTTAGAAAAACTAATGAAGTTTTTTTGTGAAATGTACTACCAGCTAAATTACTGTTTTAAACATCAGTATCGGCATCTGCCCTGATTTTCACAATCAGTGCGTCTCTATTTTACATTTTATCACAAATTTCAAGCTCTTTAGTCCATGAACTTAATTTAATTTAGCCAATGAAAAGCAGAGAGGATACTCAAATGTTTGTTGTTTTAATGCATAAAAACAAGCACAAGTTTGGAGTATGGAAGGGCGATATGGCCCAAAACTTATGTGTCAATGTTTTTTAGCTGAATCGCAAAAGTTTATACACGTAAAATTATTGTTCACAGATAAATCATTTTTAAAAACACTGGCTAGCGGAGCGTACATTAAAGCAGAGAGGTGATGTAAAATTGAGAAAACATTAACCATGCTAGAGCTCTTAATGCCAACAAATTTACCAGTGGTTTATTTAATGCTATTTCAGCGCATCAACAGCTATCAGTTTGTGCTGACCACCTCTTGCAAGACCGTGGCAACATTTTTGGCGGAGTACACTGAGCTAAGTGGAGGGCATTGACAAGAGAATTGTTGACTTTGTAGGCAAATTATATCAATTCTTGTAATCAAAATCCATTCTCAACAGAAAACAGTTCAGATTTGAATCCCTTTCCCATATGCTTACTGTATTTGTTTATCCCAAAAAGAACAAACATCGCTGGGAATTCTGTAAAACTTAAAGGCAATGCCCACGCTTTATGAATGTTTGGGTACAACTCGCATAGTTACCTCTGTACCAGGGGTGTACATATCAAGATCTGGCTCAAAATATCCAGTCCTATTCAATATAGACAAATGTTGCCAATGTTTTTGTACAATCCCTGATTATATCTGTTTAGTATTAGTTAAATATAACAGAAAATCCAATGTAGTGCATCCTTCATATTTAAGTTTATCGATCCGGTAAAGATTCTTACAATCACCCAGCCCTACTTGTGTTTTCTTATTTTATGTTGGCATCTTGTTCTTGACCTGGTTTATGAAATTAAAGACAGTATTGAAAGGAAGCCCATTACATTCAGCCCAAAAAGAAGCCACAATTGATTTTTTTTTTATTCCTCTAACCAGTTGATCACCAAAAGGGCTAAGATTTTGGGACCTTGAGAGAAAATCTGCAGTTTGTAAAATTGTGCAATCCACATTTTGGATGCAGGAACAAGAGAACAATCAACATTTTTATGATACAGAAAAATGTCCATCAGCATAATCTCATTAGTTTTTGGTTCATTTCCCATTGATGGACCATTGGTAATTGAATTTTTAAGCTCTGAAAGCCTTGTGAACAACCTAAATACTCAATTTGAACTCCACTGGAAAAGTTGAACCATAAATATCCATAAATGGCAGTGTAAATCACGCTGAGTTTTGAGCCCTATTTCCCATGGTGCTGGGTTTTGTGGGGATTTCATGGTGCAGTGATACAGCAGCCCTCTTTTTTTAAATGAACTTTGTCCTTGTCATGAATGCGTACTGTGAGTCGTGTCTCAAGTCAGAAAACAGAAGTGAAACAGATAGGCCTGGACTTCCCCAATGCAGAATAGACAAAGCACATGCTGTGAGGCAGAACTGTGGACGCCTTTTGATCCAAGAAACTCGTTGATCAGGATGGGACAGTCGGTGCGTGTTTAGTATGTTGGTGAATCCCAGTTTTCACAACCTGGTGTTCCTGACTGTTTTATCTGGAAGATAAAGCAGTTTTTTAGAAGTCTGCTGCAGAGGAGTAAAAGAAATAGTATGAAACTCTTAGGCCTTCAAATTGTAGCCTCAGAGTCAGGGTAGATGCCATCAACCACATAACCACAGAAGGCAGGGTTGCTTGCTTCCAGTACTGTATAACTTTTGCAGAAGGCAGCAGCTCTTAAAATGAGTTTGGCTCAACATCACAAGTTTACAAAGCAGCCTTCAGCCTCAGAAACTCTTTAATACAAGTGCTCATGTGAAGAGACAAAAGAGGAGAGTTCATAAAAGGATAGGATAGATGCCATTTGTCCTGCTTAAAACATTCTGCTGCCAGGTTATTTCTGAGACTACTTATTAAAATATTGAAAAACTACACATTGTTGCCTCATTTTGGTAGCTCTTGTAAAAATAGTTTGAGTCTGTGGTTGAATATAAGCTTTATTCTAACTACTTATCTCTGCCCTTTTATTTTAGAGCCATATTATATGCCTGGCACACAGCATCATGGTGTGCAGCGCAGGTGTCTTTCCCTTTTCCAACTGACACTGTTGGCATTTTTCCACCTAGCCTGCATGTTGTTTAATTTAATAGCAAATGAACATGCATGTTTTTTTTTAATTCAGGGGTTTGTCTAGAAATAAGGGGTAGATAGGCTTAAGACTGCCCCAAAAAGGGGGTTAAGTTTTGAAGTCTGTGTTACGAAGTGTTCAAAATATCCACATAGAGATGGACCATCCATGAAATGAAAGCAAACGTCCACTAAGCTTCTTCCTAAAGCAGAAAATACACAAAAGCTCACAGGCTTTACAGTTTATGTTGAAGTCTAAAGGAATACAGGGACGAGTGGCAGCTGTTCCTCAAGCACCCTGAAGTGTTCATAAGTCACTCACAAACACACATTTCAAGGCTGCTTGCAGCATATAGAGAACTGTATTTTTAAAGGGGACATATCATGCTTGTTTCTCCTTTTCACTATGCCAGACTAGGATGCCTGTAAAGCATTTCTGCCCTCAGTACAAGTCATTTAGTTCCTTCATTGCCCCACAATAGCGTTCTTAATATCCTCATTTTTAAGCCACTATGAAGCTCTCGTTGAAACACGAGGATCTCAGGATGACCTCCAGTTACCTCGCTACGTCACAGCCCTTTGTGCTCTGATTGGTCGGTTCTATCGGGGGTAGAGCCAGCTTGTCCTTCTTCTTCTACTGTATGTTCCGGCAGGCTCAAAGCAGTGACCGCATATTGAGTCCCCCTACAGGCCAGAGCTGGTAATGAGTGAATGTGAGCTAGGGATCTATATACCCCTGCTGGTGGATGTGTTCCTCGGTGACGGTTTTGTGGCTAACGGACATCACAGAGGAGGAAGTGCTTTATCAGATTACTCCAATAAAAAGAAAGGTACCTCGTGTCGTCACGACGATTTAAATCTCGCGGACATCTCGCAATGACCTATTTTCAGAGGCATCAAATCTCGTTCTAGGATATCAGGAAAAAATACAATATCTCATTTTTTGAAAATTAAGGGGGTGTAAGGTCTTGTTTTCAAATTTATTATATTATATGTAAGTATTAAATCATGCATCAGCATGATATGTCTCCTTTAAACATACTAGCAGATGTGTTCACATTTGTACATCCATGTTCGTGTTTAATGTGCCACAAGCATGTAGCCGACTTAAAACGGTCAAAATAGAGCCCTTTGTCAGGGTTTAGTCCACCAAAACTCATATTTCATACACCTCATAGTCAACATATTTTTCTGTTGTAGTTAATTTCTTATTGCATATTGTAGCGTTAATATACTAGTATTCTACTTATATTATTGTACTTTCACCATTTTGTATCAATTCATAATAAACTGATTGATTTTAAGACATACCTGGAATGGCGGACTTGTAGTTCTGGAGGAGTAAAGCATGAGCACTGAAATTTGCTCCAAATCACAACAAAGATTTTGGTGCTTCGTTTTGGGATCATTTTCTAAATGTAAAAGCCAAAGATGCTGGAAGTTATTTGCCTTCTATGCTCAGTGAGCTGTTCAGTGTTACCCAAAGGCAACAGACATTACAGATAACAGCTATCTCATGGTCGGCAATAAGTGTGGTCGTTATTATCGCTGTCTTAAGAAAATCGACTGAAGGAGCAGTTTAGGCAAAAGGCACCCATTAGAAAAAAAAAACCAAACAATTAGCACCCAACACTATGTTAAACATTTTCTTGGTGGGTTTTGTTTTATGAGCACTTTACACACAACATGAGAATTTGGGGAATGTCTGAGTCACCTACCTGAAAAAATCCCTTGTTGGCTTGTTCATGTTTGTTCCTCATAGCAAAAGATTTATTAATATTTTATTTTAAAATGATTGTAAAGGGACAGATACAATATATATGACCAATCTGGGGACACCATCCTATGATAGTATCACAGTGTTTAAAGCGAATGCTAATTTGCAACACCCCAACTTTTGTGAAGATAGAACATTAAAATGGTTAAAACTGGAAAAACTGAAGGAAATGTGGTTTCAACAGGAAGAGTAACAAAAATATAAATTTAAAATAAAAAAATACATTACAATAACAAGATTCCTTCAATTAACCAGCAAACCCAAGTGCAACCTTAGAATGTTGACCTGCTCAGATTATTTCCTGACTTGTTTGTTCACACTTTTTCTTTCAGTAGAAAGTATTTCTGTACTTTGCCTTTCAGTTGATGAAGGCCTGGAGGAGGGAAAATGCTGGGGGAGTGCTAGAGGGGAAATTTCAGGGCAAAGTCAGGGTGGAAAACACTCAGGTAAATTTCGATAGTTTAAAGGGTTTGTACATGTGTGAATGGGGCTTTGATAACAAAATACTTTCTTTATTCAGGCCTCTGTATTTTTTTTTATTATTTTGTGAAAAGATTACACATTTTATTGCTATGAGAACCAATGTAACTATTTTTTTTTAGTAAAACAAATATTCCCCTCAAAACAATGGAAATGTCAGAAAATTTTGAACGTCTAGCTGCCCACCCCTAACATTTGAGTCTTGTCTTGCTTTAATGACAAAAGATAAACTTTCATGACAGTTTATGGTATGCATGATTTATTCTTGGCTCATCAGTTTCTCTTTTTTGTCCCTGAAAAAAAAACGAGTTGTTTTTTTGTCTCCAAAAAGACTGCTGCTGATCATTTCTCAGTTTGACTAAAATCACAGATTTGCCGCTTTTTGCACAACACCTCAGCCTCCTTCTTGCTCCGTCATCAGAAATGTTTTGACGTGAAAAACAGCCCGTTAATGACTACTACAGTAATCCAGCGTTTGATCTAGTCACACCATTGTCGAGGTGCTGCTTCTTCTCTGACCTCTTTTCATTTCCGCTCCCTGATTGTTGGAGCCACATGGTTTCATTCTCACACCCTAACTTTAGATACCTGGGAGGAGGAAAAAAAAACACCTGAAACATGAGATAGAATCATGCAAACATCAGTTTTTTCCCCCTGTGGGATTTTTTTGTTCTTATTCATTCAAGGCTTACTCAAACCAGGAAGTCCCTTTCACAGCAGAATGTTTCCTCAAAGGGTTTTGACTGGTTGGTGGGCCAGATGTGTTCGTGTTCAGGCTTTTGAGAAAGACACATAAATACATCTAAAAAGGGATGTGCCAAAAGTTCTTCTTTACAGACCAAGCAAAACTACGAATAACTTTTGGGCACTAATACTGAATGTGTATGTAAATACCGAATACCTGATAAGCTCTTAGAATTATTTCAGTAGTTTTTGTTTTTGTCAAATGTAGGGATGTATACTGTGGACCAGTACTTTCATGTACTGGTCCCCAATTGGGTCGGTACCCGAACACCGTTAAGAATCTGGAAAAACGGTACCGTTATTGGTACTTAAACGTCTCTTCAACTGTCACGTAGTTATGACACTACCGCCGTCCGGCTCAAGCCTGCCGGTCAGGGCTAAGCTCTCGAAGGTTTGGGCTCACTTTAGCAAAGTTCGTGAAAACTTGGCCCAATGCAATCTTTGTCAGAGAGAAGTTGCGTCAAAGGGGGGAAATACTAGCAACATCACCAAACACTTGGAGCGCGCGCATAGTTTAAAGCTAGAGGAGTGCTGGCTGTTTGATTGCTATAGCAACACGAGTAGAGTTAGCAGCCCGGCTAACACTAAAGAATGCAGCACTGACAGAGACTCTATTTTTTCGGTAAAAACCCTGCCGAAACAACACAGTCACACAGGGTTAAACTCTTGATTAAGCGCGGCTGCACTCGGCCGTGTAACTTGGATGAAAAGCCGATGGCACAGCTCTCTTGAGATGAATCAGAGCTATTAATGCCCGCTCAGAGCGGAAACTCTTTGTTTACTGAAGTCAAGAGAGCACCGGATGTGACTGACGGTCAAGCTGCGCTCACAGCGCCCTCTGTTGGATGAAACGGTCCACTGCCTTAGGCGCCCTGATGTGCTGCTACACTCAATATCTTACATTCGAATATTTATTTACTATTTGGTTACGGATATTTATCCCCATATTCGAAGTCTGTTGGGTGGCATCAAGGGGTTTTGCCATCTCCCTAGCTCTCTTTTTGCCGCTGAGAAGCATTTGTAATGCATTATTTCTATTCTGTTGAAGCTATTCTATTACCTTGTGGTAATAAAAAAGGTTGAATCTTTTAATATCTTGTAAAGTCTTTATTTTTTACACAAAATTACGTGCTGTAGTATCAATTAGAGCATCGATAGGTATCGATACCGATAAGGAGTATCGGTATCGGTATCGATAAAATCATAGCGATATACATCTCTAGTCAAATGTCCTTTACCCCTTTATCATGACGGTTAGTTTTCTAGTTGACAATCTGCTCTACTGTTGGCATCTTTATTTATGTTAAATATCATAAAACTAAAGACATAGCTCCATCTTAAAAGCACTAATCCTTAGGCCTTGTATCTGCACGATCAGCTGTACATCCTTGACTAAAACTGTTCCTCGTACACAGCACTGTGCACGTGTTTTGAAGTAATGTGGAGAAAATGCTGTAAAGTAAGAATGCTTTCAACATAATGAATTCTGGCATTTGGTTGAATCAATTAACAAATGCAAAATGGATGCACAGAAAAGAAATCTACATGAAGTCATTGTTCACTGTGACACTTTGCCCTCAAACCAGCATCACTTTTTTGGGTACACTTGCAGGTAGATTGTTCAAACACCCCACAGATCTCATGTGGATGTAGGCTGGCTCAAATTCTTCTGTCTCTTCATCTGATCTCTTTTCACACCTACAGCTCTGTTGCTTTGTTCCAATTCAGATGAATAAAAAGATAACTGTGGCACATTTGTAAAATGTGGATTGTTTCATGCTCACACTGCAGAATTTTGTGGCAGCCTGAGCTGGCCTTGCGTCATTATGTCACAGTCAATGTTGTGAAGACTGCAAATCACTCTTTGCATTACGGGAAGGAAACTCACTGACTTAGCTACCCAGAAAATGATACAATGATTAACAGCTGTGATTAAATGTCCCAAGTTAGCATGTTTACGATTGTGTGACATGCTTTATGATACAAATGTGACTGAACTGCATGAAGACGGGGGGTTTAATGCTCGCTGGTATCCACTGTGAACTACAGAGGACACCAGATAGCATGGTAGCTTATTAAAATGTAACACCTGTAGAAGTGTCCACAGAGAGACTATCAAGACTATCAACTTTTAAAGGATAAGTTCGGTTTCTACAGCTTTCACATTGTGTATAGAATGAAGTAGAACAATATTCTCACCCAGAAGGCTCTCCTGATCCAAACAGTGCTTCGGGAGATATTTAGATCCAAAATCGAGCGGTGGACAATGGTAATAATGTATAATGGTAGCACATAGGGCATACAGCGCCGCTCCTAAATCTGCATTAATCGTCCAAAAACTCATTAGTTTCACCAATATTTCATCATGGTCTGCTCGCGCTACTCCTCCATTACAGTCTGTGTCGCCCCAGACATGTTGTGTGACTGTGCTGACCTCTGAGCTGAAGAAGAAGAATGTTTGCCTCCGCACATGCGCAGTACTCTCTGGAGAGCCGTTCTTCTCTTTGCCTCCGCGTCCTCCTTTCGATGAGCTCCTCATCTGTAAACTCTGGCTCGAAACTGTAAGGACACCCATCATATTCAAAGTTCTCCTCCACAACATCTTCATCCGATAGATATTCGTCCATTTTGCCCAAAACTGGAAGAAGAAAGTTGTTGTGTAGCCGGCGGTCTTCCCCTGAAACAATGAGCTGTACTGCACATGCATGGAGGCAAGTGTTCTTCTTCAGTTCAGAGGTTGGCACAGTTACAAAATCATGTCTGGAGTGACATAGACTGTCGTGGAGGAGTAGCCCGAGCGGATCATGATGAAATATTGGTGAAACTAATGAGTTTTTGGACGATTAATGCAGTTTTAGGAGCGGCGCTGTACATGCCCTATGTGCCACCATTATACAGATGTCCACTGCTCGATTTTGGATCTAAATATCTCCCGAAGCACTGTTTGGATCAGGAAAGCCTTCTGGGTGAGTATGTTGTTGTACTTCATTCTATAAACAATGTGAAAGCTGCAGAAACCGAACTTATCCTTTAAGTCAGTGGCTGGGTTGATTGTGTCCTCACTGGACATAAAACATTCTAGGCGTTGATTTGAAGTGATCCGAGACCACCTCTTAATGGCAAACTGTGTGTGGCTGTTTTTACTAAAGCAGGGATCTGCTAGCCTTACAGTTCAGACAGATCAGCCTGATTAAATGTCTGTAAACTAATTTTAAAACTCACACCACATTTTGGACATTAAAGCAAGGACAATCATACAAGTACAAATACCTCAATCTCTTAGTCTCGATTGCTCAGTTTTCATTGTTGTGGATGGCAGTAACTGTATTACAGATTAAAACTTGATGAACTGTCCAGCTCTAAGCCTTCAGAGGTTTTTAGTAGCAACATCATCCAATGCGGCACATATCAATCAATTAATCAGTCAAACTTTGTTTATATAGCACTTTTCCTACAACATATGTAACTCAAAGTGCTTGCAGAAAAGAAGACAAGAGGAAAAGAGACGGGAAAAAAATTCTAAACTAGACACCTGTCAGGGAAGCACAGTGTGGGATTGGAAATAAACACCTTAGCACATAAGCAACTTATTACAACAAGCACAGAGACAAGCGCATGGGGTCAAGGGGGGAGAGCAACCAGCGGGGGCGTTGATTGATGGAACAACCTGCGACCTTGTCTTACCTCATTAACCACAAAGTCTCTATAGTCTGAAAAGGTGACTGTTCGACCTTGAGAGAGAGAGGGAGTTTCTGATCCAGAGCAAAGTTCACGGGTTATGATGGTGTTTCTACCGCTGCTTGATATCGCACAGACACCAGATCTCGTGTAGCTAGCATCATTTAGTGTAAAATGACCAACATTTTGACTCAGTAATTCTCAGTTGGTGTAGGTTTTTGATAGGATTTTTTGTCAATATCCCATTTGATAATATAAAAAAAAAATTGTTAGGAGCACATAGCCTTAACTTAACTAAAATTGATGTTTTCCTTCCATGGTTACAGTCCATTTGGTTTAGAAACAGATGAAAACAATAGTTTATTTTTTAATAAATGACAGTTTTGATGTTTAAAAGTGATGATATGCTGAATTATTATGGTACATTAGTGCAGTGTATTAGCGTTGTACCCAATAAATAGGGTATTTTTGGGTACTTTTTACTTGGATTTGAAAATACTGATGGTCTTTATTAGCAAAAATTGTCACACCTGCCATACCATTAATCAGCTTTACAAGCAATTATCTGCTCTGATAATATTGTGCATCCCTAGTTTTTGATATTATTTCTATCCAGTGATAGGTAATTATCATCTTGTATCTCTGAACGTAGAGAACACTAATAACTAGAAATATCAGTAGTCTTAAATCCATTTTTTTTTTTTTAAATGTATTTTTTGGGTATTTTGTGCCTTTATTGACTGGAGAGAGACAGTGGATAGGTCTGTGAAAGGGGGTGAAAGAGTAGGGGAAGACACTCTGCAAACTGGTCACAGGCGGGAATCGAACCCGGACTGGCAGAAGCAAATACATGGGGTGCCTGGTTGCTAACCACTCCGCCAAACCAGCACCCCTAAATCCAAATTTTTGTAAAGATACAAGCAAGTCAAATTTGTCATAATGCAAGTTAACACAAATAGAAGTTATCTGACCAAGTAGTTGAAAAATGTGTCATCCATTACAATGTTAATCCAGACAGGTAGGTGGGAATTCAATCAGCACTGTATGCATTGTTATTCATTTACTGTTAATTCATGCAAACTTAATATTATCAGAAACAACAGTTGGAATAACTGGATTAAATTTGTCCATGTTAATACAAAATGTCTATTTGATGACCTGCTAACTGAAAACTGAACAAAATGGAGGGAGATTTTGTGGGAACTTCTGCTCCCACTCTGTCTGTCTCTGAATCATTGAATGTCTGAAAGGGAGGACCTGACGTTGGTGTTTAAAAGAGCACTTTTTTTTAACCATCTTCATGCTGTTTTGTAATTAGAAATCAGTTTCAGACCTCTGTTATGAACCGCAACATTTAAAAGTTACAGCCGAATGATGTTTATATCAGTTTAATCTTTCTTTCGGTTCAGCGTGTCTGTGCAGCTAAAGGTTACTCTAAATTAAGCACCGACGCTTGCTTCCATTTCCTGCTCTTTGCACACATTTGTTTGCTACAAAGTCGTCGCACATGCGGGTTGGTGTGTTTTTGTTTTGTGCTGTCAGGGGTTTAACTGAAGCCTCTGAAGATGCAGAGGGGCTGTTTTAACTCCACTTCAGCCGCTCTCAAATCAGAGACGTCGGCATTGCTCAATAATGCAACCACACATACTTTGCCATCCAGCCCATTAAGCGCTTCATTTCTTTGTAGTCCCTTGAGATGAATTCAGAGGAAAATGTTGATGCAACTTTTTCTGTTTCTTGTTGAAATGCTCTTTCTTTTTTGTTTGTTTTTTTGTTGTGTTGATTGCTTAATGGAAGAAAAAGTTGGATTGTGCAATATACTTAGATTTTGAGATGTACCTATGAATTACAGTCAAGCTGTGGCATAACACACTGTTGCTCATATTGATGAAATTGTGTTTTTTGATCACAGAGTCCAGACTCAATGCTTGTTAAAATGTTTAGATTGAATGGGGAATTATCCCTTTCATTTCATGTTGTTAAAGGAGCCTTTTTGGTTGCTTGAAAATCTGTGATATTGTTGGGGTGCTGGTTTGGCGGAGTGGTTAGCAACTGTGGGAGAAAAAAAATCAATTCACATTGGTAGCAGGATTTTTTTGTTTGACGATTTCAAGTCGATTTTTTGTTCAAATTTAAATGCTTCATTACCTCCGCCAGGAGGTTGTTTTCGAGAGTTTGTCTGTCTGTGAACAAAATAACTCAAAAAGTAATGGATGGATTTTGATGAAATTTTCAGAAAGTGTTCAGCATGGGAAAAGAAAGAAGTGATTCAATTTTGGTGTTGATCCAGATCACCGTCTGGATCCGCCATGACGAAAAATGCGATTTTCGTGAATAACTACTGAACTGAAATAGATATCATTATGAAACCAATTGCTAATGGTATGTTTTCATGGTCAAGGAATCTAAATATTTACATGAAATAAAGGTAGGACTAATATTTATGGTCAAAATCACAATATGGGTGAGGACTGTGGTGCTGGCGGAGGTCTGCGCTCTCCGAGTGCTTTTCTAGTTTTAGTCTGTGTTAATAAGCCACTTTTAAATGCAATCCAGGCTTTTGAAGAGAGAGTATAAACATCTGGTTAAAATATATTGCTGAATAAATCCTAAAAACGGACTCACATGTGATGTGTATTTTTCCTGATATTGTCTGTAGGCCTCATCATTGTTCATTTTTTTTCACTGGTGTTTAAAAAAAGCTAACTTAAGATTGCAAATATCGTAGAATGGCATTTTACATCAAATTGGCACCTAAAAAAATCGTAAAAGATGAAATCGGGAGAAAGGTTAACCGTCCCAGCCCTACTAGCAACCATGCACATCCCATGTACATGCTTCTGCTGGTCCAGGTTTAAATCTAGCCTGTGACCAGTTTGCAGAGTGTGTTCTCATACCCTCTCACCCCTTTCACAAGCTTATCCACTGTCTCTCTCCTATCAAAAAAGGCACAAAATGCCCCCAAAATACTTAAAATGTGATATTGTTGCAGTTTTATACCACTGTAAATACAAAAAGAAAGACAAAGAAGCTCCTGGGATGCACAGTGCTTATCAAAACAATATCAGCATAGGCATTAACTGACAAAAATTTATACTAGCAGATACAAACATTCCTACCAACAATTACAGTAGATGTTTAAGCCTGATGCACTGACCAAACATATCCTATATATTGGCTGTAATATTGGCAAAATGTACAAATGTACCATAACAATTTACCTCATCATCACCAAATGTCCGCCTTTGTTAATTACTGTAAATAATCAAAGAATACAATGTTTTTCTTGCTTCACGTTTGATTCTAACACAAACAGACTATAATTATAATAAGAAGAGGTCAGGTTTAGTAAAGTGGGAGCTTTGTGTTTTTGGAAAAATGTTGGTTTTGGTGATGGAGGTCAAAATATCTGCGTATCTGATATCAGCAAAAATCCTTTTTATGCATCCGTAAGAAACACTAAATGCTGATATCTTTGAGTTCTTGTATGGCTGGGTGATATTACCTAATCTCAGTATCACAATTAATTGAAGATCTTACCTTGATTATGATTAATGAACGATTATTTTATGGTATATTGGAACAAATTGGTGGTGTTACTGACGGTTGTCAAAACTGTCTTCCTGCAGTATTTACACTTAAATTCTTTCTGCTCGATGTCCTCTGCACAGAATCCAAAATGTGCCCAAACAACAGAGACAGCATTTTTCTTGGCTACAAGGTCCTCTGATAGATTGGTGCTTGCCTCCTCCATGTTGGAAGCACGTCCTTCAGTCTTGGTGAAAGTGAACGCAGACTGTATGGAGTGGACGCAGTCACGTGACTTACACAGGGGAAACTATCAAAATAATCAACACGAGTAAAATTACTTTGATTAGAGGGTCTAACTGTTTGTTTCAATTATATTTCGATTAATTGCTCAGCCCCATTTCTTGTTGCCTCCGCCAAGGAGGTTATGTTATTGCCGACATCTGTTTGTTTTTTGTTTGTTTGTTTCTCTGCTAGCAACATAACTCAAAAAGTTATGGACGCATAAATGTCCGGATTGGGACAAGGAACAAATGATTAAATTTTGGGAGTGATCCAGGTCACCACCTGGATCCAGGAATTTTTTTTAAAGATTCTTTAAAATTGTGAGATAGGACCATTTTGTGCATTTGTGCATGTTGTATGTTTTCATGGTCAAGGAATTTAAGTATTGAGATGGAATAAAGGTAGAACTAATATTTATGATGAAAATCACGATATGGGTGAGGACTGCGGCACTGCCGGAGATCTGTGCTCTCCGAGTTCTATTCCAGTTAAAATTGTATTGGATGTTACAGTTGCTGCCCGTATATTTGTACTGTTAAGGCAGTTTGCATTCTTTCACAAGTTCCTAAATTACCCAATAGGTTCTAAAATAACTGAGATTTTATCCATGTTAAACACATAATTTGACTTTTGGGTGGCCCATTTTTAACTCCAGCAAAACAAAGGCAGTTTTGTTCAGTTCTCTGGTCTTTTTTAAAAGGAACATTTACTTCAATACGATACGAACTGATGAACTGGTCTACACTGGTCTACACACTTTCTTTGACTGTACAATAAAAGGAGCAACGATTGGTAACTTTAATTTGTAATTTTCTTTAAGGTATGAGTCTTGGCCTGCATTCAGTTTTAGATGCTGTTTCAGAAAACAATCCCGAAAGGATATCAATATATATATTTATATATATATATATATATATATATATATATATATATATATATATATATATATATATATATATATATATATATATATATATATATATATATATATATATATATATATATATATATATATGTATATATATATATATATATATATATATATATATATATATATATATATATATATATATATATATATATATATATATATATATATATATATATATATATATATATATATATATATATATATGTATATATATGTATATATATATATATATATATATGTATAATTTTTTTTTTTTTTTTTTTTTTACATTTTTGCTTTCTGTCTGACTGGTGTGGAGTTATGTTGAGTTGGTTGTGAGCCACCACTCCAAAAAAATATATGGAAATGCCATCATTGTGTTTGTACAGCTGGCACCAGCCTTTTCCAAACTTCACTAAGATGCAGCCCGATTTAATCCCATATTTCTTTTCTTTTAGCCTGAAAAAACCCTGAGCACAAGACCCCGAATAGTTGCTCCCATATTTTTTATATAATAATAGGGCTGCGTATGTGCAAGAATCTGGTAATCTGATGTTTATCTTGATACAGGGAGTGAGGATATGATATATCATGTTATATTGTAATACTATAAGCACGGTGATCACATTATTTTCTTCACTTAATGTTTTTAATCATAACCTCCAATATGACATGTATAAAAATGTATTTTTGCACAGTGTAATTTATATAAAGCATGATCACTGCAACATGGATCAACTTCACCGCCTGCTCCAGTGACGGAAATATTATCAGTAAATGTATCCTAGGGGTATATATATATATACATTTTGTTTTGTATTTAGTGTGAATGGTCTTTGGCTGCCAACCTGCAGACCCTTATAGGCCCACCAGGGGCTGCAGAACACACCTATAGAGACATGATAAAGATGGTGTGAAGGAGTTTTTCTGCCATATTCGATCATTAAGAACAAAAAAGGCCTCTTGTTTTAGTGCCATGTTAACAAACATGCTTCATTATCGTTTAAGTTGGCTATTTTTTTGTCAGGACGGCCATTTGTAAAGAAGAGGCACCAACAAAAGCTGCCAGTTATTTATTGCCATGCAAACAAATGAAGATGTGACGCTTGTCTCATTCTTCACAGCCCTACAGTATGTGTGCATGTTTTTGCCCGAGTTGATTGATCTGAAGTGTATCTCCTTTTGCTCTTTCTGTAGAATCCTGCATTTAGCAATCATCCATGAAGAGGAGTTTATTGCTAAACAATTGATAGAAATATTCCCGAAGGACGTCCTCGACATCCAAAACAATTTATACCAGGTGAGTGCACACAAACTCGCTGTGGGAAATTTTCTTTCCTAACTTCCTCTTCAAGTGCTGCAGTATTTTTATCTGTGTACTTCCAGAGAACTGTTGTTCCTCTTTATTTGCAGTCCGTCCCCTTTCTGGGGCGTCACTGTGGGTGGTTCTAGTGTTAACTCATGAGGGACTGTGAATGGAAACCCCCTCCTTTACCTCCTGTAGAAACGGAGCCACAGGGAGCTGTGTGTGTGTGTGTGTGTGTGTGTGTGTGTGTGTGTGTGTGTGTGTGTGTGTGTGTGTTTGTGTGTGTGTGTGGAGTCTTTCCTTGTGTGGATCTGGGTGGCGACGATCCAGTGCTCCAAGAATCTCAAATCAGAAACTTGTTGGTGCAGAGAACCAGGGTGAAGAAGGAGGGAACTGACAGGTGTGTCAAAATGAAAAACTAAAGTTAAGAGTCAGCACTTCTTAAAGTGACTCAGTTTGCCCCGAGTTCACTTTGTTTGCATTATTTCCTCTAAGTAGTCATTCTTGGACCCCACATTTGGATAAATTACGCAGAGAAAGTTTCCTTTCATCCTGAGATTATTACACGTAAAAAAACTAACAGTGTTGAAGAGTCATGGTGTAGCAGAACAGTCCCACATAACGTTAAAATCCTGAAATGAATGTTTTCACGGATAAGACTAAAACTATTGCCTCGTTGCCAGACGGTAAGTACAGGGGAAGTTTAGTAACAAAGGCTGGGGCTGGTTTTGCAGTAGAGAATCTTTGCACTGGTCTTTGACCCCAGAAACCTAATCAGCTCATCCTGAACTTGATGTGTATTTGTGCCAAATTTGACAAAACTCCTTAAATGCTTTCTGATATGGAGATAAAATCGATTATTGGGTGGACGTTTCGTTCGCACAGATCTGGTGTTTTAGCCCGTAAGCCACAGTTTTAGGGCGTTTACACATTAGGTCCACTTGTTTCGAACCGTGCTGCGGCGCGGTTCGCCGTGGGTTCACCCCCCTCCCCCTTCCCCGCTGGCTTGCATTCACACTGGCAATATCGAACCGTGCCTGGACCCACTTGTGTATTTGCTCAGTTTGAAACAGCAGGGGGCGATATACACGTAACTGGTTACCAAACCTGCTACGGAGGAGAATGAAGAAGAGACTACCATGGTAACCATTTCGTACACCGGACAACTAATGTTTACGTTTCGCTCTCTTCTACATTTTCTTTCAAGAGTGTTTTTTTTTTATCGTGTTTGAGACGGCATCAGCGACCTTCTGGACCCTCGTAAATCATCGTAGTCCTCAACCAGAATAAACAAATCGACAAATTGAGTAAGCAAAAGATTCAACCGCGAGATTAACAGGAAGTAATGCATCAAAAGTAGATCGGTTCGGACCACTTTGTTTCACACCAGTGAAACCGCACCAAATGTAGGGAGATGGAGCGGATCGAGACCACCCCTTCATGGAGGTCTCGGACCGGCTGATTTGGTGTGCACCAAAGTGCGGTGGTTGCATTCACATTGATACTAACGTACCAAACCCTGGGCCAAAACTTCTTTGGTGCGCACTAAATATGGTTGGTGTGAAAACACCCTTAGTCTCAGGCTGAATAAATCTCAAAATGCTGCCTTTGTGTGTCCATGTGTACAGTGAAAACGCAAATTTCCAGAAATTATGTTCTCAGAGGCCCCCTCCCTTATTACACATGAGCTAACTCAACAATAACAGAAACAACGGCACAACACTGTGTTGCCTTCGTGAGCTACTGAGCTTGATGTGGCTTTTACAGTAAAATTTCTGCCCTTCAGTGCCACATCTTCTTGTTGTTTTTGTTGATATTCTCATATGACGTGTGCGCATGCTCCTCTATCTTCTTTTCTGTTTTTGGTGTATATCTCCAAAAGCATTACAGCGCCACTTACAGGCCTGGGGTATGTACAACAGTTTCCAGTTTTTCATGTGAAGGGACAGGTTTATTGATACAATTCCTTCTTTTCAGAAAATGTTTAAAAACAAAAGCATTTTCATCTCCAGGTCAGAGCTTTAGACGACTGTGGGCACAAGATTTTAGATCACAGAGACCTTCACCTTGCACTGTTTTAATTTTTTAATCTTCTTTATTTCAGGACAGTGAGGGTTTATGTTCATCACAATACAGCAAAGTAAACAAGCCAGACTTTAGCTATTGGATAATTTCCATCTGTTGCCCCTGATAGATATTCCCTGAAGAGGAAAAGCTAAAAGACACATTTACCAAAATTACATTCACAGGAAGAGCAAAAACAACAAAAATTAAATGTAACATAGTCTGACTGAAACATGACATACTTTTTATTGCAGATTCCCCTCAAGTATATTTAATCAATCATATAATCAAACATATAAACAAAGTGCTGCTCCAAAGTGTATAATTAGTGTATAATTAATTGTAAAATGAATGTTTAATATCGATAAATCTGTTTCTAGCTATGCAGAAATGTAGAGAATATCTAACCCTGCATAGACTTTAAAAGAGCTGTAGGTGGGACTCTCTGACTGTGGCAGGCTGTTCCATAGGATGCCGCCCTGACCAAAGGTGATGCTCCTACGGGGAACGTCACAGTCTCATCTCCAGAGAGCTCTCGTAGTTCTGGTGGGGGCACAGTTATCTAAAAGTGTCTTTATAGATTTTCTTAGAGTTGGTGAGGCCACTCTGTTCAAGACTTTGTTACAACAAATCCGTGAAAAATCAGTGAGATAATTGAAGCAACAATTCATGTTCCTCCATTTGATTTAGCTTATTTCAAAGTCGAAGTGGACATTTGTGATGTTTGAAGGAAAGTGTTCGAGATATTACTTCACAATTGAGGGATAATGATCCCGCCTTTGAAACTTGTATCTTAAAAACTTTAATAGTTTGATGGTAAGTTAAAATTCTGTCTAATTCAGTGTGACCCTACACATGCGGTGGACAAGATTAGGAGTGCCAAATTATCCGTGAATTGAGATTATTTAATTACAGTCATAATTAGCGTGCAATGTTTTTAATTGCGTTAATCTAATGTTTAATCTAATTTCACTGTTTAGTTGTTTTCAGAGGAAGGAACCTTAAAATACCAGGGTAGCTGGTGATTGGACGATCAGTCCACTCGTCACACTCTTCACAGACCAATCACATCAGGCCACAGAATGACGTAGCAGCTCGACCCTGTTGTTAGCCATTTGCGTAAACTCCTTAGACCATTGTCTTATCTTACATTAAATGATACCACACAGATGTGTCGTCTGCCTCATGTGACATGAATCTCGTCAAAGATAACACCCACCAGGTTCTCACGGTAAACTTTTGAGGATGGCATGTTTTATGTTAAAGGGTAACCATGACTACGGCTCGGCGTTGTTAGCGCAGTATTTCCGCATTTCTCTCGGTTTCCCGGCAGTGATCTGCGGTCAGCAGAAGAGAAAAACGTGATTTCCCATAAGGCAGCTTGAAGTGATTTTCTTTGCTTCTCTTTTAAAAGGGAAATAAAGTCCATTTCAGATAAAACTGCAGATCTTTCTGCATCCACAGAGACGGCTTTACACGCTGCTGTTGTTTTCAAACATGCAGTCACTTCCTGTTGTCGTCACATCTGCAGCTCCGCCTCTGTCCCCTGATTGGGCCGTTTTTATGCATTAGGCTTCTTGTGCTTCAGTTTTTGGAGGGTGGAGAACAGTACTTTGATCTGCCATAATAATCTAATGAATTTCCATGAAAATACCTTAAGTTAAGTAGATTAATTAATTACAGGTCATAATAAATTAATTGCTTTTTTTTTTTTTAATCTACTGACAGCACTCAGAAAAAATCAGGAGAAATCTTCCAGATTTGTCCAAAGAGTGCCCAAAATCTTTCATCTCCGAAGCGTGGAATTCTTCCCTTGTAAATGTTTTAATTTTTAAGAAATCTGCTTGTTGATCAGTCCATAAACTGCTGGATTTTCATCACTGATATATCTGAATTAATCCTTTTTAACTTTAACCTCTGACAATATTTTGAGTAGCTTACACACTTGTGTCCTCCTTATTCCTCAGAGCCCTCTACACCTGGCTACATATCTGAACCTGACCAACGTGGTAAAGAGCCTGATGGAGAAAGGGGTCAGTCTGGAGCTGCAGGACCAGGACGGGAACACAGCGCTCCACGTGGCCTGCCAGCACGGGCAGACCGAGTGCGTCAAAGAGATGACCAGAGACATTTCCCCTAGCAAGCTGGCACCTGTCCTGGAGACGCAGAACTGGAGAGGTGAGGAAGAGCACCGTAAAACTTCAAATAAAAGCCCATCTCATTTTGAGGCCAAGTTTGTTCTCTGAGACTTTTGTAGCTGTGTTTTGTCAAATAAAGGCTGGTCTCAATTAGAGGCCCTTGTGGTTTTAAAATGAAGTAGTTTATGAAAGGTTAGCCCAGATTTGTACTGAATTAAATGTTCTTTCTTGAAAATATGTTAAACTTTGCAACATTTTGTTTTTCCCATCTGAACTGTGAAAGGTTTTCATTTGAGAACGCTAAAAGGCCCATGCTGTCTTTACACTTGTCTCAAATAATAGTGGTAAAGTGGAAGAAAGTAAATAAAAGCTGAGGCTGTTACTGATTAACTGAAGGTTTACAGCAACTACATTATCATTCAAAGGCACTACTTTGTTTCAAAATCATGTATTTGATGAAGTTTTAGCTGTTAAATTATGTTTCTTTGCAAAGAAATGTGACATTTTCTTTATGTAATAAAGTATCGTCCTTTAAGCATAGTCTTTTTTAACTTAACTCTTATCCACAAAATAATTGGTAGCTTATGTTTTTAAGCACTGGAGTGTCAGACCAACTTGACTCACAAGTTTCCATCAGCATTTGTTACGTTGTTTAGTTTACTTTCAAACAACACATACATGTGGTCAGGGCCTGACGCTTAGCATTTTCCCAAGTAGCACGAGTGCTACCAACTTGGAAAATTTAGTATCACACAAATATTTTTAGTAGCACGATGAAAAGTTACCAAGTAGTGTGTTTTTCTTTAATACAAAGATATGCGGTCAACGAGGAAACAAACTTGTACCTCTTACGACTGGGAATGGCAGCGGTGTCATTAACTGTCTCTCTGGTGTCTTGAGACACAGCATCTAAAGCTAACACTAACTCTTCCTCGCCATCAATTTCACCTTCTTGCTCCATTTCTTCCTCTTGCCTCAATTCAGAGTTCACATGTTCTGGTTTTGTTGGTCTAATGAAACCAACAAAACCAGATAGGCTACATAGTTATTTGGTTATTGCTCGTTTGGTCTTTCTTCTAAAATAGTTAAAAATGTCGCTCGCTGTTCTGTCAGTGTATGTTGCCCGGCAACCAGTCCCACTGATGCGCTGTGATTGGTCGAGATGAGGCTTTGGGAGTGCCTGCTTATGTTCATCTGTACCTCGCGCAGGGCGGTGCAGGCATGTCAGGTGTGCCGAAGGCTAGCTCGCAGCGCAGTCAGGTCAATAAAACAAACGTTTCAAAGCTGACCATGTTTCCAGCCGAGGCTGCGTTCAGGAATACCACAGGCCACAACTTCCAACGTATTCAACACAAGATAAAACATGTTTTGAACGGTAATTTTTTGTAGTCGCACGGGTGCTACCAAATGCAAATCACAACTCGCACTGTAATATTTTTAGTAGCAAATGTGAGTACCTCCTCGCACTGTCGAGCCCTGCATGTGGTAGGTTTGCTTAAAATCTTTGATGTGTCATGACCAACTTCTTTTGGCCCTAGTTTGATTTATTTTAAAGAAAACACTCCTTTTACATTTTTATTTAGGTGTAAATATCCCAACAGTTGTTACAACAAAACCATGATCCTTTTCCAAAAGGAAGTCTGACCTGTCATGATGGAGTCTTTTACCCTTTCTGAACATTGCACAAAGAGGAGAGCACTCAAACTAACACAGTCCCAAGACTCATATCTGTTTCTAACTATTCCGCTGAACTCTCCAACACCCATTACAAAGAATTAAATAAAATGTTGGCAACACTCTTTTGCTTGAGTAAAACTCCTCACATAAAAAGAAAAAGGAGGCCCTCCAAGATTAAAAATTACTTCAGAGCCACACAACTTGTAACCCTGATCCATTTACTGTTTGTAACCCACACCAAACACCAATGTGGAAAGATGTAGAAGGCCAAAAAAAACAACTGAAAGTCCTCTTCAGGCAATAATAGGGGAGAAAGTGCTGAGTAAATATGTTTAAGAGACCAAACCTTGGATAAAGACTTGACTTACATGTTGGTTTCATGTGATCACAGATTATGAAAATAAAGAACCATTCACGTTGTTGAAATCGATGGCTCATGGCTCAAATGTTTTTCCCGGCGGGACAGGCGCTGCTTCTCAAGAATGGTTTGACAACTGCTTGGTAAAGCATCTATTTTAAAAGGGTAGCTTTAGGAGCGTTCAAGAGCTAAAATATAACCACAGCCTAACAGAGAGTGTTTTTCAGACTTAGACATTGTATGGAAAGAGCAATAAGAAAGGAAGACTTAGACTTAATAAATGCTGAAGGTCTTCTTAATGGTCTCAGAATCATCTCCAAAATGTGTGAAGACCAAGATGAACAAAATAGGGATGACACAACTCATATTAAGGAAAGAAGGGAAAGAATCTTTACAATGTAGCTGGATGTTTAGGAAAAACATTATGGAAAAGTCTGTCTGCTCTGTCATGAAGGTGTGGAAGAATTTTGAAACGAATTTTGAAACACCTGCTCGGTAACGTTTTTTTAGATAACAATTCAAGACAACACTGGATTTTTACAGATATTATGTATGCTGATACTTCCAAACTCATTTGGCCAATACTGATATTTTTTTGGCTTTTTTTACCAGAATAAACTTAACTAAAATGGATCTTTTTTAATGGTGACAGTCTAGTCTTTGTGTTAGAAACAAATATAAAGCAAGGAAAATGTATTGTTCTTTTATAAACCATTGATTTACAGAGGCAAACACTCCGTGATGATGAAGTAAATCATTATCATACATTTGTACAATCTGCAAACATGTGGGATATTTGTGGAAAAGTTGTGCGGCCAAAACATTGACTGCAAATATCTATGACAATTTCCATATTTGAAATTCTGACTTGTTGGCCAATTATCTGCCAATATTGATATTGACCGGGTAATATTGTGCATCCCTAATAAACACATCTCAAGTTGGAGGTCTTGTGGGGAAGTAGCAGCAAAACACTGTCATGTATTTTGGCCATGCAGTTTTCTACTGGGGAATGGAAAGCAAATGAAAGTCTTCTGGAAAAAGCTTTTAAGATGCAAATCCCCTTCAGTTTTGTAATGTCATATTTGGGTTTAAGACTTGACTCCATTAAGGGATTTTCAATAAATGCTTTCTTAATATTTTAGTGATAGTGAGTAAGAAAGCTCTCTGGAAAATGGATGTCATCACAAGTACCCTCAGTCATTAGCTACCTTGATAATATCAATGTTATTAAGTAATGAAGAAACTCACGTTTTCACGACATGAGCAAGAGTTGTTTGAAAGTTGTTGGTCACCCTGTACAACTTAAGTAATCTCTGTAAATTCTGTCCCCTCTCATGGGATAAACTGTAACTATTACACCCTTCTCCCTGGGTTTTTTTTCTGAGCTATTGAAGTTCACATAGTTTCAACATAGTTGTTGTTGCAGATCCATCCACAAGTCTGTAAAAAACTGTCTTAGCTGCTCAGTATGGATGTCATCATTCACTTACTTACTGCCCTTTATTTATCTATTAGGTCCTTTACATTTTTTTGTTCACTTTTATTCCACTCAAGATCTGATAACAAATATTCGTATGGATATTCGTATGTTTTATGTAGGACAGTGTCTTTTTGAAAATGTTCATGTGAAGGTACACATTTGTTTTATCTATTATTATTTGCTTCAACTTAATGTGTGTTGTCAAGTTGTGTTGAATACACAGTTATATAAAAAGCCCTCCTTCTGTAGGCATTTATCATTCTCTCTTTACCTTAAACTGTCCACTTACGAAACCTGATGTGTCTCTTCAGGTCTTGTTTGTCTCCACTTAGCTGCACTGAACAGACAGCATCTCATAATGGATCTCCTGATGAAAAAGGGAGCAGACTTAAACATACAGGTTAGTCTCTGATCTCTCTCTGCATTGTCATGCTTTTTTTAATAACAGTACTGCACTCAAAGGTTGAATTTGCACTCAATCTGTCATCTCGCGGGATTTAAACGGAAGATTTTATGTCCAAAATGTATACCTGCAGCTGACCTGAATGTCCAGCTGGCTCTCAGAAATTTGAATCAACAAATGAGACAAAATCTCACTTATTGTGTTTATGATAAAAAAAACAAGAACTGCAGCCTGGTGGCTGCGTGCCAACTCGAGTGTGATGGACAGTGACAGTACAGTGTTGAGTCAAAGAAAGAGGATGTGGTGCATTTGTGGTACTGTGATTGGTACAAATCTTGTTTAATGGGACTGGTGTATGAAATAAATATCAACCGTATGTAAGAATTGTGTGACCTTAAACCTCCATAACATTATCAGTTCACCCTTAAGGTCAAGTGTAAATTTCACCAAATTTGAACCAAAAAAAAAAACTCAAAGGAAAACTATTATGCATGCAAGAGGTCAAAATGACCCTTGTTTGAGTCTCCACAGAGTGTTTCAGGTCATCATTGAGTCAGAGTGGTCTTTGGTGTAGTTCCAGCCCCAAAGTCTCAACAAGTACAGGTACATCTCAAAAAATGAGAATATCATGAAAAAGTTCAATATTTGTCATCACTCATTTCAGAATGTGAAACCCATATATTATATAGATTCATTACAGATAGAGTGAAACATTTTAAACATTTATTGCTTGAAATTTTGGTAATTCTGAAATGAGTGATAAAAAATATTGAACTTTTTCATGATATTCTCATTTTTCGAGATGTACCTGTATTTCTGAGTTATTGCATTTACAATACTGGATGAACATGATGCTCAGTCACTTTGACCAGTAAAAAAACTATCAGTTCATCGTTGAGTTTGATTAAACGAAAGTTAAGTTTGACCAAATTTGGGCAAAATGGATTAAATTTGTTTCCCCGACACAAAAATGAATGTAGTAACGGTAACTAATTGTATCATTATTATTCTAATTTTATTTATTATAAGGTTGTTTTTTTTTTCTTCCTGTTAATATATTGTGTAGGCCGCCTTGGTTCATGTGTTTTCATGTTTATTCTTAAAAAAGGGAAAAGGAGGAAACTAATGTTGTAAAATAATTTTAAATAATACTGAAAAGGTTGTGTTTATACATACATATATATTTGTATGCCTTTTTTCTCTAATAAAAAGACTATTTAAAAAAAAAAAAGAAAAGATTTTGATTCAACATTTGTTCAAAATTTGAAGAGAATCTGTCTTGAGATATTGTGTTAACGAGTAAGGAATCAACATGAGGTCCAAGGAGTTTGAGGTCCAACTTTGACCTCAAACTATGATCTTTTAAATTTTTGTACTTTATCTTCGAGTCAGAGAAGAAAGTCACCACAAATATTTCTGAGCTGTTAAACATTTGTGTAAAATTGAAGAGAATCATTCAGAGCTTTCTGGAGATGCTGTGTTTACAAGCTCGATGCAATTTGACCTCGACCTGTGAGCCCCAAAATTGATTGTGCTCATCTTTGAGTCAGAGTGGACATTTTTGCATTCAGATACCTGAAAGTATTCTGTAATTATTGCTCCACATGCAGGGAATAAACACATGACCCAATGATCTTGACCTTGGACCAGTCCATCATTGAGTCATGGAGGACAGCTGTACAAAGTTTGAAGGAAATACCTCACAAACCTGAGACCCCATGACACTGACCTCTATCTTAAACGCCTAATCAGTCCACTTTTTAGTCACAACAGACATTTTTGCAAAACGTGGCTGAAATTCCCTCAAGGGTCCTTGAGACATTCAGGACCATGTGGACAGACTGGTGGACAGACCTGAAGAGCTCTGGTCCTGGCTGTTGCCATCACAGAGTCTCAGTTGAAGAGTGTTTGAGAAAACATCACAGTTTTTTCTCAATGCAAAAGCACGATGGATTACTCCTAAAGCTCAGCTTCTCTGCAGCACACCTCATTAATCCAGTGATGTCCCAGTATTTAAGATCACACCTCTCTGTGTCAGACTGTGTTTACGGCGTCTGTTCCTATGTTGTGATCCCGACTATAAATCTGCTGCACCTGTGCAACACTGAGAGTGATATGAGCCGAGCCCGGGGCTCCCTGCTCGGAGACATAATTAGAAATGAGATATGATTAGGCCGAGCAGGCTCTTAACTTTCTAATGATGGAAGAGAACATGGCAGCGAGTCCCGAAACTACCCCAGACATTCCTCTTCGTTTAAATCAGAGGACAAACTTACAGCTCGGCCTCACATCCATTTTATTAGTATTACTTTAATTGAACTACATCAGTGGTTCTTAAATGGCACACTGCCGTGCCTTGAGACAAGTTCATGTGTGCCATTGTATTTGTACAATTATGTGTTATCTAGTCAACTATGAAGCAGCTGATGATTTAGTTTCTATTTACTATATTAGTTCTCTAAATGCAAATTCAGAAACTTAAAGAAATCCCCATGAGACTGTAAAGAAATATGCAGTTATCAGAATAAGCATGTTAATTAAAGATTGAATTAGACTTTATTGGATATTTCTAAAACCCCTTAAATCAAAAAAATGTCAAAAAATATTAAAGTACAATTATTCAAGTTAATCAGACTTTTCTGTTGCTGTTGTTTTGCTCTTGTACATCTTCTAACTTTTTTTCCATCCACACTGCATGCAGGAAGGAACCAGTGGCAAAACAGCTCTTCACCTCGCTGTCGAGCTGCACGACATCACATCAGTGAAGCTGCTGCTCAGCAGGGGAGCAAACATGGATGCGGCCATGTTTAACGGCTGCACCGCCCTCCACCTCGCTGTGGGGAGACAGGACACTGACATCGCCAACCTCCTCTGCCAGTCTGGGGCCGACACGATGCTGCGCAACATGGAGGACGAGACGGCGTTGGACCTGGCAGACGGAAACGATGACGTAAGTGGTTGACAATTACACACGAATGTACAGAATGGAAATAAGCTGTCTGCAGTGACCGACAGTAATTAGTTTTACATATCGTTCTGTAAGAATTTTTTTTTTATTTTAAATGAAAGATCAAGATATTTATACACAAACTGTGTTACAGATTGAAAAAAGGCCCACAGCAGTTACTAAACACACTGAGCTGATCTGTTGGGAAGAAGAGAAGCTACACAGCTTTTATAATTTTCCCTTTTTCAGCAGAAAGAATGAAGCAACAGACTTTAGAGAGCACAGTTGACTTTTACCTTTTCATGGAATTATCAACCAACAGTATATTTGTAGGTCAAAAACAGCCTTGTCCATTTAAATTACATTTTATATAAATTTAAAGGCAAACTTTTTTCAGTGGTGGATATTTTTAATAAAAAGATACCCACAGTTGTTAACATTTTCATTAAAAGTGTCAGAAACTGTTTTTAACAGTTTCATAACCAGATTTATTCACACATGTCTGCATGTGTGAATGCAAACAGCTAAGTATTTCACACAGTCTTCTCCTGAATTTGTCCTGCTTGCCCCAAAGTGAATCCCACCCTCCCCGCCCCTCCTTTAACTGAGATGCAGTGTAGAAATCTTCCTGCTGTTAGAAGTCTAATCTTTTAGAAATTTGAACATTTCTTGAAATTTTTATGAGCAAATGTGTGAAACCAGTTTTTTACTTATAGCTCTGTAGCCTCACACAGGCATAAAACTCTTTTTTAGGGTACACTGTTTCTTTAAAATAAACATCTATTTATTTTTACTTGTTGGGCAAAAAGTAACTCAGCAAGTATTAGTTCACTGCAGGGCTCCTGAAATTTCCTAAAATGTTCAGAAGGGCATGCATTCATCTCTAAAGTGTATGAGCTTGCATTTACTTGGTGTAAGTTAATAACAAACAATAAGAGCTATCGAGAGATTAAAAAACTGAGAGATTAATTAGCGAAAGCGCAGCGTTGCAGAGCGGAGCACCGTGGTCTTGCTCCGACAGGCAAACCCCACTGAAAGCTGCGCGCCCAGAAGCGACGCTGCGCGCAGCCCCGTAGGGGGAGGGCTGATCCCCGGAGAGCCACAGGCCCTCATTAGAATAGTGATGTCACACGCTCATAAAACATGTTATAGACTGAGAAAAGAAATAAACAACACCTTGCTTCGCTTCTCTAAGGTCCCTTTGCTGGTCCCAACCTCACAGCTCTGTGATTTATGTAACTTCTATCCACATATATCTGTGTAGAAAAGATGTATGGTGTTATGTATACATCTTATATATTTCTGTACCTCTACGATTCACTTTTCTTCGTCCATGGTGTCGTGTTGCCTTTGGGACCCTCTGACCGACTGCTGACCTGATGCTCGTGCCTCTGCTTTTGACGTAATGACAAACAATTGAGGAAAATTACGTGCAAGAGTCCATGCATTGTGTTTTATTTTGAAACTTCCGGTTACTCCACACAGTGACTTCCTGTCTGGTCCTTTCTTAACAACAGTGAATTTACAAGGTTGGGAAGCAGCTGTGCAGAGAGTAGACCTGAAGCGTATCTCTTACGCCTTGGCGCGCGCCGGCACTTCAGCAACGCAGCACTAACACGCCGTAGCGCGTGCAGTGGAATTTGCCCGATAGACTACAATGGGAGCGAAGTGCTCCGCAGTACGTTTCAAGGACACTCCGCGGCGCTTTCGCGTCCAGTGGAATTTGGGGGTAAGAACTAAAGTTCTTGAAGTTTGAGCTAACGGCTAACAGCAGAGTCAAGCTGCTACATCATTCTGTGACTTCATGTGATTGGTCTTTGACGAGTGTGACGAGCCGACTGATCATCTAATCACCAGCTGCTCTGGTATTTTAAGGCTCTGCCCTCTGAAACAAACAAAACATAGAAATGAGATTAACGCGATAAAAAACATAATGCGTTAATCGCACCTGTAAACAATTAACACGATAATTTGACACCCCTACAAATAATAATAACATCCTAATTTCTTGTGTTAAAATGTTACATCTGGTGTGTGAAGGCCTTTTCACTGCAGGCTAAAAACTTTGGTGAATGTGTTGGCACATGAAGCTCATCCAGAAAAGAAAAAGGACTTTTTGTGCAAGTGTGATGAGGGCTCGGGAAACTTTCCACCACGAGGGTCAGCTGTACTTGATAAGATTGTCTAGAAATATTGAAGAGTTCCTTGGTACAAAAAAAATGTCTAGAATCCCTTGAGTGTGCAGTCTTTGCTGTTCTTAGCTGCCGCTTCCTAAAACTGCATTAATCGTCCAAAAACTCATTAGTTTCACCAATATTTCATCATGGTCCGCTTGGGCTACTCCTCCATTACAGTCGGTGTCGCTCCAGACATGTTTTGTGACTGTGCTGACCTCTGAACTGAAGAAGAAGGTTTGCCTCTACGCTTTAGTTTTTGAACGATTAATGCAGTTTTAGGAGTGGCGCTATACATGCCCCATGTGCTACCATTATACGGATGTCCACCGCTCGATTTTGGATCTAAATATCTCCTGAAGCACTGTTTGGATCAGGAAAGCCTTCTGGGTGAGTATATTGTTCTACTTCATTCTATAAACAATGTGAAAGCTGCAGAAACCGAACTTATCCTTTAAAAGTTGGTTTGTTGGTCATCAGCACAAAGACGATGTCACAAGGTCCTTGAAAAACCGAATGAGCTGCACTGACTAATCTGCTACACTCAGCAGCAGTTTTGAGGCCGTTTCCCTCCATGCATGTCTTGTACAAACTATCTACATAAATAGTAAGCATGAAAATTAATTTAAACATGTTCCCTTTGTCTTCTTAGATCTTGGCTCTCTTTCCTTTTGATGACATCCAGATCTCTGGGCGGTCGGTTGTTGGAGTGAAGTTTTAAGGCTGAGGAACAGCTTTAAATTATCTGGAGCGTCACGGCGGTTGGAACTTTAAAATAAAAAGCTTTATTATTTGAGCTGAAGTTTCAATAGTGCCACGATTTGTAGTACATTCTGATTTGATCCATCTTCATCTATTATCTAGACAAATGTGTGCACCATTTAAACCTTACTTTTCTCTGGAGAAAGAGAATTTTGCTTCAATGAACACTGTCAAATTCTGTTTCTGGATATATTTTTTGCCTCAGGAGGGGTTTCATAAATCCACCTAAATGTGAGTGCCAAACTTCTATTAACATGTTAGAGATCCATAAAAAATTCTACCTCTGTGACATTAAACTTGTTTTAATTTCTATTAACAAAACATGCAGTTTTGAGATCTACAAACTTTATCAGAAAATGTTTTGATTTTCCTTTAACATGCTCGCATCTCCTAAAATTGTGGTGTTTCTTTTATGATACAGAGAGACTTGTTTAATCCAGAACAATTCCGCTACATTTACTAAATATTAAACTAACCATGTCCCAAAGAGACCTGCAATCTTTAAAATATGAACTGTTACACATATTTCCTAGAAGAAAAAATGTAATATATACAATTCTGCAGTTTCAGCTTCATCCTTCTGATTATTTTCTGATTTGCTTCTTAAAGTCTATTTATCTCATTTCCTTTTCAGTCTGCGGAAATATCTGACTGTCTTCAGTGTGAGATTCCACTGTCCTATCTAGATAATATGAGCAGTTTATTTTGTAATAAAAGGAATTAAAAATACTTTTGGCTTGCTGTCCTTTTTTTCTAAGAAAAAAAAATGAGTGCCAGAGGGATGGTTTGAATCAGCTTCACCAGTCTGGTACAATACTGTGATTATTTTGAGTACAAAAAGTTTCGTCAGACTTCCTATCATAAATTTAGGCAGTAAATTTGAACAAGGCTGCTAAATCAAAGCACATGAGCTCTCAGTTTTCTTTGTTTCCTGTCAGCTGCTTTTGTGCATCTCTTGTTTTCTTGTAAGCCTCTTTTTTTCCTTCCTGGTGTCTCCAATAAAACAATAACTGCAGAGTGGAGAGGCTGGAAATTCCACTCAGCTGTTTCTCTTTTATAAGCACATGCCAACAGCAAGACAGATTGAATAATAACGCTGGAAGAAAAAGTCCTCACATCACAAGATCATGCTGTTATTTTAACCAGAAACTCAAATATGAATCTTTCCACTGGTCAGTTTAATGCTGCTCAGTAATGTGTAGATAGAGCTTATTATGGCAACAGCTTTTCCAGTCAACAGGCAGAACAGTGTAATGAAACTTGACTTACTTCTGCATTCACAGTCCATAGTATGAAGTTGTTTTAGTTTTGTACTGAGCATGTCATGCTGACGTGGCCACAAGCTACATGAAAACAGATGTTTGTTCAACAGTTAGATAAGCCACTTTCACCTATCAGAAAGTACCACAGTGCATACTTCCTTTCTAAAAATAGAAAAAACCTCAAAACCTTCAGTCATTTTCAAATTGCACAAGATTGGAACAAGTGAGCAGCTTTAGTACTCGTTTTTATTCTTGGAGCATTTTGATATCCAATAAATCCAATTCCATGTATTAGGATGATACGAGATTTTTGCAGATATAGTTTTGTTCAGGAGCACAAAGTCTTCACTTTGTGAAAATTGACTTGTTTCTTCTAAGAAAAGACAACATTCAACTCTTGATTTCTAAATGTGCCCATGCAGTGATGATAAGGCGAAGCATCATTGTAGATTTGTGTGTTTTTCCCAACATTACTGCTGATAGATGGACTATATATGTTTATTTTCTCCACATGTATCAATATTCTGTTATTTAGGGAATTTTAAAAAAAACTTGCTACTTGTTCCCTCTGAGAGTGTGAGTGTTTAGCCAACACAGCGTTTTATACATGCCACACACTCCCCAGCATATTGCCCTCCAGTCTAATCGATCAGTATGTTTCAAAGCCCGCCCCTCAATCTGTCTGCAGAGCGTGCATGAGTTTGGTTGGTGACTGCAAATTGACTTTAAGTGGAAGTGAGAGCATGAATAGTTGTCTGTATCTCTATGTGGCCCTGCGATTGGCTTGCTACTGGATCAGGGTGTACCCTTCTGTCCTAATGTCAGCTGGGACAGGCTCCAGTCCCAAAGGGGTAAGAGGTAACGATAATGGATGGATGAATGTTTGCATGTTGCTCTTCCTGTTTTCTTATAAACTCACAGAGACTTTGTGAAGTTGTAGTTCTTTTGTGATGTTTTGATCCATGATTCAAGCTTTGAGGGCAAAGTTTGTTTCACATAAAAATCGGTGAATAGCACAGAGCTCTTAGCCCTATCTGTAGTAATGATAGTAACTTTGTTTGTGTAGCTTTTATAAACACAAGTTTACAAAGTGCTTTGACAAACAAACAGGAAAATACAGGAGAAAAAGCAGGAGAGCAGGCGGCATGGTGCACGTGCCTCACAGCAAGAAGGTTCCCAGTTTGATTCCCTGGTCGGACAGGGGGCCTAACTGTGTGAGTTTGCATGTTCTTCCCGTGCATGTGTGGGTTCTCTCCGGACACTCCAGCTTCCTCCCACAGACCAAAAATATGCTCATTAGCTTAATTGGTGTCTCTGAATTGCCCTTAGGTATGAGTGTGAGCATGAATGGTTGTCTGTCTCTCTCTGTGTGGCCCTGCGATCGACTGGAGACTGGTTCAGGGTGTGTCCCTCCCCCCGACCCCGAAAGGGATAAAGGGGTATAGAAAATGAATGAATGAACTTCAGCACAGAAGATGCTAACCATCAAAAAGCACAATTTAAATTTAAAAAATGCCTTACAAACATACACAAATGGCCTAATTAACCCAAGCACACGAGCCAAAGAAGAAGAGCAGGAGTGTTTCTGTTGTCTGTCAGACTGAATGTGTGGAAAACTAAAACCTAAATTGTGGGCACAACAATACAGGCCATGGCAACCAGCACAGTGTACCAAGAGGTAGAGGTCAATATATATCACTTTGTCTTATCTGAAAATTTACATTTCCTATAAATTAAGTGGCAAACTGTTGAGGTATGTCAGTTACAATAATACATTTTAATGCGTTAAGACACAAAGACCAAAATGATTTTATCCCCAGGCATTCCCAAAAAATGTGCCAGTGGTTGCCCCCCTGAAACCTGCATTATCTCCAACATTTGGTGTCTCCTTCTGCATAAAATGCTTTCTGCTTTGGAGTTACAAAAAACGAATACAGCACTTCCAACCAAATTCTTGCCACACATGAGAACTTGTGCATTTCCATACATAATTCCACATATTTGATCAGCTTTCATCTGATATTGCAAGATACAGACTCTTGCCCATTTCTGTTAGACATATTCTGTTGTGTAATTTATTTTTCCTAAAAAATTTGTAGAGTTTAGATATAACTCCCTTGTTTGAACAATTCTGGTAGGCACTAAAAAACAACTTCAGTATATCCTCAAGGTCTGATTCATTTTTTAAATTATAATCAAAATAATTTCTTACTTGAAGGTATTTCTAAAATGTAGCTCTGTATGACATTTACTACTTTAAATTTTATTTCAATTTTTAATCTTAATTTTATTTGATAATTTTGATTACCTCCTAACCTATTCTATTTTGTCTTTGCTACACTGCAGTTCATTGATCGGGGGCAAAGCTGATCAATATGGAAGAGTATAATGGCCATGTTAGATGGAGAAAATAATTTTGGGGAAACTGAGATTAAAGTCGGAATTTTTTAAGGTTAAAGTAGAAATGACGAGAACAAAGTTGAACTGACAAGAATTAAGTCAAAATGCAATATTGTGATAAAAGTTGAAATGTCAAGAAAATAGTTGAAATGTCTAGGAAAAAGGGAATAAAGTCAAAAATACATTTTATGTTGTTGTTACTTTCTAATCTCGACTTTTTTCTCGACTTTTAATTTTATATCATATTGACTTTAATCACGACATTGTATTTTCACTTTATCGGCGACATTTCAACTTTAATCTTTTCATTTTGACTTTAATCGCGAACTATTGACTTGACCTTAGTCATATCGACTTTAATCTGCCGAAATTATTTTTTCTATCTAAAATGGCCCTAATACTCTTCCGTAGATTTGGGCAATTGCATTATAACAAAGAAAGGAACCTGACATAACCTTCCCGCAGAAATGCTGGACTGCCCCTTTAAACCCACGGTGCAGTTCTCCCTCCACACCGACAGGGGGCGGGCGCGGCGGAGGGGCGTCGTTCCGTCTCCGGCATCCTACGGTGCTGAGTAAAGAGGAGGGAGCTTTTCCTGCCCAGCTGAACACATCGGCCATTGAGGATAAGTTATAGATATCAGAGCTAAAGGCGGCTGGAATCAGAGGAGACACTCCCTGTGTGGTAAAACGTCGCCGCCTGCGGATTCCTGAGTCCTTATGCTTTGTTCCAGCGGGGACGTTTGAGCGTGTCGGCGTGCGGTCTGCGCCAGGTGCCGGGCCACGGAGTGTGGGGAAAATGCCACCTTATTCACGGAGGTACGTTTGACACCAGGGGAGCCCAAATGTCTGAATGTTTATGTATGTGTGTGTTTAATCATTGTGTGCCCACAGGTCTGTTTATGCTCGGTGTGCGTGTCCGTTGAGTCGTGTCTTTGAAAGCTAATCCGAAATGACTGTTATTTACAGTTGAGTGTCAGTTTGTAGTTTTAGGTGTTCAGTTAAAAAAAACAAAACTCACGATGTACTTCAACTGTTGACACAAGAAAGTGTGCTGCACAAACAGGGTTCACTAAATGCTTTTGTTGCAACTGTTTTATTAACACCAAAGAGACATTTGAACGCAACATCATCTGCTGTTTACCACTGGAAATACTCCCAGATATACGTTCATACATAGGCCAGTATGAGGGTGCATTATATTGGGTAAACATGTGTTACTGAAGAAACCCAATCAACTTATTAACCAGCAGAAAGAAATGTATGTCAACTCAGCATAAACTCAGAAATAAACAGGGCTCACACACATCCTAAAAGACCTGGAAAAGGATTGACCAATTGTTCAGTCCTGGAAAACATGGATAATAAGGTAAGAAGTAAAAGGTTTTGGAAAAGCTTGAATTGTCCTGAAAACTTACCTCTACCTTGTTAGTGAACAAAAATCAAACAAAGGAAATGAGGCTTAAATGTACTTGGTACCTAATGCACACTTAGCCATAAAATAGCAGGAGATAAAATGATGCAAGTTAAGGATTGACATAAACTCAAACAATTGTGGCAAAAATAATGGCTACTTAAACACTAAGTCAACAAATATATTATTTATATTAAAGCAGAATAAATAAAAGTGTAATTCATAAATCTATAATAGCAAGACGTCGTAAAGCCAGACTTAAAAGATAACTAACAGACAATGTTCATGCTCAAGAGTTTGAAATAAATACATTTTAAGTTCAGTATTACCTGTGGAGCTAGCTATACATCAACCTTCAATGCTGTTTTTTTAAAGGACAGATTAAACTGAGAATTGCCCACACCAATATCTTATCTTAAATTTGGCTACTGTATTCTAAGATAAATTTGTCCTAATTTCTGTGAATGTCAAAGAATGTATAATATCTTGTGGATTTGTTTCAGCTATAGACTGCACGTCTTGTAAATCAGACCTCAGGGGCAGAAGAGGCATAAACAGCAATCTGGGCAAATCTGCAAAATGTAAAACACAAATGCAGAAAAGGACACTTCACGAGTCAAGTCCTGGAAAATGATTTCTAGAATAGAGTGGTAACCTTGATAGAGTAAATTAAAATGTTAACCCTTATTAATTTACACTTCTTCTTCTTTAGCGCGAAAACACTTCCTCCTAGGATGAAATACTGATGGGACTTAAATGAAACATCACATTTTGTGGCACATACCAGATCAACACTAGTTGCTTTGTTACATCAAAGATGCCATAAACAGCAAGCTACCAGATGATTTTGCTCAAAGGTCAACATCACAATTCTTTCACATGTACACAGTATAGGGTACTGTTGAAGTGGCAGATTTCAGTGCATATTAACAACCCAAAGTCATTGTAGGTAGAAATGCAATGCTTTTACCAATCCAGTATGCACTGGGCAGCCATGTTTGCTGACAAAGTCGAGGTCCTTGAGGTTTGTCAGAGTGTCCCATAGAACCTCTGAGGATGTTTCAAGGGCAGTCAAGATGAAGTTTCCCGACTGTAATGTCATAATTTCCAACTTCTGCTATAAAGGGAACACGCCATTGAGATCACTTCACTGTGTTGTACAGTGAAGACGTAAAACAAGATCAGAGTCCAAACTAGGGATGCAGATTATCGAGTAATTCATTAATTGATAGTTGTTTTATCTTATCGATTGATGATCGATTAATTGATAAGCGGCAGTTTTTCTGCGAAGCTGAATTCCCCTCTGACTCAAAAGGTTCCTTTCTATGAAAATACTGTTTTTCTTATGAAAGAGAAAATGCAAATCATATTCCTTAATAAAAGATTTATTCCTAACAGAATGTGACGTATTGAGGTGATAATTTAGCAAAGTTGTGGAGGAGTTGTACTTTAAAATACTTCCACAGATGGTGCATTTGGCATCTTTGTCGTCATTAACCAACTTAAAGTGGTTCCATACCGAACTCCATCTTGTACTCTTCATCCTGCCATCTTACCACTTCTTGTTTGTCTTGTTGTTGTTGTCGTCTTCTTCTTCTTTGATTAATTGCAACTAATTTACTTAAATCGAGTAACTTCTTATCAACGATTAATCGATAATCGATTAATTGTTTGCATCCCTAGTCCAAACTGTACCAAATGTACCGAACCAACCCGGACCACTCAGTGGAAACAAAGCCATGGTGCTTTTCAGTTGATCTCAGAAGTTGGACTATACAATTTATGCACAATTAAGGCTTCAAACTCGATCTGACAGTTGCAGAGTTTCAGGAGACGTTGACCAACGAGAACACTTGCAGCTCTGCAGGTGAAACAACCATCAGTTAACAGACAGAGATGGAGTTTTGACAGCTACAAGATGGAGTTAAGTTGGGTAAACTTTGAAAGCAACTACTGTGCCTTTGAGATCTGTTGTAGAGGAGCATCCACCAGACCGTAAAAAGAGAAATCATAAAGAGGGAGCAGCAGAGGCACCATTTTAATGTTGTGTCATCAAGGTAGCATCACATTTGGAAAGACCAAAGTGCTGAACTCCAAACAGAGTGTGTTTGTTTGCTGTCATCCCTCATTGTCATTGTGGTTACATCCTGTTTGTCTTTATCATGGCATAGAAGCCATCTCAACTGATGAAAAACGTAGTTTGAGTTCGACACGTGGATGGGGGAATGACTTGGAAATTAAATCTGAACTGACATTAACGTAAGAGACATGCAGGTAAAACCTGTTTGCAGGCAGCCTACATAAAACTATGTGTGTAGAGTTGGGAAGTGTTGTGGGTAATTGCAGGGTGTTGGTTCGACATGTCATCGTTGGGACATCTGATGAGAATATAAATCAGCCAGGAATCCTCAGTATGTTAAATATTCTTTTAATCAAAAGGGAGTAACAAAGGGGGTTAGCAAAAAAACACAGGCTTTTATCTTAAAGACAAGACGTACATCTAGTTAGATATTTTTAAACAATGATACTCAAAACTATTCATGAGAACTTGATATAGAAAACAATAATTAGAGAAAAGTGAACAGAGGTTACCTGTTGAGGTGCCAACCCCACATGAACACCAAAGAATGCAAAGGTGCGACCAATCACTTAAACACGCTGTGCATGCCGAGCCTGTTATATTACCCGTCCTCTGTCCTCATTTGTTCCTTAAACGAGAAGTAGCTTCTCACCTTCCTCGTTAATGACAGTCCCATGTCTTTAAAACTTCTCAGAGGATTAAAGGCAGGTACAGAACACAACAGACCTGACTTCATGAAAGTCCGTTTGAGGACATACACACTAATGGATGATATAGCTTCAATGAAACTACAACAATGGCACAGTTTTTATTTTCTAATATATATTTTTGACATTTTGTGCCTTTATTAATAGTAGAGAGTGACAGTGGATAGGTTTGTGAAAGGGATGAGAGATTAGGGGCAGACACTGCAAACTGGCCACTGGCTGGATTCAAACCCAGGCCAGCAGAAATACGTATATGGGACGTACCTGGTTGCTAACCACTCTGCCAAACCAGCAATGGTACAGTTTAACAAAAGAGAAAACAGATAACAAACCAAAAGTAGATAGTGGTGATGATAATCTTATTCACCTCACATGAGCTCGGAATAATTAGTAAAGAATACCATTATAATCTTAAATTTCATGAAAAGAGTACAGAGTACACTACTGAGTTTAATATTTGATTTGTTTTTTTTATTCACTATCAGACTAAAAGATGTTAATTTAAACTTTAAGACTTTGGGAAATTTCAGTAAACATCATGTTTGTCCTCCTACATATTGGTCACTTATTTCTCAAAAAGCTATATGTTGTGTTGTGGGAGGGTGGTAGTCAAGAAAAAGACATCTTTTGCATTTTAAAGCACAAAACTGCCCTATCCCACAGTGTTAACAAATCCTTTGAATATTACTGAATCTTCTCCTGGATCTGGATCATTACAAACATTCCTGGGATTTCAGCTAGGATGTACAATATTATCAGACCATGATCTGTAGATGTTTTCCTAAAAAGCTAAATATCAGCATCAGCAGATATGAAAACCTTTGCTGATATTAGCAACCCATCTTTTGACCGTACAAATTGGCCATAAAGGTCCTGTAAATTGTCTGTCATATCTGCAAAATGTACGATAAACCTTGATGTTTGACCTCATCATCACTCAATGTCTACTTTTATTAAAGAAATGTTTCATTTTTAAAGCGTAAAATCTTGTTGTTCTTGCTACACATCTGTTTCTAATACAAATGGACTTTTACCATGAAAGGAATTGGTTAATCTCTGGAAAGTAGAGACATTGTGCACTTGACACAAACTGCTAGTATTGGCAATAACCGCTTTGGAAACATCGGTGCATCAGATATAGACAAAAATGTAATATCATGCATCACTAATTTTAACCAAACATATTGAGAACTTTTTAGAGTTTTCTTGCTTACGTATGAACAAACATAGGCCGGCAAAAACATGTGACAGTTTGCCAGTAAAATGTTTTTGTTGTTTTGTTTTTTTAAATCAGACTCCTGGTTGTCTTTCTGTGCATGTGTTTACAGTCTTGTCAAAAAATGACACTAGAACTTGTCATATTTATTAGAAATAATACAGCATGCATGTGTGCATAAACAATCTGTTGTTCAAACCTGACGGTCAGATGCTTATGAAAAGGCCTCACTCCCTCTTCAGGTAAATTTATGCAGTTATTTCTCTTAATGCCCGCTGTAGCAGAGTGTGGGCTGCCTGCTTCGTCAGTGCTGTACATTCCTGCATGTAATACACGCTTATTCAGGGCCCAGGTCTCTCTGCAGTGGGCTACAGGCAGACTAGGCCACGACACAAAGAGGCTCTATGTGAGTCAGGCCTCCGGGGAGAAAGCCCAACCTTACTCTGAAATGGATACGATGCCACGACAGCAGGAAGCACACCTTTGAATTGGATGCTAAGGTTGTTGTCACCACTGTTGTTTGAGGGGGTGGGGCGGTGGTGCTTCCCTCATTTGTTTACAGGATGTAGTTGCTTCAATCAAGTTGTGTCAGTAAAACCTTAGTCATACTTCCATACTGATACTGGAGCCTTCACAAACTCTGTATAAACTAAAGTTTGCTAGTTTTAACTCAGGTTGTCAAAAGAAAAGCCCAAACCTGACATGTAGTGCACTTTTATATGATAAGATGAGATTAGAAAAGTTAAGACAGGATAAGATAAAATAAGAGGGGAAATTCAGATGTTGCAGCAGCACAGAGGTAAGTACAAGGTTAAAGCAGCATGAATTAAAGGTCAATGACAATAAAATTAAATAACATATTGTAATAAACTGTACAAATCGCATAAACAAAATGGAATAAGTAAAAGTATTTATGATTACTGAAATAAAAATAAAGTGTCATTCAGGTAAAACTGAGGTATTCTGTTCAGTACATGTTGTCCAGCTGACACACACCAACAGTCAAACAAAACCATCTGTACGGAAGAAATACAGTTTGTGTAGCATCAAACTTCAGATCATAGTTTTCATCCCTTTAAACCTTGATTTTTTTGTGTGTGTGTGTTCAGTGGGAATATTATCAAAAAGGACAGAGTTCTATAGACCAGAAATCATACAGTTGTTTACAGTTATCGAGCTGAATTGCAGTACTCTTATAAGGGACAAGGGATGTATGATATTGTTAGAATACAGTGTACAAAAACATTTATTTGGATTGATATGGACTGTATTGTACACTGTATTTTTCTGTTTCACACGCTTACAAATGTTGTCAACATTTTTGTTCTGTTGAGACAGTGTGCTGGAATTTCCCTCTTGTTTATAAAGACTAAGCATTTCAGCTTGATCATTTTGTGATCTGTAAGCATGGCCCTGCTCTTTGTTCTTACTGTAAATAATGTTTTAACTGAGCATCAGGCCTGGTATCATTATTTAAGTAAACAGTATAAACTATACCAACATAAAACACAACTGTCTTACTCTCCATCTTCTTTGAATAGCGTAAAACTTAACTGTAATTCTCCAGCTCTGCTCACAATGACTTCTTGTTTGTTTAACTTTATCCATCACATTGTTTTTCAGTTGGGTGTAGATCACTGTCTGATGATCTTTAAATCCTGTACTTACTTTTCAGGGTTTGTCTGGCACTTGTTTTGCTTCCCTTTATCTGCAATGTGGCCGCAGACGATTTGTCATTCCTGGAAGGATGGCATGAATTCTGGCTCTTTCGCTTCCTCGTCAACATGCTGGGATACTCCACCATCATCATCCCCGGCTACCTCCTCATTAGCTACTTCAAGCGTACCAATTACACAGGTGCGTTTAGTAGTTTGGAAATGTGCCAGTTTAAGTCGCAGTTCCTTCTCTACCTCATGCAGATCAAATGTATTAGTGACTTTTCTGAATATTTCCCCTTTCTCTTCAGGCAGTGGGATTTGCTACCCTGTCATAAAATCCTGCGTGTTTGGCAACGAGGCCAAATCGGGTCTGCTGGATGACGTGTCAGTTGAACCCAGGAACGAGGGTAACTCGGGCTCGTCTGTCAGACAGGTCGTCAAATTAATCTCCTGCGCAGCCGGACTTCAGGTGGGCACACTCCCTGTCATTAAACACACAGGGTTACATTAAATGTAATTCCTAACACAACATCATATGGTGTTTGCCCAGCTTCAGCTGCAGATGCTCTCTGTTAGCGCAGTGAAAGTTCTATTATTCTCACAGATCTTCACTGTTCAGCATCAAAGTTTGTTTAGAGGGTGGCTCTAGCTTTGAGACGCTGATGCTCATAAGGTGTAATGGCAGAGTGTTTGCACACTGCCGCAAACCCACAGACAATTTGTCCTAAGTATTAGTTGCTAGTCTTAAATAATGTGTTTCTATTCAGCTCAAAATGCAGATAGACAAATCTAGAAACTAACCAGTTAACTCTCTGGAGGACTTGCTTGATGTAAATCGATATTCAATGTTCTTTTCTAAAACACTACAAAGGCAACTTTACTTTTACCTTTAACCTTTAAAAAGTTTCTTAAATAAATATAATCAGAGATGGGCAACTATAGACACAATGAGGGCAACATTAATGTTATACTCCATTCACACTTATAACAAAACCCGGAAATTATCCCGACGTTACCCGCATGAGTTTTATGCGTGAAAGCACAGCAGAGAGTCGAGTTTTTCACAATGACTTTACCTGGGTACCTTACACATCCCCTAGTTTTTCTTTTTATCAACTAAGTGATCAGGGTAATTCATTGAGGTGAATGGGGAAGGGTGAAGACTTCATCCTGTGCAACCTGCATGACACGAGAAAAGGGAGACTCTCAAGAGTAGATAAAAACAGCCATCATTGGAGGAGAAGCCTAGATGATTTTTAGGAAGTAACAAAGTCAAATGTGCATCTGGACATAGGAAGTGTTGTTTCCTCTGCATCGTCAGCAAAATTCTGTAGTAAATTTGTTCTTAAACAATCACCACCGTGTCTCTTGAGCGTCCGTAGAGCAGTCCTTGTGCTGCTGTTGGATATGGAGCTAAAACACTGCAGCTTTAGGTCTCTGTTGTGGTCAGGGTGCATGTAGTGACGCTGCTTGATATTTAGTTCTGCATGCTTCACTTCCCCTCTTAATTCTTTCATCGATGCTGCTGATACACTTATAACATGTATCAATGAAGTTATAATACACATAGTGATTACGGCACAAAGCTCTGCTCCTTCGTCAACTATCATATTCTAAACACCGACTTCCATTATGTATTTTTGAAGTTGTGTCCTCAGTAGAACACAGCTTTTTGTCAGAGGGCCACATTGTTTGCAATTTGAATGATACTAATACTGCGTTCACACCGCAAGCGACCCAGCTACCAAAATCGCGTCGCCCACTGACATAGCATTGCGCGTCCATAAATATCTCATTTTGGTAACCGCTGCCGTTGGCCGTCGCTCGCTGATGTCACGTCCGCTCGAGTTTCACCACGATCATTTCATATATCATATAATAGGATGTATAAGCGGACATTATTCCAGCTGTATCCTTTACACTCACTTATCAACCACAAAACACTGCAGCTGATGCCCTGCAGCAGCAGCACCTGTGAGTTTACCGCGGTCCGTCTAGGCAGAACTAATGTCAGTGAGGAACTCATCCGCCCTGTAGTCCGGATGAATAACTGTCTGTCTCGGGTACCATCACACGTACACACACCTCTGATTGGCTGTTGCCGCACAGCCACACACGACATCGCCTGAATAGGTCAACTTTTTTTTAACTTTGACATCGCGCAACGAGTGAAGTGATCGTCTTGTACGCGGCTGTCGCATTACGGAAGGGTTAGCCCCGCCCCATCGCGGCTGTACATTGACTATGAATGAAGAGTGATCGCCGAGGTAGTACAAGTAGCGTCCAGTGTGAACGCACCTTTAGGGAGGCAAACTGTCCTAAGAATTTACTTCACTGACGTTTTTACAAATCCATATTCAAATAGTTACAGCAAATAATAAATCTAATAATAAGAATTTAGGCCAGTTCAGGTACTTTTTAATGCAGGTTAATGGGGAATTTATAGGCTACCAAAGCACAATTTACTTTAAAAAAATGTTTTTATTTAGAAAAAAATATCCAAAAGGGGGTATTTTCTTAGGAATATTGCTATTTTATCTTTTTGTGGCAGATTTTGCCGAGGTTTCAAGATGGCTGAATATATGTATTTTTTTTTTTCTAATTTAAACAGGCATGTTGGCTGCATGCGGCCCGAGAATGGCCAAGTGCCCCCGTCACAAGTTGAAAAGCTTTTTTACGCTACAAGATCCCGTTAGTTTTAGATTTAAGCAGTTATTTTAGCAAAGGACTGAGTGCTTGGCATTATTACTGAAAAGTTTGTATTCAGCAGGCACATGTTGGGATGCCACTCTCACTTCAAGCCTACATCGCCAACTCCTGCCCTGGCATACTCGATTCTGTGTTTTCAGTCTTTCTCACAGAGCTGTGTGTGAATGGGGTACATTTTCACAACATCTCTGTGTGAATGCATTTGAAAACGCAGAGGCATACATTTTCAATTCGGGAGACAATATTGTCATGTAAACGGGGCCTTATCCTCAAGTCTATGGAGTTTTCATCAGTTGTTATTTTCTTGCCTTATGTCTGTATTTTAAACTGATTGACTGTCACCACAAGAACAACAGATCAATTCTAGTGCAGCACACACAGTTCCTACTTAAACCAAAAAAAAGCAAAAGAAAAAAAAACATGCCTATATGTGGTGTTCTATCAGTTTAAATGTATTTGACAGTATCAGTCAGAGGCTTGTATAATGCATCCCAACTTTAATTTTTTTTTTACCCATTTACCTCACTGATGTTTCTTAACTAATTTACAGAAATGATTGTAAACTTCCTTTTCAAATAAAATGTCGACTCTGATTTGAAGATTTATAAACACAAACTTAATTTGAAGAAATTAAGCTGCATTCAGAGTCTCTAAAAATTTGTTTTGACATTTTCAGTTTGTGTTGATTTTTTTAAATGTATTTGTTCTTAATTTTACAAAGAGAAAAAAGGTGTTTTCACGACACATTCTGTATTTATTTTTGTCAGGAAAGTAAGAATCTATCATTATATATCTGTCATTGAATAAATGCAGTTTTTGAATTTTATTAGGACAGATCAGACCCTAAACCACTTTGAGGGACAAAACAGCAACCAAAAAGCATTTTTAGTAAAAAATAATCTAAATTTGGGTCAATATTCTCATTCCCAGGCGTCCTACCTGACATGGGGAGTCCTGCAGGAGCGTGTAATGACCCGCTCGTACGGAGCCGAGACTCCAGAGCAAGAGGGGGAGAAATTCAAGGACTCTCAGTTCCTGGTCTTTATGAACCGTATCCTTGCTCTGACCGTGTCAGGCCTGTGGTGCTTGATGTTCAAGCAGCCCAGCCATGGGGCACCCATGTACAAGTACTCTTTCGCCTCGCTCTCCAACATCATGAGCAGCTGGTGCCAGTACGAGGCGCTCAAATACATCAGCTTCCCCACCCAAGTCCTCGCCAAGGCCTCCAAAGTCATTCCTGTCATGCTCATGGGGAAGATCATCTCCCACAAGAGCTACGAGTACTGGGAGTACTTCACCGCCTTGCTGATCTCAGTGGGCGTCAGCATGTTCCTGCTGTCCAGTGCGCCCAGCAAGCACCCATCCACCGTCACCACCTTCAGCGGCATCATCATTCTCTGTGGCTACATCATCTTTGACAGCTTCACCTCCAACTGGCAGGACAACCTGTTTAAGTTCAAGATGTCGTCGGTGCAGATGATGTTTGGGGTCAACCTGTTCTCCTGCCTCTTCACAGTCGGCTCGCTGCTGGAGCAGGGCGCCTTCTTTGACTCACTGGCCTTCATGACACGCCACTCCGAGTTTGCCTTTCACGCCGTGTTGCTGTCTGTCTGCTCTGCATGTGGCCAGCTCTTCATCTTCTACACCATCAACCAATTTGGAGCTGCCGTCTTCACCATCATCATGACCCTGCGGCAGGCCATTGCCATCCTCCTCTCATGCTTCCTCTACGGTCACGCCATTTCTTTAGTTGGTGGATTTGGTGTTTTTGTAGTTTTCTTGGCACTTTTCTTACGAGTGTACGCTCGTAATCGCATGAAGTCAGGCCGACGGCCAGCACAGCCGATGGGGCAGAAGGTGTAACACTGAAAGGTCACACCAAACTGGGAACTGAGGCCACATTTTCTGTGGTGCTTTTATGTCTTATTTGTGTTTGTTTGTGTTTAACTTTTTTTCCTTTGGTTTTAGTTTAGTCATCTATGTTACAGAAAGGGATTCTGCCGTTTTGACTCTTACACAATGATGCCCGCTAAGGGATTCAGTGTGATTTGTCAGGTCAGCAGTTATTAAAGCTTCGAGTGCCTGTAAGATTTTTAAACACACAAGTCCTGAACCATGAGGTCGGAGGTATACTTGCTTTTCTTCTTTGTGAATGCACTCGTGTTTGGCTGGGCCATCAGACCTCTTTCTATGTAAAGGAGGTATCTCAGTCAAATGGGAGGTGCTTATCATACTAGATCCAGTCACCTGGTTAATGCAGTGTCATCAGTGCATCAAACAAATTACCAAATAAATTAAATTAAAGAATGACAGCACCTTCAGTTGTTAGCTTTAAACAGCTCTGTCAGCTCATCTGTTTCTTTAGCTCAGTCATCCACGTGTAACAGCAGCAGCAAACTCCCCCAAACTTTAACAGTCCCATTGGCTAACAGTTACGATTTAATGCTGAAATATGAGTCCAAGCAGGAAGGAAAAAGAAGAGTCTGCTACCTTAAAAAGACGCCATACTGTATGTTACCAGGTAAAATCGGTACCAGGCAGTGCTTTAACGCTCCAGTGGGTAAAGTGAATATTAACACTTATAACACTTTCAATACAAAACCAATGTGGTCCAGCATCCTGACAACAAAGCCCTCTCTGTGTTACAATGTTTTTTTTTTTGCAGCACACACCACACTTTGAGCTTTCTCAGTTTAAAACAGTTCAACTTTGGAACAGCTTGTCAATATCACTTCTCTCTTACTGAGCAATTGACAGTAAGTTTGGACTGAACTTCTGATGTCTACACTGGCAAAAAGAGTGCAGCGCAGAAAGATATATTTTCATTTTATGGCAACAGTGCTCAGGTCTCTCACTGTGACTAATACGATTCCTCTACTTTGTTTCAACTTTCTTAACTCAGCAGTTAGTTCTGATGAGTGATGACTTTAAGTTTTGGTGCTGTGAGCAAAGAAAAATGGTAAGCAGTACATTTACCTTTTTGGAGGTAATCTGATTTTAGCTCTGATATAATCAGTGCTGTTGATCACGATTTCCTGGTCTCTCCTCACAGGAATCTGTGGTTTGATTTAGCTCGAGGTGTCGGAGAAATAATCAGTTTCATAGCTATGATTCTAAATCAATCTAAAATAAAAAATTTTGGAGATATTTGTCATCCTGTTTCAACAACCTGCAAACATGCTGCTCGCTCGCTTTGGCAGGAAACTGCTTAATGAAACCCCTTTTTTAAATATAAAAGAATAATTATATTCAACTATTATTTTACTTCTTTAAGTCTTAAAACCATTTTTCTGAGCTGTGTCACTGTCACGCACACAACAAACTGAAGTACATCCAGATTATAGTCCCCTTCATAATAGTAAGCTTTGACTGGGAATTGTGAGTTGGTCTGAATTAATAACCTTGCAGTGCAGCTGGATCTGCCTGATTCAGTGTCTGTAATCGGGCATAATATAATCATAATATTTACCAGATGGACTTGTGAAACACATTAAACAATCCATCTGGTGTGTCAGGGTGCTGAACCAAATCCTCACCACCAGAATAAAACTGAATCTTGAGATGGGGAAAGATTCACATCTCTGGTGTTGACTAACTAATACATATGTATTCTTTGTATTTGCCTATAAGTGATTCATTTCATAAAATACCTTCAGAGGGCACACCAGTTGGCTCAGGCCTTATTCAACTATCAGACTTTCAGGATGTAACCTTAAAACATAGCGTCAATATGTTGAATCAAAACAGAAAAATAAACTCTTGATATCACCAGTATCAGGTAAACTTTTGTTACTATTGACAGAAAGTACAACACACTGTCAGCACCATCTGTACGCAGTTTCTACTCTGACCATGAATGAAACAATCTCGGTGTTAAATTTAATTAGAGACCTTGCAATCTCAAGACTTTTAGCTCACTGTGTTTGTAGAGGCTATCAGTGCAATAGCTGTTAAAGCGTCTGCTTTAATACCTCCTTGTAAAGATTTGAATATTATATCAAGTTATAGTAATCAATTTCAACACTGATTTGAAACTAAACCAATACTAGAAAAGCTCTCAGAGCGCAGACCTCTGCCAGCGCCACAGTCCTCACCCATATTGTGATTTTCACCATAAATATTATTCCTACCTTTATTTCATCAAAACATTTAGGTTCCTTGACCATGAAAACATACCATTAGCAGTTGGATTCATAATGATATCTATTTTAGTTCAGTAGTTATTCACAAAAATCACATTTTTCATCATGGCGGCTAGACACTGATCTGGATCAACACCAAAATTGAATCAGTTCTTCCTTTTCCCATGTTGAACATTTCCTGAAAATTTTACCAAAATCCATCCATAACTTTTTGAGTTATTTTGTTCACAGATGGAGTGACGGACAGACAGACAGACAAACTCTCCCGAAAACATAACCTCCTTGGCGGAGGTAATGATGACAGCCACCTATGCTAATTAACCAAACTTGTTTTAGAGGTTTGAACATCCACTAAACTGTATTTATCCTTCACCACCATCATTGACAGACAAACAGTGTAAATAAAGTATGTGGTACACGTATGGAGTTGGTTTATTGATTTGTCTTTGAAGTTTTAACATTAGCGCCTTTGCTGCTGTGTTGACTCTGTCACATCACCTCTGCCTCTACACTCCCTCTACTATGGAGAATGTGCACAGGTGCTGCAGCCATCATGTCCATGTTTGCTTTGCTAACAGCAAGTATATCTCCTACCTTAACGTTGCAAAATGTCTCTTCACCTCTTTCTTGGAATAATTGTGTTATGTTTTTGTTTTTCTTTGACCACCATAATGTGGCTTGTCCCACCAGTTGAATGGTACTGTTACTATAAAACCAGATTGATGGCTGAGTGGAATCCAATTTAAGTCAAGTACATTGCCCCTCACTCACTTTTACATGTACACTTTACAGGCCTTCTGTAACGATGACCTTTCTTTCTGTTATGTAACTTTTCAATCATAATGTTTTTCTTGCAGTCCTCCATGTTGGAGAGCAGGGGCCTTTGTGTGTCTTAATGTGGGATTAAATCTTGTAAAGCTGTATGAATAGCCTCAACACGTGGTGCATACATTTTTATTTTAGTTACTGGTGTTTTAACATGATCCCAAGGCTAACAAGGACTCCAAGAGAACACTACTCACAAATGACAAAACTTCAGCCCCACATCACTAAAGCAGATGCTGCTGTTGATATTCGCGCACCGCATTAATTTAAGGCTCAACACAGATGTTTCACTGAAATGTGTAAAAATCAGGCTGTAAAGTCTTGTACATATATCTCTTTAAGTCATGTTTGTTTTAAACCAACCTGTTTGTTGTGTACTTTTATAAAAGGGACTGCTTTACGTGTTTCACTGTTGCATATGAATGTCTCTGAAAGATTACTGAATGGATGATGATCTCCATCACTGGGGTGTAAACATGGGAGGGGGGTTTACTGGTAAGAATGCATACAAGGAAAATGCAATGTTATTGAAATCTTGTTTTTATCATTCTTCTATTTCCTCTGGTAACTGGATTAATAATAAAACATTAAATTAACTTAACACTATGAAGTGAATTGGTTTATTTTTCTTGAAGCACACAGTGAAATTGGTCCTTGCGTTCATAATACAAAGTACATGACTCCACAATAATTCATGTCTTTCCAATTCCAGACAAACACTGATGAAAGTTTAATGACAAAACTCCTCTAGATGGATAAACCAAAGTTACTGGATAACTTGCCTTAATCCAGATCTATGGCCTTAGTGGGATGTACAGTCCTGCTCAGTATTATTGGCACCCCTTCATTATTTTCATTACTTTAATATCTTCAGGAATACATTGAAATGTACCAAATTTATGTCAACAGGATCTTTTAATTGAAGGTCCAAAATACTTCAACATTAAAAAAACATTTTTACATGTTACATATTTTAATTTTAAAGAGAGAACTGAAAAAAGCGTGCAGCAATAACGGCACCCCTCTTCAGTATTTTGTTGCACACCCTTTGGCACTGATGACAGCCTCCAAATGTTTCTTGTAGCCGTCTATAAGCTTCTTGCACTTCTCAGCTGGTATGTTCTCCCACTCTTCCTATGCAAATTGTTCAAGCTCTTAAACATTTGCAGGTTTCTTTTCCCCAATAGCAGATTTCAGCCATACCAAAGATTTTCAATCGGATTGAGATCGGGACTCGTTGCTGGCCATTTTAAAACAGGCCATTTTTTCCTTTTCATCCATTCCTGCGTGCTTTTGAATGTGTGCTTTGGGTCTTAATCTTGCTGGAGGGCATACAATCTTTAACTCAAACCCCAAGTGTTCTTACACTGGGTTGGACATTTCACTCTAAAATTTCTTGATGATTCTCTGATTACATGATTCCTGTGATACGGTCAAGGCCTCCAGTGCCCGATGTAGCAAAGCAGCCCCAAACCATTATGGAACCTCCACCAAGCTTAATTGTTTGTAGGGTGTTCTTTTCCTTGTAGGCTTCAAGTGGTTGCAATTAAAACTGCCTATAATTTACAAAACTTAATATGTGAACGTTACTTCTGCCAAGTTTGAGTCTGATAAAGTGATGCAGAGCAAAGTTAGAGAGGTTTTAAAGAAACTGTTTGTACTGTCACATTGTGTGCTTGAACTTCATGGGTGCGAATAATGATGAGTTGCTGGACAGAAAAAAAAATGTCGGTTGAGACTCAGGGCTGGATGTGTTTGTTCTTGTCATAAGATTAGGAGAAACCAAATAACCTTAATGACCCAGGTGCATTCAAGGTCACAAAGACCCTGATCTCGTGCCTTCAAGATTGTTTCAGATTGCCTCTGAGTAACAGTAGGCTGGTGTAGTAGGAAATCCTTAAAAGCGTTTCTTAGTTATTTCTTTTAAACAGTTGATCAAATGTTTTTTGCTTAGCATTTTTCAACACCAGACTTCCCACAAAGTTCTTTACATAAACAGAAAACAGTTTTTTTTTAAAGTATGTGCAAAGCAGATGGAGATCAAATCAATTAGAACAAACAATCTCTCATTGAACAACAACAAAGAAAAAATAACAAAACCTCAACTGGCTGTGCTACTTGTGTGAAGTGGTAAGCAACCGGGCATGACTGGTATAAATGCTTCTGCTGGCCAGACTAAAGATTTAAGACTTTTGGATAATAAATCACACTAAATATGCAATCAAATAAAACTCCGTTACACTTAAAGTGGAAAAACTACAATTACCTAAAATACAGGGAAAACTAGAAAGTGCCTGGAGATCACAAACCTCAGCGCTCATAGTGCTGTTACATGATGAAATTAACAACATAATATGATTCCTTGACCCTGAAAACCCACACCTCGCACCCAGAACCATCTTGATATCACTATTAGTTTGCCAGCTATTGAGTAAAAACGTTTGTAATGGTGTTTATCTGGATCACCACAAAAATCTTATCGTTTTGAAGTTGGGCCATTACCAACATATCCTGAAAATGTTAGCAACATCCATCCAGTAGTTTCTGCGTAATCTTGCTAACAAACAAACAAATACTGGAAAAAAACATAATCTTCTTGGCTGATGTGATTAGTTGAAAGCAAGCTCAAAAAGGCAAGTCTTGAGTTTATGTTTTAAAATAATCAGCAAGCAATGAACACCAGGCCCCGTGCCCTTTATATTTAACCTCTGAAGTCTCATTTTTTTCATGCAACGTTTCGATAGAAACTTCTAAAGTTCTTGAGATATGTCATTCACAGTTATGACTAAGGAGGACCTGACTGACAACCCATAATCATAATCCTTAAGCTCTGGCTGTTGATGGCAAAGAATCTTCAACAGTATTTTATTTCCTTTTTCAACAAAACTAAATCAAAGTGCCAAAAAGTATCCATGATAACAAATTCAAATTAAGAAAGGAAACTATATGGACATGAAATGACAATAATATACATGAAAAGACCAGAGACAAGTTGGGTTATCTCCTTGAAACCACAGAAATATGGTTATTTTGATAATCCAATAACAAGATCAGGGACAGATTTTTGGCCACCTAGAGGGCCACACTCAACAGCAAGATACTTATTATTCAATAATTATATACTCCTCAATAAAAGTTTGGAATTTTTTTTTATTATTATTCCTCCCCTTTGATAATATCAGCTGCCATTTTATTCTATATAGTTGGAAAGCCTGATTAGTCACCTTAACAACAAGGTACAACTTGTAAGAATTGTGCATTGGAGGAATAAGAAAACCAACTAAATATGTGTGCAGTGCTCCCATAAAGTGTGGGCGTTATCTGCGTATTGACCTTAAGTTTAATAATATAGACCAAGGAGTCTAACAAACACAGGATTAACTTGATCATCTGTAAAATAGTATGCATTGTACAGCAGTGATCAGTGTTAAGAAGTGTTTTGCAGGAGGTTTTAGGATCTCTCTTGGACAAGGTTGCCACAGTAGTTATCATCAGGCTCTCAGTTTAAATACAACAGAATTGTGCCTCTTCTCTGTTTCTCCATGGACCCCCCCAGTCTCTCCAGTCTTCAGAGTGAAGACAGCCTCTAATGGAACAACATGAACATATGTCGAAGGTTCTCCGTATATCAAAAACCAAACTATTTGTGATTCAGTGAACATAAAACAGATGACCAGATCTGACTGTAAAGTGATGAGAAATAATCCCCCAATGATTGATCAGTCTCGCAGCTGCTTCACTTGGGGAAACTCCCTGCAGTCGTTTGACGTCCTCGACCCCATGTGGTATTTACGAAGAGTAAATGATAGACACCAGTAATGGAAGACCTCTGGTTTCACCCCCAAACCAACTAGTCAGCCTCGGCTCTTACTTTGACTGTAGGAATGACATGAGCCGACGTTTCTTGCAAATTTTATTTCCCGTAGGAGTCTCGGAGTGTTTTAGCGATGCCCATCATGACTCAGGAGCTTTATCGACTTTCTTAGTGTTCAGTTTATAAATTGCAGGACAGCACTAAGGAGTTGTTTCAAAGAAGGGCAACATTTTTTCCTTTAAGAAAATCTTGAAGTGTCAGCATATGTAAATGGGGTAAACTCAAGGGGGACTCCAAAGATAATTAATTTTAAAAATAAAAAATAAAGTGTCTTCTCCAATGCGGCAAAATTCAGTAAAATAGTTGGGATAATATTTTCCTTTACTGTGCAGAAAAATTATGAAATGTAAATTATATCATGCTAAATTCAAGACAAAAGCTATAGCTTAATTAGCTTAGTGAAGATAGCAACAGACTAGCTAAATTGACAGTGAGGCTAGCTTGGTTAGCATAGAGCAGTGATCCCCAAAGTGGGGCCCATGAGGATTATTAACCACCTAAGCATGGCATATTTCCGGAAAGAACTGCCATGTACAGTTAATGAAACAATCATTCTTTGCTATAGTTTTTTCTAAGTATCAATCCACAGAGCAGGAGCAGCAGCTACTGGACTTAGGTTTAATACTTAAGAGCAGTTGACAGTATAACATCTTAAAATTTGAGTTTCTTATGTTGCAGGATTACTTTTCATTGTTTCTTCTAAGTTGCTAGGGCTTACAGTTTGTTGCCATATGCTAAAGTTTCCATTCTATGCTTTTTGCGGGAATGTTTGAGATCACTTTCGGGCCTAGTTTTTTATTAAATACATATATAAGTGTATTATGGATTAAAAGACAAAATAAACAAAAAGCCCTTGAGAACAAATCCTCAATTAAGGCATTTCCAACATTGTCTAGAAAGTTATTGTCAAAAATGTTCAAATCTAGCACCGTTGTTCAAAATTATACACAGAATGTATTGGACCCCCAGTAGGATGGCAAGATTAAAGCTCTGTGATTCTGAATTATGCTGGAGATGTGACAGATGCGAGGGAACTCTTGTACTCATGCTGTATGAGTGTGAAATGATGCATGACCTGTGGGAAAATATTATTTTATTTGTTAACAAAGTACTTGAGACAGATTTATCTCAGAACCCCGCCCTATGTATTTTGGGTTAACAAATGAAATGGGGATGTCCCATCAACAGACACTGTGGTGTAAGCTGGCCCTTATAACAGGATGTAGGATCACTCTGAGACACTGGAAATCTAAAAATGTCATCACATTTAATGAATGGCTGGAAGAAATGACAAAAACAGCTAGCTATGAACGGTTGATTTTTAGGTTAAACAATCGAGAGGAGATGTTTTTGAAGGTATGGAGTCCTTTTTTGAACTACTTACAAGACGTGTGATGGGAGAATTATAACAGGTTGGTCCCAATGGGAATAATGAATTATTCTGCTAAAGAGTGGCTGTAAAATGAGATGGGGGGGGGGGGACTGTGTGGGTAGATGATTTGGGAGTCATGGACCCTGGACATGTGGTGTATATATATATATAATTATTACTATCATTTATTATTATTATCATTTAAAATTAATATTATTTTATTTCATGTATTTATTATCATCATTATTATTATTATTATTATTAGTTATTATTTATTTCATTTTATTATTATTGTTATGTTTTCTTTTCTTTTGATACAATTATGGTTTATTCTATTTTATTTAACTATCTTTTTGTAAATTGTTGTTGTTGTATGGGACTGGTTCTTGGGTCCAATACATGTTTGTACCTGTTTTATTTTATTGCTATGATGTTTAAAAAGCAATAAAAACTGAATTACAAAAAAAAAAATATGGCACCGTTAACAAATATGCCATTTTTAAAAAAAAATTTAAGTTATCTCGTCAATAAACGTGCATACTGCTCCATGAGTAGAACCATCAAGGCATTTCTGACAGCATTTGTTCAATCTCACAACATTAAGAAATGTGATTTATAACAATGGTAAAGGACCTTAAATCTGTCCTGAAACTTCTGGAGTTACAAAGAATGCAACATTAGCTAGCTGTTAATAAGACAACTGCTCATACATGGCTAACTTCAACGCAGACTGGAAATCATTTTCGCAAGACCCTAAGAAACAGAAATGCAACACCCAACTGGTAGCCAGGCTTTAGTTTTGTCAAATGCTGTGTGCAGTATGACAGTAGACTACTACATCATTTCACTTAGCCAACTAAAGCTGTTTTAAGAGGAATATAAGACAACCAGTGGGCCAATTATCTCATTAACTAGCAGACTCAGTCTTATAGTGCCTTTAACATTTAACCTAATTTAAGTAAATGCATATTTTGTAAAAGATAACTGGGTATGAAACATAATAAAGCTCTTTTTATGTTCTATAAAAATGGCCTTGATATTGGTATTGTTCCAAATCTGGATGTAGATCCAGGTATAATTTAAAATAATTTGCTATCATCACACGATAGGGCAGTTTTCCACATTTTTAACAACAACTCACCCAACAGTGTTGGATATGCGTTGGCTGAGGTTTGTGCTCTTTGAGCATTTCTACTTTAAATTTAGTCTCCTGTTCCAAATGAGAGATATTAGATTATCATCACTGTCTTTTTGTTTAACCTATCTAATCTCTTATCTTGACAGCTTTGTAATATAAGGATTAATTCAGCCTGACTGTTATGTTTATCATGGCTACATAAAATAAAAATGATAATCAGGTTTTACTACAAAGAAACTTGTTTGTCCTCTTGCCCTCCACATCAGTTACAGCTGCAAAAACTGAGCCAGTCTCAGTCACTGCAACAGCAAAACCTGCTGCAGTCTTACGCTGATACACACTGAATGTGCGTGTGGATAGACAACGTGACGGATCACCTCCACTCTCTCTTTTTACACTCATTCACAAAGGTCATGGTTTTTGAGGTAACATAAATGTTAGACTTTGTCTTGGAGGTTTTATTTTCTCATGTTTAGTCTTTTCATCTGCTCATATTGCTTCCTGCCAGCTCAGCACGGGTGTTTATCCTGTTCCTGTCTGTAGTATTTACTTAGCACTGGTGAATATGAGAAGTGACACCTCCAGTGTCTTTTATGTAACACAGTTGTTTTACATCATGAGTAGCACCTACTGTATGTTCTTGGTAATGCCTTGCTTTATAAATGTCACAGTAATTTTATCCAATGTTTTTGTGCCACTCTGTGGCAATTATGGAGGGCTACTTCTTTGATTTAATATTTCTGAGTTATTTAAATAACTTGATATAATAATAATTGTCTAGACAACACAATACACTGTATGATAACTGATCTACTTTTAATGATTCATCACATTAATTATTCCTAATGATTAATAAGTAATATGAGATTATTATACTAATGATTCCTCTATCCTTGTAACTGACGCATACAGAGTTCATGCATAGGTGATTTTTCTGTACAAGTGTTGCTGCAAGGGCTGTAGATTACTACAGTGGTGATAAAGGTGTGGCATATAAAAACTTAGACCACATGCAGGTCAAATTTTAAGAGAAAACACACAGTTCTTACAATGTTTTGCAACATATTGTTTTTTGTATTGATGCAAGTATGAATTATTTGCAAACAAATAACATTTCAGATAAAATTGGCCTTTTATTTCAATGGTTGGTTGTAACTTGAGCTATTTTTAAAATATCCGAGCAGGCACCTCATAGGCTCCCTGGGGTCAACCAGGTACTCTTGGCCACCCTGCTGGCCTCTTAAAGTATTTGTCACACTTTTTGATTCCTCTTAGTTCCTAGTTTCTCTTAGGAACTAGTTCTTAGTAAAACCAGCCCTGAGGGATCCGCTGTGGTAACTGTGACATATGACATGACATGCATATGTTCAGTTTAGTGAAGTTTTCACAGAATCGTCTCGATACAAAGTCAGCATTCAGGAACTCTGCAAAGATCTCCTTTTACAGTAAGTAGGGTGTTCAGACTTCTAGTAAACAGATTTGAACACAGTTGCAGTGCTGACTCTGTGCAGAGAGGAGACCACAGGACAGAAAGGTCACAGGAACTGTGACACTGCGGGCAACTCTAGGCTCTCCCACACCCCCATCCTCCACCTACGGAAAGGCTGTGAGCTCCGCCCATGATTAAACAGCAAAGTGTGGGTTAAGAGTAAATTTACGCAGTCGAGTCAAATGTTTCCACAGGAAGTCTTTTGTTAAATCACAAGTTAGTCAGATCAGTAAGAACTTGAAACCTCATGAGGCTCTCTTACTGACTGAAACAGGATCAATCTCCTCACCAGGAAATTTCCCCCTGATAAACCAGACAAAGGTGTGAAGCCCCCTCCTCAGAGAATCACACCCTGACAGAAAACATCTCTGTCATGAGCCATAAGTACCAGAAAACAGTCATGTAACTATGGGACAGATTAATTCAGTAAATAGATTTGTCTGCTTTCCTCAATGTACCTATGGACACCTGGGCTGCTCTTGTGCTCAGAGAGAATCCTCTCAATAGATTTTGTAGATCTTAGGTCAAAAGTCAAGGGCACTGGATTCATTTTCATTCCTTGCTTATAAACCTTCTTAAGGATCTTTCCAGATGATCTCTCTGAACAATAGACACCAACTTATTCAGTTCAAACTTTTCCCCTGGTTCCATTTTTCTAAAATCCTGTTTGCACACATTTGCTCGGTCTCACCACTGTGTGACAGGTGCAAAGTGGTAAATGGTAAGTGGACTTGAGCTTATATAGCGCTTTTCTGGTCTTTGACTACTCAAAACCTCTTTACACCACAGGTCACACTTACCCATTTACACCCATTCGCTCTCACGTTCACTTACTGATGGAACCAAAGTAGCTGGTGGCTCATACCTTTCTGTTCTGCACTTCATGTACTAGATTCTGGATGAAGATATAAAACTGGTACTCCAGGCCTAACAGAACTATTCAGTTAGAAGCTTCACTTGCCATCTTCAGTTGGTTTCAGTTCGCTCTGACTTTCCAAAGCTGTACAACAATCTTTAATGCTGTGGATGGATGTCATTCATTCATTCAGGGATGGATGGCATGATATCTCTTATTAAAATAGAAAGACTCTGGCTCTGACTTTTTGTTTGTTTTTTTGTTTGTTTGTTTGTTTGTTTGTTTGTTATATGTCATTGAATTTATTCACATTGTATTACTATAGATTGAATGATAGGTATAGTGTACATATGTACGTGGGCTAGCAAGGTATGTGTTTAAGTATGAGTTTGTACGTCATATGTATACATGTTTAGGTATAAATGAAATGTATATAGAATTTTTTGTCATTTTTCAATCATTAATTCTTTTGAAAATGAAATAGAAAAAATGCAATGTTTACTTTTGGATAAAATTGTAATTGTATTATAACTGTATGGACATTGCAATAAAGTAAAAAAAAAATAGAAAGACTCAGGCTCTTCAAGGTCAAGAGGTTCCGGTGTTTTTACTTTTATTTGTTTTTATGCATTTTTGTATGTCTGTTTTATTTGCCATTATTGTTATTGTTATAATAGTTTTACTTTTTTTTCTTTCAAAATTCAATTGGCGTCATTCTCACTATCATTGTTATTGTCTTTAATTCTTAGTTTCATGTGAAAACCTTTAACCCTTTCATGCACGGTGTCCACTACAGTAGACAGACATTTTGGAAAAGTTTTATACCCTTTAGGCCGCAGAACCATGTCCAACTATCAGGGGGTAAATTCCCAAAGCCCCTTTGAGTTTATGAGTTTCATAAACATGTTATCTTTGCACATTTTCCCCACATCAAGATATTCTATCTTTAATCCAAAATAACTGACAAAGGGCAAATTGAGGATTTTGCTTGTATTCAAATTTTAAGTAACTTCCTTTTTTATTTTAAATGTTGGCGTAATTCACGTGAGTAGTTTGATTAAACAGCAATAATACATAAACTTTAGATTCTGCTTTTTCTTTTATTTACTCTTTATAAATGTTTGTCAAAGACGTGTTTGTGGATCTTTATTAAGTTCCAATAAATTATTAATACCACTGATGTATGATGTCCACTGTAGAGGACAGATGCATAACTTTCTCAAAATATACCATTGAAACAAATGATCATATTTTTAATGTTAGAAAGTAAAAACAAACACTTTTAAAAAGGTATTCATTTGGGTTTATTAATTTATGCATGAAAGGGTTAAAATAAAGATCAAAAGTTTTTCCAGGGCAACCTCCTGATGCCTGATGCCACAGCAGCTTTATTTGGTATCATAGTAAAACAGTATTCTGATCTGAGGAAGAGACAAAGACGTTATTGCCATTACAACACCGCTTGCATGCAGAAGAATATTATTACACTGGAAATCACCAAATCTGCCCAAATTATCCACATGGTTGAGTGACTTGATGAATTTTATTCAGCTAAAAAAGATCAAATATACACTGAGAGGGAAAAAAAAGTGAATTTCATTTAATATGGGACCCAACTCTAACATACGTAGGTGGACTGGATGTCTTACCTGACAGCATCTTGGCTCCTTTTGTTAGGGGGACCTGTCTTACACTAATTCCAGTCCATCTCAACATCCCATCTCCATACCTGATTGTTCTCCTAAATGTTGGTACCACTTCCAAAATACTATTGTGTACTATTTTTTTATTTATTTATTACTTTACTTTTCATCTTTTTGCCCTCACTTCACTTGTATTATCTTGTACTAATTGGTTCCTAAATTGACTATAGTACGGCCTATTTTAAAAATCTATTTCTTTTTGTTGTTATTTTTCTTCCTTCCCTTGCATTTCATTCTTACTTGTTAAAATTGCTTTTGTATGTATGTGTCTGGTTACAAGGAGGTTATGTTTTCGGGAGAGTCTGTCTGTCTGTGAACAAAATAACTCAAAAAGTAATGGATGGATTTTGATGAAATTTTCAGGAAATGTTCAGCATGGGAAAAGGAAGAAGTGATTCAATTTTGGTGATGATCCGGATCACCGTCTGGATCCGCCATGACGGAAAATGGGTTTTGGTGAATAACTACTGAAATAAAATAGATATCATTATGAATCCAGTTACTAATGGTATGTTTTCATGGTCAAGGAATCTAAATATTTACATGAAATAAAGTTAGGACTAATATTTATGGTGAAAATCAAGATATGGGTGAGGACTGTGGCGCTGGCAGAGGTCTGCGCTCTCCGAGTGCTTTTCTAGTTTTATAACTTAATTCTTCATTATTTGTGTATACTTGGCACACTTTACAGTTAACCCTACATGTATTCGCATATATAAAAATAAGCTATTTTTATTCATGCCAACCCTTATACATGGAGTCATGTGTCCTATGTTTTTTTTGTTTTTGTTGTTTGTTTGTTTTTTTTTTTTGGGGGGGGGGGGTGTCTTGTTCCATTTAAAAGAAAAAAGTGGAAATATGTATTGTAAGCATCTTGTCATTATGTGACATTTAAACTTAATATAAACGCCCACTCTGACTCAAGAGCTGACTTAAAGCTGTGGTCTACGATTTGAAACCGCAGCCTGCCCCCCCTTCCCTCACCTCTCCCCTCCGTGTTCCAAGATCCCGCCCCCAGCTCGTGTCGCCTCGCCTCTTAACAAGCCCCTCGGACAGAGCTACGAGCGACTAGCATAATATATCAGCAGCAAACTCAATCAAAACAGCTCAGCTCAACTGAAAGTATCAAACACGACAGTCATCCCCCTTGTAACACACAGCAGTAGCCATTTCAATTGGACCGGCGGCAATGCGGGTCTGGCGCCGCCAGAGCGGAGCCGATTGTGGGGGAGGATTTATCTTTCTCGGCCTGTCCTCCCAGCTCAGCTTACAATGCTAACGATTAACGGCTAACAGGCTAACCCGCTCCGCTACAAGTCATTAGCCAGGCCAGGCACAGACTAACCAGAGTTATTCAGCAGACATCTCCCACTGTAGTAAACAAAGCCATTACCTGATCAACCAGGGGCGAAACGGCCGATGCTGAAGGTCTGACGGCCGACTGAGGCCATTCGTTAGCCATTAGCCCGCTAACAGGCCTCAACCCGCGGGCAGAGCTCCGTTGGGCCCCGCGGGAGAGGGAAGCGGCTTCCCGGTTTCGGCGCTAGGCTTTTCCGGCTAGTTCAGTAGCTAACGCTGCTAGCTGCTCACCGGAGGTAGAGGGGAGGAGGCGGGACCATGAGCATGACGCTGCGTAGTGAGGGAGACAGGGGATTGGATGGACTCACGGACCAACTCACGGACCAATTGAACCTTACAGGCTTCTAGGCTTGATTGGTCAGCTAGTATGCAGCTTTACAGCGGATATACTGAATGGATTTTTTTCGTTCTTTTTGGTCTTTATACTGTGTAGATAGGACCATAGGACCATAACAGCCTTATAAACGGTGTTATTAAAATGTACAAAGCTTCCAAATCGTAGACCATAGCTTTAATGGATTTTGTGGATATCAGGTCAGAGATCACGGTCATTGAGCCTCATTTGCAGTCCTTGCAAGTACAGCAAACATCGTAGAACATTTTCAAACATTTCCTTCCAAAACTTTGCTCCAATGTCCCTGACACCAAGGATGAGATGATTAGACTTGAGTGGTCAGAGTTTAATGTCTCATGTTTATCTCATGCTTGTAAAACTTGTTTAGTGTTTAATTTTGCAGCCAAAGTTTAAGAACCTTTTGAGGGACTTTCTTCAAGCTTTGGAGAAACGTCCACTTTGATTTAAGAATACAATGAAAATATTTTATAAATCACATATCAAAGGTCAAACTCACAGTTTATTCGTTACATTGACAACTGAATTTGCACAAATTTATGCTGATAAAAAGTAAAGATAAAGAAAGAGACCATGCAAAGAAGGAGAAAGTCATTATCAGGACATAGTTGCTGGAAAAAAAAGCTCAAATTGGGGCAGAATATGATAAAATAAAATAAAATGGCCGCCATGACGAAAAATGTGATTTTTGTAAAATAACTACTGAACTAAAATAGATATCATTATGCATCCAGTTGCTAATGCTATGTTTTCATGGTCAAGAAATCTAAATCTTTCGCTGAAATAAAGTTAGGACTAATATTTATGGTCAAAATCACAATATGGGTGAGGACTGTGGCGCTGGCGGAGGTCTGCGCTCTCCAAGTGCTTTTCTAGTTTGTGTCTTTCTTTGTTCTCTGAAGTGTTATTGGAGTCAAACAGTTATTTGATTTGTTCTGGGTTTTTTTTTTAATTTTAAACATCCCTCAATTTATTGATGACCTCTCTCAAACAGTTGAGCTGGTAGTCAAAGGGATCATTTTAATTTTTATTGCACCAAATCATAACAAATGTTAACCCAAGACAGCTTACAATAGAGCAGGCCAGTGTCATCCTCTTTAATTTATAGATATAGCATATTGTGCATAGAAACATATGCATACATAAATAAAAAATACAGATATATTCATACAGTGTCTAACAGATTCATTAGATCGCAACTCAGTGTAAGGATTGTGTCATCATCAGTGTTGGAGGTGTGAGTGGGTAGAATTAGAGAGGTCGGCAGAGACAAAGGGACTGAAATGAGAACTGATGATTTATGAAGCACCTTGTGCGGGTGACATGTAGGAACTTGAGGAGGTGGTCAATTTGAGATGTCAAAATTAGTGTGCTGTTTTTCTAAATGACCAAGCGTAAGTTCCCCTCTATCATTTTGAATGGAGCGAGTGTGTGTATGTGTGAAGAGAAGGACACACACCCACACTTCACCTTTTTTTTTCTACTGACGAGAGCAGAAAAGTGCTGCCACCGCCCACTTCAAAGTTCTATAAAACACATGACTTCCAGGAAAACTATAACATGACATTTCCCTCAAAGAGTTCAGCTGAGGATGTCTCACTCTTTCACGAAACTTGAAAAGATGTTGGATTTGCAGAGTTTGACATTCTGTGTGATCATATGTGTCTGATCGCTCTTGTTTTTCCTTCTTTTTTAGTTGAAATCATTTCTGCACTTGCATCAGTTAAAACAGTCTCTGAGTGTCTGATGGAAAAAGAAACAACAGTTAACTCCACTCATTTTATTTATAAAAGCAGGTCCATTATACATAAATACGAGTTAGTTTTTATTTACACTTGAATATAAATGAAGAGAGAACACTTTCCTTCCTTTCTCCCCAAACCCACAATCCTCTTGTACAGTCAGATGACATTTAGGAGAGACAGTGCACCAACAACACAGAATGTTTATGTATATAGAAAAAAAATGCGTAAATAAATGATTTAAATTAAATAAATTATGAATGAAACACATAAATAGCATATAACTAAAAACAGATTACTATACAGATAAATAAATACAGAATATAATAAAATAAGATAAACAAAATAGCACTATGAGAAAGCAGTGCTAGTTGGTAGCTATGTAAGGTGAAAAAAAAAAAAGTTTAAAAAAATGCAGCTGCTTGCCTCTTGGGCCTTGTAATAACCAAGCCGTGAGGGTAAATAAAGTTACCTGCTGGCGGACTGGCACACTCTGATGGACCCCGCACCCATATTAGAAACTCTTGATGGAGAAATTCCCTGTGCTGGTAATTTTTCTAAATACATTATACTGCCAAACGTATTTGCTCACCGGCCTTGACTTGCATATGAACGTAAGTGACATCCCATTCTCAATCCATAGGGTTCAATATGATGTCAGTCAACTTCTGCAGCTACAACAGCTTCAACTCTTCTGGGAAGGCTGTCCACAAGGTTTAGGGGGGTTTATGGGAAATTTTTGACCGTTTTTCCAGAAGTGTATTTGTGAGGTCACACACTGATGTTGGACAAGAAGGCCTGGCTCTCAGCCTCTGCTCTAATGCATCCCAAAGGTGTTCGATTTGGTTGAGGTCAAGACTTTGTGCAGGCCAGTCAAGTTGATCCACACCAGACTCTGTCATCCATGTCTTTATGGGCCTGCCTTGTGCACTGGTGCACAGTCATGTTGGAAGAGGAAGGGGCCAGCTTCAAACTGTTCCCACAAAGTTGGGAGCATGGAATTGTCCAAAATGTCTTGGTATCCTGAAGCATTCAAAGTTCCTTTCACTGGAACTAAGGGGCCAAGCCCAGCTCCTGAAAAACACCCCTACACCATAATCCCCCCTCCACCAAACTTTACACTTGGCACAAAGCAGTCCGACAAGTATCGTTCTCCTAGCAACAGCCAAACCCAGACTCATCCATCATATTGCCAGATGGAGAAGCGCGATTTGTCACTCCAGAGAACGCGTCTCTACCGCTCTAGAGTCCAGTGGTGGCGTGCTTTACACCACTGCATCCAACACTTTGCATTGCACTTGGTGATGTATGGCTTGGATGCAGCTGAAAACCTGTCCATGAAGCTCTCTGCACTGTTCTTGAGCTAATCTGAAGACCACATGAAGTTTGGAGGTCTGTAGTGATTGACTCTGCAGAAAGTTGGCGACCTCTTCTCACTATGCACCTCAGCATCTGCTGACCCTGCTCCATCAGTTTACATGGCCTACCACTTAGTAGCTGAGTTGCTGTTGTTCCCAAGCAATTCCACTGTCTTATAATCCAGCCGACAGTTGACTGTGGAATATTTAGGAGTGAGGAAACTTCTCGACTGGATTTGTTGCACAGGTGGCATCCTATCACAGTTCTATGCTTGAATTCACTGAGCTCCTGAGAGCGACCCATTCTTTCACAAATGTTCGTAAAAGCAGTCTGCATGCCAAGGTGCTTGATTTTATACACCTGTGGCCATTGAAGTGATTGGAACACCTGATTCTGATTATTTAGATGGGTGAGCAAATAATTTTGGCAATATAGTGTATTTCAGTCATGGTTTCCAATGTGTATCAAACCTGTCAGATGAACCCCTGGGTAAACACTTAATTTTTTCTAATTTTAAAAGACCCAAGATGTCATGCCAACGTGTTTTGATTGATGGGGATTTAGGAGGGTTTCATAAAAGAAGGATTCTCTTTTGAGAGATGACAGAGGTCTTGGGTGTCTATTGTGCAAGGATGTGATTTAAGTTTTATGAAAAAATGTCATCTCTGTAGAGGATGCAATGTGGCTCTTTTTCCCTCCCCTTTAGAAATGCTCAAACATGAGGAGACAGGAGGTGATGACAAGGATCTCAGCACTGATTGGCTATGAAATTTATCTCATGGGAGAGGGGAGGAGGGGTCACAGGCCACAGACTTCAAAATGGTCATGCTCTAAAAACTGCCTGTGAAGAGCAGAAAACACAAATGTAGGTGGAGGCTGTGTAGCAGTGACATAATGTACCTCAGGAAGTAAGAAATGGAGCATTTGAAGGGGCATTTTCATTAAAGATGTAAACCTCCTGTCTCCAGGAAGTTAGAGTTCAGTAAAAGCCTTCATGTTAACTCCTTAAGCCCCTTTTCAACAACATTAAAAGCATAAAAATGATATAGCAGGACATGCAAACCTTTGAGGAAGTCATATTTCGCCTTAACTCTTGTGTGCACTTCTGATGACTGCAGTGATGTGTTCACAACCACTGACGCCAAAAAAACTGCTAGTTTTCCTACACTGAGTCCCCCTGACCCAGCATGCCTTCTTTATGTTTCTGGCCCAGTTTGTTTGTCTCTTTGCAAGGTTACACAAAATCTACTCGACCAATTTTGCTGAATTTTTTTTGAGATGTTGGTAAAGGTCCAAGTTAAAAATTATACAATTTTGGTGGTGATCCAGATAACGGCCATTATCAGGTGATAATTTTTGCTCAATTACCGTCTAATAATGATATCAACATGATTCTGAGTGCTAGGTGTGTTTTTTAGGGTCAAGGAATCATACTTTCATGGTAACTTATCATGGAACTACTGCTTATAGATGTAACAGCAATATTGAAGCTACCTTTGTGAAGGTTTGCGCTCCCCAAGTGCTTTCTCGTCCTTGATACTGAATCTTCTTCCAGGGGATTACACTCATCTCAAGCCCTCATGGACTCGAGCATTCAAAGCTGACTCCATTAAAGTCTGTGAGGCCTCAGTGCTTAGGCTTTAGGGTGCTCACTGGGATTGAGCAACAGAGAACAGCAAAAGCGAGAGGAAAAAGTCGTTGCATTAAGAGGAAGTTGTCCTCAAGATGGTAATATGATAGAGAAGTTTGTCAATCTCTCAAATAAGGACTTCTCCCCTTTTATGATGTGTCATACCAATATAGATCAAAAATTGAAAAGTGCTGAAGAGAAACAGCAGAGGTACCTCAGTGAGGAAAGGTTAGCATTTAGCATTAGGCTCACATTCATGCTAATGTATTGTAGCTGCAGTAGCTGCATTTGCTTGCAGGGTCACCCCTCCTACCATCATCATGTCAGTCGTTTGTGCTTGTTGGCAGTCACAGGACGATTTTTATGGCTCTAAATAAAAAATGCAGTCTGACCCTGGTGCATTGACAACTTATAGGCCCTAGTCAAGACACTGAACTACTACCCAAAGGAAGCCAGTGTGCTTGTCTCACCCTGTTTGATTTGACAGGCTAAGACAGGGATGTCCAAACTTTTTTCACTGAGGGCCACATCCACAAGTTTTCATGGAAACAGGGCCATGCCTACCTTTAATGTATGCAGGTTAATGAAACCGATCCAAATATGCTTCATGAATGAATGTTCTTAAATAAATAATTAGCCAGCAGTAAAGCTATCCCTCAATGGATTGACATGACAATCTTTTGGGGATATTGCAAGGACAATCATATTTTGGTTGGCCCTGGATCCACCAGATCTACCCTTGGTAAGGATGATACTGACTCTGCAGTTACAGGGAATAAGCTAATGGCTGATCTACACATTCAGACACAATTCAGAAGCAAATTGCAAAATTATGTCTTTAGGACTGTTAGTGCTTTAAGATGATTGGCTGGTTCTTATGAATCAGAACTTGGGATGAAGCAGATATAGAAGCAAATAAGGGTGCTCCAGCTGCGGGCCAAAATAATGCGGTCTGAGGGCCACAGTTGGCCCCCGGGCCATAGTTTGGACACCCATGGGCTAGGACATGGATGAAGACAGTACCTGATGATGCTAAAAGACGGGCTGACAGGATGGATAAAAATTGTTCTTTAATGTCTACTCTCACACTCTGTATTACCAGTCAGGAAATGTATTCATACATGGGTGCTGTCTTTGTAGGAATCCTCGTTCAAAGTGTCAAGTTCAGCAATGGCTTCGTCAAATGCTGTCTTTGCCAGGGAACATGCCTTCTCCGGGTTGTTAGAGATTTCATAGACGACTGAGAAGTTGAGGGCCAGGCCAACTCTCTGAGTACACTGAGAGTAACATGCTGAGTAGGGCTGTGTGATAAGTTGCAGTTTTACCATTATTGTGACATCAGCCTTCAGTAGACACTGCAACAGTCTGAATTTGCTGCAATAAATGGAAAAAATTTACTCCTTTAAAAAGTTCTGAAACATTGCTTTGGTCAAGTATTCGTCCCCTTTAATAAGACAAAATGGTGTTGTACTTAATATTGTGAGAAAGCCTGATTAGTCACCTTTACAGTTAGGTACTCACAAAGATCATGAATGGGCAACACAGCTACATGTTTGGGTAGCCCCCCAGGAAGTGTGCCGAAATCCCCTCTTCTTCTGGAAGAAAGCCTAAAGTTTCTCTGTGAAGCAGCAGTGAGGAAGCGGTCTTCTTGTGACGCCACGCTCTGTCTTTGACTGCAGCAGATTCACAGTCCTTGGTCTTAAGTTTAGAGATGGGTGCAGAGCTGACACCAAATAATGTCGGAATTCTACTGACTGCAACACCAGCTCTAGTTGATGGGGTAATGACGTATTTTTGGGGGCATTACCCACAAATTCAGCTGTGTAGAACCTTACAGGATGTACCTTTGAACCTCCACCAAGAAGGTTATGTTTTTTCTAGTGTGCGTTTGTTTAACAAGATCACACAAAAACTACTGGACAAACTTTTATAGCCCACTTCCCTTCGTGGGAATCGGTTTGGGATGGCCCTTAATATGGCACACCCTCCGCAAGGATGCGCAAACGGAGGGGTAGTGGGTAGGGAGTGGTTCGAAAAAGACCCTAAGTGTGAATCCAGGCCGTTGTTACAACAGCCCTCAACAGGTGATACCCCACCCCAAACCCTAAAACTTTAACTTCAATACACTAAAAGTGAGGTGCAGCAAGTGGCTCAATCGTCCATGTACTTTATACTTCTTTGTGTGGCCCTTGATGTAAAAGTTTGAACACCCCTGGGTTACGGGGAGAATATCTCTGAGAAGTATTTCTTCCGGATTCAGAAGAAATTTTACCAGTGATGTAGAAAACAGAAGTAGGTGAGGTTAAAACACCAAGTTACAGCTTTGTATGAACATACATGCTGTGAATATTTAAGGATAAGAAGTCCAGATTACTTTGTTAGAAGTGGAATGAGGATTCAAAGCATGATCAGCTGCATCATTAAAGTGCAGAAAAGGAACAAAAATAGTTTGGGGGATGTCAGATAAAGCACATACTCCAGTCAGTAGACTTGAACATGAAGGAATACCAGAAAAGTTTTGCTTTGTTCACCATCAGATTCCTCCTGTCATGCCTTCTCATGTATTTTTCAGGCACAGGAGAATGTTGGATTTTATTGTGAGGTCCCTCCCTGAAGCTTGATGGTACATGGCCTTGGTTAGTTGAAGAGGACAGTACTGTGGTGGTAGTGTGATTGGGGAGGTCAGGGGGTGTGTTCAGGGCATTGCAAGACAAGGAGTATCAAACATGACAACCACAGTGATCTGCCAGTTGTTGCTGCCACTAGTCTACAAAGTGTTTTTCATCAGGCACAAGTGCTTTGGGTTGATCTGGTGTCACTTCCCTAACACCAAAGGCCCTCTGTGTGAGTGCTGAGGCACATCTATGGAGCTTGTCCCCCACCTAGTGGTCAACTTAAGGACCACATCGGATCAGAAGAGTCCTATCTCAGATACTGAAAACCATCTGCTTCACTTTTAAATGTAAGGCACAGAAAAGCATGTAGAGGACATAAAGACAAAGACAGGAAGTAAGGTATTACATCTTTAATTTTTTGCAAAACAAGACTTGAATACAGACAAGCCTGGACTCAGGCAAAGGAATCTTAACAGTCCTCTCTCCATGCAGCGTGCAGTGTTGCACATGAGCAGAACCTTCCACAAACCCTCCACCAGACCTGATCCGTTAATGGAATGTACCATTCCCATGTTCACACATTTTACCGCTCCAACATTTAAAACTCAGTGCAACAGGGTACTCTTTAAAACACATGTGCTGTCACCATGAACGCAAAAACCAAAACTGCTTTTTCTTAAAAAGGGGGGGTCCTGCAGAGTAATGCTCTGGACACAAGAGCAACACTGGTCCACCACACAACATGAATGACTATTTTGCAGTTACTGCAGTTTTAAAGGATGAACAATTGAAAAGTGAGGCTAAAGTGTTTGAAATCTGGGGGGAGGGGGGCTTGTTTAATCGACTTCCTCCATGCGTGAAGCATCGTCGTCGCCTTCTAGGGGGGGAATCTCATCTGGGACGGACGAAGAGGTGGGCTCCTCTGTGGGGACGTCATCATCGTCGATACCTAGAGACAAAGGTTGGATGTTAAGAATTCAAAGACGTAAGAAGCAGATGAAAAAGTGCTTTGACTGATACAGTCCATGTCCTCACCCAGGCCGAGTTTGATCATTCTGTAGATGCGGTTGGAGTGGGTCTGTGGGTCGTCCAGGGAGAAGCCTGAGGACAGCAGGGCAGTCTCGAACAGCAGGATAACGAGGTCCTTCACTGCCTTGTCGTTTTTGTCAGCGTCAGCCTTCTGCCTGAGAGTCTCAACAATGGGGTGGTCGGGGTTGATCTCCAGGTGCTTCTTGGCCATCATGTAGCCCATGGTGGAGTTGTCCCTGAGAGCCTGGGCCTTCATGATCCTCTCCATGTTGGCCGTCCAGCCGTATGTGCTGGTCACAATGCAGCAGGGCGAGGACACCAGTCTGTTGGACACTGTAACCTAAGAGACAAAAGTTCAAATTCAAACGTCAAGACTTCAGAATCACAACACGCAGATTTCACAGCAAACCGGTGCATTTTAAAACATCATGCAGGACAGTGTTAGAAACAGATGCTCAAAACACCAGCACGTCTGAGGCAAATGTTCATGAAGTCTTTTATACACGCCTCAAAATTACACAAAACCTCCATACCAATAAGATTTTAGTTATGCATTCTGTTAAACTGAACTGATCAAAAACAGGCATTTGTTAGATCACACTCAAGTCACATTTACCAAGTTCTAGCTTTTCACTCAGATACCATCCCAAATCTGAACAGTCAATTAAAAATACTCAAGACACACAGAGGGCTTCCAAAGCCTCTGTTCTGCATTACACAACTCACCAGGTACAACTACGGATCACCTAGGACACCTGTCACCAAACAAAACACTGTCAACTCTAATCTGTAAACCTTAGACTCTTATCCAGGGAATGAAGGGTTAACATCAAGTGTTTGTGCATCTGAAATACCGACCTTCTCAACCTTCTTGTCCAGGATCTCCTTCATGAGCTTGCAGAGGCTTTCAAACTTTGCCTTATCCTCCTCCATCTTTTTCTTCTCCTCCTCATCCTCTGGCAGCTCCAGACCCTCTTTGGTGACAGAGACCAGGCTCTTGCCATCAAACTCCTTCAGCTGCTGGACACAGTACTCGTCGATGGGCTCTGTCATGTACAGGACCTCGAAGCCACGCTTGCGGACGCGCTCGACAAAGGCTGAGTTGGCCACCTGGTCCTTGCTCTCACCTACGAGAGTTTAAAGAAAAAAAAAGTTAAGGTCATTTTAGGTCCATTTTCGTTATGGTGGGTAGTTTCCCCCCTCTAAAGTGCACTCCATTGCATCACCTCAGAAGTGTTTCCAGTGTCTGACAGATTAATCACATGTATGGGGCAAACCAATAGTAATTTATGTCAGCACAAAAATGGCTCATTAGGTTAATCTTTAATCATAGTTTCTGTAATCTATATGGAGAAATATTATGATTAAGTATGGATCAATGATTTAAAATAGTTTCACCACGATTGCTCCCAAACAATGTTTATAGCTCATGATGCAGACTTTTTTTTTTTAATGTATTTTTTGGGCATTGTGTCTGTATTGATAAGGAGAGGATGGCAGTGGATAGGCTTGTGAAAGGGTGCAAGAGTAGGGGAAAAACTGGTCACAGGCTGGGATTTGAACCCAGGCCAGAAGAAGTGTGTATGCAGGATGACCCTGGTTGCTAACCACTTCACCAAACCAGCACCCCAGACTCTCAGGTTTTCTTCACACAGCACCTCCGTCTTCCCTCTAAGAGGTGATATTTTGACAGTGCTCCTGCTTTGGTAAAGTCCAACATAACAGTCTAAGGCTGTCCTCATAGTAGGCATGAAACAATGTGGATCAGGGTGTGAAGTGGAGCACTCAAACGCTCCAGGCTTTGTCATCTGGTGGTTTACCCATCTCTGCTGCCTGACGGCATCGTAGGATAAGCTGCTAAGAAAGTTTGTGTGGGGAAACTGCATTTTAGAGAGTTGCCTCTGCTCTGTACTGCAAGCACATGCCATGTAAGTGTTTATTTCCGGGCACTGTGTGCTCATGACATAGATAAAGAAGGGGAGCTGCTGTGGAAACTATTCAAACTTTCACTAATTTATATCCCATTTCTTAACAGTCTGTGCAGGATTTTTGCACATGTGTGGCAGACTTGAGGGAATTTAATGTGTTGCAGGATTCCCTCAATGAAACTCAGGCCCTGAGGATAGCGGAGAAAAAAAAAGGGGGGGGGGGGGGGGGGTGCTTCGAAGCTCTTATTGCACTGAGGTGAGATACCGACCTGTGATGTAGTAGATGGACTTCTGGTTCTCCTTCATGCGGGTCAGGTACTCCATGAGGGAGGTGGTCTCGTCTCCAGACTGGGAGCTGTGGTACCTCAGCAGCTCAGACAGTTTCTTGCGGTTCTGGGAATCCTCATGAATACCAAGCTACAGACAGAGCACACTACAATTAATATCCTATACACCAGAGGCCAATAACCCCAAAACTCTAAATACAAGCAGCCGCCGCCCCTGCCCCCCCATAGCAACTCAAATACTGCAACTGGAAATAACTGGTAAATGAAGACAATCTACCTGGAAGAGCAGCATTAAGATCAGTAAAGCCAAATCATTTATTCTTCATTTCCCAGGAGACAAACTCTGGCTTTAGCCTTTAATAATAGTGTACCCTCCCTCCAAGAGTGGTTGTGTAACCGTGTCAAGTGACGAACAAAAAACATCTCAGTACTTCACAGCACACTGATAAAGGGATCAGGGGAGTCGTGTATGATCCTGCATGCTACAAACTAAAATGGGGCTGAGCAATATCTTCATTTTTAAATAACAGTTTGGTTTTCAAGTAAGACCGCATCATTTATACTTGCATGGTAAGTTGGACTCTGAAAAATAGCTATCAGGCATGAGGCTCTGTAGCAAGACCATTTCAGAGAAAATGGTAGAGCGGTTGTGCCTTAAGATAATCAGACAAAGAGTCATTTTGTTTGAAGTTATCACATCAGTTTGTGTCACAAAACAAGTCCTCAACACTCAAATTAGGCTACATTAAAAAAAACAAACAAACAAACATCAAATGCCAGTTTTCCATGGACATTGCCCACATATCCATAAAACTTGAGTCACAGCTCTGTTAAAAATTAGACTATCAAGTTCCTGTACTTTGATTCCTCCGCTTACTATGATACAGAGATTTCCGCATTTAAAAACAGTATTTAGAGGGTAAAGATTTTGACAATCTTTGTGAGTAAATGCTGCACATTATGGTGGTCCGTCAGCAGTTTCCCCTAATTTCCAGGTATTGAGTGTCAAGGACTTCTTTTGTTAACGTAAGAATCTATAAAGTTTTAAGCATTGCGACAACCTCTGTTTATATCCAAAGTTAAAGGGGAAAAAACATAAATTCTGGTTCATATTGCCCAGCCCTAAACTAGGGCAGCATTTTCTATAGCACATATGCACTGAAAGAAAACCTGACAAGGCAAAAAAATAAATCAGCAAAATGCACAGGGCTGCGATACAACTATGACCTCCAACATTTTAAAACTGTGTGGCATATAATTAAGACTAGACTGAATTTAATGACTAGAGAACAGCAACAACTACTTTAATACTGAAAATAAACCTCATGGATCCTTTGAGATGAACTGGAGAGGATGCAACATGAAAAGGAGCTTCAGTTAATACAGAGAACCTTAAATAGAACCAAGTCAAATGATTGCCTCAACCTCCTGATACCTTGATGTTCTTGGAGAAGCCCTCGTAGAACTTCTTGTAGTTCTCCTTGTCCTCGGCCAGTTCAGCGAACAGTTCCAGACACTTCTTGACAATGTTCTTGCGGATCACTTTCAGGATCTTGCTCTGCTGCAGCATTTCTCTGGAGATGTTAAGGGGCAGATCCTCGGAGTCCACCACACCACGAATGAAGTCTAAAGACAGAAAAACACTCCAATTAGAAATCAGGGAGACTTTCAAGCTCTTCATACTTTTTAAGAGGATATTTGATCACTGAAATCTTTAGAGATCAACTCACTCAGGTACTCTGGGATGAGCTCTTCACAGTTGTCCATGATAAAGACCCTCCTGACGTACAGCTTGATGTTGTTCTTCTTTTTCTTGTTTTCAAAGAGGTCGAAAGGTGCACGGCGGGGGACGAAGAGAAGGGCCCGGAACTCGAGCTGACCCTCCACTGAGAAGTGCTGAAAGGGCAAACATTTAACTTTAATCCAAACTTTCAGAAAAGGTAAAACTATTGGCAGACTAAAACTTCGAAGGAATACACTCAGGGGTGAGCGGTAAGTTCAAATGATAGATAATTTACTCAAGACTGCTATGCAGCTCTTAATTACCATTTTCTGAATGATTTTAACACCAACAATGTTAAAGACAGAAAGCAGCCACATTTTTAGACGGGACTGAGCTGCAAGGACTTGAGGAACTTTGTTTAATACAAACTCAAACATCTTAATGCACACATCTTGAAATTTTCTACCAACTGCCATCTGAGGCTTATGCAGAAAATTTCCTTGACGTTTTCTCTCTGATGGTTACCTTGACAGCCAGGTGGTCCTCCCAGTCATTGGTCAGACTCTTGTAGAACTCGCCGTACTCCTCGCTTGTGATGTCATCAGGGTTTCTTGTCCAGATGGGCTTGGTCTTGTTCAGCTCCTCCTGGTCAATGTACTTCTCCTTGATCTTCTTTTTCTTCTTCTTGTCCTTATCTTTTGAGTCCTCCTCATCGTCTGAGCCCACATCCTCGATCTTTGGCTTGTCCTCTCCGTCCTCCTTCTCCTCCTTCTCTGCCTTTTCCTCCTCTGCCTCGTCGTCACTGATCTCCTTGTCGCGCTCCTTCTCCACCTTGAAATTCAAGTGTGCTGGAGTCAGCTGCCATTGCACTCAGCATCATACATAATCAAATCTAAAAGAAAAATGACACTTACAAACAGGGTGATGGGGTATCCAATGAATTGAGAGTGCTTCTTCACAATCTCCTTCACTCGCTTCTCCTCGATGTACTCTGTCTGGTCCTCCTTCAGGTGCAGGATGATCTTTGTACCACGGCCGATGGGCTCCCCTGTGAATGAGATGGCAGTCATAAGCCCCCCGATACACAAGAGCCAAGATATCTGTACAGACTGTCATTTTAATAGGTCTTTCATATATTAAAGCTAAAAACATTCAGGTTAAATAATTTGATTCTTGTAAAAGTCAATCTAAGGATTTGGATTACTAAGCATAGACTCCAATAGAACAATTTCACAAAACACCGAATTTACCCAAAGATGGCTTGTTGTTTAAATAGAGAACTTGAATTGTTTTTCATGAACTGGATTATTTTTTAACGAGACTGATTAACAGCAATGCTGACACCTACCACTATCAACTTTGACTGTGAAGGAGCCTCCAGCAGAGGACTCCCAGGCGTACTGCTCGTCATCGTTGTGTTTGGTGATGACCACCACCTTCTCAGCAACCAGGTAGGCAGAGTAGAAACCCACACCAAACTGACCAATCATAGAAATGTCAGCTCCAGCCTGAGGGGAAACAAGTAATCGACAGTCAGTTATGTCCACTCTTAGGTGTCCTGCCAGAGAAACACTTAAGACTTCAGTTTTGATAACATTTTAACCTTGAACACCATGGTACAAAATCAAGTGTTACTTTAGTACAAGTACACCCCTTTTTTGCACTGACTTTTGTTGTAAATATTTCAGACCTCCTCTTATTCAAATGATCGTATACGCTTAACGCCCTATGATCAGACAAATTCCTCCTCAGACTGTAGTACCTGCAGGGCCTCCATGAAGGCCTTGGTCCCAGACTTGGCGATGGTACCCAGATTGTTGATCAGGTCAGCTTTGGTCATGCCGATTCCAGTATCGACCAGGGTCAGGGTGCGATCTTCTTTGTTGGGGATGATGTCAATTTTCAGATCTTTGCCACTGTCCAGCTTGCTAGGTTCAGTCAGGCTTTCATAGCGGATTTTGTCCAAAGCCTGTTGAATAATGTGACTTTATCAGGATAATGCCTACAGCGATGTTTTATGTGTAAATACAACTGTCAAACAAGTCTCACAAATACCATTAAAGTTATAATTTTATATATCAACTTAAATAAGCATGACAAACATGAAGAGCTATTAAGACTTACATCAGAGGCATTAGAGATCAGCTCCCTGAGGAAAATTTCTTTGTTGGAATAGAAGGTGTTGATGATCAGGGACATCAGCTGAGCGATCTCTGCCTGGAAGGCAAAGGTCTCAGCCTCCTCCTCTTGGTGCATTTCTTCAGGCATCTGTGGAATGGAAATGAAAAACTTCAGTTACACAACTACGGTCAAACAGCAAACAGCTTTATTTCCACAAGACAAACAAGAGATGAAGCTCAGTGTTTAGTACTGATTAACTAATGAGTGCCATACACCTGTACTTACTGTAAGTGGATATGAACATTTAAGATGAGCACCAATTACAACTCTTTTCATTATTCATTCCTAAACGTCTTGCACACGAGATGGCTGTTTGAGTAATTTCAGCAACTTTGTCAACTGTCCAGAAGGCCATTGATGAGGGTAATTAATTCCAATTGCCAAGTTTAAGCCTCATTAAAACCAAAGGTCACATTTTAACTTGCTGCACTACAGAGTTCACCAATTTCCAGCAGGTTGATAAGGGCCTTTTGTGTCTCAGAAAGAGAAACAAGGTTGCCGACGTTTTGCCATATGGTACGTGTATTCAAAATATTCATTGTTTCTTGGTCAAGCAAACAAAGCACTTTATATACAACCACTGACCTTAACCTTTGGTGGCAATAGTGTGCATGTTTAAGAACTCATGAATTTAGTTACTGTGTTTTCAGAAGATAGAAATCAGTCAAGGTTGAACATGTTAAATTCAAACATTATGTTGACATGTGGGCTATATTGAGCTGTTATCTATGGCCAATGTATCAGTACAATATAGTCTATTTTACATCTCATTTGATATCCACATCACGGCAATAAAATATTGCATCCCTGAATACAAGAGCTCCTTTGTTTGTCAAAACTGATTATCTACACTTGCACGGGATGTTCTGTAATTTATGAAATCACATACGTGTCGTTTTCTGACAGTTTTGATCACATTAAAGCAAGTTAATTATGGCATGGATGGTTAATGAATATCAACTGTCTCCCAACACATGTTACTTTTGTGACGTTGCAGTTAAATACTGACTGGCAGGAGAGCTGCCAAATGTAATTTTTTGTTTCTCATGAATGTTCGGGTTCTTCCAGTGTCGTTAGTTTTTTATCTGGATCATGTCCAAAGAGCTGCTTGCACATTTGGACAGCCTCCAGACGCTTCCATCACATTACCATCCATATCGGCGGAAGTCGCCGTTAACCAACATGGCGTCTACTGACAGACAATGGAGTCCACAGACACGTGCTTCTGAACGGCTGAAATCGAAAATAAGTGTTACGTTGAGGCACGTCACGTAACGTTTAACCGTAAATAAACGTTACCGAACTGCACGTTAAAAACGGCTCAGCGATACGGTGAAAGACAGCCCTGATGTACGGACCATAACAGAAACCGAGCCATTCATTGTGCCAGTTAAAAGGGTGACAGTGTACGTTTAGTATAAGAATATCATATTACACTGCATAAATATAAATGTTTGCTACGGTCGATCAACGTTTCTGTTAACTGACATCTTATTAGTTTAACCACCCCATGGGTAACGTTATCATACCAGCTTTAGATGAGCACATTTTTAAAATTTGATGAGATTTACGGTCTATGATGTAGATTAACCAAAACATTAACAAATATATATCATATACACTCAGCACCATTATAATAATCCGAATCGGCGGTGTCATCCTCACCACACCTGCCTTGCTGCAACCCCAGCCCGGCCTAGCAGTGCGGCACTGTGCCGCATTTACACAACACACCTTGAAAATACCAGCCCTGGAAACAAACTATTTTGAAGCTGTAACAGTTTTTATGTGTATATATAGAATATATGCATATACACAAGAGACAAAATGTAAATGCTAGCTGTAGACCACGAGGTTCTTTTAATGCTAAGGTTGTCGTCGTGACTCATGAGGTCTCATCTTGGATTCATCAGTTCATAGCACAACAATGGGTCCGATAAACTAGGCCATCGAATAAGAACAATATATTCTATCAGTGAGAGAAATACTCGGATACATACCTTGTTTATTTCGGTGACTTTTCTTGAATAAAATGCAACCAATGTATAATCCCTTCTGCTCTCTGACGCAGGGAAATGGAAAGGGACTTCCTTTTAATAGACCGGAATCTTTATACACACTCGTTCAGTGTGCGGCTGTATCCATCCGCGGTGCACCATCCACTGCTCGTACCAGTCCTGGCATTGAGTAACACTTCAGAAAATATGAATTTTCTAGAAAGTAATTAGTTTTTGACGTGTGCAGGCAAATTCAGAAAAATGTAATTGCTTGTTTGTATCTTTATAAATATTAAGTCAAGAAAAATAGACTCGCGGTGATGTTATTAAAAGTCAAAAGACAAGTTTGTGATTTGTAGCGATAATGAGAGTTATCTGTTGAAGATGATGATCAAGCCTTGTAGATGCTATTAATACAATGCCTCTGCTTTCAGTTAATGCGTTGCTGACAATAACAGAAAGGTCATGGTATTGGAGTTTTCTATTACAATGCACCTGGAAACACCTGCCTGGAACTGTAACCTTGTATTGAATTTGCTGTGATACAATGTCAACCTCTGTGTGCCCGGCCGGCGCCTCTGTGGAGCCACCCAGTGGTAAGTTTCAGCAGCACAGCAGAGCCAGACGGGGACTTGGAGCTTTATTTTTCAAGACGGACAAAAGCTCTTAAACGTTTGCCAAATAATATCAACCCCAAACCAGACAGCTCAGCAAAATCATCTAATTCAAATATATTTATACGAACGGCGTTTGTTTTGCATAAAAATAGAAAGGGTCTATTTAATCTGGCGGAAGAACATCGAAAACAAGAGGGTGTGCTCCGTTTGTTCTAGCACTTTCCATGAAAAACCCGCCTAAAGTGACGTCACGGCTTGTCAGCTGCAGCCCTCGCTACACAGCTGCTGTCAGAAAGCTCGTATCTACAACAAAAAAACCATGGTAACCAACTACCCAAATCTTCTACTTACCACGGATGTGTTATATGTTACGTTTTAGTTTATGTTCTTTTTAATGTAAAGCATTGGACAGAGGGAAGAAAATAAAACAATGCAATTTTCAATAGAGACAAACGTATCAAATAAAATGCACGATTCTTGTGTACCAAGACTGTTTCATTAAACATTTTCAAAAGCATGCTTTATTTAATGTAATCATGATATGCTGATTTTTGTATTTTGGTGGTTTTAAATACTGACAGTAACCTAGTAAAATGTAAAAAAAAAAAAAAAAAAAGGCAATTCAATAGATAGTTTTGAAACAACTAACTGATCTTATTTGCATATTTTACTAATAATTACATACACTGACCTTCCCAATATTGTTTTTGGCCCGAGGCACACTCAAGACTAAGCCTAATTCTCAAAACTAATTTTCATGTTTTTAAATAGCATTTATTGTATGTGCTACCATGTTCTATTAACCTGTATATCAACTGTATAGTTCCAATTTATATCTGCTAAGATCCGACAAAAATGAAAACTAGATATATTACTCAGGAAATATTAAAGACTGGAAAAATGTGAGCCTTTTGCCTCTAAAAATTTCTTGCTGTATTTAAACTCATATTGGTACCAATTATTTTACAGTCTTCCACAGTGAAAAAGTCACTTAGTTTGCACATTTCAATACATATTTCAAACTGTATTTTTGTTTAATTGATGAATCATACTAATAAACTTGGAGTGTGTTTCCTGTAAAGTTAGGAATATTTGGTCATTAGTGACATGGCTGTGACAGTGTCTCAGGGCCTGTGAAATTCAAAATCAGTATTGATAAGCTCAAACATCATTGATTTTAGGGATTAGAAAAATGTAGAAAGGGGTGTCTTTATTCACCATTCCAGCTTGGTCATTCTGCTGACTGCAAATCCCGTGGAGGTTTAAAATGTGTTTTTTAAGTTACTCAATTTGCAGTTTATACAAAAATAAAAGCTTGACAGTTATTGAAAGTGTTAATTAAAATTCACCATTAAGTGCTATATTGTTGTAGTAATAACATGGTTGAACAAATTCTCAAGGTACACCTGGATTTGTTTTAAGCCTCATCACAACATTTGAAAATCACTGTTCGTTCAAGGCTGAGCAAGACAGGTGTAAGATGAAATATAAACTAAAATATCACCATGTTTTGTGGTATGATACTGTATCCATAAAGCACAATATTGGTCTTATATGTCTTAATCATTCAAAGATAGGAAATACATTCATCCTATATTGAAGTGAACCTTCAGTAATTGCTTGACTGCAAACTTCAATCATTTTACTAAAGCCATCTGAGACGGACAAAAAGAGAATTAAAATGTAATAAAATGGAAGAGGCAATGTATTTTATGCAAAAAACTGTTGATTCTTATCATTAAAAAATATGAAAAAATCACAAGTTAAGTGATCTACTGCCCTGCTTGTAGAGATACTCTACAGGAAGTGTATGTCGCAACTCTCTCTTGTATTGCAATAAAATTCATCCACCACATTGTGGTCAATATTCAACCACACTGAGTAATTAAAGTTTTTCATACTCATACAGTTAAAGGAGGGTAAGGAAATCTTGTCTGTATTGTTTCACTTGTAATCTTAAAAGTAAATAAAGATCAAAAATAATACGTGTGTTCACAACAAAATAATTATTATAAAACCTGAAAACTGAATGGACTATAATTTTCAGGGTATTTAAAGAGTTATTTTGCAGAATTTATTTACCTTTTCCCCTCATAAAATGCCATGAAATTTATCCTTAAATTCTCCTTCTATTCATTTATTTTTTTGGTTTTGTGTTGTTTTTATCACTGTTTAGACATTGCCCATCAGACTGAAAGGTTGTTACTGTTATTAATTTAAATATAAAATCTACTTACAGGTGCTATATCGTCCTTCGGCTTGTATTTTGGGTCCTTATCGCATAACTCTACTGTTTGTTTGATTAACTATTTTTTTAAAGTTGTTTTGGACACTCCTAAAGTGAGACATCAATGAATTCATTGACACCATCGTGAGTATTTATGTTCATAGTAGCTACAGTATAAGTAGATGTTTAAAAATACATTTTCATAGAAGTATGAATTTGTCATAACAGACTGCTGATCTCCACACTACAGTTCCGCCCAGCAGCCACGTCCCAGCAAACCGAAACAAGCGCTCCTGCAGACTGGTACGTAAAGCGCTTGCGTCAATGTTTTTGAAGGCCCTTGACTAGCCAGCGTGCTAATCAAACATTCGGATCGTTACAAAGAATTTTTCTGACCTATTTCTAACGGCTTTTATACCTCCATACGCGACCTTATTTGGGGTAAGTGCATATCTGCCATTAATGTGTCACATTTTACGTTTATAACCGGATAATTATAGCGAGTTTTGGTTGTTCAGTGATATTAGCTCGAGCTAATGATAGCTTATTCTAAGTTAGCCGTGCCGGGATAACGTATGGTAGCGTGCTCAGTGCTAGCATCAGCTAACCAAGCCGCCCTTTTTTGATTATCTAAGTATATGTAGAGCTGTTTAGCTACACCTTAGTGTGCTCATGTGGTCATTAATTGTCATTTGAACCATTGGGCTCTACTAGGAAAAGTCTGTGAGTGTTCCCCGTAAGGCTACGTCAACTTGTAGTGATGCTACATGAGGATAGCTTGGTCAGAAATGATGTCTGATCTGAAACCGCCAACACATGTCAAGTCCTGCTCACTGCACTTTTGAGGGGTTCGGCCATTTACACCTTACGTTTGACCTAGTACCCGTTGATGATGTTACACTGTTGTGGCATACATTAAAGTGATGGATCTGCCACCTTCCGTTAGGCGGCTAATTAATGTCACTCATTCTCTCAACAGGTCGGTTCCATCTGTATACACCATGTCCTTCCCCCCTCACCTAAACCGGCCGCTGTTGCCGCCTCCTGGGATACCCCCTCAATATGCAGGTTTCCCTTCAGGTAAGCGGTTCCCTACTGTGTAATAACCGTTTTGGATTAACTGTTTCAAAGAAGACCTGGCTACCTCTTATCGATAAGGAAGTGATTAATTAAAGGTTCATAGTCGGGATGGAAGCTGTTAAAACGACCCTGTCTGCTGACTTTAAGTATGGAAGCTCATGATTCGTGATTGATTGTCTCTGTTTATTACATGTGTCGTTCAGTTTGTAAATAAAGCTACCAAGATTGAGTGTTATCCCATCTTCAACAATGCAACGGCTCACACTAAAAATGCACTCCACATTAAAAAATGAATAAAACAGAAAAAAACTAGAAACAATGAAGCTCAAAACATTATTTAAAGTGTTGCTTTAAAAACACTCAGTGTCACAAGCATGTGCAGTTTGAATGTTGTCAAAGGTTTTAATGCATTAGAGATGTAACTAGGTGAAAATTTCATGTCATGGTTATGTGACCATAATTCTCCCAATTATCATTATTCTCAGTCTTGTTGTAATGTGCAATTTGCAATTTTCAAATGGTATTTATACACACACTTATATCATTTGATGATGTATTATATAGCTAAAAAACAGCACAAATTTAAGAACGATCTACAATGTTTAGATCCTGACCCTCTTCACCTCTCAGGTTTATTGCTGAGGTCTCTCTCAACAGTACAGCCAGGCTGCTTCCCCCCCTGATGCTGTTGTGGGGGTGTTTGTGGTGGAGGTCCTGCCACTGTGTTGTGGTTCTTTCCTGCCTCCCTTCCCAGATACTTCTTACCTGCATTTTTCACAGACAGGGGGACCATTCTCGGCATCCTTGTAAAATTCAAAATACAACAAGACTTCAGACTTTGTACGTGTCAAGTAGAAAAAATCTCTGGTGCAGACACCAGACACATCGTTTTGGCTCTTCCAGGCAATGAACAGCATCACCATGAGTAAATGACAAAGTGAGGTCCTCAAACAGGGTTTTAACAGTAATTAGAACAGGAAACTGTATTACCAACTGTCAGAAATTTTAACGCAGTTTATCATTTTGTTGGTAGCCTGTGTTGGAGCAGATAAACAGTTTATGCCAAATAAGTTTTCGCCCAAGGGACTTCGCGCTGCAATGTCAGATGACTAAAAGAAAACAAGTGTGCAAAGGCTGTAAGTGTACAGTAAAGGGAGTTTTTGTAAACAGCTTCCTCAGCTCCTAAAATAGAATAAAAGACGGCCTCTGTATTATTTTCTGCTGTTTATCAGGAACTTTTTTTCTCTGTAAATAAATCCAAGCTCTTGATGTTTCTGTGTCGCAAGTATATCAGTGTCCATTGTCTTTTTACTGGTTTAGGTACTCCAATGATCCCAGTTCATGTGGGCATCATGACCTCCACCCCAGCAGTAATGGTCCCCTCTGTGCCTGTGGTCAGTAAGCCTCCAGTTCACAAAAAGGATCTTGCGCAGCAGAGAGTCAAAGACAACGATGAGAGCAGTGGGCCGACCACCACAGTGTTTGTGGGGAACATTTCGGAAAAAGCTTCAGACATGCTGATCAGACAGCTGCTCTCTGTAAGTCCAGTCAATAGTCAAATTTACCTCCTATGTTTAGTTTGATCATAGCTAATAGAAGCACCCTTTTAAGAACGTTGCTCTCTGTATTTGTTGGTGCTACACAATCATCAACTTTTTCAATTTATGTTAGAAACCTTCTTCAACTGTAGATATTTTTACTGATATTATGACCTTATCCACCTTTATGTCTGTATTTTAGAAATGTGGGATCGTTTTGAGCTGGAAGAGGGTTCAAGGGGCTTCTGGCAAGCTTCAAGGTAATTCATTACAAAAACTAACATCAGTAAGATGGGAGATTCTTTTTTCCATGTTTTTTTTAATATTGGTCCCTATATTAGCAACAGTATATCACTAGAAGACAGATGAAAATGTTACATTCCATGCGCATTGTCCAACTAAGGCATACTCCATCGATGGATTGTATTCATGTCATTTTATATTTAAATTTTCCCTTTCTAGCTTTTGGGTTTTGTGAGTACAAAGAGCCAGAGTCCACGTTGCGAGCACTTCGGCTACTTCATGACCTTCAGATTGGAGACAAAAATCTTCTAGTGAAGGTGGATGCCAAAACTAAAGCTCAGCTGGATGAATGGAAGGCTAAGAAGAAGACTGCCAATGGGGTATATCTATTATCATTTTAGCCTTGATTATTGGTGGATTTTGTTTCTTTCATTGACTAAATCTGACATTGAAGCTTCCTCTAAAAGTTTTTTTTTAATCTTTGTTTGCAGAATAATAAAACTGAAGATGGAGGTGAAGATGAAGAGGAAGTTCTGGATGAAGAAACTAAGAAGAAGGATCAGGTAGTCAAAGGAGGTATTGATGGACTAATGAGGGAATATGCTGCTGAACTCAACGCACCTTCAACAGACGAGGACTCTCAGCGGAGAAAGAGGAAAAAGGAGAAAAAAGAGGAGGTATAACAATTTAGTGACTTTCAGAGTTTTTTTCTTTTTTAAATATAAATGTTGGTAACTCTCATTTTACTTTATGGTATTGGCTAACATGGTAGAGGTTTGAGACCCTAGAGAGCAGCACTGGTGCAGATCTGGCAAAGGGCATAGGAACAAGATTTAAATCTCACAGCTTAAATAGACCACCAATTCTAGTTTGTTTGTCAGATGATTGGTCAGTGAAGCATGTCAAGTGTGAGATCAGTGCAGCTTAAACTTGCAGGTAATACCTTTTAAAGGAGTAGGGATAGAAATCAATGGTTTAGACCCATTTAAGCAATTTTAAGGCTGAAAGTTAAAGGAACACTACACCCAAACAACGATTTGGCCTCATTTTCTACTCACCCTCATGCTGAGCAACACTGTGGAGTAGTTTTGGAACATCTAGGATGCAGCCAGAGATCTGGGGGGATCCTCGCTGTCCACTGACATTGATATCATGACTTAGATACGAGCCCGAACGAACAGTGTCCTTAAAAGTCCACAAAAAGTCGGCAATATTCCTCCATACTGCTCGTGCGCTGTAATCCAAGTGTCCTGAGCGGGTAACATCCACCATTTACTCGAAACTACATCATTTAGCACATGTTTATAGCCTAAACAGTACTACTTGGCATTTCTATGATACACTTACGGGTGCCCTCACGGAGCAGCGGCTGACTAAACCAAGAGAATGCGCACTCTGCAATAACTAGGAGCGTAGAACAAGAAACAAGAAATCCCACATTCTGCTGTGAGCAACGGAGCCGTGGACAGACACAAGAAGGATCAGCAGAATGTGGGATTTTTTGGGTTCTTGTTTCTTGTTCTACGCTCCTAGTTATTGCAGAGTGCGCATTCCTTTGGTTTGGTCAGCATGGCTTGAGGGCACCCATAAGAGTATCATAGAAACAACAAAACATTTCATTTTAAATTATGCTGATAATTTTTTTTTTTTACTTAACTATTTAAGCTTTTATCTGCCAACACTGATATCATACTGATAATGTTGTGCTGACCAAGCATTTAATTAGGCCTGAACGATATTGGGGTATTCTAATTGCATTATTTCTTACTCCTTCGATATAAATTGCAATATGTTACTTGAACTTTCAGGATACACGCTGTGAGTTTTTAAAAAATTGGATCTTTAACTCAGTTTTCTCTACATCCACTTTTCTTACATGGGCACTGCAGCCTTGTGACAGAAGCTATATTACACATGTATACACCCAGAAGAGAGAACGTGAAGCAACATGTAACTGCATGTATGAAGTCAAACTTGTGGTAAAGGCCATTTTTGAAGATGGAAAGTTTCATTATGAATACCTCTTTGTGTAAAGACACATAGTTATTTTTATATAAATACAATGAAAAGGAGGCTAAATAAATAAATCAGCAGATAGTCTCCATTTAACGTGGTTGCTTTATTAACTACAACACTCCTGTATCTTTGAGGGGCTTCATCTGGCTTGTGCATTGTACATGCAGGTAACACAACTTCTTGAAGCACTGGTCTGCTCTCTCAGTAGACCTTCTAATTGGGAAATTTGCTTTTATGGCAAGTGATTGATATATCATGCTACAATGTGATTTGCAAATTTAATTGCAATGTTAAAATAATAGTTTTTACCCGTACTTTCAATGCAAGTGGGGGAAAAATGCATATGTAACATTGTAAAAATGCATGAAAGAAGTCCTCAAGTCTATAAAAAAATTGTTACACAAACTTACTGTGTATTTATTTGATAGTTGTTTGATTTTCTTTTTAATTCTCTATCGTAACACTATCTCCTCCATGGTTTGGATCAGTAAAATTGATCTTTCATAATCCATCTACAATGGTGTTCTTTCTCTTCAGGACGACATCAACACAATTGACATGGAGGAGGACAAGAGAGACCTGATCTCCAGAGAGATTAGTAAATTTCGAGACACCCACAAGGTAAAATAGCTCTTTTGATCTTGTAGTTGATATTACAGTTTTTTTACAGCAGCTGCTAATATAGTTCACTCCTAGTGCTTGCACATTTAGACTACACATTTATCAAGCTTTTCTTGCTCTCAGTAACATGCATACTGCGCTACAAATTGGCACTCATTAAATTTTCACAAACATATTTCTACGGCCCTTATTTTTTAAAAATGTTTCATTATCAGTGTTTAAACACCACAACAAGTAGGCAGAAAGCTTGTTTTTTTGTCACCTTATTGGCCTAATTGACACCCTTGACCACTGTAGTAAAATTACTTAGGTGTAAATATTATACATCCATTCTTCATTCATCACACAACAATGCATGGAGACGATGTAAAGTTACTTAAAAGCTAATCTATTCATTAAACCCCACCATTATGATAGTGATCATATGGTGACTAAAGCAAGATGAATCTCAGAGCTTTGGAAAAAGTTACGAGGATAGGATGTAAGTATCAGCCTTTATTTACTTTATACATATATCGGGCGCCCCCCTCTTGAGGGCTTGCATAGGGGCAACTGTGCTGCACTTTCTGTGGGTTGGCTCAGGCTTATGGAGCTCTATCCTGCCAACAAAAATACATCGGCCCCCCCAACCCCTGTCACCCTGTTTTATCCCATATATTGGTGGTGCCCTGAAAGCGTGAGAGTCAGTGAACCTGTGCGAGTCCTCCTTAAATGATGGTCTGTCTTAATGGTGTTCATGTTGAAGCACAAGGACTCTGTCAATAACCACTGCAGTGACTCTGGCTGTAGCTTTTAATGATGTTAGCGCAGGGGGGCGCCCTCTCCACAGCAGCATGCTGATCTGAAGACTGACAAGGTAAGTGCCCTCTGTGTGTGCTGTGTGTGCTCTATCCTCCATCTTCAACTCTCCACCTGGCTTTCTTCCCTCTTCTCTACAAGTCAGTGTTGACTTGATGCAGATGAAATATTTTACAGTTTTTGGTCTACTTAAAGAAACTACAGGTCTTCTCAAACTACATCCAAGCTATATAAGATAAAAAGGAAGCAGATTTTTTCTTGATTATCTTTTAAAAATCATAATTTTTCTTATTCAGGGATTTTATATCTAAACCTAAACCCACACTTACTTTTACCTTCACACTCTGGGTGCAGCTTTCAGACAACTACACAGGCACACACACACACAGAGTAGGAGAAGGAACAGAGTGGATAGAAAAAGGAGTAATAGAACATGTTCTCTCATTTCTACTTTCCTTAGCCTATTGTCTGCCTCCATCTTTATGTCAGTATGTCTAGAATGCCAACAGCCTGAATGTGCTAACATTCATATGTGTACATCTAAACTGCTGCAGTAAGATGATTTTGTACTTAACCTTAAGTCCAATTCAGACAAAAAAACATTTCAATGAGGTGTCTTAACTGGTTGAGTTAAGTGATGTGTATCAGTGAAGCATTTATTTAGTCCGTGCTGGTATTTATTTAATAGAGGTAAGTAAGTAGGGATACAACTGTTAAAAAAATAATCACATGGTTTATCCTGAAATTAGGAAATTTTATTTAATATCCTACTGAATTTAAATCTGATATTTTAAGAAACACCTTCTTTACATCATAGGCCTTCATCTGTAAAGCTGCATTACACCCATGGCTTTTTTTGTAAAACCCCTTTGCCTTCAGATAGGCAAATAGACTTTTTTTGGCATAAAATTGAGTTATTCTGCTTTTTTGACATGCTGAAATAGATTTGACAACATTTTAAACAGAAGAGCTTTGTTTCTGAGTAGAGGACCCCAAATTCCCTCTAAAGCCTTGTGTGTAATGTCCATAAAAGCAGAACATGACTGTCTGTGTGTATGTGTGTCTGTAAGTCAAGAAGCCACTGAAGACTCCTGCAGGGGTAAGACCGCTTCTACAATTTCATTATCTGTGCAGAAATGTAAATGATGTGGATAATGTTCATTTGTTGATTAAACACTGTACCAGATGTTACCTAATGACTTAGAGGCTTATGTTTTTTAATGATGATGATGATGATGTTGATGATGACTATGATGATGCTAAAGAAAGACAGAATCCCATAACTGTTTTCCCTTGTATACGTGTGACCTGCTTTCCTCCCAGGCCTAACTAAAAAGGCTTGTAGGGGCAGCGAAGGGCTGAGTCCATAGTTCAACACCTGTAAGTCACAAACAACTAGTTCAACAAAAGACTGACGCCTGTTTTCTGTTTTTATATTCCTTGTTCTGAGAGGAGGGCTCTTAAGGAGAGAAAAAGCATTGTCTTTTGCAGCGCCTTTTTCTCATTATGAATGCCTCAGATTGAACATGTTTCACAGATCATACATACATTTAAAGTGGTTTCCAGTTCTAGCTAATTTGAAGATCTTATTATCAGTTTAAAGCTCAAAGAAAAGAGTATGAATTAACTGAAGAAGCTGTCTCTCTGAGAGGGAGAGCCTTATGAGCCTTTCAGGTTTCTCAGTTAGGATTCTAGTATTCTCTCACAGGCTTTGCACTGATAAGTTTAGGGCATGTACTTCCATTAAAATTGTTTTAAAAAATCTGGAAACCACTTGATCTGTGCACGGTAGAAAATTGCCTGCAAAGACTCCCATAATCTCACATGGCGTCGGCTGAACCTGTTTGTGTTTTGCTCTGCAGAAACTAGAAGAAGAAAAGGACAAGCGGGAGAAGGAGCGACTGGAGTTTGAACGAGAACGCAGGGAGCGGGAAAAGGAGCGGGAACGGGAGAGAGAGAGGCGAGACCGCGAGAGGGAGAAGGAGCGAGAGCGGGAGCGGGAGAGGGAAAGGGAGCGAGAGCGGGAGAGAGACCGAGACAAAGACCGCGACCGCAGGACCAGGGAGAGAGAGCGAGAGCGAGACTGGGAGAGGGACAGGAGCCGCGACAGGAGCCCCGACCGCAGCAGATCCAGGTCGGGAAATAAAGTTTACGTTCAACTCAATTTGTGACTAATTTGACTCTTTCATATGGGTTTTTATTTACCCTGACTGCCTAGACTTTGTGTGATGGAAATCTTCAAATATCCCAACAATTTGCTGTATAGATGCAATGATAGTCTGTAATACCTGCCTTTGTTTTGGCAGGGAGGTGAGTCGAGACAGAGACAGGGAGAAGAAACGAGACCAGGAGGATGAAGAAGAAGCGTATGAACGCAGGAAGCTTGAGAGGAAACTTAGAGACAAAGAAGCGGCCTATCAGGAGGTACGTAAGGCTGAGAGTTGGCCTTTTCTGATGCGACTGCCATATGGTGCATTGCAGCATAAAATTACTACCCACCACCAAGGTGTTGTAGGTGATGGTTAATTAAGAAAACTACTCAGTTTCTTTTCTTTTTATCTGAATGTGGCTAAAATGTTTTTGATGAGTAATTTTGTTTCTGATTGTTTTTAATTCTTCACTGCTGTGACTACAGCGTTTAAAAAACTGGGAGCTCAGAGAGAGGAAGAAGGCTCGGGATTACGCCAAGGAGTCTGAAAGGGAAGATGAGCGCCGGCGTGAAATGGTGAGAGAAACTAAAAGACATGGCATGTGAAGAGAGCTACTACCTTTTGTCTTTCATGCACAAAGGTTTACCACAAATTAAACCTGAAACTACAAATTTTCCTTTGAATTCTACCGCAGAATATTTTTAAGGTTTTGAGGCATTTTTTATGAACAGAAAAGTATGATGATATGATTTTTATGTGTGTTTTACCTCCGCCCAGGAGGTTATGTTTTACCCAATGTTTGTCTGCTTGTCTTTCTGTTTTGGGCAAGACAGCCCAAAAATTATCTACTGATTCTGATAAAATTATATGGTAATGTTGGTCATAGCACATGGAGGAAGTGATTAGATTTTTGTCCAAATCAGTCTGGAATTTTTTTTCAAAGACCCCTTAACATTGCCCAAAAGATCAATTTATGTTTTGTTTTGTTTTTTTTGCTTAAAACTGCTAATATGGCAAAAGTCTGTGCCCTCTGAAAACTTCCAGTTTACATTTCAGGTGTTATTTAATTGTTTCTGAGTTTATTTTTATTTAATCCAAACTTGTTTTTCTTTAGGTTAAAGAGGGCAAACGGTTAAAAGAGTTTCTTGAGGACTATGATGATGAGAGAGATGATCCAAAGTACTACAGGTAAGGATACAAGAATCTGTTACAGTGCTGTTCCTAACTGGCCAGGTTGTAGAGTTAAGATTTTAACAAACAAGGTGAATGAAAATAGGATTTGCTTGTACAAAAAATCAAGCATTTTAGTAAAAAAGGGTAATATTTGTTAAGCTCTGCCAAACATTTTCCACTGTTAAATACCAGAGGATTGGACATATTGAATTTTGGTTTTACGGTAGAAAATGTTTGTATAAAAATGTGTTTATTTCCGTAATAAACTGTTCAAGACTTTTAAAATGAACAAATATAAAACTAGAACTCTTCTGCAAAACCACTGATTTTTATAACCAGTATCATGATGAGTTTAGTCTCTCTTTCTGGCATTAAGGAAACATTTTTACAAATGACTAAAAAAAGGATTTGCAAATCTTGAATGACATCAAGCTAAAGTTAACAGAATTTTCTATTTGAAATTAAAATGTTGTCTTTCTAAGCAGTATAAGGAGTTTTGACATTAACACTCTGAAGTTTGGGCTTTCCCATACAGTTTTGTTCTGCTTATGTAACAGGCTGATATGGTGATGTCTCTTTGAAGAAAACACTAGACTGTGCAATGAATTGATTGATTGATAAATGAATATCTGTAGTTTGTCATATCTTCTGCTGGTCCACTGTCAGAAATTTTGAGCACCTGCCTCAAAAGTGCATTCAGTACAATCTTTATAGAAAAGATTTTGAGTGAGTGACATGAATGATTTTTATGAGCTGGATGTGTTTTTTCAGTTTCAGAAGAATGGTTCTACAGGAGTAGTGTTGGCAGAGGATGCTGACCTTTTTAAGCATCTTTATAACTAAGATAAATGTTCTGACTGTAGCTTCATCTTTTGGTATGAAGGCAGAGAACTACAAGAGTCTTTATTTAAATGTTGTCAAAATCCTGAGTTTTCCATAAAATCCATCTTTGATTTTTGGCTGATTTATACCAGGACTTGACAATATCAGTCTGACTGACAAAAGGTAAAAGATTACGTAGGTTTTAAATCATAAACAAAAATGCCTCTCTGATTTGTACATTTTTGTGCTGCATGACAATTCTGAGCCTTAAGGCACCTGCACATGTGTAAACCATGTAGAGAGACTCAGCACATGCTGTGACCCAGATCTGTTTTGAAGCAGTAAATGCAGCACTGCTGCTGTGGCTATTGTTCTAAAGGCTGTAATTTCCGCTGTGACCCATAGGGGCAGTGCGCTGCAGAAGCGTCTCAGAGACCGGGAGAAGGAGATGGAGGCGGACGAGCGTGACAGGAAGAGAGAGAAGGAGGAGCTGGAAGAGATCAGACAGAGGCTGCTAGACGAGGGACATCCAAACCCAGACGCAGAGCTGCGCAGGGTATGAAAACCTATGATGGTGAAAGTGTGTGTGTGCATGTGTGTGTCTGTGTTTGTGTGGTGAGAGAGCATGCTGTGCGCTGTCTTCGTGAAGGTCACTTTATCATCTGAATCTGTCTGCAGCTCTGATCTTCTGTGTTGTTCAGCTTTCATCATCTGCTGACCCTCTTTTCTGTTAAAAGCTGTGATTGGATGTTAATCTTCCTCTTTTCTGCCTCTTATTGGTGCAGATGGAGGAGGAAGAGGAGGAGCGTCTCAGACAACCTCCCATCATCCAGGAGCCAGAGCCCACGGTGGAACGGGAACGCCACAGGGGTTCAAGAGACCACCGGGACCGCCGGCAAGACCACCACCAAGATAGAGAGTCCAGGTCAAGGCCTGCCCACTCAGACGACGAGGTGGAGGAGGGTGAGGATGATGATTACGACAATGATGAAGATAACCCTGATGTGAAGCCTTGCTTGAAGCCAACGATGAGGCCCATCACAGCAGCGCCCTCAGTTTCATCGGCCAGCGGGAACGCTTCCCCCAACACACCGGGAGAGGAGTCCCCCTGCGGCATCATCATTCCCCATGAAAACTCGCCCCCTGAGGCGCTTCCACAAGAGGAGCACCGGCCGAAGATCGGCCTCAGCCTCAAACTTGGTGAGTACACCAGGGAAATTGGGAAGTTTTAATGGGTCTCTCAGTTTCAAATTAGTAAAGAAAATGACTATCACACTTATGTCTAGGGCTGGGCAGCAAGATCCAAGAATCAAGTCTCTACTTTTAGCTGAATGTGATACACAACATGTCTCAGTGTGCAGATAGTTGTCACAGTCCCAGAACTAAAAAAGCACTCTGAGAGCGCAGACCTCCGCCAGCGCCACAGTCCTCACCCAAATTCCATTTACCCCATAAATATTAGTCCTACCTTTATTTCATCTAAATATTTAGATTCCTTGACCATAAAAACATACCATTAGCAACTGGCTTCATAATGATATCTATATAAATCACATTTTTCATCAGGGTGGATCCAGAAGCTGATCTGGATCAACACCAAAATTGAATCAGTTCTTCCTTTTCCCATGCTGAACATTTCCTGAAAATTTCATCAAAATCCATCCATAACTTTTTGAGTTATTTTGTTCACAGACAGACAGACTCTCCCGAAAACATAACCTCTTTGGCGGAGGTAATTAGACACCGTTGATCATGTTACTGGTTATCTAATGATATTAGTAGCTGTTTGATGCCCTGGTAACAATACTAGAAGCTCTAGAAAATCAGTTTTTTGCAAACTTTCATGTTTTAATGTTCAAAAACTGAAGCCAAACTCTTAAATGCTGTCTGACTGCAGAATAACATTTTCAATACTTGCTCTTTCAAATACAGTCTTTAAACATGTTACTTGGAGTGCGTCATGGGTTGAAATTTCCATCAGTAAGGTGATGACTGCTCTGAACGAGGTCAGTTTAGTTCCCGCACACTCTGTCACTATAAAGCCATGCTGTTGTAAATCGAGCAGAATGTGTCTTGGCACTGTCATGCAGCAGTATGCAGGTGTCCCTGAAAAAGAGGTCGCTCAGATGGCTGCATATGCTGCTCCAAAACCTGTATGTACCTTTCAGCATAAATGGTATCTCCACAAATGTGCAGGTTACCCATGCCATGGGCACAAACACACTCCAAAATCAACACAGATGCTGTTTCCTTCAACTGCACTGATAGCAGTCTGGGTGGTCCTTTTCCTCTTTAGCCTGGAGGACAAAAATGAATGATTCACTAAAACAGTTTGAAATGTGGACTCATCAGACCACAGCACATTTTTCCAGTTTGCATGGGTCTGCCTCAGATGAGAACCAGAGAAGCTGGCAGCGTTTCAGGGTGTTGTTGATATGTAGCTCTAGGTTTGCATGGTAGAGTTCTGTCACTCGTAGTTGCAGCATTGAACTGTGCTCACTGACAGTGATTTTCCAGAGTGTTTGTGAGCCCACTTGATAATATCCTCTACAGAATGTTGTTGGTTTTTAATGCAGTGCTGCCTGGGGAATCAAAGGTCATGGGCGTTCAGTGTTAGTTTTCAGCCTTACCACTTACTTGCAGAGATTTTTCTGCATTCTCTGAGTTTAATGGACTGTAAATGATGAAATCCCTAAATTTCTTGCAATTATACGTGGACAACATTGTTCCTTAACTGTTGGACTTTTTGCTCGTGCAGTTGTTACAAAGTGGTGAACTTTGCTGCACCATTTCTTGTGAGTGACTGATTTGTCAGGAATGATACTTTATACACAATCATGACCTTCTCCTGTTCCCAGTAAACCTGTGCACCTGTGACATGCTCCAAACAGTATTTTTTGAGCAGTCCTTAGCTTTCTCAACCTTTTGTTGCCCGTTCTTCAAGATTTCCTCATCTTTAACTTCTAACCACCTTTTCTTTACCTTTACTTGAAACATTACTGTTAAAGTTACATCGAAGTCTTACAGTGCACAATGAGCAACTCCATCACTGAGTAAATTGTAAACTTTCTGAATTATCTCCAGGTGCCACAGGAAGTCCCAGTCAGCCCAACACAGGGAAGAGGAAGAAGCTGCCTGTGGATAGCGTCTTTGACAAGTTTGATGATGAGGAAGCTGATGAGCAGCCACGCAAGAGAAAGCTGGTGCCCCTGGACTACGATGACGACAAGAGCCTCGGTGTGGACGGAGCTGGCCTCTCCAGTATAAAGGGAGCAAACTCTGAGGAGAAACGAAAACACATCAAGAGTTTGATAGAGAAGATTCCCACAGCGAAGCCTGAGCTGTTCTCTTACCCGCTGGACTGGTCCATGGTGGACACGGTGAGGACACCAGCGACTTGTTTTTATAACTAGTTTTGACATTTTTTATGTATTGAAATACGCAGTTTAAAAGAAGCTCAATGAGTTAAATCTAAAAATGAATATCAGATGTTCTTGCCCTGCTCTGATAACTGTTGCCTTTTTTTTTATTTAGACGTTAATGGAGCGACGTGTGCGACCGTGGATCAATAAAAAGATTATCGAGTACATCGGGGAGGAGGAGCCCACGTTGGTGGACTTTGTTTGTTCTAAGGTAGGATCTTATGAGGCTTTAAATTTTAATTGAGAGTGAAGAGGAAATGGAACGTGAGATGACTGTGATATTTTGTTGTTTCCCAGGTGATGGCCCACAGTATGCCACAGAGTATCTTGGATGATGTTGCCATGGTGAGTGGAGTGGGAATATCCACCTCTTACTACATCCTTTTTCTTTCCTCTTTATTTTTTCCTTTGTAATAACAATGTTGTGCCGTTGTAAACTTGTCTAGAGTAGCATGTTATCTGTGACCGTTTTTAGTGATGTAAAAAATATTCTTTCAAATATCTTATAGAGCTGCAGAGGAGTTACTTTGAGGTCTAGCAAGTACTGCAGCATTTTTTTGCATTATCAGTGCCGTCAGATTTTCTTTTCAGATTACTTTTCTTCCACACTTAAAGTCATTGTTATCAACAGAATTTCAGGGTTGCTACAAATCCGTAAAGAGTCTTAAATCTTTTTTGATCTTTGAATCTTAGGGTCTTGAAATAAACTTATAAGAGTTCTTAATCTGATGGTACTTTAAGACTGCACTTTTGATGTTTTTTTTTTTTATTATTTTAAGATACTCAATGGAAAAGATAACAATGGCACCAAAATTATTTTGCATAGTAAGCTGTAAAAATGTTGCCATTACTATATGTGCTCTCCATGTCTGCATCCTTCCTGCTCTTCCTACTTCTATACAACTTGTAACCTAAATCAATTAAGTTAAATAAATTTCTTAAAGATGCTATGAGGAGTTTCTAAGTAATTATAAAAAAGTCTCACTTTTAGATATATGCCTGATTGAAATGCACACTTTAAGATGAGTTTTATAGCATCAAAATAGGTTATCTATAAATGCTATTCCTTAGCTTCGCGGTCGGGTCGGACAGAGCTGGACTGGCCTGGATACTCAACTTCAGGAACAAGACAATTAAAACTAGAGCAAATTTATATTATTTGGACACGTCTTAGAGCACCGGGCTGTAAGTAGTGATATATAGCCGGCTACAAAACTACGATACTAAGTTTTCCAAAAATTGCTTGTTGTCACACATCAAAAACTACCACTACATAACTAGAAAGAGACACATTACCTCGTCGCTTTGCATCCTGTAAGTTGTTAAAAAAAAAAGTTGTAAAGCAATGCAGAGTTCTGAGGAAGGTCCGAGCTGCATTTATTGGCATCACAACAAGCACACGCTTTGGCTTGGGTCACGTCTTTATGACAGTCGCCGCGCGTGCTGCAGTCTTTATGTCGCCAGAAATAGATTCTCCTCATCGCACCTTTAATGTAGCAAATTAGCATTTTCACACTTACAAAAACAACCCTGAAACTATCTTGACTTTACGTGTGCAAACAGAAGAATGTTTTACTACCTGGGTATTCTCCTCATGCCCCCCTTATCCATGTAGAGTCCAAGTGAGCCAAAGTGTGAAGGCAGAAACTAGAGAAGGGCAACTTGATAGGATGGATCAGAACAACCACTGTTGCGGAAAAAGTTTATTGGACTGTAAGAGGAAAACACAACTGGGAATGTACATCTGGATATTTCAAAGTGTTGTTTCCTCTGTACAAATATGTCATCCTGTGCTGCGTATCAGCGACCACCTGCCCCTCGCCACCAATTCTCCTTGTTCAGCAGGGACTGCTCCCTACTGTGGGGAGCATGTTGGCAGCCTTACTGGATACCGTCCTGATATCAGGGTTGCATTTGTGAGAAGAGCTAAAGTGATGTTGATGATTGTCTTATATTTACCCGCTCAGATCTTAAAGGTCTTGAATTTTATCATAGAAACGCTGAAGGATCTCTGATATTTCATGTGTTCTCTTAAAGGTGTAGTGCATATAAGTTGCCAGCATTTCACTAAAAAGAACCGGTGAATATAGGATATAATGTTTCTATTAAAGTCCATCAAAAAAAGGTGTATAATCATCCTCATAAAAATTTGATTTTCTTTTTATTTGGTTAGAAAAGCTTTTTATACCTATGTACAACGGGTCTGCCCTCTGTGGAGGCTGACATAATGATCCACCATGTTGTCTACTGGTAGGTTTTGGGGACAAAAGAGCAAAATGCGATTAAACATGAGTCTACAAAAGTTTTGAAAACCTATATTCTATCAAAATAATGGTTACAAATATGAATAAATAAAACCCTCCCCTTGTAGCTGTTGTAAAGGATGTCCTGTTCACGATCATTTTCGGTCTTCACTGGCTCTCGTGATTGTAGAGCGACTTTCCCCAAAAAAGCAAAATTAGTTGCTGAGAGGCTAAGTAGAGGAGAAAACTTTACCTGGCGGATGCTTTGGCTTATTAAGAAAAAACTGCTCCGAGGGCTGTGTGGCGTTTTGTAGATTTATTACACATAAAAAACAGTTAAATGACTTCTGCATTTCAGAGCTGTAACATCCTTACTTGTGATTCGAGCGAAGGCAGCGGTCAGCTACAGAGTAATACTTCCCCCCCTCACCCCCTCAGTTTATTCAAAAGGAGAAAGACGGCAGGTGTAACAGCTGATATTCTTACATCCTGTTTGACACTGCAATACACATGACTTACATTTTAACAAACAAAGGATACATTTGAAGCTGTCATATGAAGGTTTGTATCAGGTTTTACACATTTAATTTATAAACAAATCCAACCAGTTTCTGCTTTTTTCCATAATCGTTAAACTTACTGGCTGTAAAAGTTTAATGACTTTTTAAATTTAGTCTCAGCCCTGATTCCTTCATTCTGCCTTTACCAGTCTTCCTCATTCTGTGCATGTTTATCTCATTGAGCTTCTTTTCCTCCTTTTTTAGGTTCTTGACGAAGAAGCTGAAGTTTTCATAGTGAAGATGTGGAGGCTACTCATTTATGAAACTGAAGCCAAGAAAATAGGACTGGTGAAATAAGCATGATGAAGATAAGCGTCTTTTTTCCCCCCACAAACATCTTGTAAAATAGTGTAGCGCAGTGCGTCATCCCAAACAGACTGTAACTTCAGACCCTCATCGTCATCCTCACATCTCGACACACTCAGGCTGCGTTCTCCACCTCTCTGTTTGCAGGTGCTGACTGTCTGTGTGCTTTATTGTAAAAACAGTTCATCATTGTTACACTGTGATGGAATCACACTGAGAAAACTGCTGATAAAACAAAGGGCCATTGTTGTGTTCCAAGACTTGGTGTTTTGGTCAGATATTTGGATCATCGACTTGTCACCACACACTGCAGGAGCTTTTGAACCTTCTAAGGCTTTTATTTTGAAGTGTGGAAACTGGCTCAGTGTGATTATTTGCAAGAGTATGCAAAACAACAAGGATGTGATTTTATTTGCAGGGTTATTTATTCTGGGTTTTGGACACAACTTAAGTAGAAGTTAGTGGACAGATCCTCCCTTTCTCTTGATTTTTCTGTATCACATTCCTGACAACGGTGTCAGCATGCTGTCATCCTCATACAGCTTAAAAAAATCCTCACTTTGTATGACGAGACTCTATGAAGATCTGGGGTGAATACATCCTGAAGCCCTGAAAGCACACTCTCACAAACATGAGTCATGACCACTAAACGCATACGAGCTCAGAACAGGAGAGAGAAACTTTTTGGTTTTGAAGTTGTAAAGATGACCTCCATTTTGTTTTTGTATTGGTGAACATTTGAATAAAAATGATTTTTATAACTGTGTGAATTACTACCTGACTAACTCCACACAATTCTACCTTAAAGGATGTGTAGTATGAAAAAATCTTTTTTAAATCTAAACAACAAAACAAACACTAAAGCATATAATTAAACAAACAGCAAATTAAAAAACTCGAGTAAGCAAATATCTAAAGACATCGGGGAAGAAGTGAACCCAACAGCAAACAACTAAACACAATGACATCAAACTGAAATGAAATCAGCCATCACTGTTTTGATGAGTGTGTGTGTGTGTGTGTGTGTGAAGAGAGAGAAGGGAGGCCTGATGGGACAATGACAACGTTCAATCTTTGACGAGAAAGTGATTCTGCCCTGAGCATATTCGGCTAAGGATAGAAACATTCTGAACATAGCCAAAAAACGTCTGATACATGAGACTGAAACTTTCAGACAGTATTGTGTCACTTGGCAGACCAATTACCATTGAAGTTCTGAAGAACCCAACTTTTTGTGTCGTTGGAAAGAAAGCTTCCCTGCATCTGATAAGTTTTCCATCATTACCTCCGCCAAGGAGGTTATGTTTTCGGGAGAGTCTGTCTGTCTGTGAACAAAATAACTCAAAAAGTTATGGATGGATTTTGATGAAATTTTCAGGAAATGTTCAGCATGGGAAAAGGAAGAAGTGATTCAATTTTGGTGTTGATCCGGATCACCGTCTGGGAACTGTGCTGTTTGGCGGAGGTCTGCGCTCTCCAGGTGCTTTTCTAGTTCCGTGTTTTTATTGACCTATGATAGTCAACATACATATGTGGAGGAGTTCTGCTCTCCTGTAACAAAAAAAAGACACCTCACTAAGGGAGCAACAAGAGCTGACGTGCCTTTTTTTTCCTTTTCTGACCAAAAAAAACCATGACTTTTTGGGAGTTGAACAGGCTAAAAAATATTCTCTTGCAGACAGTTTGGTCATATTTGGCTTGAAAATGGACTTTAAAGCCTTTTCTCTTAGGTCAGGCTTTGAAAAAAAATGACACGCTAATATCTGACTTTTTTCAATTTTGGACTGCAAAAAATAGTGTGTGCAAATGTAACATAGTTAAACAGGCTCATTGTTAAATCCATGCTAAATGGTTCAGTGGCGACACCTGGTGTTCTAGATATGTGGGTACAGCTCAGCCTCAGGGTGAATATGGTGATGCATCCTGGGTAATTCCTCACTGCTATGGAGGAATTGCTGCAGACTGACACGCATTAAAAGACATCGTGGCTTTCAAAAATGGCTCCGGCGAATGATTTCCAGAGGGGACGGCCTGCAATATCACACAGGGTCACATTGGTGCCGTGACTTGTCGATGACTACGCCGGAACGGGGTGGTCGCCTTCTCTTCGCTGCATCACGTCGGAGCTCCCTTTGTATCCATGAACTTTAAATTTAAGTCATGCTGTGATAATTTGTGTGGTGATTGAACATTTCAAGGACAAATTTTAAGACAAGTTTATTTTGTAGATATGGATCTGAGTAGTTTTAACCCCACCGATATTACTCCCCTGGGTATTGTTAGAGGACGAGGTAGAGGGTTTCATAGTACCCCTGTTCCATTCTCTATGAGTGACTTAAAGCCTGGGTATGTTGCTTCTGGTAGTGAACAGAGTTCTTTTCTGTGTAAAGATCAAGTGACACCTCACACACAGCCTGTCAATGAGCCAGACACACCACACTGCACAGACACACCAACCCCTGTATCCCCTGATGAAGTGAGACTTTCTGATCAAATGACTACTATTGTGAAGCAGATAGGACAACAACTAGCAGACAGCATCATGACACACCTTAACACATCCAGCCCCGCCGCTGCTGTGCACACAACCCATGACGAAACAAGTGTAATGAGGAATTCCCCCAATCATCCCGTGGACCTCTCCCAAGTTCAACTGGTCACACAGAGGCAGGTAAAGGACCCACCCATCTTCCGTGGGGAGAGCTCTGGTGCACTGACTGTTGATGAATGGGAGGATTCAATGAACACTTACATCAGGAAGAGTGGTGTGCCACTGGAAAACCAAGCTGAGGAAATTCTCACCCATCTGAGAGGCAGAGCGAAAGATGTTGTGAAGTTTGGGATAAGAAATAGTTGTATTGATGTCCAGCATAACCCACGGGCCATCTATGGACTTTTGCACAAACATTTCAGCTCCTCCCGTTGCTCCTCCGTGCCCCTTGCAGACTTTTACTCAACTCTGCCTAGACATGATGAAGACGCTTATGAATACTGGCTCAGACTGAACAGAGCTGATGCTGCTGCAAGCTGTCTAAATGAACAAGGTAAATCATTTGACAGTCCTGGTGTAGAAGTGACTCGTATGTTTATCAAACATTGTCCAAGCAGAGACTTAGCCCTTACATTCAGGTCCAAGACAATCGATAAATGGTCAGCTTGTGAGGTACAGGCAGTGCTGGATGAGTACCATTTGGAGAAGGAGCTTCCATCTGCTGCTGAGCGAGGCAGGGTCAGCATGAACAAAGTTGAGCTAAACACTGATGTGACTTTAGCGGCAGACAAGAATGAACAGAAGAGAACTGTGAGCGAGGACCCGTCTGCATTAGAAAAACTGATTGGTATGCTGGAAAAAGTGTTGCTTCAAGGCTCTGGTTTTACTAATACTAACAAGAAACAGCATTCTAGCAACAGGCAACCAAGGATTCAGGGCTTCACCTCCGCTCCTTGTCTGGTGTGCAGCGATTCTTCACATTCTGCCCTCACTCACTGCAGGGAAGATAAGTTATGCTTCCTGTGTTACTCACCTGGCCATTCTAGACGAAACTGCTCAGAAAAGAGAGACTCCACTCCTCATCAGCAGGGAAACTGAGGGATCTACGTGCAGGGGAGGACAGCGTAGATCTGGTGAGTCTACCTCCCACCTCAAGACTGACTGAGACTGACGCTGACGAGACTTTGTATGATACTTTAAGTACTGTTTCAGCTGAAAAGACTGTGATTATACAAGACTTACATAAAATCTCAGAGACTGAAAGCCTGTTTTACACAGATGTTGACACAGACAGCAGACATGTTCTGAAAGCATTAATAGACAGTGGATCTATGGCATGTACTATCAGTGTAGAGGCTGAAGCCAGACTCTCTCAGTCACTCCCCAGTTTTGAGAAAAGCCAGCTGAGGACTTTGTTATTGTAGGCTGTGGAGGAAACCACGTCAAACCTTCTGCCATGTATGATCTCACAGTGACTGTTTTTGACTTTAAAGTGATAATCCCTGTTTTAGTTGTGCCAGGCCAGACTGATGACATGATCCTGGGCAGCAACGCCATTAAGTGGCTTATTTCACAGATGAAAATGAAAGTGAACAATGCAGCTGATGTGAGTGATGCCCCTGACGAACACCTGTCTCACTTGGTGTCTCTACTGTCCAAAACTGATACTCCTGAAGCCAAAACAACACCAGTCAGAATTGGTACAGCTAAACTTAAGAGGTGTATCACCTTACAGCCTATGTCTGAACATTTGGTGTGGGCCAAGCTGCCTGATACGGATGCTTCTGTGATTGGGAGTACTGTTATCGTTGAACCCACCGCTTCTAAAGCCAGACCTGCTCAGATCTTGGTGGGGAGAGTCATTGCCACATTGAGAGAGGAGGGCTGGATCCCTGTCAAAATAGTGAATCCCACAGTAAAGCCACTCACCCTTAAAAGAAATGCAAAAATTGCTGATGTCTCCCCATGTCTCTCCGTGCAGGACTTACCAGAACCAGTTTCCATCCAGTCTAGCCTGCAGTCCACTCAAGACTCTTCTCATGCTCCAAGGTCAGATCAGGAGATGAGAAATGTCCTCTCCGCCATGGGCTTACAAGATTTAGACATCTCGTCTTGTGAAGTATCCCCTGAGTGGAAAGATAAACTGCTGAGTATCATTGAACAGTATGAATCCATCTTCTCCAAGCATAAAATGGACTGTGGTGATGCTAAAGACTTTGTCCATAGGATCCGCCTGGTGGACGACAAGCCATTCAGACTTCCATACAGGCGAGTCCCACCATGCCACTATGAAAAACTACGAACAGCTTTGGATGAAATGGAAGAACTCGGGATAATCCGTAAGTCTCAGAGCGAGTATTCATCTCCTCTTGTCCTTGTCGTCAAGCCAACAGGCGACCTTCGCATCTGCAACGATTTCAGATGGCTGAATGCAAGAACAGTAAAAGACGCGCACCCATTACCTCATCAGACAGACGCTCTCGCAGCCCTTGGAGGTAACGTGTTCTTTTCGACTATGGATCTTACATCGGGCTTCTACAATGTCAGGCTACATGAACATGACAAAAAGTATACTGCATTCTCTTCTCCATTTGGTCTCCATGAGTACAACAGGATGCCACAGGGCCTCACCAACAGCCCAGCAACATTCATGCGAATGATGATGTCCATCTTTGGCGATAAGAACTTCACAAACCTGTTGTGCTACTTGGATGATCTTATGGTCTTCGCTCCCTCTGAACAACTTGCCCTTGAGCGCCTCCAGATGGTCTTCTCACGCCTCGCTGCTAACAACTTAAAGCTCTCACCGAAGAAATGTCACTTTCTTCGCAGATCGGTGAAGTTTCTGGGTCACATAATTTGTGAGAGCGGTGTCAAGACTGACCCTAGTAAAGTGCAGGCTATCGGTGATGTTCAAGAGGCTGATTTAATGGAGCCTGATGGGAAAACACCAAGTGCCAAGAAAATCAGATCCTTCCTCGGAATGGTTTTATACTACCATCACTTCATTGAGAGCTGCTCTGCTAAGGCCAAGCCACTGTTCGATCTTGTAGCTGAACCTGCTAAGCCACGAAAGAAAGGAAGAAGAGAAAAAACAAGGTTCAAGACAGGTCATGTGAAACTGTCTCCTGAGGACTGGAATGACAAGTGCAAAGCTGCATTCGAAAGTTTGAAACATGAGCTTCAGAACAGCGTCACATTAGCTCACCCAGACTTTGATGCTCCATTCATCCTGGCTGTCGATGCCTCCTTCGACGGAATTGGTGCTGTTCTTTCGCAGTTGCCCCCAAATGAAAGGATTGCCAGACCAGTGGCGTTTGCCAGCAAAACTCTGTCTGCTTCCCAACTGAACTACCCAGCACACCGCTTGGAGTTCCTTGCGCTCAAATGGGCGATTTAGACAAATTTAGCCACTGGCTGAAAGGACGTTGCTTTACTGTATGGACTGACAATAACCCCCTGACTTATATCTTAACAAAGCCAAAGTTAGATGCCTGCGAGCAGAGGTGGGTTTCAAAACTAGCAGCATACAGTTTTGACTTGAAGTATGTTCCTGGCTCGAAAAATGTGGTTGCCGATGCGCTTAGCAGAGAGCCATTTGTCCAGTCCTGCATGAGTCACCGGCTGGTGACTGAGCCATATACCACACTGCTAAAACAAGTTAGTGATGTAGTTGACAGTTCTGTGCAAGATGCATTCAAATGCACAGTTGACTGCCAAGTGGTTGTTGATCAATCAGAGGAGGGGGTTGCAACACCTCCATTATCCCATCACGGTTCCCTGTCTTCAAGTGATGTCCATGCTGTGCTGGACGCATACAACTCTGCCAACACAAATCCAGTGACAGGATTGGCTCCAGCTGTCCCCAAACTGCCTGGCATTGACCCACCTGCCTCTCTGTCAAAAAAGTGAACTCACAACCTTCAAGAAAACGACGGTGTCTTAAACAGAACGCTCTTCTACGTCCAGCGCCACAGGAGACCCTCTAGACGGGAACGTGCAAATGAACCTGGTGGTGTGATCAAATTACTGAGACACTGGCATAAGCTGACAATAAGAGACGGTTTACTGTACAAGACGAAGAAAGACAGACAAATGAATACAACACTGAACCAGTTCATTGTCCCAGACTCCTTAAAAGCTCAAGTTCTTAATGGCCTTCATGACGCAGCTGGTCACCAAGGACAAGCTCGTACACTGTCTCTTGCGAGACAAAGGTTCTTTTGGATTGGTATGGAGCGTGATGTCATCAACCATGTAAAGAACTGCTTTCGATGTGTAGTTGGGAAGACTCCTGAGCCAAAAGACCGTGCTCGCCGAAAGTATTTGCACCACTGAACCAATGGAACTGGTCTGTATAGACTTTTGGACAGCAGAACACACTGACAAAAGAAGTGTGGATGTTTTGGTTGTCACAGACCACTTCTCCAAATTAGCACATGCGCTTTCCATGTAAAAAATCAGTCTGCAAGCAAGACAAGTTGCCCGCCGTCTCTGGAATGACTTCTTCTGCATTTATGGATTCCCCAAACGATTCATTCTGATCAGGGTGCCAACTTCGAAAGTCAACTCTTCAAGGAACTCCTGGATATGGCTGGCATTCAGAAATCGCATACCACTCCATACCATCCCATGGGGAACGGTGTTGCAGAAAGATACAACAGAACCCTGGGGAACATGATAAGAGCTCTTCCACCTCATTCCAAAGCACGGTGGCCACAGGTGCTCCAGATGTTGACATTCTCCTACAACTGCACTGAACATGAAACAACAGGCTTTGCTCTTTTGTTATGTTCGGTCAAGATCCCACGGTTACCTGTGGATGTAATGTTCCAGCACGCCCTCAGTAACAACGCTGTTGTCGACCATCAGGAGTTTGTCTCTCGTTTGAGACGTGACTTATCAGAAGCCTCTCGCATTGCTCGTCAGAATAGTCTGGCAGAACAAGCTCGCCAGGCGAAAAACTACAACCGAAAAGTCAGAGGGTCCCACCTCACTGTTGGTGACAGAGTCCTGCTTGCAAACCGTGGTGAAAGGAAAAAGGAAAGTTGCTGACAAGTGGGAGTCTACTGTCTATGAAGTGGTGTCTGTGAAACCTGAAATCAATGTGTACTGTATCAAAGACCCTGTGACATTGAGAGAAAAAGTTGTCCACAGAAACCTTTTACTCCCTGTGAGTTTTCTTCCTGCAGAAGGTAATGTCAGTTTGGAGTCCGAATGCCCTTCAGGTGGTGGCAACGAACAAAGTGATCCACGGGCCCCTGATGATATACAGGACAGTGAGACAAGAACACTGAACTGGCTCCTGAATTTGGACAACACAAGTACTGTGAGCTCGGAGGAAACACCAGATTGTGGTTCAGATGTGGCGGTGTGCAGTCCCTCCATTGAAGCTGATGTTCCAGCTGTCCAGCTGTCTGAGCCTGGGGTCGTGGATGCTCCAGATTCCCCCGTCCAAAGCCCAGAGTTGCCTCCAATTTCCCCCAGTGAACCACCACCCAGTTGTCACTTATCTCGGGATACCTTTCCCATGGCTGAAGTCCCTCCCCAAGCCCCTCCCCCAGTCCATGCTACTGACACACAGTTAGGTACACTTACTCATGACTATGCCATCAGCACGCAGCCGCTTCCACTTAGCTCTAGGTCGGGTAGACCAATCAGACCACCAGCCCGTCTTATATGTGAGATGAATGAACAGATAGTAGATGACTCAGTGTCTACAAGTTCCAAAGTTGACTCGTTGTTCTCTTTTGTGCGTACCATGTTCTTTGAGTAATCAGATGGTTTGCTAATGTGTAAATGCATTTTGTATTCTCTCAGATAAAGTTGGGACATTGTTGTCTTACATGAGGTGTAAACGGCACCTTTTTGAATATCTCTGTTAGTTTGGGGATTGGCCACCTCCTTCCTAACTTGATTCCTCTGGAATGGTTACTAACTGATTTCGACTTTGTTCCCTTGTAACGATACTGGTTGTGCATTGTGTTTCCCTACTTGTTGCACCCCATTTAGCAGGATTTAAGGGGGGTGTATGTAACATAGTTAAACAGGCTCATTGTTAAATCCATGCTAAATGGTTCAGTGGCGACACCTGGTGTTCTAGATATGTGGGTACAGCTCAGCCTCAGGGTGAATATGGTGATGCATCCTGGGTAATTCCTCACTGCTATGGAGGAATTGCTGCAGACTGACACGCATTAAAAGACATCGTGGCTTTCAAAAATGGCTCCGGCGAATGATTTCCAGAGGGGACGGCCTGCAATATCACACAGGGTCACACAAACACAGCTTTTTGGTTGTAAAACAGAGAGAAAAACATGCTAGTGTATGTGATTTGGTCATATTTGGCTCAAAAATGGACTTTAAAGCCTTTTCTCTTAGGTCAGGCTTTGAAAAAAACGACACGCTAACTTATGACTTTTTTTCCACTTATGACTCCATAAAATAGTGTGCTCAAACATGATTTTTTGGTTGTCAAACAGAGAAAAACATGCTAGTGTAGGTAATTTGGTCCTTTTTGGCCAAAAAATGGACTTTAAAGCCTTTTTTCTCATGCCAGGCTTTGAAAAAAAACGACATGCTAACATATGACTTTTTTTTCCATTTCGGACTCCATAAAAAAGTATGCTCATACATGATTTTTTTGGTTTAAAACACAGAGAAAAACATGCTAGTGTAGGTAATTTGGTCATATTTGGCCGAAAATGCACTTTAAAGCCTTTTTTCTTAGGTTAGGCTTTGAAAAAAACCGACACGCTAACATATGACTTTTTTTCCATTTCGGACTCCAAAAAGAAGTATGCCCATACGTGACTTTTTGGGTATTAAGCACAGAGCAAAACATGCTAGTGTAGGTAATTTGGTCCTTTTTGGCCAAAAAATGGACTTTAAAGCCTTTTTTCTTAGGCCAGGCTTTGAAAAAAAAATGACATGCTAACATATTACTTTTTTTCCATTTTGGACTCCATAAAAAAGTAGGCCCATACATGACTTTTTGGTTGTTAAACACAGAGAAAAACATGCTAGTGTAGGTAATTTGGTCTTATTTGGCTCAAAAATGGACTTTAAAGCCTTTTCTCTTAGGCCAGGCTTTGAAAAAAAAACAACATGCTAACATATGGCGTTTTTTCCATTTCGGACTCCAAAAAAATATGATTAAACATGACTTTTTGGTTGTAAAACAGGGAGAAAAACATGCTAGTGCAGATGATTTGGTCTTATTTGGCCAAAAAAATTGACTTTAAAGCCTTTTCTCTTAGGTCAGGCTTTGAAAAAAAAAACGACATGCTAACATATGACTTTTTTTCCATTTTGGACTCCAAAAAAAGTATGCTCAAACATGACTTTTTGGTTGTTAAACAGAGAGAAAAACATGCTAGTGTAGGTAAATCTGTCTTATTTGGCTCAAAAATGGACTTTAAAGCCTTTTCTCTTAGGTCAGGCTTTGAAAAAAACGACATGCTAACATATGATTTTTTTTCCATTTTGGGCTCTGAAAAATAATGTGCTCAAACATGACTTTTTGGTTGTAAAACAGGGAGAAAAACATGCTAGTGTCGGTAATTGGTCATATTTGGCAAAAAAATGGACTTTAAAGCCTTTTCTCTTAGGTCAGGCTTTGAAAAAAAACGACATGCTAACATATGACTTTTTTTCCATTTTGGACTCCAAAAAAATATGCTTAAACATGACTTTTTGGTTGTAAAACAGGGAGAAAAACATGCTAGTGCAGATGATTTGGTCTTATTTGGCCAAAAAATTGACTTTAAAGCCTTTTCTCTTAGGTCAGGCTTTGAAAAAAAAAACAACATGCTAACATATGACTTTGTTTCCATTTCGGACTCCATAAAAAAGTAGGCCCATACATGACTTTTTGGTTGTTAAACACAGAGAAAAACATGCTAGTGTAGGTAATTTGGTCTTATTTGGCTCAAAAATTGACTTTAAAGCCTTTTCTCTTAGGCCAGGCTTTGAAAAAAAAACAACATGCTAACATATGACGTTTTTTTCCATTTCGGACTCCAAAAAAATATGCTTAAACATGACTTTTTGGTTGTAAAACAGGGAGAAAAACATGCTAATGCAGATGATTTGGTCATATTTGGCTCAGAAATGGACTTTAAAGCCTTTTCTCTTAGGTCAGGCTTTGAAAAAAAAACAACATGCTAACATATGACTTTTTTTCCATTTTGGACTCAAAAAAAAGTATGCCCATACATGACTTTTTGGTTGTTAAACACAGAGAAAAACATGCTAGTGTAGGTAATTTGGTCTTATTTGGCAAAAAAATGGACTTTAAAGCCTTTTCTCTTAGGTCAGGCTTTGTAAAAAGAACGACATGCTAACATATGATTTTTTTCCATTTCGTACTCCAAAAAAAGTATGCTTAAAAATGACTTTTTGGTTGTTAAACAAAGAGAAAAACATGTTAGTGTAGGTAATTTGGTCCAATTTGGCCAAAAAATTGACTTTAAAGCCTTTTCTCTTAGGTCAGGCTTTGAAAAAAAAACAACATGCTAACATATGACTTTTTTTCCATTTTGGACTCCAAAAAAAGTATGCTCAAACATGACTTTTTGGTTGTTAAACAGAGAGAAAAACATGCTAGTGTAGGTAAATCTGTCTTATTTGGCTCAAAAATGGACTTTAAAGCCTTTTCTCTTAGGTCAGGCTTTGAAAAAAACGACATGCTAACATATGATTTTTTTTTCCATTTTGGGCTCTGAAAAATAATGTGCTCAAACATGACTTTTTGGTTGTAAAACAGGGAGAAAAACATGCTAGTGTCGGTAATTGGTCATATTTGGCAAAAAAATGGACTTTAAAGCCTTTTCTCTTAGGTCAGGCTTTGAAAAAAAACGACATGCTAACATATGACTTTTTTTCCATTTTGGACTCCATAAAAAAGTAGGCCCATACATGACTTTTTGGTATTTAAACACAGAGAAAAACATGCTAGTGTAGGTAATTTGGTCCTATTTGGCAAAAAAATGGACTTTAAAGCCTTTTCTCTTAGGCCAGGCTTTGAAAAAAAAACAACATGCTAACATATGACGTTTTTTCCATTTCGGACTCCAAAAAAATATGCTTAAACATGACTTTTTGGTTGTTAAACAGGGAGAAAAACATGCTAGTGCAGATGATTTGGTCTTATTTGGCCAAAAAATTGACTTTAAAGCCTTTTCTCTTAGGTCAGGCTTTGAAAAAAAAACAACATGCTAACATATGACTTTTTTTCCATTTTGGACTCCATAAAAAAGTAGGCCCATACATGACTTTTTGGTTGTTAAACACAGAGAAAAACATGCTAGTGTAGGTAATTTGGTCTTATTTGGCTCAAAAATTGACTTTAAAGCCTTTTCTCTTAGGCCAGGCTTTGAAAAAAAAACAACATGCTAACATATGACGTTTTTTTCCATTTCGGACTCCAAAAAAATATGCTTAAACATGACTTTTTGGTTGTAAAACAGGGAGAAAAACATGCTAATGCAGATGATTTGGTCATATTTGGCTCAGAAATGGACTTTAAAGCCTTTTCTCTTAGGTCAGGCTTTGAAAAAAACCGACATGCTAACATATGACTTTTTTCCATTTTGGACTCCATAAAAAAGTATGCCCATACATGACTTTTTGGTTGTTAAACACAGAGAAAAACATGCTAGTGTAGGTAATTTGGTCTTATTTGGCTCAAAAATGGACTTTAAAGCCTTTTCTCTTAGGTCAGGCTTTGTAAAGGAACGACATGCTAACATATGATTTTTTTACCATTTCGTACTCCAAAAAAAGTATGCTTAAAAATGACTTTTTGGTTGTTAAACAAAGAGAAAAACATGTTAGTGTAGGTAATTTGGTCCAATTTGGCCAAAAAATTGACTTTAAAGCCTTTTCTCTTAGGTCAGGCTTTGAAAAAAAAACAACATGCTAACATATGACTTTTTTTCCATTTTGGACTCCAAAAAAAGTATGCTCAAACATGACTTTTTGGTTGTTAAACAGAGAGAAAAACATGCTAGTGTAGGTAAATCTGTCTTATTTGGCTCAAAAATGGACTTTAAAGCCTTTTCTCTTAGGTCAGGCTTTGAAAAAAACGACATGCTAACATATGATTTTTTTTCCATTTTGGGCTCTGAAAAATAATGTGCTCAAACATGATTTTTTGGTTGTAAAACAGGGAGAAAAACATGCTAGTGTCGGTAATTGGTCATATTTGGCAAAAAAATGGACTTTAAAGCCTTTTCTCTTAGGTCAGGCTTTGAAAAAAAATGACATGCTAACATATGACTTTTTTTCCATTTTGGACTCCATAAAAAAGTAGGCCCATACATGACTTTTTGGTATTTAAACACAGAGAAAAACATGCTAGTGTAGGTAATTTGGTCCTATTTGGCAAAAAAATGGACTTTAAAGCCTTTTCTCTTAGGCCAGGCTTTGAAAAAAAAACAACATGCTAACATATGACGTTTTTTCCATTTCGGACTCCAAAAAAATATGCTTAAACATGACTTTTTGGTTGTTAAACAGGGAGAAAAACATGCTAGTGTAGGTAATTTGGTCCAATTTGGCCAAAAAATTGACTTTAAAGCCTTTTCTCTTAGGTCAGGCTTTGAAAAAAAAACAACATGCTAACATATGACTTTTTTTCCATTTTGGACTCCATAAAAAAGTAGGCCCATACATGACTTTTTGGTTGTTAAACACAGAGAAAAACATGCTAGTGTAGGTAATTTGGTCTTATTTGGCTCAAAAATTGACTTTAAAGCCTTTTCTCTTAGGCCAGGCTTTGAAAAAAAAACAACATGCTAACATATGACGTTTTTTTCCATTTTGGACTCCAAAAAAATATGCTTAAACATGACTTTTTGGTTGTAAAACAGGGAGAAAAACATGCTAGTGCAGATGATTTGGTGATATTTGGCCAAAAAATGGACTTTAAAGCCTTTTCTCTTAGGTCAGGCTTTGAAAAAAAATGACATGCTAACATATGACTTTTTTTCCATTTTGGACTCCCAAAAAAGTATGCTTAAACATGACTTTTTGGTTGTAAAACAGGGAGAAAAACATGCTAATGCAGATGATTTGGTCATATTTGGCTCAGAAATGGACTTTAAAGCCTTTTCTCTTAGGTCAGGCTTTGAAAAAAAAACAACATGCTAACATATGACTTTTTTCCATTTCGGACTCCAAAAAAAAGTATGCTCAAACATGACTTTTTGGTTGTTAAACACAGAGAAAAACATGCTAGTGTAGGTAATTTGGTCATATTTGGCCAAAAAATTGACTTTAAAGCCTTTTCTCTTAGGTGAGGCTTTGAAAAAAAACGACATGCTAACATATGACTTTTCTTCCATTTCGGACTCCAAAAAAAAGTATGCCCATACATGACTTTTTGGTTGTTAAACACAGAGAAAAACATGCTAGTGTAGGTAATTTGGTCCTATTTGGCCGAAAATGGACTTTAAAGCTTTGTCTCTTAGGTGAGGCTTTGAAAAAAACCGACATGCTAACATATGACTTTTTTTTCCATTTCGAACTACAAACAAAGCATGCTCATACATAACCTTTTGTGTTTAAAACACAGAGAAAAACATGCTAGTGTAGGTAATTTGGTCATATTTGGCCGAAAATGGACTTTAAAGAATTTTTTCTTAGGTGAGGCTTTGTAAAAAGAACGAGATGCTAACATCTGATTTTTTTTCCATTTCGACTCCAAAAAAAAGTATGCCCATACATGACTTTTTGGGTTTAAAACACAGAGAAAAACATGCTAGTGTAGGTAATTTGGTCATATTCGGCCGAAAATGCACTTTAAAGCCTTTTTTCTTAGGTTAGGCTTTGAAAAAAACCGACATGCTAACATATGACTTTTTTTCCATTTTGGACTCCAAAAAAAGTATGCTTAAAAATGACTTTTTGGTTGTAAAACAGAGAGAAAAACATGCTAGTACAGATGATTTGGTCATATTTGGCCAAAAATGGACTTTAAAGCCTTTTCTCTTAGGTCAGGCTTTGAAAAAAAACGACATGCTGACATATGACTTTGTTTCCATTTCGGACTCCAAAAAAAATATGCTCAATCATGACTTTTTGGTTGTTAAACAAAGAGAAAAACATGCTAGTACAGATGATTTGGTCATATTTGGCCAAAAAATTGACTTTAAAGCCTTTTCTCTTAGGTCAGGCTTTGAAAAAAAACGACATGCTGACATATGACTTTGTTTCCATTTCGGACTCCAAAAAAAGTATGCTCAATCATGACTTTTTGGTTGTTAAACAAAGAGAAAAACATGCTAGTGTAGGTAATTTGGTCCTTTTTGGCCAAAAAATGGACTTTAAAGCCTTTTTTCTCATGCCAGGCTTTGAAAAAAAATGACATGCTAACATATGACTTTTTTTTCCATTTCGGACTCCAAAAAAAAGTATGCTCATACATGACTTTTTGGGTTTAAAACACAGAGAAAAACATGCTAGTGTAGGTAATTTGGTCATATTTGGCCGAAAATGCACTTTAAAGCCTTTTTTCTTAGGTTAGGCTTTGAAAAAAACCGACACGCTAACATATGACTTTTTTTCCATTTCGGACTCCAAAAAGAAGTATGCCCATACGTGACTTTTTGGGTATTAAGCACAGAGCAAAACATGCTAGTGTAGGTGATTTGGTCATATTTGGCTCAGAAATGGACTTTAAAGCCTTTTTTCTGAGGCCAGGCTTTGAAAAAAAAACGACATGCTAACATATGACTTTTTTTCCATTTTGGACTCCATAAAAAAGTAGGCCCATACATGACTTTTTGGTTGTTAAACACAGAGAAAAACATGCTAGTGTAGGTAATTTGGTCTTATTTGGCTCAAAAATGGACTTTAAAGCCTTTTCTCTTAGGCCAGGCTTTGAAAAAAAAACAACATGCTAACATATGACGTTTTTTCCATTTCGGACTCCAAAAAAATATGCTTAAACATGACTTTTTGGCTGTAAAACAGGGAGAAAAACATGCTAGTGCAGATGATTTGATCTTATTTGGCCAAAAAATTGACTTTAAAGCCTTTTCTCTTAGGTCAGGCTTTGAAAAAACACGACATGCTAACATATGACTTTTTTTCCATTTTGGACTCCCAAAAAAGTATGCTTAAACATGACTTTTTGGTTGTAAAACAGGGAGAAAAACATGCTAATGCAGATGATTTGGTCATATTTGGCTCAGAAATGGACTTTAAAGCCTTTTCTCTTAGGACAGGCTTTGAAAAAACAACAACATGCTAACATATGACTTTTTTTCCATTTCGGACTCCAAAAAAAAGTATGCTCAAACATGACTTTTTGGTTGTTAAACACAGAGAAAAACATGCTAGTGTAGGTAATTTGGCCAAAAAATTGACTTTAAAGCCTTTTCTCTTAGGTGAGGCTTTGAAAAAAACGACATGCTAACATATGACTTTTCTTCCATTTCGGACTCCAAAAAAAAGTATGCCCATACATGACTTTTTGGTTGTTAAACACAGAGAAAAACATGCTAGTGTAGGTAATTTGGTCCTATTTGGCCGAAAATGGACTTTAAAGCTTTGTCTCTTAGGTGAGGCTTTGAAAAAAACCGACATGCTAACATATGACTTTTTTTCCATTTTGGACTCCAAAAAAAGTATGCTTAAAAATGACTTTTTGGTTGTAAAACAGAGAGAAAAACATGCTAGTGCAGATGATTTGGTCATATTTGGCCAAAAAATTGACTTTAAAGCCTTTTCTCTTAGGTCAGGCTTTGAAAAAAAACGACATGCTGACATATGACTTTGTTTCCATTTCGGACTCCAAAAAAAGTATGCTCAATCATGACTTTTTGGTTGTTAAACAAAGAGAAAAACATGCTAGTGTAGGTAATTTGGTCCTTTTTGGCCAAAAAATGGACTTTAAAGCCTTTTTTCTCATGCCAGGCTTTGAAAAAAAATGACATGCTAACATATGACTTTTTTTTTTCCATTTCGGACTCCAAAAAAAAGTATGCTCATACATGACTTTTTGGGTTTAAAACACAGAGAAAAACATGCTAGTGTAGGTAATTTGGTCATATTTGGCCGAAAATGCACTTTAAAGCCTTTTTTCTTAGGTTAGGCTTTGAAAAAAACCGACACGCTAACATATGACTTTTTTTCCATTTCGGACTCCAAAAAGAAGTATGCCCATACATGACTTTTTGGGTATTAAGCACAGAGCAAAACATGCTAGTGTAGGTAATTTGGTCCTTTTTGGCCAAAAAATGGACTTTAAAGCCTTTTTTCTTAGGCCAGGCTTTGAAAAAAAAACGACATGCTAACATATGACTTTTTTTCCATTTTGGACTCCATAAAAAAGTAGGCCCATACATGACTTTTTGGTTGTTAAACACAGAGAAAAACATGCTAGTGTAGGTAATTTGGTCTTATTTGGCTCAAAAATGGACTTTAAAGCCTTTTCTCTTAGGCCAGGCTTTGAAAAAAAAAAAAACATATGACTTTTTTCCATTTGACTCCAAAAGTATGCTTAAACATGACTTTTTGGTTGTAAAACAGGGAGAAAAACATGCTAGTGCAGATGATTTGGTCTTATTTGGCCAAAAAATTGACTTTAAAGCCTTTTCTCTTAGGTCAGGCTTTGAAAAAAAACCAACATGCTAACATTTGACGTTTTTTCCATTTTTGGACTCCAAAAAAGTATGCTCAAACATGACTTTTTGGTTGTTAAACACAGGGAGAAAAACATGCTAGTGTAGGTAATTTGGTCATATTTGGCTCAGAAATGGACTTTAAAGCCTTTTCTCTTAGGACAGGCTTTGAAAAAAAAACAACATGCTAACATATGACTTTTTTTCCATTTCGGACTCCAAAAAAAAGTATGCTCAAACATGACTTTTTGGTTGTTAAACACAGAGAAAAACATGCTAGTGTAGGTAATTTGGTCATATTTGGCCAAAAAATTGACTTTAAAGCCTTTTCTCTTAGGTGAGGCTTTGAAAAAAACGACATGCTAACATATGACTTTTCTTCCATTTCGGACTCCAAAAAAAAGTATGCCCATACATGACTTTTTGGTTGTTAAACACAGAGAAAAACATGCTAGTGTAGGTAATTTGGTCCTATTTGGCCGAAAATGGACTTTAAAGCTTTGTCTCTTAGGTGAGGCTTTGAAAAAAACCGACATGCTAACATGACTTTTTTTTCCATTTCGAACTACAAACAAAGCATGCTCATACATAACCTTTTGTGTTTAAAACACAGAGAAAAACATGCTAGTGTAGGTAATTTGGTCATATTTGGCCGAAAATGGACTTTAAAGAATTTTTTCTTAGGTGAGGCTTTGTAAAAAGAACGAGATGCTAACATCTGATTTTTTTTCCATTTCGACTCCAAAAAAAAGTATGCCCATACATGACTTTTTGGGTTTAAAACACAGAGAAAAACATGCTAGTGTAGGTAATTTGGTCATATTTGGCCAAAAAATTGACTTTAAAGCCTTTTCTCTTAGGTCAGGCTTTGAAAAAAAACGACATGCTAACATATGACTTTTTTTCCATTTTGGACTCCAAAAAAAGTATGCTTAAAAATGACTTTTTGGTTGTAAAACAGAGAGAAAAACATGCTAGTGCAGATGATTTGGTCATATTTGGCCAAAAAATTGACTTTAAAGCCTTTTCTCTTAGGTCAGGCTTTGAAAAAAAACGACATGCTGACATATGACTTTGTTTCCATTTCGGACTCCAAAAAAAGTATGCTCAATCATGACTTTTTGGTTGTTAAACAAAGAGAAAAACATGCTAGTGTAGGTAATTTGGTCCTTTTTGGCCAAAAAATGGACTTTAAAGCCTTTTTTCTCATGCCAGGCTTTGAAAAAAAATGACATGCTAACATATGACTTTTTTTTTCCATTTCGGACTCCAAAAAAAAGTATGCTCATACATGACTTTTTGGGTTTAAAACACAGAGAAAAACATGCTAGTGTAGGTAATTTGGTCCTATTTGGCCGAAAATGCACTTTAAAGCCTTTTTTCTTAGGTTAGGCTTTGAAAAAAACCGACACGCTAACATATGACTTTTTTTCCATTTCGGACTCCAAAAAGAAGTATGCCCATACGTGACTTTTTGGGTATTAAGCACAGAGCAAAACATGCTAGTGTAGGTAATTTGGTCCTTTTTGGCCAAAAAATGGACTTTAAAGCCTTTTTTCTTAGGCCAGGCTTTGAAACAAAACCGACATGCTAACATATGACTTTTTTTCCATTTTGGACTCCATAAAAAAGTATGCCCATACATGACTTTTTGGTTGTTAAACACAGAGAAAAACATGCTAGTGTAGGTAATTTGGTCTTATTTGGCTCAAAAATGGACTTTAAAGCCTTTTCTCTTAGGCCAGGCTTTGAAAAAACAACAACATGCTAACATATGACTTTTTTTCCATTTTGGACTCAAAAAAAAGTATGCCCATACATGACTTTTTGGTTGTAAAACAGGGAGAAAAACATGCTAGTGCAGATGATTTGGTCTTATTTGGCCAAAAAATTGACTTTAAAGCCTTTTCTCTTAGGTCAGGCTTTGAAAAAAAACCAACATGCTAACATATGACGTTTTTTCCATTTCGGACTCCAAAAAAAAGTATGCTCAAACATGACTTTTTGGTTGTTAAACACAGAGAAAAACATGCTAGTGTAGGTAATTTGGTCATATTTGGCCGAAAATGGACTTTAAAGCTTTTTCTCTTAGGTGAGGCTTTGAAAAAAACCGACACGCTAACATATGACTTTTTTTCCATTTTGGACTCCAAAAAAAGTATGCCCATACATGACTTTTTGGTTGTTAAACACAGAGAAAAACATGCTAGTGTAGGTAATTTGGTCCTATTTGGCCAAAAAATTGACTTTAAAGCCTTTTCTCTTAGGTCAGGCTTTGAAAAAAACCGACACGCTAACATATGACTTTTTTTTTCCATTTTGGACTCCATAAAAAAGTATGCCCATACATGACTTTTTGGTTGTTAAACACAGAGAAAAACATGCTAGTGTAGGTAATTTGGTCATATTTGGCGAAAATGGACTTTAAAGCTTTTTTCTTAGGTGAGGCTTTGAAAAAAACGACATGCTAACATCTGACTTTTTTTTTCCATTTCGACTCCAAAAAAAGTATGCCCATACATGACTTTTGTGTTTAAAACACAGAGAAAAACATGCTAGTGTAGGTAATTTGGTCATATTTGGCCGAAAATGGACTTTAAAGCCTTTTTTTCTTAGGTGAGGCTTTGTAAAAACCGACATGCTAACATATGACTTTTTTTCCATTTTGGACTCCAAAAAAGTATGCTTACATGACTTTTTGGTTGTAAAACACAGAGAAAAACATGCTAGTGCAGATGATTTGGTCATATTTGGCCAAAAATGCACTTTAAAGCCTTTTCTCTTAGGTCAGGCTTTGAAAAAAAACCGACATGCTAACATATGACTTTTTTTTCCATTTTGGACTCCAAAAAGTATGCTCAATCATGACTTTTTGGTTGTTAAACACAGAGAAAAAACATGCTAGTGTAGGTAATTTGGTCATATTTGGCCAAAATGGACTTTAAAGCCTTTTCTCTTAGGTCAGGCTTTGAAAAAAAAATGACATGCTAACATTTGACGTTTTTTCCATTTCGGACTCCAAAAAAAAGTATGCTCAAACATGACTTTTTGGTTGTTAAACACAGAGAAAAACATGCTAGTGTAGGTAATTTGGTCATATTTGGCCGAAAATGGACTTAAAAGCCTTTTTTCTTAGGTTGCCAGGCTTTGAAAAAAAAAAAAATGACATGCTAACATATGACTTTTTTTTCCATTTCGACTCCAAAAAAAAAAAGTATGCCCATACATGACTTTTTGGATATTAAGCACAGAGCAAAACATGCTAGTGTAGGTAATTTGGTCCTTTTTTGCCAAAAAATGAACTTTAAAGCCTTTTTTCTTAGGTCAGGCTTTGAAAAAAAAACGACATGCTAACATATGACTTTTTTTCCATTTCGGACTCCAAAAAAAAGTATGCCCATACATGACTTTTTGGTTGTTAAACACAGAGAAAAACATGCTAGTGTAGGTAATTTGGTCTTATTTGGCTCAAAAATGGACTTTAAAGCCTTTTCTCTTAGGCCAGGCTTTGAAAAAAAAACAACATGCTAACATATGACTTTTTTTCCATTTCGGACTCCAAAAAGAAGTATGCCCATACATGACTTTTTGGTTATTAAGCACAGAGAAAAACATGCTAGTGTAGGTAATTTGGTCCTTTTTGGCCAAAAAATGGACTTTAAAGCCTTTTTTCTTAGGTCAGGCTTTGAAAAAAAAAAAGACATGCTAACATATGACTTTTTTTCCATTTCGGACTCCAAAAAAAAGTATGCCCATACATGACTTTTTGGTTGTTAAACACAGAGAAAAACATGCTAGTGCAAATGATTTGGTCATATTTGGCTCAGAAACGGACTTTAAAGCCTTTTCTCTTAGGTCAGGCTTTGAAAAAAAAACAACATGCTAACATATGACGTTTTTTCCATTTCGTACTCCAAAAAAATATGCTTAAACATGACTTTTTGGTTGTAAAACACAGAGAAAAAACATGCTAGTGCAGATGATTTGGTCATATTTGGCTCAAAACGGACTTTAAAGCCTTTTCTCTTAGGTCAGGCTTTGAAAAAAAAACAACATGCTAACATATGACGTTTTTTCCATTTCGTACTCCAAAAAAATATGCTTAAACATGACTTTTTGGTTGTAAAACAGGGAGAAAAACATGCTAGTGCAGATGATTTGGTGATATTTGGCCAAAAAATGGACTTTAAAGCCTTTTCTCTTAGGTCAGGCTTTGAAAAAAAATGACATGCTAACATATGACTTTTTTTCCATTTTGGACTCCAAAAAAGTATGCTTAAACATGACTTTTTGGTTGTAAACACAGGGAGAAAAACATGCTAATGCAGATGATTTGGTCATATTTGGCTCAGAAATGGACTTTAAAGCCTTTTCTCTTAGGTCAGGCTTTGAAAAAAAACCAACATGCTAACATATGACTTTTCTTCCATTTTGGACTCCAAAAAAAAGTATGCCCATACATGACTTTTTGGTTGTTAAACACAGAGAAAAACATGCTAGTGTAGGTAATTTGGTCATATTCGGCTGAAAATGGACTTTAAAGAATTTTCTCTTAGGTGAGGCTGTGTAAAAAGAACGACATGCTAACATATGATTTTTTTTCCATTTCGGACTCCAAAAAAAAGTATGCCCATACATGACTTTTTGGGTTTAAAACACAGAGAAAAACATTCTAGTGTAGGTAATTTGGTCATATTCGGCCGAATATGCACTTTAAAGCCTTTTTTCTTAGGTTAGGCTTTGAAAAAAACCGACATGCTAACATATGACTTTTTTTCCATTTCGGACTCCATAAAAAAGTATGCTCAAACATGACTTTTTGGTTTTTAAACAAAGAGAAAAACATGCTAGTGTAGGTAATTTGGTCCTATTTGGCCAAAAAAATGACTTTAAAGCCTTTTCTCTTAGGTCAGGCTTTGAAAAAAAATGACATGCTAAGATATGACTTTTTTTACCATTTCGGACTCCAAAAAAAGTATGCTCAAACATGACTTTTTGGTTGTTAAACAGAGAGAAAAACATGCGAGTGTAGGTAATTTGGTCTTACTTGGCTCAAAAATGGACTTTAAAGCCTTTTCTCTTAGGTCAGGCTTTGAAAAAAAACGACATGCTAACATATGTCTTTTCTTTTCCATTTTGGGCTCTGAAAAATAGTGTGCTCAAACATTGCTTTTTGGTCATGCTAATATTTGATTTTTTTGCTGAAAAGTATTCTCCTCAGACAGTTTTGTCATATTTTGCTATCATTTGACTACTCAAAGCTGCTCTGCAGGGTAGATCACACCTACATGTTCACACTTATCTACTCAATGATGTCATTCATTTACACGACTTGTGGAAAGAGCTACTCCATTATTTAAATTGTTCCTGATTGAAATTGAATATTACTCAAGTCTCTTAAAATAATTACCAATCAGAAATATATGAAAATAGTTGATACTTATACAAAGGTATTCAATAAATTAACTGTCATAAATAAATTGTATTTTGCACAAATATTTAAGTCTGACTTCAAAGAATGTTTTTTTTGTTTTATTTTCTTTATGTATTAATCTATCGCTTTGGTCAATAATGATTTATATATTATCATATAGTTGTAAACCAATGCATTGATTTCACTGTTCATGAACTGGAATGACTGACTCTTCGTGATGTTTCTATTTCGCAAACTTTCAAAAAAAAAAAAAAAAAAAAGGAAAAAGAAAAAAAGTGACTTGCCCAAGGACTCATTTGTCATGTGACAGCTGGAGCTAAGCATGAAACTACAACCTCCAGACCAAGTGCACTACCACACTGAACCACAGGCGCAGCGTCTTTTTGATATCGTTTTTATCTTTTATTTTGGTCCTCATGTTATCCTTTTACATACTCCCGCCACATTATTGTGCTTCTTATTGTTTGTTCCTCAAAATTTAAAGCAGGACAAATCTGTTTGCATCATGAAGTGATTGTTACAAACCAGGCTGCAGAGGAGTGCAGCTGCAGATCCACTCTCCGGTTCCGGTTCTTGGATCTGAGTCGAGTTTACTTGTTCCCAGGCATGAAATCTCTCACCTTTTGGCAAAATTCGGCATTTTTAAACCAAAACAGGATACTGACGTGAATCAAGGACCAATGACGTTTTGTATACATCCTGCTGTTATTTTGTCTTTTCCCTTTCGCTAAAGCTGTACGTAATAAGGAATAAAAGAAAAAAAAATGACTACACATTCCGCGCTGTTTTTGTAAAATACATATAGCATTGTTTATGTAATAAAAAAGTGGCATTAAATAGTTTCAAATGTCAAGATTTCTTTTTATTGAGTATCTCCTAACTTTATTAAAAATTTGGTGAAGAATTCTGCCTGATTTCTTAGAAATTAACTCTCATGAATGTCTCTTAAACACCGTCGCACAAACACATTTCAGACAACATGCTCAAAGCTGTGGACAAAGACGCGTTGAGATCAAAACTTCCAGATCTTTATTGATGTGAGCTGAACAGGAGCAGATCTTACCAGTAAAAACCTTCAGACTGTTAAAGAGAGAACAGCACAAAAAGTCACCGCTGACGGTGTTTAGACAGACAAGCTGATGTGTTTCCCTCTAATCTTCAGTTTCTCCTCTGAGAATGTAGACAGCAGGCTCTGAAGCGAGAGGTAAGTGAAGGCCACTGCTTGTAAACTGCTTGATTTCATTTTCTTTTTCAATTTTAAAAATAGAGAAAATGTTGAAGAGTGTTTGTAATTTAGCTTTCTCTGTATCAATGTCTGTATCACTGTCCTTTAACAAACTTTGCTACCGAACAAACTGGGACATTAGCCAATAAACCTTTGACGCCTGTAAATGTTTGCGATGTAAAAGAAAACTTCTGTTGGACCGAGCCACATGAGCTGGTTATGTCCACATTTCTCCTGTGATGGTTAACTTCCTCTGAAGAGCAACTCTAGTCCTCTGCTTTAGCCTCCATCTCCTCTGCATCGTCGTCTCCATCCACCTCGGCATTCTCCCGCTCTAACCTCTCCAGCTGCCGGGCGAGCTCTGTCTCATCCGTGTCTGTAACCACCTTGGGCTGGAAAACAAGAAGCCCCCAGACATAAGCCAAGAATGCTTTTCCAAAACTGGTCAAGACAATCTGATACTGTTTCTCCATATTTATGAGACTATGAAGAACTGAACACATTTGACCATTATGAACTTCAAGATAAACACTGTACCATAGATGAGGATGAACATAGTGATAATAAATGTAAAAAAGTTTCAAACAGAAGTCCCTTACCTCCATCTGGATGTTGAAGACCCCTCTCTTCTCCTCAATCTTCTCCTTGATAGCAGCCATGGCCTGATTGAGGACAGACAGACCTTCTGTGCGCTCCAGCGTGGTCGTTGTCATCACATAACGAGGGGGAGCGATCAGGTTGATCTGCAGGGAAAAAAAAACATCAGATGTTGCATACAGTCAGTCTAACACATGGACAACTCCTACTCTATTTTTATTATTACAATATTATTATTGGCTTTTTATACTGCAAACACATAACAGAATCAACAAGGCAGTCACAAGATATATTAAAATGTAGCAATAATAATAAACATGCAGGTATAAGACAGAAAATGTATATACAAAATAAACAATAATAATAAAGAATACCAATTCTAACACATGACAGAGATTGTGAGTTGATTGAGTAGTAGTGTCAGTGTCTATAGCCTGGAATTCCAATTAAAGTAGTTCAATAATGGCCGCCAGACATTGTAAAACCTCTGGGTCGATCCCCCGATTGAGTGTTTCAGCTTCTTAAGTTTTGAACGCACAGTCACATCCCCAACCCAACGCCTATGGGCAGGACCTTAACTGACCTTAACCTTAATAAAGCGTCTGGCTACTGGGGATGAAACGGTGATGGCATTCTACTGTGTCTCTTGTATTGTCATCTCAGCCGGGGCCACGCAAAGTAATTTCAGGAGCAGGGCTAATCTCCTTGTTGCAGATATAAGAGAAAGTGTCAAAAACTGAGGAGTAAAACTGTAACAACTTTGGGCATGTTAAGAACATTTGGTAGCGGGAGGCCAGCATCTGGAGCAGGTCAGAGCCACATCTGGATACATGCTGGTAAGTCTACTTTTGAATACATGGTACCCGTGGAGCACTTTAAACTGAAGCAAGCTGATACAGATTACAGTTGACTGTATTCTTTTGGGTCCTGTTTACACGACAACTAAAACAGCTGAAAACTGAGTTTTCATCTTTCATTTGGCGCCTGATTACTTAAATCCACAAACTTTTGAAACCAGCGTCCAGAGTGAAAAGTTTTGAAAACTTTTCTGGAAGATGTAACAGCAGTTTATGAGATACCTTGGGGGAGGTTTGTGAACTTCAAATGCTTTCTAGTCTCGTTATAATTCCAGTGCATTACCTTGATTGGCATGGCCTCCGTGGAGCAGCCTAGCCCCGCCCTCAGAGCCTCCTTCACTGCATCGATGCCCTCATACCCGTAACATGCTACCTCAATGTCTGCAGGAAGGAGAAAAGATCGTTAGTTTGGTTTCGAGGCAGGGAATGTTACAGCGACAGTCAATGATGATTAAATACAACCTCAGCGCACTGATCTCACCTGCTCTGATTTTGACAGCCTGTGGAGTGAGTCGTCTGTTGATGTTATCGATGAGCACATTCCTCTCCTCCTCCGTTAGCTCCAGCCCATCAAGAATGGCAGGATCTCTGGAGAGGGGCATTAAGTACTTTTAAAAATCCATTGTATTTCACACTTTTTGTTGTTAGACGCTCTGTGATGTGCCACAGCGTTTTGAACTACCACCACTTACGACACGGCCTGTTTGAAGACGTCGTAGGCTCCGTATCCAGGCCTCTTGTATTTCTCATCGAAAACCCAGGCGGTGCGCTGGTACAAGCTCTCTAACTGCTCGTCCTTACTGTACTCCAACACTTCAGCCACGTGTCGCAGGATGCTGTACACCTAAAACACAACAACCTGTGTCATCTGATGTAGTTTTTGGGAGAGAAGTAGAGATTCAAAAATAAAAAACAAGACCTGACTCACGGTTTTAGATTTAGTGAATTTGTCTTCACACTTGATGGCCTCCTCTGGTGAAACTCTTCTTTTTGATAAATCGATGTAACCTAGAGCACAGAGTAGACACTCAGTCATTATGCCACGACAGGACAGGAGGAGTATCTCCGTAGTTCAAAAAAGGAGAGGCCATCTGTGTTTTTTTTTCTGTTTCGTATGTGGAATATTCATACAATCTTTTACACGTGGTCTGTGACACTGTCCTGCGTAGCAACATGGACATACCTTTCTCTTTGTCTACTCTGATGACGACCACGCACTCGTTGCGTCCTATGCGGATGAGCTTGTTGATGGAGCGGATACGTCGACGGGACAGCTCGCTCAGCAGGATCATGCCCTCGATGTTGTTGTACTCCAGCAGGCTGACGTAGGCGCCCATCTCAGCGATGGACCTCACGTTCACCATCACCACATCCTCCACCTCTGGGAACCGGTGCTGGTAAAATCGACAGCTGAGCCCCGGCATCGCTGAGAAACAAACAGGTGTTTGAGCTTTGAGACATGCTATCAGGAAGCCCTCTGAAACCTTCAACACTGTGATCAACCCGTACTAAAACTGTCATAACAGGTCCATACGCCAGGGTTTACAGCATTAAGCCTAAATTACACCGACTTCTTGTAGAGCGTTTTGAATTCTGGATATTTTATCAGACAGTGTCATAATATATACTATACCTATAACCCATTTTATGACCTGTGGTTATTTTAACCCCTTTTTTTTAATCAAACAACAATTTCAAAATGTCCTCTTTGATTAAGATGGGAATTTTTTAACAATGATTTAGGGGAATCAGATGGACAAAAAAGCTGCTGAGAAATAACAAAAACACAAAAACATAAAATACAAACCACATATTAAATCTGTTTTAATCTGGCCTTAACTGCAGCTACAGCTCTGGGTCGAAATTCTTTTATTGACAGGAAAAAGACAAAAAGCCATTCAGGCAGAGGTCCACTGTCAACAGGCCCACTGAGGGACAACAATAAAAAGCTTACTGGACACAAAGACAGCTGTCATGAACCTTAAACTGAGGTTATACAGCCCTTTTGTTTAGACTGCTCTGTAAATGTGTTTATTTAAGCTTCAGTGATTTTTGCATCATATCCAACAGGTCAAAAGTGACACTGACATCTACTTATGGCCTTCAAAAGGAAATCAGATGATGAAACAATCGACTAGAATGAAAGACAAGGATTTTAGCTGAACCTTCAAAACAGACTGTCATTTTCTTCCACCTAAAATATTAATTATAAATTACATGTTGGAGATCTGAAATAAAGGACAAGAGAAGCAGAGACATTACTTTTGCTTTGTCAACACTTGACTTGTCAAAACTTTCATTTTTAAATACATTTCAATACCACACATTTCAAAACAACACTGTCTTTGTTCATGACGGAGTACGAGAGCAGCAATGACTTCTAAGGTCTGAGGAGACTCTAAAAATGTTCTAAGAATTAGAACATAAGTTTGGTGTCTAGAACTTCTATTATATGATGCAGGGGTACCCAAACATCATCTGATTTTCCAGCATTACAAGATTTAATACTGATAGTGTGACAGCCTCGCTCTTACGGGAGTTACCAAATAAAACACAGCAACAAACTTCCCTCAGAAGATTTGTTCATTTCAGCAGGTTGACTTTGGGTTGAAAAAACTCTAATTTCTGTGTTAAAAGGATGTAAATTATCCTTACACGATCCCAAATGAATGAGAATGGACTAAGGTTGTCACTCTAAAAATCTAGGAGGTAAAGTATTTTAACCAATATTACCCATTTCACTTCAGCCTAAAAGAGACAAGTCTCTTCTGTACTAAACTGATCTGCTGCTCTCACTGGCAGACGATTTATGTTGAAAACAAAGTTTAAGAAAAAAGCAAAGTGAACGTTCAGCGGTAATGATGGTGAGCTAAAGGCTTCTTGAGACGGTCACTAAAAATACCCAAAAATCCCCATTATGCCTTTTCTTGGGACAGTGCTTGCCTCTATTTTAGCCCACTGAAATAAGATACTTAAACAATTCATCAGGCTTAGAACACTGGTTTGTCTGTACTCATGTCCATCAGTGTTGTTTTCAAACTGTTGCAGATTTAACCAATAAAAACATCACTTTTTTTCTCAGTGGCTTCCTCAGCGTTGTTCTCTTGTTAAACTTGGATTTTCTGAAGGTGACATGGTGTGTCCTGTTCATCTCAGAACTCTGAGAAAGGGAGGTGGGAATTCAGTGACATCCCAGTTAGACTCCAGTAAAGTCGGGTAGCTGCACTTGTTGCTTAACATGATTTTAACAGTTTAGTCTTGAATTCAAGATGGAATTTCCTCAGTCGTGTGTGTGGCTGTTGGAAGAGTCCTCACTCAGTGTCCTCGCGTGCATGTGTGTGTTAATGTTGTTGTGCTTTTTAATTTTAATTTGTATCTTGTGACAGTTATCTGCTTGTGTTTTTGGAAGTGCAGCACTTTGTGCTACTTTGATTTTTACAACTTAAGTCTGACTATCAAACGTTTAAAGGGTGGAGACATCAGCAAGTTGCAAAGCCATTAATCTATACAGCAAAAGACCATTCCCTACAGATTTGTCCAAATTTACAATAAACTTTGTTGACCCTTCTCACGTTTCAACTATTAGACTCCTGGGAGTTTTCACTGATGAGAATTTGAGTTGGAGAAATCAAACTGACTGGGTTATAAGAACAAACACGAACAATGTCTTGGTGGTTGCCTCCTCACTCTTTACTATGGTCTGATTTACTTGAACCTGTTGTATAATTGTGGTTTGGACGAGTACTTTTCCTACAACTCTTGATTATATTCAGCTTCATCAGAAACATTTTGTTCACACTAGGGGTGTAACGGTTACCGGTAAAATGGTATACCGCGATAAAATTTCCCACGATAATCGTTACCGTGTCCAATTAAAATTACCGTTATATCGTGCTTGATCACCACACTGCCTCAGCAACGCACGGTGATGCTGCTCTTTGCCTGGAAAAGCCGGAACTATGTATCTGCCCTCGATTAAGGAGCCTCACGCGAGGTGCACATGCGCAGTTTGCATTGTTTGGCCTCTGAGTCTGACACATTTATTGACAAAAAAGACAAAAGAACTGTTATGAATATAACAATAAAGGGGTTAAATGATTTCAATTCTGTGTAAAAGTACTTTTAGAACATTTTGAGCACACTGCAACAATACCGCGATAATAATGATAACCGTGATAATTTTGGTGACAATAACCGTGATACAAAATTTCCATATCGTTACATCCCTAGTTCACACACGTTTTCTGCTCCTCTGTTTCAGGAACTCCAGGGTCCTAACATTTATGGTGGCAATATTTCCCAAACACATGTTTTTATTTACAGGCACTAAGAGGAGAACACTATGGAGCACTTAAAAACTTATTTTAAGCAAATTTAGAGTCTAACTTAAAACCTCAAGCTTCAGATCTTCATTCTGTTAAATGATTGACAGCAGAGGTAATTTTTCAGTCCGATACAAGGCATCAAATTGGGGAATAGTTATGTCCAACAAACCATAAAAAACATTTTTCTGTAAAATATTACAAAAGATGCTTGAATAAATATTTAACTGTTAGTCACTGACTCATGTTATCGTGTTAGTACTGTCATTAGTTTTTAGTCCATAAAACTGCCTTATATGTTTTTTATATTCCAGAGTAATTATATTCCTGTGATGGACACACACATACTCACATGCAGTAATTCATAGACACATTTTTAATGGTCTGACTGTCTCTGTATTTATTATGTTCATAACGATGACTAATCTGTTAAAATTGAAAGTGTCTCTTTAACTTGGTGATATTTTAACATTAGGTAGAGGCTTCAAATAAGCTTTCTGAGCTAATTTGCCTCTCTCTGTACTCTCTGTTATCTCTTCTTCTCGTTTCTTACTATGAAAAGTAAACTACAAACAGTTTTTAATATCATGTCAAGTGTTTGCCACTGATAAACTACACAAGCTGAATTTTGGTCACACAGAAAATCCACAGGAATAGATAAGGACATCATTTAAGAATAGGACCAACTATGCAATATGTATCCATAAAATTGTATCAGCTCTCATCCCTAAATGCAGCAAAGTATCCCGCAGAGAGGACATCTGAATTACACAATCATCACTTGTTTGTATGATGTTAATTCACAAAATTGACTGAATGACGAACATTTTTAATTCGATCCAACTGGCTAAACAGTGCAAACCGTTTAATACATTAAAAAACGTATTAAGTTTACACATGTTACATTATAAAAGAGTTGTATTTTCAATAAAAATCGGTGATCAGTGGCTGAAGCATCAGGGTGTTTGATTCATTTGTAAAAACCTGACACAGCTGGATCCTTTTCTTATTGTTTTTGTTCAGATATGCAGGTCATCTGTCTGAGTTTAGTCTGAAAGTGTTGCTTTACTGACAGCACCAGGATCCAGGCAGTGTCGGGGCTGTGAGCAGCAGCTTTATTCCACATTTCTGGATTTGAATGGGATGATGCAACTCAACCTACAAGCTCCAATTACGAGCAGAAACCCACATTAATACCACTGAACCTTCTCCTCACTGATCCATCCACCTGTGGACAAAAGGACTAAAGTGTGAAGTCTTAAAATAAAAGACGAGTGTGGTGATGAAGGAGACATAGCAGTGAATTAAATCCCCGTTAGCTCTCAGCTAATAACCCGGTCTGTGACTCACATGCGGCACATGCACCACTCAACACAGTTAGCATTTAGCTTCACAGCTAGCAGCCCCACTCCCCGCCAAACATCTCTTCAACCACTCAGAACTCACCTGTATCATATGGTTACAGGACGATATACTTTTATTTTCCGTACTGAGGCTGTTAAAGTCTCCAGTTGTTGCTTCTTTTACAATATTTTCAAAGAAGACTTCGGGCCCGCTAGCTCACTTTCATGGGTGTGCTAATATCTCGACCCGGAAAAGATCGTCAGAGCACGACCGTCCTGCGCATGTGCACAACGCGCTCCGTCTTAGTCACATGACCCGAGGCCAGCTGATCACCACCGGACGAGGAGTAGGACAAGATCACGACTACCAGAGCGATCCAGGCGAATAATCCTGCAAGAAAACCGACAGTTTGAAGCGGTGCAGGATTAGTTTGATACAGCAGAGTCGCTGCTAACGGGTCAGAGTAGATTTTTTGGAAATAGAGGCAAACAGAGGATCAAAATCATCGACCAAAAGACGAGAAGATGTCTGGAAAAGACAGGATCGACATATTCCCGTCCAGAATGTAAGCAGATTGTTTGCTAGCTTCATGTTAGCTCACTTTTAGCTTCTCATCCAGCTTTATTCTTGTGATCATTTGTTGACCTATTGCATTATATTCACTTAAATAACGACTTGCATCTCTCATCCTCTGTTAAATCTGTTTATACCACATGGGGGATACAGTCTTTACAGTGATCTGAGTGTGACTTAGGCACAGTACCAGTGTTGTGGAAAGAGGAAGACTCCTCCGTCTGTCATGTGATGTTTCCACTGTGATCCCTGTGAGCTGTCAGGCTGGGGTGGTGTTTTAGACACAATGACCTTTGGGAAGGCAGAGGAGGTTTTTTAATGAGCAAACATCGGAGAGTATACGGTCGAGAAAGACTAAATAAATATATTTATGAGCTGGGAAGTGATGTTTGACAAAAAAGATCTCACTTCACCTGCTCGGATTGTTGTGGTCTGGCCTGCTGCTGTGGACCTGCATGGCTTTAACCACTCAGACTGTAGATATTTGGCCCTGTTTCACTACACCAACAGTTTTAATACCAACCTCAGACTGATCAATCAATTTTGGTACACAGTAACTTCTGTGGATATCCCACTCAAATGACTGTAGCTATGACTGTCAGTGTGGACCATCTGCTGCTGTGGACTCACCCTAACCCAAATGTTTTATCCTCCATCAGCAACTTTGGTCACCAACAGAGGTGCATTATATTTATGCTCATTTTCAGAGGTCCAAACCTACATGAACAAACACCTAAAAGGAGTTTCACAGAAATAATCACAGTCAGTTATGGTTTTTATTGGAAATTTTGTTATTTAATATTGTTACGGCAGATGTTGTGATTTCTCCATGGACTTTATTTTTTAATATTTTGAATATTTGCATTGAGATGATAAGAGGGCCACCCTTAGGCCCCCAGCTGCCCGCCCCTGTCCTTCATGAACCATCAACAGAAATGAAATAATTTAACAGAAGTTCTCTTTTTTAAATAAATCAAACCCAATAGTCCTCTCTACTTCACATCATTTTATCTTTTTCTTTGTATTTATTGGGCATTTTGTGCCTTTATTGATAGGAGAGAGACAGTGGATAGGCTTGTGAAAGGGGGAGAGAGAGTAGGGGAAGACACTCTGCAAGCTGGTCACAGGCTGGATGCGAACCCAGACTGGCAGAAGCATGTAAATGGGGTGCCTGGTTGCTAACCACTCTGCCAAACCAGCACCCCGATCATTTTATCTTTTAACGATAATATTAGATAAAGCTCTCCAACCAGGTTGTTATTGATTTATCCACCATGATAATCACTTTTAAAACCACAGAGAGAGGAGGACCCTCTGGAAACAAGATGCCACATCTCAATACAAACATGACTATGACAAATGTATTGTCCTGGCATCCATAAACTTCTCACTGTCATCAATTCTCATTTTAGTCTCTTTATCTCTGCCCAGCTCTGTACCTCGACAGCCGAGTCGACTTCCTGCTGCTTAACAGACGTTTAGTCTTGTCACTGCTGGTGACTGTGGCTAAGTGTTGTACTTTGGTTTGTAATAAAGTAGAAATAAATGAAGTAAACACAATAATAGAAAGTGACTTGAGACAACATTTGCTATGATTCGGCGCTACACAAATGAAGATTGATTTGATTAATGGTCTGCTGATGATACAGGTTGAGCATTATGTGGGTCTATTATGATACTTAAGTGCTTTGGTGCTGCTTTGAGAACAATGTCAGTGCCTTTAAGAGCTTATGTGATGCATGCTTGAGTTCGGTATCCCCTTAAGCTTGTTTCACATGTTCTATGAACAAGACAAAAGCTTTATGGCACCTGCACTTCTCCTTCTCCCTCTTTTCATGGCACCAGTAGCTGCTTGAGACTGTTTGTTCCCCCGAATAGACCTACAGATGTGACATCCTTCTCTTGTTTCATCTCCAGTTTAAGTCAAGATAATATTGACAGGAAGATGGTGAAGAAACTGTTAAACACCAGAATACAAAACTCTGTTCCTAACAAGACGAGCTGCACCTCGGTCTGTGTGTGTAAGGGGGGAAAGCAGCAGTAGATGTCTTTTCTGTGCATGATGATTTTGGCAAATTTGCTTAGGCAGCTGTGAATATATATGGGAGTGGGTTTCTGCTTTGTGCACCTTAGTGCCAAATCCACAAACACCTTGACATCAGCAAATGTAAATGGTTATAAAATGCCCTCTTCTCAAGGTCAGAGGTAACCATTGAGCTTTTAAGTCTAATCATTTTTTTCATATTGATCCAGTCGTGCACATAGTGTATATCAATAAAGTGTGTAGATAAACTGCTCACTGGCTTGTCGTTGATTTCAAATATCAATGAGTTGGGAAGTTAAGACATGTTAACACACGACACGTGATTCACAATCAATAAAGCCGGACTGATCTTGTGCAGAGTTACAGGGGTAAAATTAATCCAGTCAAAACTAAAAGGTGTAATTCATTCAAAAATAATTCAAGGTACACTGCAGGACTAAAATTTAAATGTGTCATCATGGCTTCTTGAGGACCAGTATTTATCATTTCAACTCTTATTTTAGGGTTAAATTAAATCAACAGTAAATGTGATCTTAATATGAATGAATCCACATTACAGTTAAGCATTTCTAACCTGAGGCTCTGATCTAAAATACGATTTAAAACACCTGAAGAATGTAACATCGGCTCACTCTTGATAACAGAAGACACACCACCTGCAAAAATGTTTCATTTACCTGATTTAATCTGTTTAGGCTGACAAAGTTGTACGTTAAAAAAAACTTTGGATGCAGGAAAGATTCTTTGGACATAACTGAGGTTTGATGCAGAGCAACAGTCTCAGTTTTGAGAGCTGAGGAATGAACATAACCTTCATTAATCCTGTCTGTGTCTTCTCCTCCTTCAGGGCTCAGACCATCATGAAGGCTCGGCTAAAAGGTGCACAGACCGGCCGTAACCTGCTGAAGAAGAAGTCTGACGCCCTCTCCATGCGCTTCCGTCAGATCCTGCGCAAAATCATTGAAGTCAGTTGAAAATGCTGTTTTATTAAATGTACTCAACAAATGTTTGGGAAACATTATTTCAGTTGATTATTTCATCCCTTTATGAAACCAATTTTTGTTGTATTCTGTATCAAGTGAAAGCCTGATTACTCACCTTTACATGGAGACACTAACTGTAATGATCATTAATTTTTAGAAGGTACCAAATTCCTCTCTGCCCCTGAAAGAAAGCCGACGGTTCCTGTCTGAAGCAGGGTTTACTCAAGGTGTTGTTTTCTGTGACGCCTACCTCACAGTCTGTCTGTTGGGTCTGTTATCAGGGCTGACACCAAATAATTCTGCCACTCTGGGAACACAAACTTCCAGTTACAGGGGATTGTGGCACGTTTTTTTTGGGCACTACCTGCACGTTTAGCTGTTCAAATGAACAATCCACACAAGCTGTAACTTGTTGTAAAAGTGACTAATCAGGCTTTTCAACAATATTAAACACAATACCAGTTGACACTGTTAAAGAGCAGAAATAATTGAATAAATAACATTTCACAACTGTCTTATGTATGAGTCGTATGATTAATATTATTTCCTGCTGTTTCTTTAATTTCTGTTTTGTTTTCATAGACTAAGACTAAGATGGGAGAGGTGATGAGAGAGGCGGCTTTCTCTTTGGCTGAGGCCAAATTTGCTGCTGGAGACTTCAGGTAAGAGCCAAAGAAAAGCACGTTTTAAGTTGTTTAAGCTCCCTTAAGAAAGATAGAACAGAGTCATTAACATTTTCATATCAACATGTTTCCTAACAAACAGAACACAAGAAAGGGAACATGCTGAGGGCGGGGTTGTTTTGGTGCTTAAAGTGACAAATTTAGTTGAATATGGAAAAATTCAAAGGCAAGCAGAGATAACAAGGTCGTACATGGTTTATGGATAAAAAGAGGGAGTGACAAAAAGCTGTATGAAGCATTTCAGTGGACTAACAGATACGACAAAGACCCTCAAATCTAGATAAGGCCATTTAATGTTTCCAAGGCACAACAAACAATACATGAAATATTGAGTAGCTACATAATGTCTGCTCCAAATACTGTACAAAGTGGCATTTTCTAATTTTTAAACTTTCACAATGAAATAAAACATCAAAAAGAGGAGAATTAACAATTCCACAGAGGTAGACTAGCATTTGAAAATGGGGTGTCTCTTATTCGATAAAACAAAAATACTTATTTTCAAGTATAAAAGAATTTGAACAAAAAAGGGGCATTTAGAGAGGATGTAGATTTTCCATTTTTCCCACAATTTATGATTTTTTCTATTTTGAAGCCTCAATGAAAAGGTCATTAGTTTCATTGTATATATTTCATAAATAATATTGTACCAGTCATCTAAAGTTAGAGCGTCTGATTTAAGCCATACTGCTCACAAATACTTAGTCTTAAAGTGCCATTTTAAAGGACATACACTGAAGGTACAGTAATGAATATCGAGAAGCTTGAGGATAAAAACTCTAAGAACTAATTTTCCTTCACTTCACCCCTCCTCTGTGTTTCTGTCCACAGCACAACTGTGATCCAGAACGTGAACAGAGCTCAGGTGAAGGTCCGAGCCAAGAAGGACAACGTGGCAGGTCAGCTGACAAAAATGAGAACATTTTACACAAACTGAGGGAGAGAAATTAAGCTCATATGATTTGTTTTTTTTCCTTCAGGTGTGACTCTTCCTGTTTTTGAGCACTACCAGGAGGGCGGAGACAGTAAGTGGGTTCAGACGTAGTTTCTGCTCTGAGTGGATGACGTGAAGCTCACGTACGGTGTGTTTGTGTCTCAGGCTATGAGCTGACCGGCCTGGCTCGAGGAGGAGAGCAGCTCTCCAGGTTGAAGAGGAACTACGCCAGAGCTGTGGAGCTGCTGGTGGAGCTGGCCTCCTTACAGGTAGGGGGCGCCATCACAAATGTTCACATGTACAAACAGAACGAGATAGATGGAAGAGTATTTATTGTTAACAAAGCAAAGTGAAGACAGCTCAGCATTCATAGTATTTTTATATTTTGCAGATTTATTGAAGTTAGTATCACAAATTTCATATGTCTACAAAATATAATCTAGAGGGACGAATACTTCATTCTTCATTCGTCAGCTTCAGTAACTTTCACTAATATATCAAGATCTTACATACAGACATACCAGGCTGAACGTAGCACTCAGAAAACTAAACATCACTTTTGCCTCAACCTGCTCTGACAGTTACATATTGCTGACCCTGAAATAAAAAAACCTGAAAAATGTGTGTGTATTTTATGGATGCTACAAGTAAACATAAAGTAAAATTTGTTAGGCCACATCTACTCTAAAATAACAGTACTGGTAATTACAGAAATAACGTTTTTAGGTTTGTGTAAAAAAATAAAACATCAGTATGTAAGAGCTTTTTCACCAAAACCATATTTATAATTCTTAAATATGATTATTATGGTTGTCATTAATTTTCAAATTTACTCTTAAACAAAAACACAGAAATATAGTAAACATTATCGTTATTTATTTCTTGATTAAGATGTCAAAGTATATTTACTTACTTGCATTCATAGACAGATGGTTGACTGAATGCTTGGTGAATATCTGACTTCTCAGATGAACTCAGTGAGCGGCTCATATTTGGGTATAAAAAGGTGAATTCAGTTTAATTCCTCATTCATATTCAAATCTTGATCCAACATTTTAAGTTCTCAGCAAGTTTTTAAAAGATTTCTATAATATCTTTTCTTGTTTCTGACAGGTGCTTTCATACTTTTGTGAAGCACTGCACATCCATACATTTAAGTTACTATTTTATGAAATTCATTTGCTCACTGGGAGTAATGAGAAGTTCTCTGACGATTTCTAAAGAAACTTACTTTGCAGGTTTCTTAACGTAGAGTCGTAAAAGCACAAACAAACAGTGGTTTTAACTGACCTCATTAGTGAGCAGGTCCAGCGTGTGGTGCTGTGGTCTTGTTGTTACAGTCGTCAGCCTGCTGATGTGTTTTCCTGATCCCCGGGAGATGATCCTCATGTCATAATTAACTAACAGAGGAATGAGCGAAGATCACAGGAACACTTTAGTCAACTCATCATCAGTGTTGTTTAGGAATAAATTATGAAAAAATAAAAGAAATGTAGCTTACTCAAGGCTTACCTATGTGCTGCATGCCCATACTGGACATTAGATTCATAATTTATTTATTAATTTATTTTTCTCTATTTCTTTTGCAGACATCGTTTGTCACTCTGGATGAAGCCATAAAGATTACCAACCGGCGTGTGAATGCTATTGAACATGGTAAGAAACACCTCCCCACGGAGCTCATGTTTTTACCAGTTTGTTAGCAAAGTAACTCAAACAGTCAGGAACAGATTTGGTTGAAATTTTGGTCATGGTACAAGAAAGAAATGATAAGATTTAGATTGTTGTTGATGTTTTGAAGGATTTGTTAACTGTGTGAGATATGGCAGTTTTCCACATTTTTTACACTAACTTGCTCTGGGAGCGATTCTAGTTTACATTTTCCTTAAAGTCAGTTTCTGTTTCTCTAATTCTGCCTCTCTCTCTGTATAGTGATTATTCCTCGGATTGATCGCACACTCACCTACATCATCACAGAGCTGGATGAGAGAGAACGAGAGGAATTTTACAGGTAAGCAGCTTTCCAACCCCGACCAGACTGACTCTTGGTTTTAAATCATTTTAACATTTTATTTTTCAGTGAAGTGTGAACATGTTATGGGTTGATTGATACTGTGAGTTAAGTTTACAAAGTCAGTGGATTTTTGAATCTTGCCTTGCAAACTCCTCACAAGACAAGTTTGAAATCTTATGCGAGTTAACTGAAACAGCAATCATCAGGGCTGAACAGATTTTTCTCTCTTAGTTGTCAAAACCAGTAAATTACAGGACATGCCTGTTTGAAATACTGTTGATAATCCAACTGTGATGCTCATGGGCACTACAACTCAACCTCACCTCATCTAAACATTTTACCCATATATATGAAAAAATAGTAGCTTGATAGTTAAGTAACATCTACCCTTTTGCCACAAATAATATTTATTACAACCCATTTAACTATAAAGATGTCAGCTAATTCATTGTTTTAATCGCCCTGAAGTGATGTACCTAACTACAATTTGCTTGTGTACTGAGACATTGTGGGGCTCTTTGGGATATTTTTGGATAATTAAGATAAATTTTGATAATGTTTATTAATTCTAGGCCTCTCACTTACAAATTTACCATTAAATTTACTAATAATGACAAAAAGGAAAATATAGCTGACATAGCTAAGCAATTTATTAACAGTTATATAAATGTATATTTAAACTCAAGTACAAGACATAATATGTGACCTAATTAGTGTGATACTGAACAGATTCAGTTTTTTGTTTCTTTTTTTTAATTTGAAACTTCTTTTTGTTGGGGTTTTTCTTTCCAAACACAAACGGAAAGAGAGCAAATCCAATACATTAATAAAACATAAATAATATACATGTAAATAACCACAAATAATCACAAATGCAATTGAGATCGTAATAATAAAAATGTTAAAATAAATAAATGAGAAATTATAAAACTAACAATAACATAACACAAACTGGAGGATGCCATGCGTTCTGGGCCCTGCCCAGTTATTTTTTATTGGGATTACCTTTGTTATAATAATCTATAAATGATGCCATATTGAGTAAAACTTATTTACCTTTCCTTTCAGGGTATACTTTATTTTTTCTAACTGCAGATGTTTCATTACATCATCCATTAAAGCTTGATAAACTGGAGGAGTTTTTTGTTTCCAATTCAGCAGAATTATCCTTCTTGCTAACAGTGTCCCAAAGCATGTTACTTTTTAATTAAAGACACTGAGCCTCTACTGGTTGTTTAAGTATATTTAAAAAACTTTTTTTCAAAATTCCCGTATTAACAAAGGCATAAAATGGGGCTTCACATAAAAGAATCTCTGTCAGCTCTGGCTTTTTTCATTGAAATGTTGCTATTTTATCATTTTTACGGCAGATTTTGTCAGGTTTTCTCCAAGGACTTGCATTTTTTGATATTTTGACAGTCCACCTTGAGGGTAAGAGCGCTGCACGTGGCCCCTGGGTCACCAATTGCCCACCCCTGTCCTTCAATGACCATCAACAGAAATGACATAATTAAACAGAAAAAAAAATCCTTTTTTAAATCTAATCCAACAGTCTGTTCCACTTCTAATGATTATAGCCGTTAATATATTAGATACATCTCTCTATCCATGATTGTTATTGATTATTTAATAATAACCTCCTTTAAAATCAAAGAGAGGAGGAAACTCCGGAAAACAAGATGCCACTAAGACACTGCGGGGCTCTTTCAGGGGCTGTTGGGGTGAGATATTCTCCTGATGGACTTTTTTAGATTATCAGAATCATTTTTCATTCAGAATACACATCCTGATCACTCCAGTTAATTTTAATGTTATATTACATTCTTACCTATCATGACTGTATCTTGAGGCTCCTGGGTGCTCGAGGCCCTTCTCTGCTTACTGCTACGTCTGCCTCCATCCCTGACGGCCTCCCTTTTCTCTTCCCTCTGCTCCTCCTCCAGGCTGAAGAAGATTCAGGAGAAGAAGAAGCAGCTCAGGGAAAAAACGGAGTTGGAGATCGCAGCCCGCCTGGCAAAGCTGGGTCCCATCGCAGAGCCCGCCAACATGCTGACGGAGGTGACGGATGAAGACCTGCTGTTCGAGTGAAGAATACCCCCTCCTCTTATTTATTGTGTGTCACTGAGGCCGCGTCCATGTCTTCTGTAACAAGTGATGAATTTGTTTTTTTGTGTACTTGTCTGTGATGATTTATTCTGTTGGTTCAGCGCAGGACGGCCGAGTGTGTTACCAGATTTGTCTTTGTACAGAAACACCCACAAGGGAGCCTGTTCATTATAATGTAATAATCTGAAGAACAAGGATATATTTATGTTTACACATGGCTCGTGAGTAAAATTAAAGAGGCATTCCATGTTTGGACTGACTTGTAGATATTTCTCTTCGTCATTTGCTGCATGCTGTAAAGCTTCACGTGGTTGTAGATTTCAACAAGTGTACGAGTCGATGTTGTGAACGATCGTCCAGCTGCTGAACTCATATCTGGAGGTCAATGTTTCCTCATTGAGGATGTTTACCAATATACCTGAAAATCATCAATATGACCCTTCTGTAACACTTAATCGTGCACAAATCCTGACACTTCATCGAAATAAAATGTTATCAAGATCCAATTTCAGACTCCACTTCTTATGCCTGAAAGTGTCAGGATGTGAAGCCCCTCTGTCCTCACAGGGGAGTCAAACTTTTGCTTAAGAGTGAATAAGCATGCTCAGTCTTGCACTAGAGGGCAACATGTAGTACATCAGTTTATAACGGCTGTAGTGAAGAGGACAAACATGATGGGAGATGATTCATTTTAACAAGTGAAAACTATGGCAGTGCAAATCTTCAGATGGACGCAAGCAGAAAAAACAGAGAGATAAATACTTATTTTAAAGTTGACTTTTAACAATCCAAACTTTATCAATAGAGGTCCTGTGTTGGCTTAACACTTTAACCCTTACCCCTGATTGGTAATTTGGTAGAGACATTTAAATAAGATTTTAGGGCGTGCAGACACTCTGCCCTCTGAAACTACAAATTCCATAAAACATTTGAAGTAAGGAGATATGTTTTAGAGAAGAATAAAAGTAAATATGTTGCAGTACTACAACATTAAAGCTGTAAATAAGAACAAAGCTGTGCATTTATTAAAGTCTAAAATTCAACAGATATAAGTGATTCACTGGAAAAATTTAGTTGTAATTTTCCTTTGTATTTTGGTGTTCTTATCTCCACCATGAAGGTTTTTTTTTTGCCTGTGTAAGTTTGTTTGTGAGTCAAGATTACACAAGAAGTACTAAATGGATTTTTGCTGAAATTTTCAGGAGATGTGGGTAATGGCCCAAATTAAAAATTAGTCAGTTTTCATGGTGATGCGACAAGAAGTGTTTCAACATGTTTCAGGTGCTCTGGGTAGTCTGGGTAGTTCAAGGGATCATTTTATGAGGGTCATAATGACACAGTTGCTTTTTTGTGTAACAGAAATATGTGAGCTAATGGGTTTAAACATATAAAACTTTTCAACTACATAGCTACAGGTGCACCTGTTCCTGGAAAGAGCTAATCAACCAATCACTTGACAGTAACTCACTGCTTTTCGGGATGTATTCATGATCAGGACGACCTGCTCGAGCTCAAACTGAGTATCAGAGCAGTAAAAAAGATTGAAGAGACTCATCATGGGACTGAACTCTGCTGCAACATTCTGACTGTAGGGTCAGAATTTGGCACAGACATCATGAAAGTGACGATCCACCCCGCAAAGTGTCGACAGTGGAGGTGGTGTTATGGTGTGTTGAGGATATTTTCTTGGCACATGCCATGAACATATTTATAAATCTGCTTGAGCAGAGCAGATTGAGAGGAAGAAAAATTCACTCATGATCAGTTAAATAGTACAAACTGTTTGCATCAAACAGATCTTATTGTATTTGTGATATAATTGTAAGTTATTGTGCAGCCCTACTTTTGTTATGGCAGGGGGATATGGACCAGAATCACTGGGTGGTGTAACAGCCTAAAAAGCCCAGCCTTACAGTTAGAGTTTTTTTATTTTGAATAAAAACCCAAATCTGCACTTTTTAATTGAAGTTTTAAAATCGTACATTTTTTCTATGTCACTTGCTGCAATAAATGCTAAGAACCTCTGAGACCTGAATTGTGCTGACTGTATATTAAGACCAGAAAGGACTTTTTATTAACTTTCTCTTAGACTTGGCTCTGAACATTTTGACCTTACACTTGTTATTTACTGGCAGATATCTTCAGTTTTACAAGACTTTCAGAGAAAAAGAAAACCAGTCAGTGTTTGAATGTTTTGTTCAAATATGTATCAGATTTTATTAACACTGTTTTGTGCTTATGTTTCCACAAGAACTCTGGAGGAATGAACCCTGTCTGATGAAGTAACTCTAAGTCATACAATACTTTTTTGGTACAACAGCGGTACAAAACACTTTCAGCGTGATGAACTGACAGTTGTCATGACCAGCTTCTGTTTGATTTGAGGTCCGTGCGAACAGTGCATCTGAGACAAGAGTAAATAATACTGACACTGGTTCATCCAGCAGTTTCCTCTCCTGTTTCTACCTGGAAGACATTTACATGCAGTCGCTCTGAGAGTCTTTTCTGTTTGGTACCTCGCCAGTTTAAAGCTGTTTCACGTCATAGTAGTGACTTTAAATCCATCAAATTGATGCATCTTTGTGTTTGTCACACATGAATATGGGTTATAAAGATTCATCTTTACAGCAACAAAAGTCGTATTTACAGTTATAAATAACTAGTAAGAATAGGATAGAAATATTTCTATTTGTCTGATAAATGGTTTTGCATAAAACTGAGATCAACGTGAACTTTGACCAAACAAACCAACATAAGGACACACAGAGACACAAACACAAACAAATAGAAATGATATAAATGTGAGTCCATCCCTGCTACATTATTTCAGATCAGTCTTTCTGTAAACGAAGAGAATGTGCAAGTGAGATCCAGTGACCATCAGCACTGTCCATCCTTCATTTAAACCGTCTGCAGAAGTGTTCAGGGTTACTTATCCGGTTTTTACCTCCTCCCTCTCTGAGGTGCTCCCCGCAGTGACACCCTGAGTCCTCTAACACAGCCATGATGTGGGCACCCACTGAGGCTCCGTGTCCAGCTTGTCAATGACTCTGCGCAGCTCGTGGAACGTCTGGTTCGGGTCCATGTTCACGATGGTCTCATCGAAGAAATGACCGAAGCTGTGCTCCATCTCTCGAGCCTTTTCAATGATCTCCTTCAGCTCTTCAGGCTGTGGAGAAAAAAAGAGAATTTTTACATAACTTTGATGTTAAATGATTGGAATATTTTGAGCAATCAGGTCACAACAACCTATTCAAGGGCCTGGCGAGAGTTCTGCTGGAAGAACTTAATTCGTTTTTTTATTACACCTAAGTTGAAGTTTCTACAGCAGGGCTCTCAGGGTCAAAACAAATGTTGGAGGCAAGGCGATAAATCAATGGCAGATCATTTTCACATATTTTGGGGCTGCTCACAGATCCAGCCATTTTGGAAGGAGGTTACAGAAGTGATAAACACCATGTTTAAACTAAAGGTAGACTGCTCCTTTATTACACTTTACTTGGGCAAAATCCCAGACAATGTCATCCCAGGTGATAAATATCTCTACAAGGTCCTTCTGGTTGCAGCTAAGAAAACCGTCACATGGAAGTGGTTGCAGGCAAATCCTCCTTCAAAAGATGATTGGTTAGCAATAATTAGTGAAATACATTACATGGAGAGACTGACCTTTTCATTAAGGTTAAAGTTTGACTGATATATCAAGCTCTGGAAGAAATGGATCATGTACTGTACAGACTGTAACTCATTCTAGTTAAAAAAACCTTGATTTGAGTTTTTACTGACTAATGTATGGCCCATATATCTTTTCTTTGTTTCTTTATTTTTCCTTCTCTATATGTCCTATTTCTCACTCACCCTCTATGTTACTCAGAAAATTTCAATAAAAAGAAAGTTTAAAAAAAAAAACCCAAAAAACTTTGATGTTAAATGTATCTTTGATGTTAAATGTAACTAGTGTTTTAGCTCTAATTTACTACAACTGTCTATTTATTCATAGTACTTATTGACTGTATTCACTGTATTACTGTATTTATAAAATTGTATCTGTATTCTGTATATTTTATTGTACTGTAAATCCTGACCAGGGACAAAGACTGCAAATTAGCTGAAGCCACACGTCTTATATATGTCCACATTTTCCCATTGTGGCAATGTTGTATGTATCGTCCCTGTCAAAAAAACATTAAATAAAATAAATAAATCACATTAAAGTCCTGCTTCTGTTAAAAATGTAACTGGACTTTTTAATTTACTGAACTTCAACTCTGTCACATCAGGAGGAAATATTCTCCCTTAGCTGGTAACTATGAGGCATACAAATTAACCCTTTCATGCACGATGTCCACTACAGCAGACAGATACATTTTATACCCTTTAGGTTGCAGTATCATGTCCAACTACCAGATGGTATATCCCCAAAACACTTATCTGAACTTTCTTTAAAATATCAGCTTTGTACATTTTTCCCATATAGAGATGCTGCATCATAACTCCAAAGAGGCCGATGAGGAGCAAATTGAGAATAACACCTGTACACAATAATTTGATGAAACAACAATAATACATGTACTTCAGATTTTGTGTTTGCTTTTACTTACTTTCATTAAATGTTTGTCAAGAGCATGTTTTTTTCAATCTTTAAGTTCCACTAAATTACTATTTATACCGTGTTGGAAAAGTGTTTGAAATATAACATAAACAGGATAATGATTTTTCACTTGTTTGAAAGTATAAACTAACATTCTAAAAAAGTATTCCTTTGTGATTTAGAAATTCATGCATGAAAGGGTTAATTAGAGCCCCAGTCATAAAAACAAGAAAACATAAATATTTTAGAAATCTTTTCAATATGTGTTTAGAACTGAAAATATGTTATTTATTGTTACCATTTCCAACAGAAATGAGGAATTTCAAACTGAATTCTCCTTTTTAATCCCAAACTTGAGCTGCTCACTGGGTTTTTCTGAGAAGTCAGAAATGAATCAAGTCAAACATTTAACAACTAAAACTGAGTTTTTTTGTTCAGAAATAATGGTAATCTGACATCTAATATAATATAGTAAATAATAATAATAATATAGATCTGACATCTATAGTTCTTTAATATTTTCCAGTTGTTTTTTTTTGTAAAACAGTACATTTGAATATGGATGGATAACAACAATAATTCTATTTTGGCACAAAACATCATTCAGGTGAAAGAGCTTCTATATGCTGGTGTATTAGTCAAAAAAGAAACATAAATAATGATTCAGTAAGAACTGTTAAGTTAGCTGTGGCATCAACCTTACATTGGGTGGTGGTCTAACATGTTTGTAAATCACTGTGTGGGAGAAACAGTTTAGATTTTCAGTGTACCTTAGGTGTTTTCCCCTCTGCAGCCAGCAGGGTGCGTAGTCGTTCTTGGGAAGGAGGTGCAATAAGGATCACATAGGGCTTTAGATTGGAAGATCTCAGCACTCGCAGTGACTGAGAAGAAGAAAACAGATTCATCAACCGTATGAAGTACACAGAAAGAGATAAAAAAATAAAGGAGCAGGACAAAGATACTCGATCATGACCTCCTCTATACTGACCCTCAGAGGTTTGCTTCATACACTAACCAAAGTGAGTCAGAGATGAATGTTTTTGATTCAGAAAGTCCTGATTATATTCTGGCAAAGCAGCTTTTTAATTCAAATCCTACAGAAACAGTGTTGAGAACTTCAGCAGATGGAGTCCAAGCCTCCGTCTCTTACCCTGGTGTGGAGGCAGAGCATGCAGATCCGTCCCGAGTTGATGACGTGTCGAACCGAGTCAGTGCTGGTTCCATACAAGTTCTTCTCATACTCCCCCGACTCGATAAACTTCCCTGATGCCAAGTCCACTTCAAAACTCGACCGGCTCACAAAGTGGTACTCTCGTCCGTTCCTCTCGTGTATCCTCGGGTTTCTGGTTGTATCTGAACGAAGAGAAAGAAAACGATATGGGACCAAACAAACTAGAGCTGGTTATATCTGTATACACGTACACAGTATATTCCCTTTGACTTTACGAGGATTACAAACTCACGTGGAACAGCAACAGCAAACTTCTCTGGCTCTAGAGACAGAAGCCTCCTGCGTAGTTCTTCGTGGCCACTGTTGGTTGGACCAATCAGAGCGATGGGCCGTTTCCGATTGGCGGGTTGGTGATAGAGTGACATCTCCTCATAGGTCAGGATGTCATCAAAATCTGAAAAAATATACAAAAAATGGTCTGGTTGCTTTAGCCTCATTTAAAATATCATTTTTAGAAGTAAAATCGACCACCATGATGTTTTTCCCCTTTCTATAACTTTGGGAGAGCTAGTATGAGAGAGTGAGTTGACCCCTCTCAGTTCAGTCTCCAGATTTCATACCAGAGGCCTAATGAAGGTGAACTGGGAGCACACAGAGTCAGTGGGGGGCATAGTGCTGTGTATGTTAAACTGGTGCTGTGCTCTCTAGTGCTCCCCCAAAAGCTCGACCTCTCTGTAAATTTACACCAATACCTGTCCTCATAGAGTCAATGAAGACGTCAGGGCATAAAAGGGGTGGAGCTTCATTACAGGACATTTGCTTGAAAACAGCCTGGTGCAGCTGAAGGTTGGTTTCATTTACAGCAGGCCTCCTTTGTCACACATGAATAAAATCACACAACAGTATAGATGAAGCAGCCACGATGCTCAATAAGGGAACATGAGGTAAAAAAATCAATGCAGTGGGGCAGAACTACTTCATTAATTGATTTGTTAATCTATTTAATTAAGGCTGCCTTATTGTGGTCAAGAACCTTTTTTTGCCAAAGCCAAACCACATTATTAACCCGAGGATAAAAGTGCCATGAAATAGTTTTTCTGTTCTACACTGAAGAATAAAAAACAAAACAGGACAGTCCAAACAGCATCCATGCACTGGCCTCTTTTTAGGTCCACCTTTTAAATCTGTTCTGAAGGCATACTGTTATCAGCTGGCCTTTTTCTGTTTTTACTTGGGCTCTATTTCATTTGACTTTGCTTCTATTCATTTCAAATGAGATTTCATTTTTTAAATTCCTTTAAAAGAATTTGACGTCTTTCAAAGTTCTTTTAAATGACCTTTATATTTTAAAGTTTAAAGTTTGTCCTTAACCTGCCTGTTGCATGTTTTTTTCAAATTGCTGTCCTTGTAAAGCGCACTATAACTGATTTTGAATAGTCCTAGATAAATTAAGATTATTATTATTATTACCTTGCAACCTTGAGTTGACACCAAAATGACTCAGTTTTTCTGTTCTTAGCTGACAGGAGTGACATCTTGGGTGGTCGTAACTGTGTTAAGACATCTGCTTCATGTGGGTTCAGAGCTGGTTTTCTGCATACTTCCGTTGAAACGAGTGGCTATGTGAGTTACTGCTTTCTTTTTACCACATGGACATTTTCTGGCCCTCCTCTGACCTCTGGTATCATCACAGCATTTTTTGCTACCGCTCACTAGATATTCCTTTAAAGATTATTTTCTGTAAACCACTGAGAGGATTACGTGCAAAAAACTCAGTGGATTGGCAGTTTCTGAAATACTCAGACCAGCCTGTCCAGCACCAACTACTGTGTACGGTCAAAGTCACTTAAATCCCCTTTCTCCTCCTTTCTAAAGATCAGTTTAGACTTTGGAAGGTTGACTTGATTAAGCAACTTGCACTTACATACAGAAGAGTAGGTGTACCTAATGAAGTGGCCAGTTAGTGTATTAACCCTGGTACTGAGAATTTCCACCGCACAGAGAAAACAACTATAGTAAGACTTCAGGAAATGAGGTTAAAATATAAAAAAAGGTTTTTTTAAAAGACATGTAGACACACTGATAACCCCTTAACAAATTAACCTGCCTAATGTAACATTAAATTATTATTCTGAAGTTTTGTATTTGCTGAAAGAGTTCATGAGGATCACTGCCTAACACTAAATCCTCTCTGGCTGTTGTTCATCTGCTCTGTAAGTAACTCTGACCTTTGACCCCTCGGTGTAAATGAGAAAGAGGTGAGAGGATTTAAAAATCAGTACTTATGGAAAAGTTTGTTCCTTCTCTCTTTAAACATGTTTGTCTGAATTTTGTGTTTCTGTGAGTGAACAAATCACAGCGCAGGTCTCTTCAAGGCTTTTAGGCACCTGCTGAGCACCTGTTGGTGTTTCGGCTGATCCCGTCTGTTAGCACCCGACTAATCTGACCCGTGACACATTGAGTCTGGACAACCTGAATTGGGAACAACTAAACTCTGCCATCACGTTGTGTTAACACTGATAATGAATATCTGAACAGCTCGTCTGATTGATCAGGACCCCAAATCATAACAAAAGAGGCAGTTTCACTTGACAGCGAACTTATTTAATCTGTGACAAACTTAAGAAACCTTCAAGATTTGCATGAAGCAACTCTTCCCGCTCGTAAAACACGATGCACTTGATGTCCGGCAGCAAATTTTAGAATGAGAGAACAAATCTATTATGAAGTTATGAAGCCCCCTTCCCCACACTGTCCCCATCTGCTCTGATTGGGCAACCAGCCTACTTTATAAATTATAGGAATTGGAAGTTAAAACCAATTCCAGGTGGTGCTGGTTTGGTGGAGTGGTTAGCAACCATGCACGTCCCATACTTCTGCCGGTCCGGCTTCAAATCCAGCCTGTGACCAGTTTGCAGAGTGTCTTCCCCAACTCCTTCTTCTCTCACAAGCCTATCCACTGTCTCTCTCCTATCAATAAAGGCACAATACGTCCAAAAAACATATTTAGAAAACCTATTCCAGTCAAGAATTGTTAACAACTATCATCTAGGGGCTGTTTACACAAGGTCACATACGGTCAAATCCAATAAGTTTTCAGTGCGTTTTGGCCTTGCGTTTACATGGGTGCCAGTATTCGTAAACTTTTGAAACCAGTGTCCAGAGTGGAGTGTTTTCAATACACTTTTCCAAGCAGCGCCGTGAAAACCAAAACCAGAGCATTTCATGCTGAAACGCTGACATCACTGCATGCACTGTACTCTTTCACATGAAGGCTTCGCGCGCATACAACAGCAGCTTTGGCCGTCTACCGAGTAACGTGTGAGGCGCTTACCGTGCTCGGTTTGTTATCCACACAGATTTGTTGTCCAGAAAAGAAACTCCTGTGTCTTTGTGCTCCGCTCGCCATTGTTGTTCGTGAGAAGTTTTTCTTCTTCGTATGTGTATTGTAGCAGCACTGCCTCTCTGCAAACCTACATCGCCATCTACTGAACCGGCATGCATACTACAGCAGTTTCATTTGTCCAGCTGTCGCTCGGTGACATCACGTCCGCTCGAGTTTCACCGCAATCATATCATATATCATATCATAGGATGTATAAACTGACATTATTCCAGCTGTAACCTTTTCATTCACTTATCAAACACAAAACACTGCAGCCGATGCCCTGCAGCAGCATTATCTGTGAGTTTCCTGCGGTCCGTCTAGGCAGAACTAATGTCCTCACTGACTAATGTTTCCCACATGGACATGGATTGTTACTCTGTAGTCTGGATGAATAACTGTCTGGCTAGGGTACCGTCACACGTGCACACACCGCTGATTGATCAACCTTTTTTTTACTTTCACATCGCACAACAAGCTATGTGGTAGTGTGAAAAGCGTCTGTCGCATCGCAAGAGGGTTAGCCCCGCCCCGTTGCGGCTGTACATTGACTTTACATGGAGAGTGATCGGCGAGGTAGTACAAGTAGCGTCCGGTGTGAACGCACCTTTAGTCTTTAAGCTCAACATGCCCTCATTGTTTCCCTCCACTTTGATCTGCATGCCTTGCAAATCAACGATGCCACGCTTTCATCAGAGGCAGTCAGCAGGAACAATGACAAAGAAGTCAAAGAAAACAGAAGCAGTCAAAACTTCTGTTTAAATCACAAAGTTTCTCCTTTGGGAAACAAAGAATTGTAAAATTCAGACAAAGTGCGGAATTTTGCCTCCAATTTTGTTTGTCTAGGATTTCCACTTTTGTTTACACAGTTTTTCCCCAAAATAAATACTTTAATAAAACAAAAACTATCCTTTCCCACTTAGACTAAACATTTCAGGGCAGTTTGTAACACTATTAACTCATCTAAATGTTAATAATACTTCACAAAGCATTCAGGATGGGTAACAAAATCTGGAGCCAATGTTGCACTGGTAACAACATGTAAGACAACCCTGAACAAATACACATTATATATTTTGGTGCTCCACTGTGGTCACACTACCTTGAAGTCAAATAAGTCCCAGGTGTAATCACAAGGGCGACTGGGAATATTATGTTCATTTTTTCAGCCAAAATTGTTGATTGAGGGACCGTTTAGGCACAAGCACAGTTTTTAAAGCATATCCTTCAAACCATAAGGCCTGTATCTTCTTTTCTAAATAAATAAACTATACTGATACAATTACTAAAGATCTGTCCTATACTTTATTTAAAGATGTATTGATCTTGATTAACTCCATATTTTGCACAAGAAAAAAGTCATTAAATGAGGAGAGAAACTTTTGCTCTGTTGGTTTTCATCTGCATTGAACAGTAAAAGAGTAAAAAACTTATACCAGTTATATATTTCTCTGCCTGTTCAAACTCTGAGGGGCACAACAAGGAGAAAAGGGGGAAAGCATATTCTTACCAGTACTCCTGCTCAAAGCTATGCTCTTCTTCCTTTGCTTTTTGCTTTTCTTTGGATACCAGTTCTTCCCTGGAGAAAAGACAAGTCACACAACATTTGCAAAGTGCAGGATTTTCTTCTGACTTTGTTACAACCACAGAGTCTTTAACAAAGAGCGTCAGTGGGAATACAAAATGCATGACATTGCAAATGATATCTTGATTTTCCCACAGCACTGTTAAAATATTTATGCTCACCTTGCTGCTCTTGACTTCTGTCTGTTATTGTTTTCTTCAAGGTCTCTCTTTGTTGCTGGAAGCTTTTACCTACACAGAGGAAAGCAACACTGTTAGATCTACTTTATTTTCATTTCAAGAACTCATTTATTCAGAGCTGTGTGTTGGTCTGGATTTGATCATTGTGGTTATAAACACTTGAATAGATACATGAACAACTTGTTCAGCTGACTCATCCTGACCTCTAAATATTACAAACGAGTATTTTTAGCCTGAAATTCCCCACAAGTTAAAAGGCAGAAACCATGAAGACGTGCTGCTTTCCATTTCCAGTGCTTAACCAGATTTTCCTGCAGCCACAACAAGTCTGTAATCGCAAACAAGGTGCAAGGTGTTTGTTTTAATCTACTTGATGTGCCAGATGGGTGGTGTTAGCTGCCAAGATTTTAGCGCCAAGTAAAGTGGTTCGTCACAGATAACTTTGAGGCACTTTACTGTGACTCCATCCACCTGGAAATAAATCAAATGCAGGCCTGTTAACTTCACACATCGCTGATCTGGGGACTTAAAGTAATTAGCATCTTCAGATCTTGGTTATGAGTCATGCAGTTTTGGGAATCTCCAAGAAGGGAGAAGTTTTAAAAATGGTCTTCATGATGTTTGTGTTCAGCAAAGTCAACAAGGAAGTTTCTGTGCTGCTACATAGCTTTTTCCAGAATAATGCTTCTGTCACATAGTTTGCTTTGCTGGTCACTCGTTGTTTTCAGCTGGTGAATCTCTTCAATAAACCGAACGCCTCATATGGTTCATCTGCTTGGCACTGTACTCTAATTTCCATTAAATGCAGGACTATTTCTTAATGAGGGAGAAAAGCTGTTCAATAGGAATTCTGGCTCAGGCTGTGCAGTTATGCATACAGACACAAAGAGATTTGAATGAGTGTGAAATTTGAATGGTCCACAGGTCATGATCTGAAGTTGACTGCAGTACTTACAGTCATGAAGCCATGCATCTCAGCGCCTATATATTGGTTGCAAAGGTATGTAAGATGTAGTCAAATTATCAGAGTAAAAAAAGCCCTGAAAAGTGCATCTTATGCCCCTGATTTCATCCATATTTGCTTGTCTTTATACATAAAATTATTTAAAAAGATACACAAAATTAAGACCTGGGACTTCACTTTAATAATTGGATTAAAGAAAGGTCTTAAAGAATTAAATAAACTTAAAGAATAAGTTCGGTTTCAACAGCTTTCACATTGTTTATAGAATGAAGTAGAACAATATACTCACCCAGAAGGCTTTCCTGATCCAAACAGTGCTTCGGGAGATATTTAGATCCAAAATTGAGTGGTGGACATCCGTATAATGGTAGCACATAGGGCATCCAGCGCCGCTCCTAAAACTGCATTAATTGTCCAAAAACTCATTAGTTTCACCAATATTTCATCATGGTCCACTCGGGCTACTCCTCCATTACAGTCTGTGTCGCTCCAGACATGTTTTGTGACTGTGCCGACCTCTGAACTGAAGAAGAAGAATGTTTGCCTCTGCGCATGCGGAGCCAGCTACACAACGTCTTTCTTCTTCCAGTTTTGTGCAAATGGACGAATATCTATCGGATGAAGATGTTGTGGAGGAGAACTTTGAATATGATGGGTGTCCATACAGTTTCAAGCCAGAGTTTACAGATGAGGAGCTCATCGAAAGGAGGACGCGGAGGCAAAGAGAAGAACAGAGCTCCAGAGAGTACTGCGCATGCGCGGAGGCAAACCTTCTTCTTCTTCAGTTCAGAGGTCAGCACAGTCACAAAGACATGTCTGGAGCGACACAGACTGTAATGGAAGAGTAGCCCGAGCGGACCATGATGAAATATTGGTGAAACTAATGAGGTTTTGGACGATTAATGCAGTTTTAGGAGCGGCGTTATACATGCCCCGTGTGCTACCATTATACGGATGTCCACTGCTCGATTTTATTATCTCCCGAAGCACTGTTTGGATCAGGAAAGCCTTCTGGGTGAGTATATTGTTCTACTTCATTCTATAAACAATGTGAAAGTTGTAGAACCGAACTTATCCTTTAAGACAACTTTAATTCAGTCTACAAATCATTAACATTGGACATGTTCGGGGGTTTCGCTTTAGATATTTTAGTATGTTTGAAGTTGGGATGTATCAGGTAGTTAACAGTCAGTCAAGTGGCTGAGAGAGCTCTCAGCAGCTCCGCCCCTTTATGCAGAACTAGCTGAGTCTGCCGGAAAAGTACAAAATAACTATTCTGCTTATAACTGTGAGTGTTACGTAAAATGAGCTGCAAAACTATACTGGGTCAAATGTGGGATTGGGCGAGAAAGTGCTTTATTTTTCCTCCGAAATGTCTGTGTTTGGCAGAATTTTACGATGCAGCAGATGGCTGTGTTCTTCCACCTGTGTGCATCGATTCATCTGAGCTGCCCTTCGCTCTATGGACTCAGGGAGACACAGAAATGGCAGAGGAAACTAGCACTGAACCAAATAAAAGTCATTTTGAGTCAAGTGACAGTGACGTTCCTTTTACTGTGGATTCACTGTGTGCAACCTTTATCAGCTGGAGTATAAAAGAAGGAATTCTTCAAAACCCGATTCAGCCAGCCAAAAGAGAGGAGAGGAGATCCAGAGTAACAGCCAAGTGTATGTGTGTAAACTGCATATCCATGCCCCAAAACCTTCTTGTTGTTAGGTCTAAATCAGAGGTACACATGTAAGGCTGTCTGTTTTCCAGTGCCTCCCTGAATAATCAAACAGACACAGGCAGCATAAGGCTGATAAAGAAGCTGTGAAGAAGTGTGTGGATGTGTTTCAACCCACCCCAGGCCTTGGAGTGACGTCTTTTTGAAACTCCGGGGTAGAATCAACTTAACCAAAACTTTAGGGTTTGATTAGTCTATTATATTCTATTCATCTCAAACTCTAGTTTTTCTTTATATTCAGTGCATGATGGTGTATCATCCGTTTGCAGTACTCCATTACAAATATTAAAATACCCTGCCTGTAATTGTTCTTCGCCTTAAGACACAGACGTACATATAGTTATCTCTGCACTTACGAACTACATGCTGATATTTGGCCTCAGTCTGCTCTTCACCTGGAATTAGTCCAGCTAGCAGCTGGTTCTCTTCGTCTCCATCCCTGTATGCCTGCCACCAGTTGGAGTCGTCCTGGCTGATGACATGGAGGATGTCTCCCTTGTTGAAGGACAGGCCGAGCTCCCGACACGGCACGAAAGGGTCATCAGAGGGGTCATAGTCAAAGTAGGCTCGCACGTGCATCTGAGGATGGGGTCAGCAGAGTCGAGGTTAGTGTTGCATGCATGCAGACAAGCCCAGTCACACTCACGCACAGCCCACCCACTCAACCACTTACATCATTAGAGACTTACCACAGTCTGTCTATGAGGGGCAGGTTTAACCTGAGAGCTCGGGATGAGGAGGAAGGTCAGAGTGCCATGCATTTGTTGCTGATGGAAGAGAGTTAATCAAAGTTAGTCAAACATGACAGATTACTTCTAATGCAACTATATAATCATTTGGGGCCTTTTAATCTACATGTTCAGCAATTGAAACAGGTGGACAGCATTTACTTATAAAGCTGGAACTTGAGGATTCTGTTGACTTCTGTACCCCCTTATGACAAAGCAGTGAAACCTTAGCTTACTGATTTTTGTCCCATGCAGATGTAAATTATGTTTTTCAGACTTAAGTGCTATTCCTCCAGATGTTATTATTTTAGATAAAGAGTTGTCAGCTGATGACGAAACTGACTGAAATGTAATATTGATGCCCCTTAATAAGCTGTAAAAATAAATGAGACCATTAAAGACATGATTTTGCATTTCTCTGTTGTATTTATGAATCTACTCTGGCAGGAGTAAAAGTCAAACAGATGGATTAGCAGCAAGAAGCACAAGCAGACTTTGATGCTTTTCCCACTTAATTAGTGGCACATATGTTCTCAATCTCAAGCAGGACACGGTTTTCTACATGAGAAAACAGGACTTTCAAACATTAAAAACAGCAAAGAGACAGGATAAACCACTTATTAGAAAAACTCCCCATCACTGCAACAAACCAAACGTGACTTAAATGAGCATTGAAGCTTTAGTTGAAGCAGTGGTAAAATCCCATAAATTATTAACCACAGACCCCAGGATAATGCCTTCTTACCAGTAAGTCATGGACTTCATTGATGTGTTTCCCGCGGATTGGAATCCCATTAATCTCCAGGATCTCGTCTCCTTCGTTGAGGAGGCCGCTGCTCTCTGCTGCTCCACCTTTCACCACTCGACTCACCACCACGCTGTCCATGTCGTTACGCACTGTGGCGCCCTGATGATCACACACAAACGCTGAGTTAACACTAAATAAATTAAAACTATGATCATCTGTTTGATGACAGAACAGTGGAGAGGCAGCAGAATGTAAGGAAAAACTGTGCTACCAATAACATGACAGGTGAAAACTGGTCGGCCCTGTGAGCCTTACATTTATTTCAGTTTAGATTCAGTCCAGCAGGACATAAGTAGACTCAAGATGAGCTCAAAAACTACATGACCTACAGAAATATTCATACTGGTGATGAGCTCATGGTGGTTCTTTGCCATATAGATATATTAAAATCAGTGAAAACCATTAAGCAGATTTAACAATGTGTATCACTGATCTCTAACATGATGCTGGATTCACACACACATAAATTCTCACCTTTATCCTCTTCAGGTAATCAATCATGTCTGAGTATATTAACATTTACAACATAGTAAAAGATGTCAGGCTGAAGTCAAGTCAAGTCAAGTTTATTTATAGAGCACTTTAAAGAAGACAGCAGCCGATCAAAGTGGCTGAAGTTAGCTCTTTCCAGAACAGGCTTGAGTTACCCCTCTTTATTAAGTTTAAGTTAAATGCAGGGCAAAGTGACTCAGAGTTTGGACTAAACCTGATTTTGAGCCAAGTCTCTCTCTAATTGATGGTTAAAGGAAGAGTTGGTTGTACACTTTTGTCAAATTTATTTAAAATGTCCTTATGTCCCAGGACAATCAACACTTGATATGTTCAGAAAAAGGAACAGACATGTTCTGTCAACCAAAGGAGGTGTCAGACTGGAAAATCTTGACCAGGAACCCTGGTGATCACCGCTCACCAAATCCTGCTCCATCTGTCTATACTCTGACCCATGACGGGCGTTTGCTCAGATTCAAAAACACTACACCTGAGGTATTCCAATGTTTAGGGATGGGAATAGGAAACCAATTACAGTTAAGAATCATTAACAGCTCCATCAAAGTATCTACAGCATGATAAGTCTATTTGTTAATCAATTCTCTTATGAATTCCTTCCACTGTCAGAATTGTGGGTTCATTTTTTACGAAAGGCGCCTACTGCACAACCTTGAGTGAGTGGAAAAACCAGAATCTTGCAGAAGCAGTTATCTATGCTGGGATGTGTGTTTGACATTATTGCCACTGAAAATCTACAGGCCAACATTTGCCCATATGGAAAATCTGCAGGAATCAATAAGGGAATTGTTAAGAATTGGACCGATTAGCAGGATCGTTAATAGCACAGGTATTGATGAAATCGGATCAATTCCCATCCCAACCTAAGTTAACCAGAAAATCTCTGAAATCTACCCCACACTCTGAAATCTACTGCCAACAGCTGAGAGGCCAGGCAGTGGTACTCTGGCTGATTTCTTAGAGAAACTGACCCTGCCATTAATGGGACAGAAGCTGTAAAAATGTTAACCAAACTAACTGTGCTTTCCTGATCCTTTTTTCAACAGTTATTTTCTCCTGTGAGCCAATTTTCAAAAGATCAAAAATACACAACTGCATATAATCTCACTATATAAAATCCTATGTGCAATCAAATTCTTAAAGAGCTGTGTTGACATGTTGGACAAAAGAGGATAAAGACCTCGATTATCCAACTTTTCACCTGCAAGAGCGAGTACAAAGCTTCCAAACAAAACATCTGGGGCACTTGATTATGGCAGTGCAGAGCACTTTACTCATACCAGTATTTTGTAAAGCTAACTGTCTTTGTGTTCAGACTTTTCTGACATAAATCTCATTAGAGTATATCACACTCTGCTGTATACTGCCCTGCTGCAGGTCAAGTATAAAAAGCAAGCTTCTAATTACTTTAAGGTGCTTATAACGATTCTATGAGGATACAACTAAAATAAAACCTTGATGTGCTTGTGCTATCGTGGTGTGCACTGTTTTGTAATGCAGGAGTTAACACTCTCCGGCCTATTTAGAGAAACTTGTTGTGCAGATGTATCAGCTGATTGAAGGATTCTCAGAACTGAATTTTAATGCTGTTTACAGATCCGTCATGTTTCTGGACCACAACAATCCTCTCTGAGGGCACACAAGCACAGATGTGTTTTATAACCTTTCTGATGTTATTTTTCACATTTTTTTTGGCTTTTTTGGTCAGGTTTTTTATCAGTTCTTTTATGAGCCCCTACGTCTATCAATTAAGTCAAATATGTGTAAATTTGGCAAGAAGGAAATGAAATCCGCACTAATACTTTGTAGAAAAGAGAGTCAAATGGACAAACTTTGCTGCAGAGGACTGAGAAAGGTGTGAAGACATTTGCACAATATTTTTCAGATCTTTATTTTCAGTCCCTGACTTATTTCTACCTTGATTTTAGTCAAAAAGTTTCTGATTTTTCTTTTATTCCATTAGATTTTGTTATTTTTTAAATTTCAGTTTTACTTTTTTTCTTTACCTTTTACTTTCTTTTATATAATTTAAAATTTAAAATTTACAAATACTGACATGAACTATAGGAAAGCAACAAAAAATGAACACCCACCCTACAGTGAACAATCCCTTTCCCCTTCTCATAAGTTCAGTTTCTTCTTTTTTTCTTCTCTTTTTATTTCCTCTGTTCTTTTGATTTATTATACATTTATTTTTTAATTTCTCTTCAGATTGCTTTTTCCTGTCTTTGTTTTGCCAATTTTATTTCTTTAATGCTGTTAATGTCATATTGACATTGTTTTTAACTCTGTAAAGTACAATGAACTGCTGTATTGTTTGTTTTTTCATTTTTTAAAAATTGTGTTACAGTACCTTTTGTTCTAGCACCTTTTCCATCTCTCAGATGTTATTCATGAAAGTGAACCCGAACCCACCAAAATAACTGGAACCTGAACCTGGGCAGTAAAACAGAACTTTCTTGTAACTGTTTTGTGTGTTTGACTGAAAATCTATATTTTTAAGCCAAGGTTTCCCTCTCAAGGTCCTTTGTTTATTATATTTATTTAACCATACTTTCTATGCCCCTCTATCAATTCCAGGCCTCCAACAATATTTTCATCGGTTAAAAAATAGGTTAAGCAGTGGCTTATAAAGACCCATATATGGGGTCTCACCAGAGGAGTGTCGCGGGCCTTCTCCAGCCGCACAAGTTTCACCGTCTCGCCGAGGTACTGCGTCACATTTTCAGCTCCTATCTCCTGCACTGCCACGCTGTCATGAGCCTGCATCAGTGCCTGCCACAATAAACAAACACAGAAACACAAATAGAGACACAAACATACAGAAATAGACATAAAGGACAGGGACAGACAAATAAAGCAGGAGGCATCGTGAGATAATGAGATAATTTGAATTTACTGAGGCAAAAAAATCCAATTCAAGTTATATATATATTTACAATGTACTTAGTATATGTCTTAATTTTGAAGTAAAGGAACTAGACTATCATGAAGCCAAAGTTATTCTTTGATATGATTATAGTAAATATCACATAATAGCAGCACCTGTCGTATACCACAGTAGAAAAAATGGAAATCCAAGACATCCAGTGAAGGGCAATTATCAATATTTCAAGATTCAAAATTTTCTGACAAACTGCAACAAAACTAAAATAACACTGAAACATACTAAACTTATAAAGCCTTTGTTGAAGTTGTTACAAAATTCCCACACTCATGAATGCACTGTGCTTCAAATGAATAAAATCTCCATTATTTCAATGAACTGTGGTATCAAAAAGTGCAGAAAGACATCACTTTCAGTCATAGTCTTGATTACACGAGATAGACAGTGCACATCTGGATCTCTAGTGGGTGGAAAAAAAACCTAGATACACCCTCTACTCCAGATGCTGCATTTGTACAATTTAGACAACATGAGGGAGTTTGCCTGCAATGTTTTTATGGCTGAACACAACAAATCGCCCAATACTGGACAGGCCTTCCACTTTATTTTTGCTATGGCTTCAAACAGGTAATAATATGGTTAGATTTTTACTTATGACATTGCAACAAGTACATTTAAATCAATCAAACACACACACAAATTACATCATATACACAATCATTCATATATATATAAATATATAATACAGCAATGCACTCACCAACGGCCAGATGAAGTCAGAGGAAGCATATAATGTTATTTTAAGGCAAAGTAAACGGTTTCCATACAAGCAATATTTCCTTATTCTATGCTTCATGATTAAAAATAAATATACTGCCCAGACCTATTAAAACCTGACTTATACTGTATTTGTTGATGGTTAGGAGGCTCTAAATAAATTTCAGGCTACCAGATGCCTGCATTTCCTGTCATCATTTTTAACAAGAGCAGTCAGCTAACTCATCTCTAAAGCCAGGAATAAAACCCAGACTGCTCCTCCACATCATTTAATGTGACAAGCGCTCCGTACCACACAATTAATAACCGTCAGTCCACATTAGTTCCTCTGTCCTGCAGCAGAGGGGACCTGAGAGAGCGGAGGCGGGCTAAGCTTTGGCGTACTCACAATCCGTCTTAATCTCCCCGAGCATTTAGGAGTCAGGATCCACTGCCATCAATCATGAGACACCTTTGGATCCCCTGTCTGTAAGCAAACAGCATCCCAGTAAGCTGTGAAAAGGGAGACAGCCAGGTGGACCTCCTGCATCGGCCTGTCTCCATTTGACTGCTGTTGGAGCTTGTTTACCTCTATAGACTACAAGGCAAGGCGTGTGAGCCTGTGCTCCCTGCAGAGTACCCAACATAATCTGCTCCACTTCTTTGTCACAAGGTTGGCTCTCTTCCCATCTTGCTGCCTCTGCTTGTGGCATGGATCCAGCTCAGTGGAGGGGTTAACAAGGCAATGGGTCAGACATCAGAACCCTGGGGCTCCATCCTCTGGACCCTCGACCGTAAAATCACTGAGCAGACACACCTGGGGTCATCCCTCACCTCACTGCTCCACTGTGGCAGACTAATAAGGCTGCTGCTATTGTCCCACAGAGGAATCCCTGAAGCTCTAACAGACAAACATCGAGCACCAGAAGTTTACAGTGAAGCAGTCTGTATGCCCCTTAATTTAAGGCACAATGCTCGGATGGCATTAAATTAATTTTTAAGAAATACCAAACAAGACACAAGGTCAAACAAAATAAGGAATTCACACCAGCAATGGTTTAACAGCAGTATTAACTGACATCAGCCCTTTAATAAAAATCTGCCATCAGCAAATTAATGCAGGATGTTCAGATACCAGCTTGTTGATCTGTTGTATCATATTCATTGAAATAATGATAATAATAATGATGTTTGCAGCATTTTACCGTCTCTGCTCTTCACTGACCTTGCCACCTCGAGCTGACTGGTTTGAACTACCTATGAAACAATGGTGGGACGTCAAACTGGTAGGTAACGAGGGTACCAGCCGTTTCAGGACACTACTTAACCATAAACAGGCAGGGAGGGAGAAGTTCAGACACGGTGGACCTTTGCAGTACTCTATCATGCAGAGGAGACATGTTTGACCTGTTCAGTCAAGCCCCTTTTTAAGCCTTTTGCCTGAAAATAACATGCCCATAAAGAAAAGAGTGAATCTCTGCAACCAAAAGGTCCATTTGATAATTTTGGTGTCATAACAAAAGTAAAACTTGAGAAATTTGTAAAGATGTGTAATTATCAATATATGTGTTTCTGGGACAGAGTAAACTAAAACAGAAATCAGAATCATTTTTTGAAATTTCATCCTCGCCTACAACAACAAAAAAAAAAATATTGTCAATTTCTCTTAACATGTGCTGGAGTGGCTGTAAAATCTAAAAATGAATAATACAAAATGTTTACATGATTCCTGCACAGGATTATTGTTATAAAGTGATGCAGAGCAAAATTAGAGGGGTTTTTAAAACAATATGGTCAGGTGAGGATTTTGAAAACAGTGTATATTGAGCCAAAAGTAAAAAAAATATGTATTTTGTCTAATAAAAACTAAATCTAACAATATAATATTAAATATTTAACACGACTTTGTGCGGTTGAGTCGAGGAGCTTTTCTCTTGAGCCCAAGCAGACCCAAAGTTGGGTCCTCTGGGACCATAGTGGTGAACACACTAACAACAGACTGAATTCAAGCGTCACCAAAGATGAAGAGTGCAGTGACATCGAAAAGGAGCACCGAAGATAGAGATGTCCTTCAGCTGCCCTGCAGCTTTGATGCAATTAAACCAAATTTTGCCTTCTCACACTTACGTTATACTGACATGTGTAACTCTGACTTGTGAGCTCCAGGTAATGGGTCAGCTATAAGTTGATTTTGTCTTCTTTTTCAAGCAGTTTAACTATGACAGACTTTTAGAGGCTCTGAGGCTCTTTTGGCTTTCTGAGCCCTCCTGGTTGCCTTAATATTTAGATTTATTTTAAATTGTTAGAAACTGTTGAGTCACACTGGATCTCTGACCTGAAGATGAGGGTTGGTGAGCAGAGCCTGGAGCTCCAAGCCCTCCTTCTGTTGGCTCGACTGCAGAATCCTCTGGACCTGAGCAGAAACACAAACACAACTTCTGTTTAAAAGCCAAGGCAGTGTAACCAGGGATGATTAATAAAAAAGTCTGAAATCAACCAAGGAATTAAATCTGGTTAGATCTATCACAAACAGACAGTTTTTTTCCATAAGTACCTTATCATTAGGGCATGACCCATGATAAGTTTTGAATTTTTTTTTCTTGAAACAATAAAATTGATAAAATAAAATTATGCTTTCCATCAGATGTGAGCCTAAATCAGATCTTTGGCACAAATGTTTATCAGGTCATCGTTAAGCTTAAGACAGTCTGACATTTTAACACGTCATGCTGTGACTGGGCAGCTTGGTGCAAGTGAGGAAGAAGCCAGGTTCTTTCCCCTCTCTCAAGCTCCATCTGAATGTCGACCACGAAGTGCAACAATCATATTTACACTGAACAATCAAGTGTTTGCTGGTCAGGGATGACTGCCACTGCTAGTCCGAGGAAGAGCGACTTAGTTGAGCCCTAGACAAGTCTGCATTGCTCTAAATTAAAAACACAACATACTCTTTGCTTGTTTGTGTAAACTGTGGGGACAGAAACAGAGCATATATTGTCAGAGTATGAAGATGAGGAGAATTCAGAGAAGATTAAGGTAGGACCACACGTATATGGATATTTTTTTTACCAGATATCTTCGTTCTCATTAAAAAAAAAAATCTGTCCACAACATAGAAATATCTCTGTCCATACCAAGAGGCAAAACTGAAAAGATTGCCTCTGAAGCCTGCAATACCATACATGGCCGATAGGTGGCAGGTTAGCAAAATGTGAAACCGCAGAAGAAGAACGTTATGAGCATGCGTAGTCAAAAGCAGGAAGAAGAAGCGGTCTAACGGTCTAACTGTCTAACCAAATCAGCTGAAGTTACCGGTAAGAAGATGGTGGAAAAAAACAAATAAAATAGAGTCTTTTGTAATTTGTAGAGATGTAATGTGGACAGAAAATGCAAAGCACACAGAGATAGCGGGGTACATGCTGGCTATCGCTGATGTTGTTTACAACCATTGCAAAAGTGGTTTGTTGCTAGGCGCTTGATGTCATCGTGTCAACACCAGCTCCATTTAACATCGGTACATGGATCCACTCAACTGGATCTTTTCCTTTTTTACTACTCCATTTTTTATCTGTTTTAAAATATCTCTGTTTATGTTTGTGAAATCGCCATGTTCGTGTAGTTGAGAGGCCCCATTGGATGAAAAAATATGCGTTTAAAAATATATCGTATTCGTGTGGTCCAGGCCTAAAATCCATGAGGACTGGCAGTCCTCAGGTGCAGTAGCCAGTCACAGTTTTGAAGGTAAATATCAGGCATCCACAAAGCCCTGACTACAGTGGCTATGCAGACCTACAGTATAGTCTTTGGTGCAGGTTCAACACAGAGGTATGACTCAGGTGTAAGCTGCACCCCCTTCAAAGGCTGAACTCCATGCTGTTACAACACACCCCTTTGTCACAATCATGGGAGGGCCTGTTTCATACAGCATTAAAGTTATGCAAAAGCACAATCTTTATACACACATCAACATCTAAAGGGGGCAATTAACACATTTTTAATTTCGATAAATTCTATCAAATTTTCCTATTACAATAATAAAGCAGGCAGCCCTATCTGACATCAAAATATTGTGTAGTAACTCCAGTTGTGTGATGACTTTAATAAAACAGCTAACAGAGACAGAGGTCATGTGGATACAGGCCCACACATGATACTTGGCTGACACAATTTTACTCACAGCAGGGTTTCAAATTCCAGACAGAGAGGTGCTTCATACTCGCTCTGCTGTGAAGTTACTTGTTAGTGCTGCCTGTTAGTTTGGGGGAAAATACACAACACAAAGCAGCATCTATTTTGGATCTGTGTGTTGGCATGTGAACCTTGTTTACAATGTTTGGCTGCTAATTAAGATTTAGTATGAGAAAAATGTGTATTAGTTTAGTCACAATGAAGTCATTTTGCCCTTTTAACACCGGTTTAATCTAGTTTTGGTCAAATACAACAAAAAAGGTATTTAAGTTTCTGCTGAAATTTCGCATTTTTTAAATTAAAACATTTTCTTTAAAATGATTTAAATAGCCAAATTATAAAGTTAAAATTCTAAGCAACTGTGACCTACTCCTGCTTACTCTTGTAATAATATCATTATCACTTAAATTACCTCATAATAAACTGATACAAATGCTGTCAAACTGTAAATTAAAAGCTTTCACACACACCGGATTATTTTCTCATTACTTTATTTTAATATAGATCCCCTCACTTACACTAGGGAGGGAAAACAATAATCGATTACAATTGAGTATTGATAACAACTCCCTCAAGGAACTAATATTATTAGTCTTTTCACTGACAGGGGTCAGAAGTGGTCAGAACTGTAGCTTAGTTTTTGACGAAAGGCGCTCACTACACAAGTTTGAGTCAGAGGAAACACAAGTAATATAGAAGCATTTGTACATGAAACAACAGAATTAAATCTGCAGTGTCTTGTTTGATAGTGTTGCCACTGAAAACCTACAGGCATACAGTTTTCCTTCAAACAGCTGAAACTCTGTTCACTTTAATTTCATCTGACTTTTTACTGGCATCTTTTTGCCAGAAAGTAAACCAACATTCTGTCGGTCTTTATAACCTCAGCCAAGGAGGTCATGTTTGTCCCTCTGTCCATCCGTCTGTCTGTCTGTGAGCGAGCTAACTACAAAAACTTCTCTGTGGATTTTCATGACATTTCCAAGTAGTATTGGTTATGCCAGAGAAGTGAAAAACATTGTTCACATTTCATGGTAGGACAGTTTCACATATTTTTAATTATAACTTGACATAGAACATAGGAAATGCCTTAGTGGAGGTTTGTGCTCTCTGAGTCCTTTTAGATTTCAGGAGGTTATGTTTTTGTCAAATTTTTGGGGAAATATTGGTAATGGTGCCAACAAGAAGTGTCTAGATTTTGGTAGTGATATGAATCTAGATGCAGACCAAGTATTTTTAAAAGGGTTTACTAACATTGTGAGATAGGGCAGTTTTTCACATTTCTGCAAACTACTCAAAAATTTCTCAGTTGATTTTTATGACACTGTCGAGGGATTTTAGTCATGGCACAAGGGAGAACTGATTAAATTTTGGAAGTGCTCAAATCAGCTCCATGAATGTTAGGATAACTTTTACTGTTATATTATGTACTCAAATAGTTTTCAGAAGTTTTTTCTCCTTATGTAATGGGGAGGAAAAGGGTGTTTTTGTGCAGTCTGATAAGTGTCTGATAATGGATGGTTACAGGTTCGAGCCCAGCTTCAGTTGTCATGTGTTCTTGGGCAAGACACTTCACCCTAAGTTGCTCCTACTGCTGCATCAGTGGCATGTAAATGAGTATGAAAGGGCCTTACTATATTAGGAAATACTGATGGCTATACACACAGAAACTCTAAACCATCAGTGGGTGAATGTGAGAGTGAATCGGTGTGAATGGATAGATGTGACCTGCAGTGTAAAGCTGCTTTGAGTCAAAGAGACTAGAAATACACTATAAATACAGTGGTGGTAAAATCATTTCATGTCTATACAAAGGCTTATTGAATCTTAAATCACACTCAACTAGATACATAAAAACAAGATGGGAGAAGGAAGGAAGGATTGTTATATCAGAGGATGAATGGACATCAATTTGGAGGTATCAATGGAAATGTACCAGTTCTCAAATCTGGAGGGAGTTTGCCTGGAAATGCTTAATAAGATATTTCATTACACCCTACCAGAAATCTCATTACCTGGTACATTACTGGTTACCTGGTAATTCTTCAATCTGCTGGAGAAAATGTGGAAATTTAAATGCAAACCACTATCATGTCTTCTGGGACTGCCCTGTTATTCTGGACTTTTGGGAAAAGATACACAGTGCCTTAAAAGACATTTTCAGACACCATGTACCTTTAGAAAGTAAGACCTTGTTCTTTGGTCTAATGCCTGAAGATCTGCCAAAGAAGGACAAGTATTTACTGAACATTTTGATGGAAGCAGCTAAAAAAGCTGTAACAAAGAACTGGTTATCACAGGAGAACCCTTCTTAAGACATGGATGGACACCACAATTAACATTTACAACATGGAAAATAGTACAGCATGTGTTAATCATAACTTTGGACTTTTTGCCTCACGCTGGGAAAATTGGGTCAATTTTATAAAGCCTCTCAGGCAAGACTTTACTTTTTTTCTGAAGCTTTGATTCCTCTGTTAAAGACATGATCTCTCCCCACCTTTCTTGTACTTGTTTGCTTGTTCCTTTTGTTCCTTCATAAAAAAAAAAAAAAAAAAAAATATATATATATATATATATATATATATATATATATATATATATAAATATGTATATATATATATATATAAATATGTATAAATCCTTTTCTCATAGACACACAAATATGTGAATTGTATGTATATTGTTCTGGTAGAAAAGTGTCTATTGCAAATGTCAATAAAAAGTTAATAAAAAAAAAAGAAATACACTATAAAAGCTCAAGTTCACTTACATTTACCAAAAAAGGGTATTAAAAGAACTTTTTAATCATATTTTCTTCTAACAAAACTAACACTAGTTTTTAGGGGTTTGTACTGTCAAGAATTTGTCGCTGCAATATATGTTGCAATGCTTGGTTAGCTTTACAATTTATCAGTATATATGGGAATTTTAAAAATCAAACAAAGTGTCACACTTCTTTAAAATAATAACTCTTTAAAACTCTCAAGCATTAAGAACCCACAATCTTGCATCCATGAATATAGTTTTTGGTTAGTGTTATTTACATAAAGCATGGTCCCTGGACCATAGATAAACTTTATTGTCCATCCCAGTGCCAGCAAAATGGCAACAAATGTAATAGAGAGGAGAGTCAAGTGGATGAATGTCTGCTGCTACCTCACTTTCAGAAGCTGAACTAAAATACAAACTAAACTAAAACTAAACTTAAATCTAAACTAAAGTTCAGCATTTCTATAATTAATAAAATTACACAGCATTGTATATTCTTACACCTGTATAAGTTTGCATGATGCCAAATGTTTTACATCCTTTAGAAATAAAGCTAACACACTTTCCTTTCTTGGCTTTTCAGATTTCACTCTGCTCTGTTTATTCCTTCCCCTCTATCCCTCTAACATGTTTCTATTTTGATCCTTGGTTTCTTGTGTTGTCATTCAGTGGGAGGATGTTATTGTTGATGGCTTGGCTGAACCCTGATAACAGACATTTGAGTGTTGTGTTCCTTCATCTATCTTCCTCCTCATCTCCTGTTTGCAGCTTTAGTTCATCCATTACACTAATCGAAGCTCTCACTAACAAGGTGACGTACTTTCCCCCTCCCCCCTTGCAGCAGCGCTACACCTCGGCCCACTCTCCCGTAAGCTGCTGGAGTTTCTTTTTCTGGCTGCCCAGATCCCTGCCTCCTTCTTGCGGTGTGCTGCACCAAGGGCTGCTGGGAGATTAGTGTAGCAAACAGCCAATCTGTGTGCCACTTAGTTTAGTCACACTGCAGCTCAAACTCTTACACGTTTGTTAAGAGCTTCAGGAGCCGTGCCTGCTGGGCAAGCAGACACAGGTTTACCGGACGCAGGAAGACAATGTGTCGTGTTTGTTAGAAGAAAAAAAGATTATCTCCTTCAGTAGGGCTGGGAAACAAGGGGCAGAAATCATGCCTTCACATGTTGTTTGCCAAGTAATGATAAGCCACAAATTTCTAAATATTGTTATACATATAAAAAAACGCATGTTATCATCGCACCAAGACTATAATGTTTGATAAGATACTAGCAAAATCAAACAATATTGGTAACTGTTTGATATCAGGACAACGATAAAACAAGTCCAAGAGTTTCTGTCTTAGCTCAAAAACTGCAGATAAACTCTCACACACCATTCTCTTATTATTACCAAAGAAATCTTATTTTGAGGTTTTTAAAGTTTCTATTTTTGGAAATATCATGTTATCATATTGAGGAAATCATCATTATTTCAACGATTTGTGGTATCAAAAGTAGACAAAACCTATCAATGTGAAGTCATATTTTTTAACTATAATAGAGAGCATTGTTATAAATGGAAATATATGTTGACAAAATTTGGGAAAGCCAGTGGAAATGGTCTGGAAATCAACGAACATGATATCTTTATTTTTGTTTCACATGTAAGGGGGTACAACCCTCTCTCTAATAGATTTATTAAATCTATTTTAATATTCCATTCTCTTTATTTTCCTTTGAAACCTCTCTCCCTTTTAGCTTCAACAGGTCTTGCAGTTTGTCTCCTGCTGAAAAAACTCTTTGGTGGGAGTCCAGAAAAGACAATATTAACAAAACATTTTAATAAGATTATCTTGTGGTCAATAAATATATTACTCTTGATGCTCATTGCTTTTATCAATCTTAATATTGAGCACACAGTCTGGAATCTATTTCTTCTTGAAAATCAAAAAAATAAACATATAAATAATCTATCTGTATCTCACTTGAAAAAAAAAATAACCTAAATTAATCAATTTTAAATAATCATGTTCCCAGCTCTATCCTTAATCCATCCCAAACTCTTGCTGTCAGAGATGTGGTGCTGATCCTGTCAGCTCTGTGCAATCCTTGCATCAGCTTGATCTATTTTGTTTTTTTTTTTTTTTTAAAAACAATTTTACTGACCTCACACAGAAATCCCACCACTCAGAAATCAGTAACTGAGATCTATTCATTATAACACTGCTAAAAAGTTGACATAAATGCAAATAAGAAGCTAAAAGGCAAGTCGCCTGTCATTTCCTCTCATTCACTTTTCATAATTAATCAATTTAAAAGTTAAAGCTGGGCAATGATCAATATATTTTATATAAATATAAAAAAAAAGACAATATACTTATATATATATATAATATAAATAAAGTATAAGTAAGGATTTTTTTTTTTTTAATATAATTGCAAAAAAAAAAGATAAAAGATGGATTACTTAACGCATTAAATAACATTTACAGCTTCTCCCTGTATCTCACTTGAAAAAAATACTGACATTAACATTAAAACCTCATTTTTCCCAGCTCTATCCTTAATCCATCCCAAACTCTTGCTATCAGAGATGTGGTTAAAAAAACAATTTTACTGCCCTCACACAGAAATCACCCCACACCACTCAGTAACTGAGATGTATTATATTGGTTCATGGTACACTGCTAAAAAGTTGACATAAATGCAAATAAGAAGCCTACAGTGCAAGTCGTCTGTCATTTCCTCTCATTCATAATTAATCATTGGTCACTTTAAAAGCTGGGCAATGAGGCAAATCAATATACTTTAAACAAAATACAGGGTAAGACAATATACTTTCTATATATATATAATTTAAATAAAGTATATTTAAGGATTTTTTTAATTGCTAGGTGTAATACCCAGAAAAAAGATTACTTACAGTATGGACGTAAAACGCAGATGAATTAATGAATTAATCTAGTCTTTTACAGGCTCTGATATTCAATTATTGCAATTAATCACTTGATCAATGATGTGAGAATTATTGTAACACAGGTTTACGATTTAGTCTTTTTCATTTTATCATTTTAATCCTAATCAATTTAAATAACATTTACAGCCTTATTGTTCATGAAATAACTGATCAAAAGTAAAGTGGGTCTTATTTCTGTCTTTATATACAAGCTTTTAAATCAGCGATGGGGGTAGATTGATTGACTGGACAGACTGCATGCCAATAGATGTATTTACAGGCTGGATGATCCTCGTCACGTCTCTGTGCGTGTGTGTGAGTGTATCTCGCTAACAGGCAGACAGACTTTAAAGGTAGAGAAAACAAGAGCAGATTATCCACTTAATAAATAATCTTAGATGGTGTTGTTGTCTGGGATTCATGAAATGATGAAAATTTAGAGCACAGAGAATTGTCAATGTGTGTTTCATAAAAATCAAATTTACAAAGCTGCTGTGGACAGTAGTGGGATGCTGTCATAAAGTCTGGTATAAATATTTGTTTAAAACGCTTCATTCTTTGTGTAAATAATCTAAATGAGTGAATCTTTGACTGCATTTCTAAGAACTGCTAACAGTATTATGCTTATTGACAACAAGGTAATCTATTAGGAATGTTATGTCTAACTTCTTATTTAATTAACTGGGAAACATTTCATTCATATGATGAGATGAAAGGGTAATTTGATCAAAACCTTGACTCAGATTCAGAGCTTCATGCCAGTGCATACTGTTGCCAGTAAAAAACAAAAGAATGTTTTCTATGTGTAGGATTTTAGAAGTTTAAAGTTATTATTATTACTATCATTATCATGTTTTGTTCCAAATTTTTTCTGCATTTTTATATCATCACCTAATCATTTGTTATTCATCAAAGCGTTTTTTTGTGTTTGTCAACCTCAGCATCATCTATTTAAAGTTATTTTTGCTACTTTATTTACAAGCATTTCTGCCTTTTCTAATTTGTTTTGTTCCAAATTTTTTCTGCATTTTTATATCATCACCTAATCCACTGTTAGCTTCAATATCCCAGAATTTATTGATAACCTCTGCCAAACAGCTGAGCTGGTAGTTAAAGGGTTAATAAGAGCTGACTTCTGCTTGTCTGTAACACTGGTAAGGTTGTTCAAATTACTCCATGTGCTTTGCACTTTCTTTAATCCACGGAAATATCCCCCAAAAACATGAACACAGTCAAGGAATTCTGTCCTTCCACTGACAGAAGCTGAATACCAGGAAATAATTCCTCTGTAAATAAAAGGCAGCTCATTTTCACCTCTGTCATTATTGTTTCAAAAGCGAACAGCAGGAGGAATCATTGGCAGCATGGCGTTTGCTCAAAAGTGCAGTGACAGAAATCTGTATACACTAGGGGCATTTTTCTGCCAATTATGCTGGCCAATGAGAAAGGTGGACTGAAATGATTTTGATTAATCAGGGAGAAGGTGGTGTTCGCAGACAGATGCCCAAAATCACGTAGTCTGACCTCAGCACAATAAGATGTCTTATGCTGGTGCAATTACAGGGGGGAACTTTAGCAGACATCTTTGTGCACAGATGGGATTATTTCCAGAAAAGTAGTTGTAATAAATACTTGGAGGGCTGTTAATACACCTTAGTGGTCGTCCATATATCCATACAGGTAAAAAAAATCAACACAGAAATCGACACAAAGTGCCTGTGCACTGTAGTTTTATACACTTGTTTGAATTAACTATGTAGATAACAAAATGCCTCGTTTATGTTGTTTATGCGCGTGACATCTCGGGGGGAGGAGAGTAACATACTGTAGGAAGTGCACTACAGAAAGCCTGGGGTCCTCGCGATTGTGGGGTGGAATAAAAAAAAATCATTAAACTCGAGTTTCAGGAAAAATGAATCGATTTGACTTGCCCACTCGATTTTTAAATCGTATCGTTTTTTTGCCCAGGCCTACTTGATATGGGAGCTTATTTGCAATGTTGACAATGAAAAACAACTGATTAAAAAATAATGATTGTCATGGACTTTTCGTTTTGTTATTGTGGTATCAAATAAAGGCAGTCTTTCTTGATTAAGGCACTCAGATGCAGTAAAAAATCCAGTATTTAAGAGGGGTGTTACACACATCTTATTTTTTTGGAATCAAAAGCAAGTACGAGTCTAATAGTGAGACAATAATTTGTTATCACCATTATATTTGTGGTGTATCATCACTGAGCTAGGATATTTGGTCTATATTCTCCAGTCATTGTCCCTTAAAGTATTTTTCCAGGGACTTGGTTTTGTGTGACAGGCTACAATAAAACACTGACAGTACGCAACCTCAGCTCTGCAGGGACATGAGTCAATTATTGTTGCTTTGCCCCAGCAGAAACAATCTGTGCTGTATTTTGTCAACAAGGAAGTCAGGTGTGGCATATTTCCTACTCAAACCAGTTAACTAGGACTGTTTTTGTCGCTCTCTCTAACAGGGCTCAGGACTCACTGTCAGCGTGAATCACATCAAAACCAGTGGCACACTTGAACATGTTTACACTCTGATTTCCATCTTTTCACTCCCTCTGCATCTTAAAAGTAGAGCATCTCCCTGTCAACCTCCTTCAGCTTTATTCTCTCTTTTCTTCCTCCAGCTTTTGCAACGCTTGTATCCAACTCTTTTCCATATTTTCATCCAACAAATCCTTTACTTTTGTTTTCACTCACCTTGTTAACTACAGAACAATTAAAACTTCCCTAATTAATCAGACTGTCCCTGCTGCCTTATGGGCAGCTTTGTTGAATTAATCATTACCTCAGGCAAAGATTTTTCATGCTTCATTGAGCTTGTTTTAATTCTTTACTCTCCTCCACAAAACACAAACTTATCAGGGTCTAAAGCACAAATTGCTTGAGTGAAATCTAACATATAAACCAGCACTAACTAAACTGGTGTGAAGTCAAATATCTTTCACAAAGTGCTAATGGCAAATAAGGTTGGATAGCATGAACTAATAACCATATCAACCGTGCTCTTTTTGCTCGTTGAAGTGACAGCATCCTATCCCAGGATTTCAAAACCAACAGGATCAAAATTTAAACGCATGTTTGAGACCCTGAACTTCTTCCCTGATACTCAGCTCCAATCTGTGCATTAGACCAAAGATAGATGCTTGTTTTAGCTCTTAAGCTGCTGCTGAGAACACCTATTTTCCTGACTCATCTGTCCAGAATAAATATTTGAAATATAGTACAATCAGGGACTTTTGTTGTGAAGAACTGAAGGAACTCTGTGCCATTTGACAACATTAACAGCAGCATCTTTGGCCATGATCAGAAACAGTCTGCTTCTCCGAATCATTGAGACGTGGGTTTAAACACGCTCTTAGGCTGGAGATATACCTGCATTTTTTCTTTTACTTGCCTTGATGGTGCGTGTTATTGGAGGTAACCTCCAGAGGGTGCAAAACACCTAAGGCTGTATGTAATTACCTGTTGTGCTAAAAGTAAACTTCAAACATGGCAGTATTTCTGATGGTAAAGTAAAACAATGAGCACAAACAAGACATAATAGTCAGATAGGAACTGAGACAGGTGGTTGTTCTTCACCATCTGCATCACCTTCACTCCTTTTCAGCTAATTTTTCCTCTGTGCCTACTCATAAGCATGTTGATATTAAAAGAATCAGGGTTTTTTTCTAAAGGGAGGTTGTATGAGGTACATGGCATGAGCTTGAACCTGTGCCACAGTGTCACACCTGAAACTCTATGCATAAAAACCCAGGACAGAACCCAGGACTCTCTGCATAATTAGAAGAATTGTGGGTGAGAGACAAGCCACAAAAACAGATTTGTCTACATCTGCTTAACTCTCCACAACCAAGTCGCTTTGATGAGGCACTATTTTGAGACACAGCACAGCCAAGTGTCCGATGTGCAATAAAATACAGCCAAACTGGAACAAACGCATCCACACACAAGGTCAACCACAGAGTCAACTCGCTGATGGTTGTAGACTGGATCATCAGTTTTTTCTTAAACCTTTCTGCTGTTGTGTTGATGCTATCTTAAGGCCCTGTCTCTACACTGACCACACCAGTCATTTGAAAACTGAAGCTCATGTCTGCGTCTTATCAATTCTAAATAACATGCACAACTGACATTCAGAAAGCAGGCAGGGGTTGTGTGGCAGTCATGTGTCTGTGTGTCTGCGTAGTAAACAGCAAGTATATCTCCAGCTTTAGGGCGTTTTTCATGCTGCAGAAATGGAGACGTACATACCTGCTGCACTGGATCACGTTAAATGGCCCTGAATCCACTACATAGTCCACAAGCTTGTACAATGACTTCATATTGATGACGTTATAGACATTAAACTTGGAGAGGAACATAAACAGTCCTCAGACACGAGGTGGGAGCAAAGCCCATTTGGTGTATGTGTGTCCACTTGGCTCTGCCCTCTGTTTTTAAGGAGCATGCAGCAAAATATTAACTTTTATGCTAGTTTTGTTCATACACTATGACTGGCATCAATTAAGACTCACATGTGCAATACTTACAAGTGTATGAGTGTAGAGCAGGTTACTCATGTATTGGCAGAGACAATATGAATACCCTTCATTTCGTTATATTTAACTCAAAATAGTGTTTTTGCATACCTCTTGGCAGAGATCCTCTGCCTGTGCTGTAAGGGGTGAGTTGGGGCTGACTCGGCTCTTCTGCTGGGACACAGCGCTGTACAGGTTGTAGGCGTTCCTGAAGTCCTCCTTGGCCACAAACCGCATTAACATGTCTGCGTCCTGCTGGCTCTGTGCATCAGTCAGTATGTGTGAAGCCCACTTTAAAGCCTGCAGTACCTCCACCAGGTCTGTCGGAGAAGCAGAGATAGTCACAGAGAAGATATGATACAAATCTAAAAATGTTCATTCCTTAAAGATTTAATGTTTGCTAATCTTTTGAGGTACAGAGGCATACTTATGTAATCACTGAACACAAATACTCTCAACTGAAGATTCGCTGATTGTGAAAACCAAGGTTGATGCCAATACTGCTGTTTAAAATAATAATTAATGTCATAATTATGTTTGTCATATTACCACTTTTGGTTTAAGTTCCACACAATGGGGATGTTTTCTCTCATGTCTGATCATGAAAAGAGACCAGAGTCTGTCTAATAGGTGACTTCTACAGCCCATTAAGAAAAATGTTGTCTGGATGAGCCTTTAGCTGTGCCAGATGTCTACATTAAATTGCCATGACCAAACAGACAAACACCTCAGGTGCTTGAGCACAAAAAGCTTTACACACATGCCCAGCCTCTTAATAACCACAACATCATCCAGTTTTTTGTTCAGGAGGGGGATAAGCTTAAGACCAACTCCTCTCTTCCTGACTTTGGTGCACTAAACTCAATCAGACACTGGGAAATGTGGGTGGACCTGGATCAGAAACTCATTTTCCTAACAGAAATTGCTGCAACCACCTTTCAACCAGATCTCGCCCTTTAGCCAAATGTGTTCCAGCTTGTCTACATCATCGAGCTGACAGTCTCCTGGGAGGAGGCTGTGGACGAAGTGTACAAGCAGGAGAAGATGTGATACTCCAACTTAGCAGCTGAAGAGGAGGACAGGGGCTGGAAAGTTAAGGTGCAGCCTGTGGAAGGGGGGTGTAGGGGCTATGTTACCCACTCCACTTTAAGGCCACGTTTAAATGATACTCCTGACTTAAAGACGCAAAGATTTTTCCTTTGCGTTTTAGAATTCTTCTGCGTTCAAACGACGACGCTCGGAGACGTGTTAATCCGCTGTAGTGTGCATGCCTGTTCAGTAGATGGCAGTGTAGGTCTGCAGAGAGGCAGCGCTGCTACAACACATGTACGAAGAAGAAAAACTTTTCACAAACAACAATGGCGAGTAGACGCACAGAGACGCAGGAGTTTCTTTTCTGGACAACACAACAGTTCGGACAACAAATCTGTGTGGATAGTTTTGACTGGATAACAAACCGAGCATGGTAAGACGCTCACACACAAAGGACTTAATATAGTTTATCTTTTGTTTTGAAACAGTTCCTTTATCAATTCCTTCCAGCAGATTCTGGATGCTTTGCAAATCATGGGCATCACACTCTCATCACAGGCAGTCAGCATGAACAACAAAATCAAAAGTCAGAGAGGTGATCATGGCAGACAAGAAACAGCAGCTGAAGAGTGACTGAATTTTACACTATGTGGTCGCGTTGGGTAATTAATGAAATCAATTAATATGACTTTTTCCCTTGACTTTTCCTGTCACTTCTTTTAGCTTTCACTTCAAGTTTGACGGCAGTTAGTGATGGTATTATACATTGCACATACATTTTCCAAGTTCTAACATTGAAATGCATCCTTTGGAAGAGTAATCATGTGCTGGAAAACCCTCGGAGACATCAGGCCCCCAGAATGTTCAAATAAAAATAAAATGAGGAGGAAAAGTGTGTTGTGATTCTGAGAACATCTTGTCTTTCCTTAAATCCACACAGATGTGAAGCCAACCTCATAAAACTATCAAATTTTAACAGTTTTATTACTTTGTGTTTCATCTGTTTTACAAAAATCCTCTGACACCATAATTTGGCCATTTTAAAATACATTTATATATGAATATATTAGTGTTAAACTCAGTAAGAGACAACATGAAATCATCAGAATCAAGACGGTAAAATATGTTAATTGCCCAAATGTGACTGACAGCAGTATGGGTGATAGAGACTGATCTTACTTCTCAGGACTAAGGATTGCACGTATTCACATAAAAAAATAAAAATACATAATAATACAACATTATTTGAATTAGACTGAAACATTTAAAGTTTTCAGTTTGGTCAAACTTCAGGTCCCCGTAGCTTATGTCAAGAAAAAGTGCAGCTTGTGCTAATAAAGTTGATGATCCTTGCTTTAGATAAAAATTTAATTAAAACCGACAAAAGAGAAATTCTTTGGGTTCCTTATTAGTATTATTTCAATATACTAGGATGGCTTAAAGGTATACTTAATCTATCCTGCACTATTACAAGACAATGTAACAAAGTCTGTCTGGAGCCCTGCTTCTCTAATATATTAGTTAGTCAGAGTTAGCCTGATAAAACTTCTCAAACATACTTTTTAAAAAATCAAATAATACATTTTCCCTACACAAGTGACATTCTTTTAAAAGTGCGAAATTCACGAGGCTCTGTGCTGTAAGGTCAAGAGTTCAAGACTTGGACACACGACAGAAGTTGAAGAGTGGGACAGCTTTTAGTACGTCCCCCTCTGCTCTGAAAGCTCCATGCTCACTGATTTGACTTCTATTGTCTCTCTTCATTTGTGGTAAAACTCACAATTCCCTTTTCTTCACCAGCATCAAAACTCCTCCCCTTCTTTATGTACCTCTTTCCTCCCTTTGACCTCTCCGACCCCAACAAGGACCCTCTATCCCTCCCTCCCCTCCCCCATCTCACTCACCAGCTACTGGATCCTGGGAACATGTGTCTTTGGCTTTCTCCTTCCCGTCAAACGTGGGGTTGTCTATCCCCACCTTTTGGTTCTGGGACAGCTTCTTGAGCCTGAGCGAAGAGTTGGGGTCGATGTCGTGCTTCCCCCGGCCGTCCTCCTCCCTCCGCTTCCTCAGCTCCTCCTGGTAGTGCTGGATCCTCTCCATTTTGGCACCACTGTGTGGACCTTTGTTGGAATTGTTCTCCTCCCCTGGACAGTCCACTGCCCTCTCCCTGTGGTTCTTGGGCTGGCCCGAGCCCTCTTGCACGAACCCGTTCATGTGCGAGGTGATCATCTCTGCATCAGTGTAAACCTGGAGCCTGGTGTTCACAGAGGTCCGCCCGTGATCTACGGGACATAGATGCTGACGCTGCTCCAGTCATATGCCATTGCACACCAGTGGAGGTTGTGGCCCTTTGTGTTCCCTCTGAGTTTGATCATCCTGAAATTCAAGAGAGACAAATGTTAGAGATGCTGTTTTAGTATTTTGAGAAACTTCACATTAAAATATGATCCTTTGTGCTCTCATTTATGACCCTGCTTATCTTACTCTTCACATGAAAAACCCGCCTAACCTCAGTCATCTAAAATCCCTTCAGTCCAGCCCTTTGCTTGACTCACCTGTCCCCAGATACCCCAGTCTTAGGACCAGATCAAACTAACATCCATCTGTCACCTCTACAGCAGACGCCTGAATAATTTCACTGCTTTGAAACCAGTTGGAGACACAGGAGCAGTAAAACTGCATCTGCCACTTTGACAGACTTAGATTATAATCTATTTTAAGGGTGTCTACCTTCATTAATCCCGTTGGCAAACTTGACAGTTTGATAAGGAGATGTTCCCGGGTAGTTTTTTGACAGTTCAGCCAAAGACAGAAAATAAGTCTTTAATGATAATAGAGGGTCATCTTACAAAATCAGCATTATTGGGAACTGGTTTAAACAAGAGAAAGTAATGTAATATGTGTATTTTTGTGGTCTTGAAAGAGACAAGCAGGTCTTCATCTCTCACATAATGACTTCAGCCTGTGTTTAAATGCCATGTTGTGGCTTAAAGCTCTTTGTGTAAACCTGCTTTGGCTGGACGACACTGCAGGCCTGACAAATGCTGCGATGGAGCTGTTCGAACACCTTAGAACCAAACTCAACACAAATACTCTCAGGTTTCCAGAGGTGACTCATAAGCTTTTCATACATCCTGGACTTTGCCAGAATATTTTTTTCCAGCCACACTTTGGTTACACAATGAAAAATGGCAATGAAGCTACTTTTTAGTAACAACCCCCCAGTGGGAACCCCTGTCTTACACCATATCGCTACTTACAGCTGACACAAGAAAGTCATCCCACGTAAGTGGTTTCAGGTATTTTTTACACAATTTATCAGCAAATTATCAGCATTGAGAAATCACTTAAAAAGTCACATACTGGCACCAGCAGATATGGGAATTTCTGCCAATATTTACAACTAATATATCAGCTGTGCACATCAGCAGAGGTTCATCTGACAAAACGCTTTTTAAAATCAACTTCAACACTTCATTTTGGAGACTTTAACAAATTCATTATGCACTGCAGAGCAGTTAACAGAGACCCACAGGATACGATAATTTTATTAATCTTGATTGTGATAGAGTACTGATTTTTACCTCAGCCAAGGAGGTTATGTGATTGCCGGCATCTGCTGTTTGTTTCTCTGTTAGCAACATAACTCAAAAAGTTATGGAAGGATTTCAATGAAATTTTCAGGAAATGTTCGGATTGGGATAGGGAACAAATTATTCGATTTTGGGAGTCATCCGGATCAGCGTGAAACTGCTATGACAAAAAATGCGATTTTCGTGAATAACTAATGAGCTAAACTAGATATCATTATGAATCCAAATGCTAATGGTATGTTTTCATGGTCAAGGAATCTAAATATTTAGATGAAATAAAGGTAGGACTAATATTGATGGTGAAAATCACAACATGGGTGAGGACTGTGGTGCTGGTGGAGGTCTGCGCTCTCCGAGTGCTTTTCTAGTTAAAAGTGCTTTTAAAGTGAAGAAGCCAGGGTGGCTCATTGTAATTAAAGGCCTTTCAGGCACATTACTGTCTCACTTTTACCTTTAAATTGCATTCTGTTCATGAGTCACACTACTGACACCATTTTGAGAACTCTTACAATAATACATAAGACTTTCTGGAACTTCTTTTTACCTCAAATGTCAAATATGGAATTACAGACCTTTTAAGACTCTAAAAACCCTTCTGAGGTTCAGTGGAACATTTGTTGAGTTTGAGACAAAACCAAAACAACTTCCTCTGCTTAAGTGTCAGATTTTTTCATCTTTTATCCACTAAGGGATCTCTGGGTCGTATGAGGAACATATCAGTCATGAATACATTATCCACAGTGATGGCGGTCAGTTCTGTCCCCATTGAGAAAAAACAGGCACTAAAGCTTTTTCATACATTGGCTTCTGTTGTTTTTGGTGTATGATCAAACAGATATCAGTGCATTTTGATTTATTTTATAATACTGATGCTAACTAAAATAATGATTGGTACAGATTATCCTGTGGTCAAAGAGCATAACTGTTTATGTTTCTTGCAACAATCTTTAACTTTGCCTTACTTTTTAAAATTAGTTCATTAACATTCTTCAGCACTCACTAATGGCAGGATGAGGGTGGTATTCATTTTTTTCAATCAACTCTTAGGAATTCATTTATTTCCTTGCAGTAAAGCACCAAATTACAGTTCAAAATTCTGGTATGACAGCCCGCACTTCTTAAAGGCAGATATGCAAAGATCACAACTTCCAGGTTAAACTCTTTATCTTAAACCCTAAAGTGTCAAAGGGTTAACATGGCTTTGTCACTGAAAGCCCGCTTTGAGGCTCATGTCATACACTCATAAACACATGTCACATCGAATGCCATGGCAGCCCTCCCCCTCTTCTACCTACTTCCCACAGCTAATTACGTCTGGCAGGTCTATCCCTTCCTGGGCTCTCGGTCCAAGCTCCCAAACTCCTCCCCTGCTGGAGTATTTAGCTCTGTTTAGAGTGGCGGTGTGCGGCGGACAAACAGCACAGACTGCCAGCGGGCCATCTGTTCCTATGGGCTTAATTAAGCCTGAGATCTCATGCCTGCTCTATGGCTAAGTGGCCACAGCGGTGATGGGAGGGATGCTGGGAAGAGACGGAAGGAACTGGGGAGGATAATGAGAATGAGAGGAGATAGACAAACTCTTCAAAGCATAAACGTACACAGACATAGGGCTGAAAGATATATCGTTATTGTATCTAAATCAAGGTATAAAAATTCAAGATATTAATATAAAAAAAGCAACAACATAAGCAATACAGATTTCCCCCACGCCCACCCTGCATGTACAGCTCTGGAATTTACAACAAATATCATTTTTAGGATTGCCCTTGCATACACCTCTTAGTTTTCACCAAACCTGTAGTCGTAACGTATTGTTATCGAGATAGCTGGCATGACAATACCGGCATATAAAATTTTGTTCATATCATTCAGCCCTATACAGACATGAGAAGACTGACATGGAACTAGTTAAGGGACAATGTAACTTCAACTTCATTTTATTGTCCCCTAAGGGAAATTTGCTTTGCAGGCAGGTAAAAAACGTGAAACACCTAAAACATATTCATACAAATCAGATACAACACTGAGACGCAAAAAACACAAGTACATTAGGGGCAAGACTTTAAGACAGGGAAATATTCCTGTAAAAACACATAAAACTGTGTCAGAATGAGGGGATGATAGTTATACTGTTTTATTAATGAACTTAAGAGGCGTGATGCTAAAAAAATTTAGCAATAATAAGAGCAATGTTTTGAGAAGGTGCAGCGGGTAAGAAACCAGAGAAATACTGGCTCCAATGACCCTGTGCCATATTTACAAAAATAAACCCATAGATCACCACACTTTCCACATCCTTCACCTTAATAGCACTTTACATTTAACGCTACTAAAGATGTGAATTGGTAGGATGTTATCGAAGTCAATATTGATTCTATACTACAAATGAACCGTTGTCAAGCCCCGCCTTTTCCAGGAAGCGATCCTTAAGGCCCCACCCACCTTAATTACTGTAACTTGGAGAGAAAAAATCTGTTGTTGCTGCAATTCCTCAGTTTGAGAATCATTCAAAATAAGGGCTGAGAGATTTTAAGAAAGATCTACATGTTACTTTTCTGGCAGAATTTAAATTTCAATTTGATTCATGATTTTCTTTGAATCAAGCTACAGTGCAATATTCACAATGATTATAGCACAGACAACAGTAAAGAAATCAATTATCAAAAGCACAGAACACATTATTCATCATCTAATATTGATGATAAATATATATTTTTTCATTACCTAAGGGATACTCCTTCTTCTCTTAAACAGAGTACAGTGGCTTTGTGTTGTTGACCTGCTTACCAGAAATTCCATAAATGCAAATTTCCTGCAAATTTGTAAAATATTTGACAAAACAGATCCCGGGTCAGTCAAGAGAGCTGCAAAAATGCAGCTTTGGTGATCACATGCTTGTTTTGTCTGAAACTGTGATTTCAATCCGAAAACAAGAAATCTTTCAGCCCTAGTAATTTTTTTTTTATTATTAAAAACTTTAATCATTTTTTATTCCCTTCAAAATATGGCCGAAGTGAGAAAAAAAAAGGAAAACTACAACAGGGTGCATAAAATAAAATCAAAATCTGCACAAATTTGTTAAAATGATTAAAAAGTAGAGCTGAACAGCAGTCGTGAACATGAACAAAATGCTTTTGGTGTTTCTAAATATTAGTGGAGTGCTTTGGGGCACACTCTCTAATTAGAACTGGTTACTCAATAAACCAATCACAGAGTCAAAAGAGTCGATTATTTGCTTCCTTTTAAGTCTGTGTAAAATATCTCAGCACACAAGGCATTTCTGTGCCAACAATGTCAAACACATGGTGCCCAGTTAGTGCTGCGTCAAAGATGCTAAACCATGTTGCTGTTTCCACTGAGCAGCCACAGACTTTGCATATTTCTCTATTAGTGCCGTGATTTATGAATTTGACCACACAGTGGACACTCATGAGGCTTGTGCTGACCTTAACTAGTCACAATATGTTGTCTCATACCAGCTTTTATTCCATATGAATCCTATGACACAAATCCTGCTTTATGTCTGCAATCCCCTGATTATGCCCGCATGCTGCGTGTCTAAATGAATTATTTTACTTGAATTACGCAGTTTAGGACTGTATATTCCTCTAAATGAAATGATCAGCTATAACACAAATAAAAACCTCCCTTATTAGACACACGTTTAGGAAAGAGCTGTCATAAAAACCCCTGAACAGTAAGTTTTTGGTATTTTCAACTTAGACTAAAAGATCACCGTGAGAATAAAATCAAGTCTGTCCTAATAAATCACGTGGCTCCCATCAGACAGTGTAACCAGATTTGTGGCTATTATTAGCTTCGTCTGGACAATTAGCATGCAAAATGTCTCATTCATTCATCACAGTTTTGTGATTAAGACGAGCTCCTGCTTTAGCTTGAGGTGATTTTAGGCTAAGATGGACACATTCAATCAAAGCATTTGAGTCTTTGAGTGAAAATATCTGTCTATTTTTGTTCACTTTATTAAGAAAAGGGGACTGTAACTTCTTAAAGCACGGTTCTCTCGGTGTCCTGTCTCTAACAGCACTGTTAGACACACCGGGACGTTAGTAACTCGTCCTGACTCCACAATAGCAGAACTTAGCTCAGTAGCACGGCACCGCTAACTGCGTAGCTCCACACAAACTGTCCCGAATCAAACTGCGAGTACTTACCGCCTCAAACAAAGCGAGCTCAGGAGGTTTGGGCTGACAAAGTGATTCCTCAGTCTGTAAATGTGGGTTTAGTCTGCATGGGAGCAGCGAAATGGGTCGGTAGGTCTTCACAGGACAGCGTTTAGCCTCAGCGTGGAGTTCAGTCCAGGCTCAGTCGGGACACTTGTGGCCATTGCTGTGACTGTCTGGTGTTTTGAGCCGTTTCCCTGGAAACAGCTCTGCGGCTCAGCGGCGCCCCCTATCTGACAGACTGAGAACAGCCACGGCGCACAATCACAGCTCCTGACAAATACACCTAAATAAAGCAATTAACTAAATTAATGTGTAAGTATGAAACTAATTAATACATTAATGCTTTAAAATACGTACGGAAGAGTATAGGGGCCATGTTACATGGAACAAATAATTTAGGGGAAGTCAGGATAAAAGAAGAAATGGCGAGAATAAAGTCGAAATGACGAAATTAAAAGTCAAAGATGGGATTTAAGGTAAAGCGCGGACAAAAAAAGTCAAAAGTAGAAAATAAAGTCGATAAACAACGTATGTTAACTTTATTCTCGACTTTTCACTGTAATCACAAAACTGTATTTTGACTTTAATCACATCATTTCAACTTTATTCTTGTCACTGAAGTTGTAAATTCGAGATTGAAGTTGAAATGATGAGAATAAAGTCAAAATACAATATTGCTCTAAAAGTTGAAATGCCCAAATAAAGTCGAATTGTAAAAAATAAAAAAGCAGAAATGTTGAGAATAAAGTCAAAATACATTGCATAGTGAATTTATTCTTGACTTTGGACTTTTTTTCTCAACATTTTAACTTTAATCTCATCATAATCATGAAAAAAGTATTTCAGCTTAATTGTCAACATTTCAAATTTTATCTGAAAAATTCAACTTTAATCTCGACTGGCTGAAAAATTATTTTTCCATTTTAAAGGATTGTTTTTTAAATCATTTTTAAAAAACAATCTGATTTTAAGCTATTTATTAGGAAATTAAAATAAAAAAATCTCTACAGTTCTTTGAATTCAAAATAAAAAGGCCTCTAATAAATTCATGCAGTAAAAGATTTTAAGATACCCCAGAACTGAAGGAAAGTTTGGCCATAAAAACTTCGGAGAAACTTAACTTTTGTTTTACACATCATTGTTGAATATTGTATTTCTTTGTTTTTTTTGTTCCGTCTTGTGTAGCCTGTTGCACAATGACAAATAAACGTTTTTGTATCACTTGTTTTCTTGAATATTCAAAAAGTGGACGTTAAACTTTAAAAATAAAGATGGGGGCTTATTGGATAAGAGGGAATGGTATTAAAAATAACATTAAGTGGACTTTAAGTTCACAAATTTGTCCCAGGTGAAGTGCCAAAAATCAAATAAAATATGTTTCAATTTTAGCACAAGATAATATCATATGTCTATTTAAAAAAAAAAGACTTGCACTTATTCTCACTCACACGATTTACAGGACAAGTCCCACAATTCTCTGCGACAGCTGCCATGTATCGCTTTACCACCGTGCTGCACCACCAGCATGCTACCATAACAAAACCTCTGTTATGGAAATTATGTCTTGGTTTTAAATTGTCATAATTTTGTGTAAAAGTACCACTTTTGGTGGTGCTGATAGTCAGCAGTTATGTCAACAGGCTCCTTGACCTGAGGCTGTTGTCCTTGTTGCAGGTGACATGGGACAAGTCCCTTTTCCACATGCCACTTCTAACTTTCCTCTCCAGATTGTGAGTCAATCCACTTTGTTTATTTATGTGCTGTTAAGTTCATGTTACCCAAAACAGCAAAATGTCTCATGTTACTCTTGACTTTTCAGCAATTTATCACAGCATCAAAATATCTCAAATGTAAAAAACACATATGAATTCTGTTGAGTATATCAATAATTAAATATTTGATCAATTAAACAATAGTGTGAGCACTTTTCTGGCTTTGAGGCATTTTAAAGCATCTGACCTCTCTGATCTCTCATCAATTTTGAGGCTACGTGAATGAGCAACAACAACAACAAAATAAAGAAATATGAGCTTTTACCATTATAATGCATGGGAAAAAAGTTATCGCTTATAAGGTTGAGTTTGTAACCTGTGGGAATCTTAACTTTTCAATCACAGACCCAAAGTATCACTCCCTCTTTACACACCCCTGCTGAGAAGTAGAGAACCCTTCAGAAATATTAAAGTGTTGCAGCTCACAGATAAAAGCAGAGTAAATCTGGTTTTATCCTGTCAGTGTATCCTTAATAAATAAACATGCACTCACAGCACAATTTAACATTATTCTCTGTAATCATCGTCACACTGATCCCCTCATGTCCCACACATTTGATTCACAGAGATGAATTAAACTAAGTTCTTGTCACAGCTCGATTAATCATCACCAACTAATGGGATCTTCTGTCATTTCACCTCACAGAGCAGAACAGAGGCCGTCTCATTTCATGCAGCCTCAGAAATATCTACACCAGAGCCTGAAGCAGCCCCCTTTTTCCACCGTATTTCTATTAACTTAATCCTTTCTGACACCTCTGTGCTTAACCTCTTTTCCTCATTAGGCTCTCCGCTGCCAGTTCCGGATTCTTAAATACTCGCCTTCCTAGAAAGAGAGAGAGAGAGAAATCAAACCCACTCTGCTCTGCAAGATCACTCCACGCTGCAGTTTGCTCCTTGTTTCTTTGAGGAGCAGCACTGGAGGAAGAAGTTCGATACAGTTTCTGCAGCCTTCATTTGCAAATTCAGTTACAGATCAGTTAAAAAAAAAAAAAAAACTGTGCCAAAAGAGTTGGGACATCGTGATAATAGAATATAGAGTTTAGAAAAAAGGCCTTAATTCATTTAATAGCACAAAGATGTTCAAAACCTTTATGATTTGAGGGGGGATGGCACATATTCTACAAACCCCATTTCCAATGAAGTTGTGCAAAACTTAAATAAAACTGAATTCTATCTGCAAATCTAGATAATACATGTTAAACTACAATGTTCCTAAGCCCTCTTTGTAACATCCATAACAGATGATGCTGTTTCTGATGCAGTTCCACCTGAAGAACTGGAGGTCATTGGCATTAATCTGCACAGGTCCAAAGTACCCAATTTCGGGAATGTTTGCATGTTCTCCAACAAAAATGTAAGAAGTGAAATGGTTTTTTTTTTTAAATCCTTGCCAATAAAACCTCTCTAATTTTGCTCTGCATCACTTTATAACAATAATCCTGTGCAGAGAGAGTTTTACAGCCACTCCAGCATCATTTCTAAGAGAAACTCACAATATTAAATAGTTTGATTTTTTCACGTGAGAATGAAATTGTCAAACTAATGTTACTTCTATCTTCATTTACTCTGTCCCAGTAACACATAAACTGATAGCCACACATCTGGACAAATCTCTCAAGTATATTTTTTTAAATTATGACACCAAAATAATTCAATAGACTTTCTGGTTGCAGAGATACACTCTTGTCTTTATGAGGATGTCATGTTCGAGCAAAAGGCTTTAAAAAAGTGTCTGTAGAGGTTAAATGTTAGTTTTTTGTTGCTTTGCCCTTTACATCAAGAAACATCTCTGCCTTCTGAGAATTGTTTAGAATCTGTTAAATTATTTGATCCAGTTACAAACATCCTGCCTTTATCATCACAGTTGTGTCATATGTTTCTCTTTCACTCATTTACCTGCGAAATATTAACACTTAAAATAATATAGACAATAAGACAATAACAGATTTTACTTAGTGTAAATATTGTCATTGTGCTCTTTATATTTGAATTAGGGCTGTCACTTTAGTGCATTAATTAGATTAATTAATTATAACCCAAATAATGCGTTAAAAAAAATTAATCGCAAGATTAAATATAGCACATGAACATTTTAATATTGGCCAGCTGAAGGACCCGTACATGGCAGTGGCACGTCACCTCACACATGCGTCTCTAGTCAAACCAAACAAAGCCCAGGTGACAACAGGAATGACATATTTAAGACTTAGTCTTATTTTATTTTTGAATTTATTTATCTATATTTGTACTACATTCTTTAATAATGCATCAGGCCTAATTGTTTTGCTGGATGTCCTCGACCTTTTTCTTATTTTGAATTTGATTTATGAAACACACTTAAAGTGTTATTTGAGTTGCCTGATTGAGCTTAGAATTTTCTGGACAAGTTGCCCTGACTTTGCTTTTATTTAGTCATCAATAAAAATGTAGATTTACAATCTTCTCTTTTTAGTATTTGATTAGTCATGCACTACAATTTTATAATATCCTAGAATTCAAATTCTTTATTTGGGTACTTTAGGCAGATATGAGATTAAAATGTGATTAATTAGATTAATTTTTTAATCACCTGACAGCACTAATTTGAATATTAGATAAAAAATATTTTTTAATCACTGAGTACTGTTTGATTCACATTGAACTGGTGTCCTAATTTAGCATAAGAGCCTTTAGTTTTCACTGTTGTGTCTCATCAGGAGAGACTAAATTAAACTACTTTGACTGATTTATTCAGAAGCTTTGAACTTACAATTGGATCGACTCCAAATAGGGGTAACAAGATGAATCTGAGAAGTCAGAGAAAGACCAAACTCCTGACAACCCGAAAGTGTTTGTTCTTAGTCCCTCATACATTCTTTAAACCTAAATAAACACCTAAACAATGTTGTGCTTTACATCCTTAAGTGGACATACATGCTAGCCAAACAGAGGGGGTCTGGGCTAAACTAATGGAAGTTTGGTGAGGACACAGACATCACCTGATGACAGGTTTGGTTTTGGGTGAACGTAAATATGCAGATGGTAACCTTTTTAATGTAAGTAAATGCAGGTAAGGAGACCACATAAAACTCCAACTTCTGTCTCCTTGGTAAATTGATTTTACTTTTTTTCTTCATTGATCAGAGAGCTACACTTTGAGTCATCTTCTGTCATAACAAGTCTGTCCACTAGAGGTCACTGCCTGCCTACAAACACAAATACAGAAATGTGTTTTTTTTTTCTCCAATGTGTCATTATTCTATTCAGCTCCAATTCAAGGTGTCACAGTTTGGTTCAAAATCAGTTTTGGAGTCAAGCTGGTACACAATTTATAAAACATGTGTCATGAAAACGAGTTTATTTTGGGATCTGCTCATACCTGCTGTGACCAGGAGGCTATACAGTGGAATTTCACCACTGAATCAGATTGTTTTACAGAACATACTTTATAAAACTTGTCTTTTCTTTTCAATACCACACTATAAATCATGTTGCCATGGCTAAAATGTTGGTACTTCCTGCATTAGTCATATTAACTTCTGATTGGCTGATGTGCTTGTCCGTCCTCTCTGTTCCTCCCACACATCTGAATTTCTGATTGTAAATACTGAACATGTTAAACATGAACCATTTCAGTGCAGGACAGGCCTCATTCTTCCTGAGGCCATAACCGTGTTTAAGCTAAATGTGATGCCTGCGAGCATCAGCGACCAAATCAGGATAAATCACACTGAATCATATGAGAGTGTCCTGACAGTGAGCAACAACCCGTTTCTATTTTCCCTGAGGTGCAGGAGGGAGATTTGTGGTTTCTCTCTGAGATGGAGAAGAATTAATGTACTTTGGTGAATCAAATGTTTTCCTTTAACTTAAACATGCAGGGAGAAACTCTGGCTCACAGAGAGCTGTTTATCTATTTAAGACCAACCCTGCATTAAAGAGCTCTTCACCTCCTTATTTCCAGCTGTGCAGTAAAAGCACTCCATGTGGTGTTTATAAGAGGAAACACAGGGCATGGCATTACATTTTTAATGGATATACAGTAAAAAAATAGTGAAATATCATTCACATACATAAAAAAAGAAATGAAGTAATTATACACGCTCAAAAAGGAGTAGGAAGAAGTGAAAAAACTTTTGAGTTCCTAGCCCTTCTTACTGTTCCTCATGGGTCTGATAAAATATTGCTGTGCTATTGATGCAAATATACACATGTATATCACAAAACATATAATCCATTTAAATATGTTTATCTACCTATACACATGTATGACGAAGAAAATTACTCTTATGCCACTGGATCATCAAGTTTAAGACTAAAGGTGAATCCCAATTCTACCCCTTAGCCCTTGTCTTATCCCTTGGTTTTGCGCGTTCACTTCTAGGGAAGTGGTGTCCCAACACTCCGTAAGGCTAAGGGGAAGAGCTAAGACCAAGGGCTACACAGCCCTCAAAATGAAGACAGACCGGGGCCTTATTTAAAACGAAGGGCTAAGAGAATTTCCCACAATACACCACACCCGCCGACACAAAGCAGAGCGCTTAATTATAAGTAATCATTCAATTGCAAAGTAAAGATTAATGATGTTTTTAGTTGATGGTTGGCAGTATTTTAAAATTTCCCTTTATAACAAGCTAGTTTTCACATCCGTGGCTACAGTTATTGTTGCATCTGCTTACATCACAGCCAGCGAGCTGCTCTGGGTGATGACTAAGTGGGAATCAAGTGGCATCTCGTTTCTCAACAGCATGCTTTCACCCCTTCCCCTTGGCCCTTAAAACAGAGGGCCAAGGGGAGGGGTAGAACTGGGATTCACCCTTAGTACCCCCAGATAATCATGCCTTGGGTGGCTTTGGTTGGAAAAAGGAAATTCAGGCCAAAAATCGGGCAGATTATCTTATGGTGTGTGCCTTGCTTAAGGTAGAGTTGATGAAGGCAATGCTGTTCCAAAAGTTGAAGCATAGCTGATACTCTCAGGAGTGCTGCTTTGTAAAACCTAAATAAAAGTTGACTTCCATGCTAAAACAAAACCCACTTCTCAATCATTCACTCACGGCTTATGCTCCGTTACGACCCTCAGGCTAACAACAGGCAACCAAAGAAGAAGATCACCATTTTTTTTCTTTCGATATATTTTATTAAAAAAAGAAACCCAACAAGAACTTCTTTTTTTACATAATGATCAAGGATTTTTATTATCTTAGTCTCTTTCATCAGTTTCATATCATTACAGAAAATGTTATAGTACAGCGTTGTTCAATGTCTCCTCATTGCTTAATAATTTCCTCAGGAGTGCTGGTCACATATATCTGTACAATATGGTTCTCATTTTTTCTGTACATTTTTTGTGAAGTTGGTTAAAAAGGCTGTCAGCACTTAAAGAAGCTGTTTCTTTTCTTTCTTTTTTAAATTTCTTAAATAGTTGATCAAATAAAAGATTATTTTTCCCAGGTTGAGCTCGCCCCTGGGGGGGTTTAGGGCTGAGTTTTTACACCCGGTCACCGTGAATATAAGGAAGCTTCAGGGTCTGGGCAGACTGGGGTGTGCCCCCCCCCAAAACCACGACCACCACCACTACCACCACCGTCTCCGTCCCCCATCCCGACACCACCTCTCCCCCCTGCCCAGGCATTTGGCACTGCGCACATAAACAAGACTCACAAGATAAACAACAAGCAAAGCTCTTTGTGAAGCCATTATGATGCATACTAATGAGAGAAAAACAGAAGTGTCACCTTGATGGGCGCTCGGGAGAGGAAGTGGTCTTGATGTGCCCCCTCTTCCTCTTAGCTGAGCACCATGGGGAATCTGGAGTCTTCCTCAATGTTTTCTTCATTTTTCAAAAAACAGATTATTTTTTTCCACTAAAGATGAGAAAATAATAATTTTCTTTTTTTGTCCTGGCAGGCACCTACAGCTGTCTATTAAAATGCTACTGCTATAGATAAGGTCTAGCATTGAACACACAAAGCAATTGCAATGAAAGGAACAAAGTTGCCTTAATATAATAATGATAATAAGAAGAATAATGATAATAATAATAAGAATAATCATAATAATATATTACAGAATAAATCTCTTTTTATAATTAGATTTTTTCATTAAAAGTTATATTTTCTTTGTTGAAATACTATAATCTTTTTAAATTAATTTTTTCATATGTATCTAGGTTGTGATCAAGATGTTGACTATACCTCAACGTTATCCAAATCAATAAAAACTAGCTGTGCCGTTGCATATTACAGAATAGTCAATGATATGTGGACATGCACCGTGAACCACCCATTCCAACCCATCGCTATATGACGCCGACGCTCCGTCCCGCCGTGATGACATCATAGCCGGCCGATGACCATGACGTCGACCACCTCGCCCTTGTGCAGCTCCACGTATTGCTCTGTTTTGGGAGGTAGCATCAGGAGCCCGTTGGCACTGCGCATGCTCATCAGCCTGCTGCTCACCTGGTTCCCTGCAGAGGAAGGAGCACAGAGAGGATTGAAATGGACATTTTTAATCATGTTTCACTCCATTACAACTACATAATACTTCAGTTTTAATATATCTGTGAAGCTAATCCTGTATTTTTGATCAATAACTTAGCTTATATTAAAGAATGCAGGATAAACTGGGAGCACGAGGGGGTTGAGTGTGGACATTTTTATTTCTAATGGGCTGTTAGAGAGTTAGAGCTGTGTCATCCTCAACCCTTTAACACCTTTTGTATCATATTTGAAACTTTTATGATACCTCCATCAAATCAATATGATCAACAAATTACTGAAAAAAACATCTGAATGGATCAGATAAAAATAAAATGTCCTGAAATGGATTATCAGCCGCACAAACACCTAGTGTATGAGATACAAAATATATATTTATGTTCAATTTTACTAAAATGTTGATTTTTTGTATTTTAGTAGAGAGTGAAATAAACTTTTCAGCTCCAAAAAAAATTATAATTTTCTGGCTATTATTTGTGCTTCCAGGATTTGAAGGATTAATATTTGCCCCTTGATGATGACAGTTTGACTTTACTGGATCTGTTTCAACAGTTTTTACCCAAATCAAAAGTCTTCTACATTTCTTTTTAATTCAGATACATTTTCCCTCCTCACAATAACTTTGCATTTTCTCATAATAATAAAACAAGGATCTTCCCTAACATTGGAGGAAGGTTCATGTGCAGTTAATGTGGTAAAACAAAGGGAAGTATGCGTGATTATTGTTGTACATAATTCCACTTGACATTTGGTTTTTCCCATAACTGAACTTTAAAATCAATCTTGTTTACATGACTTTAGCACATTAGAAAATCAAATTCATTACTCTTAATCTCCAAAGACGCAGACACACTACAGGATTTCTTTTTTGCCAGATTTAACCCATCATTCTCATCATGTCTGCACTAGTTTTCACTAAATTCTGTTATTGGATTATTAGGGTAAAAGACATGAATCTGCAAGTGTGTGAGGGGAACAGACCCAAACTCAGAAGCAGTCAGTCAAACATATTTTAATTTTTAAAAATATTGTGTGTTACTGATCCAAATGCAAACACGTGTTGCCAACAGCCAATGAAAAAGAAAGTGTGGGACACAGGAAGTAGCAAGAATGTGAAAACAAACTACTGCCCTCATGAGAGTTTGCACCCGAGTTTGATGCGTTCATTCAGCTTAAGCTGGTTTGACAATCATGTAGTCTGTGATCCATCATCTAAATCAGAAATACTTAATTTATCCCCCAAAGGATTTGGTTGTTTCCGTTGCTTTTATAGACAGCATAACAGAGAAATATCATATAAAACATTCAAATAAGTCAAGAGTAAAATGAAAGTTAAATAAGCCAAAATGACAACGTGCAGAGTCCTTTAAGATAAAAAAATTTCCCTTAATGAAGGAGAAAATAATAAAATACTAAAAGTGAGACAAGGGACAAAGGATTTATGATATTAATATGAACAATATGAACAGGTAAGTGTGATCCACAGTCCTTCAGTCAAACTAAAAAAGACCAGAAAGCCTTTCTTGTCATTGTACCACAGAACAACGAAAAATTTTGTTAGGAAAACTTTACCATAAAGTGCAAAACATGCAGACTTACAAAAACCACAAGAAGATAAAAATGAAGAGGAATTTGTGTTTAAGTTCAAAGAAAGCGATTCAAGTTTTATGGGCGGCCTGTGTGCATAGTTAAGAACATTAACACAACAGCAAGTAAACATAGATGTACAGTAAATAAGCTGAGGCGACTATGCAAGCAAATATATATGTTATTAATATATACTGTTACGATATTGCACAGATGAAAGAATAGGCTGTGTAGAAGGAGGCTTTAAATACTGCACATTATGACACTCATTGCAGTGAATTTGGATCATGTGCACAAAGGTTACCTCATATTCAGGTAGTACCCAGTCTCTTGACCAATATCAGCTGGGATAGGCTCCAGCCTCTGCGACCCCGACAGGGATAAGCAGAATAGGTAACGGATGGATGGATAGTAGTGTTGATGGAATTTAAGCTGCTCGCTTGTAAAAATGTCGTCCATCCCTAACATTAAAAAACAGATATATAAATGAAATAAAAATGGGTCATTTAAAGCTTCTTCAGTGAATCAGTTGAAATCTTGTAATACGGCGAGACATACCGAAAAATTCTGCCTTATTTAATTACTAGCTACGGCTGATTAACCCAACCTTATGCTCATTTCTATAGGATGTTATCACCTTGTCTTGGTGATGAAAGTTTGTCAGTTTGTCTCCTAAATGATTTATCATTCCTGAATATGCCTGTAAATGAAGTCTTCCCCGTCTGTTTTCTCTCTAAGTAATAAAAGGTTGTTAGAATGACTACGATGGACATTTCCTCTTAACGCAGATATTTCATGCAGGTTGTCTGACCATGTTCATCCTCCACTGTGTTGGCTGTCACAGCTTTTACTCCATTACCTGTGCTCTGTGCCCACGGCAGAGGCTCCTGGTGATGCCATGTCAGAATGCAGCGGTGGTATTCAGGGCGAGGGTCCAACTTCACATCACAAGACAACTAGGGAGAAATATATACAGCATGAATTTTAATAACTTCTGTTAACTTACGTCGTCTCTACCGTCATGTTTTTTCTTTTTGATTTGTGGTGGATGTGTGTCTGTAGCCTAACACATGAAGCCAGGACTGAATGTACTTGATTAGGATGGTAGTCGAGAAATAAAGAGGAAACAACATTAAGACCAACACATGTGACGTCTAACTCTTTGTAGCTCTGAGAGGTACATTCGAACCACCACCAGATTCAGTTCAGCTGTGGATTGAACTTGGAGAGCTCTACTTGTAGCTCAAGCATGATAAACTTCACGGCATGGACAAGGATAAAGACGGAGTGCTTTGGTGCAGCGCAGTCACTCAGGCACAAACACCATTCTTCAAGAGTTAGCTGTGTGCTCAACTTAGGAAACCATTTACTTACTGTTGTGCTGATTCGTGTATTTTTTTATTAATGTTTCAAATATCATCATTTTATCAATTCTACATTATTTTCGCACAATTTGTTTCTTAATTATTAGTGTCATTTTTAAATTTTTTTTTATCATAACTTTTGTTATTTTTATCCACTTATGTCTTAAACTTATTTGTGATTGATGTTGAGGCACGCAGAGCAGAGCAGCCCACTGTCGTCCCAAAACCAGGCTAAAAACCAGCTAACGTGGCCTCTAAATTGTGAGACGACTTACCTTGTAAATCAGAATATATCCTCCCCCTACTGAATTATAAGTCTTGTCGTGTTTTTTCTTCATTGTCTTCAATTTTAACTGTTTTATTTTGTATCAGTTGTATTCATGTTTTTGCTTTTATGTTTCTAACTGTTTGGTTTTATGTTTTATTTAATTGTATCTTATTCTGCTTGCAGCACCTTGGTGAGCCTGAATTCTTTTAAAATGCACTATATATAAATAAAGTGGAGTTGGAGTACATGTATATTTATACTGAAAAAGAGCTGAGCCTACATTTACCATGGAGTAATGAATACAAGGTCACTGGGGCACTGTGAGGGAGGAGAGTTTCACTTTGGCTTGGCATGGGGCAACAGGGCCTAGTGTGAGTGCACCCTCACACTAGGGTGTGATGTCCGTCATCATGTCTGAACCATGAAGATCCCTACGATGAAAATCAACCCTCCAAACACAATTTGTCCACACCTGTCACCAGGACATTTTGGCTTTATGTTTGCACAATAGGTAGAGATAGAGGTCTACCGTCCATCTTTAAAGGTGCTATGAGGAGAATCTGTTACTGGCAAAATAAAGACTCTGCTAACCATGAACCATGAGCATGCGCGCCGACTGTCGGAATGCTGCGTTCCAGTAACCTCGGAACTGGAAGTGACATCATCTCCGACTTATCGGCGTTTCAGTTGAAGTCAGAAAAAAACATGCCGATCTACCAGGATATTGTTAGCTGTTGTTAGCACGCCCTGCGTTGTTGTTTATAAATATCACATGAAGAATGTAAATATCACTATGGCAGCATTTTTGTAAATATAAGTCTAACAATACTATGTATACAGCTGATCTAGAGTGACACATCCCAGTCAGAAGTGCAAATAATTTGATTATTACAGGAGCTAAATAACTGATCACACTGGGGGCATCCATCTTCGATTGTCAACTCGGGGGTGACGAGGTTTCACCGAGTTCCCAGTAGGAAATTCCGACTTCGGGGGACGTTCCAGTTGCAGTTTCCTACTCGAAACCCAGAAATTCCTACTTCTGACTACACCTGGTTGGACAACGCACCAAAGACGTGACTGAAGGCGAAGCGTGTGCTTGTGATAAATGCAGCTCAGACCTTCCTCAGAACTCTGCATTGCTTTACAACTTCTTTTTTCAACAACTTACAGGATGCAAAGCAACCAGGTTCTGTATCTCTTTCTAGTTACGTAGCGGTAGTTTTTGATGTGTGACAACGAACAATTTTTGGAAAACTTATTATCGTAGTTGTAGCCGGCTATATATCGCTACTTACAGTCCAGTACTCTAAGACGTGTAATATGAATAATAAAATAATATAAATTTGCTCTAGTTTTAATTGTCTTGTTCCCGAAGTTGAGTATCCAGGCCAGTCCAGTCCTGTCCGACCTGACCGGAAGGCTAAGGAATAGCATTTATAGATAACCTATTTTGATGCTACAAAACTCATCTTAAAGTGTGTATTTTGATCAGGCATATATCTAAAAGTGAGACTTTTTTGTAATTACTTAGAAACTCCTCACAGTCTCTTTAAATACAGTCTGTGGTGCATTCTGTCAGTGGTCCTGTTTGATCAGTTGGTAATCTGATGGTTGCAGGTTCGAGCCCGGCTCCAGATTTGATTTAACAACTGATGAACTTATTTTTTTCCTCTGACTATTGAGGTACCTGTTGGTGAACATGGTGACATTGGTGTGTTTTGGATTCTATAAAATAAAAAAGCTAAAATGTAAGGGAGAATACTAGCTGAGGAAGATACTGTCGAGACATTGAAGGATTTATCAATTATTCTTTGATTTATACATCCAATATGTACTTATATGTATTCTGTCTCTTGTGACATGATGCAATATGTTTGATGTCACTGAGAAAAATAAAATTATATATATATATATATATATATATATATATATATATATATATATATATATAAAAAAGGCGTGGAAGTCTTCGGTGATGCTGATGGATAATTTACAGAGCAACTGTGAATCTTTAGTGGGTGATGGGTGTGAAGCTGCTCTGAGTGGTCAAAGAGAAGAGACGAGCACTATAAAAGCTCAAGTCCATGAACCATTGTCCCAGTCTGGGGCGACAGTCTGCTGTATGCTTGGACTTACGGTCCTGACAAAGGCCACAAGCCTCACAGAAAAGTTCTTCATCATTCCTGATTTGAGTTGTTAACGCAGTGAAGTTTTGCCAGAATTCTCCGCAAAGCTTGGTCACATTTCAGACTTATTTCACTTTAGCCTCGAGGATTGATTTTCCGCCAGAACGAGACAAGTCCTGGATGACAAATTTCCTTCCAACAAATGAATGCAGCACAATATTACTGCAACAAAAAAAATAATGTATTCAAATGGCAAAAGTCCCAGATCTGGAGCCTCGTCAAAGAGTAACTAACTTGGGTAACAGTGCACACTTCTGCCAACTGCTTTTGTTCATTTCTAAACTTTACACATTTTCTAATAAGGCAAACAAAAGGAAGGGGAAACTCTTCCAACTTTATTGGCACCAGGGGAGGATTTTCCAGAACATTATCTGACCTGGGTCTGATGCCATCTGCTGAGGGAAATTATCGGTCTGCAGCTGTGCTCCCAGCCCATCAGTCCCAACACTAAGTGGCAGTAATGCATTCAGGTTGATTTCTAACTGCTTTATAACGGCAGATGATGGAGCAGAGATCCCTGGACAGCACCCACGATGGCAGGGGACCAAAACCTCTCGCTGCGTGCTGCTAGTTTGGGGATATGAGCCGCTGCTGTTCAATGTGTTTGATATTGTTATGACTTTTTTTCCCTTTGCACTACAACTATGAATATTCACGAGCAGGCCTGCGGGTCAGTGTGGGCTGTGATTGGCTCCTCTGCCAAGTGGGAGAGAAAACATGCTGGTCATAAATATGTATCAGGAGGATGATGAAAATAGTGTTAAATCAAGGGCTGAGACGCAACGGACTGCAATGGTACACCCTGAAACTTTAATGCAAACATAATTACCAATATTCATGTTTTATATTACCCCTTTGATTCAGTTTGTTGCAGCTGCATCTAAAACAGTCAAACATTAAGTTTTGACCTGTTTTAGATTTTTCATTTAAACTTGTAGAGAATTAAAACTTCCTTTATTTTACAAACACCATGACAGCTGTGTTTCAGAATTAACAGCCCAGTAAAGCATCTTGAAGAGCCTGTACTAAACTTTTTGAGTTTTATAGCCTTTAAAATGTGTTTAACATCTCTTCTTCACATGATAGAGCTTTTCCATGCACAAGACAAACAACAGTATCAGGCATCAGGCAAAATATGGGCTCTTTAAAATGTGGAATTAATTTGCAGTTCCTAATATCTAAGTTATTAAAACTCTTTAAATCAGTTTTGATCAAAAATATATTTAAGTATGTGGACATCACAGGTTAAAATAATGTAAACATCTTTCTGATGTAAAATTAGATCAGGAAGTGCCCTAATAGTTCATTTTTAAAGCTTTTTAATGTCTTCTGAAGGGCAGTTGCTGACAAGTGGCTAACAGAACTTGCATGAAAATGACAACCTGTGAAAAAATGCGACACAGTCAGAGCTGTTTCAGCTGTTTGGTCACTGAAGTTTTGAAGCTGACTGAGGCCGCTGTCATTTTTAAAACTTGACTCTGGCTTGATCTAACTTTTATAAGAGACATATGAGCTAATTTGATACGGAAAACAAAGTATAACTGGAACGTTTTACTAGTTTTTTTATATACTGATAGTTTAGGGACAATGAATAGACTAAAAAGTGGGAGGCAAAGCAGGAGAATACACACAGCCAACAGGCTTCAGGTAGGCTTGAACTTGGGACTCAATGTAAGAGCACAGTTGCAAAAACTTGACGCACTAGATGAACTGTTCAACATATTTCACTTGTCCATCTAGGTAACAGCCCATAGAATGTGTTGTGAAATCTGGTGGTTGATTGGACGATTGTTCTGTCAATCACATTCATTACAGGCCAATCAGACAATTTGCTTAGTGGGCACTACTGCTGTGGTGTAAAATACAAAAACATACAAAACAAAGAACTATACCAAAACCGTGTCTGAAGTGGAGTGACCATATACTGTAGTTTCTATCAAAACAAATGTTTTCAGTGCTGTTTGTTTTTCATTTGATAAAAAAATTGGCCGTGTTTTGGCAAAACTGCCATAAAAGCTGTCAGCATCTATGCTAATCTCTGTATGAGCAGTCACTTCCTGCTGTCATCTCACTCATAGCTCCCACCTCTTTGTGCTTAAAGGACGTTGGTTGAGCCATGCTGCATTGGGACACTCACAGTTATAGCTTAGAGCTTGGCAAAATGGATCTGATTGATTACAGACATTAAATCTTGAGATCCAGCTGCTGTGCAAGGTTAAGGATACAGTTGCAACCCACTCTGTGAAACACTAAATAAGATCCCAACGCACAAGTCACAAAGAACTGCTGTACACTTGTACACTACTTTTGGGACAACCAGCACTTTTAACTTTAAAGGTCATAATCTTTGACGGTATCCTTCTTTACCAGAGTGTCCTATATTAACCTCTCGTGCATCCTACCCTCGCTTTAATGATGGTGGGTCTAGGGTCCAAAATGCCCTGCATCTTCCTCAAGGCAGGGATGACAAAAAGATTACAGGTGACAACAGCAGACACGGGGTTTCCTAGGACAGAAGGGTTCACAGAGAATGAGAGAGAAAGAGAGAGAGACAGAGAGGGGAAATAAAGAGGGAGACACATATGAGTAACATCTCCTCAGAGGAAGTGGAGTGAATCACTCTTTCTCTCAACTTCACACACTACCTGGGAGGGCAAAGATTAGTTTGCGAGCACCGTCCATGTCCAAGGTGGCAAATGTTGTTGGGAGACTGAAAGAAGAAAAACAACAATGACTGGAGAGGTCTACAAAGTTTTTAATCAATTCCTAGCATTCACAGTCTTTACCAGTACAACTAACATTTCACTACAGTGTGATAGGAACATTGATGAGAACTCACTTTTGACAGAAGATGTGAAGCCTGATCAAAGCTGGTGCACGTATAACATCATAACTGTGATTGATCTATTCAAATATTGCGGGAAAAACCTCCACTCAAACTGGACTTGTTTCCAATCTTAAGCAAAAATCTGCATAATAGTTTCTAGATGATACATTTGAACACATAACGCCATTTTATACACTTTAGCCTATCAGTCATTTGCCTTTTCTGACCTTGAGCACAACTTTTTTTGTTATTTGAAGTTTTTTCCTGCAATGCCAGGCCCACATTTTGTGAATGGAAATATTCCCAAGCAATTACACCAATCACCTTACACATCTGAAGTTACATGTTTATCTAAGCACCCAAAATACATGTGTGTCATGGGCTTTTCCCAAAGTGCTATTTAATAACTATTAAATGAGAAAACTGACAAATGGCTTTGGCTGAGGAAGCATTTAAAATGATACAGCAACATGAAACTTTTATATTTTGAAAGGAAAAGTTCAGTTTCTACAGCTTTCACATTGTTTATAGAATGAAGTAGAACAATATACTCACCCAGAAGGCTTTCCTGATCCAAACTGTGCTTCGGGAGATATTTAGATCCAAAATCGAGCGGCGGACATCGGTATAATGGTAGCACATAGGGCATGTATAGCGCCGCTCCTAAAACTGCATTAATCGTCTAAAAACTCATTAGTTTCACCAATATTTCATCATGGTCCGCTCACGCTACTCCTCCATTACAGTCTGTGTCACTCCAGACATGTTTTGTGGCTGTGCTGACCTCTGAACTGAAGAAGAGGAGCGCTGCCTCTGCGTCCTCCTTTCGATGAGCTCCTCATCTGTAGACTCTGGCTCGAAACTGTAAGGACGTCCATCATATTCAAAGTTCTCCTCCACAACATCTTCATTTGATAGATATTCATCCATTTTGCACAAAACTGGAAGAAGAAAGTCGTTGTGTAGCCGGCTGTCTTCCCCTGAAACAATGAGCCGCACTGCGCATGTGCGGAGGCAAACATTCTTCTTCTTCAGTTCAGAGGTCAGCACAGTTACAAAAACATGTCTGGAGTGACACAGACTGTAATGGAGGAGTAGCCCGAGCGGACCATGATGAAATATTGGTGAAACTAATGAGTTTTTGGACGATTAATGCAGTTTTAGGAGCGGCGATATACATGCCCTATGTGCTACCATTATACGGATGCCCGCTGCTCGATTTTGGATCTAAATATCTCCTGAAGCACTGTTTGGATCAGGAAAGCCTTCTGGGTGAGTATATTGTTCTACTTCATTCTATAAACAATGTGAAAGCTGTAGAAACCAAACTTATCCTTTAAGAAACAGTTAAAACAGGTTTCTAATAACCTGAATCTCTTTCATTCATTTCAACTAAAAAGAGATGAAAAATACTTGATGATTTATACTTCCAGTCCTGTAACAGTTTTATCCATTACCATGGGATTGTTTTGTGTCACTAACCTTCTCCAATCTTCTCAAAATTTGTCTTGCTTTGGAGGCAGAGCAAAATGGTGTAAACTGTTTTCATCTAACTTCACTGCGCCCCTCTGTTTTAGCTTTGGCTTATATGCTGACAAAACTCTACTTCGTCTGTGAAATTCTTCTTAAAAAGTGGTGAGAAAAACAGTTTCCTTACCCTGGTTTCATAAAAACACGACCAAAATGGATCTGAGCATGTAGATCAATATCGAGCACCTGCTTTAGGTAGTCCTAAAAAGACAAAGTAAAAGACAAACAATTTGAAAACAACAAAAATTAAAATGACACTTTGATATGGACAAAATAAATGCAAACATCCCTATAAGAGAATGTTTACGTACATTTACTTTTTTATTTTGTGTCAATTATTATGCCATATGTCATCATAGTGGCATGTTTTTGCTAATATTATCTTTTTAATGTATAGTAGTGTTTAATACAGTTGACACTGTAATTGTTAATAAAAATAATGATCTGAATAAGACCTCTGGTTGATGTAATTAAGACACTTTTGTGGCTTTAGTGAGTTTGAAGGCAGCTCTCTTTTGCTCTTTAAAAATGTCTTTTAACACAATTTCTTCCTGAAAGTATTTCTGTTTTAGTATATTTCTATGGGAAAGACACATTTTAGACTGTAGGGTCTGTTTAAAGCCACTGAGGCAGATGATCAGTTAGATACATGGCAGACAAACAAAGTCTTTCCTTCAAATTGTTCAAGAAGAATTTCAAAAATCTTTTATAACTAGTGAAAATGCAAAGTACATGCAAAGGAGTATTTACATTTTTTTTTCATATTACATTGACTCATAAAACATTTTTTGTACCAATTTCAGAATTGGGCAAAGGCAACTATCAACTGACTTGTTAATTTCCTTCATTAAAAGCTCATAAGGAGCTTTGACAAAATAAATTAGCTCAAGCAAAATTTCCATCCCCAACACATCTGAACGGTCCATGTCACAGGACCTACTTCATTTTCATTGAATAACAACATGGAGACTGTCGAGAAGTTTACTCCATCGCATACGTTTTATATGATACATCACACATGAAGCTGATCTGCTTAAGTTTGACATCAACAGAATGATGTAACGAACATTCAGAGGAATTCTGTGTACTGTTAGAAAAACAATAGTTTTATTCTGTTATCTCAAAATTGTGTATTCCTTATAAATATCTGAATTACTTTAAAGTTTCAAACAGCGACTCTATCTTACTCTTGAAGGAGAAGTTATTTCTCAAAGGAAAAATTGTGTACAAGTTTTGCAATAAATGTAACAAGTTTCTGAAAAGCAATGACAACATGAGGAATTCTTGATGGACAGAACTGAATATAATTGAGACTACTTTAAAATTTGATTTTTATTCTATTTTTCAATTCATTCAATGTTTTATATTTTGTATTTATTATTTTCTTTGTCACTTATGTTTTTATAATTGTCATTGTATTACTATTATTACTATATTTATTCAATTAGAATATTATCATTATTTGTCTCAACTTCTTTATGTTTTACTTTTACCAATACTACTACTGTTATTACCTCCGCTAAGGAGGTTGTGTTTTCAGGAGAGTCCGTCTGCCTGTCTGTCCGTCTGTGAACAAAATAACTCAAAATGTAATGGATGGTTTGGATGAAATTTTCAGGAAATATTCAGCATGGGAAAAGGAAGAACTGATTCGATTTTGATGTTAATCCGGATCAGCGTCTGGCCACCATGATGAAAAATGTGATTTTCGTGAATAACTACTGAACTACAATAGATATCATTATGAATCCAGTTGCTAATGGTATGTTTTCATGGTCAAGGAATCTAAATATTTAGATGAAATAAAGGTAGGACTAATATTTATGGTCAAAATCACAATATGGCTGAGGACTGTGGTGCTGGCGGAGGTCTGTGCTCTCCGAGTGCTTTTCTAGTTACGTTATGTTGTTATTATCATTATGGTTCATCATTTAATTTATTTATTATAATATTTATTTAAAATATGTTTAAGTGTCTCATTTCATGTTTGCAATAAATCCCACACACCAAAGTCACGCTTGACTGGTTATTTTAAATTGCCCTTTGCTGTGAGTGTGTGAATGACTTTCTTTCTCTACATGTCAGCCCTGTAACTGGCAGACAGCCAGTCCAAAGTGTATTAGTGGAGGAGATAACCAAAACAATAGTTCGTTTTTGTGATAGAAGCATGAAATTCAGTACACTTATAGCCAAAGACATTCCCAAGAAAACTGGATATAGAGGCATCTTATATTTTCAATATGGTACCCATGGCCACCATTTTTCAAAATGGCCACCAATGATTACCATTTTCTCATCAATTTTCTTATTAAGGATGATGAAGAATAAAATAGTGAAGAATAGTTATCGTGACTGTAGCCATGTGTTACAGACAGTGTAATAGAGTGGATGCCAAAGCACAGCCAGGGCACGCTGGTGACACTACTACTGTGTAACTCATCATGGGGTTTGGTGTCAACTTAACACACTGCCTGGCCAAAAAACAGTTGACACCTGGATTTAACTCAGCAAACAGGTACGAGCCTCCTATTGGATAATTACTGGATGGGTAATTATCATTCAGCTGGAAACAAGTTATTTAACCCCAGCTGATGCAATGAGCGGCTTTACATTTCTTAAACAACCATGTCAAAGACACATCCTGTGGTCATGGAAAAGAAGTTAGTCTGATTAAGAAGGGTCAAATCATTGGCATGCATCAAAAAATTGTAAAAAGTTCTTTTACTCTTGTAATAACAAACACTGATCTGAAACTTAATTCAAGTTCATATAAAACGCAGTGTAAATCTGAAGTGGTTCAAAAGCATTGATCTGAAGCAACACTTTTAGGGGTATCAATTTCCATTACATTTTTTCTATTTTTGTGTGTCATGTAAAATTACAAAAATAAACAGCCCCTGTTCAAGCCACATCCACTTCTGATTTAAGTCCTTACCTAACCTCCACCCTTTCCGATGGTATGGTAGACAAATTAAACTAATTAGGTCCTTAATATCAGTAAATATCCATCCCTGGTAGGAACATTGATAAGAAAACTGTTACCACTGGCGACCATTTTCAAAAATGGCTGCCACTGAAAATTCTTGACACATCCATATCCACATCTTTTTGGAATGTCTTTGGCTGTCACTGTATCAAATGTCATGCTTGTATCACAAAATGAACGACTGTTATGGAATTTCGAGCTAAGCTGCCCCACTATATACCTCTTCTTGTCTAATGGGCTCAAGTCTGCGGCAACCCCAGCTAGTAGGGGTACAGTTTAAGGATAAATGTATAAATGGGGGATGTGAACGATAAGAGCTTCAATGACTTACAGTCAGAGCAGTGGTAGACAATCCTGGCACCAGTCCTACCTGATTTAGTGGTTTTGAATCATAACTATACTTTTTTGACAAAAATCTCATCTTCCTGTGAAGCACTGCAGTGAATAATGTTCATTATCTTAGATGATAATCCCTTCAGCTGACACTCACCCCATGGCAAAGATTTTCTGCAGTTGAAATAACAAAATAAAAAGTATCAATCTTGTCACTGATGGTCTTGTTTGCTTTGGAAGCTCATTTAGATCACATCCATACTCATTAAGCACATTTCAAAATCCACTAATAAGTCCTCAAAGAAGCTTTAGAGTACTTAGTGATCCAATAATTTAAATATATTATTGCTACTATATCAATCTCATGCATAAAAAAACAATAAAAGCATGAGTGATGGTGTTGATACCCAGGATTCTCTGGATTTTAAGGTTTTTATTCTCCTTCTCTACCACTAGGTGTCAGTGAAACACAACACATGACTTTCTGTGTGCACTCTGCTGTGAAGTCATACCTTCTCTCCCATGGACACTCCTCCTGAGGTGATGATGACATCAGCGCGGCTGATGCCTTCATTCAGAGCGTTGAGAAGGTCATCGGGGCTGCAGGGCGCGCACACACACACACACACACACACACACACACACACGTGTTACATGAGGACTCACAGGAGAGGTAATGGAAGGATAGAGAAATTGGATGATGTAATTTTAGATGATGTGTGTTTTATGGAGGATAAGCGTGGGACATACTTGTCTCCCACAATGCCCAGGTTGATGGTGGGGTAGCCGTGTTCCTGGATTGTAGCCAGCAGGGTGGAGCGATTGCTGTCCCTGATCTTCCCAGGGTGGAGGTCGTCTTCAGGGTTCAGCAGCTGCAACAACACATGATATTAAATCAAAAAATATACGATAAATTAAGGCAGCTTCATTTTTAAGCTAACACAAATAAAAATGGGATCTTGCTTATTATTTCCAGCATATTCATAGCATCTCTTTCCTGAATTGTAACAGGCCTGGAGGGGAGAGAAATGATGACTGAGCCGTAAGAGACAAAGGTTAGATACTTGTTTTTGTTATTATTTCTATTTTTAGTTTTTTTTAATGTCAAAGGGTCGAACTCTAAAAATAAAAATCTTATAATTTCAGTGTTTATAAGTAGAAACAGACCACTAATCATCATAAATTTGATAGTTGATTGATTTGTAAAATCATTGATCAAATTAAAAGGTCAATGATGCACTGACAGAAGGCCAAACTTTATCAGGACCAATTCTTACACCAAAATAACTCTTAACTCCTGAAACAACACCTGCCACTGTGTCCCCATGTGACATAGACCCTGTTCACATTTTCAGACACCAATTTGACAACACTAGAATACATTCACTGACACTTTTTAAAGCATTGATCCTGGGGGACAGAGCCCTCTCTGTTGCCACCCTCTCTCTTTGGAACTCACTGCAACAACACATTCGGGGAAACCACTGATCCAACCACCTTCAACACAAAATTAAAACCTACCTGTTTCGCACTGCTTTTAACTTATAATTTCAGTTTTTAACTGTTTTTTTTTTTTTTTTTACATATCTATGCTTATTGGCTTGGTATTGTTCTTATTGTCACTGTATATTGTTTTTTAACCTGCACTCTTATCCTTTTATCTTGTAAAGCATCTTTGAGTCTCTGAAAAGTGCTGTACAAATAAAATTTGTATTATTATTATTATTATTAGAAAATATCTCCAAGGATGACCTATGATTGACTTCTTTAAACAAACCAGGTGTGGGTTACATCAGCTGGATGGAGCTCACATGTAGCTTGTTTTAGCACAAGTTCTTTCTGAAGATGGAGTTATAAGTCAGACTTTACACCTTCCTCCTGCTAAGTCTGAAGATCCTGTAAAACAGTTGCCATGGTTTATTGTTTATAATGCTGAAATAACTGTAAGGATGAGGAGCAGCAGCAGTACGGACAAGCTGTTTGTTGCTGTGACAGACAGTGTCCCTCAGAAACAGATGACGACTTTCATGCTTGTACTTTAGTGTCCATCAGCGGAGATAATTTCAGCCTTTCAGACAAAAGTGCTTTTAAATAAGAAGCTGGAGATTTTACTGCTTGTTGACACTCTTTATATTAGTCTGTCAGTGGATTAAAGCTGTAAGCTTTAGTTTTGACATAACTTGCACATTTTAGCAGCTACCAGGAGTGATTTTCAGTTGTTAGTCTGTACAGAGATATGAAGTGTCAGAATTTAGAACTGCACTGTAAAAAATATCAAAATAGGCTTTTCACTGATTTACAAATCAGCATTGCATCAGAGTGTGAAAAAAACAGTAGATGGAGCAGTTATATGGACTTCTCCCTCAGATCAGTCAGGCTTGACCAAAAAGGTTGAGATGAGGACAAAAAACTGGTCCATGTATTTCAGGAGTGGACAACTTTGATCACCAAGAGGGCAGCACAAACTGTTGTTCGGTACTTTAGGCCTGCACTGTTGCATATTGTTGGGTGCTTAAATTGCCACAACATAAAATAAATAAGTAAATAAAATTCATTTTTTGGTCAAACATAGACCATTTAAACACTCAAATGTAAGTTCATGACAGGCAAAAATAGGAAAAAGGAAAACGAAATAAATGAGTAAATAAATACATAGATAATTAAATTACACCCAAAGTGTACAACGTCGTGGCAGTTTTGGTAGTCTCTTCTGCTTGAAATCACATTCATACAATTTTTCTGAATTTTTTTCTCTCTGTCTACTAGAGTAACAACAAAAAGAAAAAAATGCACAGTAACTAAAATATTGACATAAGTTAATTTAGCCTCTAAAGAAGAGAGAAATGAGTATAAAAAGGAGAAAGAAAACACAGAAAGGGAGGGGAAGAGAAAAAAATGTATACATATATATGCACATACGTACTGATATTTATATATTTATAACTATAAAGAAATTGAAAACAAACACAAAAACAAAAACATATCATTTCATAGGTCGGGTCTCAGACAACAAAAATCCCAATCTTGACTCGAAGTCAACGCCTAAGTTTATAATTATATACAAAATTACATAAATGTTTACACATATACATCAAAGTGCGTACCAACCCAAAGACATATGCCTACACGTACATACATATAACTAAATAAATACGTAGAGGCAGATCAACTCATAATTTAGCTCATGGGCTAATCTTATTTCATCCATCCTTTAATGGGGTAAGCACCCTGTATTCAATTAAGAGTTAATTTAGACCACAAGAACTCAAGCTGATAAACTAAAATATTTAATTATAGGTCTCCATCTTTTCAAGAAAACATCAAATTTCAAATGTATTTTAGCTGTTATTTTTTCCATTGAATATATGGACACTATCTTTTTATACCATTGTTGTATTGTGGGTGGGTGTGGCTTACGCCATGTTAAGGTGATCATCTTCTTTGCAATCAGTAGGATTAAGCTGCTTTTTAACACAGTAACAGAATTAATGTTTTCCAGTTTTTAAAGCACATATATACTACCTTTACCACTGTTCACAAATAATAATTTTACTAATATTATACATACATTTTAATCCCCCAAGAAAGATCTTTATGGATACAATCATGACAAAATATTTTGTTTGTTGACTTGTGAAAAACAAAGCATGCAAGCGCAATTTGAGGTTAATGGAATTATTTTATCACCTGTCCTGATTCATATATTATGTAGAACTGGTTATGATGAATCAGATGTAGCAGTCATTTCTTCCTATTTCCAATTAATTAAAAAAAAATTTTTTGGAAATGACTGGCTGACACTGCCCACCCCTGATGTTATCTGGACCTAGGCCATGGAGCGACTGCCTGACTGATTTATGCAATTTTAGATCAGCAAAGAGCAGACAAGACCGTGTTACTGGTGTTTGCCTTCATGTGTTTGAACACAGAATGTCACACTTAAATTACACCACAGTACACAGTGTCTGGTGTTCACAGTTAAATATATTCCAAAACCTTAAACTTTTCCAAAATCAAAATGAGTCATAATAGTAATTTCTTTTTTAATATGCCTTTTTTAATTTCTCTTTTAACATTAGACATCAATCCATTAAATGATTGCCATAACAACCAAAAGTCCATAAAAAGGAGTTGTATAATTGAAAAAAACAAAATAAATAATGATCACAAACACCCCATCCTGTTGATAAGTCAGTGACACTCTTCTATTTCTGTCTTCTGTTTTAGTCTTTCTTGTATGTCTCGACCATTTCCCCCAGCTTTTTGCAGAGTATTCTCTTCAGTTTCAGTGTTGAATAGTAATTCTTATGATTAATCAAGGCCTTTTCTGTGGATCTACTCACCTCGTTTCCTGTAGACATAACAGCCACCACAGGAAATTTCTGGACCTCCACCTCTGTGACTCCCACTGTGGCCAGCAGTCCAATCTCAGACGGGCCCATGTGGGTGCCCTTCGCAAGCACACACTCTCCACGCTTAATGTCATGACCGATGGGTCTGTGGTGGCACAGCAGAGAGACCAGTTTAGAGGAAAGGAGAGGTCAAAAGTTCATACACAAATGCTTGTAGAAAAATATCATTAGTGTTTTTGTGTTTTTTTTTAAGCCAAAGTGGGTTGCTAATGCGAGTCTTGGAAAAAAATGGCATAAATTGCTGGAAATACAGGTCAATGTGAACATCTATCCATAACCATGTAAATCTGTTTTGCTGTTATGAGGACAAATTTGGGTACTACCTCAGAAACTGTACTTATCTTTGTAATGTCATTATAGGATAAAGAATCTTTTTTTCAACCATGCTGTGTTAATTTCGTGACTTATTGAGAAAACACACAAAACCTCCGTGTTATCACAAAAACTGTAAAGTTAAAGGACTGCATGTTTATCCTACAAAGGGTGTGATGTGCTTTTGATTTGACTTTATGTTCAATCATACGTTTACTATGATGGCCACATTGATAACCTTTCATTAAAATAACTTAAATGTTCAAAAATCTACAAGGATTTTTGGGGGATGATCTCTCATTTGGGAGATGCAGTTGGTTCTGCACTGGGTGAGAACAGCTTTAAGATTTAGACTTTTGCACAAGAGGTGACTGAATGACTGATGTTGTCATACAAATCTTCAGTTCATGAAGACAAAGAAGTGCTCCAAGAGCTTCAACCTCCACCAAGGTGTTTCCAACATTGTAAGAAAGTTATTGTCAAAAATGTGAAAAACTGCCCTTCTTCGCACTGTTAAAAAAATCCTGGAACTGCATCCAGGTGCAGATCAACACCAAAACTTAATCACTTCTTCCTTTTGCCTGACAACGTCATCAAAACCTGTCCTTTATTTTTTAGTTATCCCCCTAACTAATGCACATGCCTCACAGCAAGAAGGTTGCTGGTTCAAACCTTGCGTAGGTCAGGGCCTTTCTATGTGGAGTTTGCATATTCTCCACATACATGCGTGGGCTCTCTCCAGGTACTCCAGCTTCCAAAAACATGCTCTTTTGCTAATTGGTGACTCAAAAATGTCCTCAGGTATGAGTGTCAGCGTGAATGGTTAAGCAGTATAGATGATGGATAGATGCTCACAAACTGACAAACACAAGCACTGGCAAACGAAACAACCTCATTCGTGGAGGTAATGTTTCATTAGCAGCTGACTTACCTGATGTCCTGCCCAGGACGGGCCTGTACAAGGATTCGTACCTCCAGCTCCTCTGTACCCTGAAAGACAAACCACACGTCAGAGCCATCACAGCAGTTTGACCTCTAATTTTTGCAATACTGTTTTTATTTTTATAGAAACTGAAGATTTGGCGGTGGGCAGAGGTACGAAATATGGTCAGGAGCCACAGGTTAGATATGCACCTGGGCTGCAGCTCAAGAACAACAGCCTCTTCACAGGGGGAGCACAGATGTAACCACTAAAGCCCCATTTCCACCAGAGGGTTCAGTTCGGTTTCGTCTTGGTACGGCTTGCTTTTTGTGGCGTTTCCATAGCCTAAAACCGGGACAGGAGCCCGTATGAATGAATAGTACTGTCCTACTTTTTGGGACCCTTCTGTTGGGGTGCCAAGCATACCGATCCGGCCCCAGAAGGTGGAGCTAGAAACACAGCAGTTCGTTGTTTGGTCGAAGTAGACGTCACTTCCCATGTGATAGTGGAACAACACATAACCCCGCCATGTTTAAATCTCCACTTGTCTTCATTAAAACAACTCTCGCGGCACACAGCCTCCTCTGAAACAAAGCTTGGCCACACTAGGTAACAAAAAGCCACATGCTGATCACAAAAAGAAGAGTTGCTGGATGTCTTCCATCGTTGTTTTTTGTTTACTGTTTTGTGTTTTCTTCTTCGTTGTATTTAACAGCCGGGTACACGGTGTCGCTCCTGTGACGTCATGCTATTGGCATTTGTCTTAGACGCCGCCAACCAAGGAGGGTGCGGTTGGCAGTGGAAACGCAAACAGGATCAGGTTTTACCGATCCGGCCTGAGCCAAATTGGCCGATCAATACTTGACCACTTGGTGGAAACAGGGCTTAAGATACTGGTGCCCTGACATCACAGTTGTCATGCTTTAACTAAACAACATTGTTCCAAATGCATTTCCCTTCTTTTCAGTGATTTCTTATTCATAAATACTCTCTGGAAATTTACAACAACCTTTAAATGCCTCTATCACCATCTTAGTTTTATCTTGTTTAGCTGAAGACAATGATTCAGTCATCGCTCCACCTCTTCATCATTAAAACAAAGACTGAAGGTCAGACTTACATCTTCGGACTCACGGAGCAGCTCAGTGTCTTCAACTTGGACTACAGCGTCCGCCCCACATGGGATGGGGGCGCCCGTCGTCACCCTCATCACCTGGCCAGGCATCACTGTGTGGGTGGGCTGAATGGCAATGTTAAAAAGAGATTAAAAAATATATATATCAAGAAGTTTCAATTAAATAAAGGAAAAAATGTGAGTAATAAAGTTGTCTGAAGGGTAATGTTCTGCTGATGTAAACACATATTGATAAATGAAGAGAAAAGGATGTAATGAAGGGAATGTAAATAAATCTGTAGACTCATATAAATTATTTTAAAGCACAGATATGGAGCACGTTTGAATGTGTGCTGCTCCGGTTTAAGGTGAGAGAGGAGGGTAGTTAATAAATCTCTACAGCTTAGTTTTAGAGGTCTGATCTATGCCATAGTTTAGCTGCACGTTGACTTTGAACTGTAAGGATTTTCATCACCTTCCAAGGGGACAAACTGAAGTGCAATTACAGCGAGTTTAATAGCATGTCATAGACTGAAGAACAGCAGAGAAGTTCTTTACTTCATCAACAGATTGTGTGATTATCTGCATGTGTCCTGGTCTTTTATGACAGTATGAAGCTATCAGCGTGCGTGCAGACCTGCTCTCCAGCCTGGGATTCTCCGATGATGAAGCGGTCGCCCGGGCCGTCAGCCGCTAAAAATAACAGACAGATATAAAAGCATTACACATGTGCGCAGCGGAAAAACACGAGTGTGTAGGTGTGTGTTTTATCTGAGTCACTTTGTTCCAGTGGGCAACAGAAAAACAAGCAGCAAGACAAAGTAAGAGCAAAACAGGGACATTTGATGTTCTCAAATCTAACCTCATAAAACAGACAGCATTTCCACTTTTACTCACCATTCAAACTTTTTAAACTCTTCTATCATTTTGCCAAACATGAACATCACAAACTCTTCTTTCAGGGAAGGTGCTTTATTTCAAATATCTATGGCCTGTTTTATTTACATTAAGGCTGTCAAAACAGCAGAGATTCTGATGTGTGGTGTCACAGTCTGACTGTGTATCCCTATTCGCTGTTGTATTAATCACCCATTAATAAAAAAACAAGTTTATATTCTCTGTTTCTATATTTTTGTAAGTCTGCATTGTTTGGAAATCAGTGTCTTGATTTGAAAACCAAATGAAAGCAAAGGCACACATTCAACTTTAGGCGTCTACTATTATAATTAGCATAATTACTGCTTCATGGGGAATAGTTTTGAGAGTGTATTCCATTTAAAACAGTGTAAAATTAACCTAAAAACAGATAGATGGTTCAATATAAGTATACAGAATATATATATATCACTAGTTCATCTTGGTAAAAGCCAAATCAAAGTAAATGGGAATGACCAGAACTTTTCAAAAGCATATTCTGCACAATCGTTCTGTCAATTACAGTCACTGCGGGTCTATCAGATAATGTAGAAGGTGGGCACTACTGATGTGGTGTAAAGTACAAAACAAGTAACAAGCTCTCACCAAACATGTCAGAAGTAGAGCAAAATATAATTTCTATTGAGAAATACTTCAATTTTTTTTTAAATAAAGACATGCAATGGATATTTGACATTATTGCTACCAAAGCTGTTAGCATCTATGCTAATCTCTGTATGAGCTGTCACTTCCTGCTGTTGTTTTACTTGCCAAATCAGCAGCTTTAAGGTGCGTTCACACTGGACGCTACCTGTACTACCTCGGCGATCACTCCCCATGCAAAGTCAATGTACAGCCGCGATGGGCAAGGGGCTAACTCGCGATCGACAGCTGTCGACAAGACGACGACTTCACCCGTCGCGCGATGACAAAGTTAAAAAAAAGCTGATCTATTCAGGCGATCTCGAGCGTGGCTGTGCAGCAACAGCCAAGCAGCGGGGAGTGTCGTGTGCTGTTATTCATCCGGACTACAGGGCGGATGACTTCCGCATAGGCGGAACTAATCTCAGTGAGGACATTTGCAGACGGACCGCAGTAAACTCACAGATAATGCTGCTGCATCATCAGCTGCAGAGCTTTGTGTCTGATAAGTGAGTGAAAAGGACACAGCTGGAATAATGTCCGCTTATACACCCTATTATGTGATATATGATACGATCGCGGTAAAACTCAAGCGGACGTGACGTCACGGACCGACGGCCGACGCCAGGCGACCAAACAGGTAGGCTATTTATGGACGCGCGACGCTACATCAGTGGGCGACGCGACTTTTGTCGCTGGGTCGCTTGCGGTGTGAACGCACCTTTAGAGGTTGCTGATTGGGCTGTGAGTCTTTGGGCAGCTCACCATTGTTCTAGATTGGAGCTTGGCAAGATGGATCAGTCTGACTACAAACATTGAATCAGTTGGATTCAGCTGCACTGCAAGGTTTGTGTTATCAACTGTTCACATAAAGAAATAAGCAAAATGAACAAAACGAGTCTAAAAAGTACTTTAAAGTCTTCGTAAGAAAAAGTGTACTTTGAATCTCACTGTTTTTATGTGTTTATAAGCTCAGAGTTACATTCTTTTTCTTAAAGTGTTCATATAAATGATGTTTCCACTCTTTTCTATATAAAACTCCTGAACAACACGAGCTGTCAAATGTATGTCTTTGCTATCAAATTCAGACTGTTCCAGCCTGTCACTTAGATGACATGCTCCATCTTTTTCTGCATGTCTTCTGACTTCCTCTTGAGTTTTTTTTCACACAGCACAGCACAGAGCATGCATGAAAATATAACCTATCTTTCCAAACTGCAGCATGCCACAGGCGCAGGAAGACGGGGGAATTTTGCTCCTGACCCACTTAACTTCAGGTGAGGCTGTCAAGAGAGGACTTGTAAGATGTGAATTGTGTGCATAATTTATTTCTATTTTGTCTTTTTTTTCCACAGTGACACGTCTATTTGTGTTGTACATTTTAAAGTTGCAACATACACACAGCTGCTGCAGAAGCCTTGAGTTCTTCCCTCCTTCCAAAGCCTCTACCATGAGCTGTTTTACCTTAGACAAAAGATATTTGCCTGATGCCTTGTGCACCAAGGGGCACTTAGGTATAGGCAAAGAGTGAATCACATAAACATAGAGGTTACTTCGGGAGTTCAGATAAAGATTCAGAATGTAGAAAAGTGTCCGAAGTGTATAAAATAGCATTTGAATAAGAGCATGATTGTCCAAAAATCCCTAGCCCACTTTTCTGAGGTTCAAGCCCCTTCAGAAAGCTCACCAATAGCAAGAACAGTATATACAGAAATATCAAATCCATAAAACACGGTATCGTCTTGAGAAGAAACAGATTTTAACTGTATGATTTGTGTCTGATTACTTGACCTGTTAACCTAACAAATCAGATGGACCGTACATTTCACCAGTACATCTAGGAAAGAGCCCATGGAAAGTATTGGGGAATGGACCGGTCCTTTCAAAAGCAAATCCAGCAGGTGATTGGACGATCATTCCATCAGTCACATTTATTGCTGAAGGTGCTACTGCTGCAATGTACAGGATAAACTTCATAGAGCAACCTCACCGAAACATGCTGAAAGTGGAGTGAAAATATCCTTTCTATCGAGAAGTGCTTTCTGTGTTGTTTGATTTTCATTTAAGAAAGAAATGCGATCCGTTAAACTGCTACTGGAGCTGTTAGCAACTATGCTAATCTCCATAAGAGCAGCCACTTCCTACTGTTATCACGCTCGTAGCTCCCATATTTCCTGCCGTGAAGGCCGCTGACTGGGCCAAACACAAATGTTGCAGATGAGCCTGGAAACATGGATCTGATTACATCAGGTGGATCCAGCTGCTGTGCAAGGTCACTGATCTGTAGTACATTTTATTGTCTATAAGTTACACTCTACCAGAAGACATATTGAGATGTAGAGACCTTGAATTTTATTGTTACTCATGAAAAAAATGCTTCATGTTTTCCCCATTTCGGCCTCATAATGTAACTTCCCAGAGTCTCCAAATTACCCAAACTGCCCCTGCCCACAGTCTCCACACTGAAATCTGTAAAACCTGCACATGTAGGCCTCTGCAGGTGCCAGGCCCTCAGGGCAGGTGGATGAAGCCCAGAGAGACCTTTGGTGATCTGCTCCTCCTTCTCCATCAGCACAGGCCAACAGCAGATGTTACAAACAAGAGTATTTGAGAGGCCTGGAGCGAACAAGCTGCCGCTCTGCTCTACAGGTTAACAAGGACATGAAGGACTTCCAGGACAGACGGCCATGTCTTTTCTGACCGAAACACATGAACCAATCATAATCTCAGAGGGAAAAACTCCTCACTGCAAGTCAGATCTTAGAAAGGGTGTTTTTAAATGTAATGTAAACAAATAAATAAAACAAACCAAGCAAAACTGAACTTGTAAAGAGTCTTGAAACTAAATGTACAGCCTGACGTAGCAATAACTCAGAGTAAAATTTAGCTTGTTTCATTGGAAGACCTTTTCCTATCATTGTAAGTATGAGTAAGCCAATACCTTATTTCTGCTTTTTATTCCTTTTAAATTTATAATTTATCTAGAAATGTTAAATGCATGTGGATAAGAAAAACTATTTTAGATATTTCTGACTCAAAATTAGAAAATGTGCTAAGATCCAAGTATTTGCTGGATATAAGAGCTGGCCTCTAATAATTAAATATTTGACAATTTGTCCAAAAGAACCTGATTCATCTGCCAATCCCACAGTCCAAACCTTAATTATGAAACAAGGATCACTCTATTCCAGCTATATGTGGGAGTAAAAGGTCTATTTTTACACAGATTTGCATGTTCTCTCCAAATGATTCCTGACTCACTGCCTATCTTGGTATTAAAATCAACTTATTAATACTCTTAATGCAATTCTGAATTGTGTTACTTTAATAATTTTCATCGGTGTGTACATGAGTAAGTCAGACCAATAATTTAAGGAGACCTCTCCATTTCTGTAAAGGCACTAGAGTAACATTTTTTTGCACGGTCTTTAAACCTTTTACTTTCCTAATGGCTTACAAAATCAGGAAACAAGTGAAGGGTGTGGGAGCATTTTGTTCCCAAAAAAGCAAGTTGTGTGTGCCAAAGTGCTGTTCCACTTGGCAACAAGTAACTCTGTAAAGTAAGTCTGCCGTTTATTTTATTTATGTAACTTAAGAGTTCATAAAAAAGACCGTTAGTTTTGAAGTGTCACTGTAATGAGACAGAACCAGTGAGATTAAAATGGGAATCAGCTGACAACAGGTGACTCTGGCCGATCAGATCTGGCAGCACAAATCTTTTGTTGATGACTCCACTATTCTCTAAAAAGACGATGCAACTACAGGAATCATAGTCGTACAACTATCCAAATGAACAGCATTGATTTCAGTGCTTCATCTCCACCTTAAAGCTTCACTATGGAGGACAACCCCCACTTAGTCCCATTATTTAGAGGCCTCACACAGACCCGCAGGCAGTCCTCTCTTGCCCAGTGCCCCCCTCCACACTAACTGGGACAGTCAGGTCATCAGTAAAGGAGGAGAAACCCCCTGTCCTGATTAGTACATGGCTTTATCTATGTTCTTTAATAGCTGCTTTAGATTATTGTATGAATCAACCATCACACAGAAATCAATTTAAACAGAAAGGTCAAAGCTTTCGGTTTCTTCAAATTAGGGGTGTGCGATATGACGATATTAAATCGTTAAGGATTATAAAGTGGGGATGATCTCATAAAGCAGAAAGATCGTCAGATCGTCTGTGTGGGCGCAGAGACTTTGACGCACACCCGACTAGCCAATCATAGCACATTACGCGCAGTGCATGGTGGGATCTCCTGTTTGGTTATGTAGCGTGAAGCCATGGTGGAAAGAGAAAAGGAGATAAAAGCTTGAAGATGTCTGAACAAAAATCTGTTCTAAAGCATCTGTGTTATTCACTCAGATTGTAGACATTGCAGTTAGATAACATTTGTTCTAAATTGTTGCACTTTAAGAGATAATGTTGATATTGTTGTTCATTACCTTTTACGTTTACATTTATTGCACATTTTTATAAAAACTGCACTATTTAAATTAGAACCTGTTCAGAAATGTTCTTTGGCTTTATTTGTCTTTTCTTTTTCTTTTAGGGTTTTACACGTTTTATATGTTAAACATAGGGAAAAATGATCCAACATGCAAATTAGTCTAGAAAACAAAGTAAAAAACAATCGTGATAAAATCGTGATATGATATTTTTGCCATATCACCCACCCCTACTTCAAATTAGTTCAAAGGTAAAAAAATATGCAAAATACAATTTGCAATGTTTTTATTCAAAAATGGACTGTCTACAACCCTTAATCCAACATGAGAGGAGTCCCTTTCCTCCTTTGCTTATTTCACCTTTAGCAAAATGTGCAAACAGCCCTATAAGAAAACTTCCCCTGGTGACCTGTGGTGATCAACACGAGCCAACAGCAGATGTTACAAACAAGAGTATTTGAGAGGCCTGGAGCGAACAAGCTGCCACTCTGCTCTACAGGTTAACAAGGACATGACGGCCTTCCAGGACAGACGGCCATGTCTTTTGTGACCAGAACAGCTCATGAACGAACAACAATCAGTGAAGGAGTTTACATGTTGGTGGTTTTTCCAGCTCACTTGAAATCACACAGCAGCAGACACTGGATATTGTACTTTTGATCCAATCTTGAGTAGAATTAAGACATATTTTGGACTTTTCTAATATTGTGTCTGCTGATTCCTTGACACCTCAGTGGCTGTACTGACAGACTGCCTCTTGTGAGAGCTCGCTGACTAGTATTTCATTTCATAAAAAACACTGACAGGGCAATTATTAAGTATAAAAGCAAGTAATGTGATACCTCAAACTGTTTGGTGCTGGTACAAAAATGAAGCTTGATCTTGATTCCCATTCATATGATTAACAGTGGTAAGAATTTAAACATTTGCTTACTCTCTCCATAAATTATGTTTTTCATGAGAAGAAAATGAGCGCTCCAAATTGTTCTAATTTTCTAGGACGTCTGGAAACCCTGACAATTCAAGAAATAACATGAAACTGTTTCTATAAGTCACGGCCATTTTGATCTCACCTCTCACAGCATAACCATCCTTGACAGAAGCAGGGAAGGGAGGCAGGTTGTCTTTGGCATAAACGTCCTGAGCAAGGACTCGACCCATCCCGTCTGTGGAAAAAGAGGGAAGGAGAAGAGGATGTGAGCAAGGTGGCTGTGAGGGAGAGGGTGACGACAGGTGAGAGGAGAAGGCAGCACGTGATTTGGTTGTAAACACGGAGGGGCATATGAGCCTGAGGAGCATGTATATATGTGTGTGAGCTTTGGAAAGGGACAAAGTGTGACACCACACATCAGGATCTCTGCGTGACTCACCACCTGACTGGCACACATGGACTCACACAAACTTCGCTCGTTTTCTATTTTCACACAACAAGTGGAGGTTTGCAAGTGTCCCCATCCAATTTTTTTTCAACCAGCCAGACAAGTTAAAACACCCGGGAATCATTTGTGTAGGAAGAACAGAGACTCAGCAGTGAGACAAAAGCTCAGAGAGAGAGGGCAGGGGAAAAAAAACAGAAAAAGACAGAAAGAGAGAGAGAGAGAGAGAGTGGGCGGATGAGAAAAATCCTGGCACTAAAATACTTTAAGCTGCTGTGTGGCTATATATAGCTTTTCCCAGCGTCTTTATTCTATGATTATGTGGGTGTTAATATCAAGATCTAAGCTTTGATATCAATGAAGGGAAAAAAAATAGGCATGAAACCATACATACTCCCACACACATACAAACATTAGCTTTCTAGATAACAGCCAGGAAGAGCTACTGTAAATAAAGCATCTCACGTGTTTTTTCAGATCCTTACATCTTCTTTAGCTCAGACTTTTTGTGTATTTTCACAACTATGACTCCTCCAGAGCTGCTTCAAAGAAGCCTGCTGAAGCCATGTGCTCTGTCTGAGTTGGGGATAAAAATAGAACTGAGGAGATGTGTTGTTTCTGCAGGAAAATGTGCATCAAAATGTCTCTAATCTAGGTCCAGATTTTTCATAAACGTGTCATTAGAAACCCCGTCTAAAGAATGTTCTTGTGCCTTGGCAGATTGCAAAAGCCACTGTTGTCAAAGGAAAGTCCTGTCCATATTTGCTTCATTTATGGGACTGTGTTCATTATATTTAAGGGTAGAAAGTAAACCCTCTCTCATCTTGTAGTCATTAAATTGCAAGTCATTTATTTCCAAAAGCTTTGAGCACTTTGAGTTGGGCCAAGTTTGATGATGTTTTCTGAAACGTGGAGCCAAAGAAGAGACATTTAAGCCGGAGGAACTGTTTTCTCTGCATATGTTTAAGAGTAGCCCAGCATCCTCCCTTTTACCTCTGTAGTTGATGATCTCAGTGCCCAGGACGGCGGTCATCTCCAGCACAGTGATGAAGGCCTTGTCCATGGAGGTGAGGGGGAAGGGGGACATGCGGTGCCTTCGGGCCACCTTGGTGATGTCCACCGCACTGTGACCTACAAAGACAGACATTAAAAACTGAGTTATGTGTTGTGTGACAAAATCAATTTTCAAGCAGCTGCATGACTTCCTTACTCTGTTCAGAGTTAATTAACAGTTACTTATTTATTATTTTGTTCATGATGGTTCAAGTTTGCATGCTGCCTGTAAATAGGCTGCTGGTATTCTACATGGGGGCCTGGGTTTGATCCTAGCACTCGGATGCCTCATGTTATTCAACACCTCTTACCCTCATGTTTGACTCTATTCATTATTTTGCAAAACAATTAAAACAATTATTGCAGGCTGACTGAGTAACATAAACAGATCCATGTCTGCTCCAGACTTCTGCCTACCTTTAAATGACACTGTTTATTTTCTTAAGGTTGCTTTTGCAGCATGAGACTTTTAACAACAAAACAAAAGCATTTGCTGTGGAGGCGAGACTGCGAAAAGCACAGCTGCACGTCTCATCTGTGCATTGTTACTCATTACAAAGAGCAAATTAGATCACTTAGCAAAAAGAGACAGTTCTGTGTTTTTGAAGCTGGGTGGTACCAGGTACTTGGTGATAGTTTCTGAAGTTACTGAAACAGCGTCCAGCAGAACTGCACCTGAAACGAGAAAAAACTGTGACTACTGGTAAGGTACGCTGCTGTTGGAGGGTACAATTATTCCATGCAATTGCTGAGATTTACATAAAAAGAGGCCACTACACTAGTATGTTTATTTGAATGTATAAGCAAAACATTTCAAAGCACTTTATTTTCCCTCTATGAAGTCTCTGTATTTGGCATTCTTTTACAAAGCAGCAAATAGCTTTGGCTGCCAAACCTCATTTTGAAGAACTTCTTTTGTACACTCTGGTTCATAAAGGTAACTGCCTGCATCCACTGTTAAAGGAACATCATTGTCATATGGGTCAAAATTACTCAAAATTGTTTGTGTGCTGCTGTCGTTGTGAATTCCCGAGTCAATAAAGTTAAACAGCAGGCAGCAAACATAACCTTTTGCAGCCCTGATTAGATTGGATTAAATAAGATAGAACTTTATCCTGTAGGAAGGTTCCTTCTAGGAAATTCAGGTTCCAACAGCATTGTATTGAATATTGTATAAAAGAACATACAGTAGGATATCAAAAAGTAAAAAGCAATTAGCAAATATAAAATCTCTTTATATATACATTCATAAATCCAAATCACTGATAATAATAATAATAATAATAATGATAATAAGTAAATAAATAAATAAATAAATAAATAAATATATATATATATATATATATATATATATATATATACACACACATAGATATAGATATAGATATAAAATAAATATAAATAAAATAAAATATTATATCATCAGGCTGCTGGCTGCTCCCTCCTTTTAATATAGTGCTAAACACAGATTTCCTGGAGGAAAATAAAAGTCCTTTGCCCAATTGTACATTCGACCCAGCATAGTTTGTGGCTCATTTTTACATAAAACTCACACATTTATGTGAAATAACTGTACCTGCCAACGGGGTGTACCTTACCGGTAGTCTGAGCTCATTATTCTTAAAGGTGCAGCTACTGGAAAATCTCTCAGCCACTTCACTGATTATTTTCAAGCACCTGATGCAATCCAGCTTTAAAAATACTGAAATACCCCTTCAAGACTTTAGGGATTATATACGGTGGTTTTACCAAAAAAGTAACATTACGTAAATGACATGATGACATAACAAGACATAACACAATCAGTAATATACTGTTATTTTTGCTTTGTACGATGTTATTTTAGTTATGTATCTGATATGGACAAACAGAAGAACAAACATTTTTTAATTTATGCCAAACCAAACTCCCACTTTGTGTCTCCAGTGCTCTGAAACGTTGCTCAAGTTTAGAAACTAATTTTGTTTTGATATTTTTGTTTGATTTTTTTTTTTTTTTTTGTAATGTAAGACATTTATTGTAATGAAATAAGAAAAAAACTAACAAAAGAGAGGTAATGCAAAAAAAAGTCCAAGATAAAATGTAAAACCTCTCTACTAAATAAAGCAACTCATCATTTTTAGCATTTAACTTGTTTACTTCCAGTTTCAACTTGAAATAAGACCGAAAGGTTAAAAAAAGAACTCTGCCACAACTCTGGACACTGTAGGCATTTCTGAGGCTCCAAAAAAAGAAAACTGTATAACTTTACTATCTCTGGTGTATTTGAGGTAGATTTTAAGAACGTTATTTTAGCCTTCAAGACTCAGAATATCTTAAAATAAATACTTAATAGCAGATTTGGCGCACAATAGGTTTCAGTTGAGGTAAAATCATATAAAACTCCCACAAAATGAAAAACATTGACTCAAACTTGTAAATGGCATCAGAACTAACAGGTTACTGTTTATTGAATCAGCATGTGTCTTCTGCACATGTAAAAACTCAGTTTTGATAGTCTCTGAATGGATTGGCAGAAAATAACCCTGTATGTTTGCTGTCAGGGCTCGATAGCAGCCTGAGTGGTCTAATAATACCTCTAATAATTCCAAAGGTAAAAGGAACAAAGCAAGGTGTAACTAATATGTAATCTGCTCCCTCTCTCTCTCCCTCTTCCTCTCTCGTTCAGTATCTCTCTCTGCCTCACAGCGAAGAATAGGCGCTGTGCTTTGATTTCCCTTGACCCAATTTCTTCCCTTTAAACACACACTTACGCTTCCACAGCATATTCTGATGCTTAACACGGGGCTTAACAACCTCTGGCAAAACATCACACACAGTCAAACACACGACGGCAGCGGTAACACAGAAATCACACACAGCCAAACACACATAACATGCTCGCGCTGTCACATTACAAGAACTGAGAGTCTGTATATACATGTTTAAGAGGGCTTGACATTTTCTGTTGAAGCTAGAAACATAAATATAAAATTAGTTTACTATAAATGTACTGCACACTGTTAGAAATGCACGCATACACTAGAAATGTTTGGTCTAGTGGAACATTTTTGCACAATATAGACTGTTAAAATGATTTGAAAATCCTTTTCCGCCTACATTTACATGAATTAACTGCAAAGACAAGATATGTATTTAATGTCTAAACTGATACACGTTTGCTGCAAATATTTAGTGATAGGAATTTGATCCTTGCATAGGTTAAAAAAAGCTGTGACAGGTGCATGTTTACCTCTGTGTTACATCACTTTTCCTTTTAACAACACTCAATAAGTATTTGGGAACTGAGGACACTAATTGTTGAAGCTTTGTAGGAGGAATTCTTCCCAGTTTTTTTTATGTACAACTTGACTTTCTCAACAGTTTTAAGTCTCCATGGTCATATTTTATTCTTCATCATGGCCACACATTTTCAGTGGGAGACAGGTCCGGACTGCAGGCAGATCAGTCGAGTACAGGGATGAGCAAGCGGCGGCCCTCCATGTCACTAAATGTGGCCCGCCATTGATTCCCAAAAACCAACAGTTGTAAATATGAAGAAAAATTGGATATCCAATAGAAATAATTCTATATATTCTTATGTAAGTTATTTACAACCTTACTTTGCTCTTATAGTGTCTAAATCTCTTCCATGAAGCCTTTAACATTATATCAATTATTACTCAATGCTGTATTTAGAAAATGGCAGCAGCAAAATATTTGTTCTTTAAAAATGTGAAAAACACATCATTTTATTGATTTGAAAATAGCTGAATTTGCTTTAATTCAATGTGTATTAGCTAAATTTGCTTGAATTCTGTGTCAAGCTCATTTGATTATGCATAATAACTTGTATTTATGTTGTAATATATGAATATTGGTATTCTATTTTTCTGACAAATATATATTCTCATATGTTGTTCATCCAACATTCTTTTTCGACATCAAGAGTTTGTGAAAATTTGTAACCGTGTGGCCCTCAGGCTGGGAAAAATGGTTTCATGTGGCCCTCTTGGTAATTAAAGTTGCCCACCCCTGGTCTAGTACCTGCACTTCATTATTCTGAAGCCACACTATTAAAACGTCTGTCTTGCTGAAATAAGCTGGGATATGTCTGATAAAGACGGTCCTTGGAAGACAGCACATGATGCTCCAAAGGCTGTATGTACCTTTCTGAATTAATGGAGCCTTCAAGGATATGCAAGTTACCCATGCCATGGCCACTAACACCCCCCCCCCTCCCCACACACACCATCACAGATGCTGGCTTTTGAACTTTGGACTGAAAACTGAAATATGGACTTGTTTGACCAAAGCACACTTTTCTACTTGTTGTAATATATTTTATAACAGAGTATCCATTTTTAATGTTGTGCCACCTGAGGAATCAAAGGTCAAGGGTATCCAACATTGGATTTCAGACTTGCTGCTTATGTCTAGAGAACTTTTAAGATTCTCTGAATGTTTTGATGACATTATAGACTGTAGATAATGAAATCAATTACAGGACTTAAAGGGTTGTACAGAGACTCGTCAATTTAAAGAAAATGTACAAATGCAAAAAATGTAACAATATACACTTGAAACTTAAACTAAATGTTAAGCATCTTATTGTTTTGAGCTGTAAGTTTGTATATTTATTGGTTCTTTATTTATTGTACTTATTTGTGTTTGTTTGCTTGTTATTGTTGTTAAAACCAAAGACTGGTTGGTGTAGGCTACTGAAAATCAACCAAATGTGATGTCAGATCATCTTTTCTTTCTTCTTTTTTAAATTGTTCATGTATGGGCAGACAAATATATGAGAAACTCTCTTCTTGCTGCTCCTTTCCTATCATGAAAGTGTTTGTTTGAATGTGCACCTGTGTACGGGTTTTGTTGTTAACTTTCATGTAAGGAACAAAAAATCATAATTTAAATCCCTAAATCTCTTACCATTATATGTTGAGAGATGTCCTTAAACTGTTTGCTCACACAGTTATTTACAACATGGTTAACCTTGCCCCATCAGTCTTCTGGGGATGCTCCTTTACCTCCCATCATGACACTCAGTTGTTTCAGGTAAATGTTTTCACCCATGAAATGTTCCAAACTTGTGTTTTTTGAGCTATCCACAACTTTCCCAGACTTTTGTATCCCCTGTCCCACCTACAGTATTTAAGAACATGTTAAAGGCATCAAATTCAAAATGAGTGAATGTTTCCAAAAAACAATACAGTTCATCAGCTTGAACATTTAATATAATGTCCTCATAGTGTACTCAATTATCTACAGGTGGGAAAGGATTAATAAATCACTGGGTTCTGTTTTGATTTGAGTTTTACACAACATTCCAACCTCTTTGGGATTGGTGCTTGTAGTTAACAAGGATTTCCTGTTTTCCTTTTTTTTTTTTTATTGATTTAACGTACTATCTATTGATGCAGATTAGTTAGCACTATCTCATTTCTGGGAAAAAAGCCAGACAACTGCTGCACACTATCTTTACTGTACAAATAGGATGGCAACATCTGAACAAAATGGGTGAAACTGAGTGAAAGCACTTTCTCTCCCCTTTAATTGTGGCATTATTTATTTGATTTTTCCTCTTAATCAATGTTGCCAGCCCTTTTTTGAAATTTAGACATTGTCCTCACTTGATTGGTTCAAAACATTTTGTGATTGTTCCCACACAAATAGATTAACAACATTAAGAAAGAGGTATAAAACTGTACACCTACTTTTCCAAATATTGCCAGCCCACTGCTGCAATTGAGATGTTGCTTTCCCCTTTGTAAAAAAAAATGCTAGAGAGTAAGTGCACTCTGTGTAAGTTGCACAAATAGGTTGGAAGCATTTTAGATAAGTAGGTGGAATAATCTTTAAAAAAGTGCCAGTGATTCTGCAGGCACTCGGAGTGGCACACAAACTTATCAGTGTTTGGACGGTTGCATGACACTGGCAGGGGCAGGGGTCTATTCCTGTCCAACAGCACATGATGGTCCAAAATATCAAGCATGCTTTCCTACTCACTTGATCTTAGGATATTTTCTTTGCTGCTGCATCGCGACTGCACCTGAAGATGAAGGGAATGATTTGGGAGAGAAAGGTCAAAAAGAAGTGGAGAGAGAGGAGAAAGAAGCAGAGGTGGTGGTAATTTGAGATAAACAGAGCCGCTCTTTTTGACATGCTTTGACATAAGAAGCTTAATAAACAACAATCAAAAGCATTGGCAAGAGCCGTGTCACACTACACTGTGCACTTTGTCCTGCGTTAACATTGTTATCACTCTCTTATTCGTAAACACTTATAAATACACCCAATAACATGTCACATCAATATTAAGTTAAACACTACGTATGGACAAAGGCAACAACATACAGAGTGACAGTATCATATCACAAGGTCATAACAGATGTATTAACTGTGCTACGGTGTGACATCGAATGTAGTGGAGATGTAGTGTCCAGCAGAGATAGTGGCTGTTCAGATGTGGTGCAGGACGAGTAGATCCCTCCAGAAATCACTGATGTTGTGCACCAGCTACACCGAGGTTACAACTGTGACTTAAGGCAAGTTGGGGAGGAGAGCAGAGGGGGTAAAAGTGGGCTGAGCTTGCCAGAAACTTCCCTACACTCAATATGGGTATCAGCAGGGGTGTGCTTAAAGGGATGTCTAGGGGTGCCGTGGATCCCTGGTGCAACAACCAATGATAAGTAATTTGTAATAATTTTGGTAGTAACCTCTACTGCAAGATATTGATACTACTGGGCCTTAACCCCCAACCTCCATTTTTTATGATTTTAATTTCTAAAAAATTGTGTTATTGATAACTTTTGTGTTGGTGGGTGGATTTGATCAATCTTAAACATCTTAAAAGTACAAAAAAAATATTTTTTTTGGACAACAGAATATTTAGATATTAAATGATTCAGTAAAGCTCTTTTATCTTTTCCTGAAAAGCATCAGCTCTTCAGTTAAGATGTTCGGCCCAACAACAACAATGTCTAAATTAAAACTACTTTAAACATCGTCTAGTCTTCTAGAAATATTGAACCTCCTGCATTTAGAAAATTGCTGCGGTTCACTCTGCAGCTCTATTGTAATGTTTATATCTTGGATCTTTAATGGGCTGCACAGGGATGCAGTGAACAGCATTTTTGTCTCACGAAAAGGGGATGCTAGCTCCAATCTCAGGCAGGGCCTTTCTGTGTTCAGTTTCTTCCAACAGACTGAAAATGTTCCTTTTAGATCACTTCAAATATCCCATAGATGTGAATGAGAGTATCTGGTTGTTTATCCTTGCGTCTGCCCTGTGATTGACTGGCAACCTGTTGAAGTTGTACTCCTCTCTTGTCTGATATCATGTGGGATAGGCTCCAGCTCCTGACGAACCCAAACAGGACAAGTGGTATAGATCAGGGATTGCTTTGTATTTGATTTAAGTCGTAAATGCTGTTATTTTAAAGCTGCTCTAGCTGGTGTAGGGATTTAGATTGGGAGCCTAGAGACTTATGTTTCGAGGTTGAGAGCAGCACTTCAGTCCTGCTCAGTGCTGTATAACAGGCTCTTCTAATGGACGCTAATTAATTGGCAAATAAACTTGGGAACAATGCAGATAGTTGGCTGGAACAAAAACAGGCTTTACAGTAAACTGTGTAGTGCACAGACATACCAGGGGACCCCTTATTAGTGGAGGTAAAGGCTGCAGCCCCCTGCTGATCAGCCTGTCTGTTGATGTTTTTCATGGAAAACAAATATTTCTTTGATAGGTGAATGCTACAGATGCTACACAGGCGTCTTACACCCCTCTCTAAACACAATTCTGCGTTACAGTACGAGGGTGCTTTTGGGAAGCTCAGCCTCAGGGAAAGACTAAAAAAAGGGAAGGAGAATCACAAGTTTCTATTTTTTATATTGAGCTACAAGATTGGCACAGAAAAATAGTATCACTACACAGATATAGCTCTGGGTGCAGTGAAAGCTTAGAACCACAGCCAAGATGTCTTCTGTGCCAAAATCTTACAGTCTGTCGGGATTGGAGGCAGTTATCTAAACTTAAATTTCTGTTTGCTTTTCAGAAAGTGTCTGTTGGCCAGTTTTAAACCTGACCTTCATTTTGAATAAAATGCGTTTTGAGCTCTCCATTTGTCTTAGTAGCCTAATATTCCAACTGGCTTCATTCAGAAGTGTTGACTGATTTAGTTAATACCTGTTTGCCTGTTTTTGTCCCTTCTGGCATCTAAAAATACCCTTTAATAAATGTGCTACATGTGAAAAACCTCTGTGAACACATATGTTAGGTGTGGGACTATGAGGTGTACGGAGCACCAAAACACCCACCCCCTTTCTCCCTCCTCCCCTCCCTCACTGCCATCACAACTACGCTAAAACTGTGACACCACTGGGCACCAAACAGCCAAAGTGATTGGGTGGGCGATGGGAGGTGGGGCAAAGTGGGTGGGGTGGGATGGTGAAGGGATGGAGAGGTATGAGAAAAAAAGGACGGGTAGGTAGGTCGAAAGAGAGAGAATAAAGGAAGAAGATGGACGTGGATCAGCATGACGTGGTCCCACAGCCCGGAAAGAAAAGAAAAAGAAACAAAGAAAAACAGGAAGCACGGACTAACAGACAGACTCCACTAAACTACAGAGCCCAGACACAGCAGAGAGGAAGAGAAAACAGGACGAAAAAGAACAAAAAGACCACTAGAGCGGCCTGATGGCATCTACTAAAACAGACATCCAGCACACCAGACAAGAGCTATAGAAAGCAGAGCATGTTAACCGCAGAGACAGGGATGGAAGAAGAGAGACAGACGGAAATAGTTGACGATGACAGAAAGAAGAAGAAGAACCCTAACAGACAGGCACAGGCGGTTTTACTATGAGTGTACTGTGGGTCCTCATCATGAACATTTTAGGTGAATATCTAATGTTGGGTATTCTCATCACTTAAATACATAAGGTGTTTATTTGAATGTCCCGAATTACCCAAATTGGTTGTCAGCATCTGTAAAGGTAGCTGAAGTCGATAATTCACCATTTAGAATGTTGCAAACATACAGTATTTTTCGAAGGAGAGGCTAATTGGGTTAAAAATGTAAGTTTCCTCAATTCACTCCAAAATTGCCAGTTTGCATTTTCTTTCTTTTTTTCTAATAAGGCTGCTGTTCATATTTACAATGAGCCTGAAACACAAGATAAAATGGTTGAAGTCTCAGACCTCAAGTTTGAGTCTGATGTCCTTGTGGGGCAAGTCTGAGTGGAGGCTGAAGACACCTGTGGGTGGGACTCTAACTCATTTCTGAATCTCAAACTCAAGTTCACATCTCAAACTTGAGTGCCCATCTCTGGTTTCAGGTGCTATGACTAAATTATTCCAGTACATCTAAGCTGCAAAAATAAGTCTTAAAAATAAGTGGAACTCTCAGTTCACTATTTTATAATATTGCCAATGTAAAACAAATCTACAATAACTTGGCAATGATCAAACTTCTGGGTGGACGTAGGGAGCGGGGAGTTTCCCTTGCTCTTGCCATATTCACAAACTTGGCTACTTTATTTGAACAAATAACTCTGAGTAAATACGTATAATCATGTGCAGTTTTGGCAACAAAATTGACAGAAATATTGTATACCATGTATGCATTTTTCAGGGCTGATTTTTTAAAATTATTTTGCTTACTGAATATTTTACTTTGGTTCAATTTTATCACTTTACTCAGTGTTTTCTCTCTCTTTATAAAATCTCTGCATGCTGTTAAAATAGCACAAATACACTGGCAACATCTGGAGTGGAACTATGCATCTCTTTTTCACAGGTTGCCAACATGTTGACAACTTTACTACAGATTAAAGTAAAAATGGAACTATTGCTAAAAACACTGAAACTTGCTCCAAACACTGTCCCAGCAGCACTTGCTTAACATCAAGTCCCGGGATTTATTGATTTTTAACCAGGTTCACCTACTTGTTCAAGCGTTTGCAAACACTGACATCATTGTTTTAATTATTGTTCCCTTTCATTTGGATAAAATGACAGTTTATGTAAGTTTATGTAGTTGAAAGCCCCTCTAAAGGCCTCAAAATATTTTGTTCATACTCTCTGATTTCTTTTAGCCATAAAAAAGGGTCTTTTGTGGGGACCTGAAAATCACTAAAACCACCCCTGCAGACAGGACAGACAGACGGGTAGAGAGACACACAGAAAGAAGAGAGTGAGTGAGAGCTAGGCAAGCGAGGAGAGGTAGAAGAGAAGGAGGAGGGGGGCGTTTGTTTTGCGCGCTCCTCTGAGAAAGGTGAGGGGGGGAGAGGTAAAAGAAGGGAGAAGAGGAGGAGGAGGAGGAGGAGGAGGGGAGGGATAGTTACTCGAGAGCTGAAGGTCCTCCTGCGATCATCTTTAAGCCCCTCCAACCTACACTGGAGCTAGTGGAGATAAAGCATCGAATCACAGGCATCAGTGCATCTGTTCCCGGCAACCACAACACTACAGACAGACTGACAGACAAGACAGACAGATGGACAAGAGGACGGACAGACAGGCATCCACTAAAACAAGCAACCCTGTCAGGGTAAGGAACCAAAGAAGTAAAAAAAAAAGAAGCTGAGGGAGAAACAGAGAAAGAAAGAAAGTCTGTGGGCCTGATACAGTTGGTGTCATGACTCGTTTGGTGACCTTACAAACTTATGTCAGACTTAGAAGATATTCACTTTCATACTTTTTGACCCTTACAACTGAAATGAGCCAAATTAAGCTATGTTGTTTAATAGGTTTTGCCTTTATTTTTGTTAACTAAGTTACATTTTTAAAGTTAGGCCTACAAATCTTAATATATCATTCCCCCTTCTCTGTTAGCTAAGCATCATTTCATGTCTCTCAGCAAGCAGAAGCGGGAGATGATTCTCCTAATAAAATGTTATTATTGTACAGATATAAGGGTAGCATTCTAGCTAACTTGGTAATCTTTATATATTCTAATAAAGCTGAAGATGTAGGATAATTATACTACCAAAGATGAAAGTCATTTTTGCTCTGACACAAGCAGGCTAGTCAACTCCTTGGCACTGAACCTGTTGAGCTTAAAGAATTTGTTCCTTATATGAAAAGCATATTTTGTGAACAGAGTTGATGACTAATTCTCAGGCCAACTTCACTGGTAAAAGCTGATAAGTTAGAAAACATAGTCCTACCAACGAAATGGTAATCTGAGACAAGCTTATGGTATTTTGGCTCTTTTTCTAACCTCTCTTAAACAAGACAGTTATGGTTCTTTTTTCCTTTTTCTTTTTTTACCAGTTAAAAGTGCTGTGAGGTAAATAATGCACATAAGCTAACTTCCTTTCATTATCTCTTCATCAGAAGAGCTAGTAAATGAGACTAATTACTTCAAATTCTAAAAAAAATCTTTGGAAGAAAAGATAGCTAAGCTTATGAGCTAACTTCCCCTCTCTTTGCTTGTTCTCTCTACCTAAACAATACAACTGAGTAAGAATTAACAATCTCACCAAAAAACGTAACTCTTGACTAACATTTACGCTAACTTTATCATCTTGTATTTTTGTTGGCTAGCCTTAGAGTTAGCGCTGTGCTTGTCTCCCATAAATTAAGCCAATTGAATTTTCATGGGGTTGCTGGCAGTAGCCGTGCTCATGTGCTAACTCACTTAGCTTTTTTAGGGCTCATTCCTGCTCAACTCCGCAGCTACACTAAGCTGCTTTTGAACATTCATCTTTGCATCAGACAAATAAATTGTGAATGACAACACAACACTGAGGATAAGTCTGTCTTTGTATAAAAAGGCTGCACAGTGTTGTGCTGGGGGAAGAGCATGTTTATTAGCATTAGCTTTCACCCACAGCTGTTTCTCATGGTTAGTCTTAAACGTCTTCAAACTGAACGCAACCCAAGCAAGCATCGGTGACAAAAATCTTGCTAATTAAATATAATATTTGAGCAACACAGAAAAATGCAATGCTACGCATCACAACTTTTTGCCTCTACGCCCCTTTTCTATTTTTCTCTCCATCATTTGCATCATCTTTTTCAGTGAGTGAAATGATTTATTTTCACTAAGAAAGATATTTTAAATGGCTCACAGAGAGCTGCGTGGTGATGAGCCTTTAAATCAATCACTCATCAATACAAAGCAATTTATGTCTCATCCAGCTGCTCAGTAAAAGCACTTGAAAACTATTTATGAGGAGAAACATCCGACATGGAATTAAATTTTAAACAGCTGCAGGCTAGACGGGACATTTAACGCTCAATAAGGACTTAAAACTTCCATCAGATCTGTACGCACAACCAGCTGAAAATAGTTCCTAAAAACTCTGAATAATGTAGGATTATTCATTCTTTGATGAGAACAAAAAGTGAAAAGTTCCCATGTGTTTTCAGTAACTAACCTGCAACAAAGAAATATTATTCATGAACAATTTCCTCACTAAAAATAAAAAATAGAACTTTACAACAAGTGCTGAGATATCAACAACTGTTGTTTTTGTTGTTTTGGACAAACTTGAAGTGAAACAAAAGCTTCCAAAATTTTACAGCAATAACGAGGCACTATTTTGACATTTGATAAATTTAAGTCAGGTTTAGAGACAAGTTTACTTCAGCCTAATATTAATCACAACCTAACAGACCTCTGTTGTGTCTAAATGAAATAAACCATTACGTATAACTTTTAAAATTAATTGAAAAGGAGAGTTCCTGTTAAGGAAATACTGTGGTTCTAAATGGGAAAAAATAAAAAAACATTGTAATTACAGCAATTTTGTTTGTTAAAAATCCCAAGCTCTCCTTAAAGTCTGACTTAAACTAGCTTTAGGACAATGTTTGTCTGGTTATTTCAACTAAAGCTTGTCAACAATTTCTTAGGAATCAGTCCAAAATGACAAGTTCTAAAGACAGATCTACTGTTTCGGTGCCTATTCCGTATATAAATGACATAACTGAAGTTCAAGCAGTGATGACTATAGCATCTGTCAGCAGCTGTTTTAGCTGCCCTGTCATTTCTGACATTTCCATGTATGGAGCTTGTTTTGAGATAGACCTCTGTGGTGCCAGCTGTCATTGCTAGGAGATTTGTGGCACAGCTGCACAACCCTTACATAAAGAAAGAGAGAGAGAAGTGTAATGAAACAAAGAAGAAAAAGAAACAAACTCAGGGATTATGGGAGCTAAATACAGCTACAGCATGACACAGATCAAACTTGCAGACATTGAAAAAAGCACATGTGAAAACTAACTGACAGCTAGGACAATTTTGAATCAGGTGCGCTTGGCCAAAAAACAAACAGCAACAGATATCCAAAAGAAGAAAAAATGACAAGAGAACAATAACATCAGAACTTCACTGCCTGGCTTGTCTCTTTATAAACACAGACAGACCACAAGAATCACAAGTTTTCTACTTCCTAATCCGCGTTCACTCACGCCTTAATATTATTATCTCATTAATCTGTCCTGCAGCAGGCTAATTCCAGTAAATACACAGTCAATGTTCGCTAAGAAACAACAACTTAATGCAGTGTGGAGTGATGATACCAAAACAAAACCTCAGTATGTTGAAAGCTTGATAAAAATATCATAACATAAGAAGGAAATGGAAAGGAGGAAAATTTGCATTTGAAGATGATGACAGTGGGAAAGCTTGGACAGGTGCGTAAGAATGAAGTGACGAATACGTGTGAAGTGGAGAAGCAAAAATGAAGTGTGTGGGGGAGGGCAGAAATAAGAGAAAAATAAAAGCAGACCGTCAAACATTCTCGCACACATTTCTAATCTATCCTCCGCTATAATCCCCCCTGTTTCTGGTGAGAAAGTGACAATGTTAGAGAGGAGGATGAGCTCTTGTGAGGGATGCAAATGTCAACACACTCACTCCATACACACAAAAAGAGCAGGCTTGAAAGGAAAATCAAAAAGTTAAATAATAAAGCCATTGTTTATACATCTGTTCATGTGTAATTTGGGATTTGCCAACAACAATTCTTTAAACATCTTGACCAAACCTCGAGGGATCCTGGAACTCAAATAGCTGTGCTGGGACAAACCCTGATGTCATAACATGTAAAGAAATGCGCATCTTTTCCAAAGCAGTTCAGTGTTTGGTGTCATAACCTGCTAATTCACATTGCGTTATGTTGTTGCAGAAGCACAACAGAGCATGGCCCAGCAGGAACTCCGGCCAGCAATGTGCTTCATAGTTCATTAATGACAAACACTAAAATGACGCTTCGTGATAAATATGTCTTGAGACATTCACATTTATTCCATGAGGACGCAGTATTAGTCAATTTTTGGTGCAACAAGGTTTGAATGCACTGAATCTGCATGTACGGATTTTAGTTTGAGAGGGTGGAGCAACTTTGGTTATGATAAACTCAGGATTTTATACTGGCATTTTGGTAGCACCAGTTATAAGGACACAACAAACTTTTGATAAAACAATAGGAATAAAAGTGTAATCAATTACGCTCTTTACTTATTGAGGGTTGGGTGATTACTTGTGAATCAGTTCCATGATATTCTAATATAAAAAGAGGCACTTCAACATTATTAGTAAAGCAGCAAAATGGGTAGAAAATTGCACCCTCCCATTGTGCTTGCTTTGGATTTAAAAAAGTTGTTACATACGAAGAAAATTAACAGAAGCAGTGCTCTGTTGTGAATCTGCAACACCGTAATGGTCAGTAAATTAATGGGTAAGGGTGCAAATACACATTAATTTAAAAAAGGGCTACTTATCAATGCAACTTCTGCAGCTGTTGGCATTAACAAGAAATGTCAAAAGCAGATGCCACCCTATGCTAATCAAAGACAGGTGCTTTCTAATTTTATATTCCATGTATTTGTTTTTGTTAAATTGATATTGTCCATACTTGAATTGTCTTTCCATCGTATTGGGAGGTACTGCTGTATCCCTTGTGTCATCATTCTGTCCTCACAGTAACAGCTGACACCCAGGGTTGTCATGAGCATCTGCCAAGAAGATCAATGACCCGTGCTTGTGGCAGACTCTACGGACACAGAATAGTGAGCGAGGAGAGGTCAGCAAGACACGTGACTCCGCAAGGGGAGCGATCGATGGGGCCGATAAGCAGCCGGCTGAGGAGATGCTCCAGGAAATGATGGGATGCAACCGTGGTGATGCTGAGCTCAGCACAAAAACAAAGGGGCTGTCAGACGAATTATGCAAAACGAGGGAAGATTTATCCGTCCGGCGAGTGCGGGAAACGGTTGTGACAGGGCAGGGAAACTGGCCCGGGCTGCCTTGCCCTGCGGGGATGACGCAAGGGAGGAAGAGTACGACAAAACACTGGAGTGAAAGGGGCAGAGCAGTTTAGAGAAGGATGAAATGTTACTCTGGAAATTCAGAGCCAAGATCTTTCTCTGGGGGGTGGAGGGAAGTGCCTGAGGAGGGAAGAGAGGAGGCCGCAGGTAAGGACTGAAGCTGCATTTTAGTATCCTCAGACCATCATTTAACCCAGACAAACACTCAAACTCAAACAAAGCTCTGACACTCACACACTCCTCAGAAATAAAACACATTAATAACCAGCCACAGATCACATCAGATGGGTGATTGATGCTCGAGAATGGGTGCTGGTGGAGATTAAGAGTAAGAGAGAGGGTAATGAAAAGAGAATGTTTCTGATAACTAAACTGGTGCTACACATGGTCACTTTTACAATAGCTGCCTCTCTATTTCCTCTAACATCACTATCACATCAGTGTCTTCATTGCCATGTGTATCACCACACTACCTTAACAGCCCTATCAATGAACTGAGTAAGTATTGTAAACGTCCCTCTGCATATATCTGGCAATAGGGAAGTGTACAAAGTGTTTGGTGTGAGCATAAAAAACCCATTCAACAAGTGGTTTAAACATTCTGTGTCTTTGGGTATGTTGTGTTGATAACAAAGATGGATCCCTGTACATTTCTTGTGTGTTTTCTTGATGTCTGTGAGGATACTTTATAATTACTGCCCCTTTTCTTTAACCTGACTCACTAGAAACATTTCAACACATTTCACTTGTCCATCCAGGCAACAGCCCATAGAAAGTGTTTGGGGATGAGTTGATCCTTTCAGTAACATATTCTGCAGGTGATTGGGTGATCGTTTCATCATTCATTACGGGCTACTCAGATAATGTTGTAGGTGGGTGTTACTGCTGCAGTGTAAAATACAGAAAGCAAGCCACTGCGTAGAACAAATATGTCAGAAGTGATGCAAAAAATCCTTTCAATCGAGAAGTGCTTTAATTGTTTTGTTTTACAGTTACTTAAGAAATGTAGCTCCTAAAGCTGTTAGCATCTAAGCTATTCTCTGTATGAGCAGTCATTTCCTGCTGCCATCACTCTTGAAGCTCCACCTCTCTTGTTTTTAAGGATGGTGACTAGGTTGTGACATCTTGAGCCACTAACAATCGCTGTAGATTGGAGCTTGGCAAGATGGAGGATAGAAATTAAACTGCTCGAGTACAGCAACACAAGTATGAAAGGCTTATTTTAGGTTTCTGAATATGGTGTGCTGGCATAATCTTCTGAGCGCCTTGAACAGAAATGTTTAAAAACCTCTTCTTTACATGCTTGACTGTCTCTAGCTGCCAGATTAGGCTAAGAATGCTCAATAGTTCTAGCTGAAAGCTCCAATCATCACTGAAGCCAACACTCTTTTTCAAAAGTGGACATATTTTCCTAAAAGTCTTGAAAATGTCATGTGGTTCATATCAAGGTCTGATTGATGAACGAAGCTTACTACCACGGCTAACAGGTTATACAGTGGGAGGACATATACCAAAAGGGTCTTTGGGAAATAACCAAAATTCAATTGTGAAAAGGTAGAAGCAAAAATGAGGACTATGCAGGTGGGTTTTTGTGATCTTAAAGGCACAGGACTTCAAATCTGTGAAATTTTGATCTAAACACCACCATCCATTCTGGGAGTGATAAATTTAACATCATGTTTTATTACCTGGTGAGACCTGTTCACCTGAAACCAAGGGACACTAACAACGTAGTTCTAACAGAAATATTTAATACTAAGGGTTTGCATCCAATGTTTTTGTTGGCAACTCACTTACAGAGTGCTTTTACCAAGAACTAATTGCAAGTTCAACTTAAACTCAAAAAGCAGTGCCTGTATCATCTACATAGCCTCTTGGACCTAATAATTTCCCTATTATGAAAATGTTTAACTTGAACTTATAAGAGGGGTTAATTTGTTTATTTCTTCTCTGCTCTTGTTGTCAACAAAGACAACCTCATTATAGATCGGCCATCAAGTTCGGAGCTGAAATGAGCACTCTGAGAGGGCTTTCACACCGGCATGGATTCTGAGAACATTAGTGCTTTCTAGTGAACCAGCCTCTATTAACACCATTTTAAGCAGAACAAAAGTGGGAGGACATTATTCTGTGTTACTCAGGCGAAAGTAAACAACTGACCGGCAAAAGGCGGATCGCACTGATATTCTAAAAGCATTTGTTGCTTCACTGAAGCTTCTTGTTTTCATCATGCAATCAAGCGCACAACAGCTGTTGATGATGAGAACATGACTGTTCCTCCACTTCCTGCTCATTCTATCAACACAGAATACAACAAGCACACTGATGATGTAACAGTTTGTGAGCTGAAACTAACTTTTCAGGGTCCAAACCAATATTATTTCAATCTAAACAAGCCAACCGGCTCAAAATAAGGTTCAGGAACTGGAACCTGCTCAGAGCTGTGCCGGCGTGAGAGCCCTCTGAGTGCAAGACATGATGGCTGATACAAGCCATGAGCCCACATTTACAGTGACATCAAGGTTGTCCAGGGTTTATTTGTATGTAACTCTTACTCTATAAAACTACCTAAAGTGATCTGAAAAAGCTTTTGTATATAAGTTCAAAAACACATCCAAACAGGTGAAGTTTTAAACCACTTGTAAATTAGGCTGATATCCTTTTGTTATTAATCCTTCAAACAGTTTTCTGGGCTTAACCTTATCCCATGTAAGCTAAACAAATCTCACATAAGCTGATTATCATTATTGTTTTTGACTATCAGTGTAGAAACTAGAACTGTCGCACGACCACTGCTTCACTGTGTTTGTGTGTTAGTGTGTGTGGTGAGGTGTTATGTGGGATGCCAGTGGCCTGCATGCCGGCAGAGTAGAGTTTGGTAGGAGGTTAGCGGGGTTTACCTGGTCCAAGGTAGAGTACCTTGACTTGAGCGTGATGACCTCATCCAGGTGAGCCCTGAATTCTCTCCGTGAGGCCTGGGGGAAGTTACAGGATAGTCACTCACCTTCACGCTCTCACAGGCAACAGGCATGCACACCCACTTTGGTTTACACAGCACAGCAGTTCGTGGTGTTTTTAAAACACCGTAAATCACAGAATCTTCATTTTTCACTTACAGACATACCTGAAAAATCCACACACATGCCAGAACTATGACAGCTCACACGTATTGCAATGAACCAAATGATATTTAGCACGAAACCAAAAAAAAAGCTCAAAAACATAACTTAAAAATAACACTAACCACCACCAACACAACAAAACCAAAAGATGGATGAAGACCAGAAAAAGTTTGGTTCAAGTAGAGCGCTGCTACTGTGGACACATCCCTTTATCATATCAATGAGTGCCTGACCTCTGGCTGTGCCCAAATCCTGTATCTGTAAATATGTGACCTGCTGCAAGGGGGAAATGCACCATGATTCATGAACCATTTAGGTGGACAGATAGGTGCACAGATTCTGGAAACAGGCGAGGCTTTTCACATTTTTCTGCCACTGTAAATTAGATATAGAATAGATTTAATACGGCTCATGTCACTGTGCATTTGAAAACATTTTAACATTTGACATAGGAAGCAGAAAAGTCCTTGTTCATATCTGGAGACAGTGTTGATCATTTTAGAGCTGTGCATCTTCACAAGTCTTACGATTTGATTTGGTTTGGTTTAATTTATGAAGTTAACAATCCCATTCGACTCAATGTCACGATGCAACGCAGTTAGCAGTAACCTTGATTTTTTCAGATTACTGCACTAGGCTGCTTTTTAGATTAAAAAAACAGCCTGTCAGATAAATCAGAGCCTTTTATTACCTATAAATGGCTTTTGAGACAGTAGCAACAATGTCTTTTCATTGTAAATCAAAATAAATAAACATAAACTGAAACAAAACTCATACTACAGTCTAGCAGCAGCTTCAGCAAGATTTAACAGTTATTAACTGTCTCTGCATCAATGCATCTTCATCATAAGTTATTGATTATAAAATAAATTTTGACACTCCTAGTTCATTTATTAGTGCATGGGCTGCTAAATTGACACAATATTTAAGTAAGTGATCAATTTTCAAGTGGAGTCAATAAACATATTGTACTGAAACATACTGTATAAATGTGCACTTTGTTATATTTTGTCATATTGTATCTTACTGTATTGTTCAGAGAAGTCTTATGGAAAGGCTGAAAACAAGTTAAAATGTCAAGATCGAAGTTCAATTGTTGAAATTAAAGTTGAAATTTTAACTTCAAGGAAAACACAGAAATGTAAAAAAAAAAGCAAAAATTGACAAATCTGAAGTATGTTGAGGATGAATTTGAAATACAAGTCAACTGTATTTCAATTTCATTCTTGACATTTTGACTTTTTTCTCACTATTTTCACTTTTTCTTGACATTTCATCTTTACGTCTCAGAGTGCTCAAGGTGTTTTTACCCTACATGTTCTGGAACAAAGGTTATTCACTGTATCATTTCATGTATCCCATCATGCTGCATTGACTGTTTACTGTATTGGATCATATTATATCCTGTCAATTAGGGCTGGGTATTTCCAGCAACTTAATCTCCCGATACACGTTGATTATGAACATTGACTATGCTTTAAGCAAAATTCTTGACAAGTTTAGTTTTTTCTTATAAGAAGAAAAAGAACAAGGATGAGTTTTAAGTGGTTCTACAACTTGAGTGACATAAATTCAGATCCTCAAAGATGGTAGACCTAAGTTCAAATTTAGAACATATGCTTCATTATGTAGCTTGTCTTCTACCTTGAACTGTGCCACTGTTATCATTACCCAAAGTGTATTTACAACAACTGTCAAAATATTTAGGACGTATCGATTCTGTAGAATCCGTATCGATACACGTATCCTAAAGGAGTACGATACGATATTTTGCCATATCGATATTTTGAGCACAGGATTACTGTCAATATGTAGCATCTCTTGTTTCTCATCACACAGGCACCTTAATTCGCATAATAATGTATTGTTTTATTTTATACGGTGTCTTATTGTATTCCTCTTGTGTCATATTGTTTCATGACTTTTCATTCACATCATATCCTGTCCTTTTATATCAGCTCTGACATTTATTATATCATGTTGTGAAATATTTGATGCGTTGAATTATTTTGTTTCATTTATCTTTTGGTTAATATTTTATTTTTTCTAATCATGTTGTGCCTTGTTATAATTGATGAAAGGTTACATTACAGACTAAAAGTTTCAGTTATAGTCTACAAATTAAATCTTTGATCACTTGTGTGCTGTGCTGATAAATGCCATCTCGAGCCATTCTTCAGACATACAACTTCAATCAATGAGATGGCAGATGTCCATTTAGTCAGATTACATGCAGTAAATTAGCATGATCCCTGATTTTGGCGAAAAGGATGTTTGGCATCTTGTGGGAAAAGATCATGAATTATCTCAAACATAAACATTAACTGACCATTACCTCACATAACCTTTAGGATTACACAATATGTTGAGATTGCCTCTTTTCCAGATTTCATTACTGGGCAATTACAAATAATCAATGCACCCCCCTATCACATTGGACAAGTGTCAGTGCTCCTTTGCACCCTTGCACCGAGGCAACGTCTTTACAGATCAGAGTGACTGGGCCATGACCAGAGTAACAAGCGAAGGAGAGCTGCAAAAAGGCTTACGGCACATTTATACAGCCTCTTCCCTTTTACAAGACGCTGTGTGATTGTTTGAGTGTTAAAGGAGCTGAGGTGCGTACACGGAGGGAGAGAAACACTTTGTTTTTGCAAGCAATATCACTTTCATTCAAATACATAATTCAAGCATCTTTCAACTTCAGTTCTGAGGTTGAAACGCATTTGAGGAATATGCCAAGTGATGGAGGTTTGTTTATTTTTGGAGGGTGTGTGGAGAGTGTGGAAAGGGGTTAGACACAGTACACGTACAAGAATGAGGGCAACAGGACTTCTTTTTTTTTACTACAAGACAAAATCAGAACATAAACAAGACCACAGTTACGCACAAATAGAGGAGGAACAGAAAGGATTATGGGTAGACAACTACAGAGAGACAGCGGGGAGGCAGCAGGCAGGACAGCACAAGCACACAAGTGGGATGGTTAGGATGTTTAGGAGGGGGAGAAGCAGGCAGGGAGTCAAGGGGTTTTGTTTGGCTTGGAGATGGTGGTATGCCATGATGACGTCCAAGGTGATGCATTAGAACCCATGCAGGAGTACCTCAGCAATGCTTAGGGTGGATGAACAGGAGGGGAGCCGCGCCTGGTGCCGCGAAAGAGAGAGAGAGACAGAGAGAGACAGAGGGAGAAGAGAAGAGGGTTAACAGAGCCAAAGCCGGGTTGAGCAGGGGAGGACAGAGGCACACAGAGACTGGCGGAAGAAGCAGACGGCGCCCTCTGTCTTTCGGGAGGACACATCTGCGTGACAGCTCTCTGTGTGACTGTCTCGGATGGGCCAAGGCAGCCAAGGGCATGACTTAGAGGACAGGTAAGGACAGGACAGGACAGGAGGTAGAAGACAGGGAAGGTCAGGACAGGCAGAAAGGTTAAGTATAGGACATTACTGGTTAGGACAGGATAAAACAGGACAGTACAGGACAGGATATGACAGGTCTGATCTGGAAATGAAACAAATGTCAGGACAAATCAGAAGGACTTTAAAGAACGGGACTATAAAGGAACAGGTAAAGCCTCTATAAGTGTGGACAGGGCAAGAGACGGAGGACAAGGGAGGGCAGGACAGGCAGAAAGGTTAACTAAAGAACATTACTGATCAAGGCGGGAAATAACAAGACAGAACAGGACAGGACAGGATATAACAGGTCTGGTCTGAAAATAAAACAGATGTCCGGTAAAGTCAGGACAGATGAGGGATGGTACTGCTAAGGACAGGACAGAAAAGACAAGGTCTGGTAAAGAGACAGGACAAGTGCTAGAGGATAGGACAGGCAGAAAGGTCAAGTCAGGACATCAGTGGACAAGACAGGATATTATAAGTCAATACAGGATAGGACATATTAGTCCAGCTGTGGGTCAAGTTGGGACTTGACTAAATAGGACAGAGAAGAAGAAGACAACGAAACACGACAAGAAGGAAGTAAACTAATGAAGGACTGTCCCTGTTAAAGGCTGTAAACGACAGAACAACAACGGAAAAGGTCTGGTCTTGAAATCACAGGGTAGGACACTATAAGACAAGAGATAAGAGGACAGGGAGGGATAGGACAGGCCGAAAGATCAAGTTCAGTACAGGAAATAACAGGGAAAGACAAAATAGTTCAGAAGGAGACATAAAGGGTCAGGTCAGGACAGAAAACACAAGTCAGGACAGAAATGACATGGACAGAAAATTGAAAGAAAACCAAAACGATGTCAGGACAAGCCAGGACAGGGGAAGAGTAGACAGATATAGGATGGTACTAGTTCAGGAGTGTACAGGGCAAGACAGTCAAGGGAAGGTCTGGTCATGAAAGAACAGGTTAGGACACTATTGGTCTAAAGGACAAGAGGCAGAGGACAGGGAAGGGAAGTACAGGAAGACAGGCTGAGTACAGGACCGTGCTTTTAAGGAAAGGGGTGAAGTTCAAGACAAATAACAGAAAAGGTCAGGATAGTACAGAACAGGACAAGAGCTCAGGTTTGGACACAGGACATAGAAACAAGGATATAACCGAGAGGACAGATGGACAGGTTGAGTTTTATAATGTTTTGGTCGGGACATGATGGTAGACAGCAAAGAAAATTAAGTCAAAGACACAAAACAAAAGAAATGGAGGACAGAACAGGACAGTACACTTAAGAATACAACAGAAAAGTTCAGGAAGTCCAGGTCCAGGGTGAGAAAGTACAGGTCAAAATGGTAGGTCAGGGCTAAACAGTAAAGTTCACTTCAGAAAAGGATGGGAAAGGCTGAGAAAGTCCATGCACAGCTTAAGGAAAGGACAGTACAGAGGCTTAGGACAAGGAAGTTTGGACATGGACAGAAACAAGGATATAACCGAGAGGACAGATGGACAGGTTTAAAACAAGGATATTTTTCGAGAGGACAGATGGGACATGAGGAGACAGCAAAGCAAGAAAATTAAGTCAAAGACGCAAAACAAAAGAAATGGAGGACAGAACAGGACAGTACACCTAAGAATATAACAGAAAAGTTCAGGAAGTCCAGGTCCAGGGTGAGAAAGTACAGGTCAAAATGGTAGGTCAGGGCTAAACAGCGAAGTTCACTTCAGAAAAGGATGGGAAAGGCTGAGAAAGTCCATGTCCAGGTGTTAAGAAGTGCCCCAAAACAGGACAGGAAACGTGCTAAGGTTTAAGGGACAGACTTAGGGCAGATTAGGGACTTATTACTTACAAGTCAGGAGAGACTGATTTACATTAGAACGAGAAAAATAACAACCAAAACAGGTTCAGCCAGAAATGTGACGAGAAAACAAAATAAGCCAGGATAATTCAGGTTCAGAGGCCACAGTATGGGTCATGCAATATAGGTCTGTCCAAGTCCTGAAGAAGCCAATACAGTCCAGGAAAGGAAGGGTAAGGAAATTCCAGGAATGGACTAGGATTAATAGGACAAGAAAATCAAAATTTTGTGGTTAGAGAAGAAAAATACAGGAGCCTACAGGATGACAGGGACAGGACAGAACTGTCTTGACGGACAATTAATGTGATATGAACGGAAAGTAAAAGGTAAGGCAAAAGGAAAGGACAATGATCGAGATAGGAAAGGACGAGACAAGTCAGAGCAAGAGAGGATAGGGTAGTGGTCAAAATATTCAAGGAGTGGGAATGTCAGGGCATGATAAAGGTCTAAAGGAGTAAGAAAAGACACTTAGAGTCAGGGTTAGGACTGGACAGTGGTTAGGATTGATAAGGACGGTTCAGTTCAGTATAGGAAAGACAATGTCAGGACAGACAATGGTCAAGAAAAGGGGATACATGTCAAGATTAGGATAGGTATGAGGTAAAAAGCAGTAAGTCAGGACAGGGCAGTGGTCTAAACAAGTGATACTGGGAAAAAAAGGTAAGTAAATGGTCAAGACAGGAAACAACAGTATAGGCCGGGGCAGAAAAGTACGGAGCAAGGTCTAGAAAGGACAAGAAATCATTGAACAGCAGAGAGTGAAAAAGGACAAGACAAGAAAAGACTTGGCTGTGGGCAGGAGAGGTCAGGTCAGGACAGCAGGTAGGAGTTGCACTGGGACTTTTCAACACACTGGGAAAAACTTCCACAAGGAAACATCACACATTTTGAAAACTGTCAAAGTTTTCATCTTGTCAATGGTAGCTTCAGCCTGCATGTGTCACAGCTTTTTCAGGGGTATTTCTGTACATTTTTGAGGTCTGGCAGTATGTAATCCACAAGTCCACTGCTAGAACAACGTCAAATGAAACTCTTTGAAGCTTTTACTGCCTCACAGTGGTTAGAGTATCTCCTCATTGAGTCCTTTCAGAGATGTGAATGACCAGTCGCAATGCATCAATAAATCCCATTCATGTGCTCTTAAACATGTTAATCCAGAGAGTGGGGGCTCCTTATGAACCAACAAGTCTGGGCCTGAACAAGCGTAGCATGCTCTGGAGACCGAATTCAATTTAACAAAGCAATGTGATTCAATAAGTGTTGCCAGGGCTTTGCTACGGCGTGGACATACTTCTCTTTATTTTCCTCTTTTATACTCTAACCATCAGGACTGTCAACTATTGATGGACAATAGCGCTGACAAGGAGAAAACAAATCAACAAATGTGCACAGTATTTACAAAAGACTTGCAAAACCTCTTTGCCAGTCTTGTCCTCTACTTGGATAGCAAATACAATAGAAATAAAAAGGTATCATGTTGCATTGTATTGTACTGTATCGTTAAATATCAAACCATATCAGCCAATGTAAAGCAAATGAATAAAATACAACTAAGGGCTTGTTTTTTGTCCTCATCGGATTTTCGGCACTCCAGTCTGACACAGAAAACAAATGTATCATATTGTATTACACTACTACATCGTCCTACGCCACTTAGCAATAGAAGGTATTGTGTCACAAATTACACAAATTACAAATAGAAAGTACTGATTAGAGATGTGCACAAAATTTAGGGTGTAATAAAGGGACTGACTTTTTGTAACAATGCCCACATTTACTCCATGTTGGAAGGTGTCTTAATTCAATTTGGAAAAAAAAATTAAATACTGATATATAAACAGCGAAAAAATAGATGCTGAGACAAAAATGCAAGCAGTTTTATTCATGCTAAACTTTCTATATGTTTGTAGCCTGTTAAGCTTTTAATACAAGAGTATCTTTTTTAAAATTTTCCAGCATTTTCTGAATTAAAACAAAAACATGTTTAATGATCAATGCTTCTGAAGTCTTCACAAATCCAATTCGTCATTTATAAATGCAACAAAATCTTTACCACAGCACTGAAATCAGTAGAGTAAAAGATCTAAACTAGATCAGGTTTAATATGTTTTCTTCCCTCATGCAGCAGCAATGATCCAACACAACATGCACAAACCTGACATCCACATGAGAAATAAAATGAGCCGGGACACTGCAATGTAATTTATTTCTAGTGCCCAAAAGTATTTGCGATTACTGCTCTACTGGGGTCAGCTTTGATTGGAGGATTTCCACTAATGCTGCTGTAAGGCACTTCTAATAGCTCAGTACATGAAGACTTTTATTACCCACACTAATGAGGTTGGAAAGAGGTTATATTTCTGCCTCTTTGTATGAGATTTCTTTAAAACTCCAGCAGACAGAGAAATGATGGGGATCTGGATTCTTATCAAGGCTTTGTGTTTCTCATTTGTAAACAGAGTCCAAGACGGCAGCTGCACTTTTTTCAGTAATGTGATCATTTGTCAAAACATCAAATCTAGTACACAAACATGACCATCTGTGTTTGCAGAGTTTTTTTGCTGGTCCACAAGGGCTTCCAGCTTTAAAATGTGACGTAGCATCGCAGGGAAATCCACTCCAAAATATGAATGTATCCCCAGTGAATAATGTCCAGCACGACAGCCAAGCTCACTGTGAATAACAACCAAAGGCATACGATATTCCCAACCCTCCTCTTCAGGCAGTTACATTTTAGATTAAATAATAAATTGCCTTTTTTAAGTGGGGCTGTCGAGGAGATGAGCATCCAATCCCTCACTAATTGAAAAGCTGAAGATTCACAGTAGTTGCCCTCATCAAACTCACCGCTCAGATAATGGACACTGGCAGGAAACCGCAGGAGGCTACAAATTGAAAAACTAGGAGTTAACTACACGAGGATCTCCTAAATGCAGTAGCAGCAAGGTGTCTGTTAGGAGAATGCTTGGTTCGGCAACATCCAGTGAAGGCTTTCGTTCCCAACTAACTCTGCTGCACAATTTAAGCCCCTGTAGAGCAGTAAAACTAAATGTATTTTGGGTTGTTAAATTACAGAGGACTCTGTAGTTAACCACCTGGACATATTCTGGTCATGGAAAATTGTAACCATGGGTTTGGAAATCATAAAATCGAAGCAGTAAGATCCGCTTCAGAACACAGAAGGCATGTCAGCCTAATGTGCCAAACTGCCCACTCACATTAAAAAATCTCTATACATTCAAAACTGCCACAGACTACAACTAATCCATCTGCTGGACTGGACCTGTCAGTTCAGCATGTTTGAGCCACAAGAGCTAGAATCTCATTCTATGCCCTGACAGCTAAAATAAGTTTCAGCATCATTTTAAGACCCTGAATGGTAAACACAAGTCCTGTACCTGTCTGAGTTGGGCTAAGGTGCTGCTAAATACAGCCCACTCCTTCAAAATAAAGGTCTTTTTTTAAGTATGAAGGAGGTCATTATGTCCAGCTAATTTCCACCCCTTCATTTTGGCAGACAAAACGACCAACTTTACCGAGACAAGATGCTCAGTGCTTTAATATCCTAGGAGGGTATCAGGAGGATAAGAGTCTCCATACAGCGTCCAAGAGTTTGACAGGAGTTTCATTTAGACGCTGCTTAAAAAAGTGAATGGAAACAAAATCCATGATCATATTTCTTTTCTGATAATTATTGTGGGAGCTTTTCTGCTATTGCTAGAAGACTGCACCATGTACAGAAACCAGAACATGGGCGTGAGAATTGGGTATGCCACTTGGAAAAAGATCTCAGGGTTGTGCTGGATCCAGATCACCTGCCAGAAGGGCACAAGTCACCACCAAGGTGCGCACACACAACTGTCAGGCCATCAACGCCATTTGAACAAAGTTTCATCATTTTACTGTCACATCATTCTGAAAAAAATCTAAAGATGTTCAGTGTGAAGAAAATAGTTTCTATAAATTTCCAACATTTAAACATGGTTTTGGAAAGTATGACCTGTATAACGTATGCTTCTTTGCACTTTACTTCGATTTACTATTAGAGGTGTTGAAAAAAAATCATTATCATAAATACAATTCTGTTTTAGAAAGATTCTGTATCAATGAAATTGTTTGAAAAATCGACATGAAGAAAGTCATGTAACATCCTATTTCAAGCGCCTGCAAACGTGCTATAATGGTGTTATTTGTCTGCATGTGCTTCCTTTGAACACAGCAGTGGCAAGGTGCATGCTGGTATTAGCTGGTCGCACTGCTAAAGTTAGCCCATTAGCTTGCTGCATCATTGATGTTTGTGTCTGTAGCAGCAAAGAAAAATCCAGCCTTTGAAAGCCTCTTTGTTTTAGTTTTTCAGTATAATATTTAATTATCCACAGCAGATATGTATTTATTGTAAAGCTAAAAGTACAAACACTGCTGAAAGTCACCAGCTTCAATGATCTTTGATTGATCCAAACATATCTGCTGTTTTTCAGGGGAACATAGACATAACTCCCTCTGATGCTGTGCCGTGGTGAGTTATTCATTATATATGGTATGACAACAAAATGAAAATTTGTCTTTCTGTGGTGCAAAAACTGTTGGAGACCACTGCTGCAGGCACAACTGCCACGTTATCTCTCTTACTTATAGTGACACTAAACAGTGTTGGAAGACCAAGTACTTTAATTTGGCTTAAAAAACAAAACCTTCATCACCCATGAACTCGGCTCTGAAAACAACAGAGAACTGGTGATGACACCACCTCAAAACTTGGTCTCTGACACATCCTTCACGCTGACCTTCGAACTCAGTTAACCAACTAGGAGAACAAGGTTAGCAGGATTGACACTGGACACCTGGGTCAGACTGCCATAAACAATTCCAAGAAGCCAATCAAAAATGCTAAAAAGAGAATGCAATTACACTTTATTTTTCCAAGAGTGGGATGCTTTGTTTTGGCACTACTTTGGTACATGGCACAGCCTGAGTGTCCTTCCGCCAGCAGTGTGCCTTCCAGCTACAGTCTACAAGCTTCACAAGGGGATCAACTTCTCTGTGAATGGGCAAGTTTTTCAGCAATTATGACCACTGTTTATATGAGTCCACTGAAGTACACACCAGAGGAAAGTTCTGCTAATAGAGAGTAAACAGGGAGTATGTAGTTCTATCTATCTATCTATCTATCTATCTATCTATCTATCTATCTATCTATCTATCCATCTATCTATCCATCTATCTATCCATCTATCCATCTATCCATCCATCTATCTATCTATCTATCTATCTATCTATCTATCTATCTATCTATTTATCTATCTAAATAAATAAATATATAAATAAAAATAAAGAATAGCACGGAAAATGCCACTATGTCCAAAAAATTAGAACAGAAATAAGAGAAAAAAAATCCCATTTTTTTTTTTTAATTACATCTCTAAGTTAGAGGAAAAGTCTGTAAATGACCTGACAGACAAAAGTCAAAAGTATCCCGAACACGTAAAAATTCTAAACTTCAGCATAAGGTTGGGGGAATTTGTTGTAATAAGCTTACCATCTGATTATCTGACAGCTGCTCTAATAAAAGGAAAGATGGAAAGGCCACCGTATTAGTTCTTGTAAGAGAAGCGGCATCTCAAATCGACACCCTGCAACCGAATGAATCCGCTTGACAAAGAGTTGGCAGGTTATTGGCTGGAATGCCGCTGGCATTTAGCTAGGAGGGGAAAATTGAAGCATCTGCATTATACACAACTGATTTTCAACACTTTGGCTAATGTTTATGCTACTGACAAGAACATCATTCAACTTCATTACAAAAATCCTGACTAATCATCAGACTCTGAGTTTAAAATCATTACAATCAGACAAATGTGTTAACATGTATTCCAATTCTAGTGGGATTAAGGCAATAATTATTTTTTCATTTTTCATTAGTGCATGTAAACTTAGGGCGTTTTCACATTAGGCCCACTTGTTTCGAACCGTACTGCGGCACGGTTTGCCCCTCCTCCCCCTCCCTCGTTGGCTTGCATTCGCACTTGCAACATTGAACCGTGCCCCGGCCCACTTGTGCATTTACTCAGTTTAAAACAGCAGGGGGTGCTGGTTTGGCGGCGTGGTTAGCACCCCATGTACTTGCTTCTGCCGGTCCAGGTTCGAATCCCACCTGTGACCAGTTTGCTGAGTGTCTTCCCCTACTCTCTCCCTCTTTCACAAGCCTATCCACTGTCTCTCTGCTATCAATAAAGGCAAAAAATGCCCAAAAAAATACATTTGAAAAAAAAAATAAAAAATAAAAAAAAAAAAAAAAAAAAAAAATAAAGCAGCAGGGGGCATATGCACGTAACTAGTTGCCAAACCTGCTACAGAGGAGGACGAAGAAAAGGCTACCATTGTAACCATTTCCTACACCAGACAACCAATGTTAACTTTTCGCTCTCTTCTACATTTTCCTTCAAGTGTGTTTTTTTATCATGTTTCAGACGGCATCAGCGACCTTCTGGACCCTCATAAATCATCGTAATCCTCAACCAGAATAAACAAATTGACAGATTGAGTAAGCAAAAGATTCAACCGCGGGATTAACAGGAAGTAATGCACGAAGAGTAAATCAGTTTGGACCACTTTGTTTCACACCAGTGAAACCGCACCAAATGTAGGGAGATGGAGCAGATCGAGACCACCCCTTCATGGAGGTCTCAGACCGGCTGATTTGGTGCGCACCAAAGTGCGGTGGTTGCATTCACATTGACACTAACGTACCAAACCCTGGGCCAAAACTTCTTTGGTGTGCACTAAATGTGGTTGGTGTGAAAACGCCCTTAGAGACATAGACTGATTCATATTTGATAGAGTCTATGATCTTCATTACAAAATACCAAGGACCAAATAACTGTCCCTTAATAAACATCCTTAAGTCAATTAAATTAAAGCCTCAGTTTGAGCAGAGGAAGCATCTTTTAGATGATCACACAATATTCACTTTTCCCTTATGTGCCATACTGACCTTCAGCTTTATGCTTATATTTTAAAATAGTGAGTAACTAGATTAAAAAACTCCCCAGTGACTCCCTTCAGAGTAAACAAAGAATGGGAAAGAATCCATGCTGAAGACCCCAACAACCAGTGACCACAGCTGACCAGCAGCATGCGCTGCGTGCTGTCTCGTCATTCATCACCGCCCTCCTGTAGCCCTCCTCATGTCCACACGTACCAGAAATTAATGAGCTATTGAGCGACTTGCTAGCGTGCCTGAGAGTGAGAGCTAACACAGCTGACTTGACAGGCCCGTGTTATGCTTCTCACCAGTCCTTCCTCCTCACAACACAACACCCTCCTCGCCCACATGGTGACTGAACACGCTCGGTGCAGCTGGTCGAATGGTCTCGTCCGTCCGTTCCTCCATCTCACTGCCCTTCATTTTCTGCTTGTCTTCAATCCTTCCACTTTGTCTGACTTTAACTCTTCTTCTCTGCTACTCTTCTGTCTCTCTATTTAAAGCTCCCTTGTACTCTTTCTATTCTCTCTTGCTCGCCCTCGAGGTAAACTCTCAGAGTCAGTGGGCGAGAGTAACTTGAGACAAATGTAAGATTGCATACATGCTAATGCTGCATATATAGATGCATGATCTTAATGCATGTGTCAAACTTAACATCTGTTTTGAAACTCTATGACAATGATATTATGCAAATTTGTGGCTATATAAATAATTATTTTTTCTATCTTAAAGTACAAATATCAACACATGCTCTATTCACACATGAAAAGGCACATTCATCTCCACTGAAGTGATTTTGACTTTATGCCGACAGCAATTTGACCCAAATGGTCCATGGATGCATTTGTGCCAAAAAAGCAGAATGTGCGTACATTAATCAAGGACAAAGGAGCACTTTCCTTCTGGCCTTACCTCCTGTCATCTGCTCTGTGGAACAATATATCACATGTATTATAATACCTACCGCCTTCTATAACACCCGACTATCTTGGCCATCCCACTCTGTCTGACATTTAACAGTGTAGAAGCATTTTCCCTAGTCAGTTTGATATTAAAATATTTTTCACACCGTGCCATTTAGAAGTTTTGGCTCATAAACAGAGATAAGAGGCACTAGTTTGACATGTATGTTTCTAATTTTCCCTGAGGTTACGTAACGACTGGACTAAGCAAGTTTTCAAAAGGGAAAAAGTGCTTGCTCCAAAAATCTCCTTCAAAAGGAAATCTGTTTTGAGACTTGAAACTCTGACTTTTATCAAAATAAAATCTAGCAGTGCAAAAAGAATATTATATTAAGTCTTCGGTACTTTTTTACCTTGTTAGAGTTCCATCTGAAGTTGTTGAAATGTTTCCTTAAATCCTGTGTAGCTAAGCATTGATGTATTTTTAAACAACCAGCATATTTTGGCAAACCAGACTCTTCAGTTTTGTGCTTGGAGTTAAAAATAAGGATTAAAATGACTTTCATGTCTTTAAGCAAGTGCTGCTCAAGTTAGCTACAACCTGGCAAGGAGAAAAATCATCTTTGTTCGTTTTTAGGAAGTAAAATCAGTTTTTGTCAATCTTGAAGCTCTCTCATCAACATGTCTTTCTTAACTTCTTAATTCATTCAACAAAAAATGTACTTTTGTTTGCCCTTTTTGTAATAGCTGAGTGTTGTTGCGCTTGTTAGTTAGCATGAAATTAGCAAACAATCAAGGCAGTCTTTGAATTTCTTGAATGTATTAAAAATAAGTAACAAACCAGTTTTGAGCTCACTTGTCAACATGTTTGTTAATCGTTTTTTATTTACTGGACCTAAAAATGTAAAGCAAAGTTTTGATTGTATATTTTTGTAGCCTGTTTGCTAGCAAGAAAACCAGTCAACTTTAGAAAGTACTTGTTCTGGACAGGGGTAAAAGTAAAAGTAAAAGACTCACATGACAACTGCTACAGCTCAGTTTTAAAACTTTTGAATAATTTATGCTAAAAGAACTTTAATAATGCAAAGTAATGTTGGATATTGTTCCCACAGTAATGCTGTTCTGTTAGCTAGCAAGAAACCTTGAAAACACCAGAGAGCCCTGGCCAAGAATAGCTTGTGCTAAAGTTTTAACTCACTATGAAATGTTAATTAGTCAGCTCAAGAGGTGTTGATATGTGCAGTTTAATGTGCAGTGACAGAGCCTTTCCAGTCATATGAGGACTTTGTGGGACTCTTGCTAGCTGAGTGAGAAGGTTGACCATACGAAGACCAGGTATAACATACTGATCACTGACGGCTAATCGTATAACACTAATAATCTCTTCATAATGGCTCCTGTTTATGGGTGGGATGGATGTTTGATGCAGGAAAAATAAGGATTTAAGAGAGTTTGACAAGGACCAGACTGTGATGGCTAAACAACTGAGTCAGAGTATCTGCAGAACTGCAGCATTTGTGGGGTGTTCCTGGTCTTCAGTGATCAGGATCTATCAGAGGAGGTCCAACGAAAGAACAGTGGTGGACCAGCAAATGGTTCAAGAGTGGCCAAGGCTTGATGGACGTGGGAATGAAGTCTGGCAATGTGGTCCTTGCCAAAAGATGAGCTAAAATTGCTCAAACTGCTGAAGAAGTCAATCCTGGTTCTGTTGGTTGACACTTCCATGGTGTCACCCAACAGAAATTCGAAACAATGCAATGTACTTACAACACTGATTTGTCTGCTTGTCAGTCAATATCTCTGCAGAAGTTTTGCTTGTTAAATCCAATTTAAAAACATCACTTATGCACAGCAGGTCAAAGGTGGGTACTGAATTTTCTGGATGTTTTTTAGTCTTGACTGTTTCTCAGCTAGCCCTGCTTCACATGCTCATGAAACTTGTTGTAGAACTGCTGTCATGTCAGAAGTAAGTGTTTTCCAAAGAGAGGTGCAGCTTCTTTTGAAAAGTACCATGTTATAAATGTATATATGTATTGTATATATGCAGTATGCCGTGTTGCTGATTAATTTCCAACAACACATTATGATTACGTAAAACAAAAAAATGGGGCAGGACAAGATAAGCTGAGCTTCTTCCTAGTCAATTTCCAACATCTAACAGCATTAATACTTACAGAATTTCTGTAAATAATGTTGTTGTTTTTTTTGCTACCTTTTTTTATTTTTTAACTTTCATATTTTTATTATTCCTATGTTTGAAATAAAGATTGTCAAATCAAATCAAGTGAGGAAATGTAATATGCCTCACTGTGCACACATTAGTGTCCATTTAAAGTCAACTGAAACTGGCAGATAACTGTTGTCCTTAGGCAGGTAAATAAAAGAAAAGTATGTGGGTTTGTAGAAAATTAAAAGGGTGGCCTTCTGGTCAGACACCCAAAGCATATGCTACCATCTTATTGAGCCTATGTAGAGTTTACCTTGTTATAGGCAGCATGCTTCTCATTTTTTTTTACAATAAAAAAAGAATTTAACAGCTAAAACACCATTTATGGTTTTGTCTTTTTGGTAAACTTAGTTTTTTAATTGAAGCATTTGACAAACTAAACAGTCAATCATATAGTTTGAAATTTGTTGCTCAGTCCTACATTGACAAAGATTAATTAGCTATTAATGCTCAACAGGAAGAACATTTAACAGCAGGCATTAAGGAGCCCCACATGGATTGATTTCTTTAAAACTGTAGGAATCTTTTTGTTGCGTGACATCGATGAAGTTCAGACTTTATCGCTGAATGGGACACATCAGTAGAGGTTACACGGCCACATCAATACTCTGGCTGTTTCAACCTTGTCAGCGCTATAAAGCCATCCTGGATTTTGAAGGTGCTGCTTCCACACTTCTTCATCCATATTGCCCTCATTTCCATTTACAGTAGCGCTCCAGCTAAGCTGCTATGTCGGCGCCGGGAGGGTAGCACATGATAACTCCAGGGACAAGGGATAACAGCGGAGGAATCAGGATCAAGGGGTTTCTTATTCCATTTGCTGTAAGGGGCTCGGGATAAAAGCAGCAGCTAAATGAGAGAGTAGATGTAGTGGGTTCAGTTGGAGGGAAGGTTATTGCTCGACTTAAACACTGATGAGGTCCACGAGATTGCATTAGTGCCTTTCTCTTTATGTCCACCACCTTCTCAGACTATAAACACAACAACATTAGGCACATTACCCTCTTCATCCATCCTCCTCTTCTTCATCCTGCAGCTAGTTAAAGCTATTCAACAGTCCTGATGCTACATTACTCACCCATCTACCCTTAGAGCTGCTCAATAAAATGACAGCGTACCTCCTTCAGGCAACAGCAGCACACACATGCACACATATGCAAGGGTGCCAATTATTTTTAAAAACACGCAAACTGCACATGCACAGCCTCCAACCTCATATCCACACTGCTAATAATAACAAAATCCTCCACTTATTAAACACAAAGTCTTTCTGCACGGACACACACTCCTCTTCACATCCAAACACTGTAAACATTGTCTCAGATGCAGGAGAGAGAGATATGACTTACCATCTTCTGCCTGGAGTTGAAACAGAATGAGCTCCCCGGCACATGCACCCAAGAACACACACACTTTTACACTCTCACTAAATGAGAGAGGGTGAGCGAGAGTGTGAAGGAAAGAGAGAGCAAGAGAGAGAGAGAGAGTGAGATAAGACAAGACATAAAGGCTAGAGAGCGAAAGAGCTGCAAGAAGAAGCAACAGCCAAAGAGACAATAAAGAGGAAGGAGGAGGAGGAGGAGGAAGGAGGAAGGAGGAGGCATATAGCTGCACATACAGTGCGGTGTGCTGTGCTGCATCATACATGCATGATCAGGTCTATGTGCGCATGTCTGTGTGGGTACATCTGTGTAGGGGGTGGAGGAGTTGGAAAATATTGCATTTAATTGGAAGAACAGTTACTTTGGTAAAATTCAACTCAAGTTATGAGTAGATGCAGCACTATATGTTTCTACTAAAAACAATTTTAAAAGTACTTAAGAATCCAAATATTTAATTAATCCTCCAGGGGAAATTTGGTTGTTCAGTTGCTCTTCTACACAGAACAGCAGAAGGAATAACAAATAAAGACATTAAAAGAGATAAAAGGATCAAAAATTGAGTTAAAAAAGTAAAGTTGCAATTCTTCTAACTATATAAACGTTCTCATGAAGGAAATTAAATAGAATCAGTAAAGTGAGACTATGAACAAAAGGAATTTATAATATTAACATTAACAGTATATAGAACATGAATGCAATATGACGCCACTATTTGACAGTAGACCACATTGAACCTAAAGGCAAAGTTTGGCAGTAAGGATACCGCACTGGATATTATGTTTGCTTATTAACTTATCAACAAATATCAAATGTGAAAACAGAGAAAACTTTCATTCTCCAGGACATAACGGAGCAGTGATATTAAATGAAGGAGTTATATGTGTCACCGACTCTTTAAGATTGTCAAAAAATATTAAACTTTGATAGTTTTTCCAACACCAAATCAGGAAAATGATAAGACACCATTAAATTTTCCATTCTAAGTCAAGCAACAACAATGAGAGCTAACAAAGAGCACAATGAAGAACACTAATGGTGTAGAAAAACATTTGGCGAAGGATACATTACAGAAATGTCAATAAGTAATAGTAATAACAGCAATGGTAAAAAGTTTAGGGGAAAGGGGGGTTCTTCTGTTTAGAGAAGAAAAAGTCCTGTGAAAGCACCTCTTTTACTATTGTGATACTTTCAATTCATTATTTCACAAATAAAGCTTTAAAAGCAGAATTTGATCAAATACCCAGTGTGTATCTATGAAATAACAAATCAGCTTTTCAGTTTGATCAGAAAAAAATGCAGAATAATAATAATAATAACATATTTTGCTAAGAAGTGTATTCTTTTATTTTGGAAAAATGAATTCCCCCCGACATTCAAGATGTTTCTTGAGCAGATTTCTAAGTTTCTACCTTTTGAGAGACTTGACTTTAGATAGGAATAACAGAGGCTACATTTTTGAAGACCTTTGGCTCCCTTTAGCAACATCCTTGGAAAATTTACCAACACGTCCCTAGGGGACGTACTAAAGGGACAAAGAAAACAAAACAGGAAACCTGTAGCAAAAGTAAAGCTTAAAATAACAGAAACTGTGTCCGTGAATTTATTCCTGGCTTAGCAGTGGTTGTTAGTTTATGACAAATCTATTTTTGCTTGCTCTTGTATGCACAAGTGTGTTTTATGAATTTATATATATATACATTTGTTTGAAATGTTGATTTTAATGGGTTTTTTTTTGTTTAAGTTGATGGTTGCATTATGAATTTGTAGTTATTTAACTTTTTCATAGAAAGTGTTGGTGTATGTTGGAGGGATTTGGGTGGGGGTCTGGTAGAGTACTGCTCTATCTGTTTATATTTCTGTTATATTCTGGCTGATGATGTACACATGGTGAAAATGCTAAAAAAAATTAAAAAAAAAAGAAAAAGAAGAAAAGAAGAAGAAAAGTTTCCAAGGAATGTTTGATAAAAGAAAAATAATTAAAAAATACATTTAAAAAAATCTACTGTATGTTCGGTCTAAATTTATCTAATCTAACTGGCACCATCAGCTGTGCATCTTGTCTTTTTTCAGTCTGAGGTTGGGCATCATTTTTGGATGAGCTCGGTGTGGGTGGATGAAGCAGCATTATTTACAGTGGAGCAATATCAGTCACTTAATTTTAACTTTATCTAAAGACAAATATGACACCTTTCCCGAGTTTACTCTCTAAACTGAACACATTTAGGTTTTCCTACAAATTCTATATTTAGAAAAACAGCCAAAAGCCACATCATGTCCACTACTGGTTCACAGAAGGAGTAAATGTAGTTCTTCATGCTGATTACAACCAGATCAGCAACAATATGCAGGTTTTTTTTTCTTATTAAGACAGTAATGATCTATACTATCTCAACAAGGACTCAATAAAGGTAGGAATAATCATTTTAAAACACTTAGTTTTTTAGGTTAAAAAGACACTCAATAGCTGGAATGTCAGGGTCAAGATAAGATTTAAACCAAAGAGTCCCAGAGTTTCAGGACCCACTGGCCACAAAATGAGTTGTTTAATCCCCTATAGTGTGACACAATGACTGATGGGAGAGATCTTGGCCGGATCACCTCTCAACTTGTCCTTCTGAAATTTCAAGCTTGTTGGATTTTTGCATTTCCTCCAACATCCACTGAGAGCACTGAGCGCTTTGCATGCATGATAGACACAGATGTAAATAAACAGTAGTGGTAACCTTGAGACGAAAGTATGAGTCGGAGGAAAAGTTTGTTTAACTTCAACAACAACATGTCAGCCTTTATGATTGGTCGTAAAGGCAGAGAAGACAACCTCAACAAACTGATAAAAATGTTGAGACTAGAGACAGAGGATGGCACCTTGGTGAGTAACTGCTAGCATTTAGCATGAAGCTAACATACAGGCTTTAACGTTGGTCAAAAATATAGTATTGCAAACACAGTATGTTTGTGTGCTATCTTTGGAGTCACGTCTACTTATTTTAATTTTATCCAGTTGTACATACCCGTTTTAATGTTTGTCAAAAATATGTTGGTGTTGCCTGTTGTTATTGCTGATTGAATATTAACTGTAGGTCAGTTCAGTTTTCTGTTGCTTTCACTCAAACACTTACCACAGAAATTACTGAGGTAAAAGTAAAAGCTCTGACTTGACAAATACTAAAAAAAGTCCAATCACACAAAGAGGAACTACATTTCAGTAACAAGATTCAATGTTCTAAGTTACTTTCTACCCCTGAGCTCGAGCCCCCCCGTCTCTGTTGAGGAAACTGGCACATGCAACTCAAACTCAGCTTGTAGTATTCAGGTTGATCTGGGACGATGGAGTAAGAGTAAAGCTGGGACTGCAACGCTGAAGCTGATGTGAGGTGAGCTACCGTGCTCTGCCGCCGGGATGGACAGATGGATAAGAGCGGACAGAAAAAAGGGACATTTACGCAGACAGATGGGCAGCGCAGGCCTCACTAGCCAAACTCGCCTCTGCTTCCTGTGTTCCTTCTTATTTCAATCTAAATCCATATCTCCTCTTTCCAAGCGCCCACTCTCCTCCAGCCTGCCTGTCCTTCTCACAGGCTCGCTGATCAACATGTTTTATTCGAATTCTTGAGTTTATGTAACAAAGTGCAAAAGTAAAAAGTAAAGTGGCTTATCATTCTGAATATTTTTCCCAGTGAAATTCATTTGACAGTTTCTAAAGTTTCTTCAGACATGGCCAAACTTTGAATGTGTTAAAATAAGTCTATTTTAATAAATGGTAATTCAACAAACCTAAAACCAATACGAAAGCCTATTTACATATATACATTTTTTTTAATACAACTATATTAGAGAAAGAATTATAACTAACTGTGATAAGGCTGAGCTTTGCGTCATAGAGCCTTCTTTTGTCCCCAGAGTTCAGATGTTTCTGTGAGAAAGCCAACAACAAATAAATAAATAAAAACATATAGACAAACTTGATGCAAGTTCGTTTGTACAAGAATCTCAAGAGATGTGAGCGGGAAATTGCCATGAGTTTTGGGGTGTGCACATGCAAAATTAAAACATGTATAGCAACTTTTTTTTAATCTTTTATCCGTCAATATGGCTATGAATGGCTTTTAACCCCGACTAAGGCTTCTAGGTCTTATGTTCATGTTCGTGAGTTTTATTCTGTTTTATCTTTTCTGAATGGCTTTTAAGCACCTTTCTGCTGTGTCACACCTTCCGTTGCATTTTTAGTATCTTTTTCTTTTATGTGTTGTTCTTATGGTATTGTTTTATGTTTCTTGCATCCATAGTGTTCTTATTTATTTTCTGACACTGCTGTAAAGCACTTTGGGATCCTCTTGGGTTACGGTAAAAGGCTTTAGAAATAAACATTGATTGATTGACTATTTTTCTCACCTCACACTTGTGGATCACAGTTATTTAGGATTAATATTTTTACATACCACCCTGCCTGAAAAGGCAAAGTCAAGGTTTCTCCATACATGTCTGATAATGTTAATGCCAATTTTTTCCATAAAGTATTAGAGTGTTAACACTTTAACTTCAATCTTTACAGCCAACACAAATCAAAATTGAATTTCATATCCCCATCCCATCTTGCTAGACAAAAACAAACTGGCGTCTCATATTAATTTGTCTTTAAAGATTTTAATGTAAAGTTTTTAGTCCAGTGACTGAATTTAGAGTTCTAATTAAAGTAAAATTTACCACAGTATACAACATTATTAAGAAAAAGCCAACAAACGCCTGTTGTTACACAGATCACTTAAAAAAATAAGCACATAAATCCCACCTCTGACATCATAAATAGTCAATCACAGAACAGATTTTTGGATTGGCATCTGGGGTTGACAATCAAGATTCAAGGGGTCATGTCCCAATTTATTGGAGCCCCTGCCCAGACAAAGCGCACCCTCTTGGTGTATGGTCATTGTTCTTTTTTATTATTGTAAATATTCTACTATTGTTATTACTGTAATTATCTTTGTTTTTCTTGCTGTTTTTAGGCATTTTTCTGCAGAATTTTGTTGCAGAAGGGAAAAAAAATATTTAGTTGACACCTCCAGGTGGGGTGGAGGTCTGATGCTCCCTTGAAATTTTTTTTCAGCATCAAAAATTCTTTGCAGCATTCTGATCTATATTTTTTTGCATGTTTTTTTTCTAAATTAACAAGGTAGTCTTGTGATATTTGAGAAATCTTTTTTAATCTCTTTAAAATAATTTTGAAGCTCATCTTACTTTAAAAATAAGCCAAGCTCTTTTATAGCTTCACCAACATGTTGACTTTGATTGTTTTTCTGATTATACACTATTTCATGGTTTGGTAGTAGACATTTATTCAGTTTCAACCTTGATATTTGTTTGAAAACATGTCAGATAAAAGTTTAACAGGTTGATTTCTAAGTTGACTCACATAACAGAGTGAGTAGCTAACCAAAAGAGAGGGAAAGAGAGAGTGAAGGGAGAGGCCGATGTTGACAGTGAACACGTCCTGCACGGCAGAGACATAATTATCAAAAAACTTCAATAACTCTGTGTTCAAATCCCACCACTTTAAAAAAGAGATCACAATCTTTAGACATCTTTGTCTTCCTCAGATTCTCATCTTTTGCAAAGTTGCTTTATTGCTGTCCCTCCTACCTGCTAAGGTAAGAACTCTGGTGAGTCCAGGCTGAGAATTTTTCATAAATAGTATAAGTATGAAATGTCAATAAGCAATCTTTGAATGTTCTGGTGTTTTGTTTTGTTTTTTTGCACGAGTGCTGGGTGATCTTTTCTGGTGTTTATCTGTTCTGCTATTCAGAGGGTTTCTTGTTTTTTAAGTTTTTGAGGAAAGTAATGTTTTCATGGACATTAATGACTTAGAAAGTGTAATGCAGCAGACCTTTCCTTCATCCTCTTCTCCATTTCTTAGACTCTCATTTCCTTCGTTTTGAATTTACATCCATCTCTCCTCCACCTCCCACTCCGTTTCAGTCTCCTCATCCTCTCTAACTCATTAGCTCTCCCTCTCTTCTTTCACTCCCTCCCACTCTCCATCCTGTCTCTCCTCCTCTCTCGCCTTTTCTTTCTCACCCCCTCCATAATAAATCCTCCACACCTCCAGCAGGCCAGGAGATGAGGAGTCACTTTTATGAGCCTTTCTGCACTGGAGGAGGACAATAACACATATCTACTGGTGCCGCCGCTTGACTGGGGAGATGCACACCCTCGTACACACACGTAGGGAACGCACACAAAAGCGGTCAATACTGGTAAAACCAAACGTGAATAATTCCCGTTGAGCACAAAGGCATATAACAAGTCCTATCTGTGGTTTCCACGGGGGAATAAACCTGTGAGGGATGACGACACAGGCTGTAAAATAAGAGCTGGGGCTGCGTCACACTGCGCCAGGCCTCGCTGTCCTCATCTGAACAGACCAATCAAACCAGGCGGTCACTGGCTCTGTGGTAGCCATGTACATAAACATAGAACAAATAAAATAAAACACCCATCCAGAGTCACAGAGAACCAAATACATTGTTGTGTGATGGTAAGTAAGTACTGCAGGTGGCAAATCCAAAACTCATGTGAGGAACTTTTGTTTTTGATTGATTTGAGCACTTCCTCAGATCAGATCGGATCAGATCTTCTTATCCATGCTGATTTTGCCTAGAAAAATAAAGTGTTTTCTGTCAAAATAAATCCACCATGCCTCATTCTCATCAAAGATACATGTACCACTAACAGATCACTCACTTAGAATCTTCACAGTTTTAGGAGAGATACTGATAGAACACTTACACCTATGGACAATTCAGAGTCACCAATTAAGCTAACAAGCATGTTCATGGTTTGTGGGAGGAAACCTGAGTGCCTGGAGAGAACCCACGCAGGCACAGGGAGCCCACGCAAACCCCCTCACAGAAAGACCTTGCCTTTATGCTGCTGAAATGTAATCACTTTATCTCTAAGTGAGAAAGGACATTTTTTAAAGTTGAAGGATATTCTCTTAAATGTTGAGAGAGGCAGCAGATACACACGAGGCTCCGGCTACGACCACACAGGAAGACATTTCTGAAGACAAATGACCTTCGTCACAAGGCTCGGGTAAAAATACTGTACAGCTGAACTCATGTTTTCATTTCTGTTAAGGCCCATGAATCATACTTATAAATATTAATACATTGTTTAGATGTGTCCAGAGAGATAACCACTCATTATCATGAAGAGATCCTGCAGAGATCACTGTAGAAGTGAATGAAGAACAGAGGAGGGATGTCACTGCACAGTGAGTGAAGACTTATGATGAAGGGTTTAAACCTCTTTGACACAGTCAGCACTATTTGCAGTAAGTATGTAAATCACATAACAGATCTCTTGATATCCACAGTAATATTAATTTAACCTGCTTTCATATAATCATTTTATGGACATGTTTAATCTGCAGTTGTGCAAAGAAAGAAACAATGAACATTTTTTTCATTTTTAAACACTTTGGGTTCATACGTACTCATGATTAGATTAAATCTCTGCAGCAGTGGATTGAGATCCTGACAAGGCCAAAAATACTGGCAAATTTACATCCTATTTTACCTTCCAAAATGTTGGATCAGAATTTAAACTGGCCAGAGCCAGAACTGATAACTTAAAAAGACTGTGAGGAGTTTCTAAATAATTACAAAAAAGTCTCACTTTTAGACATATGCCTGATCGAAATACACACTTTAAGATGAGTTTTATAGCATCAAAATAGGTTATCAATAAATGCTATTCCTTAGCCTTCCGGTTGGGTTGGACAGGGCTGGACTGGTCTTGATACTCAACTTCAGGAACAAGACAATTAAAAGTAGAGCAAATTATTCAGAAACGTCTTAGAGCACCGGGCTGTAAGTAGCGATATATAGCTGGCGACAAAACTACAATACTAAATTTTCCAAAAATTGCTTGTTGTCACACATCAAAAACTACCGCTACGTAACTAGAAAGAGATACATTACCTCGTCGCTTTGCATCCTGTAAGTTGTTGATAAAAGAAGTTGTAAAGCAATGCAGAGTTCTGAGGAAGGTCTGACCTGCATTTTATTAGCATCATAACAAACACACGCTTTGGCTTGTGGTGCGTTCAAGTTGTAGTCAGAAGTAGGAATTTCCAAGTTCCGAGTAGGAAACTGCAACTGGAACGTCCCCCAAAGTCAGAATTTCCTACTGGGAACTTGGTGAAACCCCGCCACCCCCGAGTTGACAATCGAAGATGGATGCCCCCAGTGTGAACAGTTATTTAGCGCCTGTAATAATCCATTTATTTGTACTTCTGACTGGGGTGTGTCGCTCTAGATCAGATGTATACATAGTATTGTTAGACTTATATTACAAAAATGCTGCCATAGTGATAATCACATTCTTCATACAACAACACAGGACGTGCTAACAACAGCTAACGATAGCCTGGTAGGTCGGCATGTTTTTTTCCGACTTCAACTGGAACGCCGATAAGTCAGAGATGATGCCACTCCCAGTTCCGAGGTTACTGGAACGCAGCATTATGACAGTCGCCGCGCGTGCTCATGGGTAGCAGAGTCTTTTTGTCGCCGGAAATAGATTCTCATTACAGTCCCTTTAAATGTACCCAGCTGTCCCGCCCCACATAAGAAGACTTCAAATCCACGGTCATCCACATGAAAACACAGAAACACATAAATGCACCACAAGTTCTGTTAATTCACATGTAACAATGTCAGTGTTGGATACTGTGGCCCATCCCCCAACTACCTACTGTACCTACTGTGTCAGCATGTTTGTACAGTAGCCATTTTTACATGTTCACTCTCTGTGAGGAATCTAATCACATGTATAAGTGTGCTGTTTCATAACAAAATCACACTGCAAATCACTGGTCTGGCATGTACTCTATAGAGTTGGCAAGGTGGTTATCCATGTTCTTATTTTTGACAGTGAAAACCAGCAGTTTCAGTGGATCAATGCATTTAGTTGTAGCTAAAAACTTCTCAAAAGCCAGTCTGACAGTGCCTTGACACAAAGTTTGGTCAGCTTAACACCTCGAGACATTCACATAAGATTTTATTGATACCAGTGCCATAATCAATTCAACTTATCGATTTGTTTTTCTATTCCCACAAAGTATTGTGGATATTTCCCGTGGGAAAAGGTAAAGATACACACGTTTTCATAAGTCAAACATGGAACCTCTGATGTGTAAAGTCAAACTACATGGATGAATTTGTTTGTAAGATGCTGGTGTTTCCATCCTTGATGGATGTTTTAAAGAGTTCTCATTTGCAAGGCATGCAGGACAAAGAGGAAGGAATAAGACTAATGATTCTGATTCTCAACTCTCTTTTTCAGTTCTCTCTGTCAGTATTTAAAATCTGCCTCAGTTCACTCTGCAATATGACTTGGATGTGCGCAGCATGGTGTGAGCTCCTGTATACACAAATGCAGTGACAGTAAGTCTGTGGTCTTCCTCTCTCCAATAATACACCTGTTTCTACCTCAAGAGACAGAGCAAATAGCGTCAACTCATTCCCACCATTCTGACTCCAGGATGTTCATAAAGGAGGTGAGTCAACCTTATTTTTCAGTCTTATCATGTTTACAGCAACATAACCCTAACACTTTGCACCAGTGTCATTCATCTTTACAAAGACTTTGAGAATAGTTTGCCAGTATGACTAATATTCTTACTAATAGCTTTGTTTGTTTTTGTGGGTCAGAGACAAACACATATAATACCATAACCACCGAAAACCTCCACACAGGAAATTAAGAAACTCTTTAATCCTTCATATCATGACTCTTAACAGACCATGGAAGTCATCTGAACCCTTTCTTCCCCAAAATAACCCCTTCTTTGGTGCTCCAGTGATGGCACATGCTGTCGAATGCAGGCAGAGATCTTTAATTCCAGGTATGACGTCTCTTTCTATTATTCCTGCAGCTCTTCCTCACAGTGAGTGTATCACGAGGACACAAAAACATGAAACCTGTTGACGTTGCAGACTCTCCAGATCCTTGAGGGAACGTGACCCAGAATAAAACATATTGTCTGTCTGCTGCCTGATGCAGCGATGATGTGGGCTCTCTATGACGCAGGAAATAATGTTTAAAGCTGGGAGAATGTGCTCTTACATTAAGCTTTTAGTAAGGCTGTTTTAATGCACGTCAGATATCCTACTTGAATAACTCATGCTAAGAATTCCCAAGACATTTTTTAGGTTCACTTTACTGCTCATCAAAGTTAAAGCCGACAGGACGGGCACTTTTTGTCACATCAGTTAGACCCACATAACTTCTGTTAATCTAACATGTTACAGATTTGCAAAAAGGAAGTTGTTTTTTCTCTATTATGACAGCATAAGCGTGGACTCAGATGCACAGAGGTACATGGATAAACAAACAAAACTTCCCAGAGGATTATATAAAAGCATTCTCTGCCATCAATCTAGCCAATAAAAACACATTTTAAAACATTACCTGACGCACCAGTTATGGATCATTTCTATCGCAAGTTCCAGTGTAGAGTCCATAGCTGTATCTTTGTGCTGTTGCACAATGAGCTGTAAGGTTCATCTTAATACACAGACTGTTACATCTAAACTAAGAAAATATTATTGTAGATCTAATATTTTAATTACATTTGACCAATTAGTTAATTGGTTAATTAGTTAATTTTTCTTGCGGCACACTAACAGCTGAAAACAACTTTGGGTGGATGCTGTTGACCAATACAGCAACAAGAATCTACATAAATATGCCAAAACATTTTATGCAGTGACAGACAAAGATTACACCTGTTAACTCCTCTGATGATAAGACATTGAAGAGGTCACTCTGATTTTTACCAATGCTTCAACCAGGACATCATGTCAACAGCTAGAGCAGCTATTAATCAAACCGTGACACCAATACAGTTCTGATAACACACATAGGAAAAACGGTCCTGACCACTGGCCATCCACTGCCAACAAATATCCAATGATGATAACAAATTATTGCTCTTCATTTAATCAGTCTTATTCATAGACTGTAAAAGAGCTGGACAAACCATGTGCTGTCAGTCGTTTGATTATCAAAAAAAAACATCTGGAACAATGGGATTCAGTCTTTCCAAAAACTGAAATTCCTCAAAAGAAGAAAAACGAGTTCTATATAAAAAAAAATCACCTCCACTCAAAGTGAGAGCACATAGATGCATAACAAGCTCCTATTCCAACTGATGCCACTTTCTGAACCAGGCTGTGAGGGTACAAAACTGTCTTTTCCTTGCATACAGTTTCTGCAGACAGCCTCAAGCTAACACTCGGAGGGTTTGGCATGGGCCTCCATCCATGATTTTACTCTCAGAATTACTGCCATTGTTGCTATGCCTACAGCTTAATTCCCACACAACAGGTAGCTGCTGAGCTCTCTTTGTGCCCTCTGGTGTTATTCTCTAGTAACTCTTACGGAGTACAGTCAAGAATATGAGTAACACCACTCATGATGCAAACAGATGCAAATGCACAAAAATCCGTCAATCTTTATTTGTATAGCGCCAATTCATAACAAGTGTTATCTCAAGATACTTTACAATAGAGCATAAAACTCCTCATTTTATGGATACACATATATGCATAGATAAGTATAAAAACACACATATTCATATACATTCAAATAAACATCCAACACCCAACATGAATCCACATAGTCAATCATAAATCCCTCCATCATGGCGGCAAGAAAAAACAGCAAATCCACACGATGCTGTGTTGGGTGTGCGGGAGAAGGAAGGATGGTAAGAGGAGACAAGTGGACTAAAGTAAGAGCTAAAGTTAGTGACAGATCCATGAACCACAGACCTGTCGTCTGATTTATCAGAGGTTAGCTTCTTGAGATGCTACAGCTCTTTTCAGGAGGGTCCTCATGTCTGAATGGTTGTGGTGATCATTTTATAGAGGTATAATCAATGATATGACAACAATTTATGGTAGTGATGAACTCATGGGTGCCTAGGCCACAAGTGCACTCCTACCATATTTGCATCCATTGTACGCAAATGTATTAAAGGTAGACCTCTTGAGATGTGACATCCCATTTTCAAGAAGAAACTCATGCCTATGTGGCCCTAAAAATAAAGTGAGTATATATTCTGCCTCAGTCTACAGCCATAGTGAAATAACGATCAGGGAAATGTTCAGTAAAATTCAATAATTTATTGGTGCTTTATTGTTGCCGTAAATACAGTTAATATCTGCTGAGTAATGTAAAACAATAAAGTGATGTTAAATACAACAATAAACAGACCAATAAAAAGAAACAGTCACTAAATCTGTCTGCTCCTGCTCATCTTTGAAGTGATCCCACCTTCAAAACAATGCATGACAAACAGATTTTATGGAGGACTTTATACCTACAAGGAGGTAAGTTGTGCCTGTGTTGGTACCATCTCAGACGATGAAACACTCCAAATGTTAGAGTGTAAACTGTCACACGCGAGAACTTGCAGTCAAACTCAAGCACATCTGAGCAAAGGCAGAGCTGGCACAACTCAGAGGAGTTAACAGATCATTCTTGAGCCCTGTATCCTACCTGTAGTTTTTTAATATGTCTGAAAGTTTAAACATTCACCCCTCAAAGTGAAGGACAGACATCTCATTACAGTTTGAAAGACAAAGAAAGTCCACAAGGTCGACAACTTTACCCTCTTTTATCAAAGAAAACCACAGGCTCACTGGGGGAAGTAATGACATGGAAATCAAACAGCTCATGGCTCATATTCAAAATTTAAGAGCAGATTGTCTTTAAAGATTCTTTTCATGATGTAGTTTTTTATAAATGAGGACAGGTAGGCACTTTAAAATGTTTATGTTAACAAGATGGATGAATTTGAGCTGGACACATCTGTTCAGTATGTGATCTGAATCCATATCTAAGAACATTTTAAAGGATTCACTAACACAACAAAAGTCAGTTTTCAACACTAGATAATAATTCGGGTAACTTTGTCAGAAGTGCCATGTGGGAGGTTTGTGCTCTCTAAACACTTTTTATGTGTTTGTTCAACTTTAGTTTTTTTTTTGTTTGTTTTTTTACAAAGTCCTTGGCATTGGCAATCAAAATGACCTCTCCGACCTCTGGAGAGAATCTGAGGCAATAATCAATCTGAATACTTTCTTATGGTAAAAATTAAAATGATACATAAAAAACACTCCAACTCCTCCAATCTGCCAGCAAAATAAAATTTAAATCAAATGCAAATAAATACACAAAAGAACACTTTAAACTGTTCGTTTCATCAGCCAATAGTAACTTAAAATGACTAGACAGCAGATTGTATCCATCAATCATATCTTTAGTTTTTAAATATGTACCACATTTTAAAGGTGCTATGAGGAGAATCTATTACCGGTGACATTAAGACTCTGTTACCCATGAGCACGCAAGGCAACTGTCGTAATGCTGCGTTCCAGTTACCTCGGAACTGGGAGTGATATCATCTCTGACTTATCTGCGTTCCAGTTGAAGTCGGAAAAAAACATGCCGATCTACCAGGCTATTGTTAGCTGTTGTTAGCACACCCTGCATTGTTGTTCACAAATATCACATGAAGAATGTGATTATCACTATGGCAGCATTTTTGTAAATATAAGTCTAACAATACTATGTATACAGCTGATCTAGAGCGACACACCCCAGTCAGAAGTGCAAATAAATGGATTATTACAGGAGCTAAATAACTGTTCACACTGGGGCATCCATCTTCGATTGTCATCTCGGGGGTGGTGAGGTTTCACCAAGTTCCCAGCAGGAAATTCTGACATCCAGTTGCAGTTTCCTACTCAGAACCCAAAAATTCCTACTTCTGACTACAACTTGAACGCACCAAAGCCAAAGCGTGTGTTTGTTGTGGTGCTAAATGAATATAAGCCGGACCTTCCTCAGAACTCTGCATTACTTTACAACTTCTTTTTTCAACAACTTACAGGATGCGAAGTGGCGAGGTAATGTATCTCTTTCTAGTTACGTCGCGGTAGTTTTTGATGTGTAACAACAAGCAATTTTTGGAAAACTTAGTATCGTAGTTTTGTAGCCGGCTATATATCGCCTGGCGCTCTAAAGGTGCGTTCACACCGGACGCTACCTGTACTACCTCGGCGATCACTCTTCATGCAAAGTCAATGTACAGCTGCGATGGGGCGGGGCTAACCCTCCCGCGACGCGACAGCTGGCGACAAGACGACCGCTTCACTCGTCGCGTGATGTCAAAGTTAAAAAAAAGTTGATCTATTCAGGTGATGTCGTGTGTGGCTGTGCAGCATCAGCCAATCAGCGGTGTGTGTACGTGTGACGGTGCTGTCATTCATCCGGACTACAGGGCGGATGACTTCCGCATAGGCGGAACTAATCTCAGTGAGGACATTTGCAGATGGACCGCAGTAAATTCACAGATAATGCTGCTGCATCATCAGCTGCAGAGTTTTGTGTCTGATAAGTGAGTGAAAAGGACACAGCTGGAATAATGTCTGCTTATACATCCTATTATGTGATATATGATACGATTGCGGTAAAACTCGAGCGGACGTGACGTCACCGACCACCGGCCAACGCCAGGCGACCAAACAGGTAGGCTATTTATGGACGCGCGACGCTCCCTCAGTGGGCAATGCGACTTTTGTCGCTGGGTCGCTTGCGGTGTGAACGCACCTTTAGACGTTTCTGAATAATATAAATTTGCTCTAGTTTTAATTGTCTTGTTCCCGAAGTTGAGTATCCAGGCCAGTCCAGCCCTGTCCGACCCGACCGGAAGGCTAAGGAATAGCATTTATAGATAACCTATTTTGATGCTATAAAACTCATCTTAAAGTGTGTATTTCGATCAGGCATATATCTAAAAGTGAGACTTTTTTTAAATTACTTGGAAACTCCTCACAGTCTCTTTAACTAAACTACAGTTTAAAGAGGGGATAAAGAATTATTAACAGAAGCAAACACTGAGTGCATGTGTCCATGGAGGGATCCATACTCTCTGAGTGGAAACTTCCTACTTAAGCCTTTTCAGACCAAAAAAACCTTCAAGATAAAGTGACTCAAACTTAAATGTAGAAACATGGACACAAGGACACCCTGATCAGAAGTCCTCTGACCCAGTGGACACTTAATGTGAAACTCCAATGTGGTGTTAAACTCGCTGCTCTACCTGGTGCAAGGCGTACTGTCACTAAAAACAAACATACACATGTATATACAACACAATAAATAATATGGCAAGTGGTGAAGACTGTACAGGACGCATGCAGCTCCTGGTTGCAGATAAAAGAACTGCCATGCAGACCGTAAACCATTGATCCATCACACTGAAGCCTGATGATTTGACATTGGACGGATGCTTACGCGTACAGAAAGGGCATAAATCATTCATCTCCCTCTGTCTGATCACTTCACTCTGCCAATAATCCTCTGTCAACGCTCATTTGCAAGTGATGATACTGCGATCTGTCGACAGAGACGTTCTCTCTTTTTCCTTGTTTCACAGCATGACCGACACATTTGAGAGGAAGGCTGTGAAATTCTGCAAAGGATGGATTACAAACATGGCTGTACTTGTGACACTGAGTGAAGTAAATCTAGAGGAGCAAAATAGAGATAAGATAAACAACCAAATACACTGATCTAATATGTAAATACACTCGAAGTTTGAGGTGGAAGTGTCTGTGCATGTTACATGTTTATTAATGAATTTATCCCAACACATGTATGCACGTTTACGCTCTTGCTCAGGACACTGGCACTGGCCACAAAGGCAATCCGTCCACGGTGAAGGTCATGGACGTGGCGTGTGCTGAATTGCATATAGCACCGTGACTCATTTCCCTGATCTAAGTCAGGACGGATGGGCTGATTTCCATAAGCCTTGGCCTTGGCTCCGGAGCCGTACATCAAGACATTAATCAAAAAACTGCTAAAGGACCGGAGCAGAGTGAGGAAGTGTCCTCTAGGTGCAGGGCCAGATACCTGAGAGAGTCTGTGCAAATAAGGGAACCATGAGAGTGAGAGAGCATGAAATACTTTAATCAAAACAAATGCCAATATCAGTCAAGTGGATGGGATGTTTGGAACAGCATACAATACGCTGAGTGTAAATAATGTTAGCACCTGTAGATGCATCAAGGTAAGAGCTCTGATGGAAAGAGGGGAGTGGATGACTGAGGCTGCAGACAGGGTGAAGTGGTATTGTTATTTAACCGCCAGTTTACACTAATGAGGTTAAACTTTGTAGCCACTGATGTGAAAACTGTATTGTATCATACACTGTATTGTGCTTAACTGTCTTGTGGCAAATAGCATCTACACTTTTAAAACATGGCTTAAGATGCACTTGTTCACTTTGGCTGAGTAAAGTCCCCTTATACTGGGTATTTTATTTGTTACTTTTCCTTTGTATTGCTTTTTAAAAATTCTTTTATTAATTGTTTTTAGTGTTTTCTGTCTTTTCTACTGTAAAGCACTGTGGTAGGCCAATGGCTATCTTTATTGTGCTATATGCATAATGCTGACATTGACATTGTGGCATATTACACACACTGCATTATGTACACTTCTTTATCTGCTGGTTAACACATATGGCTAATCAGCCAATCATATGGCAGCAACTCAATCCATCTTTCTGGCATGTAAACAGGTTTAAGACAAATTGCCAAGTTCAAATAAACATAAGTTACTATTATAACTGTCACATACAGACCTGATCAAAATCTTAAGACCATTTGAAAAATCGCGAGAATATACATTTTGCACATTTGGACCTTAATGAGGTTTTAAATAGAGCTACAATATGCAAAAGCAAGAAGGGGGAGTGCGACAAAAAACATTTGGAATTTGTAATAAAAAAAAAAAAGAAAAAAAAAAAAACTGAAATAGGTTGTTTATCACCTGATCAAAAGTTTAAGACCACAGGCTATTACAGCCAAAATCTGCTCAAAATTTTCATTTTCTGTCAGGCATTCACACGGTCATGCCCTCCTGATGGCTAAAGCTAAGAAACTTTCTCTTCTTGAACGTAGTCGGATCGTCGAGCTGCATAAGCAAGGCCTCTCGCAGCGTGCCATTGCTGCTGAGATAGGATGCAGTAAGATAGTCATTCTACATTTCTTGAAGATCCTGAGCATTATGGAACAAAAAAGTCAAGTGGTAGCCCTAAAAAAAATTACACCTGCGCTGAGCCGGAGGATTGTTTTTTTTTGTTTTGGTTTCTGTCTTTTATATTGTAAAGCACTTTGGTAGGCCAGTCGTTGTCTTTATCGTGCGATATAAATAAAGCTGAAATTGACATTGTGGTATATTACACACACTGTAATACACTTCTTTATCTGCTGGTTAACACAAATGGCTAATCAGCCAATCACATTCCAGCAACTCAATCCATCTTTCAGGCATGTAGACAGGGTCAAGACAAATTCAAACCAAGCATCAGTTGCTATTATAACTGTCACATAGAAACATGTCTGTAGATTTACCATACAGTCCATCAACAGCTACATCACATTAATATTAATTTCTGCTAATCATCAAATAAGAAAACCCAGTGGAATGTAGTTCGACAAGCCTGTGTCTGTACCAGTATATATGAAAAGCAACAAAAAGGCAGAAAATAGCACTACATATCAATAAAATATACACCATACGGTCATCAAACAACTCTCCCATACTGAAGAATCCTGGACGTTATAAGTTGATATCATAAATCCTAATTTAACCTTCACTGTCCAGCGGTTCCATAAAGGCAAACCAGCACACAAATAAACTTTAACCTTAATACTTGAATGAAAACAAGAGCAGAAGATACAACCCCAAAAGACACACACACACATCAAAACTGTCATCCATCGTCTGAGTCAAAAAGCCCCGTCTCACATATGCTTCATTAATCCAAACTCAGCATTACATAACTGCACTAAATGCTCACAAGAGTGGAAGGGCACAACTAGCCTCCCTGTGTCTTCTTGTGCGTGTGTGTGTTTTTTTTCTGAGTGCTTTCTTTTGAGTGTGTGGACAAGTACGAGACAGCGTGACAGAGAAAGAAAATCTGGTTACATGAATGGTTGTAGAGCCGCTCGCTTTGTAATCCTTTTGTATCTGCTTGCACTTGTGGGCTGGGGGCTGTGTGTGTGCTGCATCGGAGAGTGAGACAGTCACTCTCCCTGAAGGATGATTTTGTGCGTCCAAATTCACTTTATGCGTGTGTACTGGGGTGTGTGTATCCCCTGCTCTGCAGACAGGCATGTTTGTTTGAAGGCTTTTAAGGTGCACATGCAGGCTAGACTGTGGGAATCACAACAAAGCAACAACTAAACCTCTGAGTTCAGGTAGTTGCTTCTTTTAATGTACACATGAACAATCAAAATTTAAAAGGCTCTACTGCACCTCATGCGCGTTACATCGTCTCCAAGTAGTTACAGTGGAAGGTCATATTTTCATATCAGCACTTCTTCTGTTTGCTCTGAGAAAAGGAGGTTTAAATAGTCCTATGTAAGCTCTTTTTAAAATGCATGGTGCAGCGACATTTTACTTTATATTAAATTAACATTTATTAAACTGTAGCAACCTCCAGGAGAAACATACCACGCTAAGCTAAAGCTACAAAGCAAAAACCAGCAAGTGGTGCCAAAGCACTTCTGTCACGCTGTGAGCCCGTTAATCACCTCCACCAAGGAGGTTATGTTATTGCGGGTGCCTGTTTTGTTTGTTTGTTTGTTTGTTTGTTTGTTTGTTTGTTTGTTTGTTTGTTTGTTTCTCTGTTAGCAACATAACTCAAAAAGTTAAGGACGTATTTCTATGAAACTTTCAGGAAATATCCGGATTGGGACAAGGAACGAATGATTCGATTATGGGAGTGATCAGGATCACAGCCTAGATCTGCCATGACGAAAAATGTGATTTTCATGAATAACTACTGAACTAAAATAGACATTGTTATGAATCCAGTTGCTAATGGTATGTTTTCATGATCAAGGAATCTAAATATTTACATGAAATAAAGGTAGGACTAATATTTATGCTGAATATCACAATATGAGTGGAGACTGTATTCTGATTTTAAAATTAGAAGCAAAACCTGAGCCCACAGGTTAATATCTTTTTCAGAATAATCTCGTTATTAATGCTGGGCTGTTTCTAAGGATCAAAGGTCAAGGGCATACAATGTTGGTTCTCAGCCTTGCCATTTTCATGCAGAGATTTCTACGGATTCTTCTAAATTTCTGATAATCTACAGGACTGTAGAAGAAGAGATCCCCAAATGTCTTGCAATTGTACACCAAGAAACGTTGTTAACCCCTTAAAGCCTATTGTACCATTCTTGATACATACTTTTATGATACCTCTATCTGATCAATATGATCAACAAATTACTGAATAAACATGAAAATAACATGGAAATGAAAAAAATGTCCTCAAGTGGATTATCAGTGCCAAAAGACCTAAAGTATCAAATGAGATGCAAAAAATATATATGTAAAATTTTATGGAAATTTCAGTAGAAAGTGAAATAAACATGTCAGCTCTAAAAATGTCTTAGTCTTAGTGGGATTGGGCCAAACTACAGTGGCATCCTCACATCAACACAGGAGGAGAAAGAGGCAACAGAGCTGTGTGTCTGTCAATTTTGTTCCAAAGATAGTTACAAGCAGCAAAACATCACATTAGAAGCAGAGGAGAGTTTAGAAAGTCATGCAGTGGGGTGCTGGTTTGACAGAGTGGTGAGTAACCAGGCACCCCATGTACTTGCTTCTGCCGGTCCAGGTTCAAATCCCGCCTGTGACCAGTTTGTAGAGTGTCTTCCCCTACTCTCTCACCCCTTTCACAAGCCTATCCACTGTCTCTCTCCAATCAATAAAGGCACAAAATGCTCAAAAAATACATTAAAAAAAAGAAAGTCCTGCAGCATACTCTGACCATTCAGAGGTCACACTTAGTCTCTGCTCAGCTCACATTAGCCCTGCTAAAGGTGATCCAAGAAACTGTGCTAGGTGCCCTGCACAACCCCCAGTGGAAAACCAAAGTCCAGTTGAGCTGATGTCTAATCATGGAAAAGCCCTATTTTAGGTACTCTCTGAACAAAACTAGTAGCTAAGTCAGGTCATAGACTAAAGCGCATTCTTTTTAACAGTGTCAGATAAAAATTAGCACAATTTACTCACAGCCCTTTGCTCCCATTGCCACAATTTAGGCTTGACAATTTAAATTAACCTTCTATCTTCTGGCAACATGATTACCTCTGGGATTACCTTTTCTCTAAGAAATCAGCTGGCTTGTTGAGAAATGCTCTTGTGTTAGTTTTGAAAACAACTAAAGTTAAACTAGCTACATTTGTAGAATTTGTTCAAAGACATTTTTCTTTACTGTTTAAATGTTATTTAGTGACAGCTGATGGGTTCTTGGACTGCAGTGAGGCGGATGGCACACTTCCTTATTTTCTCTACACATGGACCATTTTCCTGGATCCAACTAATGGCTGTTAAAAAGAAGGTGCACGACAATCCTTGTATAACAAACTGGCACAAGAAAATGATGGAAGCAAAATGCTGATACCAGTGAACAGAGATGAATGCCTGCCTAGTTTATTTGCACGATTTAGATGTTGGCAAATCAACCTGCAGTGCTCCTTGGATAGATACCTCTCCCAACAAATGTTTGCATATAAAAGCGATTTTATCTAGTGTGCTAAAATATGTGCACGACAACTAAAATCAGTCATCCTGGGAAGTTAACTCAAGCTTGAGTGTGCTGGCAAAGATGCTGCAGGCACTGGTTAGTAGATGAGTACATGTCACTGTGATATTTCTGTCCACTGTCCATACACGCCCCTGGATAGGATGGTGTGATTTTCTGATCTATTATGTTTTATTTCAGTTAGCTGTGGGAAGGGAATGCTATGAATACATTACAGCATACAAATGGGAAAAAAGATGAAGTTCTAATTTCTTATTCATCTTCTGAAATCTGAAAACATTGTGCACAACATTGCTATTCAAACATGTCAGATGTAATGATATGAAACAGTTGTCTAATGCAGCCGTCCCCTGCTTTTGTTTGCAAAAGCAGCTATTGTAGAGGGAAGCCAAGAAACAAACAGACATGACCCAGGATCAGCTTGAGCTACGAGCTGTCTTACCTAAAATCCTACAGGGGACACTGTCTGTGTATCTGCTTAGTCAGTGATTGTTAACTCTTGGCTTTCAGCTGAGTGCTTCTTTTATAGTTGAGTTTTTCATCAAATGGAAGCTTATATTCTGGTGTTATTTTGAATGACAAAACTAAAAAGACGTTCACAAAAACTTGATGTGAAAAAAATCTACAAACACTTGTGGCTGAAGGTCACTGGTTAATCAAAGGACTATTAAAGTCTACAAACCAAAACATTATGTCAATGCACAGAGGAAAACATTTTCTAAAACTGATGATGTGTTTTCTGTCAACTGGTCAACAGTCTGAGCTTATCTGGTATTAGCAATGGTGATTGATGGTAAGTGCATAAGCTCTTAATTACCTCCCCACTAATCAGGAAGTTTTATACAGCCTGAGCACTGGATTGTGTCGCTTCAGCATCACATATAGTACAGAGTGAAATATATGTAAAGCTACACACACATTGGATGAGTGTGTATACTCAAGGTTAAACAGCAAGAAATCTCAGGACTTACTTTTTCATACATCACAGTTGTGATAGAGGCAGATGTAAAAGAATCTGGGTATTAAAACATCCTGCAGATTCCTTTGTTCAAAATATTAAACTAAAACTAAAACTTCGATTGTTTAGCTCTGGTCAAATTCAATGCATCTATTTTTAAATGTATTGCTTGGAGCTGATTCCTTACTTTGGTGAGCACATGTCTGCTACTTCAAAACCAGAGTTCCCACTCTTCTGTAGAAACTGTATGCCTCTTCTGGACCAGAGGTCTGACTTGCAAGATGTGTAGTCTATGGCTATGACATATCTATGAAACGATCTCTTACTTTCTTAGAAATTATGACAAATTTATCATAAAAAAGCGTTACACAACCAACTTCATACCTGAGCATTTACATATATTTTGTATTTTATGCATTATTCATACTACATACATACATAGGCAACAAAAAAATTGAGTTATTTGTGTTCACTAACAAGGCAGAGAGAAGTAGGCCTGTGCTCAAAATACCGATACGGGAAAATATCGTTGTGCATTCCTTCGGGACACGTGTATTGACATGGATTCTACAGAATCGATACGGCCTCTATGTTTTGACAGTTGTTGTCAATACACTTGGAGTAATATCAACAATGGCACAGTTCAGAGCAGAAGCCAAACTACATGGTGAAACACATGTTCCAAATTTAAACTTAGGTAGACTTACCATTTTTGAATTTCAGTTTCTTAAGTTGTTGGATCATTTAAAACTTAATTTTGTTCTTGTAATAATAAACAAAAATTGTCAGGAGTTCTGTTAAAAGAGTATTCAGTGTTCATAATCTACCTGTATTGGGATGCATATTGTATTGTGAAGTTGCCAAAAATACCCAGTTATAGAGAGCAGCAGAGAGAGGATAAATAATTTGAGATCCGAGACCATTCAAGCTTTTCTAGGACATTTGACTTTTTTTCTCATTTTCCATAAATTTTCCATCACTGGAAATTTGGTCAATCATCTTCCAGGATTTCCAGGACGTGTGGGAACCCTGAAAACAAACACTGGCATTTAATAAATGCTACTTGAGCTGTAAGAGCTCAAACCTTCATGTGTATTCCAACCATGTTTCCATTTGGCACTGAGCGCTTTCTTGCATATGCTTTCTTCACTTAGCTGCAGTGTGTCGGGCCTGCTCATGTTGGCACATTCACATGAGTGACTCGAGTGTTGACAAGATTAAGACCTCAACTATACCTTCCCCTCTGAAAGCCACCACTCAGCGCTGCCAACAAGACCCCGCTAACACACTCAAAACAGCCCACGGTAGCACATGAAATGCATCAGCGAGCGGAGCCATTCTGCCTTAGGCCCCGGGGACGTTGTGTACATACTGTCGGCAGCCGCTTGCAACGTGGGAATTTTCAAAGAACATATGGCAGCTTGTCGCATGGCAGCAGGCTGTGTCGAAAAATCTAAACAAGCTTGGAGCTATACGTAGAGAAAGCCTGAAGTGTTTGATATCTGCCACGCACAAATCCAAAGATGCATGTCACACACAAACGCTGACTAATGTAGCTGGCATTGTGACGAGTGAGCAAACTGGGTCATTTGGTGGGAGAGAGGGGCTTCAGCTAAGAGACAGGTGTGTTTGTGTTCGGGCTGATGGAAGGGGACTACCTTCCTGCGTCAGTGGAGCTGGAAACAGCGTTGGGATGAGGAGAGGCAGCATTAAAGGTCCCCACTGTCCAATTATTTACAGCTACACTCTCTGCAGCTCAGATCGGGTCAGAAACACCTCAGAAAAGTCTGGTGCTTGTATCAGGCTGAAAGGGGCCGCGTGAGGAGAGAAAATGTAAAGAGATTTCAGTCAGCGACATTGGCCACGTTGAATACATGGCAAAGAAGCTGGAAAAATAAGGAATACAACAATTTCTCTTCCATTTTAGCATAAATTAAGCTCTGGTAAATGTCAGCACGCAGAGATAAAGACAACAAAAATGCCAAACATACATAACGGTGTAGGTGGAAGGGTTGTTTTTACATAATTTTTGTTCTAGGCTTTCAGAGAGGATTGTTGCCATCGTCATTATAGGATTGTGGAGAAGAATGCTTGACAAGAATATTTTGATCACTATTGGAAAGTATTTGGAACATATTCACGGTATTTTACTCGCCACTAGATGACCTTAACTCAGGAGGACAACACCCCAAAAGGACCGATTCCTCAGCCTTGCTTTACTAAGGAACCGTGAGGTTTCTTTAAGGGAAAGAGGGGATTGATGTACGTTTTTTCTGTCTGCTACCCACATGTTAAGCTGTGTAGCTAATTCCAGGAAGGCACAATCCTTATAAATATCAGACTTTCCAATAACATAAAATACAATACCAATAGGTACGTATCATTAAAGACACAGTATATAAAATTTGGCCACCAGGAGGCTCTTGAGTAAACAAACTTTTCTTGGAGTAAATTCGTTTGAGTAAGAAAGTCCGATTTTGATAATTTCAGTAAACCTGCAAATGGGATAACACAAAAGCAGTACTCCTTCCACCAGCTACAATTCTGGTAACTTCAGAACCCTTACGGAAATAGTTTGTTGTTGTAACACTAAATGAATATACACAGATAAATGATGGAGTAAATTTAAAACTCATTCATTAGATGAACAGTTAGTCATGATTAAAGATGGGGGAGAAATTCATTACATGGTAGTATTGTGAAATTTGGTGCAACGGTATCATACTGATTTTGGAAACATATCAATATTTTTCCTTTTAATTTTTAAAATTAATCACTAGTTAAGTCTACACGACAATGCTGTTAAGTCAGGTCAGAGAGGTTATGTTCAATGTGCTTTAGAGTAAACAATCATGGCTGCACTGGAGAGAAACATAAGGGGAGTTGGTGATTCTGTGACCAGTCAATAGACTGCAGTGCTTTTAGCTCCACCTTTTAGGGTCGGTTTGGTACGCACTGCACACCCTCAGAGGGGTGCCAAAAGGTTGGATGGTAAAGGCCGTTTATTTGGCTGCCTTCAGACACTGGAAACGACAGAAATTGTGTGAACGAGACTACTTGATGGAAGCAGCTAAAAAAGGCCCTACTATGTTGAGAAGAACAAAAGCTTTTGTAATATACTGGGTGTCATCTCTAAAGCATGAATTCACCAACAGCAGCACTAAAGCTCCCCAGAGCAGTTAAGTTACAAGTTAAAGAGATAAAAGGCTGAGCACAGAGAAGCTGCATTAACTGACTACATGTGGACCTCAGCCTGTGAGTTTTATTTGTGTTTTTAATAAAACTAAAGTGACATGATGAATATACTGACATGTGTTTTAGTTAGTCATATTGAATTTGGTCATTGTTGTCTTTTTGGATGTAAATGTAGACAATAAAGGGTTACAAACAGGAATATGTATACATTTACATATATATGTACTATATAAACCCTCCAACATTCAGACAGTGGATCAGAGACATGCTTCATTTCATTAAATTAGATTAGATAAGGTACACAGTCAGGGGGTCAGCTGACAAATTCTTAATGATATGGCAGCCTTTCCTGAGTATTTTTTTAAGCTTTGATGACTTTTTTGATAAATAAACATTTTTATGCATGTATGTAATAATAAGCTCTGAAAGAAACAACTGAAAAGAGCCATGAATTGTCCCTCCAGTCCATATATAATCTCTCTCAGGCCTGGAGTGTAAGATGTGCTGCTATAGGCCCCAAAGTACTTGTTACTACACATGTTTTACTTTATCTGTGTTTTTGTGTTTTATTCATTTGTGTACCCCTCCTTTTTTTAAACCTTCCCTTATTTATTTAAGCTAACTTGTCCTTGTGTCCTTTAACATTAAGTTGTTTTCTTTCTGGATGCTATCAGAGGTGGGGGTGGGGGTTCTCATTTTTTTTCACTTAACACTATTGTGACATTATTGTCAATTGTTGGAAATGCGTTGATAAAAATTAAATAAACCGTCTTCCAAAAAAGGAGGAATATATTATGTAAAGGATTGTATTACTTAGCATTCCATGACATTTTAAGTATCACAATAAAAGCAAATTCAAGTACCATGATAATATTAGCCATTGCTGTTTCCCAACTCTACTTATGATGGTATACATTTCCAAAGGTCACCAGTGTCTCCTGCCCCGCCATTTGTCAACCACTCATCTAGACTATTGTATAACTAATAAATAATAACTAATGGACACCTCTGCATCTTCCAGACTCACATAATGTGTATTTTTAGATCCTGGAAATTCAACATTTCTCCTTCAGCATGCAGGCCAGCTCTGCACATCTAAACCAAACAGCTGTCAAAAAAAGCTTTCCACCACACTTTTACCAAGAACAATTTCTTTACACTCTTCTATTCGGCTGACTTCATATCTTCGACAAAACCAAAACACTGCTGACCAAAGAGAAAGAAAGAGAGACAGAGAAAGTGATCTCCAACTGCTTCTAGTCTCATGACCTGCCTTTGCACTCTCCGTCCATCCATCCTTCCTTCCTTCCTTCCTTCCTTCCTTCCGCTGCCAACACCCCATCCCCTCTGTTCCCATGACAACCCCATCATCACCCATTCCCATAGCACCTGCCTGCTGTCCGGGAGACACGACACTGATGGATGAGTTGAGAGAGAGAAACAGAAGACGGAGACAGAAAAAAAAAACTGCAGAAGAGAGCAGCGGAAGCAGAAGAGGGATTCTCGGACATTTCATATCATGTGTTGTTTCTCGCATCAGTGATGGTGAACATCTCTCTTAGTTCAACACAGAAAAAGCAAAAAGTTAAGAGCCCCTTTAAAGCTGAGGCAAAGACAGCAAACTGAGGGGGTTGTAGCTTAAAATAAAGCTGGGTTAGAAGTCTGTCAGCATCCAAGCAGAAGAAAACACAACCTGCTCTCTCCATGAGAACACACACACATGAAAACACACATAAACAAACAGGGTTACACACAAAACAGAGAGACAAACATGTAACATACAATTCACCAAAGTAGAAACACTGAAAGAGAAACAGCATTGTGTGTTTGTGAACATGTGTTTGCTCAATTTGTAAAAGCATGTATGTCCTGTGAAGACTTTCAGAGCTCAAACTCAAGTAAAACACACATCAATTACACTAAAGCAAAGGCAGAAGAAGGCAGAAAGCATAGCTGTTCCCCGCCACAATAAAAGAAAGAAAAGGCTGAAATGTTTGACTATTTATAAAATAAGGGATCCCCCAAAATAAAATATTAGTTAGTGCAGGAGTTGGCTGCTACAGTAACCTGTGGAGGAGGAAAACAATTGAGCAGTGGCACACAAACAAAGACTGAGCAGAGAGGAAAACTGGCTTGAGAAGACTTTGTGTGAATGTGTGGGTGTGTTTGTGTGTACCTTTTTCAGTATGTGCAGTGCCAGAGATTCACATTATTTTTCTTCTATCCTGGTGAGGACCTGTTTAAAGTTGGATTCTCCTCTTGTTTTCTAGTATTCCTTTTAAAGTTTTGATAACTTATTTAATGTTCATTGCAGTTACTTTTAAGAACTTTGGCTGGAAGTCCACAAGACCATTTTGAGGCAGATTTTGGGCCTGTTTTGTATGCCCAGCATTTTTATAGAACAGCCCACAAGTCTTGTCACATTCAATTATTTGTCCAAATCATCCTAAAGTGATTGGCATCAGCTGCTTCAAATCAAATTACAAAATCTATCAATCAAACTTTATTTTTATAGCACGTTTCATACAAACTGCAGCTCAAAGTGCTTCACATGGAGGCAAAAAACAATTGACAAAAGATAAAAATATAATAAAAGTTACCGATTTCTCTAATAACTAATCAGAAAATAAACAGAGGCCCATCAACAAAGTAGTATTCCACTCTAATTGTAATAATAGGAGGTACAGTAGGATGTCAAGAGTGACATGAAGGCTTAAGGCTTAGTTATGCTTTTGTATGGACTGACGAGGGAGCACAAAGTTCTGCTGCAGAAACGTGCAAAATATTTACGCTTTGTGCAGCTCTCACATTGAAACAAACAGATGTCCCCCCAAACTTTAGGGGCAGTGTCAAAAATTTGCAAATGTTGCATGGTTTACTGGAAGACAGAAGAAAAAAGTTTGCTACCAGTTATGCCAAAGAAGAAGAAAAAGAGTGATGAAAGTGAAGAACCGTGGGGCGGACATTGGCTCAGTTGGTAGAGCGTCCGCCCCATGTACGGGGGCTGCCAACCCCCAGCAACGGCTGCTGGTTCGAATCCCGGTCACAGCCCTTTGCTGCATGTCGTCCCCCCTCTCTTCACCCGCTTTCCTGTCTCTCTCAGCTGTCCTATCAAATAAAGGCCATAAAAGAAGCCCAAAAAACTAACTTTAAAAAAAAAAGAAAGTGAAGAACAGTGACGACGTGTTACAGTGCTCTTCCACTGAAAAGTCACACAGATGTCAAGATTTCTTAGTTTCTGTCACCAGTAGCTCCTCAAAATTCACAATTTCCTCTTCTTCTTTTACTGGCTGCTGACAAACAATGAATCAGTGCATTTCCAGTCTTGAGCAATAAAAAAGGTACAAGTGTAACTAAATTCTGTCGGCTGAATAAAAGGAGCCAGCCTGAAAAATTAGATCATCTTTTGTTATCAAGAGGGCCATTTTAAAATTATCGTTGCCAGAGGGACAACTTTTTTCAGTTTGAAGGGAACTGAAAGGGACGAATACATAAAGCTGTCAAGAGAAGTTATTTAAAGAGCCCAAACTTTTCATTTTGGAGTTTTAAATGCCACTTTGTGTTTATGTGTATATTTGGGGATATGTCCAAATTTATTTCACTTTTACTTAAAAAAATGTAAAGTTAGTTATTATATCTGCACTTTTATATAACATTAAAGCCAATTAATGTTTTTATCCAATGGTCCTTGTTGGCCATAGTTAGTTAAAAAAGATGTTCCAGTTCAACCTCCAACATCTGTTCCTAAAGTTCCATCAAGAAGGCGAGTTTGCTAATTTCTCAGAGTTCTTAACATGCAAACTCAGCGGATGTCATGATTAATTTACCCATTTTTGTCATTAATTATTGAATTTAAACCACTTTTAAGACTTCTCATTAGATGTTTCAAAGCTAAATATAGTTCACCATGTAAAAAAATCCAAAAACGAATAACCAGGTAGCAGATATTTATGACTCCTTTCTAATTTTAATGGCAAATTAAAGCAACAAAACACCCATCCTGGCAGTTTTTTTCTTCATTAGTATTAAACATTGACCTTTTTGTGTTACTAATCCATTTCCCTCCATGTCTCCGTCTAATACTTTTTGTCCATACAAAATTAACAACAGTGGTATTATTTGGATTAATATTTTGAAACTTTCTCTTTAATTATGCATTCTCTGCAATCAGATTCTGTTCTGAGAATGTTTTTATTCAAAAGATTGCCAAAAAATAGCCTAAATTGATGTAGTTAAATGGAGCAACATCCAAAATAACACATTCACCTTTAACTCTCACATTCAGTGTACGTATATCTATACTTAGCTTTGTTTACATCTTCATTCCCCAATAATATATACATACATCACTGTGCTTTAAGCCCCACCCCTTCCCTTTATGTGCAACCAATCAATGTGTTTGTGTCTCTTTAGCTGCCATTAGCATTATGCTATAGTAAAGTATTTGAACCTGAAAAAATGCTACCTGTACTACCTAAAAAACAAAAGCTCATTTGGATATAATAAGCTCATTTACCCCAGTAGAGGATCCAATAAAAGCACTATCCCTGAACTGAGCCCTGATTGGCCAAAAACTAGGTGTCCCTTGCTGGACTATATAAAAGCTTAAGACAGAGCAAAGAGGGGGTACAAAATGTCTCTCATGTTGCTTCAGTAAAAAGATCTTTACTGGTTATATTTTTAGACCAGTGGTACAAAAAATAATTAACATACTGAAGCTTTAAGGTCTCCAAAAATTAAGTTTTCTAAATTGAATTGAAGGGAATATTTAAATGTTTATGATCAAAATGTTAAGAAAAGGCTTGTTGGATCGTAGGCTTGGGCTACTTTTTTATACAAGCACATTTGAACTTAGCACAGCTTGCAAATACATCAAATGTTGCATTGAAATACACAAAAGTCCTGGTTCAGCTGTTTTCATTTTTCCAACAATTAATCAGATTTGTTGTCACCAGGTTTCTTACTATTAATAAAAGTGGTCAAGTCCTCACAAGGATAGCAGAATGTCAAGCTTAAAACAAAGTTAAATTAGCTTCAGATGTAGGTGTTTGTGTTGAGGGTGTTCTGTGTAGGTTTGTACTCACTTTGGGTGTGGGACAGGAAGCCGTAGATAAGCGGGAGGTGGCCTGTGCGCGGGGCGACTCCGAGGGCGTGGTGCTCAGTGACGCTGTATCCCGGGGCAGCACCTGAACTCCCCGTGAGATGATGGAGTCTGGGATCTAATAACAAACACCCATAACCAGTGTTAAAATCAAACGCGTCAAAAACCTTTGTGCATGATACATATACTAACATTTAAGACTCAAGAGCACGCACACACACTTATATAAAAGCAGTATCCGGAGTCTACAGAGCTAAATTCTGACACACACACCAGCCAAGAGGACAAACACTCCGACACCTCCGATGTGTATTCATGTGTCAAACGTAAACGAACACGCCGACTCACAGCGCTGACTCAGATGAAAGACAAATGACCTAAAAAAATGTGACACATGTGACGATGACTAAGTAATGCGATATCCGAGGGGGCGGAGTCTTACCAAACATCCATCTGTGACTGGACAATGAGGTGGATGTTACGGTGACAACAGAGCCATGAAGCAGGGTCCGGGCTGCAGACAGGGCAGGATAGGATGATGGGTATGGAGAGATATTGAATGTTACATGTGACAGACGCACGCAGTATAAACACAGAAACATAGACGGATGTCAGGGTAGGTGATGAACAGACAGAAATGATGAATGTGTGAGATAATGGAGTTCATTCTTTTTATCTGGAGGTGCTGGAGAAAAAATGGCTATATTAAAAAAAAGGTCCTAGATATCTTTTTTCATCATAGGAATCTCACCTTTTAGTCTCTTTGATTACACATGTATTACTCTTTAACACAAACAGCCTCAGTCACACCAAACGTCTTTTAAAGAGTTTTTGAAGCCCAGTGTAAATGCTGACTCAAGCTAACTTTATATAGTCTTGGCATATTCATGAAATTAAAGAGGATTTTAAACTACAATGCAACTAACTGGAAGTCAAATCTACATAGCTCTAGTTATACAAATTGAAACACCATTGTGTAATGAAAACAAAAAGGCAAATAGAAGAGAAACTCCACGGTGTAGTACGAATTGATGAAGAAATTAGCCATTGTAACTAAAGTCTGAGTTTAAACTACGCTTAGAAAATGTTCATCTATACAAAAAGGCATTTTATAAGCAGACCTAATGGGAATCAAATGTTTTGTGGAGCCAGCCTCTAGTGGACACTCAAGGAACTGCAATATACATGCACTTCAGATCTGATTCTTCTTCTCTGTTAAATACTGCCTGGCACTGGTAAAAAAAAATCCTTTGCATTTTTATGAATTTAACATTGTATTTATTTATTTTTTGTAAAGTGTATTCAATGAAATGACTTTATTAAAAACTTCAAAAAGGCTGTAGTTCATAGAAGTGGTTTTAAACTGGTCCAACCTCAAGACCTGTCACAGGCATTGAAAAGATATCACATTTTTCAACCAATCAGATTTATTTATTAGCTACTAGAAATATGTAGAGTTAGGTGCCTCACATGGTATATGTGACTGAATAAAAAAACTGATTTATGGACTTATAGACTTTGTCCAAACCAACAGAAAATGTCTCTTTGACTCCCTCAGGGGTCCCAAACAACCACATCTGAGCCAAACCAAGACAAATGTAAAATAGCCACTGATAAACTTTCATATCTAAATAGTTGATAGTCGTATATCCAAAGTGCACCTTTTACAAACCTTAGCTAAGTCATAAAGCTAACGTCAAAGAAGCACCTAGCTACTATTACTGCTAGCTAACTAACTTACTTGATCAACTTTTAAATGGTTATTACGGTTGCTAAGTTGATAAATTCCATTCCTAAACTCATGCCATACTTTACAGCAAATACTCAACAACTTACCCACCTCAGAAACATGGGCTAGCATTAGCATTTATGTTATGTAGAGGTAATATTCCTGTTATCTCATTACATTACTATGACCATCAACTTCACCTCTGCCTGTGTTGCTATCTTATAGCTTGATTAATAAGTCAATACATTCTAAATATATTTGTTGATCAATTTTGAAGTTAGCTATACTGAAAAAATATTAAAAAAAATGTAAAAGTTTTAGAACTGATCAATGAATTTAAATACTTTAAACAATGAAATGAGCTGCAAAACAACTGCATAAATTACAAAGTGAAATATAACACAATCCAAAATCACTTACGATATCTCTTAAAAATGTCTGTTAAACTAGATGAAGATGAAGATTTCAGCAAAAAGCTCTCCACCTGTTTAAAGTTAAAGAAAATGTTTTGATTTTTTTTTATTCGCCTTCTTGGATCAACATTGATAGTGCTATTTGAAACAAAGCATTATTGAGCCTTTTGGTGTTCAGATATTTTTAAAAAATCACGCTCTTACCTTCATTATCATGAACTTAGAATAAAAAGTATTTGTATACATACTGTAAAAAAATCACAGCATCCATGACATGTGCAAATATGAAAGACATATGTAAACATGTAAAGATGGCTGAAATGGGGTGAAATTCATGAAAAGTAACATTTTTGCACAACAAACCCCACCCCTCTCCCCTCAGCCCTGGTACCTTGGCGGCGATGGATGCGGCTGTGATGTGGGAGGATGAGCTGTCCTCAGTGGACGCCACGCCGCTGTCCTTCTTCTCCTCGTCCTCCTCTTCGCACTGGACGCCCTTGTCCTCTGTCTGGCGGCGGGGCGAACTGTTGGGGGGCGGCGAGAGGGGCGGTGGTGGCGAGGGCAGGTCCTCCAGCTCGTCTGCGGCCTCCTTTACTTTCACCACTGCATCCCGAAGGAGGTCGATTGCGTGCGGCAGCGCGGGCAGGATGAACTGAAAGCATTCCTGGAAGAGAAGAGACGGGACAAAAGGACATCTGTGACTGTTTTTTTGGCTTTTGGGAATATTTAACTTTATATGGTTTTATTTTTCTGTGTCATGGGGGAAATCTTTAAGACCTACTATGAGAAAAATGTATGTAAATATGCTGTTGATTTACACAAAAAGTCATAAAATGATTCTAAAGTTCACAGCTCTGTATTAATAAAGCATTTTAATACTGTCATCATTCTTGATTCAATCAGCACATCAAGATAAAAGCTGCATCAATGATGCATTTTAAGTTTGCGTGACATGATTAAATATTGACAGTTTTAAACTTAGTCTGCGACTCCCTTTGTGAGCATTTGAGATTCTAGGCGTAACAATAAAGAATTTAAACAGTCTGATTGTTAAGCTACTTCAGGGCTATGGTTGTCCCATCCAGACAAAATAAAGTAAAGCAGAGAAAATAGAAAAATGTTTCAATGCAAGAGAAGAAAGCTTGACCTTCCATTGCACAGCAGTTGTGCTTCACTTTTCTTAAAACTTCAGGAAGAAACTTTACATTTGTGTTGTTTTTAGTGCTCCAAGAGGGCCATCTTTGTTCCAGTTTTGCTGATAAAGGGCCACATTGTCAATAAAGATCAACTCGACTCCTTACTGAGCTTATCTCCAATGATGACTCCCCTCTAGATCTGTATTTGATCCTCTACAGTAATTACATTTCTAATTTTTCTGTTAAATTTAAATCAAATCCTTGTTCAAAAGACACTCAAAACATGATGTTAATGGTCAAACACACTGTGAAATGGGACCTTTACACTCAAATGCAAACAGTCAAGATGAAGTTAATAAGCTAAACACAGAATCAAATCAAAACAGGGGCCTTTTTTCACACAAGAGGGACACTATCAAGATGTTAACTACATTTTACATATAATAGTTAGACAGCGACGTATATTTATAATGCTTTTCAAGGAAAAGAACAATCAAATCATGAAAAAAACCTAATTATAAATCCACTGCAGACTATTTGATTTTTTTAGGAATCCAAAATCAGTCTAATGACCACAGTTGAGCGGGGAGACGGGCTTCATGAGGCCTGTTGGCTGCCAGCTGTCCATGCCTGTGTTTAACGAAGCCCAGACTCTTTCCACCGTGATCATATTTGACTATAACACACACTTCTCTCTGTTGTTAACAACTAATTTCTATGTGACAGCTACAGTGCATGACTTTGAGTTCTCTTCTTTGACTTCAGCAGATTACAGCACCCCCCTCTGGACATATTTAGACACTCTTGTGCCTCCCCTCTGTGTGCATGTGTGTGCGTGTGTGTCAGTGCGCCTGTGGGCTCCTCTGCTATGCTAAACGCTCCATTCTCCTCACTCTCAAAACAAGCCCTAATCTGTGAAATTATTTATCCTGCTGTGTATTTTAAGCATTAAGAGGATCCATTATTAATCGCTGCCTACGCTTTACAGTATCTTTTACTCTGGCTCTCCCTCCACTCACTGCTTGTTCTCATGTGTGCATAGCAGGCGAGATTTAACATGGAAACGTTAACCTGGATTTGACTGAGTTAAATCTTGTACAGCCACACCAGGATGCTGACAGGGTTCAACAGCAGGACTGAGAATAAAAACTGAAAGTGGGCTCCTCCGGTTTAATTTGAATTGGTTTTAAGAAGGTCATGGGGTCATATAATCATACAATCTTGTTTTTATTTTGACAAGTAAGGCAGACCATCATTTGTTCACTTGTAGCTGATGACAGAGGAAGGCAATATAAGATTTATTCTCCTCCCGGCTCCTTTCCAGACATTTATTGCAACAAAACTGGGAGTCCATAATGTTTTTCTGATTATCATTATTATTTTCTGTTATCATTTTCTTCTCTGAGGAAATGAGGGCATCGCAATGACGGACTAAATAAATGAAATAACTAAAATAAGATGAAGGTCCACCCCATTTCCAAACACTTCCTATGGGCTGTTGGTGACATATATTGAACAGTCCATTTGCTATGTCAGATTATAAATTAACGATGAAGACAAACAACTGATAACACACACAAAAAAAAACACACACACAAAAAAGGTAAAATTGCAAACTTCTTCACTGGTGAGAGGTCCTTCGTTCTTCACTTTTTCCACTCACTTGAACAAACATTTCTAATACATTTGGTGAAATTTCATGACTAACTTTGGCAAATACATTACAAAATTAACCTATTACTTTGAAAATAAGTTGGTAATGTTTGGAATCTTTGCTCCATGTGAGTTTTTGTCAGAACATTTCTAAACACTCACAACATATTTGCTTTCCTAAATTCTTACACTGTTATTATTTTAATGTATATATTTATTTCTATTGCAAAAGCAATATGTACATACAGTAGTTTGTAGGGGTGTAACAAAATTTCGTGCCACGAAATTTCTCGAAATTAAAAATGACGAAATACAATTCAAAGACGCATGAAATAAAAAAACATGAAGGGGCGCGGCACACCACTGAGACTGGTGATTTTTTACCCTCTTCGCCTACCGAAGCAAAACACTCGCTGCAATATGAAGGAAGAAGAGGTCGAGAACGAGGAATTAGCTGACGCTCCTTCGTCAAATAAATCGGTTGTGTGGACCTATTTTGACTTTCCATGTAAAAGACGAGAGAACGGTGAGAAGATTGCGGGCAAAACAACAACCGTGCGCAAAATATGCCGCCACAGTTCGCCGTACACTACGTCGAGTACAACTACCAACTACCAACTACTTTGAACTGGAGACAGGCAGCTACTGTATGTTTGTATAAGTCTACATAAAAAATATTTGATTTTTGTATCTACTGTTGAGTTGACAGAATTTGATCATACTTGAAGATCAGAAGTATATGCACTGTTATAGGCTAAATATTATAGTTCACAGTAAGACATTTATAGGTCTAAACTGCAGCTCTGAGGATTGCTGTTTGTTTTCCTTTTCATTCAAGAATGTACTTATCCTGATTGTTACAACAACAAAGGATATATTATTGAGATTTTATGTTTGTATTTGAACTGTAGTCTAAAAAAGGAGGAAAAACTACAATTTTGTTTTTTTTAAAGAGCATTTATTTTGTACTGATGCAGAAATATTTTTTGTATGTCTGCTTTAGGAAGAAAATAAGAAAATGAGATTTTTGCACAACTTCCTACTGTTGGGGATTTTCTATAATCTTTATTTTGTATCGTGAGTATTTGGTATCGTGAGCCCTGTTTCGTATTTCGTATCGTTTCGTGAGTTGACCATTTCGTTACACCCCTAGTAGTTTGGGATTGTGTTCTTACTTTTTGTTAAAATTTAATAAAAGGTTGATAACATAAAAACCCTCTAGACTTCATATCTTGTGCGTGAGGATTTAAAAAGCTCACATGGAAAGATACTACGGTGTGGGGGGCCGAAAACAGGGTCATACGGGGAAACTGAAGGAGGAGGAGTATGGTGTCAGGAGCCTGGAGATGTTTCTTGTTTTGTGTCTTGAGTGCATGCTGGGTAATTTTTTAAGGTACGTCAGGAGACTTTTTATTTTTTGTCTGCTCTTATTCACAGTTCTGTCCTGGAGGAGAGGAACTGTCAAGAACACTAAAGAGCAGAATCCCTGAAAGTAGTGCAAGGGGATGAAAACACAAGCAAAAGAAATAGAGAGAGAGAAAGGAGGGCGAAGAGGGGAGAGAGAAAGTGACAAGCAAGGAGGAAAAGGGAGGGGTCGATGGAGAGAGAGAAAGACAAGGAGGAGGAAATCTCTAAAGATTGAGAAGGCTGTGATTTCAGTGAGAGCAAAAAAGAGATAGACCCTGAAAAAGTGAAAAAAGATGTAGCAATGAGAGAAACGGACTAAAAGAAATGGACAACTTTGCAACTTCTGTTTCCAATAACACGTTAAAACAGGAGAGATTCATTTTTTACAAGCTGCAGGAATTGATGTTGTAAAAAAAGAACAAAAACAAATTAAAAAAATTATTAACATTCATACCAAAGCTGTACACAAAGCAAAACTTTTCTTACTAATCAACCCTTCACTTCGTCTACTATCTTCTTTACATTCACTGGACACTTTATAAGGGACGCCTTGCTTGTGCCTAGTTGGCCGCTGCAGTCCAACACAAGCAGTAAGAACAACCACAGCAGAGAAAATAAAAATATAAACTTTAAAAACAAGTCCACAATATTCCACTTAAAAATACCGTGTAATAAGGACTGCGCTGACACAAACATGGTTGGTTATCCGGCTGATGACGGACAAATTCACTTTTTGAATTTGGACATGTTTTGCAGAAATAAGTATGGTGTATCAGTTCATGTAGTGACTGTATTAGTGAGTGACTTCCAGTTGACTCCACCATGTCTTAAGCTCATCTTCCATGACAGTATTTTCTTACATATAAACTACTGATCAGCTTTTTGATAACATGATAAAAAAAAGAACTTCACAATGAAGCACTAGAGTTTACACCCTCTGTTTTCAATCGTACTTTTACTACAACATACACTACGTCAGAACAGTCGGCTGAAAAACACCAGGTAACACAAGCACTGTTTAGACCATTACACTGACAGCTGCCACATATGGAGGATATGTATTGTAGACATGTTACATACAGAACAATACACACAGACAATACCAGAATATGTAGTTACATACAGCCTATGGTCTTTATGTGCTCTCTAGTTGAGTCCTCCAGTAGCACGCATCACATATAGTAAAGTATATCAACAGAGAAGCTCATTACACTAACAGATGCAAACAAGACTGCAAGGACAAACTACAAGCTTATCTCCTCGTAATGTAGATTTTACAAGGTGCTGTTAAAGGTGTAGTCAGCAATCTTCTAATCTTCTAATCTAATGCACTATTTGTCAAAATCACCCTATTTCTCCTCTCCATCATTTCAGCAGGTAAATACTGTGGCTCGGACCGAGTCACCAAAACAGGGTAACCCCCCCCCCCCACATCCAGGGGGCAATCATACTCATGCGCAGATCAGATTAGCAATGGCTGAAAAATAGCCCAAAAGAAAAAGGTCAGAGGAGCAGAAAGTGAAAAAGAAGGGCTATGACCATGAAAGAGCGAAGACCCGGGTCAACATTGGTGTTGCTTTCCAATTAAAAGACCTGAAAAGGGACGCGGATGTCCCCGTCTTTCTGCTGGATAGGTAAGCAACATTAGCTTTGTGGTGCTTCACATAACAGTAACAGCCGTCAGGCATTCATCTTATTGTCTGATCTGCCAGAATGTACTGTTGTTGTGATGTTATTAATATTGTCAGTCAAGTTGTCTGATGAGTCGGGGTTACCTTAGCTACATTGGTCAGCTACGCAGTTTCTATGGCTGTTTCCATGACAATGCACGTCCATCAGCTTTCGGGGTTGGAGCCAGGGGTGAGGTACGAAAGGAGAGGCGGGTCTAAATTCGTTTATAAACAACCTCTCCACTCGTTTTCTCCCACATCGCTGACTACACCTTTAAGTACCAGCTGAACGTGTGTATCTAATGAAGCAGCTGTTGAGAGTAGTTCTTAGAAACAAACTCTCCCACAAAGTATGCACAGTGTCTAATTTGCACATTGTTTTTTTCAAGTGCAAACAGTGATACCTTTAGCAGATTCTGCCCACTCACTTTGACGCTGAATCTCAAAATACGACCCTGTAGGTCCTCCTCTATTGTCTCATTTGTGGAAGCTCTCCGCCAGCCTTTTGTTTGTTGACAATGAAGTCAGGTGAAGTAGTTCTGGGCACCAAAGGCTGCTCAGGATTAAGGTTAGAGGTGATGTATGAATCAAACAAAGAGCTCATTTTCATCAAGCAGATGAAAACTCCTGTGTTTAGAAATTAGTCACGGCTGACTTTGTGGTAGGAGGTGACTGCTTTTGAGGTTTTAACAGATAGGAGGCTGCATGAGGTTATTTGGCAGGGAGTGATGTACAAAAAAAAATACACAGCAACTATTACCGAGGTGCCTCCTCTACATAGAGAAACATCAGTGCCCTAAAAAAAAGAGACTTAATTTTCAGATCAGACTTTCAGGCAATATTAACCCCTCTTTTGACAATCCTCCTACACCCATCATTTGTTATTTAAAAGGATCCCCATCAGTCACTACCAAAGCAGCAACTCGTAGGGCTGGGTATTTCCAGCAACTTAACGATATGATACGTATCCCGATACTAAGGCCCCGATATGATACGTATCCCGATACTAAGGCCCCGATATGATACGTATCCCGATACACGTAAATTGTGAACACTGACTATGCTTTAAACAAAATTCTTGACAAGTTTAGTTTTTTCTTATAAGAAGAAAAAGAACAAGGATGAGTTTTAAGTGGTTCTACAACTTGAGAGACATAAATTCAGATCCTCAAAGATTGTAGACCTAAGTTCAAATTTAGAACATATGCTTCATTATGTAGCTTGTCTTCTACCTTGAACTGTGCCACTGTTAACATTACCCAAAGTGTATTTACAACAACTGTCAAAATATTTAGGTCGTATCGATTCTGTAGAATCCGTATCCATACACGTATCCCAAAGGAGTGCGATACGATATTTTGCTGTATCGATATTTTGAGCACAGGCCTAGCAACTACTCTTCCTGGGGTCCGTACATACATCAATCATACAAAACAGACAGATGTCCTCTCCTCCATTTTTTGTTTTCGACAGCTCACTTCTTTGAGATGGACAGGGACTGAAAATGTGCATTAACCCCCCATCAAACAAGAGTTTAGAAAAATATTTATAAGCGAGGACAGGCATCTCAAAGCTGATTTCCACTGCTGCATATGCTTTTTAAAGAATGGGCTGAAAAAGAGAAAATATCCATTTTCTCACTAGAAAAATGTCTTGTTGATGATGCCTCGTTTCAGATGAAAGAAAGGGAGCACAACTCAAAATACAATTCATGACAACCAAGGTATGCAGAAGACCATTTCTGAAAGCACAAAAAGTTTAATCACACACCAGGTGCCACTCCTGGCAGCTAAGAACAGGAAACAAGCTACAGTTCACACAGGCAAACCAAAATGGACTAAAAGAAGACTGGAAAAATGTTGCCTGTCTACCAAGGACATTCAGATGGCAGTGTCAAAATTTGTTATAAGCAATAATAGAACAGCGTGGGTCTACTCTGCCATTCGTCAACAGTTTGGCTGGAGGAGGTGGTGGTGTAAGGGTGTGGGGGGTATTCTCTAAGTATCATTTGGACTCCTCAGTACCATTAGTCACCACAGTCTACCCAAGTACTGCTGCTGACGATGTCCATCAGATGATCACAGTGAACCATCCTCTGATGACTTGGATTGACTTCTTCAACCCAACAGAGACCCCTTGTTATGTGGTGGAGTGAGAATTTCTCTTCATTGGTTCAGTATCATCAATACGGACCAAGATCTCCAATGAATGTTTCCAGCACCTTGTTGAATTTCTGACATGAAGAATTCAGGCAGTTCTTGTTCACCTTGATACAAGATAAAGTGGCCAGTGAGCTGAAGTTTATTTCAGGCAGTGCTCACTTTCTTTTGGCTAAATCTTTGACCAAGTATTATCACATCTCTGTGTTTTTAACTGATCATAAGCATAATGGAGAAGTTATTACATTGAAACACATGCTCCTAAACTCTGAAACAATCTCCCTCTTTATGTAAGATCTGTCCAGACTTTTGACATTTAACTAAAGTGACTCTAAATGTTATTATATTTATTATCTTACACTGTTAGTTTATAACAGTGTTATATTATGGTTTTATTAGCTTTATCCTCTTTGACAAAGAGTGTAAGTTTTGCTGGGGTTTCTTAGTTTCGTTGTTTATTTATTTGCTTGTGTATTTAAGAACAAGATAACTCAAAAATTAAACAACAGATTTGGATGTTGGTCCAGTGAATCAATTTTTGATAACTATCCAGACATACAGTATTTTTAAGGATTTCTTCACAGTCAGAGATAAGGCAGTTTTCTAAATGGATTTTAATGACATTTTCACAGAATATTACACAAGGGAGTGAATAGAACTTTTTGGTGTGTGACCCATGAATTATAAAGGATTTCTTAACAGTATGAGACAGGGCAGATTCCCACATTTTGAAAAATATCTTGCTTGGCAAGTAACATATCAGACACGCCTTAGTGTTGGTTTGTGCAATCTTTAATTCTGATAATAAATGGTTTAATTTTACTCTTAACTACTTTGCTCTCATTTACTTCTGTTCATATGCATCACTCCGCATTTTTCTTTTACCTAAATATTATTATTTCCCTTTGCTGTTAAGCACTTTGGTCTTGATTATTTGTTTTAAAATATGAAAAAGATAGACCATGTGACATGTTTATCCATGGAAATGTTGCCTTTTTGTGCAGTTTGGACAGCTCTGAAGCAATTGCCTGCAGATTTGATGAAATAAAACATAAAACTGTCTTTAAATTAGTGTCTTGGACCTCTATTTTGTTGCTGTGGTATCAATAGTTCATAATGCTTTTTGATATTTATTATAACAATTTTACACATTTTTATTCAAACATTGCGATAACATTACTTGTGGGAAAAAAGAGAAAATGTAGTGTATTTCCATTCAATTACAAACATATAAAGATATGATTTTCAATCCATATGGTCCAGTCTTAATCACAACACAAACAGCTGGGATTGTGTGTATACACAGCTAAATCCAAACAAAACTCTGCTGTTATGTTCTTTATTGAAACCCTCCATGTAGAAACGGACTGGATTAAAGAGACAAAAAGAGTCGGACAATCTGGTATAAAGATCTTCTACTTCTGGCTGCCTCAGCTGGACTTGCCCACAATCTTTATGACGGGACATCATCGTAATAAAAGGCAGCAACGAGCGGACTGTGCCGTTAAGTTTAACAGGGGGTTGATGAGGGAGACACTAATATGGCAGCAGACAGGGGAGAGGTGGCGTAATTGATTAGGAGAAATACTAAAATCGATCAGGAGGAGCGGGCCCGTAACGAGACAGAGACAGATGAGAGGGTCAGAGCAGGATAGAGAGAGACAGATGGAGGGGAGAGGGAGACAGCAGGGGGTGGATGCACACACCTATGCTTACCTCCACAAGTGCAGTTTGAACTCCCAAACACACATTAACAAACACACACGCATGTCCTCTGAATCTGCACAACAGCATCAACAAACAGCACCGATCCATGCAGCATGACATCATCAATTAGTCAATCAGACCTTTGCACACACAAACAGCTATGAATCCATACACACGTTGTTTACACACACACACACACACACACACACACACAGATATATCGACTACATGTAGATACCTTTACGGCTCACAGATCTGCTGCAGGTAAGAGTCTAAAAGGAGGTTGACCCTTACATAAGAAGTCATGCTGTTAGCAAAATGCTAGGCTAATGCCGACATAATCAGGTCACTGCTGCATTAGCTGTGCATTTAAGGCAGGGAAGCTGGTTGTTCAGCATTTTGTACATTTTATGATGTCTTATATAGAAACTCTGTGCATATAACTTGCCCCATAATAAGATGAGTAAGATACACTGCCTAGCCCAAAACAAACAAACAAACAAAAAAAAAGCTGCCACCAAAAAACAAGGTCACACACTCTAACATTTTGCTGCTTTGATTACAGCACAAATTTGCTGTGGCATTGCTTCGATAAGCTTCTGCAATGTCACAAGATTTGTCACAGATCATAGCACTGCCCCCACAAGCTTGTACAGTATGCACTGGGCATGGTGGGTGCATCACTTCACCTGCCTCTCTTCTTACCCTGATGCTCCTATCACTCTGGAACAGGGTAAATCTGGACTCATCAGACCACATAACCTTGTTCCAGTCCTCCAGAATCCAATCTTTGTGCTCCCTAGCAAACTGAAGCCTATTCTGTCTTTTTTTTTTTTTTTCGCTGATTAGTGGTTGTCTTAAGGCTACCCAGCTGTTTAGTCCCAATTCAATGAGTTCCCTTTGCATTGTGCATGCGGAAATGGTCTTACTTTCATTATTAAACATACCCCTGAGTTCTGCTGTTGTTCTTCTTCAATTTGAAAACGTTTAACATTTAAGTGATTCGCCAATCAAAATCATTCAGGATTTTATTCCGACCACATTTATTCCTAGAAAATGATGGTTCTCCACTATCCTACCATTTTTTAATAATGCGTTGGACAGTTCTTAACCCAAGTTTAGTAGTTTCTGCAATCTCCATAGATGTTTTCTCTGCTTGATGCATGCCGATATTTGACCCTTCTGAAACAGACTAACATCTTTTCCACAACCACATGATGTGTCTTTGACATGGTTGTTTAAGATGAGAAGCTACTCATTGCATCAGCTGGGGTTAAATAACTTGTTTCCAGCTGAAAGATAATTACTCATGCAATAATTCTCCAATAGGAGGCTCATACTTATTTGCTTAGTTAAATTCAGTTGGCAACTTTATTTGCCAGGCAGTGTATCATCTAAAAGATTAATCCATATATACTCCTGAAAAGAAGTTTGGAAGTGTTGTGTTGGCCAGTTATTTCTCTCCTTGAATACGACCAGTTGGCATTTCATTTTATCAATGCAAAGCCTAAATAGTCAACTTTACAACAAAATACAACTTGTAGGGACCCTGCATTCGTGGAATGAGCAACACAACTTAACAGGTAGTTGGTAGTAACCAAAAAATGTGCCAAAATCCCCTTTTCCCCTTGAAGAAAGCCTTCATTTCCTAACTGAAACAAGGACGTTCTTGAGGTGTTGTTGCCCACATTGCAGTCTGTCTTTGACTTCACCATCCTCATGGAATTTGGGAATGCTACAACGGCTGACACCAAGTAATTCTGCCACTCTGTATATCAGAACATCAGCTTCCAGTTGCAGGGATTTTGGCACATTTTCATGGGCCACACACTTAGCTTGTTGCTCATTCAATGAAGGCATGATCCTTACAAGCTGTACCTCATGTAAAGGAGACTAATCAGGCTTTCCATTGATATAAAATACAATGTCAACTGGTTTTATCTAAGGTGAGAACATTCAACCAAAATAACATTTTCATAATTTTTTTTGAAGAATATATTATGGAATAAGATATGGAGTAATAGATTATTATTTGCTGATTCTGATGCCTAGCAACACTTATAAGCATATTCTCCACAAGATGAGGTATTTAAAACATTTGCTTAAATGGAGACTTGTCAATTCCTTTTATTTTAGAGGTAATTCAATGTTAGTACAAATCAAATGATTTGATACCTTTTGGAAAACAAAGCAGCAAATATACTTGTCTTTGTTATTAAATATCAGATACTGCTTGGAGAAACTTGCATACTGTCTAAATAGCACAAAATGTTGAGAAAACTGAAGCATTGGATTGAACTGGCAAGGACCTTGTCTGTGACTCGGCGTTACGATTGCTTTTTATATGATGTTAGTAGATCAATGTCACAATCCCTTCCTTAGGGCGTTTTCACATTAGGCCCTTGTGTTTCGAACTGTACAGCACTTGCAACATTGAACCATGCCCAGGCCCACTTGTGCATTTACATAGTTTGAAACAGCAGGGGGCGATATACATGTAACTGGTTACTAAACCTGCTACGGAGGAGAACGAAGAGGAGGCTACCATGGTAACCATTTCCTACACCAAACAACCAATGTTTACGTTTCGCTCTCTTCTACATCTTCCTTCAAGTGTGTTTTTTTATCGTGTTTGAGACGGCATCAGCGACCTTCTGGACGCTCGTAAATCATTGTAATCCTCAACCAGCATAAAAAATTCGACAAATTGAGTAAGCAAAAGATTCAAGCGCAGGATTAACAGGAAGTAATACATCAAAAGCAGATTGGTTCGGACCACTTTGTTTCACACCAGTGAAACGGCACCAAATGTAGGGAGATGGAGCGGATCGAGACCACCCCTTCATGGAGGTCTTGGACCGGCTGATTTGGTGCGCACCAAAGTGCGGTGGTTGCATTCACATTGATACTAACGTACCAAACCCTGGGCCAAAACTTCTTTGGTGCGCACTAAATAAGGTTGGTCTGAAAAAACCCATAGATGTTCAGTAGCTCTAAGCTTTGTTAGGCAAACGTTTTCCTAAGTTGGGAGCTGCCCATGAGTTCCATCCTTTAAAATTCTTCTACAATAAGTAAGAGGCAAGCGCTATACTTCACCACCACAACGTTTGCCTCTGCTTTATATACATCAACCTGTGTTGTACATCACAAAACTGATCCCAGGAAGTTACTTTTTCTTTACTCAACATCAGTGCAGCAATAAGACATGTCTCCTACCTGGGAGCCTTTCTTGCTTCCTGGTAAGTTAATGATGAGCGTCTTCCCTCTGATACCACAAACAGGTCTGAAGGAGACAAAAACAGGAGAAAGTTTGGATCAGCACACAGGAGGTTGGAGCAATCTGTATTGAACCTGGAGTATTTCAGATTTAAGTCTCTGTACAGGGAACCCCTTTCAGTGATGTATTTTAAGCTTAAGCTTTCGTGTGGTGTGTCTTACCTGGACAGCATTCCTAGTGGTGTGACGTTGAGGGATCCCATCAGCATAGCAAGGGACATCCCTGGAGCCTCACGCTCTATCACCTCTTTAGTGGCCTGTGGATCAGAGATGAGGAAAGGGCTCATCAACATCATCATGGTCTAAATAAGCAAATGCTATTTACTGTGTCTAATGTGACATCTAACGTAATCAGAGGCTGACTTATGGACATGCTCCTTCATTACTCCTTTAGCTACAGACAGCACATGAGCTAAAAACATGAACTCAAATCCTCCTCAGCTACATTCAGTAATATGAAAGTACAATACCTGGATGCTGATGTTTTATTCACTGTGATTGCTTATGAGCCTTAGAAGCTGCCAGAAATTGTCAAAAAGTCAGCCATGCCTCATTGTCAGGGTCTCTACTTGCCCATACATCAAACTCAGTCAGACAAATGCCATGATTTAGGAATGGTTTTAGTGAGACCTTACAGTTGGGGAGTTTGGAGATTCACCAGCCACAAAATCAGTTGTTAAATCAAGTGTAGAACAATAAAGATCTGGGAAGCCTCACATTAGCCTTACTGATAGTCTAGCATGTTTGACATAGACCTTTGAGAGCACAAAGTTTGACAGAGACAGCAGAGGCACCCTTGCACTTATAAATTACTGCTTGCATATAGTATTAAGCTATCATTCCATTGAGGATAACATTTGGAAACACAAACAAATCTGTTATATTGTACAGTAAATTTACTTCCTTACGTGTTGCCTCACTCTCTTCCAACTTTATGTTAGTCAACATAACAAACAGCAGAACAACAACTGGCAAAGAAGTTGTACTAAAACACACAGTTTAGTCACCTTCTGACTTGACTACTTAAACTCCCTTCTGTTTCCCTCAGAAAATCCTCCATAAACTTCAACTGGTCCAGAATTCAGCAGCTCGCATCATCTCAAGGACTCCATCCACTCATCACATCACACCCATCCTGCAGCAGCTCCACTGGCTTCCATCACATACTGCATTCAATACAAAATCCTGCTCCACACCTACAAAGCCATCCACAACCTCGTCCCTCCATACCTCTCTGACCTCATTAACATTTCTGTACCTGCCTTTACCCATCGATCCTCTTCTTCTGTTCTAGTGTCTGTCCCCTCGTCACCATGGGGGGGTCGAGCATTCAGTCACTCTGCTCCCTAGTTATGGAACTCTCTCCCCCCTGATCTCTACAACATTGAGTCCTTACCCCTCTATAAAACCAGACTCAAAACCCATCTGTTCAAGCTCTCCTACTCCCTCTGATCTCTTGCACTGTCTGTTGTATTGTATTGCTTGTTTTTACATCTGTTTTATGCCTGTTTAAATGCACTTTTTTATTTGTACTTCTGTAAGGTGACCTTGAGCGTCATGAAAGGTGCCCTTAAATAAAATGTATCATTATATATTATTATTAAAACAAAAAAAAGAGGAACTTTTTTTTGGAACGCTTAAAGAAATGCTTTAATCTTGACCAAATGAAGATAAAACAACAAAATATCGATCAGAATGTAGCAAGGAAGGGAAACACCTCTTAAAAATAATGCCTTTTTAAAAAGGTTGAGTAAACAAGACGGACCAAAGCTTTAGAAGTGGATCAGATGACCTGGAGATGCAGATTGCTCCTTGTAACCTCCTTATTACATGTCTTGACGGTAAACATTCAGATTGCCCTTCAGATATTGATTTACAATCCATCTTACACAATCACACAAATGTCTGTCTGAAGGCAGGAAAATCCTTAAGTGACCTGCTCCCCCTCCCATCTACAGCCCCGTTAGCAATCTTGATCGATCCAATCTTTGAGATCAATGCTGCCGCGTGCCCTTTTCTCAGAACAACTGCAGCAGGAATCCTACAGAAAAATGTTCAGCTCATCATGTTTTGTGCATTATTCAGTCTCCTAAAAACACAGCAGGGTGGTGGTCTTGCAGAATTTACAGTCTTTGCAGGATTTTACGACACACGCATTTGTTTGTATCTGTGTTAAAATGAAAGTGCCTAAAGTTGCGTGCAGTCCGCTTCTGTCAGAGAGGTAGCGGAGGAGACAGCGCCTCCTTCTTCTGCTCTAGTCGTGTGTGTTGGGTGCCCTTGAGTTGAGTGACACTTCAAACGCACCATTAGTGAGGGAGAGCGAGGGGAGAGAAGAGACTTCAAAAGGAGAGGAGACGCTGATGAGCATCGTGGGCTTGGACTCAAGAGAGAAGACGAGGGTGTGGAAGGGAAGAGGAAGAGGGAGGGAGGGGCAGGGGAGGGGTGAGATGGAAAATGAGAGGGATGGGAGGAGGCAGGATTCATAGAGCACTGAATCAGAGTTAAAATCAGTGACAGGAGGAAGAGGAAGCTGAGGCCTAACTTTGGAGTAACAGATACTGTGGTCTGCAGGCAGCAGGATTCTGTGGCTGCAGGATAAACACTGCATTGACTGATGTTAGAAAGACGTCTCTGACAACAACTCAGAAACACGGGCGGAAACTGCAAACTTTGAATAAGTGCCCAATTACAATGAAGGGTGACCTGGTTAGAGCTTTGAAATCATGGGACAAAGGTCAATATCATGGAGCCTAATCATCCTTTTCTTTTGACTGCAATACATCAACCAAACTTTGTGTTTTTCTTTGCACTTTGCATTAGTGTCCACTTTATAAATATCCTGAATTTCCCCTCTGGGGATCAATAAAGGATTATCTTATCTTATCTTATAAAAGAATAGATAAAACTTTATTGATCACCCATGAAGGATGAAGTATGAAAGATAATACATTAAGATTTTAAAGGCCAAATGTTGAAGGTCATGGTCAATGAGATTACCATATTTCCTCTAATAGAGACTGGTATTCAAACTGCAACCCACCTGGTATTACAAGCAGGGTTTCATCAAATGTTATCATGATTATCTCTTTGGGTTTTTGTTTAAAACGACCCAACATTTGGGGTTTTAAAAGGATCCTCTATTTTTAAAGGCATAGCTTCTCTTGCCTGACTAAGCCAGTGTGTGTGGAAATATTTAGCTATTTGATGCTTATTGTACTGCAAAAGCACATTGTCCATAGCATTTATTGCCCAAGTTAATTTTACATAACGCACATCCCTAGTTTGGCTTTCAAACACGAATACATACACACACAAAAACCTCTTAAAGAAAACTAGCAAACTCAACAATTAAAGACAGAACAATGCAGAACAAATGCAGCAATACGAGATACCAAGTAAAACAGGACGCACATGATCATTCATGATACAAAACTAGATCCTCTTTAAAACAGTTTCAGTTCAAGTTGAATGATTTCAGTCTGGATCCAGTTAAATTTCTGTAGGTAAAAGCTCTCTACATACAGAGAACAGAGAAAGCAGTTTCTGATTTTACAAGGTTACATTATGTCTCTGTCTGTCAATAAAACTTACATCTATTGATTGACTTTTTTATTAATTATCAAACAAAATAAACTAGAAAAACCTGAGAAATGTTATTTTGGTTGATTATTTCCTGATTTTGCATTCTGAATCATTGGACAGTCTGACTAATCACCTTCCACTTCTTCTGCTCTGAAGGATGCCGCTTGGGCCGCTCACAGTCGTAGATTGAAGCTCGGCATGTTGAACCTGCCTGACTGACAGACACTAAAGCAGGGAGGTCTAGCTGGTGCAAAAGGTTCTGCAACTGGAAGAAAGTATTCGGTTCCCCAATACAGCAAAGGTAAGGAACTAGTCTTCTTGGGAAGTTTGACTTTCTGGGATGCCCATGTTGTGGTCTGTCTCTGACTTCACCAGCTGCACTGAACTTGGTTTTGAAAGTTTTGAAATGGCAGCAGGGCTGACGCCAGATAATGCTGCCACGCTGCAGGGAACTTTGGCACCTCCAACAAAATGTGTTTTTGTTGTTAGTGTGTCTTGTTCTTTGGAGGTTAAATGAAAGAAGGGGTTGTACCTGAAGAGACGGTTTTTAATGAATATTTACTGTTTCTAAAATGAGGCTATTATCATTGTATTTATACTATTCAATGAATACTGACAGGTTATGATAACTTATGATGCTAATTCAGTATTGGATTGGATTTGTAAGGAAAGTGGCAGGACTAGATAAGATCTCTGCTTCATTCTGTCTCCTCTCAAACTGGTTCATTTGTTCACATACATTGACTTTGTTGTTTTGATCGGGTTTTTTTGGGGTTAGAGATAAATAAAAAAAAAAAGAAAAGAAAGAAGAAAATAACAATAACTACTAATTTCCCTGAAGGAGTTTCCCTAAAGGATTAATAAAGTTTTATCCACTCTAATTTAAACTAAATGTATGGACTACCCATATACAGTATTTAGCTGTGTTACTCATTCCACATATTTATGATCCTCACAAGTTGTATCTTAATGTAGAGGTGTCTAATCAGACTTTGTAAAACACAACACCAATTGGTATTATTAAAGGAGAGAAATAATCAACCAAAATAACACTTTCATCTTTTTTGAGGGGCAGAGTTACATCCCTTGTGCCTTTCACATTTTGAGCACCTCTCTTAAAGGGACTGATATCGAGAACTTTGGTTCGATGGTGGTAAAATTAGGCTGGACTGTATCAAAGTTGTACTTTAAAACAGCAAAGGCTCTTTACGACAGATGAGATCGGTAACATCTGTCCTGTGTGCAGCCTGAACAGAGAACAGTCATGTGAGTCCTGTAAGGCTTTCACACACAGACACACTGAGAGATACACTTGTCTGCAGCACACGCTCCTGAATCAGATAGGAGGTTTTATCAGGGACTACACCGTCTACATGTCCTCTCTCTTCCAGAAAGGCTGCTGTCGGCCGTGATTGATGACGACCAGTGATACCACTGAGCAGCACCGCTCATCCCCCAACAAACTGCTCAGATCTGTGTGTGTGTGTGTGTGTGTGTGTGTGTTAGTGTTAGTGTGTAACATGAAGGGATGTTACTAACTATGGTTTGGAAGAAGAGAGAGATATGTGTGTTATTCAATGTTCCAGAGTAGTTTATTTCATTTACAACTGGACATGATGCCATCAGGCACAAACTACTGTGCTGTAAAGGGTTAAATGTATGAACTCAAAAAACAAAAGCTTTAAGAGGGTGAACAGTCTATAAAACAACATTTCGAAGGGCATTAATTCAGAATATTTTGTCGTATACTGGGTACACTTTTGGGATATATGAGTCAGAAAGAGTAAGAACTGGGAACATAAAAATTATAGAGGAAATAAATTTCAATGTTGAATTATAAAGTCTAAATTTTAAAATTTAAAATTTAGAGATTTAAACTTTGGTATAAAATCTGAATACTTCAGAAGAAAGTGTATTAAATCTTAATATCTACAAGTTTTATTGTCTACATATTGAAATGTAAAAAGTTGATTGGTGCATTAACTCAAAATATAAAAAAAGTTTTTTTCATTGATTTACAAAGTTTTTACCTCCTGAACAGTTAGGCATGGTAATTGATGCAATTATATTGATACCATTGTGATCATCGACTTTGTTCATTAATCTGATTCTTTATTGATTCTCTTTTTGATTAGACTAACACACCAAATGTACCTTACAACAGATTTCACCAGTCTGCCTGAGCAACAGCCCATAAAACGTGTTTGAGAACTGGGAAAATCATTCAAAAGCATATTCAGCCGTGATTGGGCGATCACTCCTTTAATCACATTCATTACAGGTTAATCAGATAATGTAGTAGGCGGGCGCTACTGCTGCAGCGTAAAACAGCAACATGCTAACCACTTCTTAGAACAAACTCTCCCAAAACATGAAGTTAAAATATCATACTTTTTGAGAAATACTTTCATTGTTTACTTCTCAGTTGCTTAAAAATGCAGTCCAGATCTGATAAAAATGCTACTGAAACTGTTAGCACCTATGCTATTCTCTGTACTTCATCTCCTGCTGTGAGGAGGTGCGGTCCAGTGTCTGAGGCTCTAGGCCGTAAATAATTTTTGTAGATTAGAGTTTGGCAAGATGGATTTGTATGCTTACAGACATTGAATCAGGTGGATCCAGCTGCACTGAAAGGTATTTTGAGTCTTGCAGGTTTGTGGTCAGCATCCACAAGTTTTCAGTGGCAAAAAGGTCAAACACACCTGATAATAAACACCATGCTTAATGAATGAAAGTTACTGCATGTACAATGATAAATGTAACAGCATCAGTGTAGCTGTTTGTCCATGTTTAATACATGAATAAATATATAAATAAAAATACTACCATACTTGCTTGCTTGAAATTTAAACCTGACCAAACTATTTACCTCTATGATATAACTTTTAACTGACATGCAGTTGTCTTGATTTCATCATTTAATATGTGCTAATGTGCTAAAGCATCAAACAAAAGTGTGTGTGTTCTGTCTCCAGCAGTTTAACACCATCACAGCCATGCTGCCACCTGCCACCCATTATCTGTGACCTGCACGCTACATGATCTCACATTTGTTTAAAAAACTGAGTCAATAAGGATCAAACTTCTGCCTCTTTATTTCCCATGTGACCGTGGGGCTAATTACACTGTGTGTTAATTACAGCTGCAACACACACACACACATGCACACACCATGTAATCAGAGGGAACAGACTGAACTGTTCTGCATACAACAGAGGCAGCAACAGGAGAGGCCTGCCCACAACAACCTTCCCTCCACAACCCAACCCTTGGTGCTATTTTTATTCTGTTTTTGAATGACATCACTTCATGTAAGTGACCGAAAAAAAAGAAAATGTTTGTATTCTGACTCTGAATTGCACTTTTGCTTTTAGGAAAACATGTTTCTGGATTTACTTTAACGTGAGGCGTGTAACAGTTTGTGTTTTCATATTTAACTGTTACAGCAAAGGATTGTTGGCACGTTCATGTCTTAACTCAACTTAAACTCATTTATTTAACAAACCATGGACCCACACATCACACGCTTAGAACTGTGGTCACAAAAAAACAATCCCCTGCCACCAATAAGACTTCTGCTCAAAACATTTTTGTTTCCAAGTGCAGTGCAAGAAAGGACAATGATGAGAGAACTGTAAAATGCCAACACATTTAATAACACACAGTGATTTACAACATTTAATAACTTAATCATTCCTGAGCCGTGTCTGTTGGAATTTTAGGAAAAAGTAAATCTAAGACAATCATATGCTAACATCACAGTATTCAATAAACTGATACATATAAAATATTCTAAATGAGTTACATCAACAGTTTATCTGTTTATTAACTGCAGTTATTCATCAGTTTCAGCCCTCATCACACTTTTCCTAAGTTCTACATGATGAATGATCAGCCGTCACATCACCGTGTGCTCACACTAACCCGTCACAAAGATTGAGGTGTCATGATGTAGTGATGTTGTGCTTTTCTGTTAACTCAGAGCATCTTTTATAAATTATTATATTAATAACTCTGTGGAGCCTGGACAGCAACAGACTGCTGTGAAATATTTTACTCCCAGCCACGTTAGAATCTAAAGTATTCAGCAAACACTGCACGCTGCATTTATTTAAATATGATTTTCAGTTAGGAATAACTTATTCAACTTTAAGGAATTCAACTTTCCTTAAAATGATTTGTCCAACTAAATCTCTCAAACCAGTGTAAAAAATTCAGATCTTCTGTCAAATCTTTCCTATATTTTAACTTAAAAAAAAAAAAAAACATTTTAATTTTCCACTACATGTTTCACATTTTTTGATACTTTTGCTACTTACAGATTTTTGTAGGGTGTGAGTAAATCTTTTGACAAAACTTTTGCAAGAGTTTTTAGATTCTTTTGACAATTTTGGTGAAAGTTTTAGTTTAAATATTTTTAGATTTAATCAAAAACTTTCTAATTTTGATCACAACTTATTAAAATTTGACAAAACATAACGTGTACGCATCAATTTTTTTGATTTTGGAATTTTCAAAAGCTGAAGCCAAATGTGTAATTCTTTTCAACAAAAAAGTTCAGTTAAAAAGGTGAAAACCAGCAGATTATTATTATTTCTCAATTATTATTTTCTTACTTATGTATAGTTTTTTTCTTTGTACACCTTACATCCTTTATCTGGGAGCTGGTGTCCAAAAATATACATATATTCCAAAAACTTAAGATATTTATTTAGATTTTTACTTGCACTTGCAGCACTGTATTCTGTTTTTAGACTCAAAATTTTCTGAGGGCTTGACAAGTTTCTTATTCAAAAAAACTTCTGGAAAACTTTATTAGAGGGTAAACCAAAGGGTTAAAAAATTAAAGCTGGAGGAAAAAAAATTCAAATTATTGTCTTAATTCTCATAAAAGTTTGATAAATTTCCAAACTCCAATGAGATTCTTACACTGAAACCTCTGTTTAACATTTTTTGTTATTGTTTTGACAACCCAAATTTTCTAAATTTGTGTTGAAAATGTGTAAATCGTCTGGAAATTAAAGAATTAAAATATTTGACTCTGTTGTCAAAAATTCTCTTAACCTTCAGAAAACGTCTAAAGACTTTTGGCTAACAACCTGAAAGCCTTCATCAGTATTTTAAAACAGTAAAAGCTTTTAAACTGTTGATCATGGAGGGATTTGGGACGAACACATGACCCACCTCTGGCGTGACGTCTCTGGGTGCGAAGCCCGTGCCCCCCGTGGTCAGGATGAGGTTAAGTTCCTTTTCATCGCACCAGTCCACCAGAGTCTCCTGCTCGTTCACACACACAGACACACACACACACGATTAATTATTATCACTAAACTCCTCCCCGCAGACGGACGGGGAGATGGAGCAGATACAAAGACAGGTTGATAGATTACACACCTTAATTTCGTCTATCTCATCTGGCACTATCTTGTAGGCCGCGATCATTCCCCCCAACCTGCGAGAGGAAGACAGTCATTAGATTACACACACAGTTATTAACGTGTTAGATCGCAGACAAGACGCTTTATCGATCTCACAGAGAAAATCAGCTTTTGTCTTGTTACCCTTCTGCATGGAGGTCAGAGGCCGGCTAAGGAACTACACGGGCCTGATTAGACGTCAGTGTTTCAGGATAAACAGTCAAAGACGCTCACCTGCATGCATGGAAGAAAATTCTAAAGAGGACCAACAAGTTTGAATTGGATACTTTGCCTCTTTCTGTAATTTTTCATGGTGACACAGCAGAGAATATGCATCTAAAAAAGTCACAGATGCATCAAAAGCCTGTAAATATGGAGTTTGTTTAACTGACAGGCTCTCTTACTCTTTTGTGTAGTACAGTATACTTTAAGTGAACGAAACATGTGCACTTTAGGAGGAAAAACAAGCCTGTGGAAACACTTGTGGAGAGGAAAGAAAACAGAGGACTGATTTAAGAAGATGTCAAAACAAAGGCAAAAAACAAAAAATAAAGAGCTACAAGTGGAAGACATGGAGCACAAACAATACAGATATCATTAGTTAAATGTTGATGTGTCTCAATATTCATTATAAACACATAATAAACAGGAATCACTACAAAGCACATGGTGAATATTTACATTTAGTGTTGTCAAATTTTCCGCAAGTGCAGAGTTACAGTGCTTGGATTGTCAGTCTAAGTCGAAAAAGAGATGTTGTCAAAACCAAGTATGAAAACTGATACTTCAGTAAGTGAAATCAATCAATCAATCAAACTTTATTTATATAGCACTTTTCCTAGGACATATGTATCTCAAAGTGCTTGCAGAAAAGAAAACAAGAGGAAAGAAGAGGGGGAAAGAAATCCAAGCTAGGCACCTGTCAGCGGAGCACAGTGTGGGATTGTAAAAAAAAACACCTCAGCTCATGAGCAACTTAAATCTATAGGTGTCTATAGGTGTCACTGTTCCTTAACTCAGAACTCTAAACCTGTAAGTCAAACCTACAGACTCCATCATCCTGCTGTTCCCCATTTTTTGGACAAGTACAAACTGATGCCAAAAGCTCACGTCATGAAAACTGCAACGCAAGTTATTTTGTAATATAAGTACTCTACATGGTTGTATACATTTCAGCTAATTTCCCACCCTCCCATCACTGTGTAATGACAGAACGTAAGCCACTACATAAAACAAACTCACCAAAACATGTCAGAAGTGAAGTGAAAATATCCTTTCCACAGAGGAGTTGTAGTGTTGATATATATGATTTTTAATTAGTTAAGAAATGCATTCAAACTCTGATAAAACTGCTACTGAAGCTGTTTGCATCAGTTCTAACCTCTGTACAAGAACTCTATTCCTGCTGTCGTCTTCCTGTCAAGATGGATCTGATTACAATGATTACAGGTAGGGGTGGGCGATATGGCAGAAATATCATATCACGATTTTTTAAAAATAAAATCACGATCACGATTTTATCACGATTCTTTTTTACATTGATTTTTCTAGACTAATTTGCATGTTTGACCATTTTTTCCCTATGTTTAACATATAAAACATGTAAAACCCTTAAAGACAAAAAATACAATTTAAGCCAAAGAAACTTTCTGAACAGGTTTAAATTTAAATAATGCAGCTTTTATAAAAATGTGCAATAAATGTAACCGTTAAAGGTAATGAACAACAATAAAGTGCACTTTTGTAACATAAAAACTAAACACACCAAATAGGTTATAGAAAAGGGCCAAATAGAAGCAAACTTAAGTAACTGGTTATCTCTTAAAGTGCAACAATTTAAAACAAATGTTATCTATCTGTGATGTCTATAATCTGAGTGAATAATACAGCTGCTTTAGAACAGATTTTGTTCAGTCATCTTAAAGCTTTTAGCTCCCTTTCTCCATGGCTTCACGCTACATAACCAAACAGGACATCCCACCATGCACTGCGCGTAATGTGCTACGATTGGTTAGTCGGGTACGCATCAAAGTCTCTGCGCCCACACAGATGATCTGACGATCTTTCTGCTTTATGAGATCATCCCCACGTTATAATCCTTAACAATTTAATATCGTCATATCGCACACCACTAATTACAGGCATTGAATCAGGCTGATCCATGAACAACATGAACTGGCCTAGAGAGCACCAGGATCACCAAATCACACTCAGGACCCCCAACAACTGATGAATCAGGTATTAACCAACCGAAAGAAACTAATATACACCCAAATCCAACCCAAAAACAAGGCAAATTAAAATGTTTTTTGGCCTGAAATGGAGCAAACACAGAGATCATTTACTGTGAAAGTCCTGATGAGGTACAGACTTGGTGACACATTAGTGATCAAAATACATTGCCACTAAAAGAGCGTGGTCAGAGACAGATCTCCACTTTCTCACATTCTGTCCTAAATATCAGGTTGTCAGAGTAAGATTACCCCAATATAACACAGACACAGAGTTTGAATGTACAACTAATTCTAAGAAAATCAAATATTTACTGTTTAATTGCAAACACTTTGACAAGTATTTGGAACTGCTTGGCCAGTTTTTAAATGTTGCCAATGTATTTGTGCAATTCAGAGTTTGCAGGAGGTTCTCGGCAATATCAGGTGATCAAAGAAAAGATGTTCACTCAGTGCTGGATGTTTAAGATACTTTCTTGCCTTATATCTTACATTTACACATGTCACTAGATCATAAACCTGGAAATATTACCCAGCATTGTGTCAGATATAGAAATACCAAAGATGAGGAGAGGAAGAGACTGAATGCCCTTGAACGTCCCCTCCTGAAAGGCTCCTCCACAGGACGGCCCGCTGAAGAGGCAGCACTGACAAGGACAGGCTTCTTCTGCTGCTGCTGCGGCTAAACAGTGATCCACAGTGACCTCCTGTGGCCAGACGGGGAACCACACAACACATGAGAACAACCCCAGGCTCAAGGTGAAGGCTCTGCACTAGACACCCCTTATGTAACCCTTTTCTTTTTTTAAAGACGCGCTATTTTTGGGCGACTACTGCATCATGTTCCCCCTCTGCGACAGCCACTTAAACGCTATGATACCCTCGCTCAGACAAACACCCATGAACTCTGGGAGCATCTCAAACATCTGCCGTTTTTCCTTGGGTTTTTGGAGATGATCTCACTCCCGTTTGTTAACAAAGGACGCTTTTGCAGAGCAAAGGCTTAAATCCTGAATAAAAAAGTCCTGCAGCATGCATGAATATCTGAGAAAATCTGAAGTTAAAGAAAAAAAGAAGGATGAGTTGTTAAAGAAAAATGTCTGCATGAAGCAGCCACTCAGGGCATGCCCCATACAAAAGATGAGAAGCTGGTTACCAAGAACTTAATCCTCACTATCAGAGTGTCAAAGAGTTACAAAATCTATTGAGTCAATATATTTACTCAAACTCCAAAAGAGTTGTTCATCATATTCATCACAGTATTTTTCAAACCCTATGCATCTGAAAACAGCTAAAAGAAAAAAAAATGAATTGGTAAAACTGACAAAACTCAATTGCTCTTTATAATTGGTTTGAATTTGAAAGCTAAAATATTTCAAAAAAAGTTGGCAAAGAGGTCTGAAAAGACCAGTAGAGTCAAGAAATGCACAAAAAACATACATACTGTATACTCAGTTTGTATTTGAAGCCAAAAATAGCTCCAGAAAAGTTGGCACAGAGGCCTGAAAAGTCTGATAAGACGTAAAATGTACAAAAGAACACCTATAAGAAAATGTACTGGTAACAGTTGATCGTACCACAATTTGGTAAAAAGGCCCCTAAAGGCTCACTTATTGATCATCTCAAGTCTCTGAACTTTACAAAAGACTCAGAGGAAAATAATCAAATCATTTCAAAATGATGTTCCTCATGTGCAAATGCAAGAAATGTAGAGGACACTTGCACTCATACTTACTTATGTTTATATCAGCAAAGATTAAGAGAATCTGGTTAAATATCTGTATGAGAGGAACAAGACCAGAAATCAACACTGAATGCCTGTGACTTTCTGTCACTCAGGCAGCACAGCATTATCCCAGAACATTTCTTTATCAGCAGTGTTGGGGCAGACTCTCAAAAAAAGCTTAAGCCACCAACATCAAGATGCACCTCCAGCCTCTCAGGGCTGAAGTACGTAGAAAGTGTGCTGTAGTCTCACAAGCTCACGTTTGAATTATTTTGGAAATAAAAGCTATCAAGGTTCAAATTTCCCCATCCACAGTCCATACCATCATCAGCAGATCTGAAGAATCTGGAGAAAAGCGAGGCCAAACCCCAACACTAAAACCATGTGACCTTTGAGCGCTCAGGTAGCAAGGGCATCATTCTGTGATGGACATTAATGTCGGCTCATGAGCCCACATTAAGCCACTGTTAGCCAAACAGATACTATCTCCATACTTCAAATGTGAGATAATAATAATAATAATGATAATAATAAACTTTATTTGTATAGCACATTTAAAAACATTGGTTTACAAAGTGCTTTGACAGCAGTCAGGAACATAAGATAACAAAGCACAAGAGTTTAAACACAAGGAAAAAAGGAACAACCGAAAAAGGTTAATTAAAATCAAGGAACAGTTCGGACATACACAAATAGCAAAATGAGGCTGAGAAAGTTCCACAACACATAAATCAGTTTAACCCCAAAAGTGGGCACAATGATCCAGAACAATAACACAGTGACCTTAAAAGATTTCTATAAAGAGATTAAAAGTATGACGCAAGATAAAACAATCTGAATTAAAAGTAAATAAAGACACCAGTCTGTTAAAATAACAAATAAGAAGTCAATAAAAGATGGAGCTAAAATGATAAGAAAAATACCATCAAATAAAAGGATAAAAAAGACTGAGACACAAATAAAAGGAAAAGAGACTAAAACACAGAGAAAGGAGGAAAATAAAAGACTAAAAAGACTAAAAAGACTAAAAAGACGGCATCACATAAAAGCAATTTTGTAAAAGTGAGTTTTTAAAAGTGAAAGAGATAAGACTCCAGTGTGCAAGATGTAAATCAACAACATGTAGAGGCTCCAGCCACACTTCTAGAGCCCATCTCTTCAAAGTTTGACCGTGATGATTTGTTAGCTCCAACAGACGAGCTACTGTAGCTAATGCTAAAGAAGTTCATGCTGCCTCTGAAGCAAAGTTATCAGAACACACAGAGCATCAGCTTGTTGCATGAGTGGCTATATGGCTGGTGTATATGTTAAAAAATACACACAGAGAAGCAGGAACAGTCTCTGTGTGCATTGTGTCATTATTTTGTTTGTTAGTTTGTTAACTCGAAAACTTATGAATGGTCTGAATGTTGGTAATGGCACACGTGAGAAGTAGCAAGATTTTGGTTGTGATTAAAATCCAAATAAGGATCAAGAAATGTTTTTAAAAAATATGACAGTGCAAGATTCAGCTATTTTGTATATTTTTGACAACAACTTACCAGACAACGTTAAGAAAAGAACTGACAGGGATTTGTGCTCTTGGAGTAATTCAAAAAATAAAATTATTATTGCTAAATTATTACTAAAATTATAATTAATGCAGTTATTGATTGAAGTTTTATTTTCAAAGTTAATGGCATACACAATAGAACAACAATAATAAAGAATAATTATATTTTTCATAAATATTATCAGTATTTTTATTATCTTATTACATTCTATATCAACATTATGAACATTATAAAAACACCAGCAATTACGTTATTGATCATTTCTTTGGTATCACAACCATTTCATTGTGACTTATATATTTTTAAATCAATTATCATTATTACTAGATATACCACTAATAATTCAAGGATGTTTATATTAATTTATTGTTTAAAAACATTTATACAGTCATTTTTTATCATTCACACAATTGCTATTTTTATCATAATTACAGTCATTATTATTGTCATTTTTATTCTTATTATAATTATTAATATTAACAATATCATCGCTGGTAAAAAATATTTTATCTTTGCCAGTTTTCTAATTTCATAAAATCATTAGTATTTTTTAATTAGCAGATTTTTTTTCATTTTAAAATAACGATCACAAAATTACTATCATTTTGGTAACAAATACAATCACAATCTCATTTTAAGCCTTTAATAGCAGATTTGACCAGTATTAGCCACATTTTTACAATACGTTATATTAAAAACATTTTCTGTAAGATGTTGAATAAAGAGGGGGCTGCATGTGACACCTTGGCATCAGTCGTCCACCCCCGCTCTGCACTCTGCACACACACACTCAGACAAACACACACTCCTGTGAAGGCTCGACTGATTTACTTCATCTGATGTGTTTAGGAAAAGATGAGAGATTTTGACATCTGTGTGTGTGTTTGTGTTCATGCATGTGCAAAGGCCCGGTCATGTGTGTGCATGTATGTGTTTGTGCGTCTACGTGTTACACCTCGGGAGAGTAAAGGAGCTGTCAGGACAAATCACCTCTCCCTCTCTCTCCTGGTTTTTATTTTTCATGCCTCTCTGTTTTCAGCTCAAATGAAAATATGCTCGACACAAATAACCAGGGTTCCTTCCCAACCGTTTCCAACGCAACCCCTCCTGCCTGAAGCCTCCGGTTTGCTGTGTTGTTGGTTGTCAGAGAGTGTGTGAGTTTTGTTGTGTGTGCCAGTGATATTTTTTCTTTTTCCTTTTTTTAGTAACTGTTGGGGATGCCATTTGTGTGTGAAAGCAGAAATATGTTGTTGACTGGACAGTTTTCAGCTTGTGGGTGTGAGCCTGTGTGGAGCTGCGTGTTCATTATGAGCACTGAAGTGATGATGTCAGTGCGTGAGCTCCCACTGCATGTTATAAGCGTGTTAACAGGTGTCTTTGAGCTTGTGCTAATACGAAAACACATTTCTAAGTTTTGTGAAAATGCAGTTATTTTGATAATTCTTATACGTGCAGCTATGAAAGACAGCCAGTTGTAAGTTCCATCACATATATATGTGTCTGCATAAATAATGTATGTGTTTGTTTTTTGAATATTGCAGCACACACTATATGTGCCCTGTGTATGCATGTATATTTAAATATGGATCCATCTTCACAGTATGTAATGGTAAATAATGTACAGTATGACATGTATGTAGAACTGATGGCGTGCTGTGTGTGTTGTGTATCATTCAACATTCACCTGTTCAAATGCTTTTTAACACAAATAGCGAATCAGCCAACCACATGGCAGCAACTCAGTACATTAAATATGTTTAGACACGTCGAGACAACCTGCTGAAGTTAAACCAAGCATCAGAATGGGGAAGAAAGGTGATCCCAGTGACTTTCAACCGTGCCTAGGAGAATGGTCAAGAAAGAAGAAATATCCAGTGAGAAGCCGTTGTGACGAGGGCTGAAGGATTTATCGTTTTCGACTCAAAATCGAAATCTTGTGATCACCACAGCAGCATTTTTTTTGTAGTGCTCCTGACTGACTCGGGATCTGTTGTGTCAACTATTTAATGTATACTATTTTACAAATTTGCAGACAGTTTGCATGTAAGCAGGTCAACAACACAAAGCCTGTTTAAGAGTAGAAGTTGGAGTATCCCTTGATTAATGAAAACAGATTATTTGTCGCCAATATTAGAAGATGAATAATGTGTTATGTGCTTCTCATCCCTGGTTTCCTTACTGTTGTCTGTACTGTTAACTTTGTGAATATTGCACTGAAGCTTGATTTGAACAAAATTGTGAATCGAAGTGAAATCGCATTATCTACCAGAAAAAAATACATTTCAACCTTTCCTAAACTGTTTATCCCTAGTTATGACTGTACTGGAGACCAAGTGTATTTTATTTTGAGAGGGCCATCACGTGTCTTTCTGTGTGGCTTGACTGGACAGACTTTACACTCAGGCTCTTAGGTTGCTTTTATACCTGTAATTCTGCAGATTATGCTGACATTTGTTTCTTGCCCGATAGATTGTACATATTTTATTCCATCCCTAAATTAGATTTTTTATTTAGAAATTTAATTCCTGTTTTTCAATTTTTCGGCTTCTGTTTTGTTTGTGTATGTATATACACTCTGTGAGTACTTTGTCTGTACTGAGAGTGAAGTAATCTGGTGCCACATTACTGTCTTACTTGTTCTTCGGTGTGGTCTTGTGATTTTGTGTATGTTTACTTGCGTGTTGTACTACTGCAACTGCTGTCACATTTAAATTTCCCGCTACAAACCCACCAATCTTCCTTGTATGTCGAACATATACGGTCAAGAAAGACCATTCTGATTGTGAGGTAGACCAAAGGCTGTCACATGTCAGATTTGTTCCTGCCATCCTGTCCTCTGTTGCCCATGTTTTCAGCCAAAAATACACAAGTTATGGCAGTAAAGGTATAGTTTAGCTCGAACCAGTCTGGAAGTATTCTGTGAATACTTCTGTGATAAAAAAAAACAGATAAAGCTACATTCAGGCTGCTTTAGGTGGTGGTTGCACATTGACTGGATCAATATGTGACATATATGAGACATGAATCTGTAAAAAGAGGACCAGAGGGTGGCAGTGTTAGCAATGCTAGAGTTCAAGTGAGCTTTCACACCAGCTCTTTCTAAAAAAAGGGAACCACAGTTGTTTGGTCTGGGCCAGATGTGGTTTGTGGGAAAACACCTTTAGCCTCCATCACCACTCGATGAACCAAAAAGTATGAATTGAGATGAACTTGTGGTAAAATCATATGCTCATGTACACTTCCACCAGTGCTCTTGTTTTAGTAGTAACTATATTTGACCCTGTACGATGGCTGTAACTGTAGGATACTTAAGGCATGTGAATGGGTTCAATCAAGAGGTAGGAACTACAAAATACCCATCAATAACGAACAGAAACAGATCACAAGTCACCAAATGAAACACACACCATCAGCCTTGTTTTGTCAGCACTGTACTCCACACTTAAAAGATAAAGTGGTTTAACAAGTTACCAAGTCAGCAGGTGACTTTCAGGACACTTCATCTGAAAACAGCCTGAGTGCCTATGAATGTCTCCTTACAGGGGTTTGAAACAAGTTTTCAAGCTACAGAATTACCCGCCAGAAACCTAGACTGACATAAACAGAAAACCAGGGCGTACATGTTTGATGCCACAGGAGGTAGGTCCTGGGGAGTCTTTTAAGGACCTGAAGGCAAAAGACGGTTTACCTTAGTAATAGCAAGAAGGCTGGTGAGTGGAAATGATAACTAAATACACCCCAGTATGGAGCCCTGTGGAACACCATTTGAAATATCTAAACAACAAGACAATTAAACATCAACTTTAACACATACCTTCCTATCATTCATACTGTTGCTGTTCAATTTCAGACTCTTGACTTCCAAATTAAGAAAATAAAGGTCATCATTGTTGCACGGATACGTTTTTGAATCAAGTTTGTTTTGAAGAGATGCCACCAGGACTGACATATAACCGTAAATTTGTTTGAACAAACCCAAACAGGAGCTCCACCTCTCAAACAATAACATGCTGATGTTAACAGATTGCATCCTTAATGACTGAGGATAGACTTAAACACTGTAGACTGAGCACATGCATATGCAGAAACACACACAATATATTTGTTTATGCATATGTGTAATTATGTGCTTGCATGCATGCATATGTCAAGATCCAGGGTAAGCCTGGGAAAAGTGTTGCACAATGAGTGTAAACAGATGAGTATGTTTGTGCACGTACAAGACAGTACATACCTATGTAGTGCATGTCAGCATGTATACGTGTTTATCCACATATGAATTTGTGCAGGATAGCGCGTGTTCTGTGTGACTGGCTCTGTTGCAGATGGAGTGCTCTGCTGTATTTGGGCGGATGTGCTCTGAATTGAGGGAAGCCTATTAGAGGGGAAAGGACCTGCAACATTTTAATCTCAAACGCACATCTATGTCTCTTTCTGCTGCAGGGGGTTACGACACATAAAGCTCTTCAAACTGCAGGCTGGAGCTAGTCAGCTTGGAATAAAGGCTTTTTCTTTTGCTTGAGGTGCGGACGAGTCCAGAGGAAGAGATGGAACGGGAGGAAAAGTGAGGGTGATGTGCGTAAAGGAGGGTGGGGGGTGGGAGTGGACGGCGGTAGTTTTTGGCCTGAAAGCCTGGACGCCTGGGCCAAATCTTTCTATGAATAAAAGACGAGCGCAGAGAGGAGGATAAAGAGAGAAAGTGGGGATGAGGGAGGGAGGCACGGAGTGAAAAGAGCCACAAAAAGGGAGGGATGGACTGTCAGGGGCACACTTAACAAGAAAGTGAGTGTGTGAGTGCGTGAGAGCCAGCTGCAAATCTCAGCAGTTGCGGGACACTTCCAAGATAAGACCCATCTGCTGTGGTGATTTCATTAATAATACAGGCTCTTTGTACAGGGCACTCAATCTCACTCTCTCTCTCTCTTCCTCTTTCTGTTTTTCTTCTGACGCACACACTCCATCCAGGGGGGTGAAGAAGAGGAGAGCCCCGGCCATCTCCACGCTCCCAGCTGAAGCACAGAGAGGAGCCCATTACAGCAGAGTTGTTGGTTTGGTCCATATGTGGCGATGCTCTCAAGGGGTCACCTCTCAACATGTTAGCTGCAAGAATGGAGGGATGGATGGAGGAGGAGGAGTCCACCTCTTCAAACTCTGACCGTGATGGGAGCTCTGAGTGCTCAGTGGGGGGTTCCACTCTCATGATTCCACGCACAGCCTCTGAACAACACGCACACAGGATAAGAAACACACAAACACACACTATGGTATAAAATATTCCACAGATCACTCCTCCCTACAAGGGCTGTTTATTTACAGAAGAAATGTCACACTGGTTCAATCATCTCTTGTTTATTTATTTCTTAAAGGACCAAGCTACATATTACAACAAGAAAAATTCATGTAGCTGAACTACAAAATTGATTCATGTCAGGTCAAATGTTACATGTATTTAGATTTAGATTTATGTATATATATATCTAACAAGGCTGGAATCCAGGGGAGAGTGACAGTCCAGGAGAGCAGCTGTGGTGTACATGGTGAGGGTAACAGGTCGGTAATCCTGGAGGTTTGCATTAAAGCTAGGGTTGGTAATTTTGGAAAACTAGCATGAATTTAAATGTAGCATCTCCTCAGAGCTCCGCCTAGCCCCTCCCACACCTCCTCCAAAATGACCCCCCCCCCCCACTCATGTGTGCGGCTGATTCACAACCAGAGGACTGATTCAACTCCAAACCCTCAGCACAAGGTTTATGTTTCACACTACACCAAGTCATGTCTTGGTCAGCGGTAAGAAAACACCAAAACATTATTATAGTCAAGTTAAAAAAACAAACAAACATGGAAAGTTAGTTAGTACTCTCAGCCTGATATTGATCGGGTATAGGTAGTTCCTCTGACATTCTCCACATAGCTGTCAAGTCTCCCGTTTTGGCCATGAAACTACCGTATTTTATCCTCTTTCCCGACATCCTCACGTATTAATTAGTATTCTCCCGTAAATCTCAGTGTGATAATATTCTAATAAAAACATTCCTCTGCTTCTCCAAACTGAACTCTGTCCCTAGCCTGAATGGGGCAGTAATGCTCCAAAATGATGGATGCCAACCGCCATACAACAAAAGAAGAAGAAAAAGCCTTGCAAGAACGTCCACCTGCAGTAACCTGGGAGGCAGCTGTCACGGGATTATAGCCAACAGTGGAACAAACCAAGAAAAACAAAGTGTTTATTTAGATTTCCTGTACACCTGTCTTAAAATGTGAGGGATACTGGAGCTTGGTTGGGGTTGTGGGACGGCTCGTAGCGGGCTTCCCTTATTTTTAAAGCCAAAACTTGACAGGTAAGCATTCACCAGCAGACTTGAATCCCTCTCAGCTCGGCTACACGCACTGAATCAGAGTCTGTGCACACCGGGAAAATGTACACGCAGGAGGCTGGCTGAACTGCGACGGGATTTCGTTGGTTTAAAATGTGGGCTACAAAGATTTAATTAGTAGGTGATTTCCCTGTTTTACCCTTGTTGTAGATAGCAGATATTTTTCGCTCTATTTTAAGAACACATCATAAACTGATTGCCATCAGGTCATAAGGATCATTTTAACCAGTATTACAAAAAGTGTATCTAAATCAGATTAACAACCATAGCTTTAAGGATGCAGGTTTTGATTGAGCTACAGTTATTGATAAGAATATTCTCTATTTGATATCACGATGCCGTCCTTCTCCCGCCACGGCCTTTGATCTTGAGATGTTTAATGAAGGATTCTTGATACCAGACTGTGAGTTATCATTGTTTATTGCATGGTTGGTACAAATAGACACAGATACAATTGGATGCTGACATAGTAAGTAAGTGAGTGAGAGTCTGTCTGTATGCTGTATTTGAGTGAGGGTTTCTGTCTCACTACATGCTGTCCCCTCACTGAATAGAGTATCTGATGGATGCTTATATGTGTGTTTGGCATTCTTTAGATGGCTAAGTTACTGTGTATCTGCTCTATACATGGTCACGTCATTTATGGGTGTGTGCCAAACGTTCTGTCTGTGTTCACCTGTACTCAGCTTTAGCTCAGCATAGATTCATCTGTATTGGTTAATACATACATAACTTAATATATACATATATACATATATACTGGATAGAAAAAGTCCATGAAAAAATAAAGATCCATGATACATGAATTGGTCCATGGCTGAAATAATTCATGCTATCAGCTATGGAAATTAAGCCTTCCAGCAGCCTTTTCTTTTTACAGAGTTCTTTCTAAAGATGGCAGTCATTTAAAGTAGATTTTTAAAACTCATAAAATGTTACTTTAAGTGAACTCCGGATAAATAAAGCACAGTTGGAACTGGCCTTGGTTGTTTTTTTACTTAATTCAAAACAGATTGATCGATGACATGATTGAGATCACAAGTTATAATAAAATAAATAAAAATCCCCAAGAAAACTAAAACAAAAATGCACCTTAAAACTTGTTAAAAAGACAAAATCTGCTTCTGCCGACCAGAGCACGACGCTGACGCATGTGCACTTGGTTGCCAAAGATAATTTTTATTATTGTAATATTTTAACATGTGAGCTATACATTTGCTCAGGACTGTAAGCAGAACCTCAGGCTTGATTATCCAACAGATTGAATGGCTGTTACCTCCACCATGGTTATGCTTTAGCTGAAGTTTGTCTGTTTGTCTGTCAATGAGAACAATAATTCAAAGAGTTCGCAATCGAACTGATAAGATTTTAATTGTGACCCAATTCCATGTGCAAATCTTGATTGTTTTTTAAAGGATTAGTTGGTATTGTGAGGCAGCACTGTTTTCCACATTTTAGCCATAACTTGGACAAGAATGCACGGATCCCTTAGTCGAGGTTTGTGTTTTCTGAGGGCGGTTTCACAGTGAGCATTGACATGCATGATGGCCGTGGTGAATATATTTTCATTTCATCAAGCATGTTATCAAATCAGAGCGTCCAGACTGCATGAGCTGTGTGTCTCATTTGTTTGAAGTTGTGGGATGTTAAATATTTTTAAAATATCTTTCGATATAATTTGTTTTTTAAATCAATGGCTTCATAGATTTCCATATAACCACAGCCGAGAGGCAGAGTTAACCCACTAGTGTAAGATTATCTGTGCTAAAATGTTGTCAGTGTTTCGGTGCAATCGTAGTGTTTCTTCATAAAACTGTGAAGTTAAGGTGTCCCCTAAAATACAAACAAAGCAAAACATCAGCAAAACCATCTTTGTATTTTTTTACAGCATCACCTCCGACTTTTTAAATACCAATAAAATGCATCATATCTTGTGTGGTGGTAAAGCCATCCCTTATCAAAAAAAAATAGCAACTATTCACAATGTTAAGAACTGCAATAATCAGCATATTACAAAATATCAAGAACTTAAATAAAAATCAAATTAGGACACAAGTATCGTGATAACATTGTACAGGGAGCCATTGATGACTTCCACCTCTACCAAAGAGCATCTTTTGATCTGTGGGAAGTCAACCAGAGTACCATGAGACAACCCGTGCATGCACAGGGAGAACATGCAGACTAGAAAGAGAGCCGATTCAGCAGCCTTCTTGCTATAAGGCTATTGTATGACATGTTGCATGCAGCTCTGTTAAAACAGTCCCTAAATATAAACAAGGAATTAATGAAGACACCTGGGGCTGAGAGTGAATCTCTACAACACGTCATCCTTTGTTTTTAATTTGATTGAGAGCCCTCTGGTGGAATTTACATACTGTGCATTTCAATAGAGTTGTTATCCAAACGTGTATCTTCAGCTTTATGACACTTGGGATTGGTGGATCTTGAGCAGTAAAGGTTTATGTGTGTGTGCTTGTGTGTGTTTGTCCCCTGACTGTGAAATCGGGCCTTCTGTCACCCATCTGATTGACTCCTGGCTATTCTTAGCCATGACAATTTGTAAAATTGACAAAGGATGTTACAACACAAGTCGCTGGAGGGCAGAGACACAGAGCTGGCTCAACAGCCCACGGGGGGAGTGAGAGAGACAGAGAGAGGGGGGCTCGCTGGGCCTCCAACACAACAACAACACAAACACCCCCAAACAAACTATGTGGACCAAAATATATGAATCCAAACAGAGGCACTGGCTGGCTATGGAAACAGTAAAGATGCATACTGCAAAAATAACACAGCCAAGGACACCTGCGTGTACACACATTAACGCCGGCCTCATCTGTGTGTCCTTGAGTCTGGGTATCATTTGTTTGACCCCCTCCCTCTGCTACGCTCCCTCTTTTAGCCACATATCATTTTTCCTCCACCTGACACACCTCTGGATGCTCCTGAATGCCAAACTGGGCAGACTGATGGATTGCATGTGCCAACGTGTGGGTGTGTTTGTGCGCCTGTGATTATAGTTTATGTTATGTGTCCTGCTGCGGCCCCCTTGCTCCCTCCCCCCCTCCCTCTCCCTGTCTCTGAGTCTCTGTCACAGCAGCAGCAGTGGCACATTGAGGGCACGGCGTTCCGGCTGGTCGACCTGACGGAGCCGCTGACTCGGGGTTTGGCGTGGATTTACACGATGAGGAGGATCTCGGGCCAGAGGAGGTGAGCCAGAGCCCGACTGAATCAGCCACCAGCACCAAAACACAGCCGAGCAGGCGGGGAAGCTAACAGTTACTGCCCGTCTGAGTTTCCAATATTCATGTTTAACAGCAGCCCGTTTAATCCGAGATCAACCCTCTCGTTTTACTGTACGCAACACCGCCATCCAAAGTGCCTCTTTAGCCGCATGAGTGGAAAACAAAGCCCTAAACCCCGAACTGAAACCAGGAAACACCCGAACAGATGCAATGGTTATTAAACCAACACAAATGACAGCTGTCTGTGGCATTATGATCACAGCTATGAAGCAGAGCAAAGCCTCTAAACCTTAGAGTAACTCTAGTACATTACCACAGTTACAACCTTTAATTCAACACAAGAAAACACAAAAAATATACATTAACATCAAGCATTAGTCCCTGGAACTCAGTTTTTAAAGATCAGTGTTTCTCAGCCTTTTTTCTGTCCAGTCACCCTTAAGACATGTAAAAACCATCAAGTCACTCCAGTCAAAATATACTCATTAACAATGGTCATTCAACACCTGACTACCACCCTGCACATTTTTCATGAATTATTTACTGTAAACTGACATAAATGAGACCTGAGTCTGGGAAAACGCACACAATCTTAATACTACATTATCGTAGCCATAAGGTATAAAGTCTGCATCTTATGTGCTGCCATTTGGCAAATGTCTTCATTAATGTGTCAATGCTGTTGACTTTTTGAACCAGTAAACACGTTATTTGATCTCCTGTCACTGCTATAGTACCACTGGATGGTAAAGTTTATGGCTTAAATTCATAGTTTTGATGATGCACACATAACGATTCTGTTTCACCACCGATCTAGAATCTAGTCCTCAAAGACAGACCCTGATTTAACTAAAACGAAGAAGAAGCATAGCAACAACCATAAACGTTGTCTATGGCAACAACTGGAATATACAAGATGTAACATAGGAGAGGAAATACAAGAAGAGGGAATGATGGTCGTTGGAGTATTTTTGATTGAAAATCTTGAAATAAATAAAAGAAAAGACTGTGGAAAAATCCTGGAGACTGTGTGAACACATGAGCTGGTCCTCTGTATCTTAGGTCCACCGAACTTTATGTTTATGTTTCAGATCAGTCGTGTTTCTTTATATTTACGCCTGCTTCCCTGTTCCTCAGTCAGCTCGCTTCTTGATTGGCTACATTCAGTTCCACAACACAATTCACGGAATCATGACTCAGGAGTCGTCAGCTTTCCTCACACACATGAAGGTTTTTGGTTGTAGTTATTGAACAAGTTTCAAGGAGACATATCATGCTGATGCATGATTTAACACTTACATATAATATAATAAATTTAAAAACAAGACCTTACACCCCCTTAATTTCAAAAAATGAGATATTGTATTTTTTCTGATATCCCTGAACGAGATTTGATGCCTCTGAAAATAGGTCATTGCGAGATGTCCGTGAGATTTCAAACGTCGTGACGACACGAGGTACCTTTCTTTTTATTGGAGTAATCTGATAAAACACTTCCTCCTCTGTGATGTCTGTTAGGCACAAAACCGTCACCGAGGAACACATCCACCAGCAAGGGTATATAGATCCCTAGCTCACATTCACTCATTACCAGCTCTGGCCTGTAGGGGGACTCAATACGCGGTCGCTGCTTTGAGCCTGCCGGAACATACAGTAGAAGAAGAAGGACAGGCTGGCTCTACCCCCGATAGAACTGACCAATCAGAGCACAAAGGGCTGAGACGTTGTGAGGTAACTTTAGGTCAGCCTTGAGACTGAGTGTTTCAACGTGGGCTTCATAATGGCCTAAAATGAGGATATTGAAAACGCTATTGTGGGGCAATGAAGGAACTAAATGACTTGCACTGAGGGCAGAAATGCTTTACAGGCATCCTAGTCTGGCATAGTGAAAAGGAGAAACAAGCATGATATGTCCCCTTTAATATTTGGTCCTGACCCGTTTTGGGGCCGTTATCAGGCTAAATTCACTCTTAGCCCACATCAGACAGCAGGATAATCTTATCGGATAATCTTATAATACAGAAGATAATCAGGTATATGCTGTCCTTGGTCAAGAAAGGGAAAATTCGGGACAAAAACAGCCTGATAATCTTCATGTGTGTACCCTGGTTAAGTTTATCATACATTCTCTAAATGGGCTTACAGGCTTACAAAGGCATACTTTACAATAATGCTTAATAATGTACGACTTTTCATTCAGTAACCTGGATATTAGAATTGTTGTATCAGTAGCAAGGACGTATCAGACTATTTTGTCTCAAATTATGCACTAATAAGCTGCATAATCATGATAACACTTTGTTGAACTTATTTCTAAGGTACACCTAAAAGCCAAAAGTCATGCCAACCCCCCTGATGACAAAGGTTGTTGAACAGCAACTGCTTTAACTTTACAAACTGTTGAAGTTGCAATATTTTTGACTATAATCAGGCAAATTACAATAAATAAATATGTGGTAGATGCTCTGGAAATGATGCTCACTGGCACTGTCACTGTCACTGTTTGTGGCCCCCTTCAGTGACAAAAACTCACAAAAACCTGACAAATATGACACAGGTGGTTGAGACTTAATTTATGGGCCAGGAATGACCATGTTCACTGACCTGCAATAATCTAGGGCCAATCTATGTGGCTGTAGTGTAGTAGTATGTATGTAGTTAAATGGAGAGAACTGATGGAACAAATAAAAGAAATGGAGAAGTTAACGTATAAAATCAGAGGGAATCCAAGAAATGGTAAAATATTGTGGATGAAATGGGAAAACTATATTGAAAATAGAGAGGCAAACAACATAAACCAATGGCGATAATAACACTAACACTAGTAGTATTAATACCTCTCTCGAACTGACAAAAAGACGGGGGAAAAAACAGTCACCCTAACCATGCATACTGTGAATGTAAATAACTAACACTGGTAAAGGAAATCAGTCAGCAACCAAAAGGGGAGCACTTGTTTGTTTTTTATTTTATTTTAATGTATTTATTTTTATTATTATTATTTCTTTTCTTTTAATTGATTTATGTAACTATGCTATTCAGCTTTACTTGATTTTGGTCTATGTATCAATGGCATTTATATCTATCTTACTAAGTTTGTTGGCATTTATTGTATCTATATATGTATTATTTTACTTTACTATGTAAAAAGTCTATCAATTGCTAAGGTTTATCCATCCTGTATAAGTATTTATGTTAACACTTATTTTATCTTATTATGATTGCTATTATCCATCTAAATATCTATGGAATCTCTTGTTTTATTTTAGTGTTTTAATACATTATGGTGTTTTTCTTGATTTGTTATATAAACAAAGAATTTCTCTGGATTTTTTTTTTGTATGAATTATGCATCACAGTGGTGTTGCACCTTTGGGAAAAAAAATTCAGTGACAAAAAAAACCCAATAATAATAATAATAATTCATGTGGCTGTGACTGCTAAATTAATATTGGGATATCAAATATCAACAAACTCCACTATTGTGCATCCCATTTTAGCTTTTACAGATTTGGGTTGTTCTGGGTATAAATGTTGGTTTAACTGGCGGGAAAATAAGCTCATAGAAACATCAGTTTTCCCCTCTACTTGAGTTTTTTGCATATTTGATACTTAGTCATTTTATAAACCAAGTAACTTTGAGAGCTTGAGCTTGTCCTCTATGACGAAGATGTTCCTCTTTTCTGCAAGTATTAAATGAGAAAAAAGTCCCTTTCATTGGCTTGAAGTTTAATGCTGCACAGCACTGTAATTATAATTTTAGATATTTAACAATGCATAAAGGTATTAATGACAAAAGACGACGAAAGCATGCTCGTGTGTGCGGATGGATAGAAACAAAATGAGTCCAAGTTCCCCTCAGTGAGCGATCTGCACAAACAGGCGTGCGATGGATCCCTAATCACTCCCTGGCGCTCCGAGTAGCGTGACGCACATGACATGGCACAGGCCTCCTCACGCTCGCTCTCTGTGTCACACACGGCCGACACACACAATACACGTCAGCTTCAAAACAAACACACCGTAAAGGACATGACAGGCATGGATCAGAGCCGGGGTCCCACTGCGGGTGAGGGAGGGGGTGACTGGTTACACTGCTGGTATCGACTGGTGTGATATTGTGACAGAGGAGCGGGGCAGCAGATCAATGTCTGTATGGAGAATGTTTCTGATGTGTAGAGGAGCGTGTCTGAGGCTGCGTGTCGGGGTCACAGAGTGCCGTGTTTCCGCTCACAGGCTGAGGCAGCGTTTTAAAATGCATGCTGTGATATGTGCTGTGATATTGATTAGAGCCAACGTCACTTGAGCTCTGCTTGTAAATCTTAGTGACATCAAATCTGACATGAAACAGAGCCTCGCCTCTGCTGTGGGAGACACATCCAGTTTTCATCACGAGGCCAAGAAGATGTGAACGGGGATTTGCTTCTGAACATCCGGAGCGGTTTACAATGAACATGGCTGGATCAATTCTGAGACCCTCTTATTACTACGGCATTGATTACTTATAACGTATCAATTTGTTGCTTAATATATGAGGATGTGGCAGAACAAAATAGGAAGTAATCTGGCTTTGGTCCTCAAATTATCCACAAGTTTTCACCCTGAAAATTAAAGACAGTCTTCTTTTTGTAACAGGTGTACTTCAGTGTTAATATTGCTGACTAATTATTTTTGTCAAAGTTTTCATCAACAACCTTTTTTCCCCTTACAAGAACTAAACAGTGCCTGATAAAATCAAGTGCACATGGACAAAAACTAAACTAAACTAAATAACATTTTCATCAACAAATAAAAACTGGACGAAAATGTTTTGCAGAAACTTATAAGGACAATGTGTGGTGTTTAAAGTAATTTATGAGCTAACAACAATGTCCCCGTTTATATGGGTCAAAAAATCCTACTGACAATCCGATGGAAAGGTCAATCAGATTAGAAATGTCTCATGTAAACACCTTAGCCAATCGGATTCACCCGGATCTGATTGTATTTTGGATCGGATTGTAAGAGGTAGATTACACCGATTGATAATCCGCTCCGTGCTTCATATAAACGGCTGAGTGGAGCGGATTGGGTTGATAGAGAGGATTATTCGTTCTGCACAGGCGCTCCGTAGTATGTAAGAGGCACGTAGTGACGCATGCAGAGCGTCCCCAACAAACATGGCGTACAAACAGAAGAACTGGACGGTGGAGGAAACAAACTTTTTAATAAAAACCCTGCGAGAGTTAAAAATGACTTCAGAGTCTCAAATAAATGTAACCATAACAAAATAAGCGTCCCCAACAAAACACGACGTGGATCCATCTTTCTAGAGGTAAACAGGAAGCAGGAAGTGCACCTCTTCCTCTCTTACACATTTGCAGGTAGTGGCAGAGTGACCTTCTGCCAATACAATCGGATTCAGCTGGGGCCATGCAAAACATGGACTGAACGTGGATCTCTTTACTCAAAGTTCATGTATACAGATCGAATCAGATTCACTTAATCCGATCGATTTCAATCAGATTGTGGAAAACTACTCATGTAAACGGGGCCATTGTCTACATTCATAAATATGTCCCCATTTTTGTCAAATTTTCTCTGCCAACAACTGACTTGTCCTGAATTTCTTATCTGTATTTACATAGAATGGGTAAACAGCAGAGGGGGACATAAAGCACTACGTAGTACTACTCGCTAAGGCTAAACACGTTTTTGCTCAGAGCCAGCGTGACTGAAATGGAGAGGAAGCAAAGCAAGATATGTTCACCACTGCCCGGGCAAATCTGGAAGCCCGCACTGCACTTTTGTTCTTAATGCAAGGTCATACTTATGCTACGTCACGGGAGAAGGACAGACATAGCTTCAAGGCACATACCAGCTAAGTTAGCAGTTGCAACGCACATTTGAAAAATTGAGGTGCGAGAGAGCACTATTTGTCTGAATGCAAAATACAGTTTCACCACGAGATGGGAGAACAAACTACACAGTGAGGTTTCAATCTATGGAACCACATAGCGACCACGGTTTGGGAGGCAGACACCCTCTCTACCTTTAAGGTTAGACGCAAAACATCCTTCTTTGATAAAGCTTTCAGTTAGGGCTAACTCAGGCCTGGACCAGCACATATCTCAAGCCGCAAATTAGCTTAGACCAGCGATCTAGATTGTTTTATTATCAGTCCTTTGCCCACAAAGAAATTATCAGGAATTGTAAAAGAACCAGCTTAAAAGGCAGAACCATAAATAGAACTGGTATCAATTAGGGCTGTCACGATATTAGATTTTAACTTCATGATTGTTGTGGTAAAAAAAATCTCATGATAAAGACATTATCCTAATATTAAGAGGAAGCTGAGCTAGTAATCAGTGAAAACCTGGACAACTGCCCGATCTCACCATGTTAACAAAAACCTTCAAAAAATTCCTTATCTGGACTCAGCTCACCATCAAAATCTCAACGCCTTTTCTTTCTTGTGTCATGGCCAACACTGCTTGACAAATTTATTAAAATCTGGTCAACATTTTGAGGTCAATTTTGGCCATCAAATTTGTAGCAGAGGAGAGAAAATGTAAAGACAAACTGCGCTGTGCTTGGGATGGAAGTTGTGCTGCTCAGTGCGTGCATGTTTGTGTGTCTGCTCCACTCCACTGTTTGTGTCAGAGGAATCCCTCTGTTGCACGGCTGTACTAACTGCTGTTCTAACTGCTGATCAGATACTTTGGCAAGGCACCTTTAGGCAAATAAGAAGTCCAGCATCACTGAAACCAGCAAAAGATTAACAGAATCTGCCACGACACAACTCTGAAGCAAACACAGTGTGGTGTCCCATAGAGCAGAGACCAGCACACAGCCCAAACCATGATTTTTAAAGTCTTTACCCCAGCAGGAGTTTTCAAAAATATATGTTTTCAGAAAACTGAAATAATCTTTGCTTGTATTTACAACAGAATCAGCAAAGAAAAAGCTATTAAAATCCAACAGTACTCATCTAGATGTAGAAATGCTGGCATTGTTTCCACTGCTACCAGTCATGTCACACCTATTAAGGTACTTTAGACACATCTTATTACACCTGGTAAATTAAGGAAAATGAGAAAATTAAAAAACTCAATTAAATTTAAGCTATATTTTTCATTAATTCAATATTTTTGGTGTGAAATTCCACAAATTTAATCTGTAAAAATAAGCTCCAGTCATTTAAGCAAAGTCCATTTGCAGTATATTGCGTATTTTATTCTAATTCAGCTGTTGCTAAAAGTGCTTCACAGGGAGGCAGAAGTGATAGACGACAGATTAAAAAGTTATAACGAAAATAATCAGGGATTTTTTTTAATAATTACTTAGCAAATAAACACACAGCAGAGGTTATTTTACTAAGTAGCATTTTACTACAATGATACTAATAATAATAATAATAATAATAATAATAATAATGATAATATGTGACACTAACACAAAAATGTTCAATCTTCATGCCCACCATAAAGAAATTTTTGCTATTTGCTCTTTTACTCTGATACATTTGTAGAGATGGACACTGGAGGGAGAACAAGTGGAGAATAACAGGCAGGAAAAGAGCCCATATGAACTGTTCTGAGAACAGCAGCCTCTTGTAACTCGAGCACTGTGAGGACACATTTGGTAAAATATTGTAAGTTATCAGTCACAAGGACAGCTTTAATCATCAAAGTAATTGAATTAAAATTTTAATCAAAGTAGTTTTTAGGAACATCTTTTCACTGGATTAAAAAAGGAGAAGTTCATGTTCACTCTGATGTGCCAGAGAAGAGAGGAACAGCTACTCAGCTACCATCTGAGTTGTCTACATGAGAAAAATGTCAGAAGTACATGAATAAATCCAGAAACAATCCACCTTCTCAAGCATCTGAAATGCTTCAGAAACAACAAAAACGATCAAATCCCTGTTCTGGCAACAATCGCTGATTTCACCTCCTTAAACTTCTTTGAGTAAATAACGACTTCTCCAGTTACAAAGAAAATCCTTTAACAGACAACTTCTGCAGCTCTTTTGTTGTTTCCATGCATGCTGAGATTTTCTCTCCATAGGGCGACACCGAGCTCCCCGACATGTTGTTGTGAGGAGTTATTTATAGGTTCTTGGTTACAATCTCACACAAGAAGAAGCCGGCGCACACACATATGCAGAAACAGCCTGTGACTTTGTTGTGTGTTGCTGGAGCTTTATGCTTGTTAAAGGACTTTGGAGTCGATGGTGGTGAGCATGAAGGTGGTGTCTGATGTTTTTTCTGTGGGCTGAAGTGTCAGAGGAAAGCCTGATACTCACAGGGAGGGATCATGGACGAGATCTTTGAGGTTGATGCCACTTCGGTCCTCTGCAAGGTTTCGAAAACAGCTGTCACTCACTGCAGAGACAGAGAGGAATGATCAGTTAGCTACCGCACTGGTTAGCAGCTTAGCAATTAGATACAGTTCTTTTAGGTACACATCTTCTCATGAAGACTAACTGTTTGAATAAGTAAACAGGTATGAGTTTTTCTTGTCATCAGACGACTCAAAACAGTTTTTACACTGCAGGTTACCCTTACTCATCAATCAATCAATCAATCAATCTTTATTTGTATAGCGCCAATTCATAATAAGTGTTATCTCAAGACACTTTACAATAGAGCAAAAACTCTTCATTTTGTGGATACACATATATGCATAGATACATATACACATATAAAGATACACATATACATATATATACAAGTATATACATCCAACACCCAACATGAATCCATACAGCCAACCATGAATCCCTTCATCATGGCGGTAAGAAAAAACCCTCTGTTAAGCAAGTGATGTTAACCCATCACATAATCTCCACACTGATTGCAGAGTATGCATATTGTGTCCATTAGTTTTAGTTTATCACACTCAAAAGGCACTGGTGGGAGCAGTGGAAGCACTTTGGGGTCAAAAGTCTTTGCCCAAAGACACCTCAACATATGTCCTAGAGGCAAAGGATCAAACCAGGCCAACCAACCACTGCCCAAGAGGGGAAAATAGGTCTAACTTAAGTGTGTGCCCTCCAGAAATCCCTTGCTATCGTGACACTTAAAGGTCCCAAGTCCTGCGAAATCTTGATTTTTTGCTTATCAATGTTGTTTGAAGGAGCTGGGGAGCAGAAGGACATGTCACTTTTTTACTAAACTCTCAGGTTAAAGAGAAATGCTCCATACCTCTATTCAGAAAACACCACTCAAAACGCCCCATTTTGTACTTCCTGGGGTTTATGATGTAATAGCAATACAGCCTCCACCTACTCGTTTTCTACTAATCCTAAGCAGACACCACGATTATTCTTAAAGTCTTCTTCACAGCCTCTAACCCTACCCCCTCCCATCAAACATCGTGTGGGCAGCCAATCAGCACAGAGCTCTTTACAATGGCCTCCCTGCCCCCTCAGTTCTGAGTGTTTCCAAAGGGGAGGGAAAAATGCTGAATTTTAGAAAAAAAAAATTCAAACCAATTAAATCCTTGCTTACTAAGCACCCAAGCCATGATGTAAATGGTCAAACACAACAGGACATGGGACCTCTAAACAACTGCTTATTTTAGAGTGTTTGAGATATTATAATTAAATATAAGAAATCAAAAACAGTCCGACTGAATAATAACAGGTACTTATCATATACAGTGCCAAGGAAAAAACTTCAAAATGCATTCAAAATTAAATACAAAATGTACACGACCTGACAAAATCACGTGAGATAAAAGGAGGAAAACTGTTTTTTTAGAGCTCTTGTACATTTGAAGATTTCAGAATGAACAGATGTTTTCACAAAGACAGCATAATTCATCAGAATGAGTTCTCTCTGGGGCAAAAAGAAAAGTACAAGGAACTCTAATCTAGGTAACTCTCTGTTAAGTTTGTTTTAGAAGTCTGTATTTTTTCTTATACAGCTCTCAAAGTTTATGTCTGTGACAACAAGAATCCTCTCTCTAAGGCATAGATACCATTGATCTTATTTCAAGCCTTAATAAGTAAGAACTATAGATGCTCCATTTGTCAGATCCACCTGCTGGTATGTTTGTTTTATCAAAGGATGTCAATAGAAACTGATTTATTGTCCTCTGAACCGAACTGCAACACACAGATCTCATCTTTACACACATATACATACTTGATACTCCCGATAATCCTAATTCTAATGAAGTTGGGCGATGTCTTAAATTTAAATGAAAACACGATACAATTATTTGCAATTTGTTCTTTCTTTTCAAACATTCACTAATTTTGAATTTGATGCCTCCAACACATTGAAAAAGCTGGGATGGACATGTTAACTACTGTGTTACATCACCTGCCCTTTAAACACTCAATAAGCATTTGGAAACTAGCCGTTGAAGCTTTGTGTGTGGAATTCTCCCCTATTCTTTCTTGACGTACGACTGCAGTTGTTCCACAGACCAGGTTATCCAGTGTCATAATTTGGGCTCCATAATGTGCCACACATATTCTGAGGGAGACAGATCTGGACTTCAGGCAGGACCTGCACGCTTTACAACGAAGCCTCACTGTTCTATCACATGCAAAAAGTTTGTTTCCATTGTCTTTCAGAAACAAGCAAGGGTGTCTCTGAAAAATATGTTACTTGGATGGCAGCAAATGTTGCTCCAAAACCTGCATGTACCTTTCTGCAATAATGGAGCCTTCACAGATGTGCAAGTTACCCATGCCATGAGCACTAACACCCCAAACCATCGCAGATGCTGGCTTTTGAACTTTGTATTGATTAAAAAAAAATCAACCAAGATGTCCAAAAGTCAGTCGACCTCAAATGAGATCAGACCCAGAGAAGCTGACAGGGTTTCTGGGTGTTGCTGATATCATATGGATTTTGCTTTGCAGAATAGAGTTTTAACTTGTACATGTAGAGACGAACTGTGTCCACTGACAATGGTTTTCTAAAGTGTTCTGAGCAATGTGATTATATCCTTTTCAGAATGATGTATGATTTTAATGCAGTGCTGCCTAAGGAATCAAAGGTCAGTGGTACTTTAACATTGCTTTTCAACCTTTCAGCTTACATGCAGATTTGTTCCAGATTCTCTTAATCTTATGACGATATTATGGACCGTAGATGTATAAATCCCTGAATTCCTTGCATGTTGAGAAACACTGTTCTTAAACTGTTGGACTATTTACTCATGCAGTTGTTCACAACATTGTTACCTTCACCAAGGAGGTTATATTTCACCAGGGTCTGTTTGTGTGTTTGTTTGTTTGTCTGTTAGCAAGCTAGCGCAAAAACTGCAAGATGGATTTACATGAAAATTTTACCAGAGGTGTGGTTTGGTCCAAGGAGGATGTCATTACATCTAGGTGGTAATTCGCATATTTTTCTGGACGCAAAAAAATTCCCCAAATTTGCAAACAATCCCATAACTTAACACTGGCCATATTTAGAAATAAAATCCTATGTCTGACATCCCTAAATGGATTTGCTTCAAAATTTACAGAATAGTATATATAATATAACTCAATCACCATGGTAAATTTCATTTGGATCCGATCAATATTGACGTCACAAAAAAAAAAGAATGTTTATAGAAGCATATCCCATTCATTACTCCTCGGCTGCTCTGAGTGTTCTGTCCCCTTTTCATCATTATGCTGCGTTCACACCGCAAGCAACCCAGCTACCAAAATCGTGTTGCCCACTGACTTATCGTCACGCGTCCATGAATACCACCATTTGGTCACCGTTGCCGGCGGCCGTCGCCCAGTGACGTCAAGTCCGCTCGAGTTTTACCGCGATCATACCATATATAATAGGATGTATAAGCAGACATTATTCGCTGATACCTGTGGATCAGGAATTATACCATTATTCCTGTTTCATTATTCTGTAAGTTTCCCGCGGTCCGTCTAGGCGGAACTAATGTCCTCACTGACTAATGTTTCCCACACGGACATAAATTGTTCCTCTGTCGTCCGGATGAAAAACTGTCTGTCAGGGGTACCGTCACAGACGTACACACCGCTGATTGGCTATAGCTGCACAGCCACACACGACATCGTCTGAAAAGATCAACTTTTTTTTACTTTGACATCGCGGGACAAGCAATGTGTTAGTGTGAAAGCGGCTGTCGCATCACTGGAGGGTTAGCCCCGCCCCATCACGGCTGTACATTGACTTTACATGGCGAGTTTGATTTGCAAACTTATGCCAAGTTTTTCAACCTTATGTCACTTCATTTCTCAGCTTCCCTTGCAAAGCTAGTGAAGGACTTCTCCACATGGACAGACATGAGCGGAGACTCTGTCATCATATCGGAGCATGTGTTGATCCAGAATTGTTTCTTAGTGGAGGACTGCACTTTCTGAGTGCTTTTCTGGTATCGGCCACAATAAACACTTTTTAGAAGCCACACCTTCACTGATCCCACCCTCACCTCCTTTACAAAACCAGGATGGGCCCTTGACTGCAGAGCAGGTGTGAGCCACATGAGTCATCGCAGTGATCGAGAGCGGGTGGAGTGATGGATTAAGCGAGAAATTGAGAAAGACAAAAAACAGAAAGAAGAAAATTAGAGAAAAAATGGGAGCGAATGAACATGTAAGACGAGGAGGGCGAGGAGAGGGACAAGGTGCTTTTTTGATCTGACGAGGCCAAATGTGAACGGACAAGCCTCGCTCTTAAAATAGAGGCGAATCAAAAAAAAAAAAGGAAGCACCCGAGGGCGTTCTGCGAGGGCGGTGCTGTCGGTAGCGGCGGTGCAGTGGATTTAATCCAAAAAACTTGACGCGCTAGTTGTAGACAAGACTGGAAATGTCATCATGCTACTCCAATGAAGTGCCATGATCCATAAAACGAGCGGAGGTGGGGGGGCGAGGGCGACAGAGCGGATGGGTGAAGCAAGAGTGGTGTAAAAAATGGAAGTAGGGTGTCAAAGGGAGGGAATGCGACGGTGCGGATGGAGATGGAGGTGGGATTGGTGGAGGGGGGGGAGGGTAGCGCCGATGTGGAGGTAAACAGAGGTTGCAGGACGATGCTCGGGGGCTCTGGCAAATAAATGGTAGAGTGCTGACATTTGCACAGCTCGGAAAAGAGAGGGAGAGAGGGTGAAACAAGTGAGACTGCGGGAGGGAGAGAGAGAGAGAGAGAGGAAAAAAAGGCTGAGGGAGGAGAGAAAAAAGGGGGAGCACAGGCACATGGAATACACCACCAGCACCATCTACCCTGGCTTTAGAGGGGGCACTGCTGCATAAGAGCATGTGTGTGTGTGTGCGCAATGGGGAACTTCCTTCAAGACTGCAGTATTCCTCACACAGCACTCCTCAGTCTTTCTCTCCCAGCTACCCCTTGATCTAAAAATAGCCGCTCCACTCTCCTACAAGAGGCAGCAACCATTCTGAACCAATCAACACGCTCTGTCAAAGGCATCGGTGCCCACCACCCCTTTATCTATACGTGTGTGTTGTGCGTGTGTGTGTGTGTGTGTGGAGGAGAGGGGGAGAGAAAGTGCAACAAGGGGGAACTCCTGACTGAAGGTAATAAAAGTGCCCCTCCCTGCGCGCCCGCCGGTGAAAGCGATCCCCTCTGCAAAACAATGGCAGGGAGAAAAAAAAAAGAGTCAGGGAGAGAAGAGGGGTGACAAAGAGAGGGAGAGAGAGGGAGAGATCTGGCTGCAGTTACTTCAAAGGAATATTAATGTGATCCTGTGTGAGAGGGAGAGAAGGAGGGAGGGAAGGAAAAGGTGCACAAGAATTCATGATGCTGCTCACGCCCACTCCTCCAGCTCCACCCCGCTCAGGTAAATCTGCCACACACTGCATCACCACATCACAAAGCTGCAGTGGAGGAGGAAACTAGGGCTGGGTGGCACTGCCCGGAAATCAGATCACAACATATTTCAACTTTATAGGAAAACACACGCATCCTAATATGCAACTTTTTGTTTGAAATGGCAAAGAACTGTCTTTGTATAAATCTTATCTCTATTCTATCCAGTTTTTTCTTAATTCATTTATTGATTTTTTTTTATTTATTTCCTTGATTTTAAATTTATTATTTTTAATTTCATGCGTAAACTTATTTATTTATAAATATAGACATATTTCACTCATTTAACTTGACTGTACCAATAATTGTGGTTTGTAGTTATTTTGTATGCAGTAATCATAGAACCATTTTAATTGAATATCCTTTATATTCAATAATTAATTGATATGTTCATCTATTTACTTATAGTAAATAAGTTTTCTTTTATTTATTTTTTAATGTCTTTTATCATTGTTATCACTTTACATTTACTTATTTCATCTATTTCTATCGTTATTTATTCATCTAATTATTTAGATGTAATGATTTTCATTTTTGTACCCCTTTTAAAACTGAATTTACTTGTAATTAACTAGATTATGTCTTTATTCTTGACCAGATTCACTTACACAATTTAACTTTACTGTACAGTTTATGTTTAAGTTTAAGTTTATGAGGTATGTGTGCAAGAGTGCGTGTACCATTATTGACTCTGAAATAAGCATATAATGAACATAATAGAGAGAAAAATCTGTCTGCTTAAAATGTGCCTGTATTTGTAAAAATACCAAACAAAGTCAAGCAATCATGTCCTCACACTAGTAGCATCTGGCAAGCAGGAAACTGTTTCCCAGAAAAAAACTAATCAGATCACTTTCTTCTCCCCCAGCGTTGTTTGCAAAGCAGAAATTAGAGGCCACTCTCATCTTTAGAACTGACTGATGGGCGTAAAGCTGCTTCAAAAGTTGGACTGACTTCAACAGAAGGAGCTCTGAGCAATGTGACAAAAAGCAGTTTGTACTGAGGGTGTTTCTGCTCAGGACCCTGAGTAATGGAAACACTGGGAGTCACTGGTCTATGGAAAATGAGCCGGCTGTAGCCCTAAATGATCTTTAGGCACATTTTTACAATGAAAAAAAAAAGAGAGCAGTGTTGACATTGTACATCCAGTGGCTACAGGTAAGACCAACAAGGTTCCCCCATCTCTGTTTAAAGAGTGTGGCTCTCCAAAAAACATACAAACAAACAAACAAACAATATTACAGGTAATAGAAGCTTGTCAACATGTGCCACTACAAGAGTAAACACTGATGCTCTATTTCTTTACACCATATGAATTCAGAAATGTTTTAGGCAAAAGCACCAATATGAAATATTGATTAGGCAGCACTTCATACAAAACCCAAATGATGCCCAACCCTACTAGCAATATAAATATGTTTTTGTCTGTAAGATGCCCTTTACTGTGCATGTCTCCTTCACATCAACACACTTCTATGAACAAGACACATAGTTCACAACATCAGGAAACATCTCAGACAGAGAGAGAATACAGGTGTATCAGGGGTACTAAGTATGAAAGAATTATTTTTTTCATCGTGATTGTGAAAACACTTAAAGGATAAGTTCGGTTTCTACAGCTTTCACATTGTTTATAGTATGAAGTAAAACAATATACTCACCCAGAAGGCTTTCCTGATCCAAACAGTGCTTCACAAGATTTTTAGATCCAAAATCGAGCGGCGGACATCCGTATAATGGTAGCACATGGGGCATGTATAGCGCCACTAATGAGCAGTACAACTCTTTGCTTCAGGGGAAGACCGCCGGCTACACAACGACTTTCTTCTTCCAGTTCTGTGCAAAATGGACGAATATCTATCGGATGAAGATGTTGTGGAGGAGAACTTTTAATATAATGGGTGTCCTTACAGTTTCGAGCAAGAGTATACAGATGAGAAGCTCATCGAAAGGAGGACGCGTACTGCGCATGTGCGGCAGCTGTAAACAAAGTCTTCAGTTCAGAGGTCAGTACAGTCACAAAGACATGTCTGGAGCGACACAGACTGTCTTGGAGGAGTAGCCCGAGTGGACCATGATGAAATATTGGTGAAACTAATGAGTTTTTGAACGATTAATGCAGTTTTAGGAGCGGCTCCATACATGCCCCGTGTGCTACCATTATATGGATGTCCGCCGCTCGATTTTGGATCTAAATATCTCCTGAAGCACTGTTTGGATCAGGAAAGCCTTTGGGTGAGTATATTGTTCTACTTCATTCTATAAACAATGTAAAAGCTGTAGAAACCGAACTTATCCTTTAAAAATAAATACATGAACCAGAGATAGAGTACAATATGAGCTCTTTCATATCATTATCACAAAGGTCAACATTACCTAAATGGTAATAAAGGCAAAATTAAAGTGCAAAGCTTCAAACAAACATTTATGGCACCTCAAGTCATTTTTAAGCTGCTGCCTGACTCAAAAATGTCAAAAATTTAATTTCATCAGTTTTCTCAATGATTCAATGAGATGTAAAATGTCCTGTGAAATTGTTGGAGATCTTATTGTTTGATTAAATTGAACATGTTACAATATAATTTTGCAACAAATTATGAAGAATCATTTATTCTTAAACAGGAATCACAAAATCAGGATCCCCCATTGAGACAAACATTAAAAAAATGACTTGTAGTCTAAAGTCACATCACCGTCAGTGAGCATTACACCAGCCATCTTTTGTCAGATCAGTTCAGAAACACTTCAGTCTCCAACAGCCAGATAAAGTCAGAGGAAACATATAACATTAAACTGTTATACGATATTGTCTTTCTCCATTTCTCATCTGAAATGTCAATATATTTTAAAAACTCCATACATCACCAAGTCCTCAGAGGAACCAGAGGTTTCATAATTGATGTGGACTTGACTCCCCTTGAACGCCTCTCTTCTGAGGTCACGGGTATAGAAAGACATAACGCAGCGACCCTGTCCTGCCCCCAGGGGGTGCTGCTCCCTACAGTACACAGTGAGCTAAAGGTCAACGTTTCTACATGGCTGGACAACAACTAGCAGACAGACAGAAAAGGCCAGACAGACAGTTGGTCACTTTCAATATGTCATCCTGCTACTCTGTGGGGAAACATTCAGAGACAGGCTGAGGCTCAAATCTGCTTCATGCTATTCCAAGGCAGGCTGTTAAATTTTAACATCTGATCCTCCTTTCTCTTCTCTGTTTTATTGGAGTTTTAAAAATGTGCCTTCACACATTTTGTATTTCTCCATGTGTAGGCTGAAAAAAGGTGGAAAGCACTAGACTGAGCTTTGGGATTCTAATTTAACAGGTGACAAAATTCTCAATTTGAGTCGCACAAATCTATGAAGCCAGAGTCTGCTGAAAATTGTTTTATTCTGATCAGAAAAAACATGACACACTGGTCTGTGGAGCTGTGTCACTATTTACATACAAACTATATGTGGAGTGTGTGCTTTTGCTGGCTATATTACAGTAATAAGTTTGTTTGCTATCAAAATTGTTAGAGATACATCCACAGTCTGCGAACCACTCTGCCCACCTCCACTAGTGATTTGTTGTCTTTAACTAAGAAGTCTTTTGAATCAAACCATCATGCTTACTCATTTAATAAGAAATGAGTATTTTCTTTAGATGAAGAATTATGACTCAAAAGCAGCATTAAATCCTTAATCTGGGTTATGATGCAGTGTCTCTGCTCCTGATCATTTGGGAGCATTGTTCAAACACACAAGGGCATTTCCTCTTTGCTTAGTTTATTTGGACATATCAAATCAAACTTTATTTTTATTGCACTTTTCATCAAAAACTACAATACAAAGTGCTTCACAAACAGATTATTAAAATAAGATAAAAAGGATTATGAACCAAACCCACTTCACCCAGCCCTTGACCCCACCTACCCTGGAATCCATACACAGTGTTGGTAAAATGCATCATAAATAAAAATAAAAGACAATAATAAAGCAGGAACATTGTTGGACTCAGTACGTACTGAGGAGGCGCCATCTTAAAGGTTTAAAATGAGTAAACGTAAAAAATTGAGTAAATGAGTAAGATATGTGAAACGTAAGTCAAACCCGGTTTCAGTATATATTAGCAATCTTAAATAGTTTAAAAGAGATGCTCTTGACTTGCTCCAGTCAACTTGAGCAGATTTTCGTTGCAGTGAGGATGCAACCCACCCAACCTGACACCCCTGTTCGATACATTTCATGCTTCAACCTTAACAGCCTGTACAAAGTGTTGGTATGGGCAAAACCTTTCAAAACCAAGTCCAGCAGATGATTGGACAATTGTTCCATCTGTCAGATTGTTTACGTGTATTTCACATCCTCTCTTAAACCAACTCATTTTGTCAGTAGTTCAGCTTGATGCAGAGCGTGGCCCATAGTTACGGTAATGTGTACCTGTGTGGTGGAGCCTGCAGCCTGAGACAAAGTTACTCAAGGACAGCCCTGCCTTATAGTTAAGTCGAGCCTGCTTTCCAGAAATGCAGTGCGATCATGAAATGATCCAGAGAAACATGCAAAATTGTCTCTATTTTAACAACTGAATCAGAAGAACGCACAAATCTGCTGGTGTGGAACCACCTTAAGCTGCATTCACACCAAAAGCGACTCCGCAATAAAAATCGTGTCGCCCACTGAAGTTGCATCGCGTGTCCATAAATACCGTTGCTGTTGGCCGTTGCTTGGTGACGTCATATCTGCTCGAGTTTCACCATGATTACATCATAGATCATATAATAGGATGCATAAGCTAACATTATTCCAACTGTATCCTTTTCACTCACTTATCAAACACATAACACTGCAGCTGATGATGCAGCAGCATCATCTGTGAGTTTTGCCAAGGCGGAACTAATGTCCTGACTAATGTTTGCCACACGGACTAAAATTTTTCCTCTGTAGTCCAGATGAAAAACTGTTTGTCACGGGTACTGTCACACATGCACACATTGCTAATTAGATGTTGCCGCAAGCCACATATGACATCGCCTGAAAAGATCAGCTTTCTTTTTAACTTTGACATTGCACAACGGGCGAAGTGATCGTCTTGTACGCAGCAGTTGCATCGCAGGAGGGTGAACCCCACCCCATCGCGGCTGAATATTGACTTTGCAAGGAGAGTGATCACAGAGGTAGAACAAGTAGCGTCCGGTGTGAACGCACCTTTAGTCTTAACTGTTGTATAGAACAGATGTGATCATGCTTATGGGGATTAACTTTGGTTAGTGTCTCTGCACAAGTCTTAGATGTTAGACAGACAGGAATTCATTCAAACCTATAGGTATGATAATGTCTGACTCATTGGCCCTCATTTGCTCCACCTGTTGTAGGTCAGGTGACGTACAGAAAAAAAACATGAAGACAAACAAGGAGCAGAACGTAGGCAAAGACTCTTAAAACAAGGAGCAGAAAAGTTAATGTTATCTGGGCTTTTAACACGTCACGAAGGCTAAGTTTGTGAGTGAAGATAAAACTGTTTCACTTTTCTCTTGGTTTGCTTTCACACTGTTTGCTTCAGGTCTGTCACATGATGGGTAATCTAGCCTTTCTCCACTGGCTGGGGCAGTAGCTGCAGTCTGTGGAAGATGACATAGTTGAGCTTGAAGCAGGAAGCTGCATTTAAGCTTCAATGGGTGGGCTGGCATACGGACTAGAGTAGTGAGTGAACATGTTCTACATGGACTTGTGGACTTTAACCTGTAAAGAGGACCAGAGGCCGATGGTGCTAACAATGCTAACATTAGTTGAAATCTGCTTGAAATGTTTAGTGAATGCTATGTTAGCTTGCTTACTGTTGTAATATTCAGCCAAATCAAAGCCAAAATTCACTACCGTTTGGCTCGCCTACATTGTTCAGCTCTTGTTTAGTCCTCGTTTGGATTTTGGATTGTGTTCAAACCCACACACAAAAAAAAAACTGTGGTCTGCTTGGACGCAAACCAAGACCTCCCAAAATCAACCTGACTTCCTAAAAAAGCGAAACCAGAGATAACTTGGTCTGGACCAAATGGGTTAGGCATAAAGCACCCTAAGCTACAGGTTTAGGCGTCAAGAACTTTGCTGGAGATGGCCAGGGAAAGCCACCATCACAGATATATGAGACACTGAGCAGGACAAATCCACACATTTCTCCTATTAGACAGGATGGATATGCACTTGTTTATGAAAAGTTAGAGGACATTCACATATTAAATATATTATGTCTACGGAAAATAACAAAATTTGAGTGAGATAGAGCAGCAGATGTTTAGCCTTAGATGTTACATCCTGTTTCTTTTATTGAAACAATAAACCTGACGTGTCTGTCATGGTGGCTCAGTCACTGCAGCTGTCATGACAATACAGGTCCTGTTAAAGCCTTAGAAGTTAAGAGTTTTTTCTTTTGTAATAAATTTATAGGAATATCTGAGGTAACGTAAGAACAAAAGTACAACAGGATAAATTTAATTATTTGTAAAGTAGAAATCACTGTTTTTACTTCAACATATTATCTTTCAGCCTGTCAATCATTTTCACGCAAATTCAAGCTTCCGTGTCTCAAATCTTGAATCTTTGGAGACCGTTTTCCATTTGGATTTTTCTCTCAGCACACATATCTCTATATTGACTCCTCTTATCTTCTATTTGCCTCCACCTGAGTATATGTGCTGCTTCAGAAGCCTATATGTCCCCAGGCTACAGTGGTGGGAGGAGAGGAGGAGGCCTGAGCTTCAGAAGAATTACTCAGGGATCGAGATGTATACCCCAACACAAACACTCACACACGCAGGCTCCTAAAGGGTTAATGGCTTAACCAAAGCAGAGCGGGAGAGATCAGGACACAGGGGAAGACATCAAGAGACCACAGAGGCCAGAAGTGATCAGGGAGGAAAAATGTCAATAAGGAATAGGAAATGCCTGGAAAAACACACAGGGATTTATTGCTTTACAGGGAAAAAGGAATACCAGGGGGAAAGTACTGTAGCAGTAACACCATGTAAATCCAACCGAGTCGAATTGAACTGGTATTAGGGGTGGGAAATACTGACCAAAATCAGTTCATGATGATTGTTTCTAGCTGAAAGGTTGAACAAATAAACCTCAGTATTTTTTTCTCTGTATAAATACCTGATAACTCATCACGCTGCCAAAAATAGCAACTTTACTATGACTCTGATGATAAAGAATATTGACAGCTGCTTGATATCACTGCAACAAAAAACTCATTTGAAAAAATCAGCAAAACTCCAGGAGCAGGGGTGCTTTCTTTGTTATCTGAAGTCCAGTTTCACAAATTCTTTCGAAAGTTGTCATTGTATTTGTGAAATTTAGAGTGTGTGTTGATGTTTGTGATTTCTGATCAGAAATCACGTAAGACTGCAATGTGTTGGTTGTTTAGGACTTCTGTCAATATCATTTAACTTTAAGAACCCATGTTATACATTTTGGAGCTTTAATATGCCCTTTGGTGTGTTTAACATGTCTCCTCCGGATGACAGGGCACTTCTATAAACAAGACAAAAGTCAACAGCATCAGGACTTCCCCTCCCCTCTTCCTCATGTTGCCTTGAACTGTTAAAAGACCTCATTTCTTCAGCCCTCTCTGAACAGGCCTATCTACATATATTTTGTTGTCAGTTTAAGCCCATTGGCTTGGGGTAAGAAGCCCAGTGCCGGGCAGATATGATAGAATGGATACAGAGTTGTTGACAACATTACACAGAGCAGTGTTCAACTGACCAATTACCACAGACTTGACCTGCCAACCAGTTTGATCAATGTATTTAATATTTATTTGAAACGGATATTACACATTCATGAACTTCAAAATATAATACGAATGTGAAAAAGATGGACAAAAACAATACTCCTAAGTTGCATCTGTGGTTCTTTGGCAGCAAACAATACATCAACATTAAAACAACTAACTTGAAAACCACATTGACAAAAGTAATGCACAGTCAAAACAAATATTGATTAAAGTGCCTGTTTCACAGTGCATGTTTTAAACCACAATAATTTAAGTGCCATTACAGTAAGACGTAGAATGTGACACAAACTACAAAAATACAATAACTATCCAATCACTCAAGCTACATGTGCATAAGCATGTGTGATGCATTCATATGTGTATGTAAGCATGTACCACACGGAAACTATGAATAAATGGAGATAAATCAAATAGATGGACATGAACAAAAAAGAGTCTGAAAAGGGCAGGGGCTGCAACAGAGCATCTCAGACTGACTGAGAATACAGCTGGATCAGGGCCACTATGTATATCAAAGCTAAGAGTTTTTGGAACATTAAGGACTATGAAAATATTAAAGCAAAACAAAAACAAAGTTAAATGGTTCTATATATTTCCCATTAAGACATATACATAAATTAAAATAAAACCACGGTCTACAGGTAAGGTTTACACTTAATGGGAAATGTGTTCTTTAAGCGTAATTTCATGTGACGGCTATATTATGGAGGTTCCTGGTCCTCTGTGCTGTTATTCAGGAGGTTCGGACTTGAAAAGTTTGCTCTAAATAATCTGAAAGAGTCACTACTGAGCAACAAAGCACTATCTTTTAGCCCAAAATGCCTTGAAGTGTTATGACAAGAAAAACTGGATACTAACACGACAAAAACAAGAAAAGGTAAAACACACTATTTAAATCCTTGAGCTGCTGTCTTACAGATAGTTAATCACCGATAATCAAAGATTTATAAACATCTTCTTGAAGAAATGTTATCACTTTCTAATCACGCTGCTTGACAATTGTCTGTTCGTGCCAGAGGCATTGTTTGGAAGCAGGTTGTGTGTCATTTTCTGACAAAAATACTCTTTTAGCCACCAACTTTTGCTCTCTTTAGCCAGCAGCCAAGCAGCTCTGCATCTATAATACAGTAGCATAGCCAGATAGCAAGCTGAAGTGCTGTCAGTCTGGCAGAGAGGATTCATAAACTGCTACTATGTTCCACTCCATCATTTCCAGGACATAAAGCAGTCAGCACTCATTATCTCCTCGGGATCTCACACTAATGGGGTATTCCCTTATAGCACGTCCTCACACACACACACACACACACAGTTCACATACACAACATCTTTGGGTATGCATTCAAACATAATTATGAACAATATCCCACAACACACACTCCTCAGGTACATAAACACACACACATCTCGGACAGAGCGCCATGGATCAGCAGTTTTACACATCTCGCTCCACAAATCACAGAGCAGGCGCAGCGTCCAGAGCTACTTGAGCCAAAATTTGCTTCCAGACCAATTATGATGGCTCTAGTCCATCATAATGGCATTAAATGCTGCTGCTCGTTCAAGACAAAGACAGAAACATGCCAAGTTTGGATGATTTTGATAAAAGTTGTCACAATAACAAAACTTTAAAACTCAAATATTGTTCTCTATATACAGCAGCAAAAGTAAGAAGTGCATCGAGAGCACAAACCTCAGCCAAGACTTTTCTCACACTGTTGGGCAAGTTATCAACAAGAATGTAGAAAAAAATGCTTATAATTCCTTGAAAAAATACATGATTTTGTTTGGATTTGGATAACAAGATAAGATCATACTATGCTATTGTTGAAAATATGAAAAACTGTCCTCTCTTACAATGCTAACAACCTTAAAAAATCTCTGATCTGTATCCAGATTTTGATCACCACCTTTTCTTGTGCCAAGACCAACATTTCCTGAATACTGCAGTTAAGTCTGCTCATAAGTTTTAACGTTTTGTTGTATGCAGTCAAATGAAGAGACAGTGCACTGCTTTTTGGTTTGGCTGCCTTGTTTGGATGTTTTCATACCCACCACAAACCAAACTCTGGTTTGTTTGGAAAACCAAGACACTTACTTTTTGGTGGATCATGGTTAGGTTCTTTGGTCCACATCAGAGTTTGAGTGAGATTTTACATCAACCCAGACTTTCCAGAAAAGTTAAGCGCATAAGAGTTGAGTGAGAAAATGTTTTTTTTTTTTGTCAATTTTTGTCATGAGGCACGTGACAACAAAGTTCATCAACAGCATCCAAATGATTTTTATCAACTATAACAGATGCCTGATACATTTGGTATTTAAATTAAAGTAGACTGAGCTTTTTGATTGGAATGAACACTTGATCATGTACAAGACAAAATCAGCAAAACAGGCTTAGTGGGCCATGAAAATTAACACAAACTGCAAGTTACTCATACAACTTCAAAGAAACTTAATTAGACTTTAAATTTCTTAATCTCTTATTTTGATGGCAACAACTTTGGTTGAAACTATATAAGTGACTGAAAACCTCACAAGAACAAAGTCTTGTTTTAAAATGTGTCAGATCAAATAGAAATAAAATGTCAAACAATTTGACAACCCTGTTTGGAATGGTAAATAAAGCATTTTTCTCTTGGAATAGTATTTCTGAACTGTCATAACTGGGTTCTACATCTTGGTTTGTGGGCTAGATGCTAATATCAGATTTAAACATTTAAAAGCTTGTTTGCAGTCTTGTGATCCTAGTGATCAGCAAAAGGCAGATGAGGCACAGGAAGAAAGGAAAACTTGTCAGGAATAGTTGGAAATTAATGATCATGAGTAGCACTACAATGCTAAGAGATGGACACAGAGACTAACAGAAGCATGTTATAGTGATTTGATGCAGAAACAGCTTTGCGACACCCTGATTTAATACAAAGAAAAAATGACCAATAAAAATTTAAAAAATACAGTCAAATAAAGTGGCTCATATCACCCAACCATCAACCATCCCTGCAGGACACCATTCCTTATTCTGGATATTAAATAACATTCTGCAGCAAGAAGCTCACATTATCTTTTTTCTGTCTGACTACATTCATACACGTGCAGGAAAATAAAGTAATCCTGAAAACTGCCCTCTTTTTCAGATCAGCCCACTTGGCATTTCTTTTGTTTCTTGCCTTTTATCAGCCAACAGCAGTGCCAGCACTCCCTGCGGCCCAGGGGAAGCTACTCCGGAGGTCAAACACTGGATTGGGCTGACATCTGCTGGTGGGAGGGACAACACCTCTGCACACCAATAAGCCTCCACCGGAGTGATCTCACTGCCTCCTGCCTCTTTTCTCACTGGCTTGCTCTGTGTCAAATAGAAACACTCAAGCCCCCGGCCTTGGATTAAATGGGTTTAATGATGAATAGAGGTGTGGACCCGCCTCCAGATTGTAATTGGGTGGGGTAGACATGTAGCTAAGGGGGCTTTTTAGTACTATGAACCAACCCCCTCTAGCTAGGAGAAGAGGAGAAGCACATGCCAGCATCCTCATTCCATGGCAGGGTAAATTTCCAAATTAATAAAGGCTTCCCAGTGCTGTGTAAAATATAGTAACAGCAATGACAGAAGATAACCTAATCTAATATAAGACCACTGTATCTTAGCAACCTTGTTAATTGTGAGCGGAGCAGTGGGGTAAGCAGCAGCATCCATCATCAGGGACACACCCAGCAGCGACACACACACACCAATTACTCACAAACTCCCAAACCCACCACACCAGGCACGCTCTCATGCTATCTCACCGTTAGCTGCTATCTCAATCACACTGTGATGCAGATGAATGCATGCACATGTGCCGGGATACACAGTAGCATACACGAATCCTCAGGCTTACTGTAAGCAGCCGGGAGAAAAGAGGGGGTGTGGAGCGGAACAATGGGATCCTAATCGCCGGGCTGCATTTCAAAGCCCCCCCTCCCCTCCTTTCTACAACACTGTTTCTAGATAAGATTTGAAAATGCTATTTATAACTTTGGGGGAAGGAGCCAAACCAGCTTGATTTTCATTTATTTGAAGTCAGATCTAAATTGGGGTAGGGTTACATAATGGAAGGAGTGCGACACCACCTGCTACTGCCAAACCTGCCAATGAAGAACAGCTGGGGGATGCACAGTATTACTGGCATGATATTGATGTCAGCAAAAAAAGTTGAATCATTTCTACATAGATATTACTATTTAGTCAGTTTAAACAAGCTATATGTGGGTGTTGTATGTGTAAAAAGTTAGCACAGTTAACACAGGAAGTAATTTTCTATGTTGTATGCCATTTAAATGCCTGTTTTGTTTGGAAAAACAATTTTCCAGCTCCAATGTGGTGACAAACATAGACAAAAAGGTAACATATGCGGACTGAAAAATTCTGTCTTGAGGTTTAGAGAGAACTCTAGCATGCAGTGACCACTTTGTCAAGTCCAAGGCCAGTCATTTCGCAGTTTAATCTAATATTCAACAGACCAACACGGCATAATTTTCAGACATTTGACCATTTGGGGTATCTAGTGAGCAAGAATTTGACTTCACTTGTTCTTTCGTTTTTTTTCCCCCTTTTTTATTTTTGACTTCAGTTGTTTAAATAAATGACAGATTTTGTCTCTGTAGAGGATCAGATGCAGCTCTTTTTTCCTCTCCTTTGGCAGGACCCTAAAAAATCATGGAATCACAGAATTGGACATTTAACATGGAATTCAATATAAACACAGAACATCACAGAAATGGCCGGCATTCTGAGTGAACACTTTTTTTCTGCCTAAAAAGGAACATATCTTTCAGGAAAATGCTCTGAAGGGGTCCCTAAGGCTGTGGACAATACAAGCTACATTCTGCACCCCCTCCTCCCCTCATTAACGATGTCAACGTATCAAAGCAGCCGCCTAAGACACCAGTGAAGTGGGTAAAGAAGCTATGAAACTCCTGGTTAACCCCAAAGTACAGGGTACAGCAGTTTCCTAATGATTATTCTACAGACATTACAGACATACACTCTACAGATTTTGTCAACATACTGTTGACTGGACCTGTAAAGATATGTGGTGTGGCCATCTCAAGAGTGAGTGTCTATATAATTCACAACTTTATTCAGTTTCTCTGGGTTAATTCACGCAAAATACTCAAAGTGAAATTCCTACAAAATTAAAAATAATAAAAAAACATTTTGAGAAAATTAAAAGGAATTTGGAATAAATGGCACGGATTTTATAGGGCTCTACTTTGAGATCTGAGGTGGAGGGATGGCCCTGCGATAATGATATATGTCCAAACGATGGTGGATGGAAGGGTGGAGGTGGGGTTACAGTCTGCAGACTTTAAAAAAAGTAAGGGTGTCTGCCTGAAATGAGCACGTAGCTGTTCCTTAATAAATCCCAGGATGTGGGGGGGAAGTTGTGTATTAATTATCAACATTTAATGAGGCTCTTGGTTCAGAAGATACAAAATAAAATTACTCGTTAAGTCCACGGGATGGTGCTCTTGAGCGGAACGGGCAGGTGACGTTCATTGTGTTGGAAAATAAACAATCACGGCTGTACAGGAGAGAGAAATGGAAGGAAAGCACCATCAGTGTTTGAATCTGCTGCATTTACTTTTTTGGGCCTTGAAAGGGATATAAGAGATGGACAAGACAGACTGGGACGCATGAGAGTGTAACAGTGGACATGGAGCTCACCTCATGTTGCACAGGGGCAGTAAAAGTGGACGTGTCATATCCAAACTACTGGAGATTCCCACCCCTATTTGATAGTGTGAATTTTTGCTCACTTGCCCTCAGTGGGAGTGTTTGTGTTTCACCCTCACTTAAAGATTCAAAAGACAAACCATCTGCTTTTGATTCTAAACATACATACAAAGCAGTGCATTTATCTAGTGCAAGTTCCTTTAGAAAGTAACCTGTGATATGAATCACATGAGGAACAAAAGCACAGTGTTACTTTCCCTCACTTCTGTTCAGCCCTGGAATTGGTGTCTGTATTGCCAAAACTAATTTGGAAACACCACAAGATCAGATGTCAGCAAAAATCTAATATTGTTCATCCCCAGAAACAGCCCATCAAATTCAAAAACAGCAAGCAGCCCACGCTAATACTGCAGCTAATAATTACTCTAACGGCTTAATAACCATCAACACCAGAGGAGACCGGCTCATCTGTGTGGGTACAGCAGCGGGCCGATCCTCATCTCCAAATCCAAACCTACTCCAGCGTAGACATGCCGGCCAAAATCCGGTGCCCGTGCTGTGCCAAGGACAAAACAACAGAGCACAACAACATGGCCCAGTCTCCTCCTCCACACATGCACCAGATGTGCACATGCAAAAAAAAAAAAAAAGAAAAGACAGAAAGGGGGAGATGATGCTCTTCTTTGCAGCTGTGTCCCAGGAAGGCAAGGCCCATGCTTCCCAAACTCTTCTCCCAGGAGAGAGAGAGAGAGAGACAGGGGGGAGGTAGAGGAGGAAAAGGATGGACATGCAGAGTTTAGGAGGGGGGAGGCTGAGCTGCAGCCTAACCCTGACAGGATTAAGAGAGCAATTCACACTGGAGGAGAGGAGGTGGAACACAGTAAGAGAGAAAGAAAGAGGGGGAAGCTGCAATGGGAATACTGAGAAAGCAGAAGGAGGGAGGGCAGATAAAGAGAGCAGGAGGGGGAAAAGGGAGTTGGTACAAGTGGGAAATGATTGGTAGGGGAGGGGAGAAGAAAGGAGAGATACAAGAAATAAATAGAACAAGCAAGAAGTGGAGAAAGAAAAAAAGCAGGAGAAAGGAGAGGACGATGGGAGCAACTGTGCAGGCTTGAAATTTCAACTGAGTGCTACACTCCTGCATCTTTGCTGCCATTTAGAAAAATGTCTATTAATTTACTGCCACAGTGCCAACAGTGCAGTCAGGGTCACAGCTGAGGTGAAATTTCAAGAAAACAGAAGAACCTCGACATTCTGCAAAGTGGTTAATGCCTTTGTGAGGTAGGCATGTGCAAAATACTGAAGTACGGGGAGTGATTTTGTGACAGTGAAGTTGGTAGGAATTGAATTTGTTACTGCTGTTGGTGCATGCTTGAGGATAACATTTGGTTACATGATTGATTAAGTGTACAGGAGACCACAAAAAATAAACAGAACAAAGCAGGAGATGAGCATGACCTTGGCCTCTGACCTCCAAAACCTAATGAGCTCATCCTTCATTCCATATGGACATTTGTGTTGAGGGCCATGTTCTGGATTTTTTTTATATTTAAGGCACATAGCATTAGACTGAGCATTAGCCATAGTGACGAAGATCAGCTCTCCTATACAGAAAGAGCCAAAACTAAAGCTGCAAAGCATTCATATTCCACCTGAGCATGAGCAAAAATTTGTAAACAATTCATGGAAAAACCTTGAAAGAATTCTGACATCAGCTCACAAGCATGTTGTGAGCATTAGCCTTAATGACCTTGAAGTAAGACCTCCTAAATTCAATCTCTTTAAAGTATTTTAACAACCAGGGGATGAACAGCGTGCCTGTTTAAATATGACCTTAAACATTTTACAAGTTTCTGATTTTGAGCCTTAAAGTGTGTTATTGTCCCAAATCTTCCCACATTGCTTAAATGGTCAATCTGAAGATGGCAGACCTTTCTCCATTCTGCTGTATGTGCTCTGTTCACTTTATATTTGAAGAATGTAATCGTCTGTAGCATACTGCCTTAGCTTGCATGGGATTGCAGGAAGAGGCCAAGGTTGCTTCTGTGTAATTTGGATGAACCTTGTCTTTACTAAAGTGTGACAAAATCTCCAGAAACTGCATTTAGTTGTAAAAATGGACCAAAAATTAACAAAAGCTTTGTGGACAGACTTAAATGAATCTCAAGATCTACGGATAAAATAGTATCAGTGTGCATGCAAGTACAGAAAAGTAACATTTATTATGAATTTTGATGCCTAAGCCAAACTAGAAAAGTGCACTGTGGCCACAGTCTCAGGACATGTTGGCGGAAAAAACGTCCTACTTGTACATCTCTTTTTCCTGAGACACAGACAAGTCAAATGTTACATATTCTCCCTCCAGGCAACATTATGGTCAATATGGAAGCAAAGATAGCAAAGCAGGGAAGCATTCATCTTAAATCAAGTGGAACTTGACTGTATCATAACCACACACATTGTATTAAAAGAACCACTGACGCTGTGAATGAGAGCATGTGCATGAGTGAGCCCATTTACTTCCATTCATCTGTTTGCCAGTTGCACATGTGCAGTGAAGTGGAGCAGGATGTAAGGATCAGGTAGTGACAGATGGTAAAGAACACTCAGTATCGAAATGTTTGTTTTAATTTGTTGTTTCAGTATTCACGAGAGGTTCACAGCCATGCAGTCAGCATTCCTGAAAATGTACTGCTGATGTATTTAAAGAAATATGAAATATGTGGATATGCAGACTCAAAAATGAGTTGATCATACATTTATTACCTTTGCAAAGAAGGTTATGTTTTATTTACCTGCATTTGTCTGTTTGTCTCCTATTTAGCAAGAATATACAAAAACTACTGGACATACAGTATTTTGTGAATATTTTCAGAATATGACTCTAATGACCAAACTCAGAAATGACTCAGTTTTGGTGGTGATTTGGATCTGGATGTGGGTTCAGGAATATATAAAACAAATTGTTAACAGTGCAAGATAGGGCAGCTTTCCACATTTTTGCAAATAATAAGAGACAAGTGACAGTTTGGTGCCATTCTGGAAAACCAACATTAGAGAACGATCGTTTCTGCTCTGTAATTGTCAAACTAATAATATTTCAACATGATTCCAAGTGCTAGGATTATCAGGGTCAAGGAATGAGATTATGAGGGTTACTTTGTTATGGGACTATTTCAGTAGTGTGTGAACTACCTTAGCAGTTTTGCTGTCTCTGAGTGCTAATAAGTTAATGATTAGGATGATCTGATAGATGGTAAAAGAACAATCTCTGGTTCTTTAACCATACTTAACTTAATCTAAGCCACTGTACATAAAGTGCTGTATCCCATATTTCTTATTTCCATGTTGTGTTTTATACATTAGCACAAGGCTAGCTCATATTTTGGGGCATTTAGGGAATTTTAAACTATACACATACATTTAGTGTTCATGTAAAAGTCTATTTTTCCTTTGCAAAAAAGAGTTATTCGATTAATTACTAGAAAACAATATAGAGATCCAACCAACTCATTATTTCTTTAGTTAAAAGTGTTGGAAATTTATGATGCAGTAGATTATTGTATCTTGCAATTTATGTTTAAAGCACATAAAATATTGTTACCCATTAATCTTCAGAAAAGATTTGAAAAAAGAGAGAGTAACTATAATTAAAGAGGAATAGAGATTTTTTAAAAAAAACAAAATTTAGGACAAAAAAAGATGGGTTGTTGTGTTTCTGTTAAAGGGGTTAATTTATGGAATAATCTAACCAAAGACATTAAACAATCCAGATCAAAATTTACATTTAAAAGAACATTAAAGGGCAGTATGTTAAGTAAGTACCATTACCATTTTTGTAATTGTTGAAATCTCTCAAACATCATAATTATTAGTATTATTTTGGTGGTTGTTGCTTGTTGTTGTTGTCATTGAGAATCAAAAAGAATTTGAGACCAGCAGTGTTGATGAAGGCTGTTTTATTCTATCATTATTATTGTTGTGAATTATATTGATCATAGTGTTGTTGTTGTTGTTTTGGAAATATTTTTTAAGTGTCTAAAGGGGCAGATAATATAAGATTTTTCTTCTTTCTGTTCCTTTTCATTCAATTATATACTCATATGCTTGTATGAAAATGATTTATTTCAGATGCATGAATGAAATAAATAAAACACTAACTAACTAACACTAATGTAGCTACATCATTAATTGACCACCGTTATTGTATTGAAGTGAAGTTGCTGGCTAGCTGGTTAGCTCTGCCAGTGAATAATCTAAAGAGCTGTGATGAAATGTGGTACAGTTTGGTATGACAAGTGATTATATCATTCTTAGAATTTGGGCCGATCAACTGAACATTGAGGTGTTTTCCCATTCACACATTTTCAGACTATGAAGTACCAATGTGCTGTTGAACACTCATGGTGATGAGAATGAGTGACTACACAGAAAACTCCACAACTACCATAATGTCTTAGCTCCAGAAAAATACACACCCCTTCCCAAAATGTAGCTTAAATAAAACAGCTTGTAATGAAGTAATACAGCAGGATGTGCATTGTCAGCCGTACGACCCAAAGAACAACATCTGCCATTTTTGTGTAATTTACTAGGAACAAACCCACCATGTTTCTTTTGTCCTTGTCTGTCTGATTTCACCATCAGCAGACAGAGACCCAAACAAAGTTAATGCACAGTCTGTGTGTCTCCTGAAAGTAGAAACTTAAAAGTCTGCAGGCAATATAGCTGCCATGTTAGATACTCCAGTGTTATGGATCAAAAGACAGACCTCGGTAAGTAATTACTGTGGGCCAAACTTTTTAAGTTTTCTTTTCATTATAATCCCAACAAAACTATCAGACTTATCTTTAGTTAAAATATAAACAAAAGGCATTCATTAGGACACTTTCTGTCTTCAAAAACAGACTTTGGGGCATTTTCACTACATGGAAGCAGCTCACCTCGACTCCACTTGTTTTCATTGAGGGATGGGGGGTCCAGAGGTATTAGAAAGGTGATTTAAGTGAATGTAGCTCTGGTTGATGCCAGAAACATGAAAGCATCCAGTAAGAGACAGTTTTCTGGGGAAAAATGCCGAGTAAATGACAAGGGTCGATTGAACAAGTGGTTCAAGATGACAGAAAGACAACATTAGCTTAAATACCCACTCGTTACACACAAGGCATGCAGAACAAACACAAAGTTAAACCTTGAAGTGGATGGGCTACAGCAGGAAAGAAAAAGGTGCCACTCCTCTTAGCTAAGAACAGTAATGTTTTGGCAGCTGCTGGGCCTCTTGTCTCTTGTTCAGTGCTATAGTCCACTCGAGTAGTATTGCTGACCATGTCCATAACTTCATGATCATTTCTTTTGATGGCTACTTCCAACAGGATAACACGGCGTGTCACAAAACTTAAATCTCCTCAGGCTAGTTCCAGGAACTGGACAATGAGTTCACTACACTCCAGTGGCCTCCACAATAACCAGATCTCAATCCAACAGAGCACCTTTGGGAGTCAGTGTTTCCTCTACATTCATTTAGGAGCAGCGGGCCGCCGCTCCTAAATCCTACCTGCCGCTTCTGCAAATTTTTTTTTTTTAAACTGCAAATACACCACTGCAGCATCATGTCGCCGCCTTCACAGCAGAGTCCTGCATTAAATCGGGTGTCGCGAGTGCTGAGGCAGATAACTATCTTGCCCATAGTTGTGTCGCTATGGTTTGCTTACATTCAATAAAATACATTTTTCCTCTCCGCTCTGACAAATGCCTCCTCCCTCGCTCCTCTCGTGCAACACTGATAGCCTAAGCCGCGCTGCAACCAAACCGTCTCTCTGCAGGCAGAAAGGCAGTCTTTTTTCAAGGGGCTGCTGCAACCGCGGTCCGACACGTAGCGGTGATTCAGCGAACGTCAGAGCAGAGGCCACCTGAAAGTGTTTCACAACACTCCCTGTCATAGAACGAGCCGATAACTTTTGAATCGTTAATTCTCTTTATGAACAGACTCAAACAGCGTGTCATACAGTTAGCAGTTCTCTCTCTCAGTCTACACTTCCGTTACCCTCAGCCAATCCCTGAGCTCCCCCTTAGCAGCGTTAACACTACAAAGATCGTCTACTCTGAAGATGCTCACTCTGACATACTACTATGACACTCCCTTCCCTAAAAACAATTCAGTAGAAATGCTTTCCCACGTCCAGTTTTTCGATAGTTCTATATGATTGGCTGCTGCCATGCGACCAAAGCCAGAAAGTTCAACACGCTGGTTTCTGAGCAGCAAGGCAAAATCTGTGCGTGTGCTCTTCGGCGGCAACTGCTCCTACCACGGCAGTCCAAACCGCTTACTGTCTGCCGCCTGTCCCTCATTAAAATGACTGGAAGCGGCGCGTTGTGTGAAGGGGATGATAAAGACAAACACACACTACACATACTGACATACACACACACTCACACTCAGGCAACGGATGAAGGAGCGACCATAACGGTAAAAAAATATAATTAAAAAAAAAACAAACAATTTAAACAAACATAAATGGATGACCTGAAGCTTACCAAACAATCTCCCCATGCAAAAATCTCAGCATTTTTAAGCCAACTGCCCTTACTAAGAAGGGAAGCACAGCTAGCAGTGTAGGAAACTTTCAGCATGTAGTTTCTCCTCATTGTCAGTCACTTGCTATAACTTTATGATTCATCTTCTCTCCACCTGCTGAGCTTACATGGTTACATGAAATGTTACATTCTTCCTGTTTTTTTAATACTTTTTATACTTTATGCAGTTTATTTTAATTTTTTTTGAGAATGTTGTAGTTGTGTGCCCACAGTGCTCACTATTTATTCAGATCTAAATGCTCTTTAACTATGATATTATGAAGCATTTTTGGCAGACCCCTGAACTCTGTCAGGGAAGCCCCTCATGTCATTGTGTCACTACTCCTGGCTCGGACTCCACATGCACACATACCGCTCTACAGAGGGAGCAGTCATTGTTAAAATATGTGCTCTGTTTTTCTCAATCTTCTTCTCCTTGTCACTTTGCCAGAGTTTTGTCGGCTCAACACACACAACTGATTCACTGATAACTGATTCACCCATGCTGACATGTGTAGCATCCATATTCACTTCCTTAAATATGGATGCCTGATGTTAATGATGTGTGAAGTAAATATGGATGTCACTTCAGGGCAGTAGACCGTTAATACTTAAGTCTGATGGCAGTCACGTTTAAATCATAGTGTGAACAACTAGCACAAAACTCAGATACTAAAAATGATCAGAACTGAGCAGTGAGACTGCAGTGTGAACCCAGCCATAGAATACTGTTTAGGATAAATACTATTGATATTGATCCTCAAAATAGTTCTTATCAATTCTCAAATTGAATTGGTTTTTGAATATTGTCTCTATTCTGAAGGCAAAAACATCCTACATGGCAATTGGACATAAACTGTAGTAGCCAGCCAATTACCAAAACTGAGTAGAGTTAACCTCGCACAGTAAGCCATGAGGATAACAGATAACACAGTCACTTTTTACACTGTAGCACATTTTTTATACAAAACCCCAAACCAGTGAAGTAGGCACGTTGTGTAAATCGTAAATAAAAACAGAATACAATGATTTGCAAATCCCTTTCAACCTATATTCAATTGAATACACAGCAAAGACAAGATACTTAACGCTCGAACTGGTAAACTTTATTTTTTGCAAATATTAGCTCATTTGGAATTTGATGCCTGTAACATGTTTTAGAAAAGCTGGCACAAGTAGCAAAAAAGACTGAGAAAGTTGAGGAATGCTCATCAAACACTTATTTGGAACATCCCACAGGTGAACAGGCTAATTGGGAACAGGTGGGTGCCATGATTGGGTATAAAAGCCCAAACAAGGATGATGCGAGGGTCACCACTTTGTGAACAAATGCGTGAGCAAATTGTCCAACAGTTTAAGAACAACATTTCTCAACGAGCTATTGCAAGGAATTTAGGGATTTCATCATCTACGGTCCGTAATATCATCAAAAGGTTCAGAGGATCTGGAGAAAGTACTGCACGTAAGCGACAAGGCCGAAAAATTAACATTGAATGCCCGTGACCTTCGATCCCTCAGGCGGTACTGCATCAAAAACCGGCATCACTGTGTAAAGGATATCACCACATGGGCTCAGGAACACTTAAGAAAACCACTGTCAGTAACTACAGTTCGTCGCTACATCTGTAAGTGCAAGTTAAAACTCTACTATGCAAAGCCAAAGCCATTTATCAACAACACCCAGAAACACCGCCGGCCTCGCTGGGACTGAGCTCATCTAAGATGGACTGATGCAAAGAGGAAAAGTGTTCTGTGGTCTGACGAGTCCACATTTACAATTGTTTTTGGAAACTGTGGTCGTCATGTCCTCCGGACCAAAGAGGACAAGAACCATCCAGACTGTTACAGGAGCAAAGTTCAAAAGCCAGCATCTGTGATGGTATGGGGGTATATTAGTGCCCAAGGCATGGGTAACTTACACATCTATGAAGGCACCATTAATGCTGAAAGGTACATACAGGTTTTGGAGCAACATATGTTGCCATCCAAGCAACGTCTTTTTCATGGACGCCCCTGCTTATTTCAGCAAGACAATGCCAAGCCACATTCTGCATGTGTTACAACAGCATGACTTCGTAGTAAAAGAGTGCGGGTACTAGACTGGCCTGCCTGTAGTCCAGACCTGTCCCCCATTGAAAATGTGTGGCGCATTATGAAGCGTAAAATACAACAACGGAGATCCCGGACTATTGAACAACTCAAGCTGTACATCAAGCAAGAATGGGAAAGAATTCCACCCGAAAAGCTTAAAAAAATGGTCTCCTCAGTTTCCAAACATTTACTGAGTGTTGTTAAAAGGAAAGGCGATGTAGCACAGTGGTAAAAATGCCCATGTGCCAACTTTTTTGCAATGTGTTGCTGCCATTAAATTCTAAATTGATGATTATTTTCAAAAGAAAATAAAGTTTCTCAGTTCGAACATTAAATATCTTGTCTTTGCAGAGTATTCAATTGAATATAAGTTGAAAAGGATTTGCAAATCATTGTGTTCTCAAAATAACATTCTGTATGTCTGTTGTTTTTGATAACTATGAAGGCATTAAAGCTTGGGATAGACTGTGCTCCTAGTATTTAAATTACTTTTTAGCATAGCCAACAATGTGTTAGATCACCACCATCACAAACATTTAAAACTAACCTGGAATCATTTAAACTATCCCAGCAGCTACAGATATGAACTTAGTTTTTCTATCATGTTGCAGTGTATGACCAAAAATGTCCCAGCTTCTGCTATTCGTGACCAACCCCACTCAGCCCACTCAGTCCTCTCTCTGTCACCGTCACGTCTCACACTCAGCCCAACACTCACCTGAACCCTCCCTTTATGGTCCAACTATCAGTGCAAAGCCGAGACTGCAGCACCCCAACAGCTGCAGCTTCTACATAAAGGGCCTCTTGTATTGATGTTTTATTAACAGGGCCATAAATATTGAAAGGACACTTACTAATGAAGTCACAGGGAAAAGTTTCAGCCACAATTTACAGCATCAGGGAATACAGGGACCTTGATTATGGCACCGCACAGCCCACTTTTCTTTTTTTTTTTTATAACTTTGCTTCTCCTTCATTTCATTTCCCACGCCATGACCGTAATGCCCCTGCAGCTTCAACATCAACCCCCATACTTATGCACGTCTCCTCCCCCCGTCTTCCTCCTACTTTTGCTGATTTTATTCTTGAGCGGAATCGATGGATTGGAGGGGCTTGACGATCCGTCACACCCCCCTTGCAAATATTAATCATAAATCACAGGCCGGGAGTATAATGAGGCTTGTTTCTAATGACAACGGGCTTGATGAATGTGTCTGTGGCTCGCCGTGGCATTATCATATAGCCAAGCAGGGGTGTGCACGTGAGCGTGTGCAGGTATGTATATGCTGCAGCTTTTTCTCCACATGTAGCATGACATTTCCATGGCAGAGGGCCCAAGGCGAGCCAGCTCTCTGTGGCATTTCCAGCAGCTGTTTACACACACAGAGTAAATGTGCTTCATGTTTCTAAATACATGTACTGCGTGTGCAGTGTGTGTGAAGCCGTTTACCTGGTGCAGTTTACAGTAAAAGCCGTATTATTTACCTTTGAAGTGTCTGTCAGGGCAAGATAGGAGAAACAAATGGAGGTAGCATTTGACTAATAGTGCACATTAAAGGTAAACTGGTACTTTGTGCTGAAACTGAGAGCAGGGGGTGTTTATGAGGGCAGCACACAGGTTATAGGAATACTGCTGTTATATATATGAGGTGGAGAGATTCGGCTTATAAACATGCTTTATGGAGACAAGCTCAAGCGCAACTGAACCCCCGAGTTTCATCTGCGATGCATATAGGGATGGGACCATTTTAAATTTTGAGGCCACACTTACAGGTAAAGAAAGAGTTTTTATTTTGCATACGTTTTAGCAGGACCATAAATGCTTATCATGCTATATTTTTGAGTTCCTGTCTTTGCTTTGTATTTGAAATCAGTGCTGGGCAAGTTACCTCAAAAATGTAATGCATTATTTATTACTTGTTACTGTCATTTCAAAGTAATCAGTTACATTATAATATTACTGTATTTGAAATGTAAGGCGTTACACTATTAGCGCATTACTTTTAAGTTACTCTCGTCAAAATAACAGGAAATATGGATTTGTCATTCTAAATGTAGCTCATTACTCTCAAAAAGCTCATTACACATCCAGTGGAAGGTGATGTGGTGGCTATCTGACTGAGTTTAGCTTAAGGCTAAAAACAGTAGAATATAATAGACATACAGATGTCTCATGGCACAATACAAGAAACAATCAGAGCAAAAACAGACAAAAGCTAAAATTCTGGCAAATTGTGTTAGAGATCCTGTAACTTTAGGCCTAGCGGTGGAATTTTCTCCTCCACTGGGCTCACAGAGGGTTTGGTGAATTTGTATTTAAATAAACAAAAAAGCACCTCTTGTCTCTGTGTCTATTGTAACCTGCATTACTGACATTTGTACCTAGTGAATTATTAACGTTTATTTTTTTTAAATGCCTAACATTACTACATTACAGTAAAAGGGAATGCATTACAGTAATCACATTACTTTTGTAATGCATTACCCCAAAACTTTCATTACCTCAGCCAAGGAGGTTATGTTTTCGGGAGAGTTTGTCTGTCTGTCCGTCCGTCTGTCTGTGAACAAAACAACTAAAAAAGTTATGGATGGATTTTGATGAAATTTTCAGGAAATGTTCAGCATGGGAAAAGGAAGAACTGATTAAATTTTGGTGTTGATCTGGATCAGCATCTGGCTGCCATGACGAAAAATGTGATTTTGGTGACTACTGAACTACTGAACTAAAATAGATATCATTATGAATCCAATTGCTAATGGTATGTTTTCATGGTCAAGGAATCTAAATATTTCGGTGTAATAAAAGTAGGAGTAATATTTATGGTGAAAATCACAATATGGGTGAGGACTGTGGCGCTGGTGGAGGTCTGCGCTCTCCAAGTGCTTTTCTAGTTTTTTTAATGAAATGTGTTAAAATCACTCTGCCATCCTTTAGATATTTTAAGAGCATAGTTGCCAGGTCCTCTAATTACAAGACTTCGGGTCTCTTTTTAGAAAAGCCACTTATAAAGCAGTTGAGATCGGACAGTGAGACCACTACCAATATTAACTAAATTAAGAATTAACAAAAACTATTTTGACACTAAACACAAAAAAAATGATGAAGACGAAATCCTAACTAGCCAGTCTGCTCTTCTTTGGCCTACAAGCCCCAATAAATGAGTTTTCTTGTGCCCTCTGACCCTCACCAGACAAAGGCGTACAGAAACTTAAGAATTACATTCATACCAAATGCAACTTGGCAGCTGAGATCGTGTCGCCCACCCAAGAGGTGCCGCCTGTCCATAAAAAGCTCATTATATCACCATCATGTCGCTCAGTGATGTCACGCCTGCTCAAGTTTTATCTCGATCATATCATGTAATAGGATGTACAGGCTGACATTATTCCAACTGTAGCCTTTTCACTCACCTACCAACCACGAAACACTGCAGCTGATGACCCTGCAGCAGCAGGGATGGGAATCCAAAACCAATTCCAGTTGAGAATCGTTTACAGATCCACCAAGAATAGATACCAAGTGTTTTTGCTAATCAATTCCTTTATCAATTCCTTCCACTGACAGGGTTCAGAAGCGTCAAAATTGTGGGTTAATTTTTTACAGTAGACACCTACTGCACTACCTTAAGTGAGTGGAAACACCAGCGACTTGCAGATGCAGTTATCTGTGCTGTGACATGTGTTTGACATTGTTGCCACTGAAAATCTACAGAACAACATCTGGCCACATGGAAAGTCTGCAGGAATCCATAAGGGAATTGTGAAAACAATTGCACACGGACATAGATTGTTACTCTGTGAACCAGAATAAAATATGTCTGTCACAGCTGTCATCACACACCCACACACCGACACACACGATGTCACCTTAAAAAGTTCAAATTTTTCAACGACAAAACAGAAAAATGTTGCCTGGATCAAAGAGGGAGGGTTAACGCCGCCCCATCACAGCTGTACATTGACTTCACATGGAGAGCGGTAGCCCAGGTCACCGAAGTGTGAACGTATCTTTAGTTTTTGGGAACTTTCTTACAGTCTCTTTCAAAACACAAAAACAGATAGCTGGAGAATTTCAAGCAGGACATATGATGCAATTAGCTATAGGCCTCTTTTAAGTATCGGTCTCCTGTTTGGAGGCAGAAAATTCAAACATTTACACATAAGAATCTGGGCCACAGCATAATTCTGTCTGTGTGTCCAGATGCTTAAGGATGTGGGTGAGAGATTTTTTTCTTATTTTGTTGTTTGTGTGAAATGACCCTTTAATTTTGACAGGTTCAACGGGAGTGAAGAAAACAACATATGCAAGAGAGATAACAAGGATGAAATACAAACAGATAAATTCATTCACACCTAACTGGCACAGTCCTTTTTTCTAACTCAGCTTCTTCTGTGTGTGTTTGTGTGCATGTGTCTGTGTGTGTGCTATCTATGTCTGCTCCATTAGTGAGCCAGGTACCGCTCTCTTGTTAGAAGCCAAAATGAGCTGGAGAGCAACTCTATTGATTTCAATAGAAATGTGCTTACACTGGCATCAATATCACTGCACATTTCTGATTCCTCCTGTTAGAAGCTTCCCTCCTCTCTCTCTCCCTCTCTCTCCTTCTGCCATCACATCCCTCCATCTCTCTCTCCCTCCTCCTCCTCCTTCATCCTCACAAGCTGCTGATGCAGGGAAACCCAGGGCTGCGCCAGAACTACCACGGCTTGGCTGCACATTCCAGTTTTGCATCCTCGGACAAGCATGGAAAACACTTAGCTCATTCATTTCACTTCACTCGATATGACTAAAGACAGAAGGGTTGGGGGCGGGAGGGGACGGGCTCTGAAATGGATAGCTATTGGCTAACATTAGCAACAGGGCTCTTCATCTGCCGGCTTTTAGGGTTTGTAGTGAAACGTATGTGCTGAGGCCTAATCAGATCAGGTATTGATCGGTCCTCATGGAGGAAGCTTAACGATCTGCCTGCTCCTCTGTGATCTCTCACTGAAAGGATGGAGGAGAGGGGGGAACAGAGGCACAGAGACGGGAAGATGGAGGTCAACGTTTATGGTTTGACTGCTGTTCCTCCTTAAGGAGTCAAGGTTAGGCTGGCAGATGGCCACTCCCAATCGATGGCAGGTTTCTGATCAAAGCTGATCCTTGCTGACCAGCAGAATCATTTGATGGTGAAGGCAACCCAACACCCACCAACCCAACCTGAACCTCAAGAGGAGTAGCTGTCATGTTGATTTCTGGAGCTGCAGATCGGACCACAATCTAAGTGACACATTGTTCACTAAGTGGAAACTCAATCTAAACTGCATCTCCACTTAGTTCTGCGGTGCAGCAGAAGACGGCAGCCTCGTCACCGTCTGGTCCACCGGATGCCCTCCTCGTGACCAGCACCGGCTCCAGTTGGAGCTTCCGGCCCCACAAATCCCATTTCATGCCAGCCGTGCTGCTGAAAAGCCGAGACAAAAGCCCGATCAGCACAGCTGCAGCTTTAGCATATTGTGCCGGCAATCGTCGTGAAATCAGAGGAACAAAGCGAAGTGGAACTCTGCAGTGCCTCAAACTATGAAGACACAAACAAGAGAGGGTGCGCATGGGCCTCAGAGGAGGGGGAGCTTCCTGTTTGTGTTTGGTGAAGGTCAACAGTCAAAGCGTCTAAACTAGTTCACTCGTCAGTACATTTGAAGACAATGTCCTTCTTTTTGGATAAGTCCATGGGAACCTCTGAGTGGATTCTCTGGTATTGACCGCTCCATGTGGTTACCTGGTGACTCATTCGTCTTCACTGTAACATGACTTAGTGTGTTCTCTCATATGACAAACAATTTTTTGCTCAGAGAGACAAAAAATGTCCAATCTGGATATAAAGTCTGGTCAAAATGGCAGGAGACTAGAGGCATATGTTGCTCATAGCGTGGCGCTTGGATATTTCTCATCAGTTTGGAGCCAAACAGCTGATAAATGAACCAGTGATTGTGAAGCATGAATGAAGCTGAAGCCAATCTGCTAATACTCCATTACTCTGTCTGCACTAAATGATGCGGTAGCTTGAATAACGGCTGACGTGCCATTGGTTGGCATAAAACGACTTACGTTGTATCATCTGCCCACATTTGTCAGGGCTCTGACTGTGCAGAATACACTGGTGAGCAGGGTCTTGAACCCCTGCCTCCCAAACCAAATCATCATAAAAAATTATACTACCAGTAAATGTTATGCCTTTACTCGCCTTTACTAGGATGCTGCCTTTAAAAGCTTAGCCAGCCCATGAATAGCTTGAAGAATAAAACAGTACAGATGGATGATATTGAAGGGTGATATTAAAATTTGGCAGGTATGCAATATTTTATCTCTCAACTCATTTTTGCCAGTATCTACAAGCATGACAATATTTTCTGTCCAGAGCAAGTAGTCCACAATTTACATTTAAAGTCTTCCTTTCATGGTGGCAGCTTATTGTATAAGAAACAAGAAAAATATTTATTCTTGCACAAGAAGTGATCTTAGAGCACAAACCTCCACCAAGGCATTTCCCAGTGTCCAGTGAGTCACTATCAAAAAAGTAGAAAACTGCCTAATCTGGCACTGTTAAAAAAAACTCCTGGATACACATCCAAAGATGGATCACCACCAAAATCAATTCAGGTCTTCCTTGAGCCACAAACAACATCCCAAGAAAATGCAATCAAAGTCCACTGAGAGCTTAAAGAATTATTAGCAAAACTATGGAAAATTGCCTTCTGCAATATTGAAATCCTTTAAAAAGTTCATGGATCGGCATCTTTTGTTGTATCACCACCAAAATCATACTTTGTGTTCTTTGTGCCATGTCAAACATCCCCTAGAAAAATCACAAAAATGCTTTGTGAGCTTATAAGTTATATGTGAAATTATGGAAAACTGCCCTATCTCCAAATGTAAGGAAATTCTTAAAGGGACTGTGAGGAGAATCTGTTTCCAGCGACATTAAGACTCTGCTACCCATGAGCACGAGCGGCGACTGTCGTAATGCTGCATTCCAGTAACCTCGGAAATGGGAGTGACATCATCTCCGACTTATCGCCGTTCCAGTTGAAGTCGGAAAAAAACATGCCGATCTACCAGGCTATCGTTAGCTGTTGTTAGCACGCCCTGTGTTGTTGTATGAAGAATGTGATTATCACTATGGCAGCATTTTTGCAAATATAAGTCTAACAATACTATGTATACAGCTGATCTAGAGCGACTCACCCCAGTCAGAAGTGGAAATAAATTGATTATTACAGGAGCTAAATAACTGTTCACACTGGGGGCATCCATCTTCGATTGTCAGCTCGGGGGTGGCGAGGTTTCACCGAGTTCCCAGTAGGAAATTCCAACTTCTGGGGACGTTCCAGTTTTAGTCTCCCATTCGGAACTCGGAAATTCCTACTTCTGACTACAACCTGAACACACCACAAGCCAAAGCGTGTGTTTGTTGTGATGCTAATAAAAATGCAGCTCGGACCTTCCTCAGAACTCTGCATTGCTTTATAACTTCTTTTTTCAACAACTTGCAGGATGCAAAGCGACGAGGTAATGTATCTCTTTCTAGTTACGTAGCGGTAGTTTTTGATGTGTGACAACAAGCAATTTTTTGAAAACTTCGTATCGTAGTTTTGTAGTCGGCTATATATCATTACTTACAGCTCGGTGCTCTAAGACGTGTCCGAATCATATAAATTTGCTGTAGTTTAATTGTCTTGTTCCTGAAGTTGAGTATCCAGGCCAGTCCAGCCCTGTCCGACCCGACAGGAAGGCTAAGGAATAGCATTTATAGATAATCTATTTTGATGCTATAAAACTCATCTTAAAGTGTGTATTTCGATCAGGCATATATCTAAAAGTGAGACTTTTTTGTAATTACTTAGAAACTCCTCACAGTCCCTTTAAATGAATCTAATTACATCTTTCTTGTACCATGACCAAAACCACCAGAAAATGTGGTCAAAATCTGTGGAGAACTAACTTAGTTTTAGGGAAAACGTGAAAAATTGCCATAATTCCTAAATCGCACCCATCCCTGGATCACCACCAAATTCAAATCAGGATTTTTTCGTACTTTGTTCTACATTTAACCAAAATCTGTTCGCTACATTCTGCAGATGTAACAGTCGATTTATGGGATATATGTCAAAAATGCTGTGGATATCAGCAAACATCTTCCTTTCTGCTAAAGCAACAATTAACTTTTTAAGCTTTCAGTTGCCAGTACACATATTTTTCCCATAATATCATGCATCCCTAAAGGAAAGACTTTTTTTGCATTTAAGTATTTCGTAGAAAAACTGACTTATTCATAAAAAAACAGACACAAAGTCTGAAACACGTGAATCGCAGTCAGTGCCGCTGCTTGTTGATGTGTGAATGTAAGAGTGGGTGGCTGCTAATACATGTGTGTATGCATACATGTGAGTGTGCCAACCACTCGACTCCCCTTATTTCCCTGGATGCAGAGCTCTACATGCCCACACACACACACACACACACAAGCACACGCACACTGGGAGTGCCCCGGGCCGCGCTGTACTAATGAAGCAGCCTGTAAGCAGCTACCTTCATTACATTCAATCCTCTGGACAGCATCAGCAATTACATCCTAGCATCCCACTGTCAGAGCTCGTGCACACACAAACACACACATCCAAACAAGCACAGTCGGTCGGAGGCTCGTCCTTCCTCTCAAGGCTAATGTCAGCCGAGGTTAGATTAAGGTGGAGTCCCTGCTCCTCCTCTTCTTTGCTGGATTTTTTTTCCACAAGCTTGAATCTCTTGGAACAAAAGTCCAGAAAACATCACACTGGGGCAGAATGAAGTCATCAGCTCATCCTGTGTGACGTCTCTGTCTGCCCCGGCCTCTGCATGCAGGAGCAGAAGGAGGCCTGGGGGCGAGTGGGGGGTGCTGCTGGTGTCTAATAGAGTGCTCCACTTGCCATATTTCACACATCTCATCACTTATCCCACAGAGACTCACATACATATACATGTCAGCACAGGGGGAGACCAGAAGGGAAGCCCCCTGGAGCATTCTGGGAGTTTTTTTTATTTTTTTTTTATGAGAGATTGGTTTCCCTGTGAAGCTGTTGAGGAATTTAAAACCACTGACTTCTACTATCCGAGCAAACTCGTACAGAGGAAGAGAAGTCTCACTACTACTGACAGGGGGATGTGTAAATAAATTATGGTCATCACAAATGCGTCCCTTTATCCCTTAGGCCGGCAACCAACACTTGTTCTCATTATTGCTTAATCCACTGTATGATTTCTTGGTTTTGTATTTTAAATCCGTTCAGGGTGGCCAAGCCTCAAACACAAACCATAAACTGCAATCTCCTCAAGCTTTAATCCTGCTTGGGACCATAGTTTGACATAGTTATGATCGCTCTTTAACCTCACTACTGTACAGTCTTTAGAATTTAATCAAACAAGCAAAATACAAACTTCAAATTAATACTCCTCAGAAAGTTTTCAGAAGTTATTTCACTTCTGTAACGACTTCAACAGGCTCACAGAACTTGGTCCTAAATTTGGGTACCAGGGCCAGACAATGCTGCCGCTCTGCGTCACAATTTTAGACAAGGATATGTACGCCCTGAAATATTTTAACAGAAAGCTTTAGTCAGTTTAATCCTCTCAGTTCCTAAACTCAAACTTTGTGGATCAGAAACTGGAAGACTAAAGTTCCAAATGTGCATGATAATCAAACATAACAACACAATCTGGATTTAGAATTACCAAACAATCAAAACTTTCTCAACCGTTTAATTACTAGCTCAACTGTTTGGCTATTGTTTATTAGGGGTGTCCTGATCCCTTATTGATGTCGGATATTGGTCCGATATCAGCAAAAAAAAACAAATATCGGATCATATTGGCCTGCATCTGAAATCTCCAGTATGAGCACTCTGATACAAGCATTTCACATTTTTTTTTAAAAAGTATTTAATTCAATTGTAGAATATGCTTATGTTTAAGTTAAACACAATTATTTCAAAATTTAAAAATATCTGGTTTTGTTTTCACTGGATTTCTTGAGATTACTTTTCAGGATCTTCTAATTTATTTTTCATTTATTTCATTTAATTGTACTATATTCTTATGCTTAAGGTTAAAATTTATTGAACCCATTGGTTAATAACAAATGGGTCAGTTTTTCTCATACGTACCATTGCTGACTACTGTTTTCTGTTGAATAATCTCACTTGATCAAGCCTTTTCTTACAGTCCATACTACAAAATAAATAATAAAAGTATGTTTGATTCTTGCTGATATCGTATCAGAGCGATATCAGTATCAGCCAATACTCAAGACTGCAATATACTGACACTGATATTTCAGGTCAAGAGCACAAACTCTGTACTTAACAAAAAATGGTCTTGTTTATTTCAGTGTTAGGGTATATCATGGACAGATATAAAAGAAAAACAGCTTTTAGTTCTTGTAAAATTGAAACCCTCAATATTCAAATATACTCATACAGTGAGGAGAAGGTGCATCAATATTGAAGATTTCTATAATTTTCCAATAGGTGATATATGATATAGAGGTGATATATGGTTGATATGCGTGGTCGATATATCAGTTGTAAATTTCAATATAGACCAATATTGATATCAAACCCATAATATCATGCATCCCCGATAAAAAAGCACAAATATTTGGGACAAAATCAATCAGAAAAGTTAGAAATGTATGTAAATAAAACAGCAATTAAACATGACTTAAAATAGATGATACTGAGTTTGACAAACACAAAAAATGTTTTGATGATTTACAGATTACATATGTATATATGTATATTATTTCGAATAACAATTTTGGTAAGTTGTTAAGTATTTAAAATCATAATGATGGTAATAATAATTATAGCTTGTAACTTTTCAAACCTATAATCCTACAAAAGGAAAATATCAGTTCATTAAGTTTGCAGTTTTTTCTGTTACCTTAAATAACCACAGAAACAAACAATGATGTGTTAGGCTTTTGACACATGAAATATTCCTGAATTTATTGACTTCTGCCAAACAGTTGAGCTGGGCTTAAAGGGTTATATGTGCTAAAAGTTCTTATTTTTCATTCAATATGCCGATGATTGTCTGCTATTTCTGACAAATAAACAAATGATTCAGCAGTAATATTAGTAATCTTCCACCAGCAGTAGCAAAAAACTGCATTCAAGTGCTGCAGGCACACTCTGAATATGGAGTTCCACACGTGGGTCACTAGCTTTGAGACTTATTTGTCTCCATAAATCTGCTGGCCCAGTAAGTGAAGACAGAATAGAAAAGAACAGGTAGGTCAATGAAGCAGAACAGAGCAAATTGAGTGAGAAGCTCGCTTACTCGACTGACTCACTCCCTCAAATGTACACAGTCATGAGCTGAGATTGAAAAAAAACACAGCCGTCATGCCTGTTTGTAAGAGCATAAATGATGAATAAGGGGTAACAAAGCTGTCAAGAAATGCCATGCCACGTCAATCAAAGAAAATCCTCGTGTGTGTGTCAAGCATGTGCGGCTCTGATGTGTGCAAGCGCGTATTAACAATTGATTCCCAGGTGCCGCGATCTGAAAGGTTTTTGTGGTTAAAAAGGGAAAAAGGCATGACGTTGAATTATGGAGGAGGAGAATGGGAGCACACCTTGACCACACACACACACACACTTGCAAAGAGGCCGAGGTTGAGGTCGGCCATCAAACGCGCCTAGTTAAGAAGACGTTGGCCTCCTCCATTATTCACACGAACATGCTCCCCTCGCTCCCTGGTTTTTCCTGGGAGATGGATTGAGCTGAGTTTAGATGGACAGAAAATGTAAAAAAGCGAGAAAGGTGGACAGAAAAAGTAAGAGGAAAGGTGAGGAGACGCTGACGAAAATAGCAAGCGAGAAAAAGGGAGATGGTTTGTGAGAAAATGTGATACAAAAGTGAGAAATGGAGAGCTGTATGTTATATTTATCTCTTGAGTCCTAAGTTCTATTACGCTTGTCAAACTGGATTTCAATCATCCTTGATATGGAGCTGATGTGTGGCGTAATGATGCTTAATTTTACTTTTCAGCAGGTCAGTGCATATATTTTTACAGCTGTAGTCCATCTGGTGATGCAAATTTATTGTTTCAGACATCTTCCTAAATAAAAGATCTCTTTGTCAGCTCTCAATCACACCTCAATCCAGGGAAAGAGAATCAGATGCAGTGATTCTGAAGGAAGATGTCAGAGCTATAGTGTTGCTTTAACAAAGCAAACCAAGAAGGTAACAGTGGAAAAATAAGCTATCCGCCCTTAGCTCACTTTGAGTAATTGCTGCTTTTGGTAGCAGATTAATGAACAGTGTTGGGCAAGTTACTCAAATATAAAAATAAATTACTCATTACAGATTAGTCCTTCAAAGAGTAATAAAATAATCATGACTTAGAAACAAAATTAACATGTCACATTTAAGTTAGTTATTGCTTTCACCCTTAAAAAAAGTTTAAACCTAAATTCCCATTGGACAACAATGTTCACATCTATAACAGATACAGATAATCATTTTAATGTGATGAACTTTTTGGCACACACAGACATACCAGGACAGCAAATCCTGAACAAAATAGACCTTGAAGGGTTAGTTTTTTTTAAGTGCTAAGAGCTAAAGGCAACACTTGTAAATATGGGTGCCAATAAAAGAACTTGCACTCTTTGTTCCTGTGAACAACAGCTGGTACACAGCAGCACCTGGTGCCACAGAAATCCTTGTAATTTATCCACTCGCAGGTTAAAACTCAAATAACGACACTGGCTAGTCATTACACTACTGTAAGATTCTTTAACTTTTCATTGACAAATCCCCTGAGTTTAGGACTATGATGTGACGGATGCATATGAGGCTGTAAAATTTATTCAATTTAATTTTATTTGTATAGCCTATTTGACAAGTGTAACTTCAATGTGCTCCACAAAAGATAAAAACAGGCACAGAAAAGAAAAAATAAAATAAAATGGAACAAAAATATAACAAAAATACAAATATTACAATAAAATAAAATCAAAATACATGAAAATAAAAAACAACAGCTAAAAGGCATGAGAGGAAAGCAGTGCCTTGAGACCCCTCTTAAAAGAACTGTTTCCACCAATCTCAGGTCTGCAGGCAGTTTGTTCCACAGGACAGAATTGTAATAACAGAAGCTCCTTCACGTGCCGTTGTTTTAATCTTAAGTCAGCCAGGAGGCCTAGTTAGACTTTATCTGACAAAAACCCTACTTTAAGTGGATAATTTTGGCATCAAGCTCCATTTTCTCCCCAGCCAACTCCCTGCACATGAACCCGTGTTCAGAGCAGACCACTCCAATCATTGTAGATGAATTATGTCCGTGTATGACTGTCGCCTTGTTTTTTTTAGTTTTCTCTGACAGGAGATTTGTGTAAGGGCAGAATGAGGGTTTGGGTTTTCTGGTTTGAGCATGTGTGGTGTGCTCTGAGAAAAGGGCCGTTTTAGAACACTGAATTAAAGTGTAATTCCACGTGCATGCTGGCATGAGGAACCAAAACAGTTCATTACAAATACATACACCATTACACCCCAAGTATCAGTGATAATGAGTTCAAAAATATCTGCAGTAATGTGTAGTGTTAAAAAGCAAGAGCGCTGCACAGAATAAGCACTGAAACCTTCTCACAGAGGGACAGCTTCAGCTGTTATCCCTCTGGGCAGCCTCATAACAGATTAAGACCTATAAAGGGGGAATTTACAAACCCAGATTTCCCTCAACCCATCCCATTCATTCTTCTCCATCAGGGTGCATGTGCAAAATAGAGCAGACTTTCTGATCTGTTAGGGGAGGCTCGATCCCACATTTTAAAAAAAACAGGATCTTGATAGAGCACAACTCAATTTCAAATGACCAAAACCTTCATTTATTTTACAATGACAAAGCTTTTTGCAACCCTCCTGTCATTGGTAGGGCCTTGTGAAAACCACAATCATGGATAGAATCACAGACTTGGACATTGAAAGCAGGAATTCTATATTAAACGCAGATTATCACGGAAATGAAAATGAGCTTGTTTCTCTGTTAGCAAGATAACTCAAAAAGTTAGGGAAAGAATTCAATGCAAAATTTCAGGAAATGTCTGAATAGGGACAAGGAACAAATGATTAGATTTTGAGAGTGATATGGATCACTGTCTGGATCCGCCATGACAAAAAATGTGATTTTCATGTATAACTACTGAACTAAAATAGATATCATTATGAATCAAATTGCTAATGTTGTTTTCATGGTCAATCTAAATATTTAGATGAAATAAAGTTAGGACGAATATTTATGGTGAAAAATCCCAATATGGGTGAGGACTGTGGCGCTGGTGGAGGTCTGCGCTCTCTGAGTACTTTTCTAGTTAACAATGCAAACATGTCGAAGTGGCCACCTCAGACACTGGCTAAGTTGGATCAGAAACTACAAAACTCCCGGCTAACTCAAAAGTACAAGGAAGAGCAGCTTCCCAACGATTATTATATGTCAGGAGATCAAATGTTCTGCAAATTTTGTCAGCATACAGTTCACTGGACCTATAACGATACATGTGAGGACCACCTGAAGCATGAGTGGTTATATTTAATTAATTGAAACAATGTTTCAGGGATAAATTTGCGTAAAATATTAAAACTGAATTCTTAAAAAGTTAAAAAAGATAAAAATGGAATATGGGAAAAACTAAAATAGAATCTGCAATACAATAATATAGATTTAAGATGACCGTACATTGGCAGCAAACATAAGCAAAACCAGAACCATGGATGTAAGGACAGCAATCTTCTTGTAAAGAGAAAGACATCTCCACTTCTACCACAACGAAAAGACTTTCCTCTGTTGTCCAGGTGTTTTTTATTTTGCGATCGAAAAACCAAAACAGATCTCTCTAACGTCAGACATGAAAACTGTGAATGTCTCAAAAGCAACTGTCATACCAGCAGGCTAAAGTTACCCCATAAAGAACAATTAGACTGTCCATTCTGGACCTTTAAACAAACATCCTCTCTTTGGTGTGTCACCTGTGCAACTTTCGCCCAAATCCTGAATCTGTGGTGGTTTCCTGTGAGTGAGTGACACATCCCTCAATCAGCACCTCGAACCTTGACATGGCTGGTCTTGTGACCCTTGTGGAGAAAGGATGATGGGATGGAGGTTGAGAGAGGAGGTTTGGAAACGTGGCACACCAATGGACATTCTGGCAGAGTGTTGAGATGAAGCTAAAGGGGCTATTGCCATGGGTGATGGCCTGAAGTCCCACAGTGCTACACCTAAACGCAGTAGTGATTTCCCAGTTTGTTATAAACGCACATCTTTGTTCTTCCGCCTGATTGTATTGTGCTTTCCGTGTTTGATGACTCCTAACCTCGAGCTCCGCTGTTGGGTTTTATTTGCATTTTTGACTGAAAATTAAAAAGCCATACTTTGTAATCAAACGTCTTCTGGGAGAAAGCAACAGCTCATTGTGCAATTTATTTACTTTTCATTTCTTCTGTTTGACTCGCTGTTTCTTCTGTCTCTGGAGCACCAACCCGACCCTCTTCAAACTACACTTTGCTCTCGCTCTCTCTCTCTCTCTGTTTGGCAAACAACAACAAAATGTCGAAATACTGAAAAGCTGAGTGATGTTGACATAAATGAAGTTCCCTGTCTCTTCTTACACCGAGCAGAGATTTAATAGCTGTGGCACTTCATGGACGATCTGAGGAGCAGTTCCCCTAAAAGGCCTCCGCTCCGACGCTTACTCCTGTCAACGCTAATGTGGCCCATGGGGTGTCAACATCTGACAGCTTTCACAAGTTACTTATTTGGCAGATTAGTATGTTAAAAAGCTTTCTGAATCATACATCACCACTGTGCCAACAAAGCCACATAAGGCAAAAGTTTCTAACAAGGAATCAATATGTTGACTTAAGGTGACAATTTTGTGTTTCGAGTATGACTCACGCTCCAACCATCCAGATCAGGACCCCGTGAAATCTTTCTTTGGACAGATTTGTTATTCAAATGAACTCAAAGGGCCTAATGTTGTTCTATAAGTGATTTTCTCAGAGTCACCATAGCTCCTCCAGAGAGGAAAAATGAAAACTGCTTTCCACTCCTAAAGATCTGCTGATGCTTCAGTTTAGAACTATGAAAGAACAATGACACCACTGAGATATCATTTAACGTCCAATAAAGTACAGGCCTCGAAAAAGTGAAGACCTAAACCAAGCCACAAGCGAAGGTTGAAGATGAATCAAAAGATATTCCTGAATATGTCTGGCAGAGGTGATCAACGCAAAAAACGATCAAGACAAAAAAGCCCCAAAACATGAAGTCATGGTAGAGGAAATGGTGTACTTCCACTCAGCAATTCAGTTCAATATTTGTGTTTTCCAGTACCAAAAGCCTAAAAAAGCTCAAACCAGGGTACTTTAAGGAAATGGACCTTAAGTGTTGTGTTGAATAAATACAGTCTTGACCTGCTGCTCATAAGAATACTATGTATTTGGATTAGTGGTGTGCGATATGACGATATTAAATCGTTAAGGATTATAACATGGGGATGATCTCACAAAGCAGAAAGATCGTCAGATTGTCTGTGTGGGCGCAGAGACTTTGACGTGTACCCGACTAACCAATCGTAGCACATTATGCGCAGTGCATGGTGGGATCTCCTGTTTGATTATGTAGCGTGAAGCCATGGCGGAAAGAGAAAAGGAGATAAAAGCTTGAAGATATAGTCTGTTCTACATCTTCTACAAATATGTTCTAAAGCAGCTGTATTATTCACTCAGGTTATAGACATTGCAGTTAGATAACATTTGTTCTAAATTGTTGCACTTTAAGAGATAACCAGTTACTTAAGTTTGCATTTATATTTGACCCTTTTCAATAAGTTATTTGGTGTGTTTAGTTTTTATGTCACGAAAATGCACTTTATTGTTGTTCATTACCTTTTATGTTTACATTTACTGCACATTTTTATAAAAACTGCACTATTTTAATTAAAACCTGTTCAGAAAGTTTCTTTGGCTTAAATTGTCATTTTTTTCTTTTAGGTTTTACATGTTTTATGTTGAACATAGGGAAAAATGGTCAAACATGCAAATTAGTCTAGAAAAATCAACGTAAAAAAGAATCGTGATAAAATCGTGATCGTGATTTTATTTTTAAAAAATTGTGATGTGACATATTCGCCATATCGCCCACCCCTAATTTGGATACTTACATGCCTTTTATTGATGGAAAAGACAGTGCAAAGACCCTGAAACTGGAAGGTGGGAGTAGAGAATTCCATGGATAAAAGTGGGCAAGAGTCAGAGTGGGATGAACAATAAAGTTTAACATCTGGGCCAAAATCCAATGGACAGTATGACACATATGAAAGGAGATCCTCAGAACAGGTATAACTCCGTATAATAAACAGATTTGTAGGTGTATGTGTAAAGGGAAAAGTACATAAATATACTTGAATAAAAGTAAACAGTACTTCATTCAAAGTGCACTCATTGCACTGATAACTATGAGTACAACTGTATATGCTTTGTGATTACAACAGCCAGAGTGTGGTGAGTTGTTAATTAGCAATCAATCCCAAAATGTGACCAGGTCTTGGGGACCACCTGTCTGACACCTGAGCCAAAATTATCGTTTTTAGTTTTTTTAGCACTGAATATTATAACATTGTAGTAGTTTAAGTAGACAAGTTAAAACGTTGGTATTGTGACACTGCTAGTTGATTGAAAATGTCGGACTGTTGAGCTTTTATTCTACTCTGATGCCATGATAACAGTAGGTAAGTATGACACAGTTCAAAAACTCAACAGTAATAGTACTAGCTTGAATAAGTACTCAAAAAGTACAAGTATATAAAAATAATACTCAATTATAATAGAGATATAGATTAGGTTAAGATAGTTATTAAGGTGGAATAATTAATAAAAAACAGAGAGATCAATCCAATATTAATTGAACAGCTACTATCTAATAAAGTGATGTTAATGCATCACATTAAACAGCCGTTAGCATACAGAGCAGTTAGATAAACAGATATGCATTTTCTGAGAAGGACTTTGACTTTGAACTGGGTAGATTAGATAAAGCAAATAACACACTTTATACCACAAAGTCTTTTAGCATTGTTAGCTATGAGGATGAAGAACTCCCTAAGACGTCAATGCTGTGATGGATGCTGGATCCAGGTGAGCTCACCTCTCTGAGTGAAACATGGGAGAGGTGTATGTATCAGACACCTATGAGATGAGGACTGATAAAGACGTGAATCAGCAGGGGGAACGCTGCTGAATCAATGACTTTGTTTTCCCATTTCTCTCACTTTCTTTTTCCTTCATCCATCCTGAATCTTTCACTTCCTCTGTCCTTAATTAACACCTAAAGCCGGGGCACTGGATCCAGTGGCTGCAGACTACGGGAGTGACTCATCAGTTAAAACCTACAGCTGTATCTCTTATCTGGATCTCTATCGCCATCACTCAGTGGCCTCTGTCTCTCAGCAGGTTATCACGGGGGAACCACATGAGCGAGTGAGGAGGGGGAAGGGGGACACAGGCGCTGTCTCTCAGAGAACTGTGAAATACTGAACCAGAAAAAAAAAGAGGAGGTGCCTTTAGTCTCAAGAGGAAATTGTTATTTAAATCATTTCAGCTCCTGCAGCTGCACATCAGATCCCACTTTAATGATAAGTCGACAGGTGAGATGATGTTAATGGATTAGCAAAAGTGGCATTAGCTTTTAGGAAAATGTCTTTCAATTTTAAGAAATTAGCAGATATGAGGAAAGCACAACAGAAATAAACTACAACTGTCTTTTACAACAAATAATGAATACATAATGTAAATCTTCAATGAATCAGAATGTTAGTAAAGTGTCCTCAGCACCAATCACAACACCTGAACCATACTCAGACATGCACATTGTAAACAGAAGGGGCTCACATTCAGATTTAAAGGTGAATTTTCCTTGCTTTTTTGGGGTCAGATGGGGTAAAAGGGCTCAGATGATTTATCTACTGTGGGTTGTCGACACAGCTTCTATCTCAAGGGCATTTCCCCCACATGGAATTAGCATTTTGGGTTGAGCAAGTAGCAGTAAAACTAGAAGGTGACAAGCTTGAAGCAGAGCTTAGTTCAACAAGCAATCAACATCATAATTTCTAACCCCAGAAATGAAAGCTATCTTGAAAATCAACAGTCCAAATCAAACACCATCAGAGTAGGAGAACTATAAAAGCACTCGGAGAGCGCAGACCTCCGCCAACGCCACAGTCCTCACCCATATTGTGATTTTCACCATTTTATTAGTCCTACCTTTATTTCATCCAAATATTTAGATTCCTTGACCATGAAAACATACCATTAGCTATTGGATTCATAATGATAGCTATTTTTGTTCAGTAGTTATTCACAGAAATCACATTTTTCGCCATGGCGGCCAGACGCTGATCCCGATCAACACCAAAATCGAATCAGTTCTTTCTTTTTCCATGCTGAACATTTCCTGAAAAATTCCTCAAAATCCATCCATAACTTTTTGAGTTATTTTGTTCACAGACAGACGGACAGACGGACGGACAGACAGACAGACTCTCCCAAAAACATGACTTCCTTGGCGGAGGTTATTAGACAAACTAGCAGTGTGGTTTAGCTTAAAAGTTGGCAAGGAAGATTGATTGTACAAGTAAAGATGGTTTATTTTGATTGGTTAGCAGTATATGCTTCAAAGGATAGAAACAAGCTAACAAAGATTTATGTTGACATGAAATGCAAGCTTGAAGGACTGGTTGACAAGCTAACACTGTCAGAAGGGTGATTCTGACATGCTAGCAACAAAGGTTTAAAAGTGTGGAACAGCATGATTTTAACAAAACAAGAATTTGACTACTCAGAAAAAAATGAAAATGTTATTTCAGTCAATTACGTATTTTATATTACTCGTAAGCATGAATAGCCACAGTCACAACAAGGTACATATCTAACCTATTGGGTATTTGTAACAGGGAGACTGAGGACGGGAAGGAGCAGTAGCCAGCCTGCAGCAGTATATTTTTTATTTTTTCAATTTAAATATATGTGTCTTTATTAATAGTTTTATTTTGATGTATTATTTTATTTTTATGCATCGTTTTAAACTGTAATAATCATCTGCTACTCATTCTTGATTTCCTGGGAGGAGTTTTTCTCAAAGGGACAAATAAGGTACTATCTAATTTGTGAAAAGAGCAACGTGCTAAACATGCTGGTAGAGCCCGTGAGAAATATGTCAAATTCCCTTTTCCCCCAGGAGGAAAGCCTACAGTTCCTCTGAGGAGTATGGGTGAGGAAATGTCTTCTTGGGATGCAGGCTTCCTGAGACGCCCACTTTGGCTTCATCTTTGACTTTACCAGCCTCAAACAATTTGGTCCCAAGTTTGGAAATTATATCAGGGTCGACTCAAAATAACGGTAAACAGGAAATGGACTTGAGCTTATGTAGCGCTTTTCCTCTCCAGTTTTTGACTACTCAATTACACCCATTCGCTCTCACAATCATTCACTGATGGTTGGGGTTTCTATTGGTCCATCAGTATCACATCTTTGCCCTTTCATACTCATTTAAACACCTCTGACGCAGCAGCAGAAGCAACTTAAGGTAAAGGAGACATCGCCATGTGACAGAAGGAGCTAGAACATGCATGTTCCTGATTTCCGATCAAGTGCACTATCAGACTTCACAACATCCTACATATCTAAGTACCACCTTCATGCTGCAGGGGGTGAAGACACTGTACCTGGCTGTGAAGGTGACTAATCAGGCTTTCCAACAATATAAAATCCAATACTAATTGGTATTATTTAAGTGGAGAAAGCATAGTCAACCAAAATAACTTTAATCATTTTTTGAGGAGAATGTATGCTTTAAAAACTTTAATGTAGATTTCTGGTTTAGCATTTATAACATAACTAACTTTGATACTGCTGGCACTAGATTCAAAGGTGCTTACACCTGGATTCTACAAATAATACCCAAAACTTCACGTACTGTAAAGAAAATGTTATTCTTGTGAGCTCAGAAGTTACTAATATATATATATATATATATATATATATATATATATATATATATATATATATATATATATATATATATATATATATATATATATATATATATATATATATATATATATATATATATATATATATATATATATATATATATATATATATATATATATATATATATATATGTATATATAGATATATATAGATATATATAGATATATAGATATATAGATATATATATATTAGAGGCTATGGACCTACTTTCTCCTTACTAACCATAAAACTGAAAGGTGATACAACTCTCCCAAAAATATCTGCTGTGTTTTACCACACAGAAATCAAAACCGGCCTCTGAGCTCTTCATGTCTGACGCCTGTTTTTTCCGCCAAGACAAGAAAAGAAATGCTGACACTAAGAAGCACCAAAATACATTTCAGGCCTCTTGCTTCTCCCAAAAATACACAGCACAATATTTTTTCGATTTTTTGTATTTTGGCGATGCTAGCTTCCTGCGATTATCACCTCAAATGAATGACAGACTGTAACAGCGCTTCAGGCCTGGAGGGAGTGGGAAACGACCGACTCTCCTCCACCTACGCATCCAGTCTGGGAATAGCTTTCCAGGCAGCCCCGGCGGAGCTCTTCTCTGGAGAGACAACAAGAGCCTACGAGAGCGGAGGAGACGCCGCTCCTCGTCCGCCAAACACCGTCTGCCTCTTGTTCTCAGTCACATCACAATTAAAGACTATTTACAGTACGGGGAGGATTATTTCTACAGGCAGCATAAAAAGGCGAGAAGCAGAGACAGAGAGGGGTGTGTGAGGAAGAGGGGGAGACACACAAACACACACTCCACTCCTCACTATTGGATGCTGAAAATAATTCCTTTGCAGAGAGGACTTAATTCACATTCTGTGTTCGCATCCCTGATCCCGTTTCGTCTATTCTGGTCCAGTTCCTCTGCTGTCCACTATCACACAGCTGTCGGTGTGTGCGGGATGCAGGGAGAAGTGAGTGAGAGGAGGGTCAGTGTGTGTTAAGCACAGCGTCAGTACCAGCCCCACCCAAAACTGAAGATAAATCCTTCTCAGGGCACATGAAAACAAAGAGATCAAATATTTCTAATCCAGTGACAGCACGCAAACCTGCCAGGTACCTTTTAATCCAACACAGTTCTGACATCAGACATCTACTGTTTCATGGATTTAAATATTATGATTATTCTGTTTTATAGTGCATACATGGCAAGGTCATTCAACACTCAAGAAACAGTCTCTCACATTTGATGAAAAATGTTATCAAACACTTGTTTTAGATGATAAATCCAAGCAGAACGTCATAATCTGCGTTTTACTTCCAACTATTTTGTTAATGTTTGATTTTTTTTCATTTTACAGTGCACACAAATCAAGGTCAGTGAAGGCAAGAATAATGATGTTTATTACTTCTGCAGAAGAATCTGTCTTTTTTTCAATTGTCAAAAATTACAGAGCAAATATCAGCATTGACATGAGCTCCAATGTGCTTTATCTTGCATTGATGCCAAATTAGATTAGAAATTTTAATAAACATTTGAATTAAATGATATTAAAAAAGAAGGTATTTCCAATTTATTTTGCAAATTTTTCAAGGTCAGTTAGTCTAATGATAAATGTCTGATCAAGCAGCATCTTATTCTCTGTTTAATAAAAAGCAATAATAATGCCTTTATCTGTTAGGGTGTAAACAGCAGCTATAGATTCAGGCCGATGCGGATTAACTTTCTTTCACTCTCATTCTATCACTTTGTCACAACGGTTGCAAAATTCTGGGAATTTGCAAAGTTGGAAACTTTCCATGGGAATTTATGAGAATTAACATGAGAACGATATGAAAGGAAATAAATCTGGAATTTTCAAAACTAAAGGATAATCCTTAACGTCGACTTGGAAAAATATTTTTACACAATCATGACTTAAACAACCACATCTCATGTACTTGAGATTAAATTTGCTATTGCTCAATCACATGCACAGAGTACGCTGTTCACTGTAGGGACATTGAGGCCACGCCCCCTACATGCACAGTGAACGACAGATGATGTAGAACCAGGACTGGACTGTGGAGGCCACACATCAGAGCTGTGGATGACATGAAGTGAATTTTAATCAAAAGTAATAAAAAATTGATGAAGTTCTAGTAACAAATAAGTCTGTTGAAATCTGTTTGTTAATTGTATAATTTTGCATGGATGTCAGCCTGTGACGAAACAAAATGTTTATTTTTATGTTCTTACACATATTATGTTGCATATTACACTGTTAACCTAAATGGTCAACAATTTCTGGTTTACTCCCATAAACTCCCAAAATTTCCATCATTCCCATGGAAAGTTTCAATTTTTAAACATTCCCAAAATGTCTGCACTTAGTTCCTCAGAATTTGTATTTCAAGAATTAAAAATCATTTGAATGAGAATGAAATACAGTACAGTCATCAGTCTGTTTTTTTTTTGGGGGGAAAAAAAACTACAGAGATGTCTCAACAGCTCTGTGCAAAAGGTCTCAACACAGTTGACCATGAAATTCTAATAGCTAATTTGCATATGCATGGCCAAGTTGCTCTGAAATGGTTGATGAAGTACTTAACAGTTTCTGTAACTACCCAAAAGTATTAATTACAACCAATTTACTGTATGGGATGCCCCAAAGCGCCATCCTTGGGACTTTCTGATTTCTGTTATATATGAACAACCCTCCAAATGTCAGTAAAATGAATTTCTCTGGTTATTTGCTGATGACACGTGTAACTTCTTCAGAAACTTTGGTACACTGAAAACAGAAGTAAATGAAGAAGTGGCATGTCTTTCTAAATGGTGTCAAATGAACAAACTATCACTTAATATAGATTGATCTAATTTTATAATAATTTGTAACAAAATCCCGAAAATGCAAAAGGAAATGCTACAATATTCATAGAAAATATATTAAAATAAGTCGGGTCAACTATATTGACTTTCTGGGAGTCTTATTTTATGATAAACTAACATGGAAGTGTTCTATTGAATTAGTGCCCAAGGAAACAATGAAATGAATTGAAATTTGGAGTTCCTTCTTTGATAAACTGTAAAAGTATATTTACTTTTATTACAGTCTAATTTAACTTTATACTACTGGTATTTACTGCAACACTGTGCAGGCAGTCACCTGTCCTAATCATGAAAAAAAAAAAAGGTTTTGTCAATCCATAAGACGTTTCTTAGAATGATTAGTTTTATCAGAAATGTCTATAATCTGCTCCTCTTTTCAAGAAATACAAACTTTTTTCATTTTAAAGTGTGAGTACCTATCAAGTATGTGAGTTATGTATAAATATGTGCACTTAAAAGACCGACCAGCACTTTTCTGAGAAAAGTCTTTTCGGATGTTCATTCACATCATATGAGGCATTCAAAGGACATTTATTTTCCATCCTTACTACAGAGGGTGTCCTACATTGAGCGACATTATTATCATTAAAAAAAAAGCATTTAAAGAGCTAATTCCTTTTTCAAAACATTGAATAATTCTTGCATCTTGAATCTATAAAGATTGTTTCATGATGTGTTTGCTGTACAACTCTATGATTTTGCTCTCAATGAATCTCAAACAGCTGCCTATAATATTCATATTAGTAAGAGGGGTACTTTGCTAAGTCTTTTGGGGCTTCTAACCTTTGTTTCCTCAATATTTTGTATCATTACATTTAATTTTAATAATGTGCAATAAACCAAATGAAACTAAACATAGAGGCTAGCTTTAGCCCGATTCATGTGTATTTTTCTCCTGCTCCAAGTGCATCCCTCTCAAACTAGCATATTGCTGAACAGATGCCCACATACTGTTGTGAAGGGAACACCCCAGTAGCAGCTCAGAGATGATTCAGCTGCAGACAGACACAGAGAGTTGGGTCAAAGCAGGAAGAAAAAAGGAGGAATAAAATCATGCTAGTGGGTAGACACATGCCTGGGGCTCTCTGATTCCCATCCACACCACGTATCTTTATACCACCAGTGAAGCGAGTGTTAACGTCTATTTTGTGCTTCTTGCTATGCGGGCACAGAGTCAGCGGTGGCAGGACGTTGGGGTTGTCTGTCTCCGAGTCAACAGAGGCTAAAATGGAGAAGATGAATAATAGCGTTGTGATGCTAATGGGAGCGCACAGACCAGCTAGCGGCCATGGGGGAGTTAGCGAAGATTTCACAAATGTGCAGGTGGGCTGAGTGGTCCTGAGGCGCTTCATTTGGGTTCAGGAAAATTTATTTTAACAAGCAACTTCTTTCCGGTCTTAGAGGCAACATCTCTTTTTGTTTAAATCAAAATAGCATCCATTTGAAGTCCATTTCAGGGTCTGCTTTGGTGTATTTTTGTCACTCCCATTGGATATTTGGCCACATGCAGACATTGTGTGACAAAGTTTATTACCTATGATATGATGAGTGGGAGAAGAAGGTTCTTTAAAGTATCTTTGACTTTCTTCACATTTAATTATCTTCAGCTCTGTGCTTGTTGCAAAAAAGCCTACAATTAGCTTAAATGGCTGTTACAATAAAAACCATGCTTTTAAGCACTTCCATTCTATGTATGCATCTGTATGTATTTATTCTTTATGTATAACTGTGAAATGAAAAGCTGATGTTTAGAATGAAGATTCATCTATATCATTAGATAATATAAAAAAAAGAGTTGTCAAAGGTTGTTTTTTTTTTTCCTAATCTTGCCTTCTTTTTAAACCCTTATTAAAATGTGTCTGGGTGAGCTGTAAGCTGCATTCATGCAGGTATGGTTATGAAATGTGTACAATGAAAAGTAAGTTTCATGGATGACATTTCATCTGATGGATGGTGTTGGTAAATGGTAACTGGTAAATGTCCTCCTGTCCGCGAGCAAAGACGTCCCAAGGAAATGACTTCAACTTTTGATGATCTGATAGACATTGTCCTTATGCTTGTTGAAAAAAAAACACCACCCTTAATAGAGAAAAAGAAAGGCAAAATAACATAAGAATGCCAGATACACTTCTCATTCTGTCCTACATTATTTGATATGTACCTAAATGAACAAATTATGGAAGGGGAAAGGTATACATATATATCTTAATTTGTGCAACTTTGTCATTCATCATAAGGAAAGTAACATAAATAACAGAAGTGTTTTAGGCACGTCATCCTTTTTACATTAACTCTTATAAAATATAGAAAAGGCAAAAAGATTGAATCCCTGAACTGCAGTTTGACAACCCAGACATATCTAGTTTGAATTAATCATACTATATTGATCATTCACATACACAACAGCATTTTATCAAACTGCAACTTTTATGAACTGCATTCATGAACTATAGTCTTCCGTTGAAAGCCAACTTTCTATATGTCATTAAAGGAGGATCGCAGTCAGCTATCGGATGTTCAACATGAAAAATATGTTAGCAAAACTTCTGAAGAAGTTGGTTTTTGAATTACACAAAATCCACCTTGTGATGTTTGCAGGAATATGTAATCGATGTGAATTGATGTCGTCTTGGGGTAAGCTTGCCAAGCGTCTGGATTCAACAAATTACTAACTAAAGGAGAAAAAAATCTATGCCATGAGAATGGTTTGGTTGTGCCTGAAGCAAATATAAGGAACTGTAGCCAGTGAAGAGATCGTCAAGTTAGCTACTACAGCAAACAACTTCTAACAGAACTGGGGCAATGAACAATCATTTTAACTGTAATTACGGAAAAGTTAAACGTGTTCCTGTTAGTTTATACATTCAAACTTCACTAGCATTCAATAAAGGGTTATCAGATGTTTCATTTTATCTAAGTCTAAAACATGACTTCAAAAATTCAAGGAAACATAAAAACACCTTACTCTCTATACTTCATATATTAGTCGACTACATTTACAGTAGGTTTTCATACTGTATGGGAGTTGAAGCTTATATGTCCACGTGGAGTCACTACTGGTCAGACGGCCTCAATACTGCCTACATGTCTGTGAGCTGGTTGAGCTAAAGTTAAATTTATATGAAAAGCAAATATTGTTCAAAGGGTCATGTAATAATAACATGGCTCAAGTCACAAGGCTTAGTCCAATTATTTCACAGTCTTTATACTTAAATTAAAAAGTATTAAAACAAACATTTAGTATCTTAATTCTAAAAACATACTGAGATATGACTTTTAGTTCATCCACACAGCCAAACATATAAAAACTTAAGCAGTTTATAAATTGTGATAGCTACAGTTTGGGGGAAAAGGAGAATTTCAACCCTGACAAAAGCACAATGACTAAATATCCTGTTATTCTGGATGTCACAGTCTAACGGTGTTACAACTGCGATTACAGCTCCATTTTAATTATAAAAAAGCCCTTGACTTGCATAGTAGATGTTAGATTGAGTCATCCAGAGAGTGACAGAGAGAGGACATAGCTCCATAACATGGCAGCCTCCCACGCCATGTGGTGACAGATGACGCCGTCTCCTCGTTTCCTGGTCAAGGTGCTCTGGCACGCTAGGCCGCCTCTTGCTGACTTGACTGCTGCTTCTCCACTTAGCCTCTTTAGCGCCTGAGCTGTTAAGGTGAGCTTGGGACAAACTCCAGAGATTAAATTATGTGGAAAAGCAGATTAAATTGTTATTATCCCATCTTCAGTCAGACAAGTACACACATACACACACGCACGTATACACGAGGAGGCACTTATACATATCCGCAAAGCCACACATCCACGTTCACCCCCTCAGATGCAAAAAGAAAACAGAAACACACATACTACACACCAAGGGGACAACACATTCACAAGTGAAGCTTTGGTTTTCACACTCTCTCGTTACATTCAGGACATTTATTCAACCCATGCCAACATGTGTCGGACAGTTTTACTACAAGTGCTGCTTGGTTATGACCAAAAAACATATAAGTTAACAGGATGCGCCTTTATCCCACCAGAGTTAGTTTCTCTATTGTGCAGAGCATTATTATAGTAACGTGTATATATGACATATTACAAGATGTGATGTTGGGTAGGGCTAAACGATATGGACAAAATTTCATATCTCATGCCAGATATCTCGATAACAATTCGATAAGACAAGTTCGGTGAAAAGCCAAAGGTGCATTCAAAGGCAATCCTAAAAGTTACATTTGTTGTGACTTCGAGAGCTGTACATGCAGGGCAAGCGCTTGGGAAATCTATATCGTTTATATTGTTGCTTTTTTGGTATTTATATCTTGAATGTTCATATCTCGATATCAGTACGATAATGATATATCTTTCAGCCTTAATTTTGTTTTGTTTTTTTACACTGATGCAGTTTATTTTGGGTTAAAATGATGTTTTGTGTATTTCTACCTAAAGCTGGACTATACAGAAATGTTGCCAAAGGTTTTTGTCCAATTTAGACAGTTTGTAAAAGTTTGTCTGCACTTTCTGATAATTATTATTTTGCCAGAAAATAGGAATACAGGACTTCTCACTTTGTCGCAACAGCATTTAAAAGTTATCAGGCTGCTGATTCTTCCCCTTTTCTGGTTCTCTGTTTGGGGTTTAAATGTTCTTTCCTGGGCGTACATGGAGTCACTCCAGGAGTTCTGGTTTCCTCCCAGAGACTAAAATCAACCTCAAATGCAGACAAGCTAAACTGGAGATCCAATATGATCCTTAGGTGTCAGTGTGTGTAAACGGTTGTCTGTCTGTAAATGTCAGCCCTGTGATTGGCTGGCAACCAGTGGGTGGGTGTGCCCAGTCACTCAACCAATTGGATTTCCAAAACTTTGATAAACTCAATACACAAAAATGTAGCCAGTGTTTCTGTACAAATTCAAAAGTATAGAGATCTCCAAATGTTCAGTGTGTTTGTAATTTCTGACAAGAACAAACTATAAAATGTTAAATGACTCAAGACTTAGTTTTGGTTGTTATAGTGGAAGTCAAATCTATATTTGGTTTCATTTTACAAGAATTAATCAAAATCTCTAAACCTGGTGTTGTGATGTCCCAGTGTTTCCCCTTTAACTCTTTTGGAGTTGTGTTCAACTGCAAGCCCCAACACACCAAACTAGAAGGCAACCTCCGTCAAAGTAGCTCACACTTTGCAGTTTCATCTATTAGCAATACTTCCATGATAAAGATACCATCACAATACGATTCCTTCACCCTGAAAACCCACAACTAGCACCCAGAATCATGTTGATATCACTATTAGTAAGACACTTACTGAGTAAAAATGATCGTTTACTCATGGCAGTTTTCTGGATCACCTCTAAAATCTAACCATTTATAAGTTCGGCCATTCCCAACACCTCCTGAAAATTTCAGCAAAATCTGTCCGGTAGTTTTGGCGTAATCTTGCTAACAAACAAACAAAAAAACATAAGTCAGCAAAAAACCATAACCTCCTTGGCAAAGGTTATAAAGACATAATCTATATTTCAACAAAACTAGTCACAAAATGTAATAATTAAAGAGCATGGACATCTTTTCTGGCATTTTTGCATCATTAGAAACATTCTGACTCTTTGTTGGTCCTCATCGCCCAGCCCTATTTTTCCTCCCACTCCTACATGGAGTCACAGAATTAGCTCCACTGAACAAACAATTTTGGTGATGAATCCAAATGTAGTTGTTCTGGGAAACCCGTCTGCTTGTCGATTCATGTCTTTTCTGATAGACATGCAAGTTCAGTAAGCCGCCCACACATTTCTGAGCATCACTCAATTGTTATGCTGGAGGGAGATGAAAAAAAATCAGGAGGAAAAAAAAACTAAGAAGAGAGAGAGATGGAGAAACAAATGTGCTGTCCATCTCAGAGTAGGGTTCCTCCTGCCCCGGACTTAAAGTGCTGGCAGAGTGTGTCCACGTCTCTACGAGGAGCAGCTCACCTACAAACTGTCAAGAGCAGGCTTTAATGAAGAGATATGAGCTGTGCATGAAGACACACCATGAGCATATGTGTGCCATGTATGGAGGGAATCCCCGTGCACTAAAACCACACAGTCACAGACCCACACTCTGCCTTAATGCAGAAGTCTTCCTCTGAACAGACACATTTACTCAAACATGTTTGTGTTTTAACTGTGGGGGATTTATTCAGATGCTAACAAGGCTGTCAAGTTCAAAACAGACGACTGATTGAGAACTGGTGTTTATCAGAAATAATGCCTGTGGTCACTGTTGTGATCACCTGTGGATAATTCGCCATGTTGCACCTTTGAGCTGTAAACAAATCCGCCCACTTGTCCACTCCTCTGCTTCTGTTGGTGCTTCTGCTGCTGTGTCATCTTTTTAAAGAAAGCGTGGTAGCACCCTCAAACTGGGTTTTCAGTCCTGATAGTTAAAGACATCAATCCAGCGTTGAAATATGTGTTGAAATTTGCACTAATTAAGACCTAAATTTGCACTGAGCACTTTGATCGGTTTTAGGTCCAGGCGATAATGTCATTGTCCTTTTATGTTAGAAGTAACTACATGACAAAACTGATAAAATGATGAATTCAAATGTAATTTCAAGAGAAGGAAATTTCAGCATGTGCGAGAAATGCTGTTAAATCTTTGGGGGAGAAATGCGTTTTCTTAGAAGTTTGTGATTACTGTCATCATAAACATTTGATGCACTAACGTCGCCTTGATATCACTTTAATGATGTGTTAACAGGCATTTAAATACAGATGTGAAAATTGTTAATTCATGCTTTAAGATGCTAAACCAGATAGGTAAACTTGCATTCGTTCACAGCAGTAACTGTCTGGCAGCCAAACTTATATTTAGGGTGTTTGCATGGTCACAGACCTGAGGACAAATTTACATCTGTATCCATGCACACACCTACACAAATCCTAAGGTAATGAATGCACGCATATTAAGCTGTGCTGTGAGTATGTGTGTGTGTATGTGTGTGTGAGTACCTAAGTGGACAGACCCTGAGGCAGGCCCAGGGAGAGAAACTCAGGACAATTAAAACTCAACAGTATGAAAAAAAAATATGAGCTGAACTGAGTGATAACACTTCAGAATATACACATGCAGATACACACTAATAGGGCTGGGGAATGTATGAGGTTTCTCTGATACATCAGATTTATTTAGAGAGACAAGGGTTAAAAAAAAGTCCTTTCTGTCAACATAGTTTATGTCCATGGTGTTTGAAAATGCTTAACTCCCCCTATTACTTTATCTGGCTACTAGCGAGAGTAATGTTGGAAAACACACACCTGTATATATACAGTATTGAAGTTACATTTAACATATGAATCTGTTTCCTTAGCTCATCATCGACAAGGATTTAAAAAATAATTTTTTAAATTTTTAGACTTTTCATGGCCATTTTGAGCAGAACAGGAGGATTTCTTTGGCCACTTATGAGTCTGTTGTTACCAGAGTGTTTTTTATCCAAAGTATGTGAAAAGGCACAACGTGTAATGTTTGATGCACAATGCTGATGTGCTTAGAGTTTATGTTACCACCTGCAAGACCTGATCAATGCCTGTGCACCAGCGTAATATTTATACTTGATAGTAGAGCTGAGCGATGAGGACAAATTTCATATCTTGATATTCATGCCAGATATCTCGATGTACAATACAAAACGACTATGGGTTCGGTGAAAACCAAGCATTTTCAGAAAAATAAAATCACAACACAACAGAATGTGGAAAGTGCAGTTTTATTTGCAAGAAATCTATATCGTTTATCTCTGCTTTTTTTGATATCAATATCTTGAATGTTCATATCTTGATATAGATACAATAATGATATGTTGTTCAGCCCTACTTGATAGCAATATTAATAACCTCAAACATGATTGATTTATAAGTTTGGTAAATGCTAAGCTATCTCCACTCCTACTTATACCATAGAGAAGAAAGAGGGTGCCTCTTATTGTGAAAATTGGTGCATATTACTGCCTCTCCTCTCAGCTAAGTCAGTCGAAGTGAACGTGTCAGGTGACTTTCAGCCATTTGTGTTCCTAAGTGTCATTGCCAAGCTGCTGGTAAAAACAAAGTGAGTGCTCAGTGCCTCAGTGAGGTTCAGAAACAAGACATCAACCCCCCCCCCCCCCCCCCCCCCAAGGCATTTCTGACATTCTTTGCCAACATATAAGAAAAAATATGACTGATTGGTGTAACACAGAAAAAGACAAATACCAGTGTAAGTTTTTTTTGTTTAGTCCTAGCCTATACTGTCCAAGCCTCTTCACACAGGTACTGAGGAGAAAGCGACAAACATGACAATAAGAAGAGCACTGCAGGAGGACCTTTAATCCATAGCTAACAAAGGTCATGTCTTCAGTGTGACATCTTTGACAGGTGACTGCTCGCTCATCCCAATTATCTCGTTTCAAGATACCCTACCTCCCCCTTCATGCAAATAAACCCCGCCTCTTTCTCAGGCATCCCACCAAACAAATGAATCCACACACACACACACACACACAGTTGGTCACGTCAGTCCCCCCCACACACACTCTCTCTGTGTCCAGGGTCTAAACAGAGACGTCCCCTGGGCTCTGTCACCTGTCTACAGGGATGTAGGTCTAAGTGATGGAGGAGAGCGCAGCCAAGGTCTCATCCTCCTCCCGCCCCCCCCCTTCCCACAGTGACTGAATGCAGAAGTGGACTGCTGACCGTTGACCCCCCCATGGGAAAGAGGGGGGTGAGATTGAGCACTGCTCTGGCCCTCTATTAGCATTCTGCTCACACATCGGGGCTTGCTGCACGAACGGCGGTGGATGGAGGAGAAGGCTGAGGTGTGGCGACGAAAGGTTCTGCATTTTAAGAGAGAGGAAGAGATCGACGGAGCCAACCTGAATATCTGGAGCTCTGCTTCTTTATGGCAGCGCAGCGGGGGAGCTTCGGCTGTCAAAACACATCACATCACGAAAAAAATAATATCGCACGAGCACCATGAGTAATCCGGCTATGATTAGATTCTTAAAAGGCTAAGGGTCAGGCGAAAACATGGCAACCTAAAGCTGCCGAGCACTGATTTTCCCTATTTTTGGACTTTCTTTCCGTGACAGTGAGAGCCGTCCTACTCAAAGCAAACAGATACATGAAAAACACAAACAGGCCTGTGTTGTGTGCCTAAGGAATTGTCCATGTTGCATGGTCAAACCGCATGTTGGAAAGAGTTTAGACTTCAGAGGACACACAGACACAATCACCCTCTGAGAATACAACACTGACAGTCCAGGCCTTGGACAGCTTCTGCCTAAATTAACCACCTATGTAACATGGACCTGTAAGAAATGTGTGGCTGTTTAACTTATTTTACTGTATTTTAGCCAACAAAATGACAAAATAGTACTAAAAAGGATAAAGGTGGCGTGAGGTGCTGTCTACGGGCCAAGTGTCAATTAAGTAAATTAAAACTAATGTCTCCTGATTTTGGACTTTCTGTCCTTGACGGTGTGAGCCAATGTCAAAACACACAGACACATGAAAAACAGACAAAAGCCTGTCTGTTGTTTGGTAAGACTGCATGTTGTTCATGCGTGTAGACAGTTAGCGTTTCTAAGAACACATAAAAACATGGGACCTCTACTGATGTCACACTGATCTCTACCTGGTTAACTAAACCAAATACATCAGTGTTTCCTCTACATTCATTTAGGAGCGGCGGGCCGCTGCTCCTAAATCCTACCCGCCGCTCCTGCAATTTTTTTTTTTAACTGTAAATACACTACTGCAGCATCATGTCGCTGCCTTCACATCAGAGTCCTGCATTAAATCGGGTGTCGCGGGTGCTGAGGCAGATAACTATCTTGCCCATAGTTGTGTCGCTATGGTTTGCTTACATTTAATAAAATGCATTTTTCCTCTCCGCTCTGACAAACGCCTCCTCCCCCGCTCCTCTTGTGCAACACCGATAAGCCGCGCGGCAACCAAACTGTCTCTCTGCAGGCGGAATCCCCCCTGACATGCATTTTTTTTTCAACAGGCTGCTGCCACCGTGGGCCGAGACGTAGCGGTGATTCAGCGAACGTCAGAGCAGAGGCCACCTAAAAGTGTCTCACAACACTCCCTGTCATAGAACGAGCCGATAACTTCTGAATCGTTAATTCTCTTTATGAACAGACTCAAACAGCGTGTCACACAGTTAGCAGTTTTCTCTCTCAGTCTACACTTCCGTAACCCTCAGCCAATCCCCAGGCTCCCCCTTAGCAGCGTTAACACTACAAAGATCGTCTACTCTGAAGATGCTCACTCTGACATACTACTATGACACTCCCTTCCCTAAAAACAATTCAGTAGAAATGCTTTCCCACGTCCAGTTCTTCGATAGTTCGATATGATTTGCTGCTGCCAGGCGACTACAGCCAGAAAGTTCAAAACTCTGGACTCTGAGCAGCAGGGCAAAACCTGTGCATGTGCTCATCGGCAGCAACTGCTCCTACCGCGGCGGTCCAAACCGTGTGCTGTCAGCCGCCTGTCCCTCATTGAAATGACTGGAAGCGGCGCGTTGTGTGAGGGGAATGATAAAGACACACGCATACTACACATACAGACATACACACACACTCACACATACAGACATACACACACACTCACACTCAGGCGGCGGATGAAGGAGCGACCATAACGGTGAAAAAATATAATAAAAAAAAACAATTTAAACAAACATTAATGGATGACCTGAAGCTTACCAAACTATCTCCCCAAGCAAAAATCTCAGCATTTTTAAGCCAATTGTCCTTACTAAGACGGGAAGCACAGCTAGCAGTGTAGGAAACTTTCAGCATGTAGTTCCTCCTCATTGTCAGTCACTTGCTATAACTTTATTAAGCATGATTCATCTTCTCTCCACCTGCTGAGCTTACATGGTTACATGAAATGTTACATTCTTCCTGTTTTTTTTTTAAATACTTTTTATACTTTATGCAGTTTATTTTAATTTTTTGAGAAGAAAAAAAAGATTTAATGTTTATTTACAGATCTAAATGCTCTTTATAAATTACTGATATTATGGAGCGTTTGTTATAGACCATGTCCATGAGTTTCTTCACCAATGACAGTTCCTGATAATCAATTACAGTTTAACAGTAATTAAACCAGAAAACAGTAACACTAACCATCTGAAATTCTACCACAGTTTATCACTTTACCAGTAACATTACATTCCTAATATACATCAATATTCCTATAAAAAACACTCCTAACCAGTTTCTCAAACTTCTGCTTAATTTTTTTTTAAGTCATTCTATCACAAACAAAGAGAGAGATAAAAGTGCACAAACCAACTACCTGCCCAATATTTCTATCTTAGCTCAAAGTAAAGGTCCGTAGTAGCACTTTTTCACAGGGATTGTTAGCACTGCACAACCAAACTGCATGATGGGAACACAGTCAGGCTTCAGAAATCACTCTGAAAATGAAACTTCTATGTCACATGCACCTGAGCTTGAATAAAACAAAGCAGGATCACAATCCAGTCTTTTAAATATGGTGCTTAGGGGTGGACATCAACAACCAAATCCAGCTGTGGGTCGATTACAACTCCCTCAAGAATTCATATTATTGATCTTTTCGCTTTTTGATTCTCTTATAAAACCCTTCCACTTTGCTCCACGTGCTTTGTCGAGTATGTCAGATGTAGTGAGTAGGAATGATGAAACAAGTCAAAAATGTAATCATGGCAGACAGGGGGCTGAAGTGGTCAAAACTGTGGCTTAATTAGAAACAGAAAGATGCCGACAGCACAACAAATAGAAGGTGGAAACACCAGTAACCTGCAGGTGCATTCATCTGCACAGCATGGCTATGAATATCAGGAGTGCCATGTGTTTGACATTGCTGCCATTAAAACTGCAGGCAAACTTCCATCAACTTAGAAAATCAACAAGAATCAATTATAGAATTGTTGAAGAATGGGGTCAAAAATCAATAATGGCTTTTAAATCACATCTTAAAAACAACTTTTTTTAGTCTTGCTTTTACATGTTTTTTTTACTTACTTATTATTTTAAGTTCTACTGTTCTTATCTTCCTCAGTTTCTCATTGTTTTAGTTCTGTTTTTAGTATCTTTTCTTGTTTTGATATACTTAGTTTTTATTATCATTATTTTTATTTCCCTTTATTTTATGTATCGATTTATTATTAGTACTATTACTTGTTCATTTACTTTTTCTCTTTTTACCTGTCATCTATCTGCCCTCTTCTTTTCTATCTTCTTGATGTGATGTCAACCTTCAACAGTCTTAAATTTATCTGTATCTGTAAATCTATTATCTACTGTCTTATCATATCCTTGTCACTATGCATTATACCAGCTGCTTCAATCCTACCAGTTTATTACCTCCGCCAAGGAGGTTATGTTTTCGGGAGAGTTTGTTTGTCTGTCTGCCTGTCCGTCCGTCTGTGAACAAAATAACTCAAAAAGTAATGGATGGATTTTGATGAAATTTTCAGGAAATGTTCAACATGGAAAAAGGAAGAACTGGTTCGATTTTGGTGTTGATTAGGATCAGCTTCTGGCCGCCATAGTGAGAATTGTGATTTTTGTGAATAACTACTGAACTAAAATAGCTATCGTTATGAATCCAATTGCTAATGGTGTGTTTTTTTCATGGTCAAGAAATCTAAATATTTAGATGAAATAAAGGTAGGACTAATATTTATGGTCAAAATCACAATATGGCTGAGGACTGTGGCGCTGGCGGAGGTCTGCACTCTCCAAGTGCTTTTCTAGTTCTATTTTCTTTCATTTTGTTGCTTTAGTTAACTCTGTACCTTTTCCTCTGACTCTTGTGGTCTCTGATGAACTGATTGTTGATTTTATTGTGCCTTTCTCTGCCTTTGTTCTGTCTGTTAAAGCGCCTTGTGAACTTTTGTTTTAAAAGGTGCGATATGAATAAAGTTATTACTATTATTGGCATTAATAGATTCTTATTAATTCCCATCCTCAGTCACACCCCAAATCTTCCTCACTTCTGGAATTCTTACCAGAGTCAGTCAGGGCTTCTGAGGACACGTGGAGAAATAAAGACCTCCACTGATGGTGCACTTCCTGTACTTGGTTACCAAACTAATCAAATACTTCCATTTCTTCCATTTAAATAAACATAATTTTGCCATGAAAGTGAAAAAGAACCTGAAAAGCATCTTAGGATTATTTTAACCTCCTCTTCCTTGGGTATTTCTAAATGATCTTCTGTCCATTGTAAGGTCAAGCAGTGCTCAACAGGAATTCTCAACTCTGCACGGCCACACTACACATTGGGAAGTCAGTTCAAGCTTAAAACAACATCATTAGAGATTCGGCCCTCACGTGGATGTTTCTTTGATTTATCTTTGAATACCAGGAATTCATGAAATCCTTTTGAAACACAATCCAAACAATGTTTAGTATGTTGGATAGACGTAATAATGTTGGATTTCAGCCACTAAATTGTGTATCAAATGTAATTTAAGGTCACAAATACATTAAAAACATGAGCCTGCCTGTTGTGTGTCTGAGGAACTGTTACAACTACACAACCAGACCACAGGTTGGGGAGACAGTTCGGGTTCCTGGGGACACACAGAGACTTCTTTGGAGGTGCACTGTTCTGTAGTTAATACCAAAAACAAAATTGAAGCAGTTAAACTTCAATTTCTTTACACTTTCTTTCTCATTTTTTTAAACATGTTGTGTTGGGAAGGCAGTTAGGGCCTCCAAGGAATCAGTGAGACATTTACCCTCAGTGGTAGAGCATAAACCTTTGCTCAGTTACTAACATACAAATAAATCCCTCAAAAATCCAAGTCCAATGACAATATTTCAGACCACACTCTACAACAGACCAGAAACAGAAACGTGTTATGCCACAAACTGGTGACATAAAGGAGGGAAGGGAGTTTAAATTGGCCAACCAGGGACCGAGAAAAACAGCAACTTTGAGCCACCCTACATCCATTTCTTTCCCGTTTTAGCTTCTGTTCCCCTGTGAGTGTGTTTGTCTTTCTACACCATACAAACACAAAAACAAAGCCTGCTTCGTTTATGCTTCAGGAACCGTAAACCCTGGATGACCAGAGAAAAAAAAACTGGGAGGGTAGTTCAGGATTGTGATTAAGGAAAGCTAAATCAACCCTTACTAATGTGGCATGGATCTGCTTTGTTACCTGAAGCAAATCAAAAGCAGGCAACGTTCAAAACCATCGTAAGATATTTAATAAGAACTGAAGAAGAAACTGGTTTGGAAATTGAATTACATACTTCAAAAAGAACCACTCTGGTATGGCACTGATAATCATTTGAATACCACAGTTATTTTAATAATTCAATTAAATCAATTAATCAAAAATGTAATTAAAGGCACAAGAGAAACCCTGCGACTGGTAAGGAAAGGGTCAAGCAACCATGATGCACCAGTCTCTCTTCTTTTCTGGCTTAACTTCCTGTGACACTCTGAGCTGCACAGCTCAAACCACACAGATACATGAGAAACACAAATACACCTGCCTGTTGTGTGCCTTAGGATCTGTCAAAAGTGCAGAGCCAGGCTGAATGTGCAGCAGACAGTCGGGGCTTCTGAGGACACACAAGAAGTTAACCCTCTGCATGTTCCTCGGTTACAAAAAAAAAAGAACAATGTTATCGGTATTGAATATAAATCATCATTACTCAGATGACAAAATGAGTTCCAATCGAGGCAAAATTGCTTAGATAGGCTAAGGGTCAGGAAAAAAATCAGCTCATAGTTTTGGAGCAGTAAAATTTTCTCTTTTCTTTCTCTCTCCTGCTTCAAAAATAAACATTACATAAAAGATTAATATCCTACATATGTTATGTAGGTGGCAGGATTTCCACATAGTTACAGAAGTGCAATGAAAATCTTAAAAACCCTATCCTTTCACACATATGACTACTTCCAAAAAAGACAAATGGGAAAAAATTGACTAGAGATAAACAGATTATGGGTCAATGTCAAGAAAGAAGACACCAGTCCAATTTTTACTGTTTCACCATTTTCCTCCATGATCGTGTAAACAATCATCCTGCAAATACACAAATATGTGATCTAACACTGCTGCATGCCTGTTTCCTGATCATCTAATCCGCATTATCCATCCAGCTGGGAACACAGTTCAGGATTTTAAAGACACAAATGAAACTTTACCCCTTTAACTGTACTCTACCATGTAGCCAAACACAAAATTACAGCCTCATAAAACCCAAACCTCCCATAACCAAAAGCAGCAGCAACAAATTGTGAATCTAATTCTAGATTTAGGGATGAACAAAGAAGTAATATCCCCTCCGAAGTGGTGTTGAGTATTTTTGGTTACCTAACACAACAGAAGGCTTAAAAATTCAAAACCATGACCAGCCTCTTCAGAGTGTAACTTTTACAAACAGACACTGCATATAGGGATTTTAAGGACATGCAAAGAAAATTTAACCCCTGACAAGGTTAAAAACTCTAAAGGTTTCTTCCATATTTTCTTGTATTTAACCAACCATAAGCAGCAAGTACATATTATGAATTTAATTCGAGAGTTAGGGATGAACAATGAAGTAATATCCTCTATGATTTGATGTTGGGTATGTTAGGTAATCTAACTCAAAAGAAAGCTTAACAATTCCAAATCCTGTCCGAAATCTTCCAAACTTTCTGGTATCTAAACTGTCAAAACCAAACTCTGCATGTCAAGAAGACAGTTTGGAATTTTATGGACACACAGTAAGGATTAGCCCCTCTGACCAGGTACAGTACAAGCCTTAAAATCCCAAACTCTAAATTTCTGAGATCTAAGTGATCGATAACAGCCTCTGCATGTAGAGAAGACAGTTTGTGATTTTATAAGGACTAAAAATTCACTTGTCTGATGAAGAACAGTGGTGCATTCTTAACTAAACAAAGCATTTCCTCTGGATTAGGCTTGTGCTCTATATATTGATCCAGCAAAATATTGTCACTTATTCCTTGCTGATCCATGTATCGATACAAATTCTACAGAATCAAAACAGCCTCTAAAGCTGACCACACTACATGATGCAGTGCATGTCCCAAAATCAGCTTTTACATGTCTGAAGAGCTGAAATTAAGAGCTATGTGTTGTATGATCCCTCAAACATGACCTTGCTATGTTTGTATCTACAAAAAAAAGGTTGTTGTGATTCTGTGAAAGGTGTCACCAGTGTTCACTATTACTGAGGGTTGTGACAGGTGTTTTATCAAGGCCTCTCAAGACGCATCACATGATGTGAGGCTGCAGCCCTGCACTGCATGTTGGGAACACAGTTTGGGAATGTGAGGGCACAGAGAAATGATCACTGCCCTATTCTGTCAACAAACTCAAAGGTTCATAACTTCATATCCTAAACAGTGTTTCCACGCCTAAACTTGAAGTGCTTAAAGTACAATTAAACAGCCACTGCATGTTGGAAACACTGTTAGGAGTACTGAGCCTCATCTGGGGAGTTAATTTCTCTGTTTGACCTTAAAACCCCAATTTGTAACTAATTACAAAATAAAGCCTTAAAAACTCCAAACTCTAAGCAGCTTCTTCCAAAACGTCTGATATTCTAAGCTATCAAGAAAAGCCCCTGCCTGTTGGGGAGACTCTGATTTTAAAGACACAAAAACAGGAATTCAGCTCTCTGACATAGCAATGATTTCTGCTTTGTTGCATGCAACAAAATCAAAGCCTTAAAGATTCAAAAACCCAGCTTCTTCCAAAAATTATTGTATGTAATTTTTCAAGACAAGCCACTGCCGGTTGGGAAAACAGTTTGAGGTTGAAAGAACACACAAAAAAGTATTAATCCTTCCGATATGGTACAGAACTTTACTTTGTAACCTAATAGAAATTTAAAGGCCTGAAATAAAAAAAAGCAGCCTCTTTCAAACATTCTAGTCTTTAAGGTTTTACAAATAGCCGTTGCATGTAGTGAATACAGTTTGGGATTTGGTAAAAACAGGAAGAAGAACAGTGGTGTGTTCTCTAACCAAACAAAATAAAAGCCTTTAAAGGTCCAAAACCAGGGCGTCTTCTTGAAACTCTTACTTAAACAGACACTCCATGTTGGGAACAGTGTTCATTATGTCAACAGATTATATTTGTCAAGGTTGTTGTCAACAACCTTTTTCCTCTGACGAAAACTAGACTGTAACAAAAAAAGTGTTCACTAACAAAAACTAAATTTACTAAACTAACATTTTCATTGGCAAATAAAAACTAGACAAAAATGTTTGACAGACTAAACCAAATCAGACCTAATTTTGTCATGTAGAAAGTAGAGACAAGTTAGGAATCACAGCTACTTTGGTTGTGTGAAAAGGTTGGATGAGTTAAAGGGACATCCAATCACATCTGCCTTAGCTTGATGGTGGTGGGATACAAATTTAAAACATGGCTTCAGAAATTCAAGAAAAACAAAAAAATGCCTTACACTTTACAATTCTTATTTTGGTTGACTAAATTTACAGTAGACTACGATGACTTAAATGTGAAATTTCCTCAACAAAAACTAGACTTAGATGACTAAATTATGACCAAAAGGCATAGACCGCTCTATCAGTACTCTTTTTATTGACAAACACATAATTAAAGCCTCAATAACTCCAATCCTACCCCCTTCCACACTTAGAGCCACAGCATAATGGGAATACAGTTTGAGATTTTAAGAACAAGCTGAGAAATAAGCTCTTCTGATGTTGCCCAACACTGCCTGCCCATGAAAACTGAATAAAAGCTGTTAACACCCCACCCCAACTAATTTCTTTCACATTTAGAACAACTGTCTTGTTCTCTTGACTTTAAATATGGTGATGGAGGAGGGAGAAGGGGATATAGTGCTCAGTTGCAAAAGGTCAAGCAAAAACCGACATTACCCTTATCTGATTCAGCCCGCGTTTTGTTCAGCTTTTCCTACAAGCTTCAAAACACAAATACATGATTCAGGCACGCAAGCCTCACCATGCAAGAGTCGTCAACACTGGAGAGCCAAACTACACATTGGGCATGCAGTTTGAGCTTCTGATGACACACAGAGAAATTAAACCCTTTAATGTGGCAAGACCATCCTCTTAGTCGTCAAGAACAAAGTAAGATGTTAGAATATCCAAGCTTCTTCCACATAAAGTCCATTTCCCTCCCACTTTAGCCACCAAACCTGGAGATACAGAGCTTTAAATGTGACTTCAGATATGTGTGTGTGTCCCTCCTCTACATCCCTGGGTGTTTCTATCTGATGCAGTATTTACTGTGGTGGGGTCAGTACCGCACTGATTTGTGAGTGACGCTGGATTTCAGCACCATGGACAGATCTCTGCCTCTCTCTAGTGCGAGGAGAGAGGCAGCAGAAGAGGAGGAGGAGGGATGGAGAAGGGGAGCGAGAGAGGAGACGGGTGGTTGTGGTGCTGCTGTTGTTTGGTTGGTGAAGGGGGTTTCCCAGGCAGATTTCAGGAGAGGGTCTATCTAAAACACAGTTACTCCTCCATCGCTACACCAACTCCCTCCACCTCCTTTTTTTTTTTTTTTTTTTACCTCGTCCTTGGTGCTGCTGGATTCTCCATAAGGAGGAATACCTACCTACCATATGTGTGAGATCACGGCTTTCATGAAATATTGATCGAAAGAGAGGGAGAGAGGAGAGGAAGACAAGGAGGGAGGGAGGGGGTATTCCTCTGGACAGCCTTTATCATGCATCCACCCCAACACCCTCCCTCCCTCCGCAAAAAAAATGTTTCATTTACTTTCAGATCATGGCAACCACTGCTGGATTCGCCTCAACGATCAGAAACATGACAAAGCAATAAGCCACACACTCTCTCTCCCTCTCTCTCTCTCTCTATCACTCACACACACAGAAAAATGAAGGCCAGATCTAACGCCTCACAGCCGCGCGTCGCATCCAAGGCGCACGACGTCTCCAGCGGCGAGAGACGCGCCGTCACCGCGTCGCCTTTGGTGGAATGTCAGGAGGATTTACCCGTGTGAGTGTGTGCGCCACTGGAGTGTGTCTATATACGGATGTGTGTGTGTGTGTGATATCAGCCACACCGAGTCGAGCCGAGCCGTTCCAAGCCAAGCATCACCCTGAAAAACCCAAACACCGGCACTGTCATTCACAAAAAATAACGCCAGATCCAACGTCTGCGCGCATTTTCCTCTTTGTACATTTTCTGACATCATCTTAATAGGCCAGGAATGCGTTCATCATCATCACCATCATCATCATCTCCATCCAGCTTAAGAAACTGTCGTGAGCAGCACTTCAAAAAAAATCGCTGTGGTCAGCTGTGGTGTCAATAATGCAATCTATCGCCCGGGCATCTTTAGCAGCCGCGCAACACACGGTCAGCTGTAATTTCCAGCTCTGACAAGCAGATAGGGACATGAATTATTCAATACACATAAACTGAGCTCCTCTTCTTCAGCAGAGAGGGGAAACGGCTCGACAAGCACCCTACAAGAGCGAAAACACGGCTGAAAAAGAAGCAAAGGGTGTACTGTGAGAAAATGCATCCGTGTTAAAAGAGGCTTTAAATCAACGCACGCAGAGAGAGAGAGCGCGAGACGCCGCCACGCTAAAACAGCGAGCCGACATGTATGAAGATTGAGGCGGACAGCCGGCGGGAAGGAATTCATGAAAACGTGAGCAGCGAGCGTCAAAGAGTCGATGGGTTTGTCAGCATTTACCTGTCAGGACTCCGACCCGGATTTGGTGGTCGTGGTTCGTTAAAATCATCCCGTCTGACGCCATGTTCAGCAGCGCTGTCGCCCGCACCGAGAACTCACGGCAGGGCCCAGAGCCGATCACATCGAACTTAGAGAGAGAGCAGAGAGGGAGGGAGGGAGGAGGAGAGGAGAGAGGAGGGAGGGATGGCATGGAGGAGGGCTGGGATACAGCAGGACAGGGGGGGAAAAAAGTCAGACGTTATGAGTCGAGCGCAGAGCAGATCATCGGGACACCTACAGATAAGCGGGCAGGATGCGGGGGCCGCTCGCATCACTCCGCTGGCCGCCTGCCACCGGAGTGCTGTGTTGTGGATCCCAGATTAAGTCTTATGAGACCACTATCGATCCCTGTGAGGGCTTTTAGGGGAAACTGACCTGCAGACGCCACTCACTTTTACTCCTGTCACACATTTGGTGTCATATTTGGAGCTTTAATCTCAGCTCCCTGCTGTTCAGGGGTCTCAGTTTTGACCCCTAATCCAATCCCAGCGAGTATTCTTAAATTGACACCACACAACATGACGCCAAGACACTTTTCAAAAGAAGGAGAAGAGTGTTTGAGAAGTTAAAGTTTTCCTTCTGTCCATTTAAAGGGCCCATATTATGCAAAAACCACTTTATTAAGTCTTTTGGTGAAATTTTGAGGTCTGTGGCTTTCCCCCCAGCCCAAAAAATGTGATATTTAGTGACAAATCCTGTGCTGCGTGGTGCTGGTGAATGTAAAATCCCGCCCCCTATTGAGGCATTCTTTCATTAGAGTTGTACCGACGTCACAGGGGAATTTTTTGACCAATCAGGAGCAGACACCCCCACCCCGTCCCCGCCCACTCCTCTCTTCGCTGCTGGTGAGATCGCTATGTGCAGAGCAGCCATGATGGATTTACCGGCAGTGAGACATCGGACTTCAGCTTGAGTTACTGCTGCAGTGTTGTGGGCTGTAACAAGCCACAAACTTCCTTACACAAGCTGCCTGACTCTGAAGATTTAAAAACTAAGTGGCTGGAGTTCATATATGATGGAAAAGTGCCAGCAAAACAAAGAAAAAATGTGCATGTTTGTGCCAGTCACTTAACAGCTGACAGTTCCGCAAACTTTGGACAGTACACAAAGGGGCTCGCAAATAGACTGGTCCTTAACCCAGGATCAGTTCCAACCATCCACCAGCAAACCTCGGACCCTGGAAATGTGAGTATTCCAAATGCTGTGTGCTGTTATTTTGCTAATTGCTACGAGCTGCTAACGGCAGAGGGAAGAGAAGCAGATGTAAGAGCTATTCCTGTGTTAGCGTCAGGAGGCTAAGCTTAGCTGCGGTTAGCCTGTTGTTTTAGCCTGTAATGTTAGAATAAACGAGCTTTGCTGTTTATTAACCATATTGTGTCTTGTCTAGGCCATAATATTAGTCTGTTGTCTATTACTTTGCTGCTGTGAGATGTACCGCTGTGTGAGTAGAAGCCTGCTACTCTCTCTGAGGCATTGTAATTAATAAATTATCTCAGAAGGTATCAAAACTCATTCCTTGTCTAAACTGAGGACATGGGAAACGACCAGTGAAGACTGTGTCTCTCTGTGTTTTGCAGCACAGCATGTAAATATTGAACAGGGGAAAGTATATTTCTACGCTAACGTCGGCTCAAAACAGTGTATCTGTAGATGTGATAACTGGCTTTATTGGCCACAGCATCGTCATTACCAACAGGTTTAATCAGATTTAGATATATGAATATTCTCACAGTAGTAGAGGAGTATAACAGCTGGAGGATAATTATTATTATTCCCTGTACAGTCCTCCTCTCCCCGATGCATCGGTGTAGCTCTCGGGGGCTAAGCTTAGCTGCGGTTAGCCTGTTGTGTTAGCCTGTAATGCTACGAGAAACGAGCTTTGCTGTTTTGTAATACAGGCAATGTAATCGATAAATTATCTCAGAAGGTATCCAAACTCATTTCGTGTCTAAGCTGTGGATGAGGGAAACGATCAGGCTTTGTTCCTCTGTGTTACAGCAGATCATGTAAATATTGATAACAACAGAGTGTATATGACGTGTGACGCTAACGCTGCAGATGTCGTTATCACCAAACTAATTTAATCAGATTTCTGTGAGTTTAAACACTCAGAAATGCCCACAGAATGCTGTCATACGAGCTGTGTGACTGGGGATAAGTTACAATTACTAACAGGTCAGTGATTTACGAAAAACGGAGGGAGGCAAAAAAAGATGTCTGATTCAATTATCCTCCCGTTTTATTTACTAACAATATATAGGCATAGACATTTTATAATGCATCACATAATGTGACATTTGTAAGTAAAAACTCATTAACCCTTGAAAAGCTTGTATCTTATTTGAGACTTACTTTTGGTATGTGTCTGATCAAAATTATCAAAGAATATCACAAAAAACCCCAAATGAATACAGTCAGATAAATGATAAATATAAAAGTCCTCAGCTGAATTATCACTTGCCAGAAATACCTAATGTATCTATTGAGTAACAATAACTATTTGTAACATCTCATGTAATTTATTTAGATTTTAGTACAACGTGAAATAAACATTTTGTCTTAAAAAAAAGGTAAAAATGCATGGCTCTAGTTTGTGTTTTCATGCACTAACAGGTTAAATATTTTTCTTTCTTGTGTCTATGCTGGTCGACCTCAGGCAGCATCTTCTGATGGTGAACCGCTGGTTACAGTCAGCTTCTCAAAATCCAAGGAGGAAGGATGTACAGCAAAGCCAGTGAGAGCAGAGCCAGCTTTCCGTAAGTTAAACAATTCTTTATTAAAATCAACACATTTAAAAACATTGGCAAATAGGCATAGCATGGAAAGGAAAAGATAAAGGAAACTGGAATAAAAATGTTATCAAAATGGAATTGAGAATATATAATCAATAAGGATATTGTGACAATAAAAGACTATGTAAAAAAAATGACAACACTGCAGTGAGGTGTTTTGGTTCATTTCTTGTAAACATATATTTTTGTGTCTTGTATTTCAGATCATGCAGATGCACTGTTGGACCTTGTCTTTGGGAAGGTTTTCCAGGACCATGCTCCACACCTGAAGGAGCTGCAGAAAATACCAGACCATATGCTCCTTTTCCAAATACCAGGAAGCGCTGACCCTCTCATACTGGTCTTCTGCATCAGGAAACTCTGCAGTACAACACAGGCAGCATCAGCTCACAAAGGCTCTGTAGGCCAGGCATCTGTAAGGGCTGGACATGATAAGATTATGTTAGAAATGAAAATTACTGTCATAGGTGTTTTTATCTATGTGTTCATATTTTTATCAACATGGCTATGGCTTGTGTTTAAAAATTCCTTTTCTTTTTTCATGCCTTTTTTACCTCCTTTATGTAAAAATGTCTACAGTACCAGCCGGTACATTTGGTGTTTTTATATGTCAAAATATCTTTCACAATAAAAAGTCTACATGAACTGTTTTGTGTGTTTTCAGTTTTCCATATGTTACATGTAATGTTAATAATTAAATAACAAGAAAGACAAAAAAATGAGATGGAGGAAACAGTTCTTTTAATCTTTACTATTTTTGTTCAACAGTCATGGAAGTGTTTATATCAAAATACTTATGCATTACTCCTCTTAGATGTAAAGGCTCATAGTCTGCTCTATAAATATAGAATGCATGTTGTAGTGAAAAACACACTCAGAGTCAGAGTCCAGGATGGTTGGACTGGGAGTTCCTGCAGTTTTCCTCTGACCTACTTAATTTAAACAGGTAAGTCAGTGACACAGTACAGGAAAGGTAATGTACTATATTGTTATTAAGCACTAATTTTTCACAATACCTTTGGTATCTCCATTCAACAAACATTTTCAGGCTGTAGGAATTTTCACATAATTGCCACAGGAGCACCTATGTAGGAGAGGAGTGAAAACAGGATGTTCAGGAGAATTTTTATCTAAAGGAAATGTTCTGTTATTGTATAAGAATATACACAGAGCTGTCATAACATACAATAATGCAAGTGAAGAGGTTTTTAAGACAGCTACTGTGTGGCATATAGAAAAGAAAATAACCTTTTAAAATAAGGTTCACAGAAAACTGCTGGCTGCTCACAGTTACAGGTAATAAACGTTCTCAGTTACTGTTACTGTCACTAAAGGCTATGGCTCTATTAAATGCTGTATTCTGATGGGTCAGTCACATTACTAATGTTATTTCTGTAAAACACTGAAGAGTCCAGACATTATTTACACATCACAACAACAGAGAAGACCCCTCTCTCTGCCTTATTTCACTATCAGTAGCAACGGCCCCTTCAGTGTTACTTAGAAGTGAAAGTTAATTCACATCGGTGTTTTAGTTAATTCACGTCTCTGCAGTAACCCGCTCACTCTACATTAGCTCTTACTAGACTCTATCTAACGCCAGTCTAAGCACTGCACGTCTGCTAACAGACATGCTAACATCGACAACAACAGGGGGAGGGGAAGAGGAACGGCAGAAAAACTTTAATCCGTCAACATAATAGCATTGAAGAGACAAACTTTATATACAGACCACTCAGAAACATCCCGGTTTATCCTTGGTCCTCGACTCTCTCCTGGTTCCTCTTATTTTCAGGTTCTGACTCGGTTATAGTGTTCAGTGCTGCGCTCCTCATGTAGCAACACAGACGCTAACACAGAGCTCTATTGACATAGTCATGCGCATGCGCCGACTCCGCCGACACGGAAGTGCGGGGCGGTTTCAGAGGGGGCTCATTAACATATAGTTACGCCCACAAAATCCGAGTGTTGTTCAGAGAGGCTCCTAGAAGGCATCGAGACGATACGGCTGGGCGTGTTTTATTGAGTTTTTTGACCAAAGCATGCTACTAAGGCTTTATGAAGAGATCAAAGATCAATATTACACTGCAGAAAAAGAGCATAATATGGGATCTTTAAAGCAGGGATGGGCAACTTTGGTTAAAATCAGGGCCGCATGTTTTTAGAGTGTCAGTGACAAACTGATGCAGGCGTTAAGAAAAAAAAAAAAGAAAAGTAAATTAACCCCTTTATTGGATCAAATTTAATACATGATACCTCTGTCTCATCAATATGATCAGTAAATTATTAAAAACCATCTGAATACAATCGGATAAATAAAAAATGTCCTCAAGTGGATTATCAGTTGACAAAAAACACCAAATGTACAAAAAGAGATTAAAAAAATATAATTTTATGGAAAGTTTTGGATTTTTGGATTTCACTAGAAACTGAAATAAACATTTCAGCTTCAAAAGATACATTTATTCCAGCTATAATTTGTGTTTCAGGCTTTAAAGGGTTAACAAATAAAGTCTGACTCATAAACACAGTTTGTGATTTATATTTTTTCCATAAGTCGCCCTTCAATTCTGGATAAATTTTGAACTGCGCAAAAGAATATAAGATGACCAATCACAACACTATTTTTTTTATAAATAGTTTTATTTTCTAAAACTAGTCAAGGTGGAGATGCAATGATTGTTTCAGCAAAGGTACAGTGCTCAAAAAATTAATTAAACCACCACCCAATGTAAGCTTAAAGGAACACTACACCCAAACAACAATTTGCGCCCGTAAGAAAAAGGTCAATAAAAGTCCACAAAAACATGCCTATTTTCCTTCATACTGCTCGTCCGCTGTAATCCAAGTGTCCTGAGCGGGTAACGTCCATAATTAATTCGAAACGAGGTCATTTAGTACATTTTTCGAGCCTAAACAGTGCTATAGCGTACTTCCGCAGTGCACGTCTATGCGCGCTCCCTGCACTACGTAAGCCGCGGCAGACCAATCCAGATGGCTTACGTACGTAATAGGCACGTTTTTGTGGACTTTTATGGACCTTTTTCTTACGGGCGCCGTCGTCCCCTGTTAGATGGACGTTTGTTGACAGCGAAAATCCCCCCGGACCCTCGGCTGCATTTGAGACGTCAAAAAAGTGTTCCAGAGTGTTGCTCAGCATGAGGGTGAATAGAAAATGAGGCCAAATCGTTGTTTGGGTGTAGTGTTCCTTTAATGCCACAGCTGCTATATTTTAACAGCAATGGTAATTAATAGGGATGTATACCATGGACCGGTACTTTCATGTACCAGTCCCCAATTGGGTCGGTACCCGAACACCGTTCAGAATCTGGAAAAACAGTACCGTTGTCGGTACTTAAACGTCTCTTCAACTGTCACGTAGTTATGACACCACCGCCGCCCGGCTCAAGCATGCCGGTCAGGGCTAAGCGCTCAAAGGTTTGAGCTCACTTTAGCAAAGTTAATGAAAACTCAGGCCAATGCAATCTTTGTCAGAGAGAAGTTGTGTCCAAGGGGGTAAATACCAGCAACATCACCAAACACTTGGAGCGCGCGCATAGTATAAAGCTAAAGGAGTGCGAGCTATTTGATTGCTGTAGCAACAAGAGTAGAGTTAGCAGCCCGGCTAACACTAAAGACTGCAGCCCTGACAGAGACAGAGACTCTATTATCCGCTCCTTCGGTAAAATCCTGCTGAAAACAACACAGTCACACGGGGTTAAACTTTTGACGAAGCGCGGCTGCACTCGGCTGTATAGCTTGGATGAAAAGCCGAGGGCACAGCTCTCTTCAGATGAATCAGAGCTATTAATGCCCGCTCGGAGCGGAAACTCTTTGTTTCTACTGAAATAAACATAAACACAAATTCATTAAACTATTCTGGATCAGAATCTGGATTTGCATCACCACCAAAACCTTATAACTTGTTTGTGACATGAATCAAAATCCACTGATTACTTACTGAGTTATTAGTGAAAATATTGACAATTTAACATCACCACCAAAGTCTAATTACTCATTCCTTCTGCCATGGTCAGCATACCCTGAAAATGTAATCAAAGTCTGAAGAGAACTTTTAGAGTTAAAGGAAAAGTTCGGTTCCTGCAGCTTTTACATTGTTTATAGAATGAAGAACAACAATATACTCACCCAGAAGGCTTTCCTGATGCAAACGGTGCTTCGGGAGATATTCAGATCCAAAATCGAGCAGCGGACACCGATATAATGGTAGCCTGTAGGGCATAGATCGCCGCTCCTAAAAACTGCATTAATCGTCCAAAAACTCATGTTTTTCACCAATATTCCATCATGATTCGCGCCGAATGGACCGCCATTGCAGCCTGTGTCTCTCCACACAGCGCTGTGTGGCTGAACTAACCTCTGAACTGACGAGTTTGTTTACATGCTCTTCGCGCATGCACAGTACTCTCTGGAGCGTTGCGGTTGCTTCCTCATTTCTAAGAGCTCCTTATCTGTATACTGTGGCTCCAAACTGTAAGGACGTCCATCATATTCAAAGTCCTCCTCCACAACATCTTCATCCCATAGACATTCGTCCATTTTGCACAAAACTGGAAGAAGAAAGTTGATTTGTAGCTGCCGATCTTCCCCTGAAACAATGAGCCGCACTGCGCATGCGCAAAGGGCATGTAAACAGCTCGTCAGTTCAGAGGTTAGTTCAGCCACACAGTGCTGTGTGGAGAGACACAGGCTGCAATGGCGGTCCATTCGGCGCGAATCATGATGGAATATTGGTGAAAAACATGAGTTTTTGGACGATTAATGCAGTTTTTTGGAGCGGCGATCTATGCCCTACGGGCTACCATTATATCTGTGTCCGCTGCTCGATTTTGGATCTAAATATCTCCCGAAGCACCGTTTGCATCAGGAAAGCCTTCTGGGTGAGTATATTGTTGTTCTTCATTCTATAAGCAATGTAAAAGCTGCAGGAACCGAACTTTTCCTTTAACATGCTCACTTATCTTCAAAAGAGAGAGAGAGAAAAAAGAGAGTTAACACGCTCAAAAACAAACTCAAAAACATAACTTATGAAATTTAGATAATAGTGGAACAGATATGGAGTCAAATGGGAATGTCTGCTGCCAACTCGCGGCAAACAGTGACACTGCAACAAGAAAAAGCGTCCCGAACCCCTGGAAATCATCAATTAATTAAGAATTATATGGCTATAAAATATTTGCAGTGTTGTGCAGGAAAATTTCACAAATATTGGCATATACCTATTTTCTTACATCCCTATTGTGTGTGTGTTAAATTTTGGCTGAATCTTCCTGATGTCAAAGCCTTGTTTCTCCTCATTAATTTGACCTCAGTGAAGGCCATAAAGGATATATCTCTTAGTTTCTTGGCTTAAAATGTCAAAGATTTAATATAGATAAAAAGGTGAAAAATCATGTTCAATACTAATAGATGGAATACACCGAATATGCAAGCAAAGGCGTTACAAGTGGCTTGACTGTTTAACTTAGCACTTGTTCGCACTAACCGGTGTGTAATCATACTGTGTTTATCTTGTGCTCTGCTGATGTGGAGACCTCCTATTTATAGTGGCTGATGTAAGTGTGCAGCTTAAGATACAAATAAGCAAGCCTTAAAACTCAAAAACATCTCCCCACACATCTCCAGTGTTATGCTGCTTGAGTTGGCAGTGTGAAAACTGACTTGTTAGCATGTTTGCTAAAGTGAAATCAACACACTCTAGAGTCATGAAACCAAATGGACTGTCAAAACATCTCAATAGTATCAAGAGTTATGGTTTGCTGTCTTTTTGAATGGGTCTCAGTTGAGCTTTATACTTTATAGTACCTTCACCTTGATAGCATCACAAAAAAAAAAAAAAACATCTTTTCAATGACTTTGATGAGATGCTGCTTCAATCATTACTTCTGTCATTCCTTTATTCCAACATAAACAACCATAATTATCACACAAAAATGTGCTTTTATCCTTATTTCAGACATTTTAAACATTGTTGACATCGATCTAAAATTTGTAATTATTGATTTAAACCTTTTCGTCCATTTTAGTGTTTTAATAATCTTCAGACTTCAAGAAATCCTCCTTCCACCACCGTTCATAACAGGCAGCCCCTGCCTTAGAGATTAAAAGGGCATCCTATAGCACCCCAGAGATGTTTCAGCTGCATCTCAATGCAGAGACTAAAGAGAAGATCACAGGCCAACCTGTAAAAATGCAACCGCATCCCGGGGCAAAAACAACCTCACCGCTTCTATTCATAGACTGGCTGCACGCTTCCACGGCGTATAATTTCTCTTGTTTATTCTCATGGAAAAAAATGCCCATCCTCCAGCTTCTGTTGGGAATCTATCAATATACATAATTCATTAACACACGTACGAGAGCACGGTAACTGTGGCAAGAAATGGGGGCAACTCATCCAGGTTGACTGGCTCGCTTCAATAGGGATGTCAGGTCTGTATCCAGTGACCCAACGGAAACAAGTGTGACATTTACCGCACTTCGAATTGTGACCAACTCCCCCTGCCAGTGTGTGGTAATTAGCTCCAAAATGTGTATGTCAGCCAAAGACTGAAACACCACCGACAAGACTTGTATGATGTCTTAACCCTTGACTGGTTTACAGCCAGTGGATTTATATTCTCCAGCGCATACCAGCTAGACTTTGATTTTATTTCCTTTAGTTGGAAAATTATAAGAGAATTTTAAGACCCAAGTGGTCATACATTTTTGGACAGATGCATCTCTAAAAACCAGAGGGATGGAGATGATCATGAAGCTTCAGTGCTGTTCTATCAAACCTAAGTCATCATGGGGTCTACATCCACAAGTCCACTGCTTTGTTCTGCAGATGCCTCCTCTTGAACTCAGGCATGAACTGATTTGATTCAAGAGGTCACAAGTAACATTGCAGAGCAGCTGGATTTGTCAGATTCCACGTTTGTTATCGGACAGATTCATCCTGCAAAGCATCAAGCTGGAACAATCGTTCCAGGTCAGAAATTTACTGACCCATTGTTTTGGCTACAGTTTAGTTGTTCTGAAATCATAAAGAATCCTGAAGCCTCGAGCTGGATCGAATAAACGTGACGGACAAATATTCATTCAGTCAACCTGTAGTTTATTTAAGCCTCTGACATTCTTAATCACTTTCTGATGTGGCCCAGATGGTCAGGTGAGGTCACTGAGACTGTGCATCTAAGTAGGGCTGGACAATATACCCTTAAAATAAAATCCCTGTTTCCTTTTTTTGGTTTTAAACAAAAACTCAAAAGACAATGTAAAACATTAGGGGTGTAACGGTACACAAAAATGACGGTTTGGTACAGCATGGGAACGACGTAAAACCATTTGCTTGTTTAGCACGTTTATTAAACCAAAAATTTGTCATTATACAAACTTAAAACCAAAATAAATTCAATGTGCTGCTTGGTAATAATAATAATTTAAATAAAATAAACAAATGCATGAAATTAAAAATAATGAGTTGCTTTTTAAATTCCTGGCTTAAATGTGGACGACAGGGTACTTTATATCAGGGCTCAATCACCTTTAGCATGTGTTTAAAACCAGCATTTTCCACAACTGAATATGGTCTTAGATCCGATGCAATAAAGACACAGTTATCGCTTTGGCCCAATCTGAACTGTTTTGGAGAGGCTGCTTGAATGCAGACGGCAGTTGAGTTTGCACAAGTGTTTTTTTTTTTTCCTTACCGCGTAAATCTTTACACTTGAGTGGAGCCGTTTCAGAAGAGCTGGCATGTTTGACGTGGTGTCGGAAAACACCCGACCTCACTTGAACAGTATCGGCACGCCGCCTTCGTTTTATCCACCTGTCTTTCTCCGTTGCAATATTTCACCAGGAAGCCAAAGTGTTCCCAAACAGGAGATTTCAGCGACGGGGAGGGTCTTCAAGCTCCGGTTGGTTGCTAGCAGTAGCCATGATGCACAATTCAGACACAAGCTCCTGTGGTTACGGAAGCTCTTTGATATTGGTCTTCTGATTGGCTCTCCATGAGACGTCACGCCCACGTGATATGCACATGATCGCAAGAGCACAAATCACAGACCACTTTCCACTTGAATATCAAAAAGCTAACCACGCCAATTGTAGACGAGTACCGCCTTGAATATTAAAGAGCCATGTGCAGTGGCTGACGTAAACTTACTGTACTCGTTCCTTCAGCACTGTACCGAACCGAACATCCTTTTCGAGCGGTTTGGTACGGATACATGTACCGTTACACCCCTATAAAACATCTTTTTTCTCTCTCAGGGAATATCTCATAAAATAAGTTTCACCTCCGTGTTATCAAAATAAATTCAAAAACTAAAGTCAATTCTGCTCTTACCCTTCATGTGTGCACTGTATTTTTGTCATTAAGTGTTAGTTTTTTAGTCTGGTGGTAGGAATGCTTGTCTATATAAACACTGAAAGCTGCACTATTTCCATAGCTTTGAATTAAAACAAAAAAATGTCTTAAATGTCTTGTGCAAAACCTGACAGGGCCACTCAACGTGAAAACATTTGCAGTGTTTCAGCTCCACATGGCCACTAAGTACATTAGATGCAGTGGAAAGTTCTCTCCTCTTCCTCAGTAAGCCACAGTCTGGAAGAGTCTGTTGCACAGAACCACCTGCAAACAAGAAAGTATTGTACCAGAAACAAAGGGTATTTTCTCCACCAACAAGAACTCCCATAAAAAAATAATACCACAGTTTAAGAGTAAGCTACCTATACATGTTTTTAAGTGCATGAACTTTTCAGATATATAAAGTTTATCCGGACCAAATCGATTGACATCACGTCAGCCATTGCTCCATGAAATGCTGCCGCGCAATGCTGATACACAACAGTACTGGTTGTGTGTGAGAGACACACAGACACAAGTAGTCTGCAATGTTATGGTAAACTGTCTCTTCTACTCTGCTTGTTTGTCTCTGAAAGATTGTTATTCTTTACTTTGAGGAGAAACTGTCACTAGGTCCTCAGGTTTGGGATGTTTTCCAGTTTATCTTCAGGAAACTGAAGAATGTCCTCAAAACTCTGGGATTCAGAGGAGCAGGAAAATCTGTTTGACAGACAGTATGAAAGTCACCAGTATCCTCTGACTCAGACAGATCCTGAAGTTGGTCTGTAAGCACGATCCACTCGAGGCAGCAGTAGCACCCGGTGTAAGGTTAAGTTCTGCAGCAGCTCTTTTCTGTGAACTCTGGTTCATACAGGTATCCTCTTGACTGCAAAGTGAATTTAACTTTATTGTTATGGTCATAATCATTCATTTATAATTTCCTGCGTTGTCTTTTTATCACACCGCTAAGTCAGAACAAAATAATTAAACTGTTTGATAAAAGTTACACGAGGATACAACCAGCATCTTAAGTCGTTAGCTTGTTATGTTTACAACAACTGAGAGTGAGGCGGAGCGATTCAGCGGCTCAGCGCTGCACAGAGAATGCGTAATATCAGTTAGTTGGTTTCAGATAAACCTTATATTTCTAAAAAGTTAATGCCCTTAAAAATATCTATAGGTAGCATACTCTTAAATTGTGGTATTATTTATTAATGGGAGTTCATGTAGGCGGAGAAAATACCCTTTGTATTTGGTACAAAACTTACCTGTTTGCAGCCTGTTCTGCATAACAGACTCACAGACTATGACTAACTTAAGGAGAGGAGAGAACTTTCTACTGCATCTAATGTACTTAGTGGATACATGGAGCTCATACAACCCACCCCTTCAAAAAAACTGAACTGTCCCTTTAAAGCTACTTAATTGCAGGTGTATGACATGTGAGGGAGTCATGCAGACTCCACACATCTGTCAGGCTGTCATAGATGGAGAGGCTTCAGTGCTAAACAGGCCCTGTTAGCATCTAAAGAGGCATCGCAGAGGTGTTTTACATGCATGGCAGCCTGTGCAGATACGCTTGTTCATGTGGACACCCTGCACGGTCCAGAGATGGCAAGCTTCCCTGCAAGGCTGGAATTCCCTGGTTGAGGTAAAGAGGAGGGGAGAAGATGTATGGACGAGGCAGCAAGGTGGGAGGGGGAGCCATGGACTGAGGACATCGGGGACCCCATCTGGAGCATGGAGGACTGTGTTTATGTAGTGCGACAGTGTGTATGCTTGTGCACAAGTGCGCTTTATAATGAAGGAGTAATTACCCCTCCGTCGGTCGAGCTGCTCGCTTCATGGATAGGTGATGAGGAGGCGAGGGGGCCATCGCTCTGCTCCTCTTCCTCCCCATCCATCACAATAATAAGGGGAGCCCCAGCAGACGGAGGGAGCTGTCGACGTATGCCTCCACATCTTTGTTGCAGGTCCAGGAAACCCCTCAGTTTTCCCCTAAGGCTCCAGATGTAGGAGAGAAGGGGAGGGGGCGGCCAGGGGGATATCAGCTTTCTCTGGGTGTTTGTGTTATGCAACATTACAGGCGTTTACTGCCCATATTTCAGCTGCTGGGACATGTGGCAGAAGGTGGAATCTCCTCTAAAACTATGTGGAAACAACAGCAGGCAGGAGGAATACTCGACACCAGGCCTGTTCAGTAACTCATGAAGAACAATGGAATTTAAAGGGGCCTCAATGATTTTATGTATGTTACATTATGATCCTAACACCATGTAAGAATGAGCACTGGAATTGAACAGCATCATGGCACTCTTAAAATACTCAGTTCCCAGTGTGTAAATTAAATTTCCCAGCTGTACATTGGCAGCAAGTGCATTTATTTTGAAGTTAGAAAAAATAGCAATCTGGTGTTTGTAGTTAGGAGCCTTTCCAATGTGTTCTTGTGGTTAGGCGCCACTATCACCACACCTTAAACATGCTCATGCATTTTGACTTCTATTTGCATGTTACTGTTTTACATGCCTCTTTCACATAATAGAGAACCAGCAAGGTCTGTGGAATCAGGACTTCTCCCTCTCCTCTTGTGAGCAGCAACAATAGCTGCATAAAATGGCTGATTCCCTCCACCCCAAAAATAGACCTACCAGTAGGGCTGAAAGATTTACCCTTTTCAGATCCAAATTGTGATTTCAGGCAACACAGTCATGTGATCACCAAAGCTGTCATTTTTACAGCTCTCCCGACTGACCCTGAAACAGCTGTGTCAACTTTTTTACACGTTTTACAAATTTGCAAGTCAATTTGCATTAGAGAATGGCTTGCAAACGAACAGATTACTCACAACTGAAAACAGGCTCTCATTGTTCACTTAAAAGAGCATTTCAAAAGAGTTGACTGTTTAGGAGTTGAAGATAAGACAAACGTAGAAGATGGGGTAACGTAACGTTGCAAAAAAGCAAAGTCACAACAACCACACAGGACCATTAGAGTTGCTGAAGAGTTTATCTGCTGACTGCAGGCAGAGGCAGGCTAATATTTCCCACTGACTTCCAGGCATTTGAGCTAAGCTAGTTAGCGGTGGGCAAGCTTTGTCCGTCTCTTACTCGTTTCTTCACACGCGGTTAAAAATTGTTTCTATCTACTTGTTTTAAAAGCTGGTGGATTATGGGTACCCAGAATGTAGAGCTGCAACTATCGAGTATTTTTGGAATCGAGTACTCTGTCAATTATTTCTTCGAGTACTCGAGTACTCTAACAAAATATACTTTTTTGTTTTTAAACAAATAAATCAATTGTATACAATGCAACATGTTAGGGCTTTCAAAATGAGCAACCAAATGTCGTTTATTCCTCAGAAAAGGGTTTTTATTTTAACAACTTTCAAAGTTTAAGCCAGTACTGGCTTAAAACAAAACCAATACAATACTGATTTACAAAGCAGTTACATAATTCTGCAATTATATTTGTGAAGTGTGTTCTGGAGGGCATTGTGTAGTTTGGATTGAAAATCCTTGATCATGTTCTTAAATCCTGTGTCCTCCACCATGGAAAGAGGACGCATGTCTGTGATGAGCATATTTAAAATGCTGTAATAGTAATAGTTGCAGCACTAACGACGTGCTATCATGCTAAGCTACATGCTAGGCTAACTCTGTTTGACATCAGACACACTGCGTTGTGTTTTCTTTTCGTCCCTTCTTGTAGTGACCACACACCTGGGACACTCTCTGCCATTTCTTCTGTGGACTCTCTCCTTTCTGTCCCTCTCTTTTCTCTTCCTTCATGATTTTACAAGCCGCGCAGCAGCGGATGTAGCAGGCGCGTTGTGCCACAGAAATGACCGTCCGTGTCAAACACCGTCCACTGTATGGTAGTCCAGATATATATTTTATACGTATAATTATATATCAAACGAGGCTTCGAGGCACAAAATTTAATTCGAGGATATTTTGTAATCGAGTACTCGCAAATATTCGAGGAATCGTTTCAGCCCTACCAGAATGTAAAACTAAGTTTTTATGAACAGCAGCATTTGTGATCGTACTCAGTTATTAAAATATATCGATGATTCCAAGTTAAGGCAAAATAGGGGCTCTATAAAATATTAGAATTGTCTGTTTCAAATCATATTTTATGCCCACATTGACAATGAGGACTGATTCTTACCGGAACTACTTTGAGCTGAAGTTGACTAACGTTGAGAAATCAACATTAGCTAACAAAGGTGATATAAAGCAGACTAACATGCCATTTCACCTCATGCAGCTGCAGCTGGTTTCAGCATCCAGACACCATGCCTATGGAAAGATGGCGGTCCCAAAAAAGGTGCTTCAATTGTACAAAGGGTCTGGGCCGAAGGAGGAAGCAGTTGGAGATGTCAGAGTTGAATGCAGCTGTAACTGGGGGTAGTGAAGGTAAGCAGAGGCCAACTCTTATTGTTATTTACAATTTTATTACATTTCTGACTTTGGCTCAAATACAATTTTAAATTTTCGACACACAAAATCAATATCAGCACCACCCAGGTGATGTCAACTTAGTTCTGCTTGGCAGGACTTAGTTCGTTGGACTTGACCTTTACATCTCCGTCAGCAAAAGATGAAAAAATGTCAGTATGTGTCTAAAGCAAGAGAGTTTAGGTTTTACTATTAGGATAAGAGATTTTGAAAGTAGCTGCTGAGTTTTGAGCTTTGATTATCTTATGCTGTAGTACTTTTTTACTCTAGAGTAAAAACTAGCAAATTAGATCAACCCTGAAAAAAGAACATGCTAATGATTAAAATGAATAGAAAAAGTAAAAGAAAACATTAAAGTGTGAAAATTACGATAACATTAAGTGCACAGACATTTAACAGAGCAGTGGTTTCGGCAGATGTTTTGTGAAGATGCATCCAGATTGTCCCCCAATACTACAGCTTTAAAACAATTCATTGAAAACTATCAAAGTAGGACCTGATTAATGTAAATAAATAACTATTTAATCAGATCCTAACCTCAATGTAGTTGTGTTTACCAGCAAAAGAGAAATCAAGAGTGGATACTGAGAGGAGAGAGTCACTTATCTAAGTCAGGATCTCCACTGCTGGACTTGGGACTGCTGTCTGTGAGAGCAGACAAAGGCTTCTGGGGCAAAATATGTAAAGAACAACCTTTATTTTCATTCTTTCATTTCAATGAGAGCCATAATCAAAAACAACAGTCGGCAAATCCAGCCACACTTTTCAATATTAAGAAAACACAAATCACGAGGATGCAGTGAGACTAAAGACTCTGAATTTACTTCCAGGCCAACGTTTGATTCACACCTCGATTAATGCAAACACAAAGCTCATAATAAACAGAACAACAGGGACTGCAGGAGATATTTCTGGCCGCCGTTTATTACTTCTGTCTCTCGTCTTTGTGTTGAAGTCTCTGGACACTGGATCAAGGTCGGGAAAAAGTTCATACCCACCCATATTATCTCATAAAGCACGCAGGACATGGTTGCCAAAGAGCCATAAAGTTTTACCCCCCACACCAATGAGCCAAAGCTTGCATCCATTTCTGAAAAGAAAACACCAGGATGATGTTATTAAATGTGTAATAAAGCGTGTGGCTGCAAGGTCGTGCTAAGATACACATCTGAACCTCGCCAACACTGAGCCTGATCATTCAGCCTGGGTGATGCACTGAGCTGTCACTTTATTAAGTACACCGCTGAATTGCTGACCGTGGAAACAGCTAATTAGGCAATCAAATGGCAGCAACTCAACGCACTTGGGTAAAGACTTGATCAAGACGACCTGCAAGAGCTCAATTCTGAGCATCAGAACTGGGAAGAAAGGTGATTTACGTGAGCTTGAACATGGCATGGTCGTTGGTGTTAAAGGGGCTGGTCTGAGTATTTCAGAAAAACTCTGTTGCTTATTCCACAAAGGCATGAACTTTACAAGTTTTACCTTGTCATAAAGGTGACTAATCAGTCTTTCTGACAAAATAAAGCACAACACCAACTGGCATTATTAAAGGGGAGTGCTTGGAGAACAAAAACCTTTGTTTTGCATTTTTGACATTTGGTGATGTTTAGCCTTGATTCTGTAAAGGTGAGCATTGCTGTGTTCAGGTTCGGGTTACTTTAATTGTAACCGTAGGTTGAATCGTTTTGCAGTCCGTGAGATTTCACCACCCACACATAAATGGCAAAGACAAAGGTAAAAACAAATTTAAAATTAAACATTGTTCCTGAGGTTCTAGGGGCCAAATCGTGTGATTTAAGAGAAGCGTTTTGTCCAGCAGGTTGAGAAAGATTTTTCTTGGGGTAGGACATTTTAACGTCCTACCCCAAGAAACTGTGGGACCTCCAGTTGTCAAATGTTTGGAATATTTAAATGCACTCTTTACAATTCAAATATGAGGGAATATTGTCAAAGTTATGGTCTACATACCCTGTTGGTGCAAACAAACTTTTCAAAGATGCAGACTCTCAGAATAGTTTACATTCTGGAGGTCATGGATCAGAGGTCTTTGGGCAGCTGGAAGAAAACGTCATTAAAAAGCTTTGGTGGACTTTCATCAAATGCATTATTTTTATTAGTATTGTTAAATTTTAGTTACATTTTCTTTTGTCTGATGTTTATTCCATTTTTTATTTGTTTATATATTTTGATAAAGTTTCATCTTTTAGATTTTTTATATTTTAGGTTTAATTTAAATATTTAACATATTTTTTAGTTGTTTTAAATGTATTTTTAGCATTTTATTGATTTGTGTGATGCTTATTGGTTTAATTGCTTTGCTTTTTTTTAAATTATGAATTTTATAATTTATTTTACTTAAGCTTCTGTGGCGTGCATTAGTCTCCAAATCCTCTTGACATCCTACCAACTGTTCATTACAACTACAGTGGAATACTACTTAGTAGATGGTGTATGTATAGTACAGTGTCGAATGTTTTTTTTTGTCATTTTTTTGTTAATGTAACGCACTTTGAGCTGTAATTGAATTTGTATGAACTGTGCTTTATGAATAAAATTCAAAATTTGTTACAAAAGTCAACTTTGACTCAAAAATGAACTGCAGTGATCTGGAGCTCAGTGTCAAATCGTGTGTTGACAAAATGTCAAGAATGCATTTATTAGGGTTTTTCATCAGTTTTGGCATAAACCTACACTTTTACTTGAGGGTGTTCTGATAAAGCTTTTGAGGACAAAAGTCAAGGTCACTGTGACTTTACCCTACCACCAAAACCACCTCATCCCCCCACTGTCCCCTCTCTGTCCAGCTATTTTTACCTTGTGAGGGAAGAAATCGCCAGGGGCTTTAGGATGTATCTGTAATCTACAATTAGCCTTTTTATTCTTCCAGCCAATCATGTATCGTCTTGGAGAGATGCTCTGCTCAGGATGGCGAGCTACTCTTTAATTAAAACAAGAAAAAAAAAACAGAGGAAAACAAGAAAAGGGTAACTTACCCTGGGGCTTATTTCAACATTATCCCATGATGCTTTTCTCCAGAATACCTGACTAAATCTGGCCTCAGCTGAAGAAGTGGAAGAAGAAAAAAAAAACAATTATCCATCTGCGAGCGAGCAGCAGACACTTAAATCAGGACTGCTGGGGACAAAGCCCCCCTTGTTTGGAGACAGTAATTAGGCAGGAGTAGAGGTTGAGAAGAGTTGGGACACCTCTGGTCATTTGAGGAGAGAGAGAAACGGAGGGATGAGTGAAGAGAGAGCAGACAAGGAGGGGATGGGAAGAGAGGGAGCAGACATGTGAGTGAAGGGTTAGTGTGTGTATGCATATGTGTGCGTGTGTGTGAGGCAGCGTTGTGATGAGCGCGGGATCTCTGCCGACTCCCACCACCATTACAGCGGCGCAGAACACAGCCCCGGGGCTTTGGAATCAAACCCATTACATCTGATACTGGATTTCTCTCCCGCTTTAGAAGTAATGCAATGTGTACTTGCCTCCTTCTAAAGCCGGCCAGTGTCGCATAGCATTGCTGCGTAAAAGAGCTGCACCACAAGAAAAAAAGAAAAAGAAAAGAGGACAGGGGAGGAGGAAAAAGAGGAGGCCTGAGAGTCTGAAAGAGGAGAAACTGCAGCCGGAGGGGTCATTTCATATCTCCATTTTTTGTTTTAACACACTGAAACATGAGGCCACCTGTGTCTAATAACCTACTGGATATATGGAGCTGCGTGTACGTAAAGAAGCCTCTGTATGTGTTTGTACAGGGGGCCTCGTGGTCCATTTGCATAATTAACAGACTGGCATTTGAAAATGCAGAATGTCAGCACAAACAACCTTGGACACCAAACTACCCCGGGTCATTTTTTTTCAGCCGTGTAATTGGCTCCTAATGCAGAGGAGTTAAACATAGAGTTTTTCTGCCCTTAAAGCAAAAAAAAAAAAAAAAAAAAAAAACTCTTGTTAATGGGTCCAATGCTCCCGGATTCCTGACGGTGATTATCAGCTCGGACTTTTAGACGTTTTGCAGAAGCATGATCATTACATCTTCATCACATTTAAACCCAATAAATGTCCTTGTATGAGTGCAAAGCAGCTCTTCTGTCACATTTACATGCACAGTACGTAAATGTCAGGAGGAGGGAGCTCTCAGTTACATAAGTAAGAAAAAATGAGCTGTCAGCTCCACCCACCTCTGCTGCTTACTTACTGGAAAATAAACACCTGACTGAATAAATGCTGCACTCAGTAAGGTGTAATTGCAAAGTAAGTGATTACTGTTTTGTATTATAGATCAGTGTTAGATACTGGAAGTGAAAATATAACAAAAATGCATATTGCACTGTTTTCTTAGGTGCATGGTGAACAATAAGACCACTTTTTGATGCACTTCTCCCTTTTTATGAGAAATTAATAAGTTGAAGAGCTCATATTTCACCTTAACGTGGGTTCAGGTCAGGTTGGAGAGCACATGTCAGTCTGACACCCAAGGCTCCATAAGCAGGGACGTCAACCACTATGAACTGTGCTACCAACTAGTTTAATTGGCAGGAAGTCAGCGTCTTTCTCCACAGACACCAAACCAACTTCTGAATATGTTTTTTATCAGGATTAAAAGCGGCCACCCTCCAGCCCCCCACCCAAAACCTTATGGGCTGAGCTATACTCAACTTGGGTCAACACTAGGGCTGGGTTAAAAAAAAAATCGATTTAATCAATTTAAATTAATTTTCCTTTAACTGGTTCATAATCGATCCATAAAATCCAAATATCAATCTTTAAACTTGGGTAGTTTTTTCTTCTTTGGATGTGCAGAGAAGCAGCCTGTGGTACCAACCCTGCTAGTCTCGTGTGATCAGCGTTTAGCGTTGCTTTCTACTGAACAAGATCTCTTGAGATGTTACTGCAAACAAACATGGTGGAAGCACTATATGGGCACCACTGACAAGTTTAAAAGCTGATGTTTAGATGTACAGTATTTTAGATTTAACAAGTACAAAGGAAAATACGAGTTGGACAAAAAACAAGTAATATGCAGAACATGCATTAATGCATATCATTAAAATATGATTAATGTAACTGCTTTGGGTTTAGTTCTTCATGTTAAAACAATTTTTAATGATGTACCAGGTCAAAAGGTCACTTTTTAAATTTACAGCACTATTTTAACAAAGATATCCCAGACTGAATAAATACCGATTTGAATTGTGAATCGAATTGATTTGAGACCTTGTAATATTGAATCGAATTGATCCAGAAAATCTGAATCAATATCCAGCCCTAGTCAACACATCTAATTACAATGATTGCTTGATTAGGTTCCCCTTTACTTTTGTTGATAAAGTCTTCTTGTTCTATTCAACCAGTGCCCCTGATCCAGCTGTATTCTTATATTGCTTTTACATTAAAAGCTTTGGAGAATAGTTCAGTTCTGTTCTGGAGGTGAAGTTGCAACACTGATACAATGTTTAGTCTGTTTCCTTTCATACTGCCTGTCATATCCACTGTAATATAACTACATGTCACTAGATGGGCCTGTAGCTGTGGCCATGTTTCACTATGACCTGGAAATAAATAAACAGTTCTGAGTAACAACATTGTTTAGGCCAAAGCAGCTTGGCAGAAAGCGATGTGCAACTATTCTAGGCAAAAATGAAAAACTTTCCAAAAAGCGAACCAGAGTCAATTTTACGAAAGCGCTGAAGTTTCTTTCACACATAACAGGTTTGGTTCAGACCAGACAAACTGGTTTGCTTTCTGGTAAAATTTGTCTCAACCTGACAACAGAGGGTCATGGTCTGCCTCCAAGAAAACGGTTTCCTACATACTATGGTTAGGAAAAGGTCAATCCAGAAAAACAGCTAAACCCCTCAGTGGCATAAGGAATGGACCCCCTCCGTGATGAGATTGATACATATGAAAGCAGATGATTTAATGTTAAACTCCCCTCCATCCTCCTGCTCTTGGGCTGTTGTGTTGTTGTCACCATTACACCTGGGCTGTCTGTCTCTGCCATAGACATGTATAGAAAGGCTGGATGGCTCACACACGCTGTTGGCCAATGGCAACCGACGTCCTCACATGGCAGCCACCTTGGTGCAGGGTGCTCACTCACTCATAACGTTTGCGTCTGTTGAGCATGTACTGTCAAATTAGAGCCCGACCGATATGGATTTTTTGAGGCCGATGCCGATGCCGATATTTGGCAGATAAAAATACAGATAACCGATTAATCGGCCGATTAATTTAAAATATATATAATATGATTTTTTTTTAAATTGATCCCAAAACACAACAGTGAATATATAAATTACAGGCAGAACATTTTATAGTTTTGGTCCTTTAGTATTTGTTTAACTTTACACCAGTAAGATAATTTAAAGTACAATAACATGCTAATAAAAGGCATTGAACTTCTGGTACATTAATTATATAACTTAAAAAAGTCACTCTGTATGTTGTACTTTTTGTTGATGAAAACTAATGGTAGGATGTAGTAAAGGCAGAACAACTTCTAAAAAGTTGTTAATAACTGTGAGAGGAGAGCAACAAAAACACTGAGAAAACATTCTTTTCATAGCCATATTTTTTTTTTTGCAGCTCTAAAGCACAAAATAAAAATAGTGTGCAAAACTGCAACAAAATTCCTGCAAAACTAAACAAATAACTTTTTAAAAAATGTAATTATATATATTACCGTATTTATGAACCCTTTGTCACACCTGCTGTTCAGTCCTTATTAGTTCATCAGAAGCAGGTTTTAGTTCAGGTAGAACCTCTTCTTATTTTAAACATGAGTTAATGTGCGTGAGGAAATTAAAAATACGTTGTGGGACACTGTGCATATTTCACAAACTTATTTATCTATGCTAACGAAGAATGGCTACTTAGTTTGCTAGCTGGTTAGCTTAGCTGCCGTGTCGGGGATAAGCGGATAAAGCCAGATTTCCGTCATAATCACAAGAAAACAGTCATAGCTAAACTGATCCCCTGCCATCAGAAGGTCCAATTCGTCAGTATTGAGAATGACAGAGGAGGAAACCATCAGGAAGCTGTTGGCGGAGCCCGGTCTGTCTGTGAGGCTGATATGTAGCCGAGCAGAGGTCTTGCTGTGACCAGCAGCAGCGGGACATATACACGGCAGAAAATTGTTCGTCATGTCGGACCTTCAGGCTTTAAAGAACAACTCCGTGTGACTGTAGACGAGTTATTCACACACGCAGCATCAGCAGACAGCTACGAACCGCTTCAAGTGCATTCGCATCAATGATGCGCGTCTCCAAGTATCACAACGTCATCATTCCGCGCGGCTTGGACACCGAACAGCGTTTATTGTTTTATGAGAAATTAAGAATATATCGGCGTAAAATCGGCAAAACGCTGGCCGATGTTGATTACTTTAAAAAGGGCTATAATCTGCCGATTTAATCGGCCGGCCGATAAATCAGTCGGGCTCTATGTCAAATAAGCCTCAATTGCTCAATTGTCAACCGATTTTCAAAAGGTTGACTTTGTCAGAAACATCAGAGATTAAGTTTTTTACACTGTATAAGTAAGATTATATCCTTTCAGATACAATTACATACGTAATGCAATAGCTACACATGCACTATCGCATACACACATCTAAAATTTATTAAATTTTATCTTTTGCAGTTGCACTTGCCTCCTTGCATTTATTTGGCTCATATGAGTCACAATCAGCTTTTGAAGTTAATGAAAAAAGTTCATCAGAAAGTTATCGTTTCAGTAAAATGTCTTTGCCAGTTCCCTGTTTTTGCTCTCCTTCTTTTCTGGCCATTTAAGTTCAGGTCAGCTTAAAATCAGTCCAGTGTAACAGGCGCATCAGTTAAGTTCAGTGGCTTGGCCCACAACTCGAATGGTCCACAACATGAGGAAACAGGCTTGTACTTTGAAGTCGAGGAAATGTCGGGGGAATGTTTTAAACTTTTAAATGATAAACAGAAAATGGCATTGTGCTTTTATTGATTCAGCATTCAATGTTGGGTAGTTTGGTTTAAACCGTGTTTTGACTGTCATTGCTCGTATACAGTTGACCATCTCATTGCTGTCCTCCCTCTGTGGTTGGGTTCCCGTAAGCTTTCCCCTTTGACCCCCCTTATGGGCGGCCTTGGTTCTAACAAGCGGTTGTTTGAGTTAGGACAGCCATCTTTTTTTTCTAGAACCACTCTGGCTTTTCTCCTCTGACCTCTGGCATCAACAAGGCATTTTTGCCCAGAGAACAGTTGCTCATCTCTATTTTGGATGATTCACCGCAAATCCAAGAGATGGTTGTGCAAGAAAATCCCACAAGATCAGCAGTTTATGGAATACAAAGTCCAGGCATCAACAACCGTGCCACATTCAGGGTCTGTTAAATTAGTGGTTTCCATCCTGTTTTCACACTTTTTGGTTTTACCTAGATGTGCCAACTAAAAACAAGTTCTAGTTTTTTTATTAGGTTAAAATTAAGACAAAAAGAGGGTGTTAAAAACATCCTTCAAAGCGGGAACCATGTACTTAAATCACCTTTCTTCCTTGTTCTTATACGTCTAAATTTGAACATGTTTCAGTGACGACTGTCAATATGTACAGAGTTGCTACCATGTGATCAGTTGATTAGTTATTTCCAACCGGGCAACTGAGCAGTTACACCCACTAAAATGACCTGTGAGTGTTTACACACCATATATCAGAATCATTCCTTGTTTTTTAATTTGCTAGGCATTCAGAGAAATAATTTAACCTATTTAGCCTTAAGCTTTGTTTTGACAAAATAAGGACTGAAAAAAAAGGAGTCTAAATTAGTTTCAGCCAGAAGTGAAGGTAACACGTCCATCCGTCTCTGCCTCTCCGTAGTGACACGTCTGATGTAATGCTTGTGTAAGCGACCATACTCTCTGTGGCTGCGTGTGTCGCTGGCTCTGCAGATCATGTCTCTGCTGCTGCATGCTCAACACATCTCACTTGATGGCTCGACATGCAATCTCAGGAAAATTAGCAGCATATGGACTGAAACTTTATGTAGGGCAGCACATAAAGCTGCTGCACTGCAAGAGAGAGTTTCTGTAGTTTGTGCTACAGCAGATGCTTTTATTTTGGCACTGTGGGATCGCTCTCAGAGAATTTCTTTATTAATCCTCACAGGAAAATGGCTATGAGTTATATAATGAGGCTATAATGATGGACAGTTTGTTTAAAACCCATCCATATGTTGGATAAAAGGATGGGAAAGTTTCGACCTCTTTAACTTTATTATCAAGGTCAGAGGGGGAAATAGTTAAGAGTATTACACTCTAAGAACAGTCTTATTGATCATAACTTAATAAAACAGCGACCATTATAGCTTTAATTACAATTAATTCTATGTATGCATTTCCACTTGTCCTGGTCAGGGTCGTAAGGGGTGAAACTCCAAAAACATTAATGCCATTGACCCTGCAACTGGCAGAAATTTTTGTAGATATTTACAGCCGATATATCAGCCAATCATGTTAATAATGGATTAAAAATATCGGATATTGACAAATTTCCAGTGCTGGGCATTCCTAAAAAACAAGGTTACAAGTAAACTAATTACACTGCTTTTATAGTATAAGCAGCAGTAGAAATATGTGCTTTGTGAAGTTAAACCATGAAACAGGAACACTGGCTTACTGTCCAGTAACTACACCGCATGGAGGGACATTTTTGTCGATCAGTTTTCTATTCTGAAAGAGAGCAGTAAAGGAGGATGAAGGAGACAGTGGGCTTCTTTTTAACATGTTTAACTAGTAAACGTCTATGGAAGTTTGGGTGGTAGAACAGACAGCAGGCAAAAGTTAAAGGTGGCTGATCAGACGTCAGCGGCACAAAACCTGAATAAGACAGAAACAGAACAGCAGTAGCAGTTACCTGTCAAGCAGCCCTCCAAGCACTACCATGTGCTCTCATGGCAACAATAAAAGAGTTATCGCCATTAAAAGAACTGCTTCATCTACAAATATCAAGAATATCTTAGATTTTGAAAACCTAAGAAATATCTGAGGCAATGTCAGAGTTCAGCTATACACATATGTAACTTAGACGTAAAGACGTGACCCAAGCCAAAGCGTGTGTGTTGTGATGCTAATGAATGCAGCTCAGACCTTCCTCAGAACTCTGCATTGCTTTACATCTTCTTTGTTCAACAACTTAAAGGATGCAAAGCAATGAGGTAATGTATCTCTCTCTAGTGATGTAGCGGTAGTTTTTGATGTGTGACAACAAGCAATTTTTGGAAAACTTATTATCGTACATTTGTAGCCAGCTATATATCGCTACTTACAGCCCGGTGCTCTAAGAAGTGTGATATAAATCATAAAATAATATAAATTTGCTCTAGTTTTAATTGTCTAGTTCCCGAAGTTGAGTATCCAGGCCAGTCCAGCCCTGTCTGACCTAACTGTGAAGCTAAGGAATAGCATTTATAGATAACCTATTTTGATGCTATAAAACTCATCGATAAGTGTGTATTTTGATCAGGCATATATCTAAAAGTGAAACTTTTTGTAATTACTTAAAAACTCCTCATAGCATCTTTAATGACATCAAAGACAGTCTTGTCTTTTAGTTTGATCCAGCACACTTTGAAATACAGCAATGTGGACATGAATCAACCCAAAGAAAAATTGCAGATTTGTACCATTTAAAGATATTATGTTATGTACGACATTTGTTTTTTGTATTGATTGATAGAAAAGTGACAGCCCTAACAGCCACATAGCTCTGAGTGGGGACAATTTTTGTCCACTGTCAGTAATACACTTAAAAGGTTCATGTCTAGTTATCAAACTCAAACCTTGCAATACTCTTGCTTTCTAAGGTAACTTTAGAGGTGTAAGTTAATTTAACATTTGATCAAAAATCACTGGATAGGCACAGGCTAAAAGAAGCATTTTAACTTCAATACACAAAAATGATCAAAGATAAAACGGCACTTAACTGCAGTCAATCATGACACTTTCCAACACTTGAAGCTACAAAAATATGGCAGTGTACTAACAAAGCCTCTATGTTTAAACCTTTCATCTTTAACACAAGCACCATTGGGAGGGTTAGTACTTTACCATGAAAAGCATAATCTTTTTTTTTTTTTTCTAAATGTAGCGTCTTTTCTTGTATTGGGCCAAGATTTAGTTTGCAGATCAACTTAATAAGCTGTTTGAGATCATTCTTTGTGTATCCTTTTAAAACTCATCATGTCCTGGAGGAGCAGAGGTGCACTGTTTATGCCTTCAGATGCTCGGAAATGTTCCAAACACTTGTGACTGTCTCTTGTCATCAAATCTGACGTGCCAGTCAGCAAGCAAGAGCTGCCTTAAAAGAAAAAGAGAGGATGGAAATACAAAAACACCCTCTGGTACCTGTTCCTGGGGAAGAATTGAATTTCGGGATTTGCCCGACACCACGTTTAGCCTTTTGGGATGTAATCTCACGTCCACACACCTATTAACCTCAACCAGCAGAGAAGTTGGAATGACTTTCAGGCTCCAGTGAGTCCTGTGCGGGATAATGACTGTGGTGAGTTCAGGTAATGTGGTTAGCGAGCTGTTGGGGCCAAGCTGTCAGCTCTGTGGCAGGAGAGGAGAGGGAGAGAGAGAGAGGGAGAGAGAGAGAGAGAGGGAGAGAGAGGGAGAGACTGGACCTGACGTGCCCTCGCAGCAGAGTCAGCGGCCTGAATCCATAACAAACCCTGAATGGATCAGCCATTTTCCTGCATAGTCCTCAATGCTAAATGCAAATGAACACACCACTCACATTCTGCTGCATGACACTGTTGTCAGACCTTCATTGTAAATGGGATGCAGCATCAACCAGCAGCTGAAAAACTGCCCCAGAAACACCCAGAATATGGGGGTACATTGTGTTGAAACATTATTCTCACCAATGGTTAAAACAGACAAGGCTTTTACTTCGAAATGACACCAAGAAGTTAAACAGTGCCTTCTGTTCAGGCCTTGGACACTATTTACTGGTAGAGCCGGCTGCAGCGAAGCTCCTTTGACACACAGACCTCAAAGTGTTTTTACACCTACAGCGTAATTGGTTTTGTTCCAATTCAGTAAAAAAAACACAACAGATTGTGTCATCGCTGATAGGCTGCCGCGGCACAGCATCATGCGAATTTGCGTCAAAAGTTTAATATTTTCAACTCGAGCGTAGAGGCATTTGACGCCCAAAACGCGCCAAACGCTCCATACGTGCCGCGCCAAACGCATCCAACGCATCCAACGCGCCCCCCGGGGCGAATCTGCGTCTAAACACATCTTTGCATTGACTTTGTATGTAATCTCAACGCGCGTCTTTGCAAATTTCCGTGCGGTGTGACCGTGGCATCATGCCTATTTTGCCCCCATTCATCATTTTTTGGCCACTGTCAGAACCCTTTTTGGTATTTTTACATGGTTTTTGAAATTTAATTTCAAATTTAATTCCCAATTTTGTTGCCATAATCAATTTTCCTAAGCCACTTGTGGATTTTTTGGCCAATTTTTCCCCATTTGTTTTGCAATTTCATACCTATTTTGCACCTATTTATTAACCTTTCATACCATTTTTACCCAGTTTTTACAATTTCACACCTATTTTGCTTCTGTTCTTCACTTCTCCACTTTTTGTCAAATCTGTTATCCTTATTAATTTAATTGTCATATTGGTTTTCCTATAAAAAAGATCTACTTCTTATGTTTTTTAATGATACATAAGGCGAGGAACCTTAAAACAATTGCAGAGTAAATTGCAATATTGGGGAAAAAAATAGCTTAGCTTAGATTATTTTCTCAAATCGTTCAGCCCTCATACATTCAAAAACAAAACAAGTTGTTAATAAAATTACCTAAAAATCTTGAAATACCTCAAAGATCACAACACCCTTTCTCAGAGTGAACTATACTCATGTTTATTGTCTTATCAAAAAAATCAAATTATTTGATTCACCACTCATAATTACCTTTATTCAGAGGTGATACTCTTACATCAATTATCTGTTTTTTTATGATTGTAGGAGGCTGGAATTGTAACTAAATCTTGAACACCAAAATTATAAAAGCACCATATTGAGGCTTTGGGTTGGGCAAAACATTTAAACGATCATCCAACTCTTGTCCCATCTTGTTTTAAACATCACGAGTGCCGTGACTTGGAAGAGGGTGACATTAGGTGTACTGTTTACCCCAACTTCTTGGATAGTGTTACTGATGAATTTGTACTGATTCCAAAGACACAAAAAGCATTTCTGCTGAGTATGTACCTCTTTTCTCACACACCTTCCTCTATCTTCTTCGCCTACTATCCATTTCCTCCACCTCTCTTCATCCCTTTAGTGAAGGTGCGGTGGGAGGAGGGGGCAGAGCTACATGACTTATTACACACCGAGGTCTTTGGTGGATCTCAGAGCCACATGGATGCCTGCTGGCGGTACCGTGGAGCTGTGAACCCACGCTCTTTTCGCTCTGCTTGTTAGCCTGTCAATCAGCCAGCCAGCCAGCCAATCACTCTGTGAATCAGCCGTGCAGCGTCCTCATCCCTCCCTTCTCCCTGCTGGCCTATAGGTGCTCCCACCTCTAATCCTGTGCTCCACATCTCTGGAGAAGCCTCAGGGCCCGTTCTTCACCCGGGTTCCCTTCCTGTCCGCATGCAGACCCTCACTGCACCCCCCACCCCCACCGCTCGCACAGTTTCCCATTTCACCGCAGGAGCCCTGACTCACACCCGGGCCGGTCGGAAAAATTAGCCAGCCATGCAGAAGAGACGGCAGGGACGGCACACAACCAATAAAAACACGTCAGTCAGTGTACGTGACAAAAAGAGGAAAAATAAATGGAAAAAAGAAGATGATGAGGGAGAGAAGGAGGGATGAGGGAGGAAAAACTGAAGAGGAAGAAGAGGTAGGAGAGCTAAAGAAGAAGGTGGAGCAGATGAAGATGAAGAATTAGGAAAAAAGCAAACAGAGAAGAAGAACTTGGGACAAATGGGAATTTGGACAAAGAAGGAAAAGTAGAAGATTATGAGGGAGAAGAGAAGGAGAGGGAAGAGATAAATATAACTTTAAACCTACTTCATTTGTAGATGTTTATGTATGATGAAGTTTAACACCCCGAGGGTCTGAAGGCAAGGGACTCGAACTCCCTTTCAGCTGTGTTACCAACTGCCATAAACAGCAGCAGTGCCAAACCAATTACCAAATATGTTTCGATCTGGAATTGAACCGTCCACCCTCTAGCCTAAGCCCCAAAAGAAAGAACTTTGGAAGTTTCTGGTAACACAACCTGCTAACATTTGTAAACATTAAACTTTTGTGTCAGATGTACCTAAAGTAATCAATTGACAGTATTATCAGCATAAAAATGTTACAATTTGGGATATTCTCCCAAGTTTAAATGCTAAAAAAACAGTGGGCTTGAGACTGAACCTTGGAGTACCTCCTTTTAGATCTATTAGTTGTCTGGGATAGCACCGAACAGGCCAGGTTGCTCTGGTTAAATAACCAAATAATCTGAAATCATAGTTTACAGAACATGGTCATAAAAAAATAAGATATCCAGTGAGCAGCTGTTCTCTCAGTCAGAATCCCTTGTTGGTGCCAGAGGTCAGAGTTGAATGGTCAGAGTGGTTCAAGATAATATAAGGCAACATACAAAAATGACCACCTGTCACAGCCAAGGTTTGTAGATCATTCCTGAACGCGTAACACTTTGAATGTTAAAGCTGATGGACCACAGCAGCAGAGGACCACTCCATGGTCGATTCATGTCCAGGATGTAGGAAGCTGAGGCTACAATATGCAGCAGCTCACCAGTTAAAGACTGGACAGAATGTTACCTTATCTCATAACTGCAGATTTCTCGTCACAATTGGATGGTGGGTCAGGACTTGCAAATTCAATCCACAAACAGGTATATACAAATATGATTTCTCAAAATGAAAAATTTGTAAAAATGGGCTCTTTAAAGGGTAACCATAGCTTGTGAGTTGGGGTCCAAACACCAAACAATACACACAATCATCTAAAAGCCTAAAAGACAGAAAAAGATCAGAGTGTATTCAGTTCCGAATACAAATGCAAAACGTGGCACATGCAAAATAATAAAACTCATTGTTACTTCCACCAAGGAGGTTATGTTTATGGCCCCACTTGTTTGTCTGTTTGATTGTTTTTTTTTTTTTTTTTAGTAATATTACACAAAAACTACTAGATGGATTTTGCTGAAAATTTCAGAAGATGTTGGTAATGGCCCAACTTAAAGATAATTATATTTTGGTGATGATCCAGATAACTGCCATGAGCAGACCATCATTTTTGCTCATTAACTGTCTATGTACTAATGATATCAACATGATTCTGAGTGCTATGTGTGGGTTTCCAGGCTCAAGGAATCATATTATGATTGTAGCTGTATCATGAATCTGTTGCTTTTAGATATAACAGCAATATGTGAGCTACCTTTGTGGAGGTTTGCGCTGTCCGAGTGCTTTCTAGTGATTTCATGATTCAGTTAGGTTAATGTCTTTTAGCAGTGGGTGTGAATGATAGACCAAGAGGCAGGGCCAGTGCTAACATTACACATTGGGGTTGCGGTGTCTCTGATTCATCTGGTTTCATAAGTTGCACCAGGGCATATGGCGGGCAGGGGTGGAAATGGTCACTACACAAGGAGGATGCCAAGACGTATGACACAAATGAGAGTCTGACAAAGTGTTATTGGGTTTTTAACACATCACCACGCTTTCTGTTTCTGTTGCACCGTCTTCGCCTGAGCAACCTATGACCAAGCGCAAATCGGCCTAGGGGTAACCACCACCATTTGTCCTACGCATAGTGAGCTGGTGGCAGCATGTACTGAGTCATCTATCACTGAGTCACAAACATACATACACACACATCTGGACACTTGCAAATGCACACACACACACAAACACACACACACACACACACAAGAGGTAGTTGGTAAAAACACGATAGTGGGTCAATGACTGAGCCTTGTGGTATCCCTATATGGGTTTGTGCTGTATGTCTGAGGCAAGAGTCTCCAAAAAGATAAATGTCAAAAAAGTTTGGAAACGTAATTTTGCTGATTGTTTCTCGCCTTCAGTAATACCAATTGATATTTTATATAATTGGAAATCCGAATTACTCACCTTTACAACATTTCATGAAGATCAGGTATTCATGGAACGAACAACACAGCTAAAGTGTGGGTGGTGCCCAAAAAAAAAAGGCCAAAATTTTCCAGCCCATGTTTGACTTCACCAGTCTTACAGAACTTGGTCCTAAGTTTGAAAATGATACCAGGGCTGGTATCATCATCATTTCTGCATACCGCAACACCAGCTTTCAATATCAGGGGATTTTGGCACATATTTTGGAGGGGTACCAACACATCTAGCTGTGTTGCTTATTCCACAAACCCATGATCCTTATAAGTTGCACCTTGTTGTAAAGGTGACTAATCAGGCTTTCCAACAATAGAAAATACGACAAAATGGTATTATCAAAGGAGAGACATTAATGACTTAAAATATTTCAAACCTTTTATTTTTAGGGGCACATATGGTAAGGGCATGGTTGTTACTCACTATGACAAACCAACACCTTCTCGTAGAAGAAAATGGACATCCCAAAATGGGGATGGGAACTGATACGATTTCATTGATACCAGCGCTATTAACAATCCTGCTAATTGATTTAATTCTTTGATGATTCCTTTATTGATTCCTGCAGAATTTACGTGTGGGCAAATGTTGGTCTGTAGATTTTCAGTGTCAACAATGTCAAACAAACTTCACAGCATAGGTAACTGCTTCTGCAAGCTGCTGGTGTTTCCACTCACTTCAGGCTGTGCAGTAGGTGCCTTTTGAAAAAACTAAGCCACAATTTTGATGTTTCTGAACTCTGTCAGAGGTGATAAAGGAATTGATTGGCAAAAAAACCCAAACATATCTATTCTTTGATGGAGCTGTTATTGATTCTCAACAGGAATTGGTTTTCGATTCCCAACCCTATCCTTAACATGTCACAAAAATACAGAGGCCAATGACTGAACTCTGAGGTACTCCTTGTGGAACTGTTGCATGTCTGAAGTAACAGCTTTTCACTGTACTGATAAGACAGTTAGTATACTATTACTACTATAAATACTACTTATCTTTATGCTCTGGCAACACAGTAATTTGCATAAGTTGTTGTTTTGACCTCACAGGAGGTGAATACCTACTGTGAAGTCACCAATGACTGCTAAAGCAAAGTACAATGTTGAGGGGAAAAACAGCACCCTTTGATTTTTTTTTATAACTTTAACTTCAAAAATAAAACCACCCCTCTATTTTTTTCATTTGGGTTGAAAAAGCTGATATATTGAGCATGAAAGATTTTTATATAACAGCTCGCAAATGTCATCTTTTTATATATTTAATCCCGTAAGAGAGATCATTCAGAAACGCGTAAGAATAAACACTATCTGGAATATGAACATCCAAACAGACACTGATACTGTTCGCAGCACAGATTTGATCATTTAAGGCGTGCGATTTAAAGATAAAGCTGTTTTGAAGTGACGGGGAAGAGGAAGCAGCAGGAATAATTAGCAGCTTCGCCTCATCCCTTGCTGTCTAAACCCTGAACCCTTCTCTGTCTGGCTTCTTTTGCGTTGGTGTGTCGTCACAGGGCCGAGGGATTTAAGCTAAGCCATATCAGCAGCTGAAAAGGACTCCTCTGAGAAGAAAAACACACACACACATACACACACTGGCCTGGATGTGGCAAATATATTGCTGTAATGCCTTTGCGTCTGCAGGAGCCAGAGATCAACAATGAAGCCAGCTGAGGCAGAAGCGGAGAGAGCTTTGCCTCTGCTGGAGTGCTCCTCAAGGACCTGGGATGCACATGTTTGAATTTAGCACAGACATGTTAGATTTTCAACAACTACATGCTTCATTCAACCTTGAGCCACATGCAAGGCAATAACTTAGATCTAAAGTGTGTCTATTATAAGCAGCAGTTCAGAACCTGAATCTGCAAAGTGCAAGGTCACTCAGTCATGAAGTCGGACCCTGGGGACGGGTCACAGCACTCCTGATCCCGTCTCCTCACGCAAATCCATCAAATACTGTGACACAGACATTCACACCGCACCCTTATAACCCCGACAGATCCTGAGACAGATGTGGACAAACATGCGTGAGTGCCAACTGACACAACTTGACATGAAAAAATGACAATAAACATGGGCAGTTTTGGTTTGTAGATCTTCAGTTCTTGTTGGTATGTTGGCTGCATAATTATATATATCAAACATGGACAAGAATATACTTTGGTGGGTCAAGTATACTGGTTTACCTTAACATGGGTTCATAAGTTCACTGTGATGATTGCTGGTGTATGTTCATAATCATGTGAATAACACCATCTAGTTTCTACGTACTGAGTACCGCTGAGCTCTTTGCATTCTCAATCTGTACTAGACCACTGACACTTATGCTGCTTTAAGGTTCCTTTTCCACATGGCTCCAGTCTGTTTTGATTGGGTGACAGGTCCAGGTTCAGATCCTGGTCTGCAGTTTGAAGCACACACTGCGGTGGGCCTAACGACTTAGAAAACTGCTGTGAATCCAGACTCTGTCAAAATGAGTTCCCTTTCTATAACAGCTCTATTAGAATAGATCATAGACTACAAAATAATTGAGAAAGGCAGAGTGAGGTCAGCCATTTGGTTATCAGCAGGGACTTTTGGGCACATTCAAGCTGAATTGTGGATGCAGCTATATTCCAACCTACCAACAGACAAAGAAGCTGATTCTGAACTCTTCAGGGTTGCGTCTGAGTCAAATGTTAAGTTACCTAAAGGTGCCTACACAATGAACTCAAGTTGTGCGTCCTCAGCGATCCCTCTCCACACATAGTCAATGTACAGCTGCGATGGGGCGTTGTTAACCCCTCGGCGCCATGTTGGTTGCGTTCAAGGCAACCACTTTGTTAGTCGTGCGTTGCCAAAGTTGAAAAAGTTGAGCTTTTCAGGCAAAGTGTGTGGCTGTCAGCGATGTGGGACGGTACCGTGACAGACAGTTTTCATTCCCAACTAAAGAGTAACAATCTAAGTCCCTCTCGGAAACATTACTCAGTGAGTACAATAGTTTTGTCTACATAGACTGCAGAAAACTCACAGACGATGCTGCTGCAGGGCCATCAGCTGCAGTGTTTTGTGGTTGGTAGGTGAGAGAAAACGATACAGCTAGAATAATGTCAGCTAATACATCCTGTTATATGATAGATGATATGGTGAAACTTGAGCAGACGTGGCATTGCCATGCCATGGTGATGGACGACAGCAACCAAAATGAGGTATTTATGGACAAGGGATGGAACGGTGACCAGTAAAATGGTAAACTGCGGGAAAATTTCAATTTTCCTGCGGTAATCATTCAAAAGATTATATGAGCCATACCCGAGAGAACTACAGGTGGTTTGTCAGTATTCTCTGTCTAAATAATGCATAAATCTTAAAAATAATGGCATTAGTATCATTCTGGAGTGTATTCTTGCCGTTCTTTTGCCGTGTATTTGCCATATTTTGAAATTGATCATCTTTTTACATCTAAGTTTGTGCTTTATGGATTTAATTAATCATACTCTGGAAAGATTAGAGGACAAAATATCTGCCATGGAAAGGGGAGACCAGAGAAGAGTCATGAAGGGGGCTAACTGCTAATAATATGACGAGCTATAACATCGACACTAATGATGCAGGCAAACAAAAATCTTCACACTCACAGATTTTTGTTTGCCTGCATAATTATTGGTTATTTGTTGTTCATTTTCAATTGTTTATGAAGAGAATCCTGTTGAAAGTTCAAATCTGTTGTTCATTTTCTTGTAATTACACACTGTTCAAGCATTGATAACATAATAATGAAAAATACTTGCTAGAATTGTTTACTTTTATTTCTAATGAAAGAAGGGTGAAAAAATGTAAAGAGACAAAAAGAACTGTCAAAATTATAATATTAAAGTGGTTAAATGATTTCAATTTCGTGTTAAAGTACATTTTGGACATTTTGAGCTCACTGCAACAATACCGCGATAATAATAACTGTGATAATTTTGGTCACAATAACTGTGATACAAAATTTTCATATCGTTACATCCCTATTATGGACACCTGACACGACATAAGTGCGCAACGTGATTATGGTTGTGAAGCCGCGTTCGGTGTGAACGCAGCATAAAAGTAAAACTTAGGTTTGACTCAAGCCTTTAACTTGAATCCCCATCTCTATTCAAATTGTGTACAATGGAAAACTAAACTAAACAAAGCAGTTGTTTATGGCACAATGCAAGCAAATATGTTACAACATATTCTATGCAGTAAAATATGGTATGATAAAATGTAATGCGAAGCCAAATGGAAAAATATCTGCTGCCAATCAAGGCTGGTGGCTGAATTACAACACAAAAGGCTGTGCCATATTTCTATAACAAATCAACTAAAAAATCAACATTGTGCAATGACATACCAATACAGTACAACGCAGTAAAGTATCCCAATATATATAGCTGAGTTGCTATAATCTTAGGACTCCACTGAGGACTCTTTTCAGATAAATACACATAAAGTTAAACATTTTCCAACTTTGTTATGAGATATTTTTACCTGCTCAGGAGTGTAAAACTGTCTGACATTAATCTATGTATGAGGGCTCTCAACCTTCAGCAATCTCTGCTGATGAACATTTCATCTCCTGCATTATTCTTCCTAACAGTGCCCCCCCTCTCTTTTGCACCAAAGCACACTCCTCTAAGGTCAAAACAGAAACAGAACTAATTGTACATTCAGCAGCAGTCGCACCATCTCCACGGTACAATTACGTGATCCCCCTTTCACACACAACTCGTGGCCTAAACCCTGACCTCTGCACAACACTACGTTATTAGATAATGACGACAGCCGCGTGTATGACAATAGTGTTGCTGCCACGCTGTGACAAATGGAAGGGGATCGTGACAGAGATGTTAAGGAGGCAGAAGGCTCATTTAGTGGCGTGGTGCAGGCTTGAGATGTATGGGGCCCAGCATGCGAAAAAGCCTGACCTCCCAAGGACACACACAGTCCAGAATCCTTAACTTGGACTGGAGGTAGAAGGGGACAGGCGATAGAGAGTGTCACCCTGCAGTGTCAGCTTTTGTATGTGGAAGACCTCAGCAGAACACCTGAGAGCAAAGCCAGCTGGGAAGCAGAGTATGTAGCTGGAGAGGGAAAATTCTTACCTTACATCCCCAGTTTCACCCATTTGAGCATTCCCAACTAACTTTTTCTTAACTATCAGGAGTGTTTTTGATTTGTATGCTTCCCTGCAGACAGCTGAGGCTGGAGGCACATTTCAACACAGTCCACCATAACGCTTTCAGATTCCTGATTCCAGATTGCCAACTTATTTAAGCTTTTAAAACAGCAAATCATTCAGAAAAGCAAACTTCATAATGATAAAAATGACTTAACTTGCAAACACACTGAAGTATCTAAATTAGCTAATACTTTGTCAGTATTTTGATACGAGTTTCCTTGCTCTCTGACCAGATGTGCTAGAGAGTACGGCTGTCACCTTATGTACAATATTTGAGCATGGGGATAAATATCTGTAACTAGGGATGTAATGAAATTTCACCAATAAAAGAAATAAAATTCAAAGACGCACAAAATTAAAGCACGAAATAAAAAATGCGAAGATGTGCGCGCATGACTGGTGATTTTTGACCCTCCTCACCTACCGTAGCAAAACACTCGCTTCAATATGGAGGAAGATGAGGTCGAGGAATTAGCTTACGCTCCTTCGTCAAATAAATTGGTTGTGTGGACCTATTTTGGCTTCCCGTGTAAAAGACGAGAGAACGGTGAGAAGATTGCAGACAAAACAACAACTGTGTGCAAAATATGCCACTACTGTTCGCGAGTACAACTACCAACTACCAACTAATTTGAACTGGAGACCGACAGCAACTGTATGTTTGTGTAAGTCTGAATAAAAAAACAATATTCACATTATACATCTACTGTTGAGTTGACAGAATTTGATCATACTTGAAGATCATAAGTATATGCACTGTTATAGGCTAAATATTATAGTTCACAGTTCAGACATTTATAGGTCTAAACTGCAGCTCTGAGGACTGCTATTTGTTTCCTTTTCATTCAAGAATATAGTTATCCTGATTGTTACAACAACAAAGAACTTTTATTGAGATATTATGTTTGTATTTGCACTGTAGTCTAAATAAGGAGAAAAAACTACAATTATAGTATGTCCGCATTTGGAAGAAAATAAAGAAAATGAGATTTTTGCACAACTTCCTACTGTTGGGGATTTTCTATCATCTTTATTTCGTATTGTGAGCCCTGTTTCGTATTTCGTATAGTTTCATTGACCATTTCGTTACACCCCTATCTGTAACCAAAGCGTAAATAAATATTTGAATGCAAAATATTGAGTGTAGCGGCACATCAGGGCGCCTGGAAGAGTGGACATTTTTATCCAACAGAGGGCGCTCTCAGCACAGCTAGACTGTCTGCCACATAAACTGCTCTCTTGACCTCAGTAAACAAAGAGGTGCCACTCCCAGCAGACATTAACAACACCAAAACATCAGAAAAGCGCTATGTGTTCGTATCTTGGGTTCTGCATCGTTGATGGCAAACTTAAAATCAAAGACTGGGCTCTGTGTCGGTTATGTACAAAGTAGTTTACTCACTCGACCTCCACATCAAGTTTGCGGGCTCAACCGTCAGCTTTCATCCAAGTTATTGAGCTGAGTGCAGGGGTGCGTTGTCAAGAGTTTAACCTCATGTGACTGCAGTTTTTTGGGCAGGGTGTATACCAAAGGGGCGGATAACAGAGTCTCGGTCCTGAATATCTTCGGGTATTTGCATGTATGTTTTCGGAAACCATTCGAGTTTGATTTTGAGGAAAACTTTCACATATCCATTTGGTACTTCTGTCAAGCTTTCATGCTGTCCATGGATATTGTATCTTGTATTGTTGGAAAGCCTGATTAGTCAACTTCACAATGAGGTACAATTTGTAAGGACTGTGCATTCATGGTTAAGCAACACATGGGTAGTACAGAGAAGCCTATGGTGAAGCAAGACAGACGAAGGGGTCTTCTTGAGTGTTGTCCTCCAGGGATGACTGTTTCGTGGTTTTTCGTTAACTTCAACAGTCTCATAACACTTGGTCCAAGTGGCTTCTAGTCACCAGAGATTTTGGCACATTTTTTGCATGGTCCTTACTAGTTGTACTTTGTTGCAAAGATGACTAAACAAGCTTTCAGTGTCATAAAATACAATGCTATCTCCTTATTAAAGGGGAGCAATAATTAACTGGATTTATGTATTTTGAGGACTATGTACAACAGAAGCCAATGGTAGGCGTTTAAGTACACTATCTACAAACACCTAGAAATGAAGTAGGTTTAACGTTGCTGGCAGTGCAGACAAGTCATCAGGAATGATGGATGGTAAAGAGCCAACCAGGCATGTGCTCCTGACCTGACCTGAAACCAAGCTTGTATCAACCGATCCTCAAAAGGGCAGTGATTGGTCATTTTTGGTCATGATTGGAGCTTTGCAAGGCTGGGTGCTCACTCTTTCCATCAAAGTTGCTGGTCAAAATTGTACAAACATGTTGGCAACATTTGGAAAACTGGACTGAGCTCTGTGAGGGGACGTGGGAGGGTGAATATGAGGCTAAAGGTCTTAACTTTGCCGGGATACTACAGGGGCAGGGTGACAGAGAATGTCACCCTCGTGGCTGGAGCACCCTGCAGAGCGAGCTGTTTTATCTGGAAGACCTCAGCGGCCCACTGGAGAGCAGAGCCAGCTGGGGAGCAGAGTGTTAAGCTGCTGGCTGTCGCTGTGTCATGTCTTTGTGTTAACAGGAGGCCCTGGGTTTCTGCTTCTGCTGCCACTGCTGCTGCTGCTGCTGTATCTGAGGGCTTCTGTGAGATGCGTGTTGCAGTTTGATGAGTGTTTCTTGCTGCAGTGCGAGAAAAAGAGAGAGAGAGAGGGAGAGAGAGAATCCCTCCCCTTCAGAGCTTCACATTTCCTGATCTTTGCAGCACGCTTGCATACACAAATGCACATATTTACGTGCAGTCACGTGCAAACACACACTCTGAAATGCAGACAAGGGGCACAGAATACACAAATAGTGCATGAAGAGAGAGAGAGGGAGGGAGAGGGAGGGAGAGAGTGCTTCAGTGACCCAGCACGGCGAGATAAGACTGCTCTGCAATTCAGAAATATGCAACCTGCATGTTAACAACCCCTGGAGCGCAGCCTCCCCGGGGTGCTCTGGCTCTTCCTCCTCTTTTCAGCCTAACCCCACCTTCATCCTCTCTCTTTTTTCCATCCCGCACCTCCACCTGCAGAGAGAGAGGGAGAGAGAGGGAGACAGAGAGGAGGAAAATGGAGGATGGATGTTTTGGGAGGCTGCGGGGAGGAGCTGAGGAGTGAGTTTGTGCTGTTGTTGGTCTGTAAGCATGTGCAGAGTCCCAGTGAGCAGCTTTAGTGCAGAGCCGAGCGGAGCAGAGAGGAGCCCGGGCAGGAGGGCTCGGGGAGGCAGAACACAACATATGGAGGACTAATGAGCTTCTATTTGGAGGGCTTCTCGAAAAAAAGGTTAGACAGGGCCAAATGTGAGGGCACGGGCGGGCTTACTATTAGACAGAGGTGGGCAATTGCCTGGGGCCTCGTGCTCCAAGGGGCCCAAAGGTGTAGTCATTAAAGGTCTGCATCAAAAATGAGGTGGAAGTCCAAAATTGCTTTCAATCCTTAAGATTAAAATGACTGCACAGGCATGGCTGTTAATGCTGCTGAAGGATAAACTCAGCAGCAAAAGAATATTGGTGTATTACCTCAACTTGTGACTTGGTGACTTTCAGCTGGACCACACCTACCGATCAGTTTTTTTGTTCTGATGCAGTTAAAAAAATACAGTTGGCATATTTCCTTTAATGTCGATGTTCACATGGCTGTATTGCTGAGCAGACTAAATCATGCAAAAAGACAGGGCTGTTCATATTTCATGACATCACGTCCTGCTCCTCTCACTGTGTAAGCATGCACTGTCATGACCGAGGGTTGTGCTCTAAATAATGAGAAGGTAGTTACCAGGCTTAGCTACCAACAAAATCAGCCATGGTTTAAGAGCTCAAATGTCTCATTATCAATAGTTTTACATGATTTAGGATTAAAGAAGAGGGGCTCTGAATACTCACCAGTGTCCACAGCATGCCACAGAGGATACCAGATAACATAGCAACTCTTAACACCATAACACCCAGGGGTGGGCAAAAAATATCAATTCGTCAATGTATAGCAATATTTCCCACCCAATTCAATATCGATTCAGCAAATTCTTTGAATCAATTCAAAATAAAAAAAATGTTAGTTTATTTTTTCACGATCTCGGAAAATTTCTACATGTTCACTTACAGTTGTTTGTGAAGAGAATCCCGTTGACAGTTCAAATCTGAACTATTTACTTTAATTTCTTGTGGAACATTTTTATTCAAAGGACAATTCCTGACGCATTTCTTAAAAAAAAAAAAAAAAGACAAAGACCAGGCGGACATTTAAAATTATAGCATTAACCGTCATGTTTTATTTCTTTTGTATTCCATATGCACAAATAAGTTATTATTATGCAAATGTTCATTGGAATGAAAACAAAAATGGATAAATTCTCAACAGCTACTTAACTTTTTTAATTTTAACTTCTTACTGAACTGAAATTGAATCGAATCGTAACCTAAAGAATCGAAATTGAATCAGGCGAGGTTCTAACAATACCCAGCTCTCATGCTACGGCCACACCGGATGCGAATTGGCGAATTTAAGCGCGCGTGAATTCTGTGAAGCGCCACGCGTAACGCCCGAGGCTGGATGCTGGACAAGCTGAGGGGCGACGCGTGTCAATGCGCATGCGCAGTAGAGAGCCGGAGCTTGTCGGATTCAGTGATGACCCGTGCAGGCAAATCCAGCTGGAAACGAATATTTACAGAACTTACCTTCAAAACCTGTCTCCTCAGAGACTTTCACCCAGGCCTGCTCCTTTTTGTTCCGGTCCCTGTAGAGTACACATGTCCAATCGTATAGCTCCTGATGAGAGCAAACAGCGCATATCAACCTCTCCTCCATCTTGCAGAGGGGTTTGAGCTGGAGCCGGAGGACGGAGCCTCACACGTCATCAAATCAAACCTGTCTCCTCAGACCCCTTTTCCTCCAAGCTGGTTCCAGGGCTGGTTCGGAGCTAGAGCCAGACTAAGCACCCGTTCTTTGGTTTTCCACAGACTAAGCACCGGTTGCTGGCTCTCAAAACCGGTGCTTGGCAAGCACCAACTCTTTGCTGGGCCGGCAGAAAGAACCAGGTTACGTCGGGGGCTACGCGCTTACGTCAGGGGGTGGGGGCGGGATTAGCAGAGTAAAAACACGGAAGAGAGCCATTTTTAAAAAGACGAGGTTGGAGTAAGCGAAAAACAGATTGAAAAGAATATATATATATGAAGAATATATAAAGAAAGAATATAGGAACCAGAAGACCGAGCTGGGCCGTAGTGGCAAGGGTCGGCCACGCCACAGCCCGCATTAAAAAATGCTCGATGCTGTTCTCGGGGACCGACCGGCGTGCAGCGCTACCGGGGCATTGAATTCGGCCACAGCCATGCTGGAGTCTATGCAGGAGGACACAACCATGGAGCAAACCTCCACAGAGCCTATTAAGTTTATTGTTTTATTTATTGTTGTTCGCTAGTTGTTATGAGAAACTGGTGTGACGTATACAGACGTATACATTGACGTGCTGACATAGCTCTCTGGCCGGCACCCGTTTGTGGAAAAGCAAACGGTTCTTAACCAGTTCGCACTTGAACCAATTTTGAACCGGCTCTAGCACCAGCACTAGCACCAGCCCTGGAACCAGCTTGGTGGAAAAGGGGTATCAGAGACTTTCACCCAAGCCTGCTCCTTTTTGTTCCAGTCTCTGTAGAGTACACAAGTTGAATCGTATAGCTGTGGATGACGGCAAACAGCGCAGATCAATCTCTCCTCCATCTTGCAGAGGGGTCTGAGCAGGAGCCGGTGGCTGGAGCGTCACACGTCATCAAATCAATGTCGTCGGGGGGGAATGTCATCGCTGATTGGCTGCTGCGCCACAGTGTCACGTGAATTTGCAGCGAAAGTTCAATATTTTCAACTCGAGCGTCGAGGCGCCCCAAACGCTCCGGACGCTCCAGACGCGCCACACCAAACGCACCGCCCGAGGCGTTTGACGCCCCAAACGTGTCTTTGCATTGACTTTGTACGTAATCTCGTTGCGCGTCTTGGCGAATTTGCGTCTGGTGTGGCCACACCATAATACCACCTGAGAAAGTGTGAGCAGAGAAACTGTCAACAATATGGAAAAGTAAAGAGAACCTTTGTAAAATTCAAAGTCAGGATGAGCTGGGTTTATTATTAGGAACTAAAGTTTTTCAAGCTTATGATGTTTTTGAGTCCTGTGATGATCTACTGACAAGTCAACAAGTGATGTTTAACATGTTTCTATTTATAAGGGATATTATACCAGAGTACGGGAAGTGATTCTATTGGACACAAAACATCCTAAATATCCATACTATAACACAATCAGTTGAGATCAACATTTCCTGGTCAGCATAATGCTATCATTACAGCTACTTTTGCTGCTGCTCGTGCTTCCACAGTGGTGTACTGAGCCAACTCATCACCCTGGTAGAGCCAGTTGCTGAGTTTATTGCATCCTCACAACAAACAATTTCAGAAGACTGGAGGTAAGCCAAGACCAAGTCTTTCAAGCAACTCAGCACAGTTGTTCTGGACCAACACGGGGATTGATGATCTCTCAAATGATCAAGGTGTGAAAACCACCCAAACTTTTCAGTAGTCTGGGATTTAGGATTGGGGTTTGACAGGGTGTGGTTGGAGTAACTGTGGTTGGAGAGGAATTTCACCAGAGAGGGAGGAAAAGCATGAAAAGAGAAAAAAAAACTGAGATCATTTCTCAGTATTGGAGTTAGATTGGCAGCTTTCCACACTGGAGACGCCATTGAGAGCGTGGCGTCCACACGACACAGCCGTAACACATTGACTTTGATACTAATATCAGTCTTTTTAGCGGAGGAGGTTGATGAAATTTGCATTTAGATTGAAATGACTTGGGGACGGTCAGGAGACCACAGAGGGCCGCAGAGAGGAAGGAGAGAGGCTCAGGGGGAAGAGGGCGGGGGGGTGTTTGTCTCACTAACAACTATGGGATGTTTTAGCGGGGACACACATTTACACAAACACACTTCATCTCCACATACCAACACACCCTGACTGAGCGACACAAACTAAACAGGGGTATTCTCTGCGGGTTTGATGCTGTTGCTCTCCTGACTGGGTCAGGGATGCAGGAATGCTCTGCACCGTTGACAAAGCAACCCTCCTGCTGTTCTCCAAATAAACATGCCTGATGCTTACTGTGTCCTGTGACATAGAAGCTACAAGGAGAAAATGATGGCTATGCTCCGTTGTTGTCTTGATCATGATGTAGTATATCCTGATGTTATTTTCTAAACAATCTGGCACCATACCATGTACCATAAATTCAGCTTTTTAAACTATTTTAACTTCTTTGCAATGTATTTATTTTTTCTTCTTTGCAATTTATTTTTTAGATTATGCTCTCTTAGCTGTAATCAGTTTTGTACTTAAAGCTCTATATTTTTTTTGTCAGGATTTTAAATTTGGTGGTTCGGCTCTGATGGGGGCTTTCTCTGTCTTTCCTTGTGGCCTCCATGGTACTGTAAGCTCAAGGCAGGAAAAGCAGACATTCCTGTCTTCCTCAAGTCTACAAGGAAAGCATTAGGCAGGAAGAGTAGCAGCAAATCCCAAATGGCATTTATTAAGTCATAAAAAATCATAATGGAGGAGCTGGGTGGAGGAGGGTTACAAAGTAGCTAGCAGCAGAAGCAGGAAAGAGTAGTCAGGCTAGAGCAGCATAAAGAAGGTGGTCTGAACGCATTTAACCAATCACAGGTTAGAGGTAATCAGCTGGCTGTCAGCAGTGGCTGGGCTAGCTTTGGATCAACTGCTTAACAAGGGAATTCTAGCATAATATCAATCGGCTCTGTGGCCAACCTGAACTAACGCTATGCTCTTTGTGTAAAACTTGGACAAAATTTTGGAGTGCTGGTTTGGCAGAGCGGTTAGCTACCAAGCATGTCCCATCTACATAATCCTGCCAGCCCGGGTTTGAATCCAGCCTGTGGCCAGTTTGCAGATTGTCTTACCCTACTCTCTTGCCCCCTTTCACAAGCCTATCCACAAGCCTATCCACTGTCATTCTCTCCTATCAATAAAGGCAAAAAAATGTCCAAAAGAAACATTTTTGACCATTTCTGTTTCTTGTCACGTCTTTGTTTTCTGTTATGATTTGTGCTGACTGTCTCTGGTGAGAGTGTCCTTGGTTTAAAAGACATGCAGAGCAAAGTGGAGAAAACAGATAAGGAAATTTTTTCGAACGTAATTGTTATGGATTTTCAGCTGGAATTGGTTTCAAATCTCATCCTTAATTGTGGGACATCAGTCAAGCTAATAACCACGCTTTTGGTCTATTGGATGAAACCAAAGAAAAAAAAACTTGCAGGCACAGAGGGTTCATGCAAAATCCATAGAAAAGGTCTCCCCCTTAACCTTAAATGTTTGGATTGAACCATAAACGTCTTAGCAGTGCACTCCATGGAAAGTCAAAGCTTGCTGCTGGCCAAACCCAGCGAGCATCTTAAAGCAGAACATGCACCACCAAGCAAAACTATAAATTTGATTATAAATAGTTAAACCATGAAAATAATCCTGACTGAATTTGGAGCTTTTGACTGTTTTTTGGATAGGTATAATTTTGTTCATTTGTTTGTTTTTGGAGTTGAAATTTAAAATACTGACTCCTGATCAACACTTTCATGAAGAGTTAGATGTGTTCTCTCTTGGATATTTGTTTAACAATCGGCATTAGTAAATATACTGCATTTGGTTAGAGAACACATATTAAAAACAACAAATACTAAACATCATTTTATACTTTTTTGATGGCAACTATTTTTCAGCAGAGAGTACATTTACAGGGATTTGACTCCAACCAGAATATAATTAACTCTGTACCTGCTGAATTTTACTCTTCTCAATTTGCTGTGTATTATTCAGATTACTTGTGAGTTTAGTATCAATACATAAACTATCTTAATGAAAAAATATTTTGTATATATTTTATGCCCTAATTTTCATATTGGTAGTTTAAACAGAAATAAATTGATTGGAAATGACCCTGTGTGCTACATCTTCAAGATCACATTGTGATTCTGAACTGATAGTTTTTCCCTCCACCCTTTTGTGCCTTTTTAATGTCCAGACTACAGACCAAAAGTATGTGGGTACCTAGTTTTCCAATATGATATGTTCCCACACACTGAGCCCCATCCTCAGGCTGAGAAGCTCTTTAAGAGGACAACAGCATCACCCTGTGGTGGGATTTTATAAAGCCACCAGTCTCAGCTTTGTCTTCATGCTGATCACACATGCAGCAGATGCATATGGACAACTTACACATCATCATCCTTTCTGCAACATTTACATGGAAATGAATTATCATTCATCATCTTCTTGTGCCTCCATTATCTTCAAACAAAAGCTGCAATTCCAGGAAGTCTTAAATCCCTTCTCAGAAAGACATTTCCTTGAGTGAATAATCTATTCAAATCTTTTTAAAGCAAATCTGAAAATGGGTCTGAGGAATTAGAACATGTCAGCAGATAGTTTCACCAAAAGTAGAAGCAGACTTTAGGGGTATAAAATACAATTTCAATCAACTGCTGAAATTAATATTCTGCAGTGTTAAAGAGGAAATCAATATGAGGGCACAGAAAGTGATGATTCTGCAGCTCTGGATAAATCAATAGGAGATAGTCTATAGTCCTTTAAGGTGATTCTGTGCTATTAATAAGGAATATACTCCAGCATGCATTAAGGCCTTGTATGATTAAAACCACATAGCTCACTATGCAAGGATCAATGCAGCAAGTTTATGAAGTGGTGTGCAAATGATATTGTGGTGAGGGTGGATTTCCAACCACTGACCATTACAGTAATGTGCACTGAAGAGACAGTGATATGCATTAAGCCCTGAAGATGGGATTGCATTAAGTGTTAACGGCAATTTCCAACGCCACATCCATCCCTTCAGAGGATTTATAATCATCCGTGTAAAACAATTTAATCCTCTCTGTCAATATAATCCTGCTGATATTATTAAAAACGCCTGTGATGACATGCTGATATTACTATTTTTGCCTCAGAGCAGATCGCTTTAATTCACCTGGTGGGAGGGATTGTGAGCGCGTGTGTGAGGGAGAGAAACGAGAGCGCTGAGAGATGATGGGGGAGTGCAGAAGACATTTTAGTGATGAAGAGGCCCTTGGGGGGAAATAGCTCTGAGCTACCTAAGATTTTATATTACAAGTTTAATGTATTAATTTGAAAATGACTGATCCTGTGTTATATATACAGCAAAATAACTACTCACATTATTTCAAATGTTTCTTACAGTTTTCAAACCAAAATAAAAACATTTCTTTCTTTAAAAGGCTCTGCCCTCCCAAAACACTCATGGAGTCTTTTTTTATATATAATGGTCCATCTGGTGTTTCAGGTTAAGACCTGCCATGACAATATACAACATGTTTGTTCTTGCAGGGTAAACAGTGGATGTTATGACAAAGACTGCTACTGAATGTGCCTGTTAACAGAAGCAGCTGCTTTTTCTTTATTAAACTCACTGCTTACTTGTGATGGACCAACATCATAGTGAGCTACGTAATGAAACCTTAAACATGGAGATTAATTCAAATTTTAGCAATTTTAGCAATTCCGCTGAACAATTTTCCAAGATGCTCAAAATGTGGAAATGTGTGGTAAACACAAGTTAAAAAGATTTAAAGGTTTTTCCAACTCAGCAAACATTTGATAAATACTTTACACATCTCACAGAGGGAGTTGCTTACAAGCAGCTAACTTAGACAACAGAGATTGTCTGACATCATCATCACTGTTATTTTAAGGGATGCACAATATTTTAAATATGACAACAGTATTGGATGATATCGGCCTAAAAAGGTGAAATATCTGTATCAGCAATTAATGAAATTCTGGCTGAGATTTACAGTTGATGTGTCGGCCATAAATACTGACAATATATTGGCAGTTATATTGGTAAAATACACTAATATCCTAAAATGCTTTGCCTTATCATCACTGAATGGGTCCATATAAACACTACAGAGTTCTTTTTCAAGAGATAAAAGTAGTTTTTCTTGTTTTACATTGGCTCTACACAAACAGACTCACATTTAATCAAACAAATCACTACTCATAAAACAAAGACTTTATACGCTTGACCAAAAATATCATTATTGATATCGGCAATAATGAGTGCAGAAATATATCAGAAATTGGCAAAAATCCTAAATCCTTGATCCCTAACTATTTTAGAATTTATATTTGAATCAAAAACAAGAAAAACCATTACTAACCCATATAACACATTTACAACAAAAGCATACATTAAACTAGAAAAGCACTCAGAGAGCGCAGACCTCCACCAAGCACCACAGTTCCCAGACGGTGACCTGGATCAACACCAAAATTGAATCACTTCTTCCTTTTCCCATGTTGAACATTTCCTGAAAATTTCATCCAAATCCATCCAGAACTTTTTGAGTTATTTTGTTCACAGACAGACGGACAGACAGACAGACAGACAGACAGACAGACAAACTCTCCCGAAAACATAACCACCTTGGTGGAGGTAATAAAAATAAAGAACTAAGAGAAAAACAAATATAAAAATGAAATGGAGTAGGGGGATTGAAAAGTTTTCTTCTTTAAAAGAAAAGCATGAAAATTCAACGTTTTGAGTTTTGGCTTAATATTGTTTAATGACTAGACATCAAAAGTTAGACTTATGATCATTGAAACAGCTCATTTTTACCCTGGTAATTCATTCAAAATTATTTCACTAAGTCCCAAAGTCCCTCCGGCCATTAAATCAAAGTTCATTAAATTGGCAGCAGCTCGTTCCAGCCCTATTAGATCTATAAAATCTAACCAACTAGTCAAGCTAAAACCATTTGGAGTTTTTATCTTCCAGCTCATTTTAGCAGCCAGACCCCCCAAGTAACAAATCTCATTTGGGTTTCAGCTAAATGGTTGAATGTGTTTGGAAAGTCTGAAACATTAATCCGAATGACCTCTGAAGTTCATTTGTTACAACTGACCAGAAAATATTCAGTGTGGGACATTCCCACAGGCAGTGTGTTAGGACACCTTAAGAGACGGAGTCATGATTCATATATACCAACATACACCACCGCAGCATCATGTCGCCGCCTTCACATCAGAGTCCTGCATTAAATCGGTGTGGGTGCTTAGGCAGATAACTATCTTGCCCATAGTTGTGTCACTATGGTTTGCTTACATTTAATAAAATGCATTTTCCTCTCCGCTCTGAAAACGCCTCCTCCTCGCTCCTCCTGTGCAACACCGATTAGTCACGCGGCAGCAAACTGTCTCTGCAGGCGGAGTCCCCCACATGCAGTCTTTATTGAGGCTGCTGCCACTGGGCCGCAAAGCGGTGATTCAGCTTAACGTCACAGAGCAGAGGCCACCTAAAAGTGTCTCACAACATTCCCTGTCATAGAACGAGCCGATAACTTCTGAATCATTAATTCTCTTTAATAACAGACTCAAACAGCGTGTCATACAGTTAGCAGTTCTCTCTCTCAGTCTACACTTCCGTTACCCTCAGCCAATCCCCGGGCTCCCCCTTAGCAGCGTTAACACTACAAAGATTGTCTACTCTGAAGATGCTCACTCTGACATACTACTATGACACTCCCTTCCCTAAAAACAATTCAGTAGAAATGCTTTCCGACGTCCAGTTCTTCGATAGTACGATATGATTTGCTGCTGCCAGGCGACTACAGCCAGAAAGTTCAAAACGCTGGTTTCTGAGCAGCAGGACAAAATCTGTGCGCGTGCTCTTCGGCAACCGCTTCTACCGCGGCGGTCCAAACTGCTGTCTGCCGCCTGTCCTCATTGAAATTTCATCCAAATCCATCCAGAACTTGTGTGAAGATGATTTTGAAGACACGGACAGACAGACAGACAGACAGACAGACATACACACACACTCAAAACACTCAGGCGGCGGATGAAGGAGGTAATAAAAAAATATAATTAAAAAAAAACAATTTAAACCAACATTAATGGATGACCTGAAGCTTACCAAACCATCTCCCAAGCAAAGATCTCAGCATTTTTAAGCCAATTGTTTACTAAGACTAGCACAGCTAGCAGCAGTGTAGGAAACTTTCAGCATGTAGTTCCTCCTCATTGTCAGTCACTTGCTATAACTTTGATTCATCTTCTCTCCACCTGCTGAGCTCACATGGTTACATGAAATGTTACATTCTTCCTGTTTTTTTTAAAATAATTTTTATACTTTATGCAGTTTATTTTAAATTCTTTTGAGAATGTTGTAACCCAAAGTCTCACTATTTATTCAAAGTTCATTTGTTACAACTGACCAGAAAATATTCAGTGTGGGACATTCCCACAGGCAGTGTGTTAGGACACCTTAAGAGACGGAGTCATGATTCATATATACCCTGTGCAGTTTTCATCTGAATGGTTCTATAACAAACTCCTTTTGATACCGTAAAGGTGTCTGCTACATTAAATGTCGTTAACTTTGAAAAATGTGACTTGTAACGGCCCTGCGAGTCTATCAGCTTTCACTTGAAGGACACTGTTTACAGAAAAGGTGAAACCATGTCATAAAAGTTAAAAGCTCATTGGTGGTGATGTTAAAGTCAGTCAGCGATGTCACTTATAAAGCCAAATGCTTCCTTTATACTTTGACTGTCGATGACATTCAAAAACTATGACAGTGGTGTTTATTTATGAAATATGACTGGGCTGTGATGAAAATAGATCAAATGAAAGGATAAGTCTATAAGCAATGGAACCACACTGCAAAAACTCACAGTGGGATCTGTCTATGTGCTGGGCAGAGACCAGCCTGGTAGAATGTTCTGTGTGTGATGTTTGTTGTACATGTTCATGTGCGGTGACCGAGCGTTGAGCAGATCACCAGATCTGTTTGTGAGGCAGATATGACCAAGACACTCATTACTGTAACAGTAAGGGAAAAAATACTGCCTTAAAAACTGTGGTATGGCAGCCAGTTGACTGTTTCCTTGTATGCTGGGCCTGGGTTAATTGGTTCTGTTTTTTTTAAAAGAGTGCGGCATCATGTTCTGGTCAGGAAAAAACGGTTTATTTGTAATTTATGATTGGCTTTTCATGATATTCATACAAATAAACATCAATAAAAAAGATGTATCTTGTCACTGTAGCACTTGAACTGTTAATGCAGACTTGATACCAACGGCAATAATGCTCATGCTACTGCCACTGATGTTTGTTGTTGCTGTCCGCTATTTAACCACTGATCTGGTGGATCTTTATGCATAATTGTGTCAATAATTCTGATCCCAATATCAACAAAAATATGTATGAATATGATTGTGCCATCACTGAGTAGTCCTACTTTCCACTATGGCAAACAGTCTATGTGGAAGACCGGTCCATCACTCATGGCTAATCATTCAGACTCAAAATGATATTTTGGTAAATCTTTGTTTTCTTTCACTAAATACTGCACACTACCTTTGAGCCAAGAAAGTAGGTACTGCTATGCTGGATGGTTTTTCATAAAACCTTTCATTACATGAAATGGATGAATGAAACTAGAAGTGCACAGAGAGCACATGACACAGCCAAGGCAGTCTTGCTGAATTATTGTCTACAAATTCCAAAAAATCACTTTTTAAAGGCGTGACCACCATTCCTAAGAAATTTATGAAAATGTACTGAGACCTTTTTCACTAACTAGAAAAACATGGAAACTGCCATGTTAACAAATCCTTGAAGAAAATCAATGATCCAGATCTGGCTTTGGATCACCATCAACCAGTAATCACATCACAACTATTGAGAACTTTGAGTTCCCTCACTCACAGACGGACAAATCAACAAACAACCTTGAGAGTTCTTTAGTGATAACACCCTATAGAATAAGCTTGCAGTGCAGATGGATCAGTCTAATTTAATGTCTGTAATCACGCGCCAATCTACAACGACTGTGAGCAGCTCAAAGCAGCGTCCTTAAGAACAGGAAGAGGTGGAAGCTACGAGCGAGACGACAGCAGAAAGTGACTGCTCATACAGAGATGCATAGATGCTAACAGCTGCAGCAGCAGTCTTATTAGAAATTGACTGCATTTATTAACCAAGTGAAAAACAAATAAAACTACAAACTTCTTCATTGAGAGGATATCTCTGCTCAACTTCAAACATGTTTTGGAGGGTTTGCTTTATGAAGGGCTTATGTTCTGTCCTTTACACCGCATTAGTAGTGCTGGTCTCCTATGTTACCTGGTTTTCCCATCATGAATGTGATCAATAGAGAGATCATCCAATCATCTGATGGAAAAGCTTTTCAAGGGCTCTGCTCATTCACAAACATTTTCCATGGGCTGTTGCCCAGTTGGACAGGTGAAATATATTCAAAAGTCCACCTGGTGTGTAAGGTTACCTACAGAGTTCAGTCTTATAAAGTTAGAAAGTTGGGTGCAGTTGACATCATATTTATACTAGGGGTTAAACGAAATTTCGTGACACAGAATTTCGCAAAATAAAAAAATGACGAAATAAAATTCAAAGATGCACAAAATAAAAAACGCAAAGGTACACGTGCACGACTGGTGACTTTTTACCCTCCTCGCCTACCGTAGCAAAACACTCGCTTCAATATGGAGGAATACGAAGTGGAAGAATTAGCCGATGCTCCTCTGTCAAATAAATCGGTTGTGTGGATCTATTTTGGCTTCCTATGTAAAGACAAGAGAACGGTGAGAAGATTGCAGACAAAACTACAATCGTGTGCAAAATATGCCACTACAGTTCGCCATATACTGCGGCGAGTACAACTACCAACTACCAACTACTTTGAACTGGAGACAGGCAGCAACTGTATGTTTGTGTAGTTCTGCATAAAAAAAAACATTATTTGAATTTTGCATCTACTGTTGAGTTGACAGAAGTTGATCATACTTGAAGATCAGAAGTATATGCACTGTTATATTATAGTTCACAGTTCAGACATTTATAGGTCTAAACCGCAGCTCTGAGGACTGCTATTTGTTTTCCTTTTCATTCAAGAATATAGTTATCCTGATTGTTACAACAGCAAAGCACTTTTTATGGAGATTTTATGTTTGTATTTGCACTGTAGTCTAAATAAGGGGTAAAAATGCAATTTTTTTTTTCAAAGAGCATTTATTTTGTACTGATGCAGAAATATTTTTGTACGTCTGCTTTAGGAAGAAAATAAAGAAAATGAGATTTTTGCACAACTTACTACTGCTGGGGATTTTCTATAATCTTTATTTTGTATTGTGAGTATTTCGTAACGTGAGCCCTGTTTCAAATTCTGATCGTTTCGTGAGTTGACAATTTCGTTACACCCCTAGTCTACACTAATCATTTTTAGAAGGAATGACCCATATTGGATTATTGCTGATATCCGATATGCTGTTATTTTTTGGATTCATTATCGTGGATCACAATACAATATTTCAGGTCAAGAGCTGAAGCTTTGTGCTTGATAAAAATGGACTTGTTTCTGTCAGTGTTACATCATATTGTCGCTAGAACAGATGTAAAACAAAAACAGCTTTTAACTCCTGCAAAAATGAAACCCTCGATATTTAAATGAACCCATGCGCGATGAGAAGGTGCATCAATTTTGAAAATATGTGTAATTTGCCAATATATCCAGTCAGTATATGCCCAAAATGTCTAGCTGATATATTGCCAATAATCATCTGCAAAAATGTCAATATTGGCCGATACTGATACTTAACTTTTTAGGCTGATATTTTCCAATACTGAAATCAAACTGGTGATATCTTGCATTCCTGATTTTTAGCTATTGCTAAGGACAGAAGCTTCTGGTGGGGAGCAGACATCTTGTGCATTTAAAGGAACCACACCAATTTAACATCTGCACTGGTGCAAACACACACATACATACAGACACAAAAGGTATGCATTAAAATCACAGTGGCTTTTGAAATCAATCTCAAAGTGCCCAACGGCTTAGCTGTAAGAGGGAGAAAACAAGAGAGAGAGAACTCAGGCCTGATTCAATCCTCTAAAGTTAAACCAAAGGATTACCAAGCAGCGTCTGCTTTAAAAAAGAGAGAGAGAGTGAGCGTGCATCTAGAGTAGGACACCACTCTGTGGACTGCCTCGGTCTTGTAATTCATTAAAGGCAATGATGCTTTTAAGAAATAAGGGGAAAGAGTGGGAGAAAGTAGGATGTGATTTAATGTCATATGGGAGGTTTTAAGCCACTCTTAAAGGCTTAGCCACCCCCATCACACCTTCATAATAGAGCCTCCGTTTGTCCAGAGTCATAGGCTAATGGTCAAATCACCATATGAATGCAGCAGCCTTTTTAAGCTGTGCAACATTTCTATCATCTCTCCACTGTGAGAATAACTGCAGGGGTTAATGTGGACGGAGGCTGCTGGTGTTAAGTCAAGTACAATTAGTGTCCAGCAGGTGTCAGCGTAGTCCTCACCGCCCTGCCTGTATCAACCTGACGTGGGGACTGAACCTTGAGAGGAGCACAGAGGGGAGCGGCCTGCAGTGCACCGGCCAGCTAGAGCCGCACTGCATCAAACACAAGGTGGGTAAATTGCTGTTAATAAGCAGGAACAGGCTCAGCTGGGCGGCGGTGACACGTCCAAGTCCCAGGATTTATGAGCCCTCTGGCCTGAGAGCGTCTTATAACTCATTCAGCGTAACTCATTTTTAACCATCAGCAAGTGTCGGACGCTCCGGATATAAATTTGTCCCACATCATGTAGCAAGTAAGTAAGTCTGTGAGTGTGTGCGTGTGCCAGGGGGGCAAAAAGAGAAGGCCTATTTGGACTTTAAAGTCATAAAACACACTCACGCCACCCGCCTCCACACATGGAGTCAGCGCGGGTATATGAGCCAAGTGGAACAGGAAGAATAATGGGGACAGTGTGGGTTCATCTGCCTGGCTAAACTTTTATTGTTCTGTTTTGGGTTTTACAGCACATGCAAACGCTTTACAGCTCCTGTGTGGACTCTGCCCCTTGTTGAGAATGACCAAGACCGAAGTTTCAGCCAAATGAGCAGAGTAGTCTGGTTAATGATAAGGCTCCATGCTTGTAAAAATAACACAGCATTGAGACCAAAGTTTATGTAAACACTAAAAACACCCGCTTAAAACTGGCTTTTACACTTTAATGGTTATCATTAGACAGAGTTTATAAACTTTATTTGAGGTTTTTCTTGTCAGTGTAAACTTGAAACACAACAATAAAAGCACTTCCATAGCTTAACGAGTATGTTTAATATTCAATTATTCAATCACAAGCTCAGTAAAATGAGCAAAAAATACACCACAGAACATGACCATATATATATATATATATATATATATATATATATATACATATATATATATATATATATATACATATATATGTATACATATATATCATGATATATATATATACACATACATGTACATCACATATATATATATATATATACACATACATACATACATATATATATATATATATACACATACATACATACATACATATATATATATACATACATACATATATATACACATACATATATACATACATATATACATATAATTTATGAAAAGCAAAATATTATAAGTGTGATTTATTTTCAGGTTGAATAGACTTTTCTGTTAGTAAAATAAAGATTTCGAAAAATGAAGGCAGCTACTTTAAATGAATAATATTCAGAACATCTCTTGTGTAAGAAGAGAAATTAGTCATTTCACATATTAAAATAAAAGTATTTCAGCTTTAAAGGGACACGCCACCATTTTTTGTTTTTCAGGTCTTGTCTAAGATGGACACTATTCTTTTGAATGTGTGTGCAGGAACAAGGAACAGAAGGGCAGACCGGGTTGTGTTATACGCTGTTGTTATGGTTTTCGACTAAAATTAGCACTTAATGTATTTTTCAAAAGAAATACATTCAGATCTAAACTGCAGGGCGCATGCACAAACCACTGTGGATGTACTTTGCTTTGTTATTGGCTTTGATTGCCCAAATCCTCTGTTCGTCTACAACCAACATGGAGAACAGTGTTCACCAATGTTTGTTGACATTTTTTCATGATGTGTGCACTCACTCCATGTTTTCCTCAATTTTTGGTGTTTGTCTACAGAAGCGTTACACTGCTTCATACAGAACTGATATTTGTATATATATATGCATATATATATATATATATATACATATATATACACATATATATATATATATGTATATATATGTATATATGTATATGTATATATATATGTATGTATATATGTATATATATGTGTATATATGTATATATATATATATATATACACATACATACATACATATATATATATATATATATATACGTATGTATATATATATATATATAGTTATGTATACATTAAAACAGCGATTTGAGCGTTTTAATGTGCTTTAATGTGTTTAATGTGTTTTTGATGTGTACTTGCAGAGGAGGAAATCCTAAATATCTACAGTTGTACCCAGAAGTTTACATCCCCCATCAGAATTTCAGATTTTTTGGCCTTTTCTCAGAAAATATGAATGGTAACACAAAAACCTTTCTGTCACTCATGGTTAGTGGTTGAGTGAAGACATTTATTGAAAAAAAGATTAGTTTCCTCTTTTTAAATCATAATGACAACAGAAACTTCCAAATTGACCCTGTTCAAAAGTTTACACCCCCCAGTTTTTAATACCTTGTATTTCCCCCTTTAACATCAATAACAGCTTGAAGTCTTTTGTGGTTGTTGTGGATGAGGGTCTTTATTTTCTCAGATGGTAAAACTGCCCATTCCTCTTGGCAAAAAGTAAATTCTTGGGCTGTCTTGCATGAACTGCACATTTGAGATCTCCCCAGAGTGGCTCAATGACATTGAGGTCAGGAGACTGAGATGGCCACTTTAAAACCTTCACTTTGTTCTGCTGTAGCCAATGGCAGGTTGATTTGGCCTTGTGTTTTGGATCATTGTCGTGTCGGAATGTCAAGAACGTCCCATGCGCAGCTTCTGGGCCGATGAGTGTAAATTTTCCTCCAGTATTTTCTGATAACATGCTGCATTCATCCTTCCATCAATTTTGACCAATTTTCCTGCGTCTTTGTAGCTCACACATCCCCAAAACATCAGTGATCCACCTCCGTGTTTCACAGTAGGAATGGTGTACCTTTCATCATGGGCCTTGTTGACTCCTCTCCAAATGTAACGTTTATGGTTGTGGCCAAAAAGTTCAATTTTGGTCTCATCACTCCAAATGTCTTTGTTCCAGAAGTTTTGAGGTTTGTCTGTGCTGTTTGGTGTATTGTAAACGGGATATTTTGTGGCATTTGCGTAGAAATGTCTTTCTTCTGGCGACCCGACCATGCAGCCCATGTTTCTTCAAGAGTCTCCTTATTGTGGATCTTGAAACATCCACTCCAATTTTTTTCAGAGAGTCCTGTACTTCAGCAGAAGTTCTTTGAGGGTTTTTCTTTGCATCTCTAACAATTGTCCTTGCAGTTGCAGCTGAAATTTTTGTTGGTCTGCCTGACTGTGGTTTGATTTCAACAGAATCCCTCTCTCTCACCTTCTTAATCAGAGTTTTAACAGTGCTTCCTGGCATCCTCAGTTCCTTAGATATCTTGTCAAATCCTTTTCCTGTTTTATACAGTTGGATTACCTTTTCTCGCGGATCTTTTGACAATTCTTTTGCTTTACCCATGATGCAGAAACCAGAAACTTCAACGTAGCACTGAGTGAAAGATGCACGTGTCTGTCAGGAGCTCAGAAACTCACTGAGCTTTCATACACACACACAGTTTACAAGCTAATAGATCACAGGTGAGGATGGTTACCTTTAGTAGACATTCAAACCCATTTGTGTCAAATTTTGTGCATGTTATCAGGCCAAAACTGCCAGGGGGTGTAAACTTTTGAACAGGGTCATTTTTGAAGTTTCTGTTGTCATTATGATTTAAAAAGAGTAAACTAATCTTTTTTTCAATAAATGTCTTCACCCAACCACTAACCTTGAGTGACAGAAAGGTTTTTGTGTTACCATTCATACTTCCTGAGAAAAGGCCAAAAAATCTGAAATTCTGATGGGGGGTGTAAACGTTTGGGCACAACTGTATTTGACATCATCAGGTGGGATGAGGGTCAGAGCGTCCATGCCTGACATTTTTAAACTTAAATCATTTCTTTTCTACATTCTGATCATTTTCTATGCACGATTTTATAGTGATCATGAGGTAGTCTTGTGATCTTTGATGTGCATTTGGAAATCTCGTCAGTGTTTTAGAGGCTTATCCTACAGAACTAATCAATGTTTAGTTTCATGTCAATCTTGATGCCTTATTAAAAAAGGCAGATTAGGATATAAGACAGTAACTCACACACACCTGAGTTCTAAGTTACTAAATGAGAGAGAGAGTTAGGGACTGACAGCTATCACATCACAGACATGGGAATAAAAAATCCTTCTAATTTTTTTGTTTAATAAGTCCCCTTTTCAAAAACAAGGTCACAGTTGCACATTTGGGTTGTTCATGTACATTGTGGCATTGTTTTGTGTAAATAAAAAATGTATATGTAAAAGGAATGATGGGAATGGTGTGCAGTATGTAGTCTTAAGCCAGGCAGAGACCAAAATTATAAACTATGACTACCATACTGCTTTTGAGGAGGAGTTACTGATTAAAATAAGGCGCACACACACGAACATGCACAGCAGCTCGCTGAGTCTCATCACACTGGTGCTAGGAGACAAAAAAAATAAGGCACTGGATGATTTTCTTGTGGCATTTTTGACATGTATGTCACACCGTACAGCCCTGCAAACACATTCGTATCAAACCATGTCAGTATGAGCTGTTTGTTTGTGTACAGACGTGTGCAGAACATATACATGTGTGTCTGCATTTCATCACAGAGCTAAAAGATGACCTCCTGTTTTCAGCTTAAAGGTGAACTTTGCCTTTTCTTTTAAATAATGCAAATGTTCAGCTGAGATATTCAGAGAATGAACTAGGAGAACAATCACTACTAAAAATGTTATATTATTCACATCTACTGGAAAACAAAATGTACAAAACATTAAATGTTCCCGTGAATATCACATAACACAACTATACATGACCAACAAGTAGCTCTCTCTACATGTAACCCAGCGACAAGCAAATGCCACTAATTCACACATCCATGCATTCACCATGGCAACAAGTTTCCTCCCAGCCTGTGGATCAACAAATAGATGTGAATTGTATTGGCTTGTGCATGGATCTTGCCGCGTGTGTGCACCGAGGAGCCAGTATTGGTCTGTACCGTTTGTCCACATTTCATCCTGGACTGTGTTGATACACCTTTATGAAACCTGAGACTGGGCAGAATGAGAGCTGCAGGAAGTGAGATAGAAGAACCTCATTTGAAAAGCACAGTTTGAGCCACAAAATGAGCAGCCATTCAGGAGCAAACAATGGCCAGAGGAGGGGGAGAGAGGAGGCAGGTGGAGGAAAAAGGTTGAAGACTGTTTGAGTTAAAGGTTGAAGGAGGGGAGGGGAGACTGTGGGAGAAGAGGCACAAATATTGTTGGAGGTAGACGGAGGGAGAGGAGTGAGCAATTAGCCAGAGATAAAAAGCGTGACAGGGAGGGAAAGACAACCTCCTATTACTCCAATTAATCCAATTTGGAAAAAAAAAAGGACAGAGCAGACTAGAAAGACAGATCCATTTCCCTGACAACAGCAAGCGTTTGAGGGTCAAGAGTGGGCAGCCGGAGCAGCGAGGCCTCCCGCCTGGCTGAGCACAGACCGGTGTGCTGGCATTTCGGCCGGGCGGAGAGGAGCGCACGCCCTGTCAGCGGGCACATTAACATTAATTCAACATGACTTGTTGATAAATTTCCACGGCGGTAATGATGTTAATGGCAGTATTTTAATGCCCGGGCGCAGAGAAATCAGAGGGAATAATAATGTGGCAGATCGTGCTGAGGACGGAGAGCATTAATATGCATCAAGCAGACTGGTGTGCACATGAGAAAGAGTGTGTTTGAAGTGATTAATCCCTCTACAGGTTAATGTTTATTCGCCTGTCGCTAAATTAAACTTACATTTCTGATAAAATACTCATTTATCTTTCTGTTGTTGTATGTCAACTAGACTCAAGTCCTGCTCTGGACTACATTAAGTAGAAGATGAAGCGGTGACCAGTGGCCCTGTACTCTTTTGTAGAGCAGCAGAACGGTTTCATACAAGACGACTGAGACTGGAAAAAATGCTATGCCCTGCTTCACTGTGTCACAGATGTAATCTTACACAAATACCATGATTTACCTGGCATGTGTCAGCTGTACTAGCCTTGCAGAGCAGACGGACCTGCCTGATTCTAAAATCATGCATATCCATCTTGCCAGCCGTCATTGTCCAACGGTTTCACTCGGCTAAATGCTTGATAGCCCAATCAGGACAGAGAGGCAGGAGCAGCAGGAGCTGCAGACGTGACGACAACAGGAGGTGACTTGACAGGAAGTCAAGCCACTTCCTGTTGTACAAATAATGGCAGCTAATGCTGGTTAGCCTGTGGCCATTTGGTTACTTAGTGATACTTGGCGAAATATGCTCTCCTCCTAAATTTACTTCGTAGGGATTGTCTTTGACGAGGTCCATGTCATATATGTGTGAAATGATACATCTGTGTGGTATGATTTAATGTGAAATAATAGTCTTAAGGTCGTCAAGCTAACGGCTAATGGCTGTTAGCCACTACAGGCAACGGCTAACAAGGGCAAACAACAGTAAACGGACGTTAGTCGTTAGCTGTAGTGGTTAACAACAGCTCGCCACTAACAACAGTTCGCCGCTACGGCTAACGGCCATGAACTGTTGTTAGCCATTGTGAGCCATTGGCTGCTACGTAAGCTACGTCATAACAGCGCTGCTTGATATGGATTGGTCTGTGATGAGTGCGATGAGCCGAACGATCATCCAGTCACAAGCTGTTGTTGTTTTTGAAGGTTCTGCCCCTGAAAACACTTTCACAGAGCTCCTTCCCAGATGGATTAGTAAAATATTTCCAATATGGAATTGTCCATCTGGCGTGTCAGGTTACAGTTGTACAGCTAGAGATATTGTTTTCATGGCCAGCACCTAAGGGGAAAATAATTATAAAAAACCTGAAACTACATTTCAGCACAAAACTATGATTCTAATGACATCAAACCATATTGTGCTGGATCATGTGCCCTGACAGTGTAAACTCATTTGTAATGGGACTGAGTGATCACAGTTCAGATCAGTTTAAATGTTTTTATCATCTTTAACTCAAGAAGCAGTGTACCAGCGTTCTACTGCAAGACAGCTACTACTTCGATCCTTGTGTCTGTATGGAGTTTGCATATGTCATATTTATGATTATGCTCATGATGAAGCTGGTCTGCAGGCAAATGCAGGATTAAACAGCCATTTTTTCTCTAGAATCACAGCTGGAAATGAGACAGGACTTGACAGCTGATGTGCCAAGTCCTCACAGCTAAGCTTCAGAGAAGGACGTGAAAGAATCTACAAATCCTAATGCCAATGAAATATCAATACTGTATTAAACATAAAAAACCAAATATTCAATATTTTTCTAAACTTTACTTTGTTTTGAATTTGATGGCTGCGAAACGTTAAAAAAAAATGTAACGGTTTTTCATTTCATTTAATTTATTTGCATTTTTATTTGTATTTAACTTACTTTAGTTAAATTATTGCTCCTACCTATTCTGATGTCTTTAACTGGTATTTTATGACTGCTACACTGTGTATAAGAGGAACTGAAACAACAAAATACTCCCTTGGGAATTAATAAAGTACTTCTTATTCTGATTCTGAAATAGTCCAGCTGTTGAAGAACATTTCTCAAAGCACAATCGCAAGGAAGTGTACGCACAACATCATCAAAAGATTCAGAGTATCTAGAGAAACCTATGCATGAAGGCCGCAAGTCTGAAAAACAACACTGAATACTCATGACCTTCAATTCCCTCCAGAAATTCTTCATTAAAACTGATTTCATTTCATAAAGGATATAACCATCACTTACTGGTTGTAGTTTAAAGTAAAGGTGCTCTATCAAAGTGATAAACACGCCCTGTCACAGCTTTTTTGAAACATGTTGCTGGTATTAAACTCAAAATGAGGGAATCTTTGCAAATAATAATAAAGTTGATCAGTGTGAACATTAAATATTTTGTTTTTTGTACTGTATTTAATCAAATACAGATTTTTAAAAAAGGATTAGAAGATCCCTGTTCTGTTTTCAGTTACTTTTGTACTCAATGTCCCAACTTCATTGGAATTGGAGTTACAGTTCAAACTAAAACACCCTGCAGCCGCAATCAGTCAAAAAGGGAAATAAAAGAATGATTTTTAAGTGCTGTATGGGCCGTTTCCAAAAGAGCCACAGCCTGGTAGCCAATCAGCTTCCTGATGGTTGGAAACCTCTGGCATAGACTCCATTTTATGAGTCTGATCTTTGATGGACATTAAAGCGTTTCCAGCAGCACCCTGCTGCCGTGGAGTCCTTTACTGACCCAATTAAAGTGTTGCCTTAGCCACAAGAAGGTGGTGTGATGTCCACCAGCAGAGCGAGATCTAAGCCGCTAATTAACTCTGAAGCTCTGACATGTCTGAGAGATCTGCTTCATGGCTCTGGCCTTCTGAAAGCTCCAGGCATAATGGGATGCAACCATGAATCATGACTAATATCAGGCCCTCCAGGTTTTCTCAGGATTTTTGAGACATTTTTGCAGCCTCAAATGCTTGTTTCTTTGTAGCTTTTTAGTTTTTAAAAGGCAATGCAAGCTGTAATATTGCAGGGCATCATTTACACTCATTTTGCTGCACAAATTTTGCAAAATATTTCCAATTAATTTAATTTTCGCTTTGCCTTTCCAAAGAAAGATCATATATAATATGATTTCTTAACAAGAAAAAACTTTTGGTGTGAAACAGTAAAAAAAAAAATTGAAGATCTTACAGTGACCACTACAGGTGGGCTGCAGAGGACCCAGACTCATTCTTAAAAGACAATTTTAAGAACAAACATGCTTGACCATTTTACCATTTTCATTAAAAGCTAGTTTATCTGCACACATCTGAATTTGTGTATTTACCAATCCATTTTGCTTATATTGAAGGTTTAATGTGTAGAAGTTGGCAGCATTTTGCTAAACAGAAAAGGAAAATATAGGATATAATGCTTCTATTAGTATGTAAACTCCTTCAAAGTAGGTGTACAATCATCGGCATAAAACTTTGTTTTCTTTTCATCAAGTTAAAAAAATCTTTTTATATTTATGTACTGCCCTCTGTTGAGGCTAGGGATGGGACGATACACTTAAACTCACGATACGCTGCACCTTGATATGCCCGGGTCATGATATGATACGTCACGATACAATATCAAAAAAATAAAAAATAAAAAATATTACTGTGTAATTACAACTTATTTGTTTTTGTTTGAGTCGCACACAGGAAAACACAAGGCCTAACAGGCCAAACACAAACAATAACACTCTCTCTAACCCTAGAGAGGTTAGAGAGAGTGTATGCCAATGAGCGGTCTTTTTTAATGAGAAAGCCAAAATACTGCCAGACAGATGATTTGTATCCAGGCGGAGCGTCCTCAATTTCGACCTCATTCGACTCCATCATTCGGCTTTTTGGAGGCAAGGTAGCTGGTGTTAATGTTTGTTGTCCTCACTTCTGGTCACATGTGCTATTACCGAACGTGACGTCTCTATTTCGCAATCCATTTTTTTCAAACTCGATGCGTTTCGTCACGTACTGTATCGCATTATATTGCCAAGTGATCTTTCATCCCATCCCTCTTGGAGGCTAACATAACGTTTGGCCATGTTGTCTACGGGTGGGTTTTGGGGACAAAAAGAGCGACGGTGACTTTTGAGAACAAGTCTGGCCGCTGGTCCTGACGTCTACCTGGGTGTCAAGTAAAAACTATATTTTCTGAAGGAGTGCTTTCAGTGTTTTTTGTTTTTCATTTCATAAAGGAATGCAGTCCAAATGTGATGAACTGCTACTGCAGCTGTGAGTATCTACACTAATCTCTGTAAAAGCAGTCACTCCCTGCTGTCGTCTTGCTCATAGCTCTCACCTCTTCCTGCTAAAGAGGTGCTGATTGGGCCGTGCCGCTATGGGCCAAACACAATAAAAGGTTAAAGCTTGACAAGGTGAATCTGTCTGATTACAGACACTGAGTCAGGTGGATCCAGCTGTGCTGCAGGGTTACAATTTCCAACGAATTAGGACAAATAGGTGGCAGTAATTGGACAAGGGATCACTCACAGTCCACAGGGATCAGTTTGACTGCTGTTATTTCCTCTGATCACTTTCATTTTTCTGAAACGCCCTCATTGTGTCCTGATAAAATGAGATCCCTCTCGTGCAAACTTGCTAACAAAATGTTTCATGTTCCACTCATTGGATTTGTCTCGGCACCGAGCAGAAAACCAATTTATTTCAGTTTCCCAGCTACATCTTCATTAGTCTTATCTGCACAATGTCTTCCAAGAAGTGTTAGATTATGTTCATGTTCAAACGCTGCAATCAAAACACCATTTTTCCTCCACTAAACAAGGTCTTAGCAATCCCACGAATAACCAGCTCCATTTGAGATCAGATTACTCCGTTTCTCCCGGCAGCAGTAATGGATTAGACCTGCACAGGATAGCACAGAGGAACAGATTGCTGCCCTCCTGTGTGATCTACTGAGTCCTCATCCACCCGGTTGACAGCTGCATTGTTGGAAAAAGAGAAGATGGAGAAATAGGGAGAGGATGCTGCTCTGAAATGCCACCCTGTAGGGACTCTTTAAGCTGTTCACCGCCTTCACGCCTGCTCCAGACTCACTGATGGGAGTGTGGGTCTCACTTTTCTCCCCCACGTCAACCTTCAGTTATTTAGTACTGTTGACATTTGTGACCACACTGTTGTTTTGACACCCCATTATCAAGTCTTTCCTCTACAGTAAAAACACTCTCCTTTGACACAAGCTACACGTGTGGCCACTGTACTCACACTGTACCAGACATAAAACCTACACAAAATACAGATGCTAAGTAGATTGGTAACATTCTAAAATAGAGATATAGCATATTTATACCTGTTTAATACTCTAGATCTACTGCTTGATGGTTATATAACTCCCAAAAGTCTAGAATTGATGGACAGTGAAAGTACAGTAAAAGCTCACAGGCAACTACTGGAAGTGTGATTAGTTAAACATGTATCCTTTATTTCTTTGTCTTGCAAACATTCCTTCATTTTGAAGCTGATGCATACATCACGTTCCAAAGAAGCTGAGACAAGAGCATGTTCACCATTGCAATATTACATTCCTTGAACAATGAGTGTTTGGGAACTGAGGACATTAATTGCGAAAGCTTTGTTGGTAGACATTTTCCCATTCCTGCTTAATGTTCCACATCTAATCAATAACATCAGCAGCCTTTTACCATCTAAAAAACATTGCCAAAATCAAAGGTATAGTGTCTTAACCTGCCTTGGAGAGACTTATCAATGCATTTGTCTCTTGAAGGTTAGATTATTGTAGCGGCCTGCTCACAGGCCTCTCCAAAATCAGCTGGAAGACAGCTGCAGTACATCCAAAACGCTGCTGCTTGGGTCCTGACTAGAACCAGGAAGTTAGAGCACATTAGTCCTGTGCTCAGGTCCCTACACTGGCTTCCTGTGGCTCAGAGAACAGACTCTAAGGTGGGCTATACACGAGTACAAATTTGTAAGACTCCGGTAAAATAAACTATCGATCTGGTGATATTGACACACAGAGACACACATTTGTCCATGACTCTGAATCCTTTTTGAAAACCGGTCAGCAGGTGGATATCTGCGTAGTCGTCTTCATGCCGTAGTTGGTATAAACAGATAAGTCTGGAAAAGACGGTGACCTCATAGGACTCCTCCTCTTCCCAGCCCCCCAACCCACAATGTCACACACAACAACAACAATGGCGGCAGCCAGGCTGATTCTGATCTTGTTCTAGTAGCTACAAATATTGCTACAACTTTTATACCAACATTTGCTCACAGAACACCAACAACAGCAGCTACAGCAACAACAGCAACAAGCGCTCATGCAGAGACGCAGCATGTTACGCATGTATGAGCACTTGTTGGCGTGGAATCTATCTCGGAGCAGAACCAGACGGGCAACCTGACAGGATTTTGCATGGATTTTGCGTTGTCATGTAAATGCACAAGCCTATGTACAATACAATGTGTAAACAGTGATACATGTTTTTTTTTTTTTTAAATGTATTTTTTGGGCATTTTGTGCCTTTATTGATAGGAGAGAGACAGTGGATCTGAACCATCTCGGACTCTGAGGACCTCAGGGACCGGCCTCCTGCTGGTGTCCAGAGTCAGGACTAAACATGGGGAGTCAGGGTTCCAGTTTTATGCAGCTAAAATCTGGAACAGTCTTTCTGAAGATGTGGGACAGGCCCCTACTCTGACAATGTTCAAATCTAGGCTCAAAACAGCTCTATTTAACTGTGCATATGACTGAAAGGGTCTGATCTGCACTCTTCTCTTTTAGAGTTCATTGTAAAATGACTATTGCTATTTTTATTTTGTATTGTGATTTTAATGCATTTTTCTTGTTCTGTAAAGCACTTTGACTTGCCTTGTGTATGAACTGTGCTCTACAAATAAACTTGCCTTGCCTTCAGTTGATCAACGGTCCAGGGTCGTCGTCTTTGTGCATTTCATTGGGCTCTGCGCATTTTCAGTGGTAGACAGGTCTGGACTGCAGGCTGGCCAGTTTAGTTCTTGCACTCTTTGACTATGAAGCCGCACTGTTGTAACACTTGCAGAATGTGTCTGGCTGAAATAAGTCAGAACATCCCTGAAAGAAGACTAGGGATGGGAATCGAAAACCAATTCCAGTTGAGAATCGTTAACAGCTCCATCAAAGAATCAATATCATTAATCTTTTTGCTAATCAATTCCCTTATCAATTCCATTCAATTGACAGGGTTCAGAAGCGTCAGAATTGTGGCTTAATTTTAATTACACCTACTTCACAACCTTAAGTGAGTAGAAACATCAGCAACTTGCAGAAGCAGTTATCTATACTGTGATGTTTGTTTAACATTGTTGCTACTGAAAATGAGACCATTTGCCCACATGCAAAATTTGCAGGAATCGATAAGGGAATCGTTGAAGAATTGGATCGATTAGCAGGATCGTTAACAGAATTGGTATTGATAATATCTTATCAATTCCCATCCCTAAAGAAGACAAAGCGTGGATGGAAGTATGTGTTCCTCAACCTGTAGTTACTTTTCAGCATTAATGGCACCTTCACAGATTTGTATAAGCTACCCATGCCATGGGTACGAACAAACCCCAACACCATCATAGATACTGACTTGTGAACTTGAGCTGATATCAATCTGGATGTTGCTTGTCAGACCACAGCACACTTTCCTATAGGAGGTAGAGGCGTTTCTGGGTGTTGTTGAAAAAACAGTGTTTGCTTTGCAGGTAATAAATTGCTTAATTTGTTAGTGGCACAGACTGCACATGAGGCCATTCATTTTGTAACTCAGTTTTCTTTATAATGAGGCTAAGACTTATTTGCGACAGCGGCTGTGGCCCAGCTGACTGAAAGGCTGTTTCCAGACCCCAATCAATAATACTTTGGAAAGTGGTGGAACTTTCTTTAAGGAAAGAAACATCTACATCTACACTCAAAGGCCACCTTATTAGATATGCAGTGTGAATATATGAATGGACCCCTTTTGCCTTTAGAGCTTTGTCTCTATGTGGCATAGATTCAACAGGTGCAGGAGACATTTGTCAGAGATTTTGGTCCATATTGACATTTAATCAGCACAATAGCTGCAGATTTGTCGGCTGCAACTCCTTGTGGATGTGTACACCACTGGAATACACTGAACACTTTCATAATCAAGACAGTTGTTAGAGATGATTTAAGCATTTTGACAATGCATATTAACCTGAAGGCGGTAGCCATCCTTAAAGCACAAATTTACAGTATCACGAGCTTATCCTGTAAATGTGCAATTTCTGCTGTTCTGCACCCCTACATTTCTGACATATAACCAATCACCATGTGAACCATCATACAAAATATCCAGCCAATCAGACTGAGTGATGTCACTAACAAGCAAAGGTCCCCGAGCAGCTCTGACCATCAGAGCATATCTGGTATCTACACTGGTTTTGCTACAAAGACTTATTTCCACACGACAGGGGAATATATCAGCGTTTTGACCTAGCTCCAATGCCATGTAACTGTTAACAAGCCCACTACCTGTTCTCTGAAGAACAGACAAGTCACTACCATCTTACTAAACCTTAAGAATCACCTTAAATTCTCCTACAACAACGTCTTTAGCTCGTACAAGAATAAGAGAGAAATACTTCCTCACTCCAGCTGAGTGAACGTGTAAAAAGATGGTTGTGGAGACAGTCAAATAGTTTGTCTGCTCTAAAGCACTGGAGGTGAGAACTGTCACTTTTAATCTTTTTCAGGAGAAGTTTGCAAGCTCTCTTTGGCCTCAAGGACTCCAAACACTGTCAGCTTCTTCATCTCTTACTCCATTTGTGTCTCTCCTTTTTTGACTTCTGCGTTCTGATGTGATCACTTAGACTTTCTATCCTAAATATCCAACACATTTCAAACTACTGACATTCTATGCTAAACATGGATGGAAGACCCACTGGCAAAGAACAATAGTCTTACAACTCTTACCCCGCTGTGGCTTGGCAGTTTGAGAGTTATAAAACTTGGTTATTTTAGATTTCCTGATGCAAGACAGTTCAAATGATTGACTTGCAGTCTTAGCTTGGCTCCAATGGTCTTGACAGAATGGTTAGACGACATGGTTTAAAGCAAAATCTATTTTGTATCCAATGGGTGAAAAGCACATTAATCTTCAGAATTGTATTACTCAAATTAGGGAACACAACGTTTCTTGGAGATGTCAAATTGGGACGGAAAATAAGTCTTGGACACTTGTTAGGATCTTATGGCTAAACCCAAGATCAAGTAAGAGTTCTTTTTTTTTTCTTTAAAGACAAATCATTCTGAGGAAATTGGCTCAGGAAAAGCTTTAACTTGAGATCAAATAAATTTACTGATCAGAAACTTTCTTTTTACCATTTGTACTTCAGCTTCTGCTGCTGTGTACCTGGATGGTTCCCTTGAGATCAAGCAGAGAGGTGGTTGGCTGCTTTCCTGCAGCTGACAATCCTACTCAATCTCCCCTTGGTTTATCCACTGTCATTCAGACTGTGATTTGTTTCTTCTTTATCATCAGTGTTAATGTGTCCGATCACAACATCTTGTCTGTTTGCAATATATTTTTCATTATAATTACAAAAACGATGACAGTAGATGACAGACTTTATGGTGCAAAAAAGAATTGACTCCAGAGTAGAGCCTGACCGATTTATCGGCCGGCCGATTTAATCGGCCAATTATAGCCCTTTTGAAAGTATTCAACATCTGCCAGAGTATTGCCGATGTTACGCCGATATATTCTTAATTTCTCATAAAACAGTAAACGCTGTTCGGTGTCCAAGCCACGCAGAATGATGACGCGGAAGACGACTGCGACGCGCGCTGGTGGCGGCTCTTGTTCGCAGCTCTTGTTAGCTCTCTGCTGATGCTGTGTGTGTGTGGATGACTCGCCCACACTCACACGGAGTTGCTCTTTTAAGCCTGAAAGTTCGACATGACGAGCAACTTTCAGCGGTGCTGCGTGCACAATGTTCCGCTGCTGCTGGACGCAGAGAGATCGCCAGTCTCTCTGCTAGTTCGCCTACCAAAGCAGCTTCACAGACAGACCGGGCACCGCCGAACAGTTTTCTGACCGATGCAACCTCTGTCGTTGTCAATAATGACGAATTGGACCTTCTGGTGGCAGGGGATCAGTTCAGCCGTGACTGTTTTGTTGTGATTATGATGGAAATCTGGCTTTATCTGCTTGTTCCTGACATGGCAGCTAAGCTAACCAGCTAGCGAGCTATCTGTGCTAGCGTTAGCTAGCTGGTGTCACAGATGTCATAGACGTCATCAGCAGACTCATCTAAAGGGAGACTTCATTGTAGCTGGGGACTTTAATCAGCCAGTTTAAATAAGTTTTTGAAATATGTGCGCGAAATATTTTGATTTCCTCACACACATTACCTCATGTTGATAATAAAAAAGTGGTTTTACCTGCTTCTGATACACTAATGAGGACTAAAAGGCAGATGTGACAAATAGTTGATGAACAACCTCTATATTAACATTTTTAAAAGGTAATTTGTTTTATTTTGCAGGAATTTTTTCTCAGTTTAACACACTCTTATTTTGTACTTCAGAGAAGGAAAATAAAAGACGCCTATGAAAAGAATGTTACCTTAAGTGTTTTTGTTTCTTTCCTGTTTACAACTTTTTAAAAAGTTGTTCTATCTTTACTATAATCTTCATCTGATTTTCATCAACAAGTAGTACAAGATACAGAATGACTCTTTTTTTAAAGTAAAGTACAACGAATACTAAAGGACAAAGTATTGTGTGTATATATGTATATATTTATTTTTATATATCGGCCGATTAATCGGTATTTTTTTCTGACAAATATCAGTATCGGCCTCAAAAAATCCATATCGGTCAGGCCCTACTCCAGAGGCATCCCCACAAAGTCAAAGGAGGCAAAAGAGGCAATAGAGCTGTTTGGCCCTTTGTGGCTTTTTGTATCATTTAGTGGATGGCATGTTGTTTTGTTGCTACAAACTAACATGCAATGCAAGCAGTCTTGTGTGTAGTTGTATGCTTACATGGAGGAGACATGTAAAACACACACGAGGGCGTACAAATCTTAAAAAGTATAATATGATCTCCTGGGAAAAGGACTTAGCAAAATGTTAGATCTTCCAATCAACCACAAGAGATAGTATCTCCCAGCTGGTGTCCTCTCGAGTCTCTGTCTTTATGAACTTCATTTCCATCATCACTTAGAAAAACCTTAAGAGTTCAACATTTTTGCACTCTGTATGTTGCTCAAACTCTCCCCACTGTCACTTCAGAGCTTAATTGGTTTTCTTGGCAGTGCCCTGATGGGATGTTACACACAACTGTCCAATTAAAGAGAACACATTTTAATTTAAAGTATATTTTAAAGAAATATACAGTCATGTTTGATCAACACTGAGTTTGCTTTGCCTTTTGTCTTTTTGATAAACTGTTAGCATTCCCACTCTGTTCAGTATCACTTGGGGTCACTTTTACTGTGTTCTTCAAAACTTTACTGCAGCCATCAGATCAGATCTTCCACCCTTAATAAGCGGCCTCTCTGTAAGTCTTGTTTTTAAACGGTTTTCTTTCCCATATAGAACAAGAGAATCATGCAGCACTCGTTGCTTTTATTGTACAATATTGTGTCGTATGCATCAATAAGTTCTCCCAGCTCGTGGGCTTGTGCAACCAATTTATTTCTGGGCTCTGACAGCTCTTGACACTCTTTGTTCAGCACATCTATTTTGATTCTTAGCGGTCCTGAAAGTCCAATTGCCGCATCCTTTTATCACCACTTTTCTAAACTTTTAGGAAAACAGCTCCCTGAGTCATCTCAGACTTTGCCACCAGCGGTACCAGAAACGCTTGAAGGGCTGAATTAAGTTTCTCTTATTCTAAACGGAGGTTGGCACTTCTGCGCTTTTAAGCACTTTTTCTGTGTTAAAGGTTCATTTATATAAACTCAACGACCCAGACATTTTTCAGCCCAAGGAGAACCATTCATTTTATTTAAACTTTATTTACCAGCGAGTCCTGTTGAGACTTAATCTTTTAAAAAAATCTGTTTTTACATGAGAAGCCTGACCAAGGTTGCAACCAAACAAATCACAAATATATTCATAACATCAAGCATGGACATTTTGCAAGATCTGACATTTGGAGAAAAACAGCCACAAGTATTGCATGTTATATTCTAATTGTGTCATTTAAAATCTGCTCAACCCATAGACTGCATAAAGCAAGGACATAGCCTCAGGGCATCACCAATGGTCCCTGGAGAGAAGCTTTGATACTCAGGCATGATAATTTTGGCGTTGAAAATGTCAGAGTGCCCCATTACTTGCCCTATAATGTTAAAGAGTGTTGTCTTAAAGAGATAGTTTAGGTTTATAGTAGGGATGCACAATATTATCAGTTTGATACTGCTGATATCAGCCTAAAATGTCAAGTACTGTTTCAGGCTACATAGAAAATTTTGCATGTATTTACAGTTGATATCGGCAACACATATTGGCCATACATCAGGTGGAAAATCAGCAAATTACACTAGTGAACAAAACTGATGAACCTCCCATCACTGCATGGGTACATTTAAAAATCAAGGTTTCATTTTTGCAGGAGTCTTGAGCTTTTTTTCTTGTTTTGCATCTGATCCTCGCAAAAATATACTGTAACACTGAAAGAAACAAGTCCATATTTGTTAAGTACAGAGCTGGTGCTCTTGACCAGAAATATCTTATCGGCAATAATGAATTAAACTAGAAAAGCACTCAGAGAGCGCAGACCTCCACCAGCGCCACAGTCCTCACCCATATTGTGATTTTCACCATAAATATTAGTCCTACCTTTATTTAATCGAAATATTTAGATTCCTTGACCATTTAAACATACCATTAGCAACTGGATTCATAATGATATCTATTTTAGTACAGTAGTTATTCACGAAAAGAGCATTTTTCGTCATGGCAGCCAGATGCTGATCCGGATCAACACCAAATCGAATCAGTTCTTCCTTTTCCAATGCTGAACATTTCCTGAAAATTTCATCAAAATCCATCCATTACTTTTTGAGTTATTTTGTTCATAGACGGACAGACGGACAAACAAACTTTCCCGAAAACATAGCGTCCTTGGCGGAGGTAATAAAATCAGCATACTTGATAGCAGTAACAATACAACATTGTGCATCCCTAGCAATGTATAAAATTAGCATATTTCCTGAGATTTCTGAACAGAGAGAGAACTGAGCCGTGACAGTGTGGCACACATTTGGGCTCATGCCAAGCACCTCTCACAAGTATGCTTAAAAAACCCGGATTATCCCTTTAAGGTGCACACTGCACAGTGGTTTGGTACATGGCAACTTATAATTTGCTATTTCAAGGCCACATAATTCCAGTACAAAGAGAAACATTTTCCTTGGTTATAGTTGTGTTTTGAGCTCAACATGCATCAAACCATCAGCGTGTCAGCTCTCACTCCCTTTGATTTGTGCATGCTTGCTGGTTGGGTTTTTGTTATTTAAACAGTGTATTTACTTGATTTTTTGTACTTGTTTTTTTAACCTGTATTACACACTCTGGAGAACACATGTAACAAGACATAAGGGGACAAAAAAAGGCACGCCGTCTCTTGAATTCATTCAGAATTGATCAATAAAGTGCTCTGACATTTAACTACTGTAAAGAAGTGCTGTTGTGTGTTTGTGGATTGGAAATATCTCTGTTTTGTGTGTATTTTGATCTAGCAGGTGAGTCTATCTTTCTATGGAGGACTCTGATATCAGCAGCGTACTGCACCACAAAGTTTGGTCTGATTTAAGGAGGTTAAAGTAACACTATTTGTGTGTCTTTAATATCAGAAGGCACCTGCTTTACATACAACTGATTCTCATGTTTGAAATAAACACACCCCTGAGCACAAATGGAAGTGCATTTTTATTTGATTTTAAAGCAATGTTAGAATTGGGTGTAAAAAAAAACGCTTCTTCAGGTAGAGAATAGGAAAGACACCTGTACTGCACAACAAACTGCTTCTTGTCAGATATGCAATAGGCCAAGAAACTATCTTTCTGCCAACCAGACGCAGATGTGAAAAATAGGCCAAGAAGCATGTACTCTGCGAAAATGATTTTTAAAAATTAAGCCTTTACGTTTTTAGTTAAAACACATTTTATAAATGTGACACAGTTTTGACTTAAAGTTGAGATCTGGATGACAACAAAAATGCATATCAATTCTCATTTGCATTGATTTGTATCTACAAAAAAGATCCTTACTTTTGCTTAGTGTGTTATTGTTTCTTGTCTTTAAATGTTTTTACTATACAAATGTGATTCTAATGGCTTGTGTGTTGCTTTTTTAATAAAACAGCCTTTCCTTTACTTGTCTTAAACTAAAAAGATGTCACTTGTCCTTTATGGACTTCCAAGTAAGCTTGTTCCAACAATATAATAATGAAATGAAAATCCTGTAGTATCATCAGCATAAATTCTGATGATGTTGAAGTGAAAATTATCCATTTTATCTATTTCAACCCTATGAGCTTAATATAAGCTATAACACCCCAAAATGAGTTATGTAGTATAACATGATGTCCAGCTTAAAGACCTAAATCACTAAAAGCTGATTTTTATTTCAAAACTTTGAATTTCTGTCATATGAGCTTTCCCTTTCTGTTAGAGTGTGGTTATATAACACTGTGATCTTTCCTAGCAGAGGGATGCAACCATTTTAAGCTCTTAATCAGAAATCATTGTGACAATCAAGTCTATACAGCTAAAAAGAAGATTAGAGGGCATGGAAATGATCACTGAAACTGCACTCAGGTATGACAAGGAAGAAGAGGATGCTTTGACCTCGAGTGGGCTTGGAGACAGGCATGTGGATAAAAGCGAGGATAATGACACGCTCATGCTGACAGCTTGAGCATGTAAAATAGACTGGACTCCACAAGCAAGGACACAGCCTAATAACATCACAAGTGGCTTTACCCACAGGCCTCCAATTCTTTGTTTCCAGGTGTGTTTCAGCTTCCAAACAGCTTGACGCACACAATTGCTTTGTGCCAAGTGAGGCAGCAAAATCCCCTAGCCCTGCTGACATGTAATGACAAATGTGAAACACTGGCAGGGGAAACCGGCTGTGATTTCCAAAACACTGAAATGGTGGTGGGTAGAGGGGAGGGGACGAGGAAGAGGGGAGGAAGTGCAAATTACAGCAAAGGCAATGGGCTGGAAAAAAGAGCAGGCTTGTTGATGACAACAGTGTGTTTTTGTGACACTCGAGTGTCCATCTCTCAACTTATGCCATGAAATACATCATCAGTGCTGAGGGGGAACGGTCCAGCACACTGTAATAATTCCTGACATATACTGGAGGAAAATCTCACAGGTGCTTGTAAAACTGAAACCACCACCTGGCAGACGTACAGCAGAGCTATGTCCCAGCCAGGTACGCAACTCAAAACAAGAAAATTACGATGGGCTCAAGAAGAGGGGCTGCAGAAGTTTCATTGATGGTGACAAGACACTTGCTCTCTTCAATGTTGTGAATACAGGTGTAGATTAAGATTAACTGTCAAAATGACCTTGATCATTGACCTTACTGTATTTAGTGTTTGTTCTCTCGATACAGATACTTTTGCTGTGGGTATCGGCCGATACTGAGTACAATCAGACACCAGTATGTTATAAAAAAAATTCCAGATTACGCCTGCATGACTGTGATATGATTATCATTGCGGTAAGGCAAAACTAAGATTAAACCCTATGTAAAACATGAATAAATACAGCATGATCGTGCTAGTTAGCTTAGCTCCAAGTCTTGTCTCAACCGGCTCTGTTGTGTCTGTTTCACATGATCAGTTCCTCCAGGTCCCTGCAAGCTGCAGCACAGCACCACTGTTTAAAGAGCGATGAAGAAGAACTGTGCCAGAGCTTAACGGTGCTAAACAGTAAATAGACTACTAATTTAATTTACTAATTTTAAATTATGTGGTATCAGATAGTGCCTGGACTCCAGCACTCACCAATACCAGCATTTTCAGCAGTATCGGAGGAATTTCCGATACTGGTGTTGGCTAGTGAAGTTGGCACGTTGTGTAAATCTTAAATAAAAACAGAATACAATGATTTGCAAATCCTTTTCAACTTATATTCAATTGAATACACTGCAAAGACAAGATATTTAATGTTTGAACTAAGAAACTTTATTTTCTTTTGCAAATAATCATCAACTTAGAATTTAATGGCAGCAACACGTTGCAAAAAAGTTGGCACAGGGGCATTTTTACCACTGTGTTACACCGCCTTTCCTTCTAACAACACTCAGTAAACGTTTGGGAACTGATGAGACCAATTTTTGAAGCTTTTCAGGTGGAATTCTTTCCCATTCTTGCTTGATGTACAGCTTAAGTTGTTCAACAGTCCGGGGTTTCAGTTGTTGTATTTTACGCTTCATAATGCGCCACACATTTTCAATGGGGGACAGGTCTGGACTACAGGCAGGCCAGTCTAGTACCTGCACTCTTCTACTACGAAGCCACACTGTTGTAACACGTGCAGAATGTGGCTTGGCATTGTCTTGCTGAAATAAGCAGGGGCATCCATGAAAAAGACGTTGCTTGGATGGCAACATATGTTGCTCCAAAACCTGTATGTACCTTTCAGCACTAATGGCGCCTTCACAGATGTGTAAGTTACCCATGCCTTGGGCACTAATACACCCCCAAACCATCACAGATGCTGGCTTTTGAACTTTGCGCCTATAACAGTCCGGCTGGTTCTTTTCCTCTTTGGTCCGGAGGACAAGACGACCACAGTTTCCAAAAACAATTTGAAATGTGGACTCGTCAGACCACAGAACACTTCCCCACTTTGCATCAGTCCATCTTAGATGAGCTCGGGCCCAGCGAAGCCGGCGGTGTTTCTGGGTGTTGTTGATAAATGGCTTTAGTAGAGTTTTAACTTGCACTTACAGATGTAGACGAACTGTAGTTACTGACAGTGGTTTTCTGAAGTGTTCCTGAGCCCATGTGGTGATATCCTTTACACAGTGATGCCGGTTTTTGATGCAGTACCGCCTGAGGGATCAAAGGTCACGGGCAGTCAATGTTGGTTTTCGGCCTTGTCGCTTACGTGCAGTAATTTCTCCAGATTCTCGGAACCTTTTGATGATATTACGGACCGTAGATGATGAAATCCCTAAATTCCTTGCAATAGCTGGTTGAGAAATGTTGTTCTTAAACTTTTGGACAATTTGCTCACGCATTTGTTCTCAAAGTGGTGACCCTCACATCATCCTTGTTTGTGAATGACTGAGCATTTCAGAGAAGCTGCTTTTATACCCAATCATGGCACCCACCTGTTCCCAATTAGTCTGTTCACCTGTGGGATGTTCCAAATAAGTGTTTGATGAGCATTCCTCAACTTTCTCAGTCTTTTTTGCCACTTGTGCCAGCTTTTCTAAAACATGTTGCAGGCGTCAAATTCCAAATGAGCTAATATTTGCAAAAAAAATTAAAAGTTTCTCAGTTCGAACATTAAATGTCTTGTCTTTGCTGTGTATTCAATTGAACATAGGTTGAAAACGATTTGTAAATCATTGTATTCTGTTTTTATTTACGATTTACACAACGTGCCAACTTCACTGGTTTTGGGTTTGTATATTTAAATCACATAAGACACTGGTTTGAAAAAGTCTGTCAAAGCACTCCCAATAAATCACTTTCAGACACAATGACCTGGACTGTTGACCTACAGACTCCTAAACGCAATGAGGTCATCGTTGAATCACAGTGAACTTGAGTGCAAAACTAGATTGAAATCTCCTGAGATGCTCTTGAGATATCATGTTAACAAACAAGGGAGAAACATGAGCCCCATAAACCTTTACCTTTGGTGTATGACCTCTTAAATCCCATAAATGCATCTTTGAGTCTGAGAGGACATTCATATAACGTTTGATGAAAATCCCTCAAAGTTTTCTGGATGTAACTGCTTCGCAAGTACGAGGTCAAGAAGCCCCATTTGCTTGACCCTGGACATTTTCCATTTCATGAGTACATCCATAAGTCAGAGTGGACATTTGAACAAAGTCTGAAAATGACCCTGATGTGCAATTTATTTATTCTTGCTTCAGAACCAAAGGTAAAGGATGGGATCCAGTGACTATGGCCCTCAATCTCCATTATTTCACAGGAGAGGGTATTTTGACAAAGATTGAAATAAAATATTAAAGCATTACCTGGATGTTGAGTTAACAAACACAGCCAGGAAATGTAATAAAATGACTAACTCTTGACCCCAAAAATGTAGTCATTTCTTCCTTAGAACAGAGTGAATGTTTGGACTAAGGGCAAATCCCAATCTACCCCTTAGCCCTTTCCCCTACCCCTTAGCCCTCTGTTTTGAGGGCCAAGGAAAAGGGAGAGAAAACATATTCCTGAGAAACGAGACGCCACTCGATTTCCGCTGCATCATCACCCAGGGCCGCTTACTGGCTGTGATGTAGGCAGATGTGACAATAGTCGTGGCTACAGCTGCAAAAGCTAGCTATTTATAATGAATTTTAAAATAAGACCAACAATTCAAATATGTTTATATATATTCAAATTGTTATAATTACACGTTTCCTTCAGTCTCCCTTTTGCCTTCTTGTCAGCAGGTGTGCTGTATTATGGGAAATTCTCAAACCTCTTCCTTTCAAGTGAGATCCAGACTACAGTTGAATAGTCACCACCTCAGCCCTTTCCTAACCACTTTCCCTTAATCTCGATGGAAAATGTCACAGGGTCAAGGGAAGGAGGAAAGACAAGGAGAACTGAAGAGCAGAATTTGACTGCACTTTCACTTTGGTGTCAAATTTATGCAACGATTTCTTGTGACGTAGGTAAGCCACAACAAACTACAATGTTCTGAAAATGAACTGCAAAAGCATCTTTGTCCTGTTTCATCCCACAGGGTTGTTTGTTAGCTTCATCCATTAACATTAACAATCCAATATTGATATAGGAAACAAGTACCACAATTGTTTATTATTCATTAACATTGTTGGCAGTTGTGGAGAAAAAGAAATGCTTTAAATTAAGTGCTTTACAAATTGTAACATTTAACTATTTATTCTTCCACCATTTTAAAAATGATTAATAAAGAAATGAACTAATAGTTATATTTGAAAGCACTGACTTTGAAAAGGAAAGACAGAAAATCCACCAAAGCTTTCCTGGGGGATCACAACATCAAACAAGGAATAAAACAGGCACACCATGATATTTGACCAATGGCCTCCTCAACATTATTAATTTACCTTTAAATCAGTGCAGAGATGTGTGCAAAGTTGTACAGATCCTATGTCCTGGTGTGTTTGAATTGTTGACCACTTTAATCTACTCTGTTCATTCTTGCATCAAGAGTGGAAACTTTCTTCAAACCTTTATAATAGAAAAGATGTGATTGAGGAAAGTCGGTTCAATAAATAACCAGCACTCAGGTAGATATTTGCCCCTTCCCAGCAGCCTGTAGTCACATCTGGGTCTGTTTGTGTCGTCCCGGGGCGCGCTGATGGCTCAACGGCGCGGTAGAACAATCACAGCGGCACAGCCCAGATTGCTGCCTCCTTCCAGGCCTTTATGCCTCCTCATCTCCACCCCCGCTGAGACTGGTTGTGACTCTTTGTCCTATTTGACCCGCGGTTGAACCATCCCTCCATTATCCTTAGAGAACCCTCCTGTTCACATGCACACACACACGCCCTGAAGGCTGTTCAACCTGCCCATCTTCGCACCTCCTTCTGGGGCCTGGGATCGGTTGAGGGCTCCTCGACAGCTCCTCTCTGCACTGCGACACTTGGTTCCCGTCCGCTGCCTGCTGGCCGCCTGTTAATCGTGACTGGTGGGGAGGAACGGATCGCTGCGAGACATGGTTGTCCTCTGGAGCCCCGCGGAACTAGGCCAAGGTCACTCACATTACTCTTGTGATGCAGCCTCCCACGGCAAACAGGGAGAGGGGGAGAGTGAAGGATGCTGGAGTTTAAGGGGAGAGATAAGGCTGCTCGTGAGGAGGGATTTACAGAAGAGTGATGTCTCAAGGACTCGGGAGAAGTCGATTGCAATGCTGGGGTTCATTTTACTCCACAAATAAGTGATTGAAAGCAAAGCACCAGAATATAATCATCACATCACATGCCTGTACACACCTTTTGATGAAATATTCAGGCATGTTAGGGCGAGAGCGTATAGGTAACCTATTTTCCACTCTCTCCTTGATCAAGGCTCATCAATAATTCACTCCTGCCCTATTAGTTTTGTGCAAAATGCCATGGAGCAACTTAAGCTCATCAGGAATTCATTGCTTACTTATTTTGTGCCTAAACATATGGCACAGTTCTCTGTGAGGGAGTTTAGAGGGGCTTGGCTGAGCACAGTAGTTACACTGCACACTTGCAAATGGCTCTGCAGTTAACCTTGAGATAATATTTGCATAAATTCCAATACAGATTACAGGGATGGAACAAAAGCTGGAGACCTCCTCCCTTATTTTAAAGCCTCCATGCAAGACACAGAAAGGTTCAGAGGCATTATGTTTTCAGGCTTTCTGTCTGTCTGTCATCAATCAGTCTGTACAGCCATCAGGGATAAGTAGAACTGACAAAAGATCTTTGAAATGCTGTAAAACCTTGTAGTACGGCTGGATACACCTGATACAATGTAATCAGACAGATTCACCTTGCCAAGCTCCAATTTACAACTGTTGGGACCTACAAGTAGATGACAGCAGGAAGAGACAGCACAAAGATTAGCACAGATGCTAACAGCTTCAAGTACAATTTTGATCAGATCTGGGTTGCACTACTTTATTAGTTAAAAACAAATAAAATGGAAAAGATCTTTTGATAGAATAATGTTTTTGCAACACCCCTGACATATTTTGGTGAATTTTTTCCATGAAGTTGCTCAAGTTTTGTACTCTACACTACAGCAGCTGCAGCATCTGATTGGTCCATAATGAATGAGACTGACTTTGAATGGGTTGCTGTCCAGATGCTCTGGTGTAATATATTCTGTATAGTGGGGCTGGACAAGTACAATTTTAATTACTATTTCTGTCTATCACAATTATGAAAACTACATAAATGAGAATCAAAGATTACTTTCCTTTCCTTTATTCCTATTCCTTATTCTTTAAAGGATAACTTCGGTTCCTGCAGCTTTTACATTGTTTATAGAATGAAGTAGAACAATATACTCACCCAGAAGGCTTTCCTGATCCAAACAGTGCTTCGGGAGATATTTAGATCCAAAATCGAGCAGCGGACATCCGTATAATGGTAGCACATAGGACATACAGCGCCGCTCCTAAAACTGCATTAATCGTCAAAAAACTAATTATTAGTTTCACATATATTCCATCATGGTCCGCTCTGGACAGTCCTCCATTGCAGTCTGTGTCACTCCACACAGCGCTGTGTGGCTGTGCCAACCTCTGAATTGAAGAGTTTGTTCACCTGCCTCCGCGCATGCGCAGCGCGGCTCATTGTTTCAGGGGAAGACGGTCGGCTACAAATCGACTTTCTTCTTCCAGTTTTGTGCAAAATGGACGAACATCTATCGGATGACGATGTTGTGGAGGAGAACTTTGAATATGATGGGTGTCTTTACAGTTTGGAGCCAGAGTTTACAGATGAGGAGCTCATCGAAAGGAGGAAGCGGAGGCAGTGCTGCAGAGAGTACTGCGCATGCGTGGAGGCACGTAAACAAACTCTTCAGTTCAGAGGTCAGTACAGCCACACAGCGCTGCGTGGAGTGACACAGACTGCAATGGAGGACTATCCGGAGCGAATCATGATGGAATATTGGTGAAAAACATGAGTTTTTGGACAATTAATGCAGTTTTAGGAGCGGCGATCTATGCCCTATGTGCTACCATTATACAGATGTCTGCAGCTCGATTTTGGATCTAAATATCTCCTGAAGCACTGTTTGGATCAGGAAAGCCTTCTGGGTGAGTATATTGTTCTACTTCATTCTATAAACAATGCAAAAGCTGCAGGAACTGAAGTTATCCTTTAATGTTCAAATTGAAATAGTGAAGAGTATTCAAGATCAATGACTTCATGTGGTAAATGTAGAGGAATAAATTAGTAATAATGTTACTAAATCAATATCCATCAAAATAATGAAGATCATGGTTTTGCTATAATTGAGCACCTCTTGTGTAAACCATATACTGACTAAACAGTCTATCTGGTGTGCAAGGTTAACACTTTTCTTTAAACTTCTCAGATTTTTCTACCTCCACTCAAGGATAGCAGACAGAATTTGGTCGGACACAGCTCAAAGCTCAAAATTTACATTAAAACAGCTTGTTCTTAACAGGGTTAACCAAGGGGTTTATTGGCATAACAAATATAATATCTGCGTGTATTTTTTAAATGTGTTCCTGGAATATCTAGAACCAGTGTTAACTTATTAAAAAGTAGTAAAATATGTGGCATGTAAAGGGAAATGGAATATTCAATGGAGCAGTAGTGTCTCTCATTTACAGCCATACAAGATGGCGGTGCCCATTCTGCAACAATTTCAGATACAAAAATCAGTGGACTCTTATTTAATATCCAATTACTCCATCACTTTCTCTGTTCACTGTTTAGTTTTATACTCTGATAACTTAATATTTTTGTTTAAAGTCAGGTTTTATACTTTTAATTTCAAACACTTATTCAATTTTAAGTACTTGTACCTTAAACATTTCTATTAGAGACATTTGCGATGAAATTTTGTTCATGTGGAGTATATTTTGATGAGAATAAAGAAATCTATCCCTTCCTCTGAAAGCAGATGGACACTCAGTTGAGTTATACCCTGCTGCTGCCTACCATGTTTACTAAAGCTGATCCAGACAGATGACATTTGCAGGTAAAGTTGGTCGTGGCTAAAGAAAGAAATGACTAGATTTGGAGGCAACCTGGATCCAGATGCAGATCCATTACTTTAAAAAGGATTTTTTAACATTGTGAGATAGTGTTAATGTGAAAATCTGCACCAATAACTCAAAATATTCCGAATGAAGTTTGATGACATTTCTCAGGATTGTTGGTTGTGGCACAAGAAAGAAGTGATTACATGGTGATGATCTGCAACTTAATTCAGATCCATGATTTGTTAATGTTGCAAGATAGAGCAGTATCCCCATTTTCGCAAATAACGTGTTGCAAACAAGTGTTTATATGACACATTTTGAGTGCATATTTTCAATTACTTACAGGAAATTCAACACACATACACACAGGGCATGCTTGATGTCATCCACATCCCCAGCAGATGGGTTTATGCCATGACAGCCACCTCCCCAGCGTCCTTGCCTCCCTGCTTACATTCCCTGCTCCCTCCGCTCCTGTAATTCTGCCCTCTGCTCCCCTCTTGATACAAATCAATTTTTAGGGAGCTTCACTTGCGAGACACACACAAAAAGATTAACCATTCAGAAGAACTGGAAGTTTCTATCTCCGCCTGCCTGCTTTCCTCCGATATCTGTCCATTTCGTGTTCCCACCTTCCAACTCCCCCTCATATTATACACTTCTCTTACATGAGGCCCGAGCAATCGACCCTTGTGATAATCCAGCCTTTCATATTGGCAGATTAATATTGACTCAGAGCCCCGGAGCTGCTTCTTGGCCCATCCTCCAGGTGCCGGAGCATGTAGAGTATGAGGGATGGGGCTTAATATACATTCTGCTTGTGCCTCTCAGCCCAGACGTGCTGCATGCGGAACACAGTTAAGAGCCAGCAAGTGATTGTGGTTTGCCAGCTTTTCTGCTACGCTACATGCATGAAGCCACAGTGAAAATGAGGCACTCGCCTCTTCATACATGTGCACACAGCTGGACTTGCTTCGATTTAAATCCCCCAGGCGGTTTAGAGGTGAGGAAAAACAACATAACACGAGTGACTATTAAAGAAAGTGCCACAAGGTTTATTTATGATTTCGTTGATCTGTTTGCTTGCTGGACCAAAATGTGGAAGGGCTGCAGACTCACTATCCAGCCAGAGTAGCAATTGTGAACACACCAAGACACTTTCATGGTGATTAATGAAGATTTGATGAGGGCAAATCAATGACGCTCATTAAATAGGAATGAGGCAAAGACATGAAATCGAACGCTCCCCTACATGAGATAAGAATAACAAGCCAGTGTGATATAAATGAAGAGTAAATGGAGTCCAAGGCAGGGTGACATTTGAATCCATAACCATAGATTTATTGAGCGACTTCGTAATGTAAATGTGTTGATAAGAAAATGAAACAATGGCGTGTCAGGATGAACAGTTGGACGATTTTCTGAAAGGTCAAGCTCATGACAGAGACTTTTAATTTTCCAATGAGAACCAAAGCATTACAGTAACCTACGCTCCCATTCCAGCAGACGAGGACGTCTTTAAAGAAAGTCACTAAATATTTAACCCTGTTTCTTCTTAGTTTTTGACTCTTTCTTGGTTGTTTGTCAAGATATTGCAGTATATTCAGGTAAAATCATAAACAGTTTTATAAGATCAACAGATTCAGGTTTCAAAGGGTTTATTTCCATTTGCACATTTAGGGTGTATTCACCCTTATGGCTCGTTTGTTTTGTTCCCATTCAGGGGTAAAATCGATTGTTTCAGTTGTCACTTGGTTTGTTTGTGTTAACGGCAAAAGTCTCTTGCAGTCCAAAGTTGTAAACAAATGACACTTGTAAATGTTTCTCTCACTGGAGTTTCCTTCTCTTCTTACGACAGCCATGGAGCATCAGGAGTGTATGTGGCTATTTTTGTTTTTTAGCATTTATCTTTCACTCATTTGCTGACTCAAGAGTTTGTAGGCCCTTGTAATTTTATGTGTTGTGTCCAACATTTTGGCAAATTTTCTCTTTTGCCCAGATTTCTATGAGGCATTTTATTTCCTCACTGCTCCACCTCAGCCCATGACTCATTTAGCGCAGATGCTCCCGCCTAATCTTCTTCTACTGCTGTTGCTGCGTCGTCCAATCCTTCTTGGTTTATTGTTTTGACTGAACAACTGGCAACCAGGCGCATTACAGCCCCCCACTACTACAGTGTGAACCACAGGTATGAGTCAGTTGGGTCAGTTGCTGAGGTGTTTGTGTTCTCACCGCAAAGGAACTGCTACAGGGCTCGAATCAAAGCAAGCCGAGACCACCTAATTTGGTGATCTCGGCCCGCTTGTTTTGTCCCGCATCTGAGAAATCACGTTATTTCCATCAGGGCTGGGATGAAAAGTGAATCATCCCAGTCCTAGTATCTACTCAGCTTGCTTGGAACCAGAGCGGAGGAGGTACTAAAACTAGCTTGTTTTAGGAGGTACCAGGCTAGTGGAAACACGCTGCAAATCGAGTAGGGCCCAGTACAGTAGGGCCAAGGCGTGCCAGTGGAAAAGGGTCATATAAGACTGGGAAAGTTGAGGAATGCTAAAAAAATCCCACCTGTTTGGGACAATCCACAGGGGACCATGTGACTTGGAAAAAGGTGAGTGTCAGGGCTGGGTGTTTACATTTTAAACCATATCCCATCTTCATCAGAAAAGGGGGATCCATCCTGCCTTGTATTTACAGTTCAGGTTGGGTTTTAGGGTAAAATGGTGTGGGGGATATTTTCTTGGCACACTTTTGGTACCAACTGAACATAATTTAAATGCTACATCTACCGGATTATTGTTTATGACGATGCCCATGCTTTACGACCACAGTGTACCCATCTTCTTTTGACTGCTTCTAATAGAATAATGTGCTATGTCACAAACTTTAAAATCTAAACCTGGTTTCTTAAACATGACAAAACGTTTATTTTACTGTACTCACCTCCACTGTCACTAGATCTCAATCCATTGATACTTTAATATCAATTTGGACCAATCATGTACTAGCAAGGCACACCTAATAAAGTGGGTGGTAAGCGTATTAAGAACCTTGTGCGTTTTTGCTTGGACAAAAAGAGCGGAGATTCATTTATTTGTAACACACATCCATTGTAAGCAATATTTAGGACCTGCAACCTTTGCCCTCTTCCTGACCTGTCATTAAGGAGCCCGATAGTAAACACAAGTGAGCAGAACCACCACATTGAGTGTGTTACAATACAGCGAGCACATTTCCACTCTTGTCCTTGGAATTTACAACCTGAAGAGAGCAGAGCGATACATATCTGAGAGCAACGTGATCATAAAACCCAGCCACATTTCAGTGTTTACAACCTCCTGGTCATTACACCTCTGCCACTCAGAAAATAATAACTACATGACAAAACAAACAAGCAGGGTCTGCTGATGATGTGTGACTGAAGTTTGTTATTTCACAGCTGAACATAGAGAGGGAATGAAAGCATGAGCCATAAGTAGCTTATTCAGTATTTGAGTATTTTATTGTGGATAATGCGTTCTATGGGCTCAGTTGTGTTGACATTATGATTGTGCGCAGCTGCATGAGAACATTTTCGGTCCAAGACTTCAATTTATTATTTGAAATTGTGACAGAAATCTGGAGAGATGATTCACCACCAAAAGAAAAATAGCTCTCCATTTTGACAGCAGAGATGCGATCAAGAAGGGGAGACAAGGAAAAACTAAATGTTTGTCCGTGTTTGAGAAATGGTTGACAACGGGAAACCAGTCAAGCTGACAGCCAAAGCGGCCTCACCCTCACTCACTTTCCCCCTCTGGTTCTGATGCACAGTTTGACTTTAAGCACAAGTTTCAGGACTGCAGAGTCATGAAAGTATGAGGCCGAGCCGATACACCTCCATCTGTGTTTGGAGTGGATTTTTAAGTATCAGGCGTTTGCCGTAGCTGTTTATTTATGCCATTTATCTTTTTAACTGAGCAATGAGCCATGAGAGCCTGTTTAACTGCAGCTAAAGAACAGCTGAGGCTGAATTAGGTATCACATAAAGTGAAATAAACACCTTTTAGCTGCAGGTAAACTACGTGGATGCCTCAAAACGTCTTCAGAGTTAGATGGAGACTGTCAGGCCATGTTTTACATGTAAGTTAAAAGTGGTGTGGCAAAATGTTCACAATAATAACCTATTTCACAACTGTAAGGTCAGATCACTGTATATAGAAATAAACAAACAGTTTTTCTGCATTCAAAATGCAATTACTTTTACACCTGGGTGAATTTTTGCCATTGCTAATTTAAAAAATCTTCTATCTGTACAGAAGCCCTTAAAATCACTTTACATATAGCCAAGAGGCTTAAAGTCTGATATCTTAACTTTTCTAAGGAGTGCATTCGACCTAATGAAACACTTAAGTCTGGACATTATGAAGAGCACAAACACAAAACTCCTAACAAAACTGAATATTGCGGCTGACTGGCGATCTAACCAAAAAGAACCCGACACGCCGTGAGGGGCTAAGCTTGGGAGTTTACCAGTGACGCACACAAACACACATCCATTTCTAATGCTCATTATACTCTTTATTTTCGTTAAGGCGCAACTGACATACCATACATTGTTCAACATAAAGTGCAAACAACATAACTAATGTGGTGTCGGCTTATTGTAGCGGTCAACAGAAACTTTCGCTCCCAACTCACCCTCCCTCCTTAACAAACCAAACCAGACTACAGGTGAGTGGGATTATTTGTAACTACTGAGCACACACCCACAGTGACATACCCGCCACCCAAGTGCCAGCAGAGTGCGTACACCCCCATCACGTGAATACACAGCACTTATCAACACATCACACATAAATAAACATATATGGCTCCTTCACTGAATCTTGGGGTTTAATGCTAAGGTTTGGCAAAGTACATCCTTACAGTCTGGCTCACAGAATTAATCACCCAATAAACACTTTTCCCTTTGGCAGAATTTTCACACTCGTCCTTTCCTCTTACGTTGCCAGCTCTGCCCCGCACCAGCAGTGTGCTCTTGCCTAAATCTTCAACCATCTGGGGGTTCCATAAACTATATCGTCACTGCTAAATTCTAAAAGAAAAATAAACCATCAAAGAGAGGGAAGGTGCACTGCTGGTTTGGCGGAGTGGTTAGCAACCAGGCACCCCATGTACTTGTTTCTGCCAGTCCAAGTTCGAATCCCCCCTATGACCAGTTTGCAGAGTGTCTTCCCCTACTCTCTCACCCCCTTTCACAAGCCTATCCACTGTCTCTCTCCCATCAATAAAGGCACAAAATGCCCAAAAAATACATTTAAAAAAAAAAAAGAGTGAGAAGGTCAAGCACTTAGTATGATTAAAATGGACTGCTTTCCCCGCCCCAACTAATGATTTACAAATGGGAGAATGTCTGCTTCAGCTGCATTATAGATAGCATAGGTCCATGGCCATGGTTCTGCTAATAAATTAGCATGCAGCTTACATGCTGTACGATGAGTAAGGCATCGTCGAGGTTTATTGGTTTGTCCTGACAGAAAGTTGATACAGTTTTTTTTTGCCAGATAAACATTACTGCATGTATTTTCAAAGTCCAGTTTCAGGCAGATGAACATTAACTGGATTTCCTCTTACTGACTCCAATGCTGCAGATTAAAATGAGGAATTAAAAAGTAATTTTGAAAAATTCTGCACATTTAAGACTCTGCCTCTGAGGGTTGGTGGCAAGTTTGCAAAATATTTAAAATAAATGCCATTCAAAAACTATACACCCCGACATCAACTCTGTCTCTTGATGATATCAAGTGAAATTACATAGAGGTAAAGTTTTTAGGTACATTTTTGCAGAGATATTATTATTATAAATATAATCAGGGCTTTATTTGCTTCATGGCTTGCAGATGCATCACCACGTCTGCCTGAATGCAATCACATCACATTATATCACACACTACCCTGATAAACAAATACTGCAGCCACAGGTCCAGAGTATTGTGAAATGCTCATGTGGGGGAGAACTTGAATTGAATCATGATTTGGCTTAGAGCAGAGAGACAATCATATTGCTCATTGAAATTTTGAGAGCTCAGCACTTATGTAAAGGTTTGAAACCATTTACAATCCAAACGTATACAAACCCAGTGAGAGGAACAATGAAAGGATAAAGTCCCCTCAAACAATGAGTGTGACAAAATTCTGGTAACTGAGTGAGTTTTTGAATCAGTCAGCATTGCAAGGTGTTATGATTGTCTGCCCTCATTATGGTAACATTAGAATATCACTGAGTTAATGTAACGTAGTGCCCAAGCTTCAAAAGCAGTGTACAGAACTTAACGATTGCACATTATGACCATGATTAATGACATATTTCCACTGCAAATGTTGTCAGTAGAACCACAGCAGTGAGATGATCACATCTGTAAATGCTTTTTTTTTTTTTTTTTTGCACCTCTTATGACATTTTTGGCATGTTTTTTAATAGACTTGACTTATAGCAGCAGCAGCACCTGCCTATTACATCATCTGATTGGCCCAGAATGAATGTGTATGACAGAAGGACTGTCCATTTACCTTGCAGATCTGTTTTTGAAGGATTCAGCCTTTGTGGAACACTTTTTCTGAGATGTTTCTCTGATGGACTTGCAGAATATATCCTATAGGTATACTAAATTGTCTACCTGGTGTGTCTGGATATTAGGGATGCACCAAAATGAAAATTTGTGGCCGAAGCCGAATAAATTACAAACGCTTGGCCGAATACCAAATACCAAATATCCAATGCGGAGGCTAAGTAGTTACCTATATTATTTAATAGTGCATAAATAGCTTAGAATATATTTTTTCAGACATGTTTTTAAAAGAAAGCAAATGTTTATTGAATATTATGACATTTTTTAACATTCCAGTAGCCTTTGCTTTTCAAAGAAGCACAAGAAAGTTTTTCATTCATATTAGGCCTTCAAACAAAACAAAACATGAATTAAAAAAAACTAAAGTGCATTAAAGTGGATAAACCCACGACAAATGAATTATTGTCCTTTTGACATAAGTCGGCTTAGCCACAGTCACACTAAATGACGTATTTGATTATGTCATTGCGTCAGACGGTACTATTCAGCCTTGCTATTACCCTCACTCCACCAAAGGCGGAATATGGCTTTTTTGGCAATATTCAGCCGAATATATCCGGTCACCGAATATTCGGTGCATCCTTACTGGATATACAATACCCAAAACCAGTGAAGTTGGCACGTTGTGTAAATTGTAAATAAAAACAGAATACAATGATTTCCAAATCCCTTTCAACTTATATTCAATTGAATACACAGCAAAGACAAGATACTTAACGCTCGAACTGGTAAACTTTATTTTTTTTACAAATATTAGCTCATTTGGAATTTGATGCCTGCAGCATGTTTCAGAAAAGCTGGCACAAGTGGCAAAAAAGACTGAGAAAGTTGAGGAATGCTCATCAAACACTTATTTGGAACATCCCACAGGTGAACAGGCTAATTGGGAACAGGTGGGTGCCATGAGTGGGTATAAAAGCAGCTTCCCTGAAATGCTCAGTCATTCACAAACAAGGATGGGGCGAGGGTCACCACTTTATGAACAAATGCGTGAGCAAATTGTCCAACAGTTTAAGAACAACATTTCTCAACCAGCTATTGCAAGGAATTTAGGGATTTCATCATCTACGGTCCGTAATATCATCAAAAGGTTCAGAGAATCTGGAGAAATTACTGCACGTAAGCAGCAAGGCCGAAAACCAGCACTGAATGCCCGTGATCTTCGATCCCTCAGGCGGTACTGCATCAAAAACCGGCATCACTGTGTAAAGGATATCACCACATGGGCTCAGGAACACTTCAGAAAACCACTGTCAGTAACTACAGTTCGTGGCTACATCTGTAAGTGCAAGTTAAAACTCTACTATGCAAAGCCAAAGCCATTTATCAACAACACCCAGAAACGCCCCCGGCTTCGCTGGGCCCGAGCTCATCTAAGATGGACTGATGCAAAGTGGAAAAGTGTTCTGTGGTCTGACGAGTCCACATTTCAAATTGCTTTTGGAAAATGTGGTCAAGCAACGTCTTTTTCATGGACGCCCCTGCTTATTTCAGCAAGACAATGCCAAGCCACATTCTGCACATGTTACAACAGCGTGGCTTCGTAGTAAAAGAGTGCGGGTACTAGACTGGCCTGCCTGTAGTCCAGACCTGTCCCCCATTGAAAATGTGTGGCGCATTATGAAGCGTAAAATACAACAACGGAAACCCCGGACTGTTGAACAACTTAAGCTGTACATCAAGCAAGAATGGGAAAGAATTCCACCTGAAAAGCTTCAAAAATTGGTCTCCTCAGTTCCCAAACGTTTACTGAGTGTTGTTAAAAGGAAAGGCGATGTAACACAGTGGTAAAAATGCCCCTGTGCCAACTTTTTTGCATTGTGTTGCTGCCATTAATTCTAAGTTGATTATTTGCAAAAGAAAATAAAGTTTCTCAGTTCCAACATTAAATATCTTGTCTTTGCCGTATATTCAATTGAATATAAGTTGAAAAGGGTTTGCAAATCATTGTATTCTGTTTTTATTTACAATTTACAGAACGTGCCAACTTCACTGGTTTTGGGTATTGTAGTTCACCTGACACCTAACATCTAATTCAAAATGGCGAATTCCTGGAGTGTATCACAATATCAGAATTTTTTGTCTTGTGGGCGAAACAATCTTTTTTTTTCCTTAAGAGAATGACACCAACTTTTCATGGCACTACAGCACTTGAGGATTCTTGGTATTCAAGGTTCAGGCTTTACAGAGAACATACTTAGTGTAATGATCCATTGGCCTTGTGAGTCTAATGAAGAAATAGATTATTCGTGGATGCTTACCCACTTCATTGGCTTTCTAATGAGAATATTTGTTTGCATGTATGTGGGAGGGGACGCGTGCTAGAGTGTGTGTGTGTGTGTGTGTGTGTGTTGGGAATGTATAGCAGGGCACTCCGCAGTTAGGCCAGCTTTTAGAGGAGGGGGTTAATGAGCCAATCACAGTCCATCAGGGAAGCTATCAAAGTGCCCAGACGAGTCCACTGGTCATTCACTCTGTCTGCTTCCTCCTTCTACTCTTCCCCTTTAACTCCTCCTCCCTTCTCACTCTGTCTTGGACATCCTCCCTCCTTTCCTCCGTCTTCTCACTCCCCACAGATTATCGTTAACGAGGATATTAGCCATGGCTGTAAACACCGGCCCTGCTCTCTACGACCCATTTGGCAGCAAAGGCAGGATGGGCTCTCACTTCTGCTTTTTCATCTTGCACTGAGAACGTGAACTCAGGCAAGAAGTTTCTCAGAGAGATCTCAAACTGATCAATCAACCAAATATGAAACAATTCAAGCACATCTAGATCAACCGTTCAATTTTGTCAATGTTACTATATTCACACCAACAACAGCTGAGGCCTCAAGACATTATTCAGGTTTTCAAAGATAAACAGAGAAGATTTTGAAGGTCATATTTGAGGGCCTCATGTTTATCCTTTGTTTGTGAATGAATTCTGCAAACTCAATGTTTCAAGGACACTTTCAGGGGTTTTCTTTAAACATTGCATGTTTGTCCATCCTGAGTCAAGCATGATTTAATACAACTTTTGGAGGTCATAGACAAGAATTCAAGGTCACAAAGCCTTTTGGTCATCCTCTACTTGTTAATATAAGATCTCAAAGAAAAATTCAAGATATTGTATTCAGCCTTTGCAGGAGTGTGCGATGAGATGGCCTTAGATCCTGAAGAAAAAGAATGAATCAGCAATCTGCCAAAGCACAGAGATAGTAGTATTGTCTGTTAGGTGTATTCCAGCTGTAATAGCTCTTTGTTCTATGAATTGCCTTGAGTGGCTCCGAAATTGAAAAATAAACTAAGATTCAAACCTTAAAAAGAGCTCTGGGTTTCATGTTAAATGCTTATACTGTGTTTATTAAACATTGCAAATGGGAACTGCAGAGATATTGTTTCCAATAGGACTTATGGGAGGGCAGAATAGAATAGAATAGAATAAGATAGAACAGAACAGAACAGAACAGAATAGAAAAAATCTTTATTCATCCCACATGAGGAAATTTGGGAAAGTGTATATAAGAATAGAAAAGTAGACTTTAGAATAAAAATAGCAGTATGTACTTTATTCTACCATTATAAAAACCTTGGATACCATACTGAAAAGGTAAACTTATGAGGATTATTTACACACTAAGTAATTGCACTAGTGAGTAAGTGATACGTAAGTAAGTAAGTGATTGCTCTAGGGCTGCCACAATTAGCCAACTAGTCGTGACTAAGTCGACGATCAAAATGGTTGATGACTTATTCAATAGTTGACGTGTCTTTTTGCTTGTTTTCTCTCAAAACTGCCGCTGTACCTCCGCTGTCTTCTCTGCCATTCTGTCCTTGACACATGCACAGTCGTGGTAATCTGGGTCAGCTGTGATGTCACTGGAAGAGTTATGTCCAAACAGTATCATGGCTGACCGGCAAGGAGCTCAAAAGTTTGGGAGCATTTTGCCAAAACAAAAGAGAAGAATGTGCAATACAAAATCTGACATTAGCGTGAACAGTATGGTGACCAGATATCCCCAATTTCCAGGGACAGTCCCTGTTTTGGATGACCTGTCCCCGGTTAAAGCTGTCCCTGAAATATGCTCAATTTCAGTGTTTTACTCTTGCGTGTCTGCTAGAACAAAGGTTATTACTACAGCCGTGTAGGATGCAGAAACCATGAGGGAGCAGGTTAAGGGCAGACTAAGACAACAGTTATTGTGTTGCCAAGTCCGCTTATTTAAAGTGACTTCGGGCTTTTGCTTGTGTGAATCCCACATGATTATCACCCAGCTGCCCATTACTAAGCAAGATATAAGTGAGGTAAGTTGTTTGTCCTTTCCTAACCCCCGTTTCCTGGTAATCACGTCTGCAGCACACCCCCAAACACACTCACGCATGTGGCGCATGCACAACTACGCAGGCGCCATAGTTGCCAGGTCTGCTTATTATAAACGATTTGGGCCACCAGCTGCATGTTGGTGCGGTACGCTGCAGTTCATGCATGATGTGACTTGTCGACTAATCGGAAAAATAGTCGTTTACTAGTCGACTATCAAAATTGTCGTCTGTGGCAGCCCAAGATTGGTCATGGATGGAATTTCACATTGTAATATCACATTGTTAGAGAACTGCACAGTAATGAACTCCTTGTCATTTTACGTTCAAGGACAGAAGTGAATCAAAAGTTAAGGGGACACTGGCTTGAAAAAATGAAATGAAAAAAAAAAAGCTTCTGAAATCATTATAAAACTGATTCATGATGCGTAAATAATCCGTAGCCATTTGTTTTTTGCACTGCTGCACTGGTCCCAAGTTTCAAACATCATCCAATTAACATGTATATATCAGGCCTGTTTATTTTTCTTGAGGAGGAATAGATCATATCCATCACAGGAGCACTGTACATTTCCCCTGTGACTCCTGAAGTGGTTTTATAGGTTACTTAAGTTTACATTTATTCTCCACTCCCTCTGAAAAGTGCACACACACACACAAACACACACATAAAGTGCATGCGGTGTGTTGGTGCAGTGCAAACCCTGTGGGGAGGTTACTTTGATAGAGGGGGTTGTATCCCTCTCTAAGGGGCCTGGAGCAGCACTCACAAAAACAGCCACAAATCAATACCACACACATCTGTCAGGGTGTGATTAAATTCTCCCATTCCCTTGACATCACCGCACCAATACACACAAACATATATGACCGCACGCATGCTCACACACATACAAGTGTTCTTAAAAAGACTCTTAGTGCTCAGATGGGGGTGCAGATTGAAAAAAAAAAAAAAAAAAAAAAAAAAAAAAAGACAGCGAAATATGAGAGGGAGTTCAAGGCCTGAGAAAAAGGTTAGCATGAAGTGTTAAGTTTGTGTCAAGTATTTAAGTCCACCTGAAAACACAAAACTTCCCAAGCAAACAGAAACTGTTACAACATAAAGGTCTGAGTTTTAGATGTCAAGTGACATACGCCCTCTGGGCTTTTGTGCAATTTGACCAGATTTTAGGGCCACAGTGGCAAAAAGAGACAAAGAATGACCTAAATTGGTGGAAACATGCTGTTCTCCTTTGTGGATGCACCAGGCTCCCACAGCAGAGGAACCTTAAGGACATGCAGAAAAAAGAACTTCATCAAAAAGCAATCATCAGTGCGAGGTGGCGACTGATGTAGCGTGGCATCCATTCATTATGGAAATCTCCCAACCTAGCTTTCTCTATCATCAAAGACCCCTCATTCGGAGAAATTAGCCACTCTCCATCTGCGGAGAAAACAACAGGACACTAAACTGGACTGTTGCTATGGAAACTATGTGGGAGAAACCCTTTTAGGCAGAGCAGGAGTGTGTGTATGTGTGTGTGTTTACCGTGTTAGCCATCAACAGGTGTACCGGCAACAGCAATATCTGGGCCCCGAATGGAAAGGTAAATTAGATTTGGGATGCTGTGACATCGGACAGTGGATTAGTCTGGCAGTGTGATGCTGCCTGTGTCAACCAAGAGTATTAAAGACGAGGTGCTGTACTTATTGTCACTGCTGCAGATGGACCTCATTATTTGGAGATTAGTCCGAGTCTGCACATAAAAGTAATCCGATTCATTGATGTCTATCAGCATTGTAAAGCTGGGAGTATAGCAAAGGCTTGAATTCCATTAAAAGTGAGCGGCTAAAAAAGGTGAAAACATGCCATACATGAAAATCGAAGCTTTGTTTAAAGTGGAAAGATGGATTCCTGGTGCGCAGACCACAGAATAATTTACACATGGATATAACATGACATTATGTCAGTGAAACATATCTACCGTTAAAAAAATAATAATAATAGCCGGGGCGTGTGTAAATCACTGAGCAGACGAGGCATCTATTTGGGACAGGCCCTGAATTCCTTTCTCACAAAAATCTAGCTTTCAAAAAATGAATAACTAGAAATGGCGCAGACCTCCGTCAGCGCCATAGTTTTTATTTAGCATGAACTGATGGTGGGCCACATTAATAGATTAGGAAGGCTGAATGTGGCACTTTGCTGCCAATTGCCAATCTGGGATCTGCATCCATACAAGATCCATTATTCAGTTCAGGATACACAGCTGAAAAAAAAACAATATTCTAAAAACTAGTACTGTAGGGCTGTGAGTAAGGCACAGACTAAAATGCAGTTTAAAGTAGGTAAGTTTAAAAAAAAGATTTCAAAACCATGCTGTACATGGATATCAAAGATTTGTTTAAATGGCAGATTAGCCTCTCATGCATAAACCACATGATCATCTGCATACAGATAAATCTGGAATTATCTCTTCAAGCATACAGAGATAAAATATGATAATACTTTTAATCTGATAGATACAGTAAACACTGTAGAGCACCAGGGAAGGCACAGATTTAATTCCACGGAAACAAAAGGAAACAAAATCAGGGCAGCAACCTCAGCTAAGGGTTTCTCCAACTCTTTGTTCATTCAGATGTATCTGGACACAAGTTCTCACTTCTGACATAGTGTACACTCCGTTAAGGTTTGGGAGTTGATATATTTTTAATGTTTGGACTTAAAACTCATGTCTACCCCTTTGTGGGTGTTCAGATCCTAAAGACATATGGAATAGATTTGGTGATTAGGAGCAGTAGAGATCAGATGCTGTTTGGCTTCAGCGAACCAACACTGTCCGCGATAGAAAGTGACTCTTGAAAATGTGCTATCACATTCTTGCTCACTCTTTTTCCCACCTTTCTTTAAACATCAGCAAGTATACTTTTAGCTGTTTGGTAACATCATATGATGTTATGTGCCATCTCACTGTTTTTATCACTGATGTTTTTTGTTCTTTTTAAAAGGCTAGCTGTTGATTAAGGCTACAAGCTTAGGTGCTTAGTTAGCACCTAATCATGATGTCTTGACATTTTCAAACACTTTTGCTGCTGCATATTGACTAATGGCAGTTCCCCAGTGGAAAGTCTGCATCGAGATATGGTGTCAACTGTTTGCCTCAGAATTTGAAGGCAGCACCATAAAAAATATAGGAAAATTAAAAAAAATAAATAAATAAACTTACTGATTTGCACTATTTGAGTCAAAATTTTATATCAACAACAATATTTTGTTCAGTTGAATATTACAGGCTACCAGTTAAGATTAACTTTAATACACTTTACACACACACACACACACACACACACACATATATATAGGGAGAGAGATAGACAGATGTACATTATGTATGGATGTATAAATGAACAGATAGATAGATGGATAGATAGACAGATAGATGATAGTCTCATAAATATGCGGTTTAATGGTGAACAAAAAGTTCAAAGTGAACGGAGAATCTTCCAGAGACATCATTGTCTTGTTCATTGGTAAGAAAATATGCCGAGAGAACTTAATGACATCTTTAGTGGAAAAATTAAAGTCAGGATACCCTCAGTGTCAGCAGAACAGAGTAACCCATCAGACTTCGCCTTATCTCATGGATAATTTACAGACAGAGGGTATGTGCTGCAGTGGATTTAAAAAAAAAAGAAAATTGAATTAGAGACAATAAAGAAGATGAAACCTGGATTTTCTCAGAGATAAGGGACACATGCCAGAGTGTAGATGAATACGTGACTGTTCACATTGTTTTTAATCAAAATTAACTGTAAAAAAATACTAAATAAACTGATGTTATAAGGCCCTCTGAAGTAATAAGGTAATTACTATTCATTCCACAGGGATGTGCCCATGCATTGTGAATAGGGGAAGGGAATCGAAAACCAATTCAAGTTGAGAATCGTTAACAGTTCCATCAAAGAATCGATATCATGAGTCCTTTTGCTAATCAATTCCCTCACCAATTCCTTCCACTGACAGGGTTCAGAAGAATTGTGGCTTTATTTTTCACAAAAGGCCCCTACTGCACAACCTTAAGTGAGTGGAAACATTGACAACTTGCAGAAGCAGTTATCTATGCTGTGACGTGTGTTTGACATTGTTGCTACTGAAAATCTACAGGCCAACATTTGCCCACATGGAAAATCTGCAGGAATCAATAAGAGATTGTTAAGGATTGTTTATAGCTTTTGTATCAAAAAAATCGTATCAATTCTCATCCCTAATTGTGATCTCACTGATTCTTCATCAAAACATTACAATTTAAAGACGGTGTTGAAACACAGGCAGAGAGTTACATGGCATTTGGTACAAGAAAATCAAACTGTGTAAAATGGCAGATTTGCTCTTGGTGCATAAACCACATTATCATCTGCATATATATGAAGCCTGGCATTATCACAGTCCAGCATACTGAGCTGAAAATGATTATAATACAGTGAATGATAAACTGGAGTCATACTATCTACACAGCAGAGCTGTAAAGAAGGCACCAGCTCAAACTGTCACTCAAAGTCAATGTGGAATCCCGATTTAAGGAGGGATATATAGAAAGAAATAATAGAGCAGGGTTAGAATACTGTAGGATATAAAGAATACCCCATACCAGCATCACGATTACTTTTAGCCAACTGCAGCTTACACCAACCTGATAAAAGATTCAAAAGAGAGAGAGCGGGAGGAAGAGAGAGGGAGAATACCTTCAAGGGCACATCAAACCCCTGACGATCATTTTCATTCATGAATCAATAATCCTTGTCGGATGAAAGGGGGAGATAAAGGGTTGTCTCATCTTTGGGGTCATTCCCGTGTTGAGGGACCTAATTTTCATTACTCGGGATAAAATGCACCAAAGCACAGGAAAACCTCCATTCAACCCAAGCATCGGTCATCTCTGATGGCGCCCTACCTTTTTATTTTGGAATTTATGAGGCCTTTTTATCCTCCTCCTGGAGCCATAACTTAGGGAGGTTTGACAGCAAACAAAGTTCTTTATGCCAGCATCTCAGATGTATGTGTCTGGAATATTTAATAGGATCTTGTAGCGTTGGACACTGTGTTTACGATCTGATAGAAAAGTGTTTAACACATCACCAACCCACGGGAGGATCAAAGTCAGGCCGGAGCAGTTTATCTCTCTGTACCTTTGGTTTATGAAGGCCGGGGTTAAAAGAAGCTTCAGCCAGGATTTGTTCTCAGACCATGATGGATTATCAGTACAGGGAGGTCTTTCCAAGTATTGGGTGCTACTGTTGCCTGAAAATAGCTCTCACAAGAACACAATTACCACAAAACAGACTTACATCAGGATAAACAGCGATTACTCTTAACCGTATGACCACCTGCCACCCTGACTGGTCTGGCTATACAGCCTCATACTAATTAACTGTGACACTAAGTGTATCTTTCTGTCGGAACCAGTACTAACTTCTTCAGCAATTTGAAAAACAGTATCTGCCGGATTTGACCACACTGACGAGCCTTTGTTCCCCACATGCATCAATGAGCCTTGAACCTATCACTGGTTCCCCACTGTTCCTTCCTCAGACTAGTTTAGATAGAAACTGAAAACATTGAAGATCTGATGCCTCCAAATGGGCTTGTGTCTACCTTGGTCACAAAAGGTATTTACAAGATTGTAAGATACACTTCCATTGAGTGTAGTTTTTCTGTGCATGATGACATTTTCCCACATGGCAAAGGGCCATAACTCTGCTTTAAGCCATGGACAGTACCAAAAACAGGTCCTCCTTTATCATGTCTCTTACTCCTCTGTGGCATTTAAACAAACATAAAAACACTTAACTAGAAGAGCACTCGGAGAGCGCAGACCTCTGCCAGCACAGTCCTCACCCATATTGTGATTTCATCATAAATATTAGTCCTACCTTAATTTCATCTAAATATTTAGATTCCTTGACCATGCATGGCGGTGTTGCGCTGATCCGGATCACTCCCAAAAACTAATCCTTTGTCCTTTGTTTCAATCCAGACGTTTCCTGAAAATTTCATCAAAATCCATCATTAATTTTTTAGTTATGTATCTAACAGTGAAACAAACAAACAGACGCCAGCAACAACATTACGTCCTTGGCGGAGGTAAAAAGCACAAATTATGCCAATATGAGTTTTACATGTGCTTCAGCGGACTTGTGTTCTCCATGTAATAGAATATCTTTATGGACAAGACAGAGAGTCCTCACCACCTGGACTTCCTACCCTCTCCCTCTTTACAGATCCAGTAGCTGCCTAAATGTCTCATTCCTCTGGTCTGTTCCATCAGTGGTTTCTCTCATCTGCCCAGGGTGGCAGCCCAGGGCAAAGCACAGACTGTAGAATGAATGCAGAGTTGTTGTTCTAAGCCATTACCTGTGGTAAGTGGTCAATTGTGCCATTTGTGACAATGTCATCATACACATCACAGCTTCTGCACACAAAACTTACAGGATATTTTTATGGTATTTTGGGCTTGTGCACAATGCAGCATTCTTGTTTGTATGAAAGTTGTACAGCTGTGGTAGTTCCTAAACTATTGCTGGTCTGAGTGACTTCTTACTGGACTATTAACCTGCTTATGCACATTTTCCATGCTATCTCACTGTGGTGCTGCTACAAACAACATCCCAACAACACAAATACTTAAAACATTCAAGATGAGCCCTTGTGTTATTGTTTAACAAATGACTTTGTTGACTAGTGACCCAGGACTGCCTGTGTCTGTGGTTAAAACAGATGTTTCAACGGATACTCATGAGGGCTTTTTAATTATATGATTTGATTAAGCTAATCAGATATCTCTCAGATTGAAATCTAGAAGAAGAAACAGAGGCTGAAGAAAGCCTGCTTACACCAGTTGACTTATCACAAGTTAAATAATAATACCGGTGGGAATCTTGTTTTCGGAAGACAAAGGACAAAAGAGAGTGAAACAAAATGAAATATTAAGTCAAGTGAAATTCCGCAAACAAAAGTATCTGTTACAAACCTATAAATAAATCTGCTGAGGACTGTTCCATCTTGAGAGATCTATGATGCTAAGTAAATACTTGTGTTGGTTAGCAAAAAAAAGGGGGCTAAAGGGGTCGTGCATCAGATCTGTGGTTCACCCAGCCAACTCTCTTCTGTTATTTTGTGTATCTGTCATCTGCTGTTAGTGTTGTTTTATGTACTACATTCATATTAAGAATTAAACATTTTGTCTAAATGCATTACATCAGCCTACCAGGGATTACTGATGAAAATTAGCCGAAGGTTAAAATCTAGCACATGTACATGTGTGAAGATTCACCCTCCGTTCCAGTTTGCCTCTGCCCCTCTCCCCCTCACCTCTCGGGTTTCTCCTCTCTTCTGGGTGCTGTGGCGTGGGCGTGGCTCGGAACGGACCTGCTGTGGATCCTCACCTGTTTTCTGTTACCCTAATCAACTTCCTTATTTAAAGCCAGGAGCTTCCTCTGCTGATCGCCGGCTGATTGCACTTCACTAGTGGTTCGTTTCACCTCAAGTCACTTTAGTGCTGGCCTTAAGCCCTGTCTCCGACACTCAGAGCTCATTTTATTTCTTCTGATGGTTTTGTGCTTATGCTCTCCTACCTGAAGACTCACCTGCTCTCTCTATGTCTTTTAGGTCTCCACGAGCTCCTGCCACCGCCATCACCACCTGAATATAGCTCGCTTTTGGAAAGCTTTTGTTTTGAACTGTTTTTTGGAGCAAAATAAATCCTGAGTTAATCATCTTCCTGATCGTCTGCCTCTGCTCTGGGTCCAACCTTTGATTCATTACCACCATAATCTAACAACATGTTCACTAATGTACAATGTCCTCCTTTGAAATTATTAAAAAAAAAAACATTATGTCAGCCCCAGTCACATGGGCATTTTGATGAGGGGTGCACACCTGCATTTGCATTTCGACAATGTTCTTGAAGACACTGGGTTGAGCACTTGACAAGGCACCACTGGACTGTGGTGGGTGAGAGGCTGGCATGGGCCCGCAGATTTGTTTTAAAGGGCCAGTTGCTTTGCACATAATCCACACACAGAAGAGCCCAAAGTGCTTCCAGACAGAAATCCTCACATGTGAGGACATTTTTTTTTTTTTTAGGTCAAGAGAGCACCCTCTGCTGGATCAGGTGGTTCACTACCCTGGTGCCCTAATGTGCTGTTGAGCTATTCATTTAATATTCAAATGTTTCTAAACAGTTCATGTCGGACTTTTACTACCATGCTTGAACAGATATTCAAATATCAGACATAAGGTGACTGCCCTGGTTTAGAGAAGACTTTCTCTTTTTGACAATAAAAGTGACCCACCGGAGAACCTCTATCATCTCTCATCTGTTTTCATGATAAAATACGCAAGAAAATATAGGCACTGAGGCAGACTATTGTCACATGTAGAGATAAGAAACACATTGGTATCAGCTAAATTATCTTTTTTGACATTAGTTTTGGTATTGTCCCTGATTTTTACAATTGGTCCATCACTAATTTTGACTTCACTTTCATCCAACAGAGGAAAACAGTCCTTACTTCTATACACTCTATGAACCTAAGATTAAAAAAAGCCTCCTCTGAGATGAATTTTAAACATTTAACAGCATGGGCTATCACATAAAGCAGGGTATCACTCTAATCTTGTGTTCTCCTGTGAAGCTATGTTAGAGAACATTAAAATGTGCATACATAAATCTTTCAAATGCTTATTTGAAGTGGGGAAACTCACTTCTGGGACGAGCACTTCCCCCCACTTTGCTGCTCTAAATTCGTACGCCACAACAAGACAGCCTCTGCTCCAAACCTCAAGGTATCCGTTTCAACCCTCCCGTGTGTTGGAATCACTCTGCTGTGAAATAACTTATGAGAATCTACAGATTTCATCATATTATTCTTATGATTCATTCTTCATAGAGCAGCATCATGACTCAAATCTAGTGGACAACTGGGATTCATGCTGGATGTGACAGAATATGAAGAAGAGGGAGGGACGACTTTCAATAAAGATGCAAAAATGTGGTAGTGGTATGTTTGTTCACGTCTGTGGTTATGTGAAGGTTGCACATGTGTGATAGCTTGGGTGACATGTTTTTAACGCACAGCAATGTCATCATAACCAAGCTTTTGTGCACCTGTCATAAACGATAAATGGAATGCAGCCGAGTGGAAATACCTGCACGTCCTATGTACTTGAGATGTGAACACAGCAGTCCATTAGCTCCTGGTAATTGTGTGACTTATACAGTTCTGTGTTGCCATCCCTGCGGCTACTGTATCCTTCTCACCACCTTTAAGGGAAAAAAAATACTATTAACCAAACAAACCTCTGTATCAGCCTTAAGAGGAATATTCAATCGTGTAAAGCCAACATTCTGTGGAGAGAGCATTTCAAAAGACTGAACAGGCTTTAAATCAGGAAGTAAATTAAAGAACCCAGTTTCCTTAACCTCTGTAAAAGCAGAAATATCACATCATGAGAAAAAAAACATAGCTCTTTAAGGTAACAGGGTTTGAAAGATGCTTTTAAGTATTCCATTTGAAGCACTCATCCAAGAAAAATATCTCTCATCACAGTATTAAAAAAAATCTGGCCTTAATGGTAAACAGCAGCTTAATTTTGCAGCTGGTCCAGGTGGAACTAAGCTTAAAGGCCCTAAAAACCCATTTTCCTAATCAGCTTTGGGCCATTAGAGACAGGGTCCTACATGATCACATCATCACTGATGTTTGACCCCAAAAGAAATTTTCACATCAAGGTCTGTATTTTTGTTCCTGCTTCTTACTTTGGTTTGAAGAGGGATGGGAATTCTTTGGATGTAGGGCATTGAAAAGGGAAGTTGGGAAATAAAAGATGTGTGTGTTTTGTGAAGCCATTTGACCCTGTGTTGGTTCTGATAAGTTGACTGAGCAACTAAACAGAATCAGAGAACCTCTCTTTACAGCAGGGTTATTTCAGTCAGACAACGATTGTGCTGGCAGAGTCTATTTTAATGCATTGTGATTAAATAGTTCTCTTCAATATTTTAACAACACTGATAATCATTACAAATGTACAAACACTTCAACGCAAGAAAAATCATTTAATACTGACGATATTTGGTGTATTTAGAAAATTTAGGGTGGCACAGTGGCACAACAGATATCGCGTGTGCCTCGTGGCTTTGTGTGTGGAGTTTGCATGTTCTCCCTGTGCATACTTGGGTTCTCTCCAGGCATGCCAGCTTTCTCCACTGACCAAAAAATGTGTTCAATAGGTTAATTAAGTTCCTTTTTTCTGTTGCCAGCTGGGATAGGCTTTGGTCCCCAAGACCCCAAAAGGGATAAGCAGTATAGAAAATGGATGGACAGGAACATTTAGCCAAAATACTAAAAGAAAAGACATTGTGCCTGACGACTGATGTGAGGATGTTTCACTCATTGCAACATTAACATTAATGTTAATCATCAGTGTGAAGGATGGAATACACTAAGAGAAAAAGTTAAATGTTGTAGCAGCATAACACCGGCTATCATTGCTATGTTATGCTGTTTTCCTGATCAATCAATCAAACTTTATTTATATAGCACTTTTCCTACAACATACGAAACTCAACCTTGCAGCTGCTGCTTGATGACGCTGCTCCATCAATGACAGGAAAAGCAGTAGGATTATTCACTCTGAATAATCCAGTTGAAGAAAAAATGTCATGTGGGCGCTTTGCACTAAAAACATGGGAGGAGAATTCTAAATACTGTTTGATGATAAAAGCATTTATGTCATTTTGTTTTGAAAGTTTGCATCTCTACTTACCAGTGCATTTTTGGCAAAAATCGGCATACCCAAAGAAAAATTAAACACGCAAGAGGGGAACATGCTAACTCCACACAGAAAGGCCCTTGTCAGCTCTGCAAGTCAACCAGCAACCATCTCGTGGTTAGGCACGAGAGCTAACCTGCTGCACCGCTATGCAGCCATAACTTTAGGAAGTACCGCTGAACTGTATCCAGCTCACCCGTGTATAGTGTGCGCGTTGAACTCAGCCTGATGTACTGTGTGCTGAAGTCTGTTTGTTCTCCACACGAAGCCAGCTATAGTTCTCCATGGATTTTCTTCAGCTCGACTTTGTTTAAGTGAAGCCTGTTAGCTCTTGTTCACCGATCACTGTGATCTCATGGAGGATATTATGAGGTCAGGTTTGAGCGTGGAGCTCATAGCAGGATATCTTGTTGAGCCAGAACAAGAAAAAAAGAGCTTCTTGTGGATCTGTTCTTGGAAAAGACACATTATTTTTTCATTTTAGGCCTTGACAACTCTCCAAGTTTCTGATACATGCAGCAAAGGAACAGTTTTTACAGCTCTGGCAGCAGGGAGGATCCTCACAACAACTGCTACAAGGTAAGGCATGTTAAACATTAATATGTGAACCCAGAGTAAAACAGCTTCATAAATAATGTGTATTCAAAAAAATAAAAGCAGGAGTGCTAGTTTGACAGAGTGGTTAGCAACCATGGTTCGAATCCAGCCTGTGACCAGTTTGCAGAGTGTCTTCCCCTACACTCTCACCCCCTTTCACAAGCCTATCCACTGTCTCTCTTCTATCAATAAAGGCATAAAATGCCCTAAAAATATTTTAAAAAAAAAAAATAATAATAATAGTATAAATGTGTTTATACTGAACTTGTTTTGCAATGCGTTACACACTGTTGCATTACTATTTTTATGGCCTATGTGCAGACTCCACACTGACAGACCTTAGCTTAAATATAAGTATACCCTAAATACAAAAATACAAACATGAAAAGTCAGTGATGACATGTTTTTGATGGATTATTTCCTGGTAAAGACTTCAGCTCTTTCTCTGAGTCTTATGTGAGTGACAGTATAAGGAGCCTTAGATGGTGTTTGCAATGCTCCTGCTCAGACATAGAAACGCTTTGCTTTATTTTCATGCTGTTCAAGGATGCAAACAATGCCTCTAAATAGGTTAAATCACGCTGTACTCAAATGCTTGCTAAAACAAGCATGGATTATGTTATTTTCAAATATTTCTGGGACCCCAAGTCTCAGAGAGATGTCTCTGGGGACCCATAAACAACAAACAATAAAAGAAAAGCTCTAAAGGACAATACACATTAGATAAAGGATAATGTAGCTTAACAGTAAAAGCATAACACTGGAGGCTGCATTGAAGGCTCTAAAATGTCTTCCACTGGCCATTAATCTTATGCAAAGATGGGATATGAGACACATTGTTCTCCTTCACAGAGATCCACTCATGTTGTTCCACACATATTTAATGGGCAAACAAACAGAGTCATATATTTTAATATCCAAAAACATGGGGTTGAAGAGGTGGGAGGGCTATTTCTTAAGAAAATGGTTAAGAGAAAGCAGAGAAAAAAAGAAACAATCTGAGCTAGGAAGTGTGCAGAAGAATCAAATCCCATTAAAATGAATCCCCTGACTGTTTGGGTCATATTTAATAAACTAGAGGGCATAGAGTGGGTCAAGAAGACGGTCAAAGCATAGTGGTGGGTTGTTTGGCATTTGACTTCAAACATCCTGCTGTAATGAATTCATCTTTAACTTATCAATGTCAAGAGTGGACATTTATGCAGGCTAGACAAAAACCTCTCAAAGGATTCTTGGCGTATCAAGTTCACAATCAGGAGTTGATTGTGACAACTGACTTTTTCCTCACCAAAACCTCACTGCTTTGTCCTTTAGTCAAAGTGGACATTAATGCAAATTTTTAGAAGCATTATGGGAAAATTTTTAGTTACTGCATTTGCATAACCTTGAGTGCAGCACTGGGCCAACATACAAAAAGCAGTGCATCTGGAAGAGGCTTACGGTAACACTGGCAAGAAAAAAAAACTTTGTTTAGTAGTGGAGCCAGTCTCATGTTGAACAGCCATCCAGCAAAGCCGTGTTAAAGGAACACTACATCCAAACAACAATTTGGCCTCATTTTCTACTCACCCTCATGCTGAACAACACTGTGGAGTAGTTTTGGAACATCTAGGATGCAGCCGGAGATCTGGGGGAATCCTCGCTGTCCACTGACATTGATATCATGACTTCGATTCAGAGCCGAACAAACTTCGTTCGATTTTAGACCATCCACAAAAAATTACGAAGCATAATATTCCTAACACAATCAGCTGCGTATCTGTAATCCAAGTGTCAGCAAAGGATACAATCCCACCAATTTACTCAATGTTAACGACATCATTTAGCACATGTTTATTAGCCTGAAATGCGTTCATGTAGCATTTCTATGATACACTTTACGGGTGCCCTCATGAGGGGCAGCGGCTTATTGAGGCATGATAATCAACTAGGATGATTTAGATCAAGAAAAATTTTAAAAGATTTAATCACATTCTGCTGACCCCTCTAATCAGCTCTGCTCGCTCACAGCAGAATGCTTTTCTTTTTTGCCCCCACAATACCTTTTATGGGTCGAGTGTTACATTTAGATGTTAGTATATTATATCAACTAATGATGCAAAACAATAATAGAAAAATAATTGAATTATCATTCTATTTTATTATTAGTTGACCTCCAACATTTGATCATGCTCTATTAAAGTAAAATGTGCAATTTTGATTTTAATTAAATTGAAACCTCTCATGTTCTAAGTCAAGTATTAATTTTAGACCATAATACATTACACATTTAATCAAATTTTAAAATTAAAATTGGATTAATCAGTTGTCAGATGCTTTTTTTTGCCCCCACAATTACCTTATGGGTCGTAGTGTTACATTGTGATGTTAGTATATTATATCAACTAATGATGCAAAACAATAATAGAAAATAATTGAATTATCATTCTATTTTTATTATTATTGACCTCCAACATTTGATCATGCTCTATTAAAGTAAAAATGTGCAATTTTGATTTTAATTAAATTGAAACCTCTCATGTTCTAAGTCGAAGTATTAACTTAACAAACTTAACATTGATGATTTTGTTTTACTGTAATGCCTGTTGTCCACAGTTTATATGTTACTGTTATTAGACTCTGCTTCATTATTTAATGGTAGGTGCGGAGGAAGAAAAAGAATAAGCGCTGTAATCATTTTGTACTATAAGTAATTTCATTAATCAGTCCACTATAAAAAATATATATATAAGATAACTTACTGTACTCATGTGATTAGGCACTCTGGTGGTGTGCAGCAGATTCTCTGCTGTTAAATCGATCGTATCTTACCCGGACACAGCAGTGCTATTTTCTGATTGGCTGATACGTGAAGCTCTCGTTTAGCTCTCGGTGTAACTCGGTTGGCACTACACAATCAATTTTAAAGCAGGAGAAATACCAGGTGTGCATGTGAGAGCGAAAAAGTTCAAATGCGTGTCTCGTACACTGAATGTGTGAGATGAGAGCCCTGGAAACTTCAGAACAAGGCGCGAGTGGGCGGAATCTGGGAAACACATTTCTGGTTGGAATTTCAAAATAAAGGGCTATATTAAAGTTAATGATGTTGATCGATGTCTTGAGTTCCTTTTGATTTGATTGGATCATTGTTTAACCAATCAATGTCTCGATCCAGATCGAAGGATCATTACACCCCTAGAAAGTAGGTGGGCAGAGATAAAGGTACTATAGTAAGAATTGAAGGCAGATTCATGGGATGGATCATAAGCCTTTCCTCACTGATAAATAAACCTCACACAACCGCAAAAATACTGAACTATCCCTTTAATAGTAGGGTTTAGTCAAGTCTGTTCCACAGGTTAAGCCACAGACACCAGGCTGTTATAAATGGAGTCTGCTCTTGTTCTTGGGACACATTTGCAAATTTTAACATCACACATCTCTGTCACCCTATCCCCACCCGCTGTTTAGGCTCTGTGACAAAAGCCCTTCATTTATCATCATCAGGAAAGACCCAAGAGACCTCCGCCCCCCTCAGCAAAGCAGCGTCCGGTACATCCCTCTCTTCTACTTAATCTCCACCGGTGTCCCTTGTCTCCATCCATCTCAAACCCTCCAACAGTGCTGCCATCTCTTCAGTCCTCTATGACAAAATCAACTTCCCTACAGCACACAAGCAGCCCATTTCTTACTTCACCTTTGGGTGCAACGCCATCTTCCCAAGAGCTTAATTGCTGTGGAACAAGCTAACTTTTCATCAGGCTCCCCCACCCTGTCTGACAGCTCCCACTCATCAACTGTCGTCAGCCGTCATTAACAGGGAGACAAAGGAGACCCTGGAGGCACCAAAAACTTGTGTCACGCTGGGAAATGACTTTAGCTTTTTACCATTCTCTGCCAACATCCATACACAATGTTGGTGCACACACTGTCAAAAAAGAGACAGGCTGAACTCACATTCACTTATGGAAGAAGTATGAACCTTGACATGCTGTCTAAATCTATATTCTTTATGTAACAGAAAGCAGAAGGTATCCTGCCCCACCGGGACTTCTCTATACAGAACTGTGTGTCAACCTGCACCCGTCCACTTTGAAATAAAAATAAAAACCACCAGACTGCCTCCCAAAATACTCTCCCTGGGTATACACAGAAACAACAGCCACAGTGAAAATATACCCACAAAAACACAATGCTTATTACAATTGCAATCATTGTCACATACAATTTTGACCATAAATAAAGAACAAATTCACTCCATGTGTTAAATTTATTCTTAGGTACAATTTCTCTGTTCTAAGTCGTCTTTTCTTACTTCAACATGTCCTTGTCATTACTGAATCTATGCTCAAAGTACCATTAATAGATCTACATCACATCAGAACTTGTGTTAAAGAAATGCTACCCCCTTCCAAATCTTCACTATTCTGTTTAAAGCTGTAAAAAACACAAGACAGGCTGAGTGTAGATGCCCTTGTGCTGCTACTCCCTGTAGAACACATTTATCAAACATGTATACAAACAAATGTTCCCTTACAATAAAAAAATGGCTTATTTGGGCCACAGAAATTCTGCCTCTTTTATAGCGACAGTCATCTCCAAACAAAAACAAATTTAAAGTGGCCCTTTGCAGAGGTGGGGTCTTCATTAATCCCACTTTTCAGGATGCCAGCATCTTAACTTTGTGAGATTTTAGTGAATAACTCAGATAATAAATGCACCGTGGAGGTTTCTGCTCTCTGATGACTTATTGTTACTCTCTCCCTCTCCTGTGAAAGTGTCAGTCTCCAGTGTAGAGCTGCAGCTATCGAATCTTTTTGTAATCGATTACTCTATCAAATTTTTGTATAGTAATCGAGTAATCGGATAACAGTTACATTGCGCTCACTGCTTTTTTTTTTTTTTTTTTACATTGAATCACTACACATTATTATCATTAGTGACACACAAAACAGAAAAGCCAGGTCACTTAAATTAACAACTTATTTTGAACATTCTGAGCATAAACGGGATCTCAAAATCAAAATCTATACAGTTATTTATACTCTGGGCCATACCTTGCTTTTTCAGTTTTTTTTTTAAGTTTGGTTATTTTTATTTTGTGTTCATGCTTATTTCTTTTATGCTAAATTATTTCCTTTACTACTGTACCATATTTATGATCTTATTTTGCTTACTTTATTTCTATGACCAAATAATATCATACTTAGATACTAAGATAATTTAACTAGCTAATGCACATTTCTATAACATATGAAAGCATCCCCTACACCTGCTTCCTCTACTCACTGTCAGTGTTTCCTGTTCTACTCTCTGCAACCAAATTAAATGTAAAGTAATTGGATGTGAAAAGTATGTGAACAAAATACACAAGATTCTGGTCAAGTAGCCTCCGCATTGATTTACGTTCTGAACCAGCCTTTACATGGAGCCATAATCAAAGTAGGTTATTTACTAGCCCATATCTCAGTTATTGATCACATTAGCTGCTTCTGTTGATGTATCATGAGTAGGGCTGAGCGATTTTAGGAAAAGATTGAATTGCGATTTTTCTGGCAGATATTGCGATTTCAATTCGATTCACGATTTTCTTCAAATCAAGCTTTGGGATATTCACATGTAGGGCTGAACGACTTTAGGAAAAGATCTAATTTTGATTTTTCTGGCAGATATTGCAATTCACTATTTTTTTTTCAAATCAAACTTCAGTGCAAAACTCACTTTGTTTACAGTACAGACAACAGTAAGGAAATAAATGATGAAAAACACCTAACACATTATTCACCTTCAATAGTGATGATAAATAATCTGTTTTCATTAACTTCTACTCCTAAACAGAGGCTTTGTGTTGTTGACCTGTTTACCAGCACTTTTAACATATAGATTGTCTACAAATTTGTAAAACAGTATGTGTATAATACTTGACACAACAGATCCTGAGTCAGTCAGGAGCGCTGCAAAAAATTGCTGCTTTGGCGATCACAAAATTGCATTGTCTGAAATTGCGATTTCGATCTGAAAACGATAAATCTTTCAGCCCTAATCATGAGTGCCATCCTGTTGTGTCGCTCTGACGACGCACAGACCAGATGTTTACTGTTGACAAGCTGCAGCATTGACGAAGTGCTATCACGCTAAGCTACATGCTAAGCTAATTCCGTTTGACATCAGACACACTGTGTTTTCTTCTCGTCCCTTCTTGTAGTGACCACACACTTGGGACACACTCTGTCATTTCTTCTGCGGACTCTCTCCTTTCTGTCCGTCTCTTTTCTCTTTCTTCATTATTTTAAAAGCCGTGCAGCAGCGGAGGTAGCAGGCGCGTTGTGCCACAGAAATGACCATCCGTGTCAAACACCGTGCGCTGCATAGTAGTCCATATATATATATTTTATATGTATAATCATATATTAAACGAGGCTTTGAGGCACACAATTTGCCTCGAAGATATTTTGTAATCGAATAATCGAGATTATTCGAGGAATCGTTTCAGCTCTACTCCAGTGATGAGAAGTTTATTGTATTTTTCTGGCAATATTCAATGCTGTAAATTTTGGGCCTGAATATTTAGGGGCGCGTTATTTAAATGATTGTTTTCAGCCCCAGTGTTTAGCAACAGCAGGTGGTTCGTATGCTGGTACTGACCAAATAAGCATGTTTCATGAATCACACTTGGGAGTTGGTGAACAGAGATGATTTCTACACCCAAATCTGCACAGGTTTCTCCATCAGACTGATAAATGAGGACCCATATGTTGCCCCCCCTCTATATCCCTGAGTTTCTTCTCTATCCAATATTCTGAATAAAAAGGACCAAAAAGGCAAAAAAAAACAAAAAAAAACAATAAATAAGACAATCGAAGGATTTTAACCTCAAAGGGTCCTGTTAGATGTCAGGGGGCTTGGGCTGGTATGGTTATAAAATCACTGCTTGACTCAAGTATGATTATGTCCGACCCCACAGTCAGTGTTTGGAGCCCATCAGCCTCAAATTTTAGTGGGGAATAATAATCAACAACCAGTTATCTTTTCAGAGATTTTTAACATGTTGGAAGTAAAGATCAATGAAAATGCAAAGATACACACATTATGATCCTTAAATCAAACCTCAACGTGGAGCAGAGATGGGCCAGTTAAGACTAGACTGTGGTATGGACACCACGCCTGTTGTTAGGGATGGAGAAAAAATTACTAGACAATACAGCATTGCGATATTTGGTGTGTCAATATTATATTATATATATTTTTTCATGTATTCATTTACAGCCTTCACTACAGCTCTTTGTTTTGACAGTGAAAAAAAACCAAAACAAAAGCACTCAGAGAGAGCAGACCTCTGCCAGTGCCACAGTCCTCACCCATATTGTGATTTTCACCATCAATATTAGTCCTGCCTTGATTTCATCTAAATATTTAGATTCCTTGACCATGAAACATACCATCAGCAATTGGATTCATAATGATATCTATTTTAGTTTAGTAGTTATAAATGAAAATCGCATTTTTCATCATGACAGTTTTACGCTGATCCGGATCACTCCCAAAATGTAATCATTTGTTCCTTGTCCCAATCCAGACATTTGTTGAAAATTTCACAGAAATCTGTTCATGACTTTTTGAGTAATGTAGCTAACAGAGAAACAAACAAACAAATATACAAACAAAAAACAAACAAATGGACGCCAGCAATAACATAACCTCTTTGGCGGAGGTAATAAAAAAAAAAACACTCATGGTAACTACATGATAGTGCTGTTGAGCCTGGGATGCAACATTTAGCATCTAATTCTGCTAACGACAGCAAAACTAATGCACAGCTTATGTTAAGCTTATGGTTTAGAGTGTTGCATTAGCTGTGTTGGTTATGCCAGGTCTGATCATTCATCTTTTTAATCCATGTGTTCATACATTATCTATCTTACATCAAACCACAACATGAAGCAAACAGAGGCCAATTAAGACTAGAGTGTGTTTTGGACATCCTTGCCTTTTGTAATACACAAAATCCCTTTGTTAAGTTGTTGTAAGTTTTACCAGACGAACAATATGAGAGCAGTTTCAAGGCTTTGTCACGCTCTTTAACTGAAGCAAAATGGAGGATTTTTTTTCTCTAGCCTTTAAACTCTCCTGTTTAAGACATTTATCTATTTCTGACTTTCACCTCTGATCACTTACAAATTTGTTTTGTACCATGAACCAGTTCACTGAAGTTCAGTCAGTGAAACACAAAGTTTAATGTGGTTTGACACCAAGTACTCTTGTGGTTAAAGTCACGCAGTACTTCTTGGCAGAGAGTTGTAAAAGCCCTGTTTATGACCCTTTAAAAAGGCCTGAAGACTTACAGAGATGTTGAGTTGAATAAAGTTAGATTACTTCACCAGGGTCTTAACCGAAGTCATGACCGACACAAAATGTGAAATAATATAAAAGCCAGTTAAATTTTGCTCTCCTGAAGTTTACCCAGCAGAAGGCAGAGGGAGAGAACGAGGATCATGAGTTAATTATGCACCTTGTGTCAGCTTGGTTACCATTCAGCAATCAAGCAATGACTCAAAGGTAAAAAAATTTAATGAATTTAAGGTCATCCTGAACCCTCTTTTAAAGGCTTAATATGCAACAGTCTGAACATTAATGCATCAAAACCAGCCATTAGTTTAATGGTCAGGTTTTGAATGCGGAGCTTTTTTTGTGAGCGGGGGCTTAGCTGGAGGAAAACAATCCTCTATTGTAAATCTGTGTTATTTTTCCCAGTACTATTTTTTATGCAAAATTAACCCCAAGTCACTGTATAAAGTAATGATATATAATCACTCTTCAGGTGGTCCTCACACGTATCTTTACGAGTCCACTCAGCAGTAGTGACAAAATTTGCAGAACATTTGATCACCTGACACACAGTAATTGTTGGGAAAGTGTTCTGCCCTGTACTTTGGAGGTAGTCTGGAGTTTCATAGTTTCTTTGCCAACTTGGTCAGTGTCCCCGGTGGGCGCTTTACAGTTTGCATTGTGAATGAGGGGAAGCGGAGGGGGAGAGGAATTAAAGTTTGCATTGTCCCCATCATTAGTGACCCCCTTGGAGCATTTAAAAAACAAACAAACAAAAAAACACTCTGTTTTAGTCAGAAAAAAAGCATTTATGGAAAATGTTGGCCATTTCAGTGATATTCTGCATTAATGTCCAGTGTTTCCCCTATAGTGTATTTGGGAGGGCGCCCCGCCCCCCCCAACAGACACACCCACCCTGCTTGCAGGATTCAGACAGATGTAGATTTAAAAAAAATCATATTTATTTTGATCAAAGTTCCGATGATAGAGATTCTTATCAAATAAAAAAAGCCAACTAGAGTCCAATGTTAGAGTCTAATGTTGTGTCGCTATGGTTTGCTTACATTCAATAAAATACATTTTTCCTCTCCGCTCTGCCAAACGCCTCTTCCCCCGCTCCTCTCGCACAACACCGATAAGCCGCGCGGCAGCCAAACGGTCCCTCTGCAGGCGGAGTCCCCCCGAAATGCAGTCTTTTTTCAAGCAGCTGCTGACACCGGGGTCCAAGATGTAGCGGTGATTCAGCTAACGTCAGAGCAGGGGCCACCTAAAAGTGTCTCACAACACTCCCTTTCAAAAAAAACAATTCAGTAGAAATGCTTTCCTACGTGTAGTTTTTCGATAGGTCGATATGATTGGCTGCTGCAAGGCAACTGCAGCCAGAAAGTTCAGCACGCTGGACTCTGAGCAGCAGGGCAAAATCTGTGCGCGTGTTCTTCGGCGGCAACCGCTTCTGGGTCCTACCGCGGCGGTCAAAACCGCTTTCTGTCTGCCGCCTGTCCTTCATTGAAATGACTGGAGATGGCGCGTTGCCGCGCAGCACTGTGAGGGGGAACATAAAGACACAGACACACACACATACACACACACTCAGGCGGCAGAGGAAGGAGCGACCATAACAGTAAAAAAATTTAAAAACAATTTAAACAAACATTAATGGATGACCAGAAGCTTACCAAAGAATCTCCCCAAGAAAAAATCTCAGCATTGTTAAGCCAACTGCCCTTACCAAGATGGGAAGCACAGCTAGCAGTGTAGGAAACTTTCAGCATGTAGTTTCTCCTTATTGTCAGTCTCTTGCTATAACTGTATTAGATCTAAATGCTCTGTAATTATGATATTCTGGAGCACTTTTGACGGACCACGCTCCCTCCAGCACCAGTACCGGTACCCCCCCCCCCCCCAAGATTTCATTGGCGCTTCCTTGATCGTGGATTTTAAAGGGCCCTACCTGGCCTCTTTCCACTGGCTCCCCGTGCATTGTTGAATTCATTTTGAGATTGTATGATTTGCTTTCAAATCTGTAAATGGATTCACAACTTGATTCATCTATGATCTTTTAAAAGTCTATTCCCTGTAAAGATCTTTGAGGTCTGTGACTCACTAACCTACATCCAAAATTAAGAATGTCCCCCACCTTAGTTACTATTAAAGCTCACCTTAAAAATGCTCTTTTCCACGGTGGCTTCTGACTCAACATGCGAGTTGTGTGGTCTCTGGTTGTTTGTTATTCTTATTTTCTTAAGTTTGGCTTTTTTTGTCAATAATTCTTTTCCATTTTTCAATTTTTTCATGTTTTAGGAGGGGTGTTTTTCAGTTTTTGTGTTTTTCTATTTGTCTGAATAGAACTCTATAATTTGGTTTTAATTTTGAGTTTTTATTCTGGTATTTTTTTCTACTTGGCAGTCACTGTGCAGCACTTAGTATACTGGATTTTTTCCAAATGTGCTATATCAATACAGTGGACTGGATTGGAATCCTCTTGGCAGGTTGGCCGGTGATGACTGGCCAGTTGTTTATGGTTTTTGACAATAGCTGAAAACACTACGGGTCTTGCTGAATAATGAAAAGCAGTCACTCCTCAGGACTGAAAATTTGACTTGAAAAATAAGCAAAATGGTAGTTTTTGTGCTGCCTACTTGTCTTTAGTGGCAATTTCTGTTTGCCTCCAGTTTTGCTTTGTTTTGCCTTCAGCTAGTGCTGTTGGGTTTGTGTGAAATACATCTTACAACAGGGTCTTGAGAGGTTATTTTTCTGGGTCTGACATTTTGCTCTGAGAGTTTCATAGAAAGACTTTAAACTGTCTACTCAACACTGGACAGTCAGACAGTCTTCAAATGTTTAATGACTAAAATATCTGCACATTGTTAAAAATGGCAGCTGTGTAACAGAAATCAATGTGCCTCAGCTTATTCAGTAAAGCAATGAAGGGGCAATCTATCCTCATTAGCTGTGACTACAATCAGGATGTAAGCTAAAATGAATCTTTAGAATTGAACACATCATAGAGGGTGGGACATTGGGAGACATAACATAGAAAGGGTTAATTTTTGGAAACATCAGAATAACTGTAAAGGTCTTTTGTGTCGACTGAAGCTGCTCTTCTGCTTGTGCTTGAGTCATCTCAAAAGTATGGTCAGAAACACTAAAATACTCCATAACACTGAAGAAGAAAGACTATAGAAAGCACATTTTTGATGTTTTTAAAGAACTTAAAGAGGACATATCATGCTTGTTTCTCCTTTTCACTGTGCCAGACTAGGATGCCTGTAAAGCATTTCTGCCCTCAGTACAAGTCATTTAGTTCCTTCATTGCCCCACAATAGCGTTCTCAAAATCCTCATTTTAAGCCACTATGAAGCCCTCGTTGAAACACGAGGATCTGAGGATGATCTAAGGTTACCTCGCAACGTCACAGCCCTTTGTGCTCTGATTGGTCAATTCTATCGGGGGTTGAGCCAGCCTGTCCTTCTCCTTCTACTGTATTTTCCGGCAGGCTCAAAGCAGCAACCGCGTATTGAGTCCCCCTACAGGCCAGAGCTGGTAATGAGTGAATGTGAGCTAGGGATCTATATACCCCTGCTGGTGGATGTGTTCCTCGGTGACAGTTTTATGGCTAACGGACATCACAGAGGAGGAAGTGTTTTATCAGATTACTCCAATAAAAAGAAAGGTACCTCATGTCATCACGACGTTTGAAATCTCACGGATATCTCGCAATAACCTACTTTCAGAGGCATCAAATCTCGTTCTAGGATATCAGAAAAAATACAATATCTAATTTTTTGAAAATTAAGGGGGTGTAGGATCTTGTTTTCAAATTTATTATATTATATGCAAGCATTAAATCATGCATCAGCATGATATGTCTCCTTTGAGCACCAGCGAGGTGGACACAAACTGCCTGATGAGGTGAAGGTATCACACAAAGCAGCCTCTTCAGATTTGTTTTTCTATCATATATTCACAAAAATACCATTCATTCTTTCATTACACAAGCGTTTCACCTCTGACTTAATGAACAGCCCTCCACTTGTGTGGGTAGATACTGACAGCATAAAAGCAGGCAGCATTAATACCATGACCTTTGCAGCAAACTTCAAGATGATGATTCATAAAACTCAGTAGCTTTTCATCGCACCTGTTCACATCAGGGTGCTGTGATTACTCGGTGAAGCACCATTTTCTCGTCAGTATTGACTTTTGAGGATTGGATTTAATGCACTGTTGAAGTCCGTATCAGGGTGTAATCTGTGCCCCCCCCTAAGAGATAGAAATCCATGCTTAGAAACACCCAGAGCACAAGATATCTGTAAAAGGAAAAGTATCTGATGGAGGAAAGTCGCTGGCAGAGGCTGTAGCCTGAAGACTCACAACTGCTACATAAAGACAACACAGTCACTAAGGTCATGGGTTTAACTACTCTTCAAACACATTCAACTGCCCATTCATGCAAACAGCTAATCAGTCAATCCCACAGCAGTGATGTAATGAATGTAGGCATGTAGAAGCGGTCAAGAGGACCTACTGAAGTCCACGACAAATGCTGATTGACTGGAATTTTCAGGGCACAACCATCTAAAACATAAAAATTGATTTGATTTTATTGATGCCAATACCAGTACCTATCCATACTTTGATTTTCTGCAGGGGCAAAAGTTTGCCGAAACAGGTTTCAATGACAACAATGTCAAACATACGACAATTCTGATATGATATTCAATGCGTCTGCAAGTAAGTGTCTTTTAGTCAAAAATAAAGACTAAATTTTAACAATTTCTGCTCAACATCTGTCTTGCTTTTTGGCATATTTGTTATTATTTCTACAACTACCTCTGGTAAAAGTATGACATCCTTAAATCTGCACAGCATGCAGCAAAAGTGAAAGAAATTGCTAAGGGAATTATGAAGTAAAGAGTAATAATGTTGATTCTTTGAGAGAGTTTTTATCGATTTTCAAATGAAATTAATTTTCGATCCCCATCCCTACTCATAACTGTCTGTTAAATACAGATTAAAGCAGAATTAAGTTATTCATTTAATACATCATAATTAATAAAAATAAAAACATATTTGTTACATGTAGTCTGTGCTAATGTTAGTGACGTTTAACGAGAAATTACCAACAAATTTCTTACCTAAAAACTCATCATGCTCATCTGTGCAAGAATCTTGAGTTGGATTTATCCTCGGCAGCAGCTATCTTATCCATTTCTAAGTTAAAGGGATAGTTCTAGCTAGTTCTAGTTATATTTACATCAGCTGAGAGGGAGGCGGAGTGATTCAGCAGCTGGTGGAGGAATACCTGACTTGAGTCGATTTGGTCCAGATTAACTTTATATTTTTGAAAAGTGAATGCACTTAAAAACATTGCTAGGTGGCGCACTCTGAAAGGTGTAGTCAGCAATCTTCTAATCTTCTAATCTAATGCAGTATTTGTCAAAATCACCGTATTTCTCCTCTCCATCCACAAGATGTCACCACTGACAGCATGTCGAAAAAAAAGTTTGGTTTCAATACACAGCCTTGGCTCTGAATTTCAGCAGGTAAATACTGTTGAGTCACCAAAACAGGGTACACCCTCCCACATCCAGGGGGTGATCATACTCATGCCCAGATCAGACAGAGGGGGGAGGGGGAGTTGTAGGTTGCGTAGCGTGCGCAGTTAGCGTAAGATAGAGATACAATAGGTGCAGAAGCAATGGCTGAAAAACAGCCCAAAGGAAAAAGGTCAGAGGAGCAGAAAGTGAAAAAGAAGGGCCATGACCATGAAAGAGTGAAGACCCAGGTCAGTATTGGTGTTGCTTTCCGAGGGTGGAGGGAACTCCGGGAATTGAAAGACCTGAAAACGGACGCGGATGTCGCCGTCTTTCTGCTGGATAGGTAAGCAACATTAGATTTGTGGTGCTTCACATACCAGTAACAGCCGTCAGGCATTCATCTTATTGTCTAATCTGCCAAAATGTACTGTTGTCGTGATGTTATCAACAACGGCAGTCGAGTTGTCTGACGAGTCGGGGTTACCTTAGCTACGTTGGTCAGCTACGCAGTTTCTACGACCGTTTCCATGACGATGCACGTCCATCAGCTTTCGGGGGTGGAGCAAGGGGTGAGGTATGAAGGGAGAGGCGGGTCTAAATTCGTTCATAAACAACCTCTCCACTCGTTTTTTCCCACATCGCTGACTACACCTTTAAACTGTGGTATTATTTTTTAATGGGAGTTCTTGTTCACTGAGAAAATGCCATTTGTACTTGTACAATACTTCCCTGTTTGTGGTTAGTTCTGTGAAGCAGACTCTTCCAAACTGTGGCTTACTGAGGGAGAGGAGAGAACTTTAAACTACATCTAATGTACTTAGTCCCTTAAAGGGCAACTTCGGTATTTTTCAACCTGGGTCCTATTGCCCCTAGTGTATGTGTGTACACGATTGACGGGTACAACTCGTTTTAAAATTGGCTCAGTATCAAGGGAGCGGATGCAGCCGGCCACAGACCGGTTGCGATCGCCGGTGCTAGCTCTCTAATTAGCATTGTAAGTGTTCGGTTTTCCTTCACGTCCTCTGACGTGTGTGACGTCATCTCCTGTGAGCTTGCTGCCGGAAGAAAACAGAGGAGCCATGCAGCGCGCCGAGCTGCTTATCCCGGCGGACAGTTGAAAGTTTTACTGCATCGGTATCATGGCTGAATATTTACCAGATTTCGAGAGTGAAGACGAGCCTTTTCATTACGACGGCCACCCGTATTTATTTGAGCCAGAGTATACGGAAGAGGAGCTCCTACAAATTCAAGAGCAAACGAGGATAGCAAGAGAGGGCCAACGAGCAGACGAGGGTGAAGCAGCGGTGGCACGAACGTGAATTTCTGAGGACTGGTGGTGCTCCTGTGGTTGCTGTGACTCTATGCCCACAGAGGAAGAATGTCTGTGTTGTAACGAGTGGGACCTGTTGCCCAATATTCGTGGTCTCGATGTGTCATGGGATGATACAGAAATTACCCGACGCTGTATAACTACATTAGAGGATTTCCCCCCTCTGATCAGCAGGGCAGTGCTGGATACCTTTTTTCATGTACCCAAAATAAATTGGAGGAGGCGACCAAAACCACAGGGACCAAATGGTCAACTATCCATAAAGTAAGTATAACTAATATGTCTTTATGCATACAATACTTATATCTAGATTTGTCTCCGACACACACATTTACTGTTTCCCTAAATCCTCTTCACTTTTTCCTCTCGTCCAGCCAGTACAGACTCGTGGCCTATCGTGTTACAATGCTAATTAGAGAGGCAAGGCAAGGCAAGGCAAGTTTATTTGTAGAGCACAATTCATACACAAGGCAATTCAAAGTGCTTTACAGAACAAGAAAAATGCATTAAAATCACAGTACAAAATAGAATCAACAATAATCATTATAAAATGACTTTAAAAAAAATCACAATACAAAACAAAATCAACATTAACCATTATAAAATAAATTTAAAAAGAAGAGTGCAGATCAGATCCTTTCAGTCATATGCACAGTTAAATAGAGCTGTTTTAAGCCTAGATTTGAACATTGTCAGAGTAGAGGCCTGTCTCACATCTTCAGAAAGACTGTTCCAGATTTTAGCTTCATAAAACTGAAACCCTGATTCTCCATGTTTAGTCCTGACTCTCGGCACCAGCAGAAGGCCGGCCCCTGAGGTCCTCAGAGTCCGAGATGGTTCATATGGCACTAACATGTCAGAGATGTACTTTGGTGCTAGGCCATGGAGAGATTTGTACACAGGCAGAGCTGCTTTAAAGTCTATTCTCTGAGCAACAGGAAGCCAGTGTAGGGACCTGAGCACAGGACTAATGTGTTCGTACTTCCTGGTTCTGGTCAGGACCCGAGCAGCAGCATTCTGGATGTACTGCAGCTGTCTTATGGCTCGTTTGGAGAGGCCCGTGAGCAGGCCGTTACAGTAATCTAACCTACTAGAGACAAATGCATGGATAAGTATCTCTAGGTCAGGTTTAGACACTATACCTCTGATTTTGGCAATGTTTTTTAGATGGTAAAAGGCTGCTGATGTTATTGATTTTATATGGCTGCCAAAGTTCAAGTCTGAGTCCATTATTACCCCGAGATTTCTAACCTGATTTGTAGGTTTTAGAGAGAGAGACTGGAGCCAATTTTAAAACGAGTTGTACCCGTCAATCGTATACACACATACACTTGGGGCAATAGGACCCAGGTTGAAAAATACTGAAGCTGCCCTTTAACTATCCCTTTAAAAGGGGTAACTGGACTCGCTGGAGGTTGCTGAAAGGATCACCAACAACCTCTAGCAAGTCCAGTTGCCCCTTTAAACTAAGAACTGGATAACAATGACTTGTATGAATAAGACCCTAAACGGAAAAACAGCTATCTTAACAATATCCACTACATGAGGCTAACTCTAATGCTGACCATTAACTAACTAAAAATGCATTAGTCTCATCTGCAAATTTTAAAAACTCTGTAACATGCCACAATCAAAATAATTCCACAGTACTAGCACTGTTTCAAAAAGGTCATTTTCTGTGGATGAAGATGTAGCAGTTTGCTACCAAGCATCAAACAGTGTACATCTGAGCCACCAGTGAGGTAATCCCGCATATCTTAAATAAGTGTTAATGTTGATGACCAAAAAAGTCGGAGACTGGGAAATCTAGTTGGATGGCAAAATGAAGGTCAGCAACACCTGATGTGCACTGAGGATGTCTAAACAGGAAGTTGTTTCTAACACACTCATCACGTCAGTTTTACATATTTGCATATACGACCCTTGCAGACATCCCTACTGGAATGGATGCTTCCCCACATATTTAATCTGGAAAATAATATTTCAGGCTAAGGCATATTTCAGAAAGAGTCCTTTTCTGGTAAATGAAAATGAAAACCTTCACATCAGCATAAAGGCACAGCTGCCACAGTGGGTTACATAACAGCCATTTCAATCAGTTTGGCAGCTGCTATTTGAGGCAGTTATCTGGCCCAACATCAAAACTTATTGTACCTATAAATCACTGAGACTTTACAGAGGCAAAGGGACACACTGAAACAAATCCTTTTTCATTTAGAAATTGACAGCAATACTAAAAGGTGACAATAAAACCTGATCGAACAGAGGGATTGTGTTCATGGGCAGTCTAGAACAAGGCTTTATTTACTTATAAATATATATTGTTTCACTTTCCATCCATGCATCCATAGTTTTATCTATCCCTTCATCCATACATTAATCCATTGTGAAAATTTCTTAGACAATTCTAAGCTTTTCAGGCCCACCGTGAGTTTTATCCATTTGGCTGCAAGCAGATAAAAGCATTGTATATTTTTCAGACCATCCATTCCTTCTTCCTGTTAAAGTTGCTTGCAAACTCAAAAGCTATTGGTCCCTATGGTTCAACATTTCCAGTTTAGACTGTCCCTTATTTCAGACATATCTCCTTTAGATCACAAGACGTTAGTCCCCACAAAATTCAAGCGCACTCACTCATGTATTAACACACCCCAATTCCTCTGTGAATGTATTCAACCAGCCTGAGAAAGGTACTGTCAGCTTTAGATAAAAGGAGTTTACAGTCCCCTCAGCTCATGTCAAACACGTAAGCTTTGTTCCTTTTATGCACACACGCATCCTTCCATCCAGGTCTGGTTTGGGAGCACATGCCAGGTCAGTATTTCATCATTCATCATTCCGGATGGCTCGTCTGCACCGCAAGTAACGTTAACCCTACTTTATTTCATTTATTTCTAGTGTTTATGTGCAATGAAGTCTGAGGATGCAAGGGTGCAATACCTATACCCAGAGGCTCCATAGGCAAGGAACAACAACCCCTTTCAGCTACATCAGCAACTACTGTAATCACTCCAGGAACTCTGTGCACCCAGGTCAAAGTTATCCAATACAACCAACAATTCAAAGCATGATTAATATTTACTTGGTGATTTAATTACTTACAATTAGGGATGTAACTGTATGGAAATTTCATATCATGGTTATTGTGACCAAAATTATCACGGTTAGCATTATTGTTGCAGTGTGCTCAAAATGTTGAAAAAAAGTACTTAACACATTCTTGAAATCATGTAACCCCTTTAAAATTATAATTTTAACAATTCTTTTGTCTTTTTCGTCAATAATTGCGACAGGAAATGTTCTATAAGTAAATTTGTTTAAACCTTTTTTATTAGAAATAAAAGTAAACAAGTCTGGCAAGTATTTGTCATTATTTTGTTATAAATGCTTAAACTGTGTGTAATAACAAGAATAGAAAAAAACAAATTTGTAATTTTAACAGGTTTCTCTTCATAAGCAATTGTAAATTAACATGTTGAAAGTTTTGAGATGGCCAAAAATAAATTTAGCCTTTTTTTACATCGATCACACATGTTTGTTTGCCTGCAGCATTAGTGTCCATGTTACAGCTCGTTATATTAGACCATGTCCAGGCCTTTTTTTTTTAAGTTATTTTTTGTTTTACTAACGATAGTCCCTGAGGCAATGAGCCACCTTCATGACTCTCCTCTGGTCTCCCCTTCCATGGCAGATCCTCAACATCTCCTTCTTTAGTATTTTCAAATTACGATTGATTAAATCCCAAAACATATGTAATTTAGATATATACATATTTTCACCCACCTATCCAACCATCCTTTCACCTCTTAAGGTTTTGATCATTTTTAAGTCCCTGTGATGTAGGTAATAAAAGACCACTCTCCCCAGGACCATGCCCCCAGTGGAGGCCCTCCCACGTGTCCACAGGCAGCCATCTTTGCTCTGTCTCTGTAAAGTCAGCACTTCACTGACAGATCAAATATTTGGATTCCCATTCGTCAGCAGAATAAACGTGTGCCACCACACTCAGCAGATCCCAGCGAGAAGGAAGAGGTGGTGAGGGTATGATGGGGGCGTTATTAATTTCGTTTAGCTCTGTGATTTGCCAGAAAGGGAAGATATTATCACTGGGAGATATTTTTTTTCTATTGCTTTACCTCAGTCCCAGCAGAAAAAGTCACTTCTCAAGCTCTTAAAATGATGCTGGAATACCCAATACCCAAATTAAAGTCACGTTAAAAGACCCCTGCAGTCCCGCCGTGCTGTCAGAGACTTTCAGAGTCTCACTGAGACGCTGACGGTGGTGTGATATCAGATGCTGCCGGTTGTGTCAGCCATTAAAACCCTCAGTGCGATTAATCACTTTAATGTACTTGCCTCAGGGGGAAAAAAATCTGTATTGGAAATCTGAAAATTTAAATGACTCTGTGACCCCTTAAAGCTAAAGGGTAGATCGTTCTTTAATGTGATATAGATACTGTGAGGAGGACAAAGCTCAGCACATGACAAGTGTGAAAACTGCCTGTGATTACAGTGCGTATCAGCACCGGGGTAACAGCTCGATTAAAGCATTCACTTTGTTCACGGTAACCTGATGTCTCTAATAACCCAGGTTTCACATGATTTGCTTGATAATGAGGTTTGTCTGGTAGCCCACGGGGAACATTTTCACACATCAAACTCAAGGGGAGCACAAAGCAGGGACTTCACTGCTGTATATTGGGTTTCATGTTGTATTTATTCTAATTACACCTCAAGCAAAGAGTTTTATCTCAGGAAATACTTCTTGCATACTTCAACACTCATTTTCTCTGTGACCTCTTTGGCTAATGTGTTGAATTAAAATGTTAAAATGGAAAAGGACTTTAATTTGTGTTTCTTGTATGTCCCTCTGTTTCCCCAAAGATAAGGGTTTCCAACATCTCTCTTTTTCCATTCACTCACCGCAGTGACCTTCTCCAAGCCGGCAGAAAGTGGCCATTAAAAGAGGCAGCTCAAGGCGTTTCTCCATCAGCTCAGCTCTCAGCTGGCAGCTGCTGGTTAAACGCGGGGTCCTTAGTTCAACTAATTTGAACCCTAACCCGTGGAGCTGCCTGCCACCAATGACCTTGAATGGAGCAGTAATGGTCTGTTCATCTTTGGATTTTCAGTTGTGAAACAGATATTAAAAATGAAAAGGGAGAAGTTATTACATTTCCATTTCAAACTGGAAGCACCAACAATGAAATATGAGGTGCTTGTCCTTACACTGTTCAAAAGCTGATGTGTAAAAATAAACTAATGGTATGATTTTTATTTATTTACTAATGAATAAAAACAAACAATTCCAGATGAGAAGCAATAACAAATCCCTCAAGGAGTTGATATCAGTGATTTTGCTTAAGCACACTTTGTTCTGTGTGCTTTGCAAATCAAGGATGCCATGTTTTCATCACAAGCAGTCAGACAGACAATAAAACTGTCAGTAAGAGGAAGCTCCGGCAACTTGCAGAAGCATTATCTTACAGCACGGTATGTAATATCAGATATTAAATAATATTATATTACAAAAAATTACAGGCATCAATCAGGGGATGGTTAAAGAATTGAATCAATGAGCAGAATTGTTTTGGCACTGGTATCAATAACATCTTTTTGAATCGCTTTCCTATCATTTACCATTTCAGAGGAGGCACAAGTGAAAAGATTATTTCTAAGCTAATGTGGTCTGCAGTTAACTTGATATGACATCCTTGGCGGTTGTGATTTTAATCCAGCTTCTCTTTTTATCAGTTTGTTACACAGAATTACACTGTATGGATTCTCATGTTTTAGCCACAAATTTACAAGCCGTTACTTGATTTCAAATGTCCGTCTGACTTTGTGCTTCGCCTTTACCCATCGCTCTCACTACATTTGCTTCCTGCTCCAGCAGCTAACTTGTTCTGGTCCGTATGACAACCACAGGCATCATGCTCAGCTGTCCTCAGTGCAGTTCACACAACATAAAGATGGGTTGTCACGAATATTGGACACATTTTATACCCACAATTTTAAGTTTGTACAGCCCCTTTTCTCTCTGAGGATAAAATGACTCCCAACACACTTCACACCACCGGATAATCAGGTAAGGTAATATCTAGGACCATCAGATATTACAGCCTTGGCTGACTTTGGTTTGAAGTGGGGATCCAGGCCAAAACTGTACTGTGTACACTGCTTTACTTCAGTCAGTCTGCACTATGCTGCACCCATGCATTTTCTGAGCATACTACTCGAGGAGAGGCAGTGACAGATCTTATGCCTTTATGCCTTTTATGCCATTGTTCTAAAAATGAACAGCAGCTGCCAAAAGTGACTTTTTGCTTCGTTCATCGCACAATCCAAGACAGTGTACACGACTGCTGCATTAGGAAAGTTGTATTTTTTCTAAAACTGCAGTCAATGATCACTTATGGTGTATTAGAATATCAAGACCAATCCCTCTTTCTCCTTTCAATCCTCCTTTTTAAAACCTTACAATTTCTACTTGTGCTTTTTGCTCCATGTGTAATCAAAACACCTGCTTTGATTTTCTGTGCACCTTGTTTCTGCTCTCTGCACGCAAACATCTGGTCTGATGTTAATATAAAATGTTACTATTTCCAATTCTGGCCTGTAGCTGTTGTCTGTTCCTTTTTCTGTGGAGTTGAAATCAAGCCATGTTTTTATTTGTTGACCATTTTATAACCTTGTATCCCATTTTTGATCTGTTTTCTAATCAATATCAAATACTTACTCATTTGCCGTTTTTTACAGTTGTCAGAGGCAGAAGTCCAAAAGATAAATTGAGCAATTTGTAAGAGTACGGGCTGATAATGGTAGAAACAGGCTAAAAGATCCTTTGTGTCCAACAAATTCTACCTGGATCTTGTAACAGTAATAAAACTTAATAGTAAAGATATATTGTGGTTAGTAAATTGGGAATTTTACCATCCCATTAACATGCCTGTTTTATCCCTTCATTCCTCATTGTAATTCCTTCTGGATAAGCAGTGATCTAAATTATGACTTATCTTCAGGCAGCAGGAACATGCAGTAAAAAATACAATAAATCTGCAAAAGCAAGATACCAGCATTATACCCCTGCTCCATAAAAATGCTTTATTAAATGTTTACCAAGTCAGGCTTATGCAAGAAGCTCAATTTGTCCAAGGCTTACTTAATAAAAACTTTCGTCTTTGTACCCCTGATAGTCTTGCTCATAAATATAGTATCAGATGAGGTTGCTAACAAGATTTTGCTTAAACATACAGCCACAATTGAGTCCAGCTCTGAGGCTCCAAGATATGGGAGTTTTGAACAGCGTTGGGGAGGTTTGTCCAATCAGTTTTTAATGAGCTGCCCTATCCAGCATTTTTATGCCAGGGTGAAACATACTGCCAGCACAAGTACTGGATGAAATATGGTTTACTGGACACACGTTAGCATGCCCTTTGCCATGTGCATCAATTTAGCCGTGTTTGGCAATCATATTACAAACTCTGACTCCAGAAAAGTTTGGCTGCTGTGCATGCTGTAAGAAAAACAACAATTTAAACTCAGTATATGACTTTCACAATGCTCAGTCTTATTTGTTTATCAGCTCTGCGTCTGTACAGAAATAGTCCGCACGAAAGTACTTCTCAGTACATTGCTGCAAGATGCCAGACGTGTAATTTAGGGACTTTTAGGTAAAAACACACCAAAAAAACATCATAGGGGGATTCGTTTGGGTACTTCTTTGGTATAAGGCACAGCCAAAGTGTCTCAAGGTCTGGTAATGATGAACCCATCTTAAAATTATCTGTTTTGCTTTTTAAAGTTGTCCATGAACGAGGCACTCTTTCAAGATATGCGTCTGTCTGCACAACTACACTGAAAAACTGCAGTATTGATGCCAGACCTGTTAATCCTGCCACAGACCAATACTAAATCCAGAGGAGCGACATGGAGCACATAAAGCATGCAACATAGTCATAAGAAGAACAAGCTGTATGCTGTTCTACATGTCCACTTGTTGCTTCAAGTGGTAGCAGAAGAAAACAAGCTCAGGAGCTCCTGCAGCACGAACACAACACTGTATTCTGTTTCCTATGTTGTACAGGTTAGCGTGTGCAGCTTATGAGCTATGAGAGCAGCTGCCACGGTGAGTCAGTGGGCTAGTGTGCTGATCGCATCATACACTAAACTTAGTGGCAGTGAGCTGATCCACACACACAGAAACCCAGGAAGGATATGCAAGCTCTGAAGTCATTGAAAGATTCTTTGGTTTTACTCTCACAAGATATGCATCAACTAGAAAGTGGCATTTTGGCAGTGGAGCTTAATTACATTCTTTGACTGGAGTTAACCCTCAATACAACACTATTAATTGGTGGAAAGATAAGACAGCAAATGGTTTGGCAGAACGTGCATCTCTATTTAAAGGATAAGTTCAGTTTCTACAGCTTTCACATTGTTTACAGAATGAAGCAGAACAATATACTCACCCAGAAGGCTTTCCTGATCTGAACAGTGTTTCGGGAGATATTTAGATCCAAAATTGAGCAGCGGACATCCATATAATGGTAGCACATAGGGCATGTATAGCGCCACTGCTAAAATTGCATTAATCGTCCAAAAACTCATTAGTTTCACCAATATTTCATCATGGTCCACTCACGCTACTCCTCCATTACAGTCTGTGTCACTCCAGACATTTTTTGTGGCTGTGCTGACCTCTGAACTGAAGAAGAACAATGTTTGCCTCCGCGCATGCGCAGTACTCTCTGGAGAGCTGTTCTTCTCTTTGCCTCCGTGTCCTCCTTTCGATGAGCTCCTCATCGGTAAACTCTGGCTCGAAACTGTAAGGACACCCATCATATTCAAAGTTCTCCTCCACAACATCTTCATCCGATAGATATTCGTCCATTTTGCACAAAACTGCAAGGGAAGCACTGTTTGGATCAGGAAAGCCTTCTGAGTGAGAATATTGTTCTACTTCATTCTATAAACAATGTGAAAGCTGTAGAAAACTAACTTATCCTTTAACATTGTTTGGAAAACAAACTGTAAATATGACCTCCGCCAGGGAGGTTACGTTATTGCCGGCATCTGTTTGTATTTTTGTTTCTGTTTCTCTATCAGCAACATTACTCAAAAAATTAAGGACAGATTTCGATGAAATTTTGAGGAAATGTCCGGATCGGGACAAGGCACAAATGCTGAGATGAGTGATCCGTATCACAGTCTGCAACCTGGAATTTTTCAAAGGATTATTTAACATTGCAAGATAGGACCATTTTTCGGCATTTTGTGTATATTACTCCCCTAAAAATAGTCAGGGCATTCGGACAAATATAAAAAAAATACAGGACAAGTTTCCAACAGGTTCTACAAGATATCAAAGACTGATCTGGATCCTGTCAAGATTCTGGATTCTCTGATCCAGAACAAGAAAAATGTTGATATCCTTGAAAGTTTTGTCATAGCAAGGGAACAAATAAAGGCATAGACTTGCAACAAACACCAAAATATAGCCAAGATACTGTGGAAGCTGGAGTGTTCAATCGATTCGATTTGTTCTATCTTCAAAAACTTTGGACCAAGATCCAGAAGAAAACCGCCATTAAGAAAAATGCAATTTTGTGAATAACTACTGAACTAAAATAGATATTATGAATGCAATTGCTGATGGTATGTTTTCATGGTCAAGGAATCTAAATATTTAGATGAAATAAAGGCAGGACTAATATTTATGGTGAAAATCACAGTACGGGTGAGGACTGTGGCGCTGGTGGAGGTCTGAGCTCTCTGAGTGCTTTTCGACGTTCAAAACAACATTTTACACACTGTAGATAAATATGTAACATTCTATTGTTTTGGCCAAGAAAGATACACTTGGCATAACTTTTCAAAGTTTTCATAGTCAACCAGTTATTTTTAACTTATCTTCTACGTGTGATTAACAGGTGAAGATAACTATTTCTTATTATATTTTTTACTAACAACACCAGCACCACTATGTACATATTCTAAATACATGCAGGAGGGATCACATCCACTTTTCTTTTGGCATGCATTATACGGCCCACTAGTTCTTAAGATTGCCTTTATTTTTATTCCCATAACAACCTGATATCTATAGTGTGTAATGAGCAGAGCACGCAGGCTCCAGGGACCACTAACAAGGCAGAAGACTATAGGCCCCGTTATGTTTCCACCACTTTTTGTTATAATTGCCACATTTTTTGGTTTGCTTACTTTTGTTTACCTTCATCTGCATGTGTCTGCTGTGCATGTCAGATAAAAATTGGTTTGGCTATTTTTGTGTGCACTTACTGACTGCTCCCTCTCTCCTCCACAGAGTATCTCTGTGCCTCTGCAGCAGCAGTCAGTGCCAGAGGTGTGTTGTGTTTTAAGGTTGTCCATGCAGGCCATGACAATATGAGTGGGGTCACCAATCTATAGATATTGTCAAAAGTACATCTCTAAAGGTGCGTTCACACCGGACGCTACCTGTACTACCTCGGCGATCACTCTCCATTCAAAGTCAATGTACAGCCGCGATGGGGCGGGGCTAACTCTCCCGCGATGCGACAGCTGGCGACAAGACGACCACTTCACTCGTCACGCGATGTCACAGTTAAAAAAAGTTGATCTATTCAGGCGATGTCGTGTGTGGCTGTGTGGCATCAGCCAATCAGCGGTGTGTGTACGTGTGACGGTGTCGTTATTCATCCGGACTACAGGGCGGATGACTTCCTTCTAGGCGGAACTAATCTCAGTGAGGGCATTTGCAGACGGACTGCGGTACACTCACAGATAATGCTGCTGCATCATCAGCTACACAGTTTTGTGTCTGATAAGTGAGTGAAAAGGATACAGCTGGAACAATGTCCACTTATACATCCTATTATGTGATATATGATCACGGTAAAACTCGAGCGGACGTGACGTCACCGACTGACGGCCGACGCCAAGGGCGACCAAACAGGTATTTATGGACGCGCGACGCTACATCTGTGGGCGACGCGACTTTGGTAGCTGGGTCGCTTGCGGTGTGAACGCACCTTTAGATATAAAAAGTAGATCTCAATGACAAGATGCACATCTGACACACACACAGATGGACTATGCCACTTAACAATGGCATGAACAGATCGGGTGAATTCCTACAAAATCAGACCACCACAAAAACCACATTTCTTCTTGGCCCACCTCTGAACTTTCATTGCCTGATCCTTTTAAACTTCACTGAGGAATATATCCTCCAAGTTTCAACTCAAGTCTGATTTAAAACTAAAGTTTACCACACCATACATCTTCTAACCATGCTTAAATCTGAGCAAGGCTGTGCAGAGAGTAAATACTTTTTGCACAACCCTCCGGTGTCATAAGCATTATATGTGAGTGATCATTTTTTATATGCAAAAGAAAAAATGTGGAAAATGGTTGTGGGGCACATTTCTGGGAGCTCAGTTGTTGCCTTGTGATAGCTATGCATGAATATTTACTATGAAACCAGATTGTGTGATACTATTATATTGCTTTAGCTCATAAATATTGTGCTAGATGTATTTCCAAGCAGAGTTAAACTTGAAAGAATAAATACAAAGGGAAGTTTCTGTTAAATGTGCTGCCTTACTGCATAATGCAATCATATGTCTTATCCTGAATTTAAATTTATAACACAAGGAGAAATTTAGAATTTCAGATTACAACGACATGAGTAATATATATGAAATATTAGAACTACAAGTGATGGAGTAATGGCCTGACATATAGTGAAGATAAGTTAACTCAAATCTTACTTGGATGGAAAATCCAGTATAAAAATCTTAAAATGTAAGAGTCATAATGTATGTATAAATGTTACAAGAAAAATAGAAAAAGAAAACAAAAAGAAAAGAAAAAACATTGAAATGTATGAATACTCTATTTCTCTATTTCAGCTCTATTTCACTGTGCATATGACTGAAAGGATCTGATCTGCACTCTTCTTTTTAAATTTATTTTATAATGATTTATGTTGATTTTATTTTGTATTATGATTTTTTTTAAAGTGATTTTATAATGATTAATGTTGACTCTATTTTGTACTGTGATTTAAATGCATTTTTCTTGTTCTGTAAAGCACTTTGAATTGCCTTGTGTATGAATTGTGCTCTACAAATAAACTTGCCTTGCCTTACTGTCACATCACTTGGTCAATAATCCACAAAAATAAAAAAAACAAGGAAAAACAATGCCTTTTGGAGCGATGTACGTATGTGATTATTACGTTTTTTGGTCATGTGGCTGTCAGTAAACAGTGAATGCAACATTTGAGCTCAACCACGGCCACGGTTGATGAAAGGAACACAGGCTGTGAAAGGTCATGAAACTCCACTGTGCTGGACAGGAAAAATACCCCTGCCAGGACATTTGAAAACCAAAGCACAACGTGACAGCTATTTAATTTGTAATGACTGAGTCTTTAATGTCCCTCAACTACAACAGAACTGATGTTCTGATTCATGTCAGATGTATCATGCATCCGTTTGTGTGCCTGTATATGATAAGTCTTAACAAGCTGTAAATAGTCTGACCTTTCAGAAAAGTCGTAACATCCATCATATCTACCTTCGTCAAATGTTTTGAAACAACAGCCTCAGTATACCATGAACAAGGAAATACAATAAAAAGCGATTACGTTTTTCCACTGTTTTTTTTCTTTTAATTTGCTATGTATTCAAAAGGTGCCTCTAGCAAGTCTTAAGTGTGCTTTTATTGTGCTAACTTCTTCATTTTTGGTTGTGTAAGCAGATAGCAGAGAGTCAGGGTGTCTGGTAGGGCTGGACGATTATGGTAAAAATAAGAATCCTGGTTATTTTAAGTGATATTGAAATCACAATTAATATACACAATTATTCATTTATTTAAAAACTTCAGTACTGATTTAAACACAACTTGAAAGAACCAGCGAGCAGCATATAAGTCACACACACTCGCTGTGGTTGCACGTGGAACACAGAAGTGCTATGAATCACAGGAACTTGCATTCACTGCACTCCACATTGTGTGGCACATTAATCGTTTTTCTTCGATTATAATGTTTTAATGATTGTCAGATGGCAAAATTGAAATCACGACCAAAATCCGATTAATTGTCCAGCCCTAGTGTCTGGCGCCATCTGCTCTTAGGTGTATAAACAGAAATGTGATGGTGTGCATAGATAAACTCAGGATCCCTAAATATAACCTTTGGTGCATTTCAGCTGGAAAATTAATTAAAGAATAACAAAAACAAACATTTGGACCCTCTAATCAAGTAATTTTACTTATGTTGATTATTTTCATTAATTTCCCTGTGTAAGTCACATGACTGCACCCTCTCCACACAGACTGCGTTCACTTTCAACTAGAATGAAGGATGTGCTGCCAACATGGAGGAGACAAGCAACAATCTATCAGAGGACTATGTAGCCAAGAAAAATACTATCTCCGTTGTTTGGGCACATTTTAGATTCTGTGCAGAGGACATCGAGGAGAAAGAAGTGAAGTGTAAATACTGTAGGAAGACCTTTTCGACAACCATCGGTAACACCACCAATTTGTTCCAACATAGCTTTAAATAATACTTCATTGATAGTAATCAAGGTAAGAGCTTGATAACAAAAAAAAACTAATCTGAAATTTTGTCAAAGGGGTGATCAATCCCCACAGTTAACCTGCAACATGAGATGATCATATCATGGCCTGTGTATTGGGAGATGTATTGTTTCTCGAGGTTGTGTTAAAGGGGCCAGAATCTGTGATACACTTAGTACGAAACAAGCTTTAATTATATTTAAACACTTAATCACACACCGATCTGAATTGTTCAGTAGCACTGGATTGCAACATTTTCTTGTAATTCAGGAAATCTTGTGCCAACATGGATTTGGCAAATTGCTACACTTGATCTGGCTTATGTACATTGACAAAATGCTTCAGTGATGGATTTTCATTATTTAATACCAGTATTCAAATTTTCCATTCTTTACTCACAGTGTGATGTTATTATGTGTTGTCTTGTTGGGTTTGTAGTTCATGCATAATGTTCTCTGTGCAACAGAAATTCCTTTAGAGGCTGAAAAGCTTTCTTTCATTTGTTTTGCAATGCCACAACCTCATGAAACTAATCCTTAAATAGAAAATTAGACCTAAGAATTTAAAGAGGGCATGATGGTAGAGTTACTTCAGCCCTTTTTAAAGCTAAGTCAAACTTCAAACTCTATTAAACAAATAGTAATGCAACAGGCAAAAATGAATTAAGCGGCTATATGAGATTTCAAAAGACTTCTTCACATGTCCATTACACTAAATTATGCTCAAAGTTTTCAGTCATCACTAAGTTTGATGCTTCTTCACGGCACAGACCAAGACTCAGGTCAAAGTAGGGTTAAACCAAGTGACAGGAGAAAAATGAAAAGTCTGATTTTTAATGTGAATGTGTACATCTCTCCAACATAAATCTCATAAGACCCAGAAGAAAAATGATTTTGCAAGCTGCTAATGTCAGAGAGTCACAGAGAGCCAGAAGGAAGAAGAAGTCTACTCACTTTAGATTATGTGTAAGAAATGGGGACGAACAGCAGTGCAGGTCCAGCTCTGTGGGCAAAACTTCTGATGAAAAATGATCCATCAGACTGTCAGGTCGACTCCTCTGAGTAAGTAAGAGGAAGTTTCAGTCAAAGAGATATCATCACTGTAGTCTCACCACAACCTGACAGCAGTGCCAGCTAGGTCATGAAGCAGCTTATCTGTGTGACCAACAATTAGGACAAAACAAGTAACAGGAACCATGAGAGCCACACAGCTTCTTGATTTTCATTCAGAAATGTTCTCTCTCTTATCTTTTTGAACAGCGGACAAAAGCGAGGAAAGCCACTGAAACACTTGTTCCTTTGGAACCACAACTCCTATTGGATACATTTTTTAAGACGAGAAGTGCTTCAAGAGCAGAAACCTCCACAGAGGCAGTTCCAACATTTTCTGGCAAGTTATTGTCAAAAATGTGGGAAAAGGCCCCATGACACAATATCTTTTGAGATCGTCCATCAAAAATGACAGGAAGCTAAATAGTCAAACGCAGCCTCTGATAAAAAGGAGCATTTCTGGTCCAAAATTGCAAACCCAAAGGACTGTCAAGGAGGCTAAAAGTTAGCTGTCAGGGTGCTGAGGTACGATTGTCCTTTGAACAGCATTTGATCTAATTTTGAAGTTAAAAAAAGAGGGCTACATTCAGTGCCTGTTTTTCCTTTATCATTCTTGCTTTAAAAACAAAAACATAACATTTGAATCACTTCTTTTTATTTTTTTTTTTAATCAATTTTTTGGGGCACTTTGTAGGGCTGGAACGATACGCTTTTCTCCTGATTCAGTTTTTTATGATTTTTTGGGTGCCGATTCAATTTAAATTCTATGATATTGCGGATTTTGCAATCTTTAGTTAGCTTTATTAACACCAGTGAAAAAGATGAACAATGATGATGCCTACAGACAATATCAGGAAAAATACACACCACATGTGAGTCCATATTTAGGATTCATTCAGCAGTATATTTTAACCAGCTGTTTATATTCTCTCTTCAAAAGCCTGGATTGTATTTAAAAGTGGCTTATTAACACAGACTAAAATGAAGCATTTAATTTTGGAAAAAAAACGATTTTTGAACATACTTATGTGAAACTATTTTTTCTCCCACCCCTAGCATTTTGTGCCTTTATTGATCAGAGAGAAAGACATTGGTTAGGGTTGTGAAAGGGATGAGAGGGTAGGGGAAGACACGGTAAACTGTCCACAGGCTGGAATCGAACCCGGGCCAACAGAAGTATGTATATGGGTCGTGCCTGGTTGCTAACCGCTCAGCCAAACCAGCACATCCACTTCTTTTTCTTAAACAAATATTGTCCAGCCTCAAGTTATAGTTTGTTACCCTGACCTGAGCCACATATAGGAGTTTTACTCAAACGCTGTGTTTGGCTGAGTGGACCTTTGAGACACAGGAGTGACTCTTCTTGTTGTTGAATGACTTTGGTAGTTTGTGTTGTTCATGTTAATGGAAAAAACACACTGCATGAAGGACATGGTAACAGTTGTCATCATCCTCATACAAGGGCACTCTCACATTTTCATACAGGTCAAGATTTTAATAAAACTACGTGTCAATCCCTATTGTACCCCTTAGCCCTTAGTTTTGTGCATATGTGTCTAGTGAAGAAGTGTCCCAATGCTCCGTAAGGAAGGAGCATGAAAAAATTCCCATGATACACTGCTCCCTCTGACTAGATGGCGCAGCAGAGACCAAAGGAAGCACATACATTTAAAGCTGGGGTTGGCGATTTTGGAAAACTAGCATGAATTTGAAAGTAGTATCTCCTCAGGGCTCCGCCTAGCCCCACCCCCCGCTCACATGCACGCGCGCAGCCGCTATATCCAGAAGACTGATTCAACTCCAAAACCCTCAGCACAACGTGTTTGTTTCACACTACACCAAGTCATGACTCAGTCAGCACGAAGAAAAAACACCAAACAAACATGTAAAGTCAGTTAGTACTCACAGCCGATGTTGATCGGGGTATAGGTAGTTCCTCTGACATTCTCCACATAGCTGTCAAATCTCCTGTTTTGGCCATGAAACTACCGTATTTTCTGTATATTATCCTCTTTCCCGCCGTCCCCCTGTATCAGTATTCTCACGTAAATCTCGCGTGTGACGATATAATAATAAAAGCATTCCTCTGCCTCTCCAAACTGAGCTCCATCTCTAGCCTGAATGGGGCGGTAATGCTCCAAAATGAAGGATGCCAACCACCGGGATGAGGGATACTGGAGCTTGGTTGGTGTTGTGGGACGGCTCACAGCGGACTTCCCTTATTTTCAAAGACAAAACTTGAAAGGTAAGCATTCTCCAGCAGAGTTTGTTCCATACACGCTACATGCTACATGCTACATGCTACATGCTACATGCACTGTCTGTGCACGCCAGGAAAATGCATGCGCAGCAGGCATGCAGAATGGCGACGGGATCTGATTGGTGTAAAAAAAGGTATCCCTGCAAGATTTTTGGTTGGTGTTTTCCCTGTTTTACTCCTGCTGTAGATAGTGGATATTTTTCGCTCTGTTTTAAGAACACATTATGAGTTGATTACCATCGGGTCATAAAGACCATTTTAACCAGTATTTCAAAAAGCGTATCTAAATCAGATCGCCAACCCTAGCTTTAAGTACTTAGGCATAATTATTGATTTTCATAGTATCACTGTAAACAGACGAAAGAAAATCAACAGGGGCCAAGCAAAGGGTCACATCGTGGGAGACGCCATCTTGGAAGGGGATACAACTTCATCGCATCTGCCTACAACACAGCCATCGAGCAGCTCTGGTTGAAGACGTAACATGAATTGAGTGGCGTCTCATTCCCTAGGGATGTGTTTTCATCCCTTCCCCTTGGCCCTCAAAACAGAGAGCCACAGGAAATGGGTAAGGGTGAAGGAGGAGACCCTTATAACAGGCTTAAGCCTCCTACTGCTAACTCTGCTTAAATGATATTTGACCTAAAAGCCTTGAAAACGAAGCACTTCAGCAGAATAATTAATTTAGCATAATTTCCTCAAATCCACCCACACCAGTCGGGGCAGCTAAACAGATGATCCCACTTTATCAGCAAAAATGCTTCAGACGTAAAAGAGAAAGAGCAGAATTTTTATGTTTCTATGGTGTCTGTCAAATGAACATTTACTTTAAGAGTCTCATACCTTTAAGGACAAATCATTTCCTCTGTATCTTCACCGAGTATGCTGAAAAGTTCCACTTTGGGGGAAAATATTCATGAGAGGATCAAACTTGTTGGTCAAGAAACCCCATTTACACCTCATAGATAGGTGTTGGGCACTGTTGCCTGAAGGCCTCACTGTGCCTCAAGGGCAATAGATAAGTTACATATTTCAGAGCTTCACAGTCTGTGAAATGAACTCCAGCTGGAGCCAAGTTCATGCAAAGTGTGAAAGAAAAAATTAAAGTGCTTATGAAATAAAACTTGCATTATAAATATTAGCTCAATGTTACATAAAGCTTTATAACACATTTTCTTTTCCATCTCGTGCATATTTTATGCATTTTTAGTAATATTCTGTTGTGTGTTTAAAAAAGGAATCAAGTTTTTAACCCATGCTGCATATTAAAGTACTGAAGAATGTCCCTTTTCACTGTGCTGCATGTGTGGCATTCATTTTACATCAGTGCTAAATAATGTAGATGCTTACACAAGTAATGTTGGAGGGGAAATATGATTACAAGTCTTTGTTGAGGGAGGCATTTTGTTCTACAAACCGCTGAGTTTAACATAAGTATGGTAAAAATTAAATACTACCCATGTGTCTTAATACTGGAACTGACATTGTGAAATCTGGAACTGATTAACTATGCCTTTGAGCTCATTAAATCTGCAAGACAAAAACACTGACTAATTCACGAATTGCACAAAAGGGTTAAATAAGTCTTCATTAACGCTGCAGAGCAAGCAGCTTCTCTACGTGCCAGTGCTGATGTTACATATATTAATAAGCCACGGCACATCCAATGTTGACTTTTTTGGGGAGTATTACCATTGCCTGTGTAAATGAGGGTCAGTGCAAAGAGTCTCCAATTCCCAAACAGCACCCTCAGCAGCACATAGAGCAAAATCAAAGAGTTGATCATTGCTGCCCTTCGGATTTTAGAGGACTGCCATGAAACCATCGCTGTACCTGTGTGCCTGCTCAACCCGTGAAAATAAGACAGCTTGACAATCTCTAATTCCCAAAGCAAACTCAAAGAATTAAACTCACAATGCCTGTGCATAATTGAAAAAGCCATTCAGAAAAATTGTTACCTGAAACACCAGGACGGCTCCATATCTCCGCTACAGAAATATTTCACTAATCCATCTGGGAAAGAGCCGTTCGAAAAGGTTTTCAGGGGCAGAACCCTCAAAACCAACAGCAGCTTGTATTTGGACAATCATTCTGCTCATCACACTAATCACAGACCAATCCATATAAAACAATGCTGCTATGTATGTCTTAGCATACACACTTAGCTATACGTAGTGGCTATTGGCTAACAACAGTTGGCCATTACTCGCTACGGCTAAAGACTAACAGTTTTAGGCCCTTTGCCATAGCGGCAAACAACAGTTAGCCATTAGCTCAAACTAACTTAGACTATCATCTTACATTAAATTATACCACACAGATATATCATTTAACACACATTAATGTAACATGAACCCCGTAAACTTCTGAGGAGAGCATATTTCGCCGAGTATCACTAAGTAACCATGATAAACATTGGCTAACCGGCATGTCCGTGGAGGATTTCCACGTTCTGTCCCAGTTTCCCAAAAGTGATCTCCGTCAGGAGAAGAGCAAAAACAAGATTTCCTGTAAGTGAGGCTTCAAGGGACGTTTTTCCACCATTTTTAAAGAAAAAAAATGGGTCCATTTATGAATTAAAAAAAAAACAGTTTTTGAGACAACTTCAGAAGCTGCCACTGTTTTCAAACATGTTGCTACTTCATGTTGTTGTCATGTCCACTACTCCTACCTGTAAAGTCACTGGACAGTAGAGGTTGGTAAGATGGATATGCAGGATTTCAGAATCAGGCAGGTCCATCTGCTCTGAAAGGCTAGAAAAAGTAAGCCTTGTTGTATTTAAATGTGTCCATTGGAACGAACATAACATTTAGTGATAACAGGGTTAAAGATTATGGCACAGTCAATCATTCTGCCAATACTAGCAATATTAGGCACAACATGGCCGACATATCACTGTGAATATTGGCAGATATTCTTATTTCTGTAAATTCCAATACTAATGATTTAAATATATCAATACTGCACTGATAATAACATGCAATATACATATTCCCAACAAGAGTTTGGGTGTTATTTTTTCAGTCCAGATTTTCCACCATGAGTGCAGCTAAAAGGTTGATATTCCTGTCACATTTTAACTATCAGGCCTAACGAAAAACTAAGACAAGTTTCCACTCTAATATCTAAATATCACTTGGCACTTATGCCAAGTAAGTCTACGCTTCTTTAGCACTTCTATTTAGGATCAATTACCTCAAGTTTATTATTTAAAAGCACATAAGCCTTAAAATTTTGCACACTCATGCTTGATTACCTCCATAACTCTGGGTCTTGCTGTCCAGTTGTGCCTCTCTGTGATGTGCTTTTAAGAACACAGCCGCTGGTAGGGCATTGATATAATCTTCACCAGTGAATTCTGGTTTATTCTCTTGATACACACAAAACTCCACTGAAAGTTAACAGTCGGATGGCTTCATCCACATCCTGATACAAAACAAGGAGCCTCTTTTTGGGCATATTTGCTCGAGAAAATCTTTATTATTGTCTTTGTGAATTATAAAATAAGTCAAACTGATGGAATGAGAAAATGGTGCTCTCTCTGTGGTGCTATTAGCAGCTGTAGTTCATCGTGAGTGAATGCCCTCCTCGGTTATCACAGGTGAGATGGAGCTTCAGCACAGAGAAAATTATGTTTATGCACGACTGACTCTGTATTATTCAATCCCAAATCTGGATCAGTTAGACTAAATGAACCTAAATGAATTCCATGATGAAATATAAATGTTCATTAACCAGCTATGAATCATGCACTGATGGCGCCTGGATTAAACTTGAGACCAGCACACCTCATGTGTCCCCACTCTGACTCCCAGACTCTTCGCCGTGTCTGCGCATCTCCTGGGATACAGGGAGGCTCATCTATCTGTAAGGAGCGCCAACAAGGTTTTAGATTTTATTTTTGGCGTGTATAAATTATTCAGAGTGCATCCCCCCTGCATTTATCTCTGATGAAGCTTGGCTGTTCAGTCGGTGTTGAACTCTCTCCGTCTAACTCTCACTCCATCAGTCTTTCTGCGGCTCGCTCGCTCTATCGTCTCGCAGCCCCCACTGAAGGCGCTGCCATACTCGCACACACACACACACACACAGGGGGAGTAGATAAGATCCGTCTTTACCTCATCTCAGAGGGGCCTTGGCAGCCGCTCTCAGGAATATTGATCATGACACCCTTGTGTGGCGGGCCTTCTCTGCGGCTGCAGCACAAAAGCAGATAGCGCTGGGACTCTTTTGGGGATTTGGGCTCCGTGTTACGCACACGGCGGCCCGCAGGAAATGGCTTTACATGGCGGTAACCGGTATGTGTGGCTCTCTGGGGCTCGGATTAGTCGAGGAGGCCGTGAATAGTGTTGCTGCATTATTAATCTTAAAGGAGGCTGAGGCTTACGTACCCCACAGGCTAGACAAACCATTCCGAGCTCTCAGACAGGCTGTTAGAAAACGACTCTATCTCACGGGTGCTTACGTGCTTTTGAGCCACAAATCTCATGCAGGAGTCGCCCCATGTGAAGCTGCTTACCTGGAGGACACAGCGGTTGCACTCTTCCTGTATATACATGAAGCGGGATTGTGAAGTGGAGCAGAGTTTAAAAAAAGCACAAGTATGCAAAAAGAACATGTCTGCTCAGCAAAAAACATTCCCTGGATGAATAAAGGCTCAAGTAAGTTCATCCTGTGACAATCTGGGGGGACAGTTCTGCACATTACTGCTTTGCATCTCATTTGAGTTCTACTCCGGCAGATAATATAGACTCAACGCAATCGGCAGGACGGTTAAACAGTCAATTTATGTTGATCTGCAGAAGTGAAGTCTCTTTACATTGCCCTGGTTTTAGAGAAGGACGCTTCAGCAGAAAGTCACACAGTCAAGGTCTTTTTTACCATCATGCTTTATTTTAATTTCACACATAGTTTCAGTTATTTTGCATGAGCTGTCTTTCATTTCAATCCCATTATGCATACAAATACAAACCCCAATTCCAATAAATACGAGACGTTGTGTTTTTGGCCTACAGTCAATTGAATCCACAACAAACACAATATATCATGTTTAAGCCAGTATCATTTATTTAATTTTTGGCATATATGTACTCATTTTCAATTTGATGCCTGTTTTGAAGAGCTGAGACAGGGCAACACAAGACTGGGCAAGTAGAGGAATGCTAAAAAAATATTAAAAAAAAAAAAAAAACTCCTGTCGCATTGAACCACAGGTGAGTGTCATGACTGGGTATAAAAGAAGCATCCCTGAAGGCTCAGACATAAACAAACAATGGCTACGTTTACATGCAGTCAGTAACCCTTTCATAACCGAATACTAGCAATAACTTAGTTACGCATGGCCATGAAAACACCAATAACTCTTTTGAAAAACTGGAATATGCCCATATTCTCCTTTTTCAACACTCGAGAATCACCCCTGGGTTACGCCTTTCCTAACCCTGTATTTGGTCATGTACACGCCTACCTGATATCCCCACTGAAAAGAACAATAATTTGTATTCTTCACATTGTCTTCGCAAGGAATCTTGGTCTTTTGTGTACAGGAAGTATTTGTGAAACGGCACGGATCCAAGTCCATTTTACTACTTCTTCAAGTTCTGGCCTTCCATTAATGAAGAAACTGAGAAAGAATAGTGTCAAGTACTGGTGGTGGGTCAGAACCAGCATATCTCAATTTAAAATAGCAAGGAAATGAGGAATTTAAATCATCAACAGTCCATAATATACATCCCTGCTTTTTGCAAGAAGACAATGCCAAGGCTAGTTCTGCTTGTGTACTTGCAAAAGTGTGGCATCATAGCAAAACAGGGCAGATACTAGACTGGTCTTAACCGTCTTCCATTGTAAATATGTGGCACATTGTTAAACACTAATTTATGACAAGACACCGTGGACTGCCGAGTAACTAAAGTTGCTCAACGTGTCACCACCTTCTGTCTCTGCGCTCTTCAGAGTGGAGGTTAAGTGTTACAGGGGCATTAATGTCACGGCTTTAAAACAGCAGCATGAATAGAGCTTTTTATTTCAATTTGACACATTCCTTTAGTTGGAGCTTTAAACTGCGCCCTTGGATGAGAAACATCTTTTCTCTGAGTCTTCAAAGAAAGAAGTCCTCCAGATGGAAATGTTGCCACGCTTTGCTCTTACTCGTTTACGGCCCGCTAAAGTGAGACTGAATGATTATTAACTGTACTTTAACTCTGTGAAGTAGATCAAAAAAGTAGCTGTAAAAGGTAGGGGTGTAGCAATGTATGTATTCATACTGAACTGTTAAAACCTGGCTTTTTGGTTTGGCAGAGAAGTTTACAAAATGAATAATGTGTTCCAAGCAAACACACAGAACACAGAACAACGCTTCAGCAAACTGGAACACCCTACAAACGCTCAGACCCATAAGAACAAGCCTCTATCACACAACCTCCAGTTAGAGATTTGATCACTGTCATGAAAGACAATGAAGAAAGATAAGGCAACAGTAATGTACAGTCATTTACCACCAACTTTGATTTTCAGTTTTCATTCATGTGCAGTGACCCGGCTGGAGCGGAAACACTTTGTGAGTCCAGTAAAAGTTTTGTTTTCTAACGGCGTGTTCACACAGAAAGCACTGAAAGCGAATGTATTCACGCGACAACTGAAATCGCGCTGCGCTAGACGCTCGAGTTTTGACGCTGGTACAAATATGCAAAAAAACGCTCATCGCTCGTCGCGGCATCGTCCGCCATTAAATTTCATCCTATCATTTCATCGTCGTACTTGGCTCTGATTACCACCATTGCTGCTCTGTACCTGCTGTGGAGAAGTCAGCTGCGGGCTAGGCGCCGACGTCGGCACTGGATGCATCCCCATGGAGGCGGTGTGAGCTCGGTGAGTTCCGCCGTTTCATGCAGGAGCTGCGTCTGGACCACGGCCGGTTCCAGCGGTACTTCTGGTTGACTGTTGCCCAGTTTGAAGACCTGCTAGCCAGGGTTGGTGCCAGGATCTCCCATCTAGGCAAGGCAAGGCAAGGCAAGTTTATTTGTAGAGCACAATTCATACACAAGGCAATTCAAAGTGCTTTACAGAACAAGAAAAATGCATTAAAATCACAGTACAAAATAGAATCAACAATAATCATTATAAAATGACTTAAAAAAAAAAAATCACAATACAAAATAAAATCAACATTAATCATTATAAAATAAATTTAAAAAGAAGAGTGCAGATAAGATCCTTTCAGTCACATGCACAGTGAAATAGAGCTGTTTTAAGCCTAGATTTGAACATTGTCAGAGTAGAGGCCTGTCTCACATCTTCAGAGAGACTGTTCCAGATTTTAGCTGCATAAAACTGAAACCCTGATTCTCCATGTTTAGTCCTGACTCTAGGCACCAGCAGAAGGCCGGCCCCTGAGGTCCTCAGAGTCCGAGATGGTTCATATGGCACTAACATGTCAGAGATGTACCTTGGTGCTAGGCCATGGAGAGACTTGTACACAAGCAGAGCTGCTTTAAAGTCTATTCTCTGAGCAACAGGAAGCCAGTGTAGGGACCTGAGCACAGGACTAATGTGTTCGTACTTCCTGGTTCTGGTCAGGACCTGAGCAGCAGCATTCTGGATGTACTGCAGCTGTCTTATGGCTTGTTTGGAGAGGCCCGTGAGCAGGCCGTTACAGTAATCTAACCTACTAGAGACAAATGCATGGATAAGTATCTCTAGGTCAGGTTTAGACACTATACCTCTGATTTTGGCAATGTTTTTTAGATGGTAAAAGGCTGCTGATGTTATTGATTTTATATGGCTGCCAAAATTCAAGTCTGAGTCCATTATTACCCCGAGATTTCTAACCTGATTAGTAGGTTTTAGAGAGAGAGACTGGAGGTGACTGCTGACACTTTCTATTTGTTTCTGTGGACCAAACACGATGACTTCAGTCTTCTCTGAATTTAGCTGGAGAAAGTTGTTCTGCATCCACACACTGACCTGTTGGATGCAGTGACAGAGTGAATCCACTGGTCCATATTCACCTGATGTCAGTGAGACATAGATCTGAGTGTCATCTGCATAATTGTGGTAGGATGCATTAGTACTTTGTATTAGCTGGCCTAAAGGCAGCATGTAGAGATTGAAAAGGAGGGGTCCCAACTACGGCAAGACAGTCAAGCGGCAGCTGCGGAGCACCTTTCCATCTGTCTCCGGTGAGTATATTAGCAGTTTGACAAATTAGCAAGACTACGACCCCCAGAATGCCCTGCGTCAGTGACGATCTCCTAGGCTGTCGCGGCGCGTCAACACGCTCGCTCGCTCGAAAAGTTCAATTATTTCAACTTGAGCGCCAAGCGGCGAGCGTTTCTTGCTGGAAACGCTCGCCGCTCAACGCTTGAATGCTGGACGCCGCTCAATGCTCGCCCCGATGCAGCGTCAATTCGCGTCTTTACATTGACTTTGTATGTAGTATCAACGCGCGAAAAATTCGCAACACTTTCGGTGTGAACACGCCGTAAGACTTGACAGAAGTACTGTAAATATTCACTTAAAGAGACTGTGAGAAGTTACTAAGTAATTACAAAAAAGTCTCACTTTTAGATATATGCCTGATCAAAATACACACTTTAAGATGAGTTTTATAGCATCAAAATAGGTTATCTATAAATGCTATTCCTTAGCCTTCTGGTCGGGTCGGACAGGGCTGGACTGGCCTGGATACTCAACTTCGGGAACAAGACAATTAAAACTAAAGCAAATTTATATTATTTTATTATTTATATTACACGTCTTAGAGCACTGGGCTGTAAGTAGCGATATATAGCCGGCTACAACTACGATAATAAGTTTTCCAAAAATTGCTTGTTGTCACACATCAAAAACTACCGCTACGTAACTACAAAGAGATACATTACCTCGTCGCTTTGCATTCTGTACGTTTTTGAAAAAAGAAGTAAAGCAATGCAGAGTTCTGAGGAAGGTCCGAGCTGCATTCATCACAACAAACACACGCTTTGGCTTCAGTCACGTCTTTGGTGCGTTCAAGTTGGAGTCAGAAGTAGGAATTTCTTGGTTCTGAGTAGGAAACTGTAACCGGAACATTGCCCGAACTCGGAATTTCCTACTCGGAACTCGGTGAAACCTCGCCACCCCTGAGTTGACAATCAAAGATGGATGCCCCCAGTGTGAACAGTTATTTAGCTCCTGTAATAATCAATTTATTTGCACTTCTGACTGGGGTGTGTCGCTCTAGATCAGCTGTATACATTGTATTGTTAGACTTATATTTACAAAAATGCTGTCATAGTGATAATCAAATTCTTCATGTGATATTTGTGAACAACTATGCAGGGCGTGCTAACAACCTCTAATGATAGCCTGGTAGATCGGCATGTTTTTTTCCCCGACTTCAACTGGAACACCGATAAGTCGGAGATGATGTCACTCCCATTTCCGAGGTAACTGGAACGCAGCATTACGACAGTCGCCGCGCGTGCTCATGGGTAGCAGAGTCTTTATTTTGCCGGTAATAGATTCTCCTCACAGTCCCTTTAAGGGCAGATTTTCCTCACATTAACTCATGTTCTAAACTCTAGCAATGATTTCATTTCATCCTGGTAGACAAACCAAATACCATAGAGTAAAACAACCCAAGTGGGACAGGGGCTGATGAGCAGCAGAGCATCTAGGACAGAATGAGAATAAAGGTGGATCAGGGGTATGTGTATGTAAGAACTAGCTTTTTTGAATACTTGTGATTGTGAACATACTCCAACAGTCATCAAAACTGAATATATGAACCTGATTGAAGACCAAAGATGGGCTTATTAAAACTATATCACCACCTTCAGGAAACATGAAATGCTTCTCAAAACACATCATCAACTGACTCTTCATTTTTTCCTATTTTCCAATGAATACACCATTTAGCAATATACTAACTTTTGAGTAAATGGAGTCCTAATAATCACTGATCTCCAGAACTGCACGCTCATAGGGGGAGGAAGTTGGAAAGACTAGAGTGGACACAGAATAATTTGCCAATAAAAGTTAACAAAAATAAACTCAGCTATTTAACAGCAGTATGTGAAACTGGTATATTGTGAGCTAAAAATGTACCAACAAAATGAGGTAAAAAAGGCAGATCACACAGATGAACAAGATGTTTGGAATACAAAACATGTTTTGTGTGTGTGTTTAAATGTGCAGAAATTCTACAGCATCAGTCTTTGGTTTGAATATCTCACACAGCAGTATATGAGGGTTGGAACAAGCTGGTCCACATGCTGTCAGAGTGTCAGTGAGGAATAAAATAGCTTTCACCCTCAGAGCTCTTTAAAGGGAGAAAGAGGAAAACTATACTTTGAGGGGCTAAAGTGTCACTTTACTTTGAAAACATCTTCTCACTTTTCACTTACTGTGGAAACCAGCTGTAGTGCTTCTCTGACAACTGCTTTCTCTGTTGGAGTATCTTTAGTAAAAAGTACATTTTATGAAAATCCTTCACAATGAGGGAGGACACTTTTGTGAACTTATTCTAACCCCCTCTTGCTTTGTGGAGCTTGCATGCAGAATGCACAATCCCCATAAGACAGCGCAAAGATGCTAATAAGCCTTTCCAGTAAGATAAACGCCACCTGTTTATGAGCAGGGAGTCACCTTTGTGCTCCATCTGCCATGGAGTTTTATTCATAAAAAGGTCTCCCAGGAGTCTGAAGAATCCTGCAGCAGAGCCAAAAGTAATGCTAAAAACGCTGACACACAAATACAGAAATGAATTACTCAGGATATAGAGGTGGTGGTTGATATACACCATACTGCCAAAAGTATTTGCTCATCTGCCTTCACACTCATATGAACTCGAGTGACATCCCATTCTTAATTGAGAGGTTTAATATGACGTCGGTCCACCCTTTGCAGCTATAACAGCTACAATTCTCCTGGGAAGGCTTTCCACAAAGTTTAGGAGTGTTTATGGGAATTTTTGACAATTCTTCCAGAATAGCATTTGAGAAGTCAGACCTGATATTGGACGAGAAGGTCTGGTTCTCAGTCTCCGCTCTTATACATCCCAAAATTGTTCTCAGGCTGAGGTCAGGACTCTGTGCAGGTCAGTCAAGTTCTTCCACACGAAACTGGCTCAGCCATGTCTTTATGGGCCTGCTCTGTGCACTGGAGCGCAGTCATGTTGAAACACGAAGTGGCCGTCCCCAAACTGTTCCCAGGAAGTTGGGAGCATGAAGTTGTCCAAAATGACTTGGTTTGCTGAAGCATCAAAAGTTACTTTCTCTGGAACTAAGGGGCCGAGTCCAACTCCTGAAAAACAACCAGACACCATGATTCCCCCCTCCACCAAACTTTACACTTAGCACAATCAGTCAGTAAAGTACTGTTCTCCTGGCAACCTCTAAACCCAGACTTGTCCATCGGATTACCAGAAAGACAAGCAAGATTGGTCACTCCAGAAAACACGTCTCAACTGCTCTAGAGTTCAGTGGCGTCGTGCTTTACACCAACGCATCCGATACTTTGCATTGCATTGAAGCTCTCTACACACTCTTGAGCTCATCTGAAGGCCAAATGACGTTTGGAGGTCTGTAGCTGTTGACTCTGAAAAAGGTTGTTGACCTCTGTGCACTATGAACCTTGGCATCTGCTGACCCTGCTCTGTGATTTTATGTGGCCTGCCTCTTTGTGACTGAATTGCGTTTGCTCCCAATTGCTTCCACTTTGTTATAACACCACTTACAGCTGACTGTGGAGTAGTTTGTTGTTAGGAAATTTCACGACTGGATTGTGGCACAGGTGGCATCCTATCACAGTTCCACGGTGGAGTTCACTGAGCTCCTGAGAGCAACCCAGTCTTTCACAAATGTTTGTAGAAGCAGTCTGCATGCTGAGGCGCTTGATTTTATACACAAAGTGGTTAGTTTTTTCCCACCCATCATCATCACTGTAATTTACAGGCCGACCATTAACGCCTCTTTCTGCCTTGACTACGCTTTTTACCCCCGGCTTCTCCCTCGTCTGCCCAGAGCTCCGCAGTCTCTCATTCCCGCTAACACCGTCACTTTTCGCGGCGTTATGAGTTTCCCTGCATCCCAGACCAGTCCCCTACTCGGCACTCACCGGCCCCTGAGAGGCAAAGCATCGGCCTCGGTATGTGCTGCTCGGGGACTGTAATGGCGCGCAGACCCGCTCTCGCTGCGCACACACGCACTGCCAGTTTCGTCCTCACTGGACAACTGACCGTCATCCTCAGAGAGCAAATTCCTCAGATTCAGAGTCAGCCAGTACTTGACAAAGTACTTCCAGCATTGTGAGTACTCTTACTCTATAACTCTGTGTGTGTCTCTCTTTTCCTCTCTCTCTCTGCTCCGCTCTGCAGCCACACTCGCGTCCCTCGGTCTGGTGTGTGTGTTTCAAAATAAATATACGCTAAAACTTTGAATAGAAACCTGTCACCTGTCCACTATCTGCTGGTGATATGTGACACTATATGGCCTGTTTTATTCAGCAATGTCGCTTGCCGCAATTTTGGGACTTTAGCGCCTAAAGAGTTGGGGGGGGGGGTCGATTTTTGAACAAAAAAATCGATGTAAAAATCGGCAGACAAAAAAATCGCGATACTTATGTGAATCGATTTTTTCTACCACTCCTACTGAAACACTAGACAGACTGTTCAATATATCCTACGCAGAATATATTTCACGGGTCCATGTGCAAAACATCCCACAGTAGTATCTGGAAAAGGGCAGGATCTTTAAAAAGCATGCCTGGAAGGTAACTGGACGATCGTTCTGACCATTACATTCATAAAAGACCAATCAGCTTTAACTGCTGTGGTGTGGAGTACAACACACAAGCCACTTCGTAGAGCAAACTCTCACAAAACATTTTGGAAGTGGAGAGAATGATCTTTTCTATGAAGAAATGCTTTCAGTGTTGTCATTTGTTATTCAATCGGTTTATTACGCCATGTCTGAAATTTACTGGTTACTTTGTGTGCTCGCCCTCGTCTTTGGATTGATCTGCTCTACAGAGATTGATGCAACTTGAAGCAGCTCTTGCTGAAAATAGACTGTGTGCCTCACTAGTGGGGAGCTTCAGCATGAGCAGCTGATGGATCACAGCGCAGTTTGTGAAAACCAGCTGATTGGCTTGGGAGTGATTTGCTGCTGCGTGTACAGCTCGCACAGACAATGGACATACAAACTGTAGAAACTGAGGTTAGGGCATCAAGCGCATCTTTCTGACACTGAAGAGCTAGTTCAGGCCACTTTAAATGTTTCTCATTGTCAGAGAGACAATGTTTTTGCAATGTGATGACCAGTTACAGGTGACAAATGTTTAAAGCAGGCATAAGTTACTTTATCAACATTTATATACATACAAACTAAAATGTACTTATCAGTTCTTTACCTAATGAGTTTAAAACAGAGTATAAGGCAGTTTCTACTTCTTCATTGCAAGTTCAGGAGAGTTTAACAAAATAGATTTTACTTACATTTTAATAGAAATCTTTTTTTTAATCAAATGCCAAAAGGGGAGTTTCAGAAAAGCAACCATAGCCAAAGGCATTTTTTCTTGGACATACAGCATTTATTATTTTTCTCATGACATTTTTTTTTTTTTATGGATAGTTTTTTTCTTTTTTTTTCCCAATTAACACGGCTTGTGGGCAGCTAGTTGTCAAACCTTTTGCAGATAACCAAGTCAGTGCATATTTGGCCATGGAAACGTAGGAATAATAAGGATTTGATGAGCTAAATTGCACTGCTAGGTAAAAAATGTACAATTAGAACGAATGATGACTAACACTAGACAACTTTTAGTGGCTAGTACTCAATATCTTTCATTGGTTCATGGAATGTATTTTTTGGTTTTGTGAGGGTTTTTTCAAAAGAAACAACGCTTAATTTACAGCTAGTGACAAGCACCTTTGATTCATGTTATTTAGTTTAGATGATTGTTTAAGTTTCACAATCCCTAATGTCTAAAGAAAAATTTAAGTTTTCATATACTGGCCACCCCAGATCCACCTCTATGACCTCTCAGTCTGAGATGCTCTGATGAAGCTCCTGTCACTTTAAGGACTCCTTTCCTGGTTGGGCCCAGCGTCTTGACTGGTCCAACCTAACTACTCTGTGATAATTAGTCTGTTCAACTCTTGTTTAGTGGCATGTTTTTTTAACAGCTCTACACTTGAGCCAGAATATTTGATCTTCTGACAAAACAATGATACTATGCCTCAGTCGTAGCTCAAATTTTCGGGGCACACAATCCATTTCAGGCCCCAACTGATGTACCAGCCGAGGTTCTGATGCTGCAGCCTTTTTGCCTTGTGCCTAAAAGTATGATGCAAAGGAAAAACATGAAAGACCATTTACAATTTTACAAAGAAAAATATGGTTTCTCCAAAGTGACTGGTGGACTGCTACAAATAAAGTAAGAGGGCCATATGTCGCACATCTGTGAGCTAGACCCTGCAGTCACCCAAACAGGTGAATATATGGTCCAGGAAAAGCTGCCAAGATCAGGGTTTAGTGTAAAAACTTCACTGACTGTCGTACTTGGTAAATTGCACTGTTGGTACAACAAAAACAAACAGTCCACTTTTACTGTATGTGAAAACATCTTTCATTGATCAGAGGATTTTTTTTCCCTAATTCTGGTAATTTTCAGGCTAAGTCACACTCAACTCACAGTCAGTGACAAGGATGTTTAGTGCCGTTTAAATTAGGTTTGAAGTGCTATATCTAAATGATGCTGAGTACTTGGAAATCAAAATTTCACTTCAGACAGGCTGTGAGTTTAAGTTTCCCATGGCATATCATTTTCAAAACTCATTAAAAACTCAGCATTTATTGAGGCCGGCCTCCTTCGGACCTTTGGGTGTTAACTGCACGAGCATATAAGCACAAACTGTCAGAAGTAAACAGAAACAGATCAAATCTGGAGGTAAGAGTAATAATGTGCCTTTTGATTTTCTTTGCTGAAGCCTGCCTTTAAAGAGCTTTGATTTAATTGCCGTTTGCAGGAGCAGTTTGTAACACTGAGACACATCACTGCGGCTCTGCTGTGCGCCCTTTAGCGGGTGACATTAATATTATGTCATATTGCAATGGAAGCATGAGCCTCTCAGTGAGTAACCTGTGATTAGCCGTGCAGAGTGTTTGCTTTGGGGTACTGGATACGTTCTGGATGTTAAGTAAATTGGCAAACATCTGGGATGGTATGAATATCCTGAATTTTCCACTAAAGTTGGGAAATGAAATAACCCCTGCTGTGCTGCTGATGAACGGCGTGCTCAGGCATCCTAATAAATACTCGCTTGTAATATTCAATCCAGTCCCCCGCTGAGGGAGGGCGACGGGGCAGCTGGCAGGGTCTCACTGCTTTGAATGGGGGTATGAGAATAAAAACACCATGACCACTGTGCATGGGTTAATTTAGTGTCTGTGCTCTCCACTTCACACTGCAGCGAAAGGAGATAAATGCTGAATTAATCGCTAGAAGTTTTGTTTTGAACATATAGGAGGCCACTCTCCAGCTGAAATGGAATCTGACCCCGACAGTTACGTGAGTCAAGAGTGAAATTACACCACAGCAAGAATGAAACGGAGAGCTATGCACTGTGTGTCCTTTGAACGACGCTCACAAAGAGAGCCCATCGATCTTGAGAACGGCGTGACCAAGGCCGCGGGGAAATACGAGCCGATTCACACTCCGCAGGGCTAACAATAGATAACAGAGTGTGGGATCAGACGGACCAGATGAAAGATGGCTGTGAAAGAGGGCAAAGTGACATCCTCACAGGGCATCAGAATGGAAAAAAGGAAAATGGTTCAAGATCATATGGACACGCATACTACCCAGCAGCCATCAGTGTTGTCTGATAGCTCTGGTTACAGGGTCCTGTGAAGTCTTACACTTTTTTTTTTGCACAAGTATAATTGCTCAAAGTCAAAACAGATTCATTTCTTCTTCTGTGATGTTTAAGTTATATGCAAAAGCCCCTCCAATGTCTTTTAAATATTATTGCTTGTGAAATGAATGTCAATTGTTTGGGCGATTGTATAAAAAAAAATAGTACAACTGAATGGTTACGTGTATTTTTTCTGTGGGCTGGGGGTGGTGTGCTACATTTTTACCAGCATAACCTGCACAACAATATACACCCTCTGGCCAATTTATTAGGAACACATTGCCAGTACCACCTTGGACTCTCATTTGTATTCAGAGCTGCCTCAAATCTTCATAGCAGATTCATCGAGGTGCTGGAAATATTCCTCAGAGATTTTGATCCATGCTAACATGATAGCATCACACAGTAAGTGCACGTCCCAAAGATGCTCTCTTGCACTGGTTTACAAAGTGTGAGGTATGTGGAGGACTTAATGAGAAACAGAGTGGGAAAAAAAAGCATCAAATCTGCTCTGCTCATCCAAATTCTTCTATATGTGGTGGAGAAAATGATAAATGTTTGCCCAACTAAAATATCCCTCTTGTTTTTACCACAACAATTTTAGAAGTAAAGGCCTACAACTAGTTCTATTTTATTTTTTGGTAACAAGTTCTGAAAAAAGAAACCAAGGCCACAGTCTGTAGTTTGTGATCAGCTGCTATATTAACCACTAGTTTATATCAAAAAGAATACAGCATGAATAATTTATGCATAAGAATTAAGATGGTCATTTTTGGGGCTGTAATTATTTTGTTTCCTTGGTTGATTTTTAAATAATTCAGAAAGTATTGGCAAAAGTCTTCAACAACTTTCAGAAATGATTAAGATTTTATGACTTACTTGGAATCTTGAGTGTGATTTTTGTTTTATGAAAAGACAGTAATAAAAAAAATTAATATGGTGTCTGTTTCTTTTAGAGAAATAACTACAGATGTGACAGTTTTGCAGTGAGGTCATTTCAGAGTTTTACATTTTATCATGAAGAATTATTTAAAATATTAATTATTTTTGAGTTAACGTACCGATTTTTTAAAACCTTTTCTTGCGAACATGTTTGTGAGGGGTTTATGGGGAAGGGAAGAGACATGTTCTTGCAGCAGATGCTCACTCTTCTCCTGTGGAAACCCCTTCTCTATTGGATTGAGATCTGGTGACTTGTGTAGCCACTGGATGACAGCAAACAGACATGTCACACAACTTCATGTTCAAGAAACCACTATGAGATGTTCTGAGCATTGTAAGGTGGAGCGTTACCCTGCAGGAGGCAGCCATCAGGAGAAAGGTAGACTGTGATCATGAAGGGAAACAGTCATGGTCAGCAGTGATGCTTTCAGAAATTTACTTGGGGGACTGAGAATGTGACAAGGAAATAACTCCCACACTTGGGCTGAACAATTTCAGCAAAAGATCTACCTCTGATTTGTCTGGCAGATAGTTCAATTTCAATTTGATTCACAATTCTCTTCAAATCAAGCTTCAGTGCAATGTTCACTATGTTTACAGCAAAGACAACAGGAAGGGGATCAATGATCAAAAGCACACAACACATCGTTCATCATCTAAAATTGATGACAAATAATCTGTTTTCATTATGTAAGGGATAATCCAACTTCTACTCCTGAGCAGAGGCCTTTTTGTTGATCTGCTTACCAGCACTTCAGTAAAAGTAAATTGTCGGGGTGGTGGTTTGGCGTAGTGGTTAGCACCCCATGTACTTGCTTCTGCCGGTCCAGGTTCGAATCCCACCTGTGACCAGTTTGCAGAGTGTCTTCCCCTACTCTCTCACCCCCTTTCACAAGCCTATCCACTGTCTCTCTCCTATCAATAAAGGCACAAAATGCCCCAAAAATATACATTAAAAAAAAAAAAAAAGTAAATTGTCTGCAAATTTGTAAAATAGTATGCCTAAAATAGTTGACACAACAGATCCTAGGTCAGACAGGAGAGCTGAAAAAATGAATCTTTACCTCAGGAAATGTCCGAATCGGGACTAGGAACAAATGATTTGATTTTGGGAGTGATCCGGATCACATCTGGATCCGCCATGTCGAAAACTGTGATTTTCGTGAATAACTACTTAACTAAACAGATTTCATCCTGAATTCAACTGCTAATGGTATGTTTTCATGGTCAAGGAATCTGAATATTTCAATGAAAAAAAGGTAGGACTAATATTTATAGTGAAAATTACAGTATGGGGGAGGACTGTGCCACTGGCGGAGGTCTGCGCTCTCCGAGTGCTTTGTTCGTTGGTGATCACAGGATGAAAAAATATAGCTTCTAAAATGAGCGATTTTGCAGAGATTATGTCCCGCCGCTGAAGCCCTTATAGGGCAAAATCGCTTCATTTCGGCTATATTTTTTCATCCATCGCCAGTGTTATCATAAAGTCAGCTCATCTACCCTCTTCAGGTGGGTCAGCTGACCTGGTAAACAAACTTTTGATGACGTCATAGCCGCGCGACACAAAGGTACAGCTGACCTACTTTTAGCCGGCAGTGCTCAGCAACATGGCAGAATATTTATCTGATGCCGAAGAGTCAGACTACGACGACCGGTTTGAGTCTGAGTACACGGACGAGGAGCTCCATGAGAGAAGAATGGAGAGGGAGAGAGACGAACAGCTGGCTCGTGAACAACAAACAGGAGCACGTCCACGACTCAATGCTAACTAGCGGTGCGCTTGTGGACAGTGTTCGCCTATAGCAACAGAAGAGGTGTTAGCTGCTCAGAGTGGGACTTGAAACCGGCTGACACGCGTATGGATCTATCCAGGAATATATGTCTGACTACTCTGGAGGATTTCGCTGCAATGACAAGCCGGGCTGTGGTAGAGACGAGCGATTTTGCAGAGATTATGTCCCGCGCTGAAGCTCCGTTGCCGTGGACCCCGCTAAGTGCGGCTACATCGGTTGGATCTAAATAACTTCTGAAGGACTCCGAGCTGCACGATGTTTGTCTGAGTGAGTATATGAGCATGCACAAACCTAAAAATAAGGTCCAGGTGTCAAAATACCGGAGTTTCCCTTTAAGCACTAAAGCAAATTTTTACAGGCAGCAACATCAACCAGCCTGATTTAAGTTGCAATCATCTCAGTTCACACAGCTCCAGCATTACAAATCTTGAACACACTTCAGCCTCAAATCTTCAGTCTTAACTTGGGTTGAGAGTTCTGACTGCTAATTACAGTAACGTCTGCAAATGTTTTGTACATGTATGTCACTGAAGAGCATAATAGAGCTAACACTGAGGCTTTGTGCGTATTAGCATGAACTGAGGTCAACCATTAAGAGAATGAGTTTCTTACAGGAGATCCATTGGTTATCCTTACGGCCAGCAGCTTTGTGCCCAGGATGACTGTACCTCAGATCACAGAGAAGCAGGTAAGTCTGGTCAAGGACGAGGCCTTCATCACAGGGAGACTGCAGCTGGAGGCAGTAATCTAACAGCATGTCTAATCCAAGCTTCAAACTCCATGACTTCACCCATCTGCATGCTGGGAAAGAAAAAATCCACTTGGAATTATAAAACCTTCACTGCACCGAGCTTCAAAAGGCAGAAGTACATGCTGATGTCTCACAGAACATTTCTCACAAGTCGACTTTAGAAGGATGGAGAAGCTGGAGACGGGGCAGAGCACAGCGCTGGTGGAAGATAACACACTCAGATATGCGATTTTTAAGTTATCTACTGAATCAAAAAGCTGTGCTCTGTAAATTGTGGAAAACACTCGCCTTTAATCCTCCCCTTGAGGAGAAACAAAGCTAACCGTTGGATAGGATCCCCTCAGCAGAATCACTCTGATGACTAACATGGATGGGAAAACGGGGGTTTATTCATAAAAAGACTTAGAGGTAATACCTTTCATCCGAGGCTCCTTTAAACACCTGCTCCCTTAACTGGATAATTGAGGGGTGATTACAGATACATGTGCCGGAATTAACGTTTGATTAAACTATACATAATCGCAAATTCAAACTTCTTATTCAGGATTCATGCCACTTAAGGTTTTTATGGGCTGTTGAGTTCGTCGCAGCCACAGCAATCAGAGATTTGGTCTCTAGCTGGTTTGGCACCAGGTGGCAAAAGGGACTATTTTTCCTCTTTAATGTCACAAGCACGGTTCATCAGATACCTGGGTCTGACGGAGGAGGGTTTTTGAGCACTTTAATAATTACACCCCATGCTGTGCAATCATCATCGAGCTTCTCTGCATTATTCATAGGAGACAGAGATAAATGCAGTTGATGTAGGAGTAAAGAGAGAGGTGGCCTAAGTAAGCACACAGGAATAAACGTAATTGGGCAGCAATGCTTCAGTGGTAGAGTCTGTCATCTCTTAGTCAGAGAGTTGAGGGTTTGATTGTACTTGGGCAAACACTGAACCCCAAACTGCTCCAAGCTGAGTCACTGGCTCGTAGATATGCAGGAATGATTAAGCATGTCTTAAACTATCAATGATGGACAAGTTGAAAGGAAGCTTCAACTTCATGTGTATGAATGTGGTGTGCATGTAACATTGCAGTACAGCTGGATTCACTGCCTGTAATTAGGTTGATCCATCTTGCCCAGCTCCAATCTTCAACGATTTTCTAGCCTGTAGCCCCACGGCCTAATCAGTCCTTTGAAACAGGAAGTGACTGCGTGTACAGAGATTAGCATAGATGCTAACAGTTTCAGCCACATGGTCCACATTTCTTTATCAAATGACGAACAAATAACACTAACAGTATTTCTTAACAGGAAGCATATTTTTGCTGCACTTTCAACATGTTTGCTGACAATTTATTCTACAAAGTAGGTTATGTTCTGTCCTTTACAGCACAGCAGCAGCACCCACCTCCTACAGTATCTGATTGGCCGTAAATGAATGTGATTGAATAAACTGCCTTCCAATCACCTGCAAGATTTTCTTTTGAAAGGTTCTGTCTATTTCCAAACACTTACGATGAGCTGTTGCCCAGTTGAATATCTTCTGTATAGCATATATTCAATTGTATATCTTGTGTGCCATGTTGGTGTGAATTGATTACAAAGGTTAATTTTGACTTGGGATGTAAAAGCATTTTACAGTGACGTCAGCACTACACAAGCTTAATGCTATTTCATGATGTGTATAGGCAAAATATCAGCTGTAAATATTTGTACAATTATTCTATCTGCCAACACTGATAATCAGCTTCTTAGACAATTATCTGTCAATATTAATGGTGTTCCCACAATATTGTGCATCCCTAGTTCTTAAGATATTGTGTTTACAAGCAGGGATAACCAAAAGACTGCATAACCTTGACAGTTGACCTACAACTCCTTTTAAGGTAACCATCTCAAAGCTCTTATTTATGATCGAAGCACACGCAGATGAGTTGAAAACATAGTTCCTCGAGCCTCAGCTGAAGCCAACACAAAGGCATGAAAAAGTGCATTATGCATAGAAATTGAATAAATAAATCAGACATTTTCGGTCAGTTTGAAACTCCTGTTGGATGAAACTGTAAGACACAGTTACTTTGTTATGTTAATATCAAACTGTTCTCATATTTTATGCTTCTCTGCAGTCCACTGGATTCAAAAATTACATTTACAATGTTATTAAAAGGCACAATGAGGAGGATTTGTGATTCTTCTACTTTTACTGAAAGTAATTTGGCTTGCTGATAAATTGCTCACTCAATAAAGACAGAACAGTTGTAGCCAAACTCCAAGGGCTGCTGCAGAAATTCTAACCTCCATGAGAGATCCCTGCCTCACTGACAGTGCCAAACTGGAACCCTTCTTGATGGACTTTCTCACAACTACACCACCCTGGCACAAATCCAGCCTGATCAGCAGAGTGCAGGGGTCAAACTGACATGGAGCGGGCCTCTCAACTCCTCTGATTTACTACTTTTAGATATGAAAGCAATATTCTCAACACCAGCTCTGCCAATGACAACACGCACTCAAGACACCGGCCATCGGGGTCAACGTATTAACCTGTGCCATATAGCTAATTGCTTAGCGCTTTTGCTTGCTCATCAGGTTTATTGAGGAATGAGAGCTGGGGAAGATGATAGAAACAGAAAAAGAGATGGACGGAGACAAGACGGCCCTCTTTTTCAACCAGACACTAGAGAAGTGTTTTTGAGCGATAGCAGCTGCTGAGGCGATTCTGTTGTCACACAATGACACCATAATTACAGATCGGGGACCGCAGGAAGACAGCCACTGCCCACTTAGCCCTGCTGCGGGGAGAATGAGAGAGAAGGGGCAATTATACAAGTCCTGAATATAACAGGCTTTGTCTTTGCATCCAATCTTCTCTGGATCTCCAAGATAAGAGGCATTTTTCATCCTCGCCCCAAAGATAGCTGATATTTTCCTCACATATGTGCAGCCTCGAAGAAGTGAGTAATCCCTTCTCCTGCTGCAGGCAGACGAATATGTTACGGCATTAAGATTTAAACACCAGTGTTTAGACATGCCAAAGCCTTCTGAGGTTGAAGAGGAATAATATTTCTGTCTTTGTCATAGCTTTGCTCAGAGGTACAAGCTCTCACCAACATACAAAGCATTTCTTCCCGGTTGACAAATGATAACATCTCCACATCTTCTCCTGGTGCACCCACTGTGATTATTGTTTGCCACTGTGCATGAATGCTTGATGTACAGCAGCCCCAGGCGGTTATTATCCCCAACACATTCATCTCACCAAGAGCATTGATTTGTAATTAGTCCAGGGGTGATGTTACACTCCCAGGTCTCTCCCTTACAACCCGGTACAGTATCTTTTGTGTGCCGCTCTCAGCTGTTGTCGGCGAGTCCCACTGTGTCGCCCCGGGCTCTAAGTCGGCTTGGATGAAGTATTCAGCGAGTGTGGCGTTGTCGGCTGGTCCTCTGAATTGCCGTGTATATAAGTATGCAGGCGGAGTGTCTGCGTGCGTCTCCTCAGACTCCCGCTCCTCCCCTCTCTGTGAGGAATGCGGGCGGTTTTTATCAAACCCTGACTGGGAAGACAGATGGCTCTGAATAGGGAAGCCTAATGTAAAAGTGTGTGGAGTATGGCGGAGTGGGAGATAAGAAGGAGCCGGCCATTTCTCTCTGGCTGTGGCGGGGTACAGGGGCCTTAAATCACCTGTTATCTCCTGCAGCCTCAGCCAGACGCTAATGGTCATCACAGCGGGCTGATACCCCGCCGGCAGCAGCAGGAGAGAGGGTGGTGGGAGGGCAGGGGGTTTGACACCCTACTACCGCTGCTGCAGCAGGTTTCATGCAGAGAGACTGTGGACATTTCAGTAGCAACATTAGTCTTTGTGCTGTACAGTATAGGAGACATCCAATTGATTTAGAGCCTATTAACTAAGCGTAAAGTGTGACTTCGATATCTAGACTGAATTATAGAAAAGACTTTATTTCACAGGAAGATTTTGGTGTCTTGCAACTAATGGCCCTATCGTATTTCTGTGCAAAGCATTTTGGGCATTCAGCACAAGATTTTCTCCTGTTTCCCATCAAGGACAGGCATCATTTTTGTGAAAACTGGTGTAATTCTAATGACGTGACAAACTTAGAGAGGCAGCAGAGGGTTAAACATTGATTGGAAATCAACTGAAGTGAAGGAGAGAGATTCCTGAACTCCTTACAATTTAAAAAAAGTCGGGAAATTTTACACTTGACCTGATCCTTACACTTTCAAGAAAAGTCATCCCCAATTAGGGCTGAACAATTTCAGGAAAAGATCTAATTTGGATTTTTCTGGCAGATGTTGCAATTTCAATTCGATTCACGATTTTCTTCAAATCAAGCTACGGTGCAATATTCACTATGTTTACAGAATTGACAACAGTAAGGCGATCAATGATCAGAAGCACAGAACACATTATTCATCATGTAATATTGATGATAAATAATCTGTTGTAATATTCAAAGATACTGCAAATTCTACTCCTAAACTGCAAAAAATTGCTGCTTTGGAGATACAAGATTGCGTTGTCTGAAATAGCAATTTCGATCAGAAAACAAATTGTTCAGCCCTATCCCCCACAGATCTACTAATTTAAATGGCTTTAGGTGATCCTTTCACACACAAGGCCAACAATTTTTTGCTTGTGATTGGTATGCTGGGATCATTAAATGACAGCTGTTCTGCCTTTACTTGTGTGAGCATTGAAAGAGCCTCAATCGATCAAACCCTGATCAATATCAGCTAATATACGTTAAAGGTACATGACCGGCTGATCAAAATCCACACCTGCAGCCACCAATAGGATCACCTGCGGTCTAACTTTGTGCTCAAGTTCAGTATATCAACAAATCAAGCAGTGATTCGTCCACTTATCGGATGCTCCTGCTGCTCTGTCATCTTCTTCAGGAAACTGTGGTATAATCCCCAAAATATGTGTAATAATAAGTCCTTTAAGTTAAAAATGTTTGATGTAGAGTTTAAGTCTATTTTAAAATTCAAACTGAGACCAACAGGACAAAGCTTATCAGCTTAGCCAAAAGAGCTACAAATGGCTGAAAGACACAAACATGGATTGTTCTGTAATGTGTTCGGGGTCCAGTCGATAACATTGTGGTGTGTTTGCTCAGAAAAATAAGTACTCTGATGAGGGTAATAAGAACATATTTTAGCCTCACTTCACTGGTTGCCGTACAATTTAGGATTCATTTTAAAATTATTTTATTTGTTTTTAAATCACTCCATGGTCTTGCCCCGCCCTACCTCACTGAGCTTCTGCACCCTCACACACCCTCCCGTTGTCTCAGGTCAGCCGATCAGCTTCTCCTGAAGGTCCCTAAGACCAAGTGGAAGCTTAGAGGGGACCGTACTTTTGCTGTTGCGGCCCCAAAGCTTTGGAACGGGCTGCCTCAAAATATTAAACAGGCCTCGTCTCTGCCTGTTTTTAAATCCCTCCTTAAGACCCACCTTTTCTCCCTGGCTTTTGATGCACAGTAGTTGGCGATTTTATTATTATTATTTACTTTTTATTTTAATTTTATCTTGATTGCTTCTTCTGCGTTTTTATTTCATTTTAATTGGTTTTATGTCTTTTAAATTGTTCCTTGTCTTTGAAAATTCATTTTACTTATGTTTTATGTCTATTCTTTTATCTCGTATTTTATTTATTCTCCTGTACAGCACTTTGTTTCAACTATGGTTGTTTTTAAAGCGCTTAACAAATAAAGTTGGATTGGATTGGATATGTTTAAATGTCATTTAGGGCTGGACAATTAATTAAAGACAATTGAAAATACTCGACATTTGGAAATCTAATCGAAGTAATTTTACTCTTGTCAATTATTTTGATTATTTTTCCTGTCTAAGTCACGTGACCCTGGCCCCTCCATCTGCATTCACTTTCACCAAGAGCAAAGGACACGCTGCCAACATGAAGGAAACAAATGCCAATCTATCAGAGGAGCTTTTAGCCAAGAAAAATGACATCTTTGTTGTTTTGGCACATTTTGGATTCTGTGCAGAGGACATTGAGCAGAAAGAAGTGAAGTATAAATACTGCAAGAATGTTTCAACCACTGTCCGTAACACCACCAATTTGATCCGACATATCATACAATCATTCATTAATCGTAATCGAGGTAAGAGCTTCAATTAATCGTGATACTGAGATTCGGTTATATCACCCGGCCCTAATGTCATTTAAAGACATTTAAATGTAGATGTTGTGATAATTTGGATAAATAATGCTGAGTAGGCTAGAATTTTGTTTGTTATTTGGCAATACGAAATTGTATCTTACACATAATGTAACTGCATTTATTTATTGTACTATTGTTAAGTTTTGTTCAGTCTGTCAGTAATTTTGTGAAGTCATATAAATTAAACTTATTCAGTAGTCATATCAAAAAGTGATCAGTATTGGTATCTGCATTGCCTATCTCACAAACATTGACCAATGATTGTATACGCCACGAAGAGCATGATCAAGGCATCCCTGATGAGTGAATCTGAAAAATTACCTGATTTAACTCTCATTCATCTAACTAAAAAACACAAGCAGCAAGACAAGATCTGATCTACTGTGTGATAATGAGTTTCAACTAGGGATGTAATGGTATGAAAATTTCATATCACGGTTATTGTGACCAAAATGATCACGGTTATGATTATCATTGTGGTATTGTTGCAGTGTACTCAAAATGTACAAAAAGTACTTTAACACAGTCTTGAAATCATGTAACCCCTTTAATAATATAATTTTAACAGTTCTTTTATCTTTTTAGTCAATAATTGTGTCAGGAAATGTCCGATAAGTAAATTTTTAAACTTTTTTCATTAGAAAATAAAAGTAAACAATTCTGAGAAGTATTTGCCATTATAATGTTATAAATGCTTAAACTGTGTGTAATAACAAGAATAGAAAAAAACTAATTTGTACTTTAAACTTTGTGACACACGGCTGCTTCATCGCCGGGCAGATGCACATAGTTTCGCCTTTCCAGGCAAAGAGCACCATCACTGTGAGTTATTGACACAGTGTGGTGATCAAACACGGTAAAACGGTCATTTTAAAAGGACACAGGAATGATTATCGTGGGAAATTTTACCGCGGTTTACCATTTTACCGGTAACCGTTACATCCCTAGTTTCAACAAACGGCTAAATTATTGTAGCTTGTTTCACAGACTGTTCATTGTGTCATTTTATCTGACTTTAATGCTCAGTACTTGAGAAAATTGTTTAAACCCACTGGCTGCTGTTTCTCCATCAACTTAAACAAAAAAGATTTACTATTCACTACTGTCAGGACAAGAAAGTATGTATAGTTTCCTCTGAATCTAATCATTAAAGAAAGTCATAGATATACCCCACAGTGATACCTCTGTAGAGTCCTACAATGCACTCTCTTCTAAATGGTAGAAGGTTTTCAGGACAAACTGCTTTTTAACGGCTACCGTTAACCCTGCTTAGCTAGAATTCTATCCGTTAGCATTAATATATGTAATGATGAGTAAGCATGCTGCATGGATTTACCGCTCCAACGTCACATTAATTATTACATAAATAATAGCCTTTGAGTGCATGTGAAGTTACATAATTACTGTTCAGCTCTTCATCACTTTTATCTCCTGAAGACGAGACAGCATGTGATCTACAGTCCAGTACTTCACTTGCAGGGATTAATAATCATGTATGTCAAACACTTAATGCTCATACTAAACATTAACTACAATGGTCACCCCTGGTTTATGGAAAGAGGAAGGTTCAGTCAGTGGTGTGTGTGTTTTGTGAGCAGGTCAATTCTGTACATATTTGCAGTTGAAGGAATTATTTAGCTCAGTGCAATCATTTTTCTCTTCTGATGGAGTGTGAAAAATGGTTCAGAAAGCTAACAACGTTAAACTCAGAGTGGGGATCTCAACATAGAGGAAGTTTTTAAGGCCCCCGACTAATCCACTGGAGTCTCTCATTCATATTTCCAGGGATCTGTCTGACTATAATTACCTCTGTCTTTGTTAGTCACCAAAATCAGAAAAGAAAAACAGATATTCGTGTGTTTTTTTTTTCTGGTGGCAATCCAAACCTGTAAGCAGTTCCAGCTTTCTAAAAAAGAATGTTTTTATTAATGAGAGATAGGGTAATTTTACACATTTTTGGTAATAACTCAAAAAGGTTCTGAGCAGATTTCCATGAAAATTTCAGGACATGTTGGTCATGACATAAGAGATCAGATACTACTCTGGTTGTGATCTGATCTGGATGTAGCTCGAGGAATCTGCAGTGCAAGACAGGGATGGGATGAAATATCGTTTGGCAATATACCGCCATACAGTACGTGACGAAACGCATCGAGTTTGAAAAAAATGGATCGCGAAATAAAGACGTCACATCCGGTAACAGCGCATGTGACCACAAGTGATGACAACAAACATTAGCACCAACTACCTTGCCTCCAAAAAGCCGAATGATGGAGTCGAATGAGGTCGAAATTGAGGATGCTCCGTCTGGATACAAGTCATCTGTCTGGCAGTATTTTGGCTTTCTCATTAAAAAAGACAAAGACGGCGAAAATGAGCCTACCGCTCGTTAGCATACACTCTTTCTAACCTCTCTAGGGTTAGAGAGAATGCTGTTGTTTGTGTTTGGCCTGTTAGGCCTTGTGTTTCCCTGTGTACAACTCAAACAAAAACAAATAAGTTGTAATTATACAGTAATATTTTTTCTTTTTTTGATATTGTATCTTGACATCTCGTATCGTGACCCGTGCATATCGAGGTGCAGCGTATCGTGAGTTTAAGTGCATCGTCCCATCCCTAGTGCAAGATAGGGCAGTTTTCCACATTTTTCATAATAATTCACCTGCAAATGTTGGAAATGCCTTTGTGGGGTTTGTGCTCTCAGTGCATGACTAGTTTGTTTATGCAAAGATATCTAAGGCTTTCTGCAGTACAGAAATTTCATGATCCTCTCTCCTATTTTATTTAACCTTTATTTAACCAGGTTAGTCCCACTCTTCTTCCAAGCCAAAGGAAAGAGAAGGCTCCATATTGGATACATGAAACAACTTGCTTGAGGAGCATAACACACAGTGTTGGGTTTGCCTGTTAGTAGTTTTAAGTCTATATGGTTTACAATTGTGCCGTGTGCAGGATATTTAGAGCATGATCAACTGGTGGCCATAGTGTCACATTAATCCCTCAACATATTCCATCCGGCTGTCAATAGATGATCAAATTCAGATAGTTTAAGAAGGAAAATGAGTGGTGAAGGGACATTTTTGTACTAAATCCTAAGAGCTTTAAAAGCAATCACAAATATAATTCCAAGTGAGCTGTTACATGATTTAAAAAACAATTAGTCAGCAAATTAATACAACAGTCAACAAAAGAAACAGCTATTAGTTCAGGCCCTATTCTAAAATGAGACCACAGGGCCAATGAACACACAGAATCTCACAGGACACTTTTTGAAATATATAGATTGCCAGATCAAAGTAATAATTCACTGAGGCATCCCCACAACATCAGAGCAGATTAATAAAAGGCACTTCCTGCATGTTGGTCACCTCACCATTAAAATATCAAGTAAAGGATCAGACAGGATTTTACTTAATCTTTTGTGGGTTTCACAGAAGACAAAAGTGGCTGAACACTATTTACTTATTATGTCTGTTAAAATCCTTAACTTTATTATATGTTTCTCGTGTAAAACACTCAACAACCCATATGTCTGTAAGCAAAATCATCATCACTGACACTGACGTAAAGAAATATTGTTTAAGTACCTCCTATTGTGTGTGTGTGTGTTTTGGTGTGTATGTGGGTTCATTACATTGTAAAGTAGAAACTGTCCTGGATGATCACTGGGTCAAATGTTTATTTAAACACTGAGTGCAGTGTAAAACTAGAGAGTAGGGATGTAACGATAACCGGTAAAATGGTAAACCGCGATAAAATTTCCCAAGATAATCGTTACCGTGTCCAATTAAAATTACCGTTATATCGTGCTTGATCACCACACTGCCTCAGTAACGCACGGTGATGCTACTCTTTGCCTGGAAAAGCCGGAACTATGTATCTGCCCTCGATTAAGGAGCCTCACGCGAGGTGCACATGCGCAGTTTGCATTGTTTGCCCTCTGAGTCTGACACATTTATTGGCAAAAAAGACAAAAGAACCGTTATGAATATAACAATAAAGGGGTTAAATGATTTCAATTCTGTGTAAAAGTACTTTTGGAACATTTTGAGCACACTGCAACAATACCGCGATAATAATGATAACCGTGATAATTTTGGCTACAATAACCGTGATACAAAATTTCTATATCGTTACATCCCTACTAGAGAGCAATCAGAAAGTGCAAACATCCGCCAAGGTAGCTCACATATCGCTGCTACATCTATAAGCAATAGTTCCATGATAAAGTTACCATCATAATAGGATTCATGACCCTGAAAACCCATACCAAGCACTCTGACATATGTTGATAGCATTATTAGTTAGACAGTTATTGAACAAAATCAGCTGTGTGCTAATGGGGGTTATCTTCGTCACCACCAAAAACCTACTATTTTTCAAGCTGGGCCATTTTCAACATCTCCTGGAAATTACAGTAAAATCTATTTATCTTGCTAAAAGGCAAATAAACAAACAGACAAACAAACATACGCTGGCAAAAACAGAACCTCCTTGACGGAGGTAAAAAGACATCTGATGTTCAGGATAAACCTAAGACTTCAAGAAAAACATTCAAGAATTCAAAATACAAACTTCACAAATAAATACAGAGATAAGTCTTTAAAGTTACCATGAAAATGTGCCCTTTACTCTCACAGTGAGCCACAATTATTGCTTTACACTTCAGCATGAGCCATCACAATATTACAGTCCCTGCCATCAGTACCAGGTATTAACACGCACCATAGTGAAATCATTGTCACAGCGATAATAATACATGGGCTCTTCATCAGGCGGGTTATACAAAGAGCTTTGTCTATTTTTTAACAAAGAGAGCAGAACGCAGCCGAGAGACTGCAGCTCTATTATCAGAGTGACATCACAGGCTGATCACACCAGCTGTGTTCAACACAAAAACTGCCAACAGCAAGCTGAGGGTACGAGGTCTTTATGAATATGCTGCTGGGCATGTCGGGCTGGTGTTTCTGATAAGGGTCAGAGGGTTTACATGGAGAATGAAATAGTTTAAACCCTTTATTGGGTCCTTTCATGCCAACACAATATACAAACCGCTGGTGCTGTGTGTAGTGAGTATGAACCTGTAGTCCAATTAAAGATGGAAGCCACCTTCATCTTCACGTATAAAGTAGAAAGCCACAGCACAGGGCAGAGTTTGTACCCAAAGTTCAAAAGGACACTTTGCAGCAAGGGTTGAACAATGAAAAATTATTTAACTGTTTCTTAATTTGAGCAGATACCCAAATCCAGAAGGAAAATTAAAAAAAAAAAAATCAGGAATATGATTAGCAATATATTTGCCAAGTACAGGAGCCCTATGGTGACATGCATCTGCATTTTGTTTACTCCATTTTACTGTGATAAGTCTTTTTTCTTTCTTATCTTAAGAAAACAATGATTACTGTTCCATTGTTATACTGAATTTATCATCTCCAGACAATTGGCTTGTTTTGTTGTCAAAACAAGATTATTTTCTATTGATCTATGAGATAATACAAAATGCTGGACACTAAACCAATCTTCAAGGTTAATTTTGTCAAACAGGTGGTCCAGGTTTCAAGTCTGTTTTCAGCCTGATTTATTAAAGTGCAGTTCCAGCGTAACTGAACCATCCTCGCTCTCCTGACTCAATAACAGGAAGTACACCTTTAGACTTTATGAACTGTGGGGGCACCATGGGAGGGCAGTGATATGTGTTGGTCAAATCTGTTCTGCTGGAAACAAACAGAAGAGAACATCAAGACAATCTCTATTTTCCTGTTAGTCGACCCTCGTGCCAAGGTGTCCCACTTAGCCTGGTACTTTTCACAGAATCACTTAAACCTCTGCCTCAAACGATTAGACCATCCAATAAAGTACGACCTATTTCTATCAGTAATACCTAACACCTGGTGGCAATATATGCTGAGTTGTTTTTTTCTTTCTAGAAAATCCTTCCCAAAGTCTACCATCAATTTGTGAGGATTTTGGGTGTTTATTTGGCTGGTCAGCTCTCTTGTCATGAAATGATCCAGCCAATAAGTTGCAGTATCCAACTAATGTACTTGTCTGAAACTTCAAGTATGCTGGCATAAACATTTTCCCTTCTCCGAATCACATGGCAACTTATAATTCTCGCATCCACTCTGTGAAAATTGTGTCTTGTGGCTTCTTATCAAACCTTACCCATGGATGGTGTTTGGCGACATGACTGGGTCCTGATTTCATTAGAGAGGTGATTGGGTAAACTCTAAAGAGGCCTCAAAATCCTAATCACAGACAGATCCCCCTTAATTTTACACAAAGAACATGTTTATCACCACATAAACTGTATTGTCTGAAAATAATAAGTGATCCCATGTGCACACTGTTAGGTGTTCGGGTACTTTTCTTCACATAGTTTGGGTTTGTCACGCTTTTGGACTTTAGTGGCCTCCATTTTCTCTGATTTTCTTTCTGGAACAGTCCCAGTGACTGTCTGTACTACTGTTGAGTGATTTGTCAAAGCTTAACATCGATAAGTCCCCGAGGCGTATTGTCCTGGCCAGCCTAACAGCTGCTAAAAAGATGATTGCAGTAAGATTGAACCACCTCACTCCCCTATCATAAGACTCTGGGTTCTATTTATGGATGTTATCTATCTTGAATTATCACCTGCTGAAATAAATGGAGCCTCCGAATCTAATCTACATGAATGGAGAACTGCAGCAGACTCACTGATGGAACTTTTGAATTAAATTTCTTTCTTCAGTCACTATATCTTCAAAAAGTTGTATATGTGAACGCATGGTTTAGATGCCTGATTTGTGTTATTTTCACAACTTTGTTATGAAAAAATCTGTAAGGAGATCAACATATTTGATAAAAAAAAAAACTTTAAACACACAGTAAAGGTGGCACTCCATTTTATTTAGGATTTGTTTTTTGTATTTTTTTCTGGAGGATGGAGTTGGGTCCTGTCATTATTGTTGTTGTGAATGTATTTTAAGTCATATTTTCCATTATAATCTCTCTGTAGTTACCGTAAAATACCAAATAGTAGCTGGGGCGTTTATTTGCTTCAATTACTGAGCAGACCAGGCTTATATTCGGGACCAGGCGACTATTTGGTACAGACGTTCAATTCCTTTTGCACAAAAATTTTACTTAGCAAAACATGAAAAATAATGGTAATATGGTCAAATTATTTATTTACACTAGTATGAATAACGCCTGTACATTTTCAAGGCAAGATTACAGTACCGTTGTTCTACTCTTGTCTGGTCATACTGGTCATGAACGACTGGTAGTTAAGGTCTTACTCCATTTTTTTTTGCTGCACCAGAGTGATGGAGATAAGCAGCAATGTACCGCTTACTGACGTGACCGGCCTCCTGACGTGACCGGCCTTCTGATGTTAGTTAAGGGCAAAAAAAAAAAGCGGCAGTGGCAACGTCTTCTCCGTTGAATTTTCAAAGCCTCACTTTGTCAGATTCAGGCTTTCTGCTCTCTAGTGCCCTCTGTGGTCGTTGAGTGTAACTGCACTGTTGTGACACAGAGCGCCTCACACAAACATGCATTTGTTGACATACAGAGGGAGGAGAAGCAAGCCGACAGGAGGTTCAGAGAGACAAATAACTGTTAAGGTTCAGTCTGATCATGTTTCTTTTCAAGTGTCAGCTGTCAGTTGTGAGCTAGGCATTTGCATGTGTGGTCTGTAAACTTTGACCATAGCTCATACGCTGCAGCAAAAAATTACACCAGGAGTTTATTTGGAACGGGCGTCTATTTGTCAAAATGTACTGCTACACCGGGCGTTTATTTGGGACTGGGCGTTTATTTGGTATTTTACGGTATGTTAATGTCTGTTTATTTGTTAGTCTTGTAAAAGTTAAAACTCATAAAAATGTTATAAAAAGATGTCTTTTTTTTAGGAATACTGGTCATGATACAAAGAAGGTGTGGTTAGTTTTTGGTTGTGTTCAAAATCTACAAGCAGATCACTGCCCAAAAAGGTCGTTTCCTACATTTTCCAGAACACATCACTAAGAAATGTCCAAAATGGCTTGGCAAAGGTTGAAGAGCAATTCTTGTTTAAAAATTCAGAACCAGATCTGACCAGATCCAGATTTTGCTCTCCAGCCCTCACTGTAGGCATTTTAAACTTTATGCTTGGATTATTTTTCCTTTCTGAAATTTTTCTTGATCATTCTGACCTTTTTTCTTTCTTTGGTTAAGTGCAAATAGAGGATTTCCCTCCCATGCTTCACTCTTATACCCTTATCTTTCTTTCTGTGCCTGACCCTAACGCTGTCCTGGTCTTCTTTGTAATCATCTAAGGTGATTCTGTCAGTGTAGTTTTTCAAAGGATCAAATCAAAGGGGAGTTTTTTGTATATCTGACCCCCAGTTTAGGGATTAGGAGGAAAATACTCCCAAATTAAAATGTAGATCTCAAGTTAAAATAATTAAATCAGGGTACCTTAAATGACAGGGAAGACTGAGTCAGGGCAACAGTTTGTCTAATCCAAAGGTAGCCCAGTATTAGTTGGTAAAGAGGGGTTTCTCTGACTCGAGGGACAGCCGCTCAATCAAAGAGTCCACACATGGGCAGTAAAGTCCTCTGATGTGTCAGCAGCACTCCATTATAAAGCCTCACTTAGTGGATGAGCAGCAGGATCACAGTGAAGTAGAGTATGTGTGCCAAACAAATCGCCTTTGTTCCTCTGAGTGATGATGTTCTTGGCAGTCTCACTCCGTGCCAAGGATCACGTTGACTGAGAGAAAGATAACAGGCAGGATTAAAACTACTGAGCTAATACCAAGACGGCTGACTTTAAGTTGATTTAAGGTGAAGAAGACGGACACCTGAGACTCCTATATGCTTTATAAAAAGCTGTCAGCTCCTCCGTCCCCTCAGCTTTGATGTGGGCCAGCCACCGTAGGGCACACTTCACTTGATACTGCGGCGCCAACGGAGCGCTGATTGGAAGCGGCCAGGACTACAATAATCATTTCCATTTCCTCTTTCCTCCTTTTTCCATGAGTCAGTCAGAATTAATTCAGCTGCCCTTTACGAGATTAGAAATCCACCAGGCGATGGCGAGCCCACTTATCTCTACACAATGTGAATTCTATCAGAGTTACACGGCCACACTGAGATCTGCAGCCGGGTTCTCGGTGCATTTAAGGACCAGATCAGAAGTTTTCAGCTTTGTCTTATAAGTACATCCATTTAAATCAATTTTTCCCCTCACAGGTCACATCTGCAGCGGCCAAAGCAGGTAATTCCCAAAACTGTTTCCAAAACCAAGTTTTAAAGCCTTTTATTACAATTTCTGCAGTGCCCAAGGCCTCATGAAATAAATCATCCCTTCAGGGTGTCTTCATCTACTGTGGGAGTTTCAATAGACCCAAACAGCTGATTCTGATTCAAAGAGGCAGAAGCCGACTAAAATAATCAAGCAGCAGCCTTGGGCTGATAATGGAGGCCATGGAAGTGATAAAAACCTGTAGTACCTCAAGCGTTCACTTGAGGCTACTATACATGGACACTCCTGACTTAAAAACGCAAAGATCTTTCCTTCGCGTTTTCAAAGTCGATCTCTATTCAGACGGAGACACTTGAGACGAATGAAACCGCTGTCGTGTGCATACCGGTTCAGTAGATGGCATTGTAGGTCTGCAGAGAGGCAGTCCTGCTACAATACACGAAGAAGAAAAACTTTTCACAAACAACAATGGCAAGTAGACGCACAAATACGTAGGAGTTCCTTTTCTGGAAACAAATCTGTCTGGATAGTTTTGTCTGGATAACAAACCACACAGGTGGTCTGGTTTGTCTGGTTTAAAGTCTTTAACACATTACTCAGCAGACGGCTGAAGCTGTTGTTGTTCCTGGTATGCGCGCACAGCCTTCATGTGAAAGAGTACTGCGCATGTGGTGACATCGGCGTTTCGCCCTGAAATTCTCTGATATGGGTTTACACGGCGCTGCATAGACAGCATATTCAAAGCTTTCCACTTTGGAGCCCGTTTTCAAAAGTTACCATTTTCAGACAATCTGCAAAGAGTTTCCATGTAAACACAAGGCCAAAACGCATGAAAACTTATCGGATCTGACTGTATTCGGCCCCGTGTAAAACACAACCTGAGGTTGGCTGCAGAAACCTGACACCCAATACACATCATTACAGCCTGGTTTAAAAACCACCAGCATCTTGCAGAAGCAGTTATCTACGCTGTGACGTGTGTTTGACATTGATGCCACTGAAAATCAGGCCAACATCTGAATCCTGAAAGTCTGCAGGATTCAAGAGGGTACTGTTAAAGAATTGGATCAATTGGCAGGATCATTAACAGCATTGGTATGGATAGAATCTTATCAATTCTCATCCTTAGCCCAGAGTCATGTAGGTGCTCCTAAACATTTGTTAAGACAAGGTCCATGCGAAATAATTAATTTCCTATTGGTTGTTTCCAAGTGTAAACTTCCCCTCCTGAAATATACAATCCATATTTTTGTGATGTTGATATATATTGATAAAACCAGCAAAAATGCTTGGTGAGATCAGCAATTCTACTAACACGTTTTTTTTTTCTTTAGGAGCTTCATGGTTGCCCAGAATGTTAATTTCTCAGCAATACTTGTTAGAAAACACGTGTTGATTTTATTGTTCAATTGTATCTATTTTACTTTCTAACTTTTTATATGACACAAACCACTTCTAACACAGGCTGCCATTTCCAAAGCCTATAGTCTTTACATGGAGTGTGTAAACTAACCATGACACCACTGGCATTTTCTGAACAGAGTTTTTGGAGTTGCAAGGGTCAACAGCAAAAGTCTTTCAGGTTTAAAGTCTTTAAAGAAAGTTGGAAAATAATAATCATCAGTTACTGTCATAATAAAACGTGGTGTATCTCAAAACATTAGAATAACTCACTGAGCATCCATCAGTCCAGCAGAAAGAAACAAATCACACAGCACAGATAAATAAAAAATATTTACTCACCAAAGCAGAGGGCCATTGAAAGGCAGAAGAGCCAGTTTCTTCCTCCATATCCCGGTTAATCCATTGGAAAGTCCACCTGAGAAGGTTATCTGTCCTCCATGTTTGTGCCAAGGTGCTCATTTAAAATAATCCATTAACACAGCGACGTTTAATCCAACGGCGCCATTTTACCGCACTGTTAACCTTAAGCACGCGCAGTCTCCACCAGATAACCAACCGTCATCACGATGCTAGCTGTTAGCTTCGGCTCTCCTAACACCACCTGACAATAACTCCGCAGCTGGTGTTTCCAGGATGATGACAGTGCCCCGGCAAGTAAAATCAATGTAGCTTTAACCTCACCTACAAACTCCAAAGTTTTAAACTGCTGCTACAGGTAAAAATCCTCCTTATTCACTTTTACAGGCCGGTTAGCAATACAGTAACCCGTCGGCGTCTTACCGTTGATTCACTGCTAAAGTCATCAAGACCCGGACCGCACAGACGGACAGCCAATCAAATTTATTCGCGCCAAGTAATCAATCGGCCAATCAGCTGTGAGATACGTCATGACGTAATATTTGGCGAAGCTCCACTCTGTCTTTTTAAAGCTATGGCGCTGTTTGAGTAAATAATAATGTAAACTTATACTGTTATCATAATGGATGGCACTTTCAGGTTTTGTACAAGCACAATTTGAAGGTTGGTTTTGTTTATTTTAGTTTTATACTGTGAGAATAGAGCAGCTTTCAGTCTAAATGTCAACAGTCTACATCCAAACTGATAAATTGATTTTTGATGCCAGCATCATGGCATGTTATCAAAGTGTAGGAGGTAAATTAGTTTTGCAATATCTTTTGATGGCATTGAGGCAAAACATGATCTATGCCATTTCTTTGTACCTTTTAGGGTTTTTTTTTTTTTAGAGAGAAAAAGTGAACATATCTGAATATATGGGTAAAATATCACAAGAAACATTTTTATGTTCTAAATGCTCAATTGGATTTTTCCTTTTTTTTTTAAACTTAAAAGAAAAATTACACTCAGCCTGTTAGGCCTCAAAATTTGACATATGATAATCACTTTAATATTTTTCAGTACTTACATCACTTTTTACTTTAACGGTATGAACCATACCTTCTAATATGTAGCACAAACAAAGAACAAAATAAATCAATCCCCTGTTGAGATTCCCGAAAATGATACAGTAGGGCCATCTACTGAGAAAAGAAAAACTACAAAAACTACAAACTCAAAGCCTGGCCTGTAAAATAAAACCACATTATCAAACACACATGTACATTGTTGTTGGCTTTACAGGGGATTTCTACATGACTATTAGAAAAAGAAGAAATCAATATGTCCTCCTATGTATCACCCCAGAGGAAAAACCTAAGCTGTTTATCTGGACTCTGTGGAAATATATGAACTGTTATTTAGAAGGTTTAGACGCACTCAGATGAAACACTTCAGAGGCAAAACCTCGTAAAGCGGGCACTGAAAGTAGCCTCACTGTCATATCAGAGAGCCCAACAACAATTAGAGCAAATAAAGAGAAAAAAACCCCGCCTCCCTTTCACAAGCGAAGTCCAATTAACAGAATAATTAAGTGAACTAACGTCTCTCTCAAATGACTGTTACAGGCCACTGTGACAGCAACCAGTAGTATTTTAATTAAAGTGCCCTCCAGTTTAAAATGTGCGTTAGAAAAAGCCCATGAGGGACTCCTTCCCAGAGAAAAGAGATGTTCAATGAGCTGCTGCACGCCGCATGTGCGTCCCCAACACTTTGTCAACGTGGGCTAAATTGGTTGCGGGTTGTTGTCAGGCGGTGGAGGAGGGGTTGAGGTGGGGGGCTGTAGGAAAAAAAAAGGCAATAAAACTATTAGTCTCCCTTTTGCACACAATCCAAAAAGCTCATCTCTGCTCACACCGCTGCAGCTTTCCTTATGGGTGTCCAATGAAGCATGCAGATCATCGCTGAAATTAAAGAGGGATCTGTAATGAAAGTCCCACAGCCCCCTCTGTAAGGCAGTAACGAGACAGCTCCATAAATAAGACGCCGAGAATGAGAGTGGTAAAACGAAGGAGACGGGCGGGAAGGGGGGAAGCTGGAGCAGGGATGGCATACCTGTGTGGGGCCTGTTGGAAGAATGTTTGGTGTTTATGTCATAAAGCTGTCAACCAGGGATATTTAAGTGAAGCTCAGTAAAGTAATGAAATGAAAATCAAAGGTGGAAAATAAAGGAATGACGCTGATTCAAGAAGCAAGACACTCCATTTCATCAACATAAGATGATCTCCAGGTGATGTCTTCTCTCCTTTCAAGAAAATCTATACCATTGTCAGACTTTTTCACCTACATGCTATAAACTCATGGACACTCACAGGCCATATTATTAGGTACACCCTGCCAGTACTAAATCAAACCCCCTTTAGCCTTCAGATCTGCCCTTATCCTCTGTAGCATATTCAACAAGGTGCTGAAACATTCCTCTGAACTGTGGTCCACATTGCCTCACACAGTTGCTGCAGATTTGTCTGCACATCCATAAAGTGACTCTTCGCTCCCATCATGTCCCAAAAGTGCTCTAATGAATTAAGATCTGGTGACTTTGACGACAATGGGATCACAGAGCACTCACTATCATGCTTAAGAAACCAGTTTGAGATGATCTCAGCTTTGTGACATGGCGCGTTGTCCTGCTTTAAGTAGCCTTTAGAAGATAAGAACACTGTGGTCAGCAATAATACTCAGGCAGGCTGTAGTGTTTGAACAATGTTCCGTTGGTACTGAGGAGTTCAAAGTGTGCCGAGAAAATATGCCCCTCTATAACAGCATCCCATCAGCCTCGACTTGATACAGGACTTTCATGTTGTTGACGCCAGGTTTTGACCCTATACCATCTGATAGTTCAGGAGTCAGGACTCATCAGATCCGGCAAGATTTTTCCAATCTTCTCTGGAGATGGTTGTGCAAGGAAAATCAAGCAGTTTCCTAAACCCTCGGTCATTTATATCACCTTTAATTACCTTTTTTAATGTTTAAATTGAACTCCATAAGGTAGTGCCTCAGGTATATTGAGTTACTGCTACCAGTTGTCTGAATATCTATTTGTATTAATGACCAGTTTAATGGATGTGCCCATAAAGTGGCAAGATAAAGGATATTCCAATTAGAACAATCTAGACATTTTTAAGGCAGGCAGTGATTTACCTTTAGCTCCACTCACCTGCACTGCCTGATAGAAAAAGTTCTTCATAATCATTTGGGTTAGCAAATGATTCTTAACCTGACACGCCAGATGGACAGTTCCATACATCTGCCACAGAATCAGGCGGGTCCGTCTGCTCTTCAAGGTTAAATGGTTCTGTTGTCCTGTTTGAATTTGACATGATGAAGGTGACAGTCTGTTGGAAGTATCCTCTCTGGTTTATGCTAGGAGTAATCAAAGGATGCTTTCTTATTAAGAGGAATTAAGTTATGAAATCTAAATTGAGGATCACTGATAATTCATCTTTTGGAGTGCTCTTTTTATTAAAAGATTTTTTAAACAGCAGAGGTGGATTTCAGATACATCTCCCTTAATTAGGGTGCATTAATACACATATTATATGAGTTGTTCTTAAAGGTCTAATGTCCTGATTGTTTGACTGTTTCGATCTTGTCTTGGGTGTTTATTGAGCAAAAGATTGATTGAAGATGTATAAAAAAATCAACTAGAAAGCATTCAGAGAGCTCAGATCTCTGCCAAGGTAGCTCACATATAATTGTTACATCTACAAGTTCAATGATAATGTTACCATGACGATATGATTCCTTGACCCTGAAAACCCACACCTATTAGTATGTTGATAACATTATTAGTTAGTTATTGAGCAAGAATGGTCAATTCCGAATGGATCAACACCAAAATCTAATATTTCTTAAGTTGGGCCATTACCAACATCTCCTGGCAACTTTAGCAAAAAAGAGTTTTGTAAACAAACAAACACTGAACAAACATGACCTTCTTGGCAGAGGTAAAACTTTAGTCTCTGTAGAGGGTAAATGAGGCTCTTTTCCCCTCCCCTCTGGAAACACCTTGATCTGAGGAGGTAGGGGAGGCTATGATAATAAGCTTTGATTGGCTGCCCACGATTTCTGATGGGTGACGGGGTTACAGGTCATTTAGCGAATTTCAAACAGTCATGGCGTCTGCCTATCATGAGCAAAAACACACATGTAGGTGGAGGCTATATAGCTGCTACATAATAAACCCCAGGAAGTAAAAAACAAAGCATTTAAGGGGAATTTTCCATATTTCTTTCTAAAAGCAAACTCAAGACCTACCTTTTTGATCTGGCCTTAAGCTGATTGTATTTATTATTTTAGGTCATATTTTAACCCTTTAATTTTGTTTTATTTCTACATTTCAGTTCAGTTTTTTATTTTGGAATTTTATTCTTTGTTAAATGCTTTTCCTTTAACTGTCCTATTTCAGCTGATTTTATTATGCACCTGATGTTACACTTTCTCATTTTCCCACGTTATTTCTCCAATTTTATCGTTATATTATTTTATTACCTCCGCCAAGGAGGTTATGTTTTCAGGAGAGTTTGTTTGTCCATCTGTCTCTGTCTGTCCATCTGTGAACAAAATAACTCAAAATGTATTGGATGGATTTTGATGAAATTTACAGGAAATGTTCAGCATGGGAAAAGGAAGAACTTACTCGATTTTGGTGTTGATTCGGATCAGCGTCTGGCCGCCATGGCTAAAAATGTGATTTCTGTGAATAACTACTGAACTAAAATAGATGTCATTATGAATCCAATTGCTAATGGTGTGTTTTCATGGTCAAGGAATCTAAATATTTCGATGAAACATAGGTAGGACTAATATTTATGGTCAAAATCACAATATGGCTGAGGACTGTGGTGCTGGCGGAGGTTTGTGCTCTCCGAGTGCTTTTCTAGTTTATTTATGTATTTACACATTTACTTATCTTACCCTCTAGTATTTTTGAGTATTTTTCATTTTCATTTTTAATTCAAGATAGTGTTTCCTTTTTCTATCAGAATTTCCTTTTTATGTATTTGTGTGTTTGAGTAAGTAAATGGACTTGAGCTTATATAGCGCTTTTCTAGTCTTTTGACTACTCAAAGCTGCTTTACACCGCAGGTCACACCTACCCATTCATACCCATTCGCACCCATTCGCACTCACATTCACTCACTGATGGTTCTGAGTTTCTATGTTAGTTATCCATCAGTATCTCTAACACATTCACGCCCTTTCATGCCCATTTACACGCCACTGACGCAGCAGTGGGAGCAACTTGGGGTTAAGTGTCTTGCCCAACACATCACCATGTGTCGCCCGGAGCTGGGCTTGAACCTGCAACCTCCCAATCACTGACCAAGCGCACAATCCAACTGCGCCACCGACGCCCCGAGTGAGTGTGTATACTGAGTGTGGTTTGGGGAAGGGGGGTTGAGGGGGTCTTATTTTTTAATTTTATGTAATTATGCAATTTTCTGCTCTTTATTCCACTTATTGTTATTTCATTTGATCTTTTTCCCGTGTAAAGCACTTTGTGTTACAGAGTCCTGTATGAAAAGTGCTGTAAATAAAGTTTGATTGAATGATTGATAGAGCTGAGAGTTTAGTAAACGGGGTCAGGATCCTCTGCTCCTGAAGACCCCTCTAACAACAAAAAGGGAAATAAAATGATATTCAGGACATGGGACCTCTAAGTGTTTCCTGAAAAAGATCAGATATGAAAAATGGCACTGATGGTGCACTTCAGTCCAAAATGTAAATTAAAGACAGATTCAAGAGGTTTTTGTTGATGCGCCTGAAAATAATCTGCACTCTCGCCGAATGATTTATAAAACAAACCAGCGGTTGCTCTAATCCTGGGATGCAAAAATGATACTGATTTTAGAAGCAGGGTACTCCTTTTTATGAAGATATCAAAAGACGAACTCCAGGCGATGACTTCTCCCTCTCTTCAAAAATAGACGGATACCCTTCTGGAAATGAGCTCTTCAAATACGAAAAAAAACCTTCGATTCTCAGTTTGCAGCGAGGAGCTGATGCATGAGCGGCCTGATTGAACAAGCAGGTGTCAGAGAAGGAGGAGCAGATGGTGAACAGAACCAGACCAGAAAAGGGAGACAAGGGAAAATACTGTGTTGGTTTCTCAAGTTTATTCGATCTGTGGTTATCAAAGACAATGCCCGAGAACATAAATTATGAAAAAAGCCTTCATAAAGAGGGAGGGGGTTTGAAATGACATTATCAGCTTAAACATAGGCATATTGTTTTTCATTTATTTTAAAACAGCGATGTTAAAAGTAAAAAAAAACAAACAGATGGACAGAAGAGATGCCAAATAAAAGGACATTTTCTCCGTTGAGTGCTTTTCTTTTGCTTTTTTGGTGGACGGCTCCTGTGTCGGTGTGAGTTCACTCCACATGATCTTACCAATGTTCACTTGAGGTCAACAGCGGAGTGACTGGAGTTCATCATTGTTCCAAGTGCTTGGGAAAAGGGGGCGGAGTCATCCCACCTCTGTCACTGCCAGTCTCTCGCCAGGTGTACAAACATGATTGGAGGAATAAAAAGTGGGAAAAAAAAGGAGAGCTTCAACCTTCCATCAACATCTGCTGTGGACATTTGGATACCAAGGGGAATGACAATACCTAACACTCTTTCATGACAGCCGCCCAATGAGAATCAGTCTCATATGCAAGTATCATCCCCAAGTATCATTTTGGTGGCTCTTGGGCAAACATGTCAAACTCAAGGCCAAGTCTGGATACCGTTAAATACAGGGTGTGAGGCAATTTCAAGTCTTTTGTCATTATCTCATCAGTGGTCAGTAGATTGATGCATTCATTAGTGCATTAACAGTGACGTTTAAGCACTGGAGCCACAGAGATGATCCCAGCTGGAACTGAAGGTAAGCGGTCAACTCGTGCTGGTGTTTGATCAGTGATTGGACAGTTTAAGCATGATTAAAATTTTCCAGTGAACCTATGTTTAAAATTTAAGGTTTCAAGTCCCTACACCTAAAATGACAGGGCACTCAAGTTAATGATGTTTCACACCACCAGATAATTACTGACTTTGGTTGAAAGTGGGGATTCAGGTCAAAATTCAGACTGATTATTTTGTGGTGTGTGCCCTGCATGAGTGTACAAGACCAAGTCAATCCATATAATAGCAGATATCAACTTTTAGTGCACATTAGCCACAGTTACATGATGTTTTTTAATTCTGAATTAATTGATCAGAATTAAATAATTGGGAATTAGACTTTTCTCCTTTGCATTTACATGGATATAGTTATTGCAAATTGAGGTTTACATGGAAAACATATTTATTCCCCTTCATTCAAGACCTGGGGGTTGGGATTAGTTCTGATTGGACTGGGCGGAGTGTCGTAGAAACACATTTACGTCTACTGCAAGAAAAACTCAAGTTCAGCATCTACAGCATCAATGTCAGAGAAACCTCGTCCAATTTGGACGCTACAGCTTTAAAAATGTCCACATTTTAACATTACATCCTTGCACTCTTTCATTATTTCCATATCTTCTACGGCTCTGATTAAATAAACTGTCTTAGCTCTGGGTCATTGCTTGCTTTAGGCTGCCTTCCTGGTTCAGTCCTCGTCCTGTTCGCCATTGCAGCAGGACAAGGGGATAAGCATAACGACTGGAATCAATTCAAAGTGGAATAAACGAATACATGATCAAGGAATTATTTAATTCAGATTTAAAATCAGAAAAAACAGCCACCTACTTCAGAATAAAGTTTCTTTTAGAAATATTTTCATTAGGAATTAAGTGTTTTTAATCTTTTAAAGAGGATTTATTTGGAGTTAGAGGGTAATTATTGTTCTTTTGTAAACATGATAAATCAATTGATGTCCACATTAACCATTAAAGCCACAGTAAGTCATTTTTTGTTAGGCTTCTCTCCCCTTCATTGGCCCAAAAAATATGATTACCTGTCGATATCTTATAATACGGGATCTGTACCCCGTCCTTACTCTGCGCTCAGCCTTTAGAAAATCTAGCAAGGGACACCCACTTTTCAGCAAATCAGGGCTCAGTTAAGGGACACTAGGGTAAATATGCTTGTAATATCTGAATGAGCTACAGCTGATGTTTAGATTGTACAGGTAATGTTCATTTTATGAAGGGAAATGTGATTGTGGCTCTTTTATGGCTGCACATACACAGCATTGGTATAATGCTAATAGCAGCTAAAGGCACAAACACAGTGGATTGGTTGATCATAGGGGAAGGGGCATGGCTAGGAGCACATTTGGTGAGAGGAGGGGGGAGTAAAATTGCTTTCATTACAGTCTTATCCACTTTAAGGGTCTCCACTTGGTATCCAATAGTCCATATCTGATGTTGACACACAGCATGAGCAGGATGTAAGAAAAACACACTGATCATCATTTAAACCAGGCACCAGGTCACGACGTGGCCCCTTTGACTTTAACGCAGGCACACTTTTATCCCGCACACACATTTTCATTCACACACTGTACAGTACAATGCACAAGCCCCATACACACAAAATTAAGACCGTTTAAAAACACTCCATTAAAAGCACAATATGGTAATTATAAAAATAATTGCACATGTAAAAACAAGATGGAGGAAGCACAGTGAGTGAAGGAGGAGCAGCAGGTGGAAGAGTGTGTGCGTGTGTTTGGGGGGGGCAGCAGTGAGCATGGCAAAGAGAGGATACAGTACATTCAGTAAACAAACAAAAAACAGGAGAGAAGGAACAAAAAAGGCAAGATTAGAATCAAAAAACACTTAAAAGAATTAAATAAAAATCAAACACTTTTTTCCAGTTTGTCATCTTTTTTTCTCAGTCATCGATTTTGAAGCGAACTCTGGGGCGTGTCAGTCTTACAGTAGTCCCAGACGTCGCATCCCGGGAGGGGGAGAGAAAGAACGAGTGAACTTGTTCAGTCGTGTGGATTTTAATTGTTTTCTTGCTCTTATTTAAAATCAATGTTCACGTCTACGTCTCTACAGAGCTTGACGTCACAGCGTCAGGCGAGGGGGGGAGTAGTGGTAGGGTGCAAGTCCGCCATGAACCCGACGTACGCACAGGCATTTACACACACATTCATACGCGCACACTCACACGAACAAACAGAGTGCATTCTCTTTCCCATCATCCCTGGGTGCAGGCTTTTTTTCTTTTCTCTTTAGCTTAGCGTGCTAAATACGCCTCTTTCCTCTGTACAAAAAAAGCAGCCTCCTTCCCTTGAATCGGAGTCTGCGTGATTCTCCTCGCTCTTCTTCCTTTATCTCTTTTCATATCCTCTATTCACTTCCTTTGAGAGTTGAGCAGTTTGTCCGCCTCCGGGTACGTTGGGTACTTCACCGTCTCGATCTTCTCTCTGACCTTGTAGGAGGGGTAGAGGCCAGTGCGGCCCATTTTGCGGTTGATGCCCTTAGAGTATCCGTCCCAGTGGTTCCCCGCCACGCCGATGATGTCGCCGGGCTCCAGGGGGATGTCCTCGCTGTTGCGCGGCTGGTGGGGGTAGATGGCGATCTGGTTGTGGGCGTTCTGGCCTCCGAAGTAGTAGATGTCGTCCAGGGAGTAGAAGAAGGAGGAGGCGTCTGGATGGAGCATCTGCATCATCTCATAGGCAACACGACAGACCTGAAAAAAGAGCATTAAGAAGGTAAGTCAGTGTTTTCCCTTTTTTAAACTCGGCTCAGAGTCAGGTATACTGATAACTTCATTCAGAAAGGTAGAGCGCATGGTTTGTCCATGTAGCAGAGCAGAAGTCAGAAAGTGCAGTACAAGAAAAACAAAACACAAATCAAACAGAAAAATACACAAAAGAACAGAACTTAGATAAGCTTTGACATTTAAAGTTAAATGTCATCTGCACAGCAATCATAAGGAACATTCAAAAGCTCTTGTAGACCAACGGGAGCATATACAGAGAATAACAGAGGGCCATGAGCAGAGCCCTGAGGGACACCACTAGACAAAAATAGTACAGGGGGTGATGCCTGTCAATGGTGACTGAGATAGCTCTGCAAGATGAATAAAAGGAGAACCACTTCTCAGGCGGATGCCTTGAGCACTTCTCGAGCGTAACCTTGTTAATTATTAGCCCCCACATCAAAATCTGACAGGATCAATTTAATTTACCTTCAGTGAGCTTATAATCGAGTACAAGACATCTATTCACATTTAATTACTTTTTTTCTGGAGGAATTCTTGGCTTTATACTCTATTGTATTTGAAAAACACTCTGGACAGTCAGTATTAATATGCATGCACAGGCTTAGCAGTGAGACTCTCATAAAACAAATATTTAATGAATAAACATCAAATGTTGACAACTGCACCAAAAGAACTTTTTAAATACATGATCTTTTTTGTAAGACATATAGCTGAATGTCATCTGCATGGTACTGTTCCTTGAAAGCTTTTAAAAGGTGACCCAGGGGGCATTTATAAAGAAAACAGTACAAGGCTTACAACAGAACCCTGAGGAGCACCAAGAGACAGAAATTACGTAATGGCGCAAGTTTACCAGCAGTAATTACGACCGTTCTTTTAGATAAATAAAATCAAGTAAAAGCTGATTCATATATGTATGGTAGGTTGTAAATAGTATATTGTGTTCAAAATGTGGGCACACCAAACGGTGATTTGAAGCTTAAAGGTGCTATGAGGAGAATCCATTTACGGCGACATAAAGACTGTGCAGCTCGGACCTTCCTCAGAACTCTGCATTGCTTTACAACTTATTTTTTCAACAACTTACAGGATGCAAAGCGACGAGGTAATGTATCTCTTTCTAGTTACGTAGCGGTAGTTTTTCATATGTGACAACAAGTAATTTTTGGAAACTTAGTATCGTAGTTTTGTAGCCGGCTATATATTGCTACTTACAGCCCGGTGCTCTAAGACGTGTCCGAATAATATAAATTTGCTCTAGTTTTAATTGTCTTGCTCCTGAAGTTGAGTATCCAGGCCAGTCCAGCCCTGTTCGACCCGACCGCAAAGCTAAGGAATAGCATTTATAGATAATCTATTCTGATGCTATAAAACTCATCTTAAAGTGTGTATTTACATCAGGCATATATCTAAAAGTGAGACTTTTTTGTAATTACTTAAAAACTCCTCATAGCATCTTTAATTTATTTATTTTACATACTATTTTCAGTACTTCAGCCCTGTTCATAAAAGAGACAACAATATGCATCTCTATTTTTAGAACTTTAACCATTCGTATGTCACTTTGTGCAAACAATAGGTTTATAGTTTTGCACTCGAAAATGAAGTACAATTGTATTTGGTATATACAAAAAAATATATATATTTTCAAATTTTCATATAAAAAAGGTAAAGTCCTTTTGGTGCATTTATTATATCACTCTGACTGTTTTTGAAGAAAAAAACATGCACAAATGACTACCTATTTCTCCTTAATAAATGGCTTGAAGGATTTTATTTGAGCATCACCACAGTCTGAGACATGTCAGTGAAATAAAAATAAAAAAATGAGGTGCATTTGTGTCAGTCTTGAAAGATGAATCCTTGCATAAATTCTGCATAAGTCAGTGGGCAAACTGCATATTTTGTGCCTCTGAGTTGCTAATATGAGAGGGTGGGGAGAGTGGGAACATAAAAAAACAACAAATGTGCGACCTGGCAAGCATATGATCAGACATTATCATTTTCATGCCACAGGGGCCAGATAATCACAAATCACTGTTGTTATGAGTTAAAATGTTGCCCCTTTGACCTTAATATGCTTAGTCTGATGTTTTAATTATAAAAAGGCACTTAAAGTCTATTATAGCGGAGGGAGTTCAAATTCATTATACAGAGAAAATAAGAGTGCAGGTTTCTACCAAACTGCATTCAGTGTTGATTATTTTATGGAAAAATAACCTCAAAAAAAAGAACATGAACGTCTCGAAAATGAACTGACGGAAGCTGAAGGTTTAAAATAAAAGTTTGAGAAGTGTTCAGACTGAAAAACCATTGAAAAGGTCACAGAAAAACTGAAACCCTTAAGGTAACGTCAATATGAAGTTGAACCAAGAGGACAGTTGGAATAAAAATAAAGTAAAGGAGGAGGTGATAAAGACTGGAACTATATTGAATAAAAATAACAGTTGTACAAATATTGAAGGGAAATAGAAAAGTTCAGAACAATGACTTTATTTGTCCTAAAAACAAAGCTTTATATCACTTTGTCAGGGGACAAAAGGACGTCCTACAATAAGACACATGCTTTAGATTTCACTCCCTCTTAAAGGAGGATAAATGTGCTAACAGTCTAATTCTGCTCAGGTCCTTGAAGTGGATTAATAAGCCCGGGGTGTGAATAAGATAACATTATGTCGTGCCTCACATATTATTTTTAGTGTTGGCAGGGAGCCCGTCCACTCTGTGTTAGACATGATCAGAAAAACGGGAGATGAGTGCCATTGTCATGTTGAAGCTGCAGGAAATGAGCTCATTGTTTCTCTGCTTTGAAACAAACAATGAAACATGTGAGGGATAATGAGACAATGAGCCAGTTAGGAATCACAGGACTCTGATTATCAAATAGCTTCTTTGTTTTCCATCCCTCATGATGAAACAAAAAACATAACATGATAAATCTGTTTTCCTTGGCTGTAGCGGCTGTTTTAGAGACTTCTTCAAACTGAATCACATCTCTGTATTTCTTTTTCAGTCTTAGTGTCTCACATTTATTTTTTGCTTCAAGCATACATGTTTAGTTTTAAATCTTTTAAAAGTATTGACGGGCAACATTGGTGACAAAGTGGGTTTTAAGTACTGTTCTCTTTGCTAGAGGGACAAACGTTTAAAACTGAAGGCCTAATCCTGAAGGCCGAGCCATGACATCCACTGAAGCAAACTTTTGTCGACTTCACTTCTACATGTGAGGGTTGAGACACAGACTGACAGGAAAATCAAAAGCTTGGCCGAACTGCTTAGCTCCCTCTTTACCGCTACCATTGGCACATCGCCTGTTGTTCGGCAAATGCTGATCTGCCTGTCAGCCTCCCTGCACTTGTGAACAGGACCCTGAGGTGCTGGAAATCTTTTACATCTCCCTACCATGAGAGAGTAATGCACCCTTTTCTGACATGGCTGACCACCACTTTGATGCTTTACAGTCTCTAAACCCCAAACCCTCCCCTCCATCTGCACCTCCAGGTCCTCTACATGGAAATCACAAACTGAATCTGGGAGAAAAGGAAACCCTCAAGAGTCCAATCTGGAAATGAAAGGAAAGGAAATGCTGAAATGTCTCTTCGCTTTGTGCTAAAATACAGACATGACTCACACCTGGGTCTTAAAAGGACTAAACTGTACACAGCGAACAGCACGGTTCATTTGAAGGAACTGAATGGAAGATTAATTCACCTTCTCTCTCACGGCAAGTTTGGATGTGTTCAAAGTAGATGTCCACTTTTTAAGACAGAATAAAGACTTTTTATAGCCTTTCTTACCCACACAGGTGAAAATACATACATAAAACTTAGATTTATTTTAAGGCCATTTCAAATTTGTGCTCCTTGTTCTTCTAAAGGTGCGACTTGGGCGATCACTCTCCATGTAAAGTCAATATACAGCCAGCTGTTTTTTATTCCGGATCACATCAGAGTGATAATCCATGTCCGTGTGGGAACATTAGTTGGTGAGTACAGTAGTTCCCCCAGTGGTGGCTCTGTGTGGTCCTGTTGTGTTTTTGTTTGGTAGATTAGAGAAAAAGATACAGTTTGAATAAAGCCAGTTTAATCTATTAGGGCTGTCTCCTTCAGAGTTCCCACTCTTTTCTAGAAATCATTTTCCAGGACTTTTTCCAGTGTCACATAACCAACTGAAGTTACATTGTTGCTGTGGGGAGTTTTCGATTCTCGTTAGCCTTCTAAAAAACAAGATTAGAGGTTGATGAACAATATCTCTAGTTATTGATCATATTGATCTTAGAATTTCTTTGTTTCTAACTCTCCAGCACAAACATAGTCTGTTAGCTATCTGTTTAGTCTGGCTTTTATGTGTCTTACTATTATAAATTTATGGAAATACATGTTTTTTAATCTTTATTTACTCTGCTTTTTTATGAATAGATTTTGTTAATTTAGCTTAAATTCTATTTTGTCAGTTTTTTATTATTTCTTTTCGTCCCCATTTTTTTGAGTGTTTGTATTTTATGCATTAACGTGCATTATTTTACCTTCTCACATTATCTGGCTATTTGTACATTATTTACCTTGTACATTTTTACTTCATTTCCTATGTGCCAAGCCAGAAGGAAGACAAATAATTTTCCAGGCCAATTAAAGCTTTTCCAGGACATTTCACTCTTTTCCTCATTTTCCATTTGTTTTCCATGACTGGAAAATTGGGCAATCATTTTCCAGGTTTTCCAGGTTTTCCAGGACCCGTGGGAACCCTGACCTTACATCCGATATTTCATTAACCGTTCAAATACGGGGATAAATATGTGTAACCGAATAGTAAATAAATGCTCGAATGTAAAATATTGAGTGGAGCACATCAGGAGCGTTGGACTGTTTCATCCAACAGAGGGCGCTCTACACGCAGCTTGACCGTCTGCCACATAAACTGCTCTCTTGACCTCAGTAAACAAAGAGTTTCCACTGCGAGCAGACATTAACAACAATTAATCGTCTGAGGAGAGCTGTGTGGAAGTATTTTTGGTTCTACACTGCTGATGGAAAACTTAAAATCAAAGACAGGGATGTGTGTCGGTTACATTCAAAGCAGTTTACTCACTCATCCTCCACATCAAATTTGCTGGCCCAACCATCAGCTTTTCATCCAAGTTATCTGGCCGAGTGCAGTGGCACTTTGTCAAGAGTTTGACCCCTTGTGACTGTGTTTTTTCAGCAGGGTCTTTGTTGATGGGGCTGATAAGAGAGGCTCTGTCCCTTCCTATGGGGGTTAAGTGGGACGGCATGATGTCACTGATGGGCACTGCGGTGCAAAAATGACCTTTTAATCAACAGTGGGCGGTGTGATCTCGATCGTTCTGTGTGAATGAACCTTAACCCTGTAAGACCCACCGTTGTAATAATACAACATCAGGTTTAGGTACCTCAAAAAACAACAGCAACATTTTTTTCTTCTTCAACAGACCAGATTTACATGATCAATGAGTCCTATTGTTTAATTCTGCTTTGCCATTGGATGGTAAATATGTTTAAAGGTCTGGCCTTTAGACACAAACTCGCACAACTTGCAAACTTTTCTTCAGACTCACCTCTCTATTTTACTGGACTAGATTTCTTGAGATTCAAGTAAGAAAAATTCTTTAAAGGATAAGTTCGGTTTCTACAGCTTTCTTATTGCTTAGAAGGCTTTCCTGATCCAAACAGTGCTTCGGGAGATATTTAGATCCAAAATCGAGCAGCGGACATCCATATAATAGTAGCACATAGGGCATGTATAGCGCCGCTCCTAAAACTGCATTAATCGTCCAAAAACTCATTAGTTTCACCAATATTTCATCATGGTCAGCTCGGAGTAACACAGTCTGTGTCACTCCAGACATGTTTTGTGACTGTGCTGACCTCTGAACTGAAGAAGAAGAATGTTTGCCTCTGTACATGTGCAGTACTCTCTGGAGAGCTGTTCTTCTCTTTGCCTCCGCTTCCTCCTTTCGATGAGCTCCTCATCTGTAAACTCTGGCTCGAAACTGTAAGGACACCCATCATATTCAAAGTTCTCCTCCACAACATCTTCATCCAATAGATATTCATCCATTTTGCACAAAACTGGAAGAAGAAAGTCGTTGTGTAGCCGATGGTCTTCCCCTGAAACAATGAGCCGTACTGCGCATGCGCAGAGGCAAAGGTTCTTCTTCTTCAGTTCAGAGGTCAGCACAGTTACAAAACATGTCTGGAGAAACACAGACTGTGTTACTCCGAGCGGACCATGATGAAATATTGGTGAAACTAATGAGTTTTTGGACAATTAATGCAGTTGTAGGAGCAGCGCTATACATGCCCTATGTGCTACCATTATACGGATGTCCTCTGCTCGATTTTGGATCTAAATATCTCTGGAAGCACTGTTTGGATCAGGAAAGCCTTCTGGGTGAGTATATTGTTCTACTTCATTCTATAAACAATGTGAAAGCTGTAGAAACCAAACTTATCCTTGAAATATTGTTTTCTATGTCGATTATGTCTTCAACATGCCATTTTTTTTGTTTTTGGGTAATAACTTCATTAACTGTGATTTTGAGCATGTTATATCTATGTTGTAATATTACAACACTGGGTGAGTGTGGTAGCAAAAAACAGTTGCACCTTACACATTACGTCAGGACATTGGTCTTCTCTCATGCTCTCATATGTCCAGGTATACTGATAGAAATAAAATGTTTTTGATGGTTATTGTCATGAATAACTAATGTTTGAGTTGAAGGACGAGAGTTGATCTGACCTGTGAGGAGAAGGTGCAGACCAGGAAGTCAGTCTGAGACAGGAAGTGGATGTCCAGGATGACTCCTCTCAGGGAGTTCTCAGTGTAACGATTGTGAAGACCAGCTGACCACGAGATGGAGTTATCACTGATAAACTCGTAATCTGGGTACCTAGAAGAAAACATAATGTTTGAGATATGATCTCACGATAAGGAATGACTGAAGATGTTCAGACTTAGAGTAACTAACTTGTTCTTTGCTTCCTGCAGCAGCGAGGGGTCGTCGGTGGCGAGGTAAACACGTTTCTTGTCAACGTGGACGCGTCTGGCCAGATGTTGGAACTGCTCCTCCACGTGCACCATGTACTCCTCTATGGGGTGGAAGGCTGCCTCCGTCCCAACTTTATCTGTCCTCCTCACGTGGACTCTGCAGACACAAACAGGGACACTGACAGGTTAAGAACTGCTAACTCCATCACAGTTGCACTCTAAGCCAGTAGAAAATGTAAACACATTGATGAGAAAATCTGTCCTCTTAAAATGAAAGACATCATAGTGTTTTAACCAGCAGAAACTTTAATTTGATTAGACAGTTTTTCTTCCTCTTGTGTTCTAAAGTCATTGAGTTAATTTAAAGTTCATTTAAATGCTATTCAGTGACCTTTTCAGCTCTACAAGCTCTCCACAGAGAGAAGTCTTGATCAACATTGAGTACATTTAAAGGTCTGGATGTACTGTTAGAGGACTTTGATCATTTTGAGGACTGTACATTAACTTTCAATCACTATATTTACAAACAGCTATTTAAAAGATCCACTTGTTATTCAGGTAAGATGTCCCAAAGCATAGGAAACATGGACAGAGTGAAGGTGAAATTTGCATGTCTTACTTCCACCAATTTAAAACAATAACATGCAAAACACAGCATGAACTCAGACCATGATGGTCTCCCCCTGTTATTACCATTCTTGGCATTGCTATACTGACATCCACTTAATATGCACAAACAAAAAAACGAAACAAATAACCCAACATAATAGTTTAATAGTAACACTATAATGATGCTAGAAGTATGTACACCAGAGGTTCACGATTTTTTTTCCACATGCTGAAAAAAACAAGTGTGACAAGGCCGCTTTGCCATACATGGCTGTTCATTCCTTAAATCAAAAGATTTTAGGATGCCCAATCAGATTGCAGGAGGCTCTGGATATCCTGGTCTGTTCCTTTATAGGATGAGAATAAGAAAAAAAAGCCCAGTAAGACAGAAAGGGAAGATGCTCACGTCTTATCTTTGCATTCAGACACAAAACAAGAGCAAACTGCATAAAGCTGCCAAAATTTGAAAACATGGAAGTGCTTGAAGATGTTTCTTGGTTCACTGGAACTTTAAACAGGGCAGCTGGAGCAATTGAGTACAATTAATGCAAACATAATTAGTTCCTCTCTATTGATCACTGAAGCGAAGACCAAAAGGTGCAAACGTAACATCCTTATGGGGGCCAAATCTAATTTGATGCCTTGAAAAATGACGATTGGTAATTACTAACAGCCCATGGAGTGGGCCATGGTTTGGTCACCCCTGATGTACACCAATGCCTCTCTGAATAACAGTATTACCCCCTCTTATCTACGATGGTCTGGTATATATAGTTGCAATGCTAATGATGCTGCCAATCTGCTTGATTGACCATCTCATGGTCCACTCTACCCATCTTCACGAGCACTTATTGTTTTTAAGCTGGCATTGTGGCAGCTGAGGTGTGAGTCTACTCGGCCTCACAATTACACCACTTTTATACCGGCTGTGCTTTGTGTTAGCCATGTCTCCCAGGTGCTTAAGCCCTGTTGGCAGGATGACCCTATATAGATGCTTTTCCATTCGTGGCATCTGCTCAACTCAGCTTGACTTAGCTCATGGTTTGGACATTACCTGCTCCATCTCCCACTGCAGTATAAACTGTATAGTACCTCTTTAAGATAGGTAGGACTGGCATAGCAAGGCTGTGCTAAACTACAAAGGCATTCTCACATAAACAAAGGAGGAAATAAAGGCGATAGAGCTGCCTGCCACTTTGTGGCTTTTTGTAACAGTAAGAAGATGATTTTTGTACCAAAGACAGTTGCAAGCAGCAGAAAAATTCTGAAAATAAAGCAGAGGAGCGTTTGGGAAATCATGCAGCCTCCTGGAGCCGACAACAGGGGGCTTTTTATTTCCACGTCAATACTCCCACCTCATGGTGATACTCTGACCATTCAGTATGTCCACATTACCCTGACGGAGAACCAAAACAACCAAGTGAAGTCATGCCAAGCCAAGATAAGACAATGAAGTATTATCAGTGACTTGATTCATTGAATAGCAGTCTAATATGAATGTCAGAATAGAACGTTTTTTCCAAACTAGGGGCGTTTTTCACCAAAATAAAAAAAAAAAAGCCAAACCATCCTTTAGATCTGATAGCGGTTATCATGTTGCACAGATATTCTATGGGCATATATAAAGCTTTTTAATGTCAGTAATTCCTATTTGTTATTGTTACTGTGATAAAACTTCTATTCTATAAAAGTACAGCCTATCTCTGACGTTCTCTCTGTCTTGGGCATATTTCCTAAACTTTGTTTTGATAAAGAAAAACAAGATTAAGGCAAGTGGGAAAAAAAGATTAATCCAGGCCCTTGTTGTTTGCTCGTCTGTTTTTATTTTTTATTTTATTTATCATACAGAGACACTTATTTCAGCTCTAAAGTCTGTTTTTATATTGATGTGTTTATGTGGTTCAACAGCAATTAAACTTAGTTTAAAGTAAAGTCAACAAAAGAAATGGGACTTCATCTTTAATGGTACACTTCGGAAATCTATTCTGGTGATATTCAAACAGAGGATTGGAAGAAGTACAGAAACTATAGAAGAGAGAGGAAGTTTTGGAGATGGAGTGATTTTCAGGGACTGACAGACATAAAAAAGTAACACAACCGTATTTTTACTGTGTCCTTGTCAGCACTCTCAGTGAGCTGGGACAAAGAAACAGTGCTCTGAGCGGATGTACGTATGAGAGAGAAGTGGAGCTTTTACAGTGAACAAAGAAGGGCGAAGGCAGTAATAGTTCCACTGCTGACACTGCGGCATCCCTCAAAACTGATGGATGCTAAAATACGATTTTACTTCAAACAGAGCTATTGAACAATAAAGGCACTAGGCTACAGCTGCAATTTGACTCCTGGCTGGCCTTCAAGAGAAAATAACATCTCAAAAACAGATAAAAAGAGAGCATGTATTTTTTAAACCTTCACAAAATGTGACATTCAAATATGACTTAAGGTCAAGCAAACATCGACTCCTACAAAACGGGTACAGCTCTGAGAACAACCTCAAAAATCCCTGACTTTTTTTTTTAAATGTATTTTCCTGGCATTTTGTGCCTTTATTGATAGGAGAGACAGTGGATAGGCTTGTGAAAGGGGGGAGAGAGAAGGGGAAGACACTCTGCAAACTGGTCACAGGCTGGACTTGAACCTGGACTGGCAGAAGTATGAATATGGGACATGCCTGGTTGCTAACCACTCCACCAAACCAGCCCCCCCACAAAAAAATCCCTGACTTTTTAACCAAACAGGTGACGTTTTCTGAGGTACCTGAGGTGTCCTCTCCCGCAACATGGACATACATGCACATCATTTTTTGTTTCCTGCTGCATGCAGGTCCACTCCTCATACTGCAGTATAAAGTACATTATTCCTTCAGGGGATAATCAGCATCTGAAAAAGCCTTAAACTTGAATAGAAAGTTAATATATGATGAAGGATCTTGCTGATGATTCATCAGAGGCATGAATTCAATTTAAAATTCCTCATCTATGTTCAAAATTTATGTCCAACAATAACATTTTAAGTTTTAAACAAGCTTTTGCAAAAATGTTGCTTTCTCTAGTTTTTAAGAAGTGCTTTAATACATTTGTTTAGCACTGCTTGAAATAAAGGAAAATCCTCAAGAAAATCTTTCAAGATAATCTTAATTATCTTGAAAATGTGGGATTATGTGTGACATTTTAAAAGGCAAGAACTTAATCCATAACTATCCAGAAATACTTTACAGTCAGGTACACGCTTTCACTTTCAGATAATCAGCCTGATTTTTGGCCTGAACCTCCCCATCCCACCAAAGTCAGCAAAAGCTGGAATATGTGGCGGTCCTAAAGTTAATTTTACATGATTGTACTGCTGTGTGAGGTTTGTTAGCAGGACTCAATTTATTTTTGACAACAACAGGTTTATTTAAAGTACTTAGCATAAACTGTAAAATATACCATAACAACACTGAGAAGAGAGGAGTTTGCTTTGGATTTTCTCAGAAGCTAACAATCAGCCACAGTGGCTTCACCCTGTCCTGTTTGTTGTCTCCTATGTTTGTTAACACTGCAGAAGAGAAGAGAGCCTCTCGGTTGGTGAACCTGACAGTTGGTGTGCTGCGTGGTGTGTTGATGCGGCACAAGAATAAAGCTCAAATCTGTCATTATTTACCTCCTGTGGAGTCCTTCGACATCTCAAAACCTGATATTATTCTAAAAATCTCCATGTGTGTGCCATGCTTGAGTGTATACCCCTAATTCAGAACTCCAAACAACCCTCTTAAATCTTGAAGCTTCATCAAACCCTTTTGTGTGAATGTGAAAAGGGAAGTAAATTAAAAGAAAGGAGGAGTCAGAGGTTAAGAGAGACAGAATAAAGACGTCTCACCTAATTTCTCCCACTTGCCAGAAATCAATCAGTGGCCAGCTTGAGAACTGGATCCTTTATTTACTCAACACATAAAAACCACGGGAATAGAGCGAGGAACAGTGAGCGAGTGGGCAGGCAGGAGTCTTTCATTGGCTCTCCGTCTCTGTGATCACCCAAAAGGTCCTGACTCCGTCCTTTGTCAGGGTCCCTCTCTCCTGCCTCCTCTACTCTTTCATGTCGACTCCTCTTTGTTTCTCTTTTTGTCTGGGCCTTTTCTCTCTGTCATTGCTTAGCTCTTAGCCATCTCCTTCCTCCCCCTAACTCTCCCTCTCTCTCTCATCTCCCTCCTCTCGGCACTCACCCACACTCCTGCCTCAATAATTCAATTCATTTCTCTCTATTCATACAGTTTTTTTGGAAAGGCAGGGCAATCCTCACTGTGGGCGTAGAAGCACACATCAAGCACTCCCACACGACACAAAGAGAGTGCTGATTTGGGCAGATTGTGACAATAACTAACACGAGTGCTCCGGATTCATATCGGCTGCTTATGCAGAAGAATACAGCAGCTCTGGGCTACGTGGATTTCTTTAAAGCACGTCATTTGCATTTGAATCTCCAAACAAATCATAAGATATCTATCAGAACGTACACTACAACAGCAGCAAATGCAACAAACAATCTAACATCAAAATAAATCAAAGTTATTTACAAGATTTTACTTTCATATTTAGGTGGTAGATGTGTGTCTAACGAAGGTGAAAAGCTGAGATTAGGTGTCAAAAAACAAAAACCTTGTTATGAAATCTACTTCAAAGAGCAGCGAGTACAACTGCAATTTCTTCAGGTGATGTAAGCTTGAATAAACTGAACTGCTGCCCTCTTTATACTGTAAGTGAGACGTGAGAGACATGCACAAAGTTGGAGTTGGAGGAGTTTTTTAAATATGATGATCAGGTGCTGATTGACAAGTTATACCAAATGAGTGCTGATCATCATTATCATGTGTATGTTGAAAACATATACATATGCAGGTGTATGAAAAAGTCATGCGTATGAAAAAGTCATTAACTAAAAAGGCTATGCAGGAGCTTTAAAGGGGTGAAGAGTAGCCAAACTCTGCTACCAAGGTCAGTTTGTGGAGGACAGTTGAAAGGTCCAATTTCCTGCAAAATCCACTTTGCTTTTGCTGTTGTTAGAAGGAGCTGTGAGGCATAAGAACATGACCCTTTACTAAAATCTCAGTTCACAGAGAAATGCTCCACTTTTTACGCTCTGGAGTTCATTATGTAACAGCTATACAGGCTCCACCTACATACGTATATGTTTCCTGCTCATAACAGCGAGACATCATGAAGACCTTACTGTAGCCCCCTCAGATCTGAATGTTTCTAAAGAGGAGAATGAAAATTAATCAACTTTCACGTTTGCCCAAAAATGCTAGCTGTGCAGCGGAGGTGCAAAACACCCAGCAGGTGCACTGATGTACAGGAAACAATGGTTTTACCTGTGGTGCTTTTTTAGGAACACAACCCTGTGTGATCAACCTCGAATGGCATGAAATCATAATATGATCTCTGTGATTTATTTCTGTGAAGAGCATCAAGAACATGTTAAAAGGAATGCTGAGGATGAACTATATGGCCCTTTTCCACTAGCACGCCTTGGCCCTACTCTACCCGGTTCTACTCGATTTGCAGCGTGTTTCCACTAGCCTGGTACCTCCTAAAAAAAGCTAGTTTTCCGCTCTGGTTCCAAGTGAGCTGAGTCGATACTAAAAGATGACGTCACCAACTGCCGGCCACTGATTGGTCAGACAATGTCGTCATCGATGAGTCATGAGCGCGACGACCTAGCATGGTAGCGGTAGCTACCATTGGCTTACCCTCATACGTGTTTTCTTTGAAGCTCGATTGCTCTTGTCCTCGGCTTCATTCTGCTGTATAGCTTCCAAAACTCTCCTGTGCTTCTCAAGGGGTATTTCTTCTTGCCGCCTGCAGCCTTCTTCTGCTTTCCTTTTTTTCTCATTTTGTGATAAAAAGCCACAGATTGTTGTGTTGCCCTCAAAATGACGTCGTCGCAGCGTCGTTCAGCTGTTTACAGCAACACTGCACCCCGTTGGGCAGGCGACTGGGGCTAATGGAAAAGCAGCACAAGGTGAGTAGAGTAGAGCCGGGTAGTCAAGTAGAGTAGGGTAGGGTTAATGGAAAAAGGCCAATATTGTCAGTGTAAGTAGTGGCAGTTTACTGCTCCGATAGCTAAAACTGGGATTGGCAAATATGAAAGCTTCTGCTGATATTTGAGCCGCTATCAACATTAACTTCATTGACTTTTTGCCTATTTAATTACATTGGAAATCAGATGCTCCAAAAACTAGGGTGGATTTTATGGCAGCAGATTGGTAAATCAGTGTCTGTAGCTCCAAAGGCGCAGATGAAGCTGGATTTTATTGCAATTGTTAAAAGTACATCTAAACATAATATAGATGTAGTGATAACATGAACCATTTATAGCGCTGATATCTTCATTGGGTCAAATAAGTTTTAAAATGTAAACATATCAGCACAAAAGTCATTATTGTGCACCCCTTTATCCTGGACCTGTATTACAGCACCTTGTAGCACTTTACAACCAATGGTAAGCCACTCTGATGAAGTACACACCACATTAATGCTCCACCAATCACATGAGCTGATTTTTCCTAAAGGGGGCCACACTGACCAACATCTCTACTCTAAAACATGTCCCAGAAAACAAATGTATTCTCTTATGTTTGGAAGAGACTGTAAGTGGACCTGGAAGTGAAACACATTGTTTCCATTTGGATGCAAAAGTTTGACAACAATTGTTTTTTAACTGTAACTGTCCTTTTCATGCTCTGCAGTCATACTCACACAACAGAGCTGCAGACCTGACATAACATATTATGGAGGATATATTTAGTAGATCCAGCTCCTGGCAACCACATAGCCATGGCAATGACAGAGGCAATAACTCTCTCCTCTCTCTCTCTCCCCCATTAGGAGACATTAAGTGGTGGAGGGGTGGAGCTGGGCTGATAGCAGCTTTTAGTCGGAGGCTCCCAGCAGCTCACATCTTGAGGGAGCAGCAGAGAGAGTGAAAGTGGCGGTGGCGGGGACAACTAAAGGCGGGTGGGGGTCGGCTGGCGGTTGTTGGGTGCTCTGGGGACAAGCTGTCTCTCTCTCCCTCTTGGCTCTCTCTCCATCAACCCCCTGCATCTCCCACTGCTCTCACTTTTTTCCCTTCCTGCACTGACGATATGGATCCTTTTCAACCTCACTTTTTATATCTCACACCCTCTCCACGCACATATATCACCTTCCCCCTCTGCGCTGATAGAAGCGCACAGGCACTTTGTTGCTACATCAGTGCAGAGTGAGGTGGAGGTATCAAGAGCTGAGGAGGGAGGGGAAAAAAGGGGAGAGAACTTTGTTCTACCCGGCTCTTCATTTCAATAACCCTCTCCCCTGTGATATGAGGGAAAAATGGCTGTGCAGAGGAGGGGGGTACACAAGCAACAGCTGTAGAGACGTGTGTAAAACTAAGAGAGCCAGAGCATTGTGGGTAAGGGATGTGCGCCAGGGGAACGTGAGGTAGAGGTGAGTGTAAGTATAAAAATTTGAACAAGCTTGAAGCAGGGCGAAACAAATGAAGATGGAGATGAAATAAAATATAAAGTTAGGATGAGTCAGAGAAAACAAAAACTGAGGAAAGAAAAATGAGGGAGGAGAGTCAGGAAGATGGTAGCTGCCGGGGTGATGAAAGGCAAGAAGGTAACAACCGAAGAAAAGAGTGCAGGGAGAGAAAAAGAGAGAGGGTGTAAGATGAGGGAGACAGAACCAAGCAGAGCAGGACAGGAAGAAGTGAGAAAGAGGAGCGCTGATTGCCCGCAGCAAAATGTTAAGAGGAAGGTGAGAATAAGAGCAGTTTTGAAGGGTAAGAAAGAGGAAGAGGGACGATCATCTGAGAGCAGTGACAGCACGAAACACGGACGACTATTTCATCCATTCTTAAAAAACTGCAAAAGTTAAATAGTGCTGATGACAGGCAGTCAGGGCTCTCTGTGGAAAATGTGAGAGACACCATTCTCACAATTGACGTGGGAATCGCCAGTGGCCCTACAATGTGATAATGTCAAGATACTTGAGTTCTGGTATAAAATTATTGCAATAATTAATATTTTACAATATGCTCTGTAATGCTTTACTTAATAATGTAATGAACTGCAATTTTTAACCCTTTACTGCCTGTATTTAAATCTGAAATCAAAACAAGATTATTGGACTTCTATACATTTTATAAGAAACATATCTCAGTATGTTAATACTGTAACTTCAGTTTTATTTAAAACAGGAGTAAAACTCATTGAATGATGTTTTTTGTGCAGCCTGTTTATTCAACTCTGCTGTGATTAGCCTCTCTTCTGATATACCTTCATTACAGCTGTTAACAAAGCAATGCTGCTGAGAGATGGCACATACCTGGGCTCCAACCAGCATGTAACAAAAGCCTTTCTCCTACAATATGGGGAGGCCTTCAGCCTCTGCACATAAAGTAAAAATATGCAAATATTAAGTAGTCATGAAACAATATTCATACACTATAAAGTTGTTATGCATAGTCAAATTCAAGCCAACTCAGCCAATGTACACAGGATTAAAGAAAGTTCAGCTATTTCTTTTAAATGAATGATACGCTGATTTTTTCCTGGATTTGAGGCATAAATATTGTACTCCCATTTTCCATATAAAGTATCGAGCTACACTTGATGTAATGTTTCAATGCTTCATGAAAGAAATTTAGAGAAACTATTACAGAAAAAGCAAGTTCTTCAAAAACATACAAAAACAAATAAAACTACGGTCTTGATTCTATAGAAATATTTTGTTCATGTTTATTTTTGTTGACTTTTGGAAATGACACAGGACACATTTGTGTGGTAAAGGGCAGGGCCGCCAGTTGCCCACCCCTGCTTTAGATTGCTTAATATGAATCATCCTAATGGAAGAGTAGAGAGAACTTTACTCTCACAGGCAGAGAGCAGAGTACTTCTTCTTCTTTGTGAGATATTATTTTAACTCTAACCATCTTCCTCTTTCTCTGCTCCTTTTTCTTGGTCTGATTCGACTTGAGGTTTCTGGATGTTTTAAAGGAGTTTTATCTTTTTTACCAGACGGCTCCTCATTGGTGGATTGATGTTGGGTCTTTCTGAAGCTCCTTATCTCTCACAGGATTTTAGTCTTTGGGATATTTGTGGTTTGACAATCAGCCAACTTATAAATGTAACAAAGTCCACCTCCCACTTAAGCTGCACTAAAAATACTTGCCTGTTAAACTTGATAATCCTATTTTTCTCCACAATAATGAGAGAATTTAACAGGAGCAGCACTGCCTGACATTATTTGAACTTTACAACAAAGAAAAGCTGGAGAGAAAAGGCTGGCCTGAATGTAACCACTTGACCAGAGTTATGTGTAAACAGCACAGGCATTAACAAGCAGAAGAATGAAAGCAGGTAGCATTAGCACTGCTAAAGTTAGACGCACTGCAAACCAAACTGGCATGTTTGACTTTCAGATGTCTGTACTGAATATGTAGGGGGCCTAAAATCAGAAATCTCTTTAGGAGAGGCAGTTGTCAATTTTTATGACAAAGTCTCAACAGTCATATATTGATCTCTGTTTTAGAAACATGAGATTTGTGCTTACTTTTTGTGAGGTGAGCTGATTAATTTCACTCTTTATCCTTGTAATTAGATTTAGTGTATCCAGTGTTCTTCAGGTGTCTTTGTAGGTCTTCCTGTTTTTTGTTCTTTGCTTTTTTTGTGTGTGTGTGGATATGGCTATGATTTTCCCTCTTAAAACTGCTTTAAGTGTATCCCATAAAAGTGATGTAACCTCTCCTCAATCATTAGGGATTCACTTTCTATCTTAATCTGTTGCTTGACTTTGGGGTCATTTAGCAAACCTAATTTAAATTGCCATGTAGTAATCTTTGGTTCAGGGTAAAAGTCAACAGATACAGTAAGTACGTGTGTGATCGCTGATATCAAGAGTCATGTATTGAGTTGAAGTGGTCAAGTCTTGTGTATGTTGAGTGGGATGCAGAATAATGTGTGTATTTATTTCTATTAAGGGAGAAGTCTCTCCGAAAGTCAACTTCAAATAACTTGACAGCTGTTTTATGGAGGGTTTCTGGGATTTTCTGCAAGAAGAGCCTAGTTCGGTTGTAGATGCTTAAATCTCTCTCTTTGAATTTCTGATTTATTTTTCATTAGTTTGTTTTGATTAATTTATAGTTGCTGATAAATGCTTTATAAAAGCTCACATCTCGCCCACAGTTGGATCAACTCCATAAATACAGTCATACTTTTTAGTTTGTGGTGCTATTTTAATTTGAAAAAAAGGACTGATTTATTGATTGAAAAGAATATAATTGTGGAAAAAGTCCATCTATGCAAGAGCTTGTGTGCGTAAGGATAAGTTACAATATTCATGAGTCAAATAAGACTGTCAGGCGGCTTATTGAAATTCTCTGATGGGGTCATAAAGAAGAATAAACAAGTCAATAAACAGCTCACCCATTTCTAACAGGCTGCATTCAAAAGAAGCTCACAGTACCGTGAATTCATTCAGTCCCACAGGAGAGATGATGGCCCTCGGGGGAAAAAAGACCTCACTCTGATGAATTTTTTCCAATTACGCTGAACTGGAAACAACAAGTCCCAAGTCAGTTTCACGCTAAGAGAGCAGAATCTCCAGGGGCAAAACAATACTGAGACCATATCAAAGCTGAAATCAGACCTAATAATGTCAGATTTGGAACAGCTGGTGTCATTTAATCTGCACCATTGATGCCAGGTTTCATGACTGGCAATATGTAGGTGGTGTACCCAGGGTCTGGAACATTGAGGTGCTTTGTGAGGGATTTCGAGGCTGTCATATTTGAAAGAAAGTGAGGCCTCATGAAGACGGTGGGAAGATAAAGGTGTTTTTTTCCCTTCTTCTAAAAAGCCACAAAGCAACAAAAGAAGCCAATTCAGGTCAGTCAGGCTGTTCTCCGTTATTACTCCAGACTGAGCTATCTCACACTCCTGGATACACTTTAACTCTCAATTTTCAGGTGGATAAAACTTGTAAAATTTGGTCTGTGTTGTACTTACCTAACAGGAATGGGCAGTTGCATGAACTACCTCAGGCTTCAAACTTCAGTTCAACTCTTAAGCAAAATATTTCCTTCGCCTGAGCTTTAAGAAGGATTGAATAAAGCCTCTTACACTGCCTGGGTTCCTAAATGTGTAGACCGAGGCTTTCACTGTAGTAAATGCTATACACAAAACTTTTGCACTTTTAAATCAACCCCCTTTACTTAATGGTAGGGGTGAGACAAAATATCATTGCTCTGACTTGCAAAATGCTGATGCCAAATATCAACAGTCAACACAATAGTGGTAAAAAGAAAATGGGGACCCAAACAGATTAATTTATCAATTTGATTTACCTCATTACTTTTTGATGATTCCTCATGGTGGTATCTCAAAACTAATGGGACAAATAGGAAGTTAACAGCCAAAACTGTCAAAGAGCAGTGAAAGCAATTTCAGAGCAATCATAATAAAAGTGCAACTCACTCCAGATTGAAGTAAAGTAACCATCATTTCTGTCCCCTAACTTTTTAGGGCACATGTGTCTTTTTAACTAACAGCTATGTGCAGACAACACAGTATGGAAAGGGCCACTTTATTAAAACTTTTATTTCGGGCCTCTTTATTAAAATTGAATAAACACAAGAGTAAGACAAGCTCAGTGATTGAACAGGCTTCAACAATGCACATTACAGCTTCCATTAGGGCCGTCACTTTATACTTGATATTCACATATCCATATGAGCATTAGGGTCAAACATATATGCAAACAAACATATGACATAAAGAGCGGAACTGCATATTAGGGCACATGAAGCAGTGAACCACCTCATCCAGACCAGCAGAGGGCATATGCAGTGCTACAAGTTCAGTCACTGCTCTCTTGAGCTCAACAACAGTTGCATCTAGTCTGCCAGACACAACAGACAAAGAGGACGCCTCAAGGAAATGGAGGACTGCCAAAGCCACTCCGATTGGACAATAAGAACAATGAATCATGTAAAAAAAAATTCCATGTGGAAGCACTTTGGGCTCCACTTTGTGTCGATTATGTGCAAGGCAACTGACCAACTATGAGAAATCCACAGGCCCATATGTCAGCCTTTTCAGCGCAATCAAGTGCTGCCATGTCAAGTGCTTGGACTCAGTGCTTCCGAGTCCAAGTTGTGGAAAAAAGCCATTATAGACAAGACTGCAGGTTTCATATGCATGGGTAAAAATTCAAATGATCCAACAGAAATAATGACCCAGACAGAGGGTGGGGTTATAGTGACAGCCCTAGTTTCCATTCATTGCTTGCCAAGGAAATAATCAATTGCTGAATAGATTTTGGGAAGGCTGATCAGATATAAGGGCGCTCTGGTCTAGTCCTGGCTACAACTTGATCCATCTTTTTAATGAAGAAAAGGCAATTCCATGTAGCAGAGAAGGATGCTGATGATTATTTTCCACATAAAAACACAAGACAAGAGAAAACTGCACAAAGTGGCCACTCTTTGAGAAAGTCAGTATATACATTTTATAGCCAACATTTTTCCAGGCATTATGATGCACTAACAGCCACTGTTTTTTTCAGTGAAAGAGGTACATTTCATACCCATCATACACAATAGGAACTAAGAATTAGTTCCAGAAAAGAAAATGTAAAAAGTAATTTGAGGATTTTATATATTTGGCTTTAATGCTCAGCATTTCCTCTGTAATTACTCTCCACTTAGTTCTTGTTGAACAGTGACATCTGGCTTTTGCAAGGGGCAGATGTCAAGCAGGTAATCATGGTGGGCAGGAGACAGAACTGATCTAAAGCGTAGCTTAGTTTTAACAAAATGGCACTGACAAGAATATTTGCAATGTTACATCAGTAACATATAAATACATTTGTCAACACAGCACAACATATCAGGAGTGCCATGTGTTTGATTTAGGCACATAAACCTGTTAAAGCTTTTGTTTCAACAAAAGACAATCCATAAGAAGCAGCAAAGGAATTGATTTAGCGTTGGACAAATATGCAGACTTGCTAATTTGGTTCATTCATCTGGATCCCATTACCTGAGCCCTAAAGCACAGCTATTCCTCCAGGGATCCACATTAAAATACATGCTGACAAGCACACAAAATGTAATCGAGTCATGATTGGATAAAATAGTCCCATATTGACATTGATGTCATTAATGAGGTTGTTTACAAACCTGGATCATTCTGAAGAGTTCTTTTAACACGAGGGGATGTTCTGTCCTCTGTGTGGTTTGTTTGAATATATATAAACATGGGCACAAACCATGCCAAGATTGCTTGAAATATTTGGCTTGAGTCAACCCCTCAAGCGGTTTGTCTGCAGTGAGAACACTCTCGCCCCAGGAACAGACAAACACGGTGACGAATTATCTCATCACACTGCTGTAGTAATATAAGCGTTTCCAGCTAACAGGAAACCAGGCTGATGACAAAGTTGTACTTGACGATAATGTCTGGATCCCACAGAGTTTCTTTCTGTGCTCAGGCACAACAAACCATGAAAATCACAACAGGTAAACATTATTCATGTACCTCTCTGCAGCAGATCAGCTCAGGACTCAACAACATCCACTGATTCAAAAACTTGTTAAGACTCTCAGACTTTATTAGTCCAACTCTGTCAAGCAGGAGAATTTATCTTTTACTATGTTGGTCCCTGGTTTCTCCTATCGTGCAGTTTCTTTGCGGACAATGTAGTGTCTCAAATATATTCCGTCAAGATATTGTATGAGCTGATAGAAGAAATAATCCCTTAAAATGTAAGTAAATCCCAGATGTCCAAAATGTATAATCCAATATGTTGTTATTTTCCAAAAAAGGGAAAAAAGGTATATTCCGCTTTTTGCTCCGTAATTTCAGTAAAGGAAAAATAGAAATAATCCAAATCATGATCCGTATCCCCAAAATAAGGAAAAAGTTATATTCCAATTTTTAGTTCCAGGTCCCCAAGAAATCACAAAATGCAGAAGAAGTCCAAGCATCACAAGTTTGTTAAAGCTCAAAAGAATCTTTAACAAACTTGTGATACTTGGACTTCTTCTGCATATTATTATATATTATATATTTGAGACACTACAACGCTTCTGCATGTGTTGTGTTGTAACAAGTTTCCATATTATCTGGGAGCCAGCATTAAACTCCTCTGTTCTTTTTATACACATTTGTATCATAAGGGTGTGTTGCATACTGATAAATATGCTCATCAGCATAATCTAACAATTAAAATCCACGATTAGCGTTATTACATTCTAGGTTTGTGGGTAGCTGGTTTTCTTCCCATAACGCACAGCGCAACTTTAACTCATAGGAAAACTGACTGTGGCATAATGATGGTAGGTCCTGGTGCTGGACTCTGCCTGCTTTAACATACCGCATGTGAACATGAATCAATCCAAGGAAATATTCAAATTTACAGCATTTATTTTCAACCAAATTAGAACAGAGCAAATGAGCTGTAGGTGTAAAAACCAATAAAGATTTTTTCAATTCATCCTTTCTTATTGTTTGATACAGAAGTTGTCTTAAAAGTTACATACTGCCCAAAGTGCCAGTATCAAATGGACGTTGGCTGCTATGATCCCCTGTGAAGCTGCTCCTGTATTGTATGTTGTCCTGGATTAACCCAAGATTCTCTTACTGTCTTGGCAACATTACAACATTGCAACATTACATTATATACCTGATCTCCTGCTGGCTACCCAGTCGGTATCAACATTTGTGTATGTGTATGTGTGTTTGTGTACGTATGATGTATTCCAGCTGAGTTAGGTCAAGTGTGTACCTATCTATATTTAAAATGGCCATTTACTATTCACTTCGTCAAGTCTGAGGAAGAGCCATACAGCTTTAAACATCACACTGTTTGTTTAATAAAGTCTTGAAGGGGGGCCCTTTTGGTGTGAAGATTCTTTGTGCATTTTCAGACGATTTTTGAGACCAACATAAATCTACACTTTCTCAAAAATGGCACATCCCCCAGAGCATGCTGTGAGTTTCCAAAAGTGCATCATTTCATTCTCTGCAATCACTCTTAATTAAGCTATTGTCACTGTCTCTCTAATTATTCCAGTGTAGATATGCCGGTAAAGCTCCCTTAGATTTCAGAGGAAAATGATTGCTAAGGACCCTCAAGCAATGTATAATTGAATTCTTAAGTAGCTGAGTATTCCCTTAAGTGAACGGAGGGTTTCCCCCTCTAATACTGTACAGAAATCATTCTACTGACATTGTGCTCACTCATTTCTTTTTAATGCAACTTCTGCAGGAAATTTTAAGACAAACTTGGCCACAGAGGCTTTATTTAGGTGGGCACGAACACGAGCTTCCTGCCAGCAGGTTGGCATTCTCATGTCCGTGCGAGAATGCCAACCTGAAAAAATGTGTCCGAGAACAGATTCACGCAGACGCCAGCGTGGCCATGCTCCCGTGTTCATGTCCAATAAGACTAATCAAAAAACTCACACCAACTCAAAATAAACTAAAGTGGCCATAATCCTTGTAATGAGGGAACATTTCATTCAGTGCAGTGAGACTTACTTCATGTTTTTCACAGAGTTGTGGACAATGGAGGTTTAACAGAAAAAATAAGCTCTATCAGGCTTCTGACGCACTGACTGTAATTATTGTTTTTGGTCTCTGAATGGGATTTGTTGACCAAAATAGAGAGAAAGAGAGAACAGAGGCAGCCTTATCCCTTAATTGATGGGCAGTTCTTTTCAGTGCTGTCATTAATTGTGGTATAAGCTTCTCTTTGGTCAGTTTTGTTTTTATAGATTATAAACTCATTAATTCTTTTATTCATTTCATTTACTGCAAGGCTGGACCATATATGATGCTTTTAAGACATAATGGCATGTTTTCAGAGCTGATACAAAAAGTCAACATAATGAATTTTAATATTTCTTATATTGATGGTGATTTGGAGAAAAGCCAGGCTGGTAAAAGCTCGTGTGCAGCTGGAACCACTCTCAATCATGTTTGACAAGATTGATCAATGTTTGATTGCTCTGCCTTTTCTCTCGTTTATTTCTTTTACATTTTCATCAGTCATCTTTATTTTATTGTTAGCTATATTGGTGTTCATTAGTCTCTAAATCCATCTTCACAGCCAAACAATTATTGTTACTATTACAGTGGAATAGTCCTTATAACATGGAGCTGTGCTGAGTAATTGTTAAACATCCATGATTATAATCATTATCACTTCTTAATCTTTGTCAGTCACTTCTCTGCCTCCCTGCAAAGCACTTTGCACTTTGATTGAATTGGTGTGAAATGTGCAATCAAAATAAAGTTTGATTGAGTTTTGAAATGAGAAGTCGGAATGGAGAAGTATTTCTAATTTAACTCCATTCATTTAAGAGCATTTATATTATTAGAAAACAACAAAACATTAATGTCATATGTTTGATGAAGTAAATACAAAAATAGAAGTCCATAAAACCCATCACTGAGTGTGCATTTATTACCAAAAGTTGCAGAGTTACTAGAACGCACTTTTCCTAAAGCTGCTAACAATCTTTCAATAAAATCAGCTCAATCTCCTCTCATTTCTCTCATAGGGGCGTTGCTGGAGCAGACTAGTGCGATTGATCTGTAATTGGAAGGTTGCAGGTTCAAGCCCACTTTGGCAGTCACATGGTACGTCAGTGGCGTGTAAATGGGTGTGAATTAGGCCTGTGCTCAAAATATCGATACAGCAAAATATCGTATCGCACTCCTTTGGGATACGTGTATCGATACGGATTCTACAGAATCGATACGGCCTAAATATTTTGACAGTTGTAGTAAATACACTTTGGGTAATGTTAACAGTGGCACAGTTCAAGGTAGAAGACGAGCTACATAATGAAGCATATGTTCTAAATTTAAACTTAGGTCTACCATCTTTGAGGATCTGAATTTATGTCTCTCAAGTTGTAGAACCACTTAAAACTCATTCATGCTCTTTTTCTTCTTATAAGAAAAAACTAAACTTGTCAAGAATTTTGCTTAAAGCGTAGTCAATGTTCACAATTTATGTGTATCGTATCGTGGCCTTAGTATCGGGATACGTATCGTATCGTGAAGTTGCTGGAAATACCCAGCCCTAGTGTGAATGTATATAAAAGCTTTGGCTAACACTGATGGACAAGTGACTTAGAAACTCAACAACATTGGTGAGTGTATGTGAGAGTGAATAGATGTGATTGTGTAACTTTTTCTTAAATATATCAAAGAATCATTAAACCTGTGTCCTGTGATCAACAGCACTGTTTTATGAAAAAAAAAAAAAAGTAAATCCTTAAAAGTGGAGATCGGAGGTTTGTGCCCAACAGCGACGTAAAGTGTACATATCTGTCAGAACAAATGAAATCAGCACTCAACCATTTCAAACCTTTTCAAATGAATAAAGTTGGAAAATACACTGATTGAGTTCACCCAATTCTACTAAACAGACCTCATGTTATTCTAAACTTTAACTTCTGTTTGTATTTCCTACATCTGTAGCTCTCTTTGCTTTCATAGTGGAGCATTTTCTTAATTTAGCCGTAGCTCTCTTGCTGGAAAAAGCAGAAAAACCCAAACAACATTCAAAGCTGTGTTGTCTTACCCAATGATGGGGTGTTTGAAGCCCAGTTTGGCCGTGCTCTGCTGGATCTCCTTCTCCAGCCATGACTGAGGGCGCACCAGGTACTTCACGAATTGTGACACCCACCAAACGGAGGGGTCCCCGTGGAGGCGGTGCAGGCGAGGGGCCAGGTCTTCGGGGATTGCAAGTGGCAGGTAAGGAGGCCGAGGGTGGAGACTGTCCACTATGGGTAGCTCCACAACCTGGACGTCCTTATCATGGGCTTCACCTAGAGGACACAAAAAGAAATAGCACGGTAAGCTTCGGCTTGGGGATGTGAGTTTCCATCACATTACTCAGTGTTCTTAAGTTTTATTTCTTCAAATATTCTGTCAGCATGAAAAAGTGCTTCAAAATGGTTCATGCTGTCTTTGTTGAAAATACAATCTTTTTTTCCTAATTGACAGACAACTTTAGTGCTGATTTTTAATTTTTTGAATACCAGTTTCTTGCATATTAATGAAAAAAGAATGAAACTTTAAAATCCATGCCTGTGAATAAGAACACTATCAATAATAAGTTTTCTTTGAAGATAGATGCCTAAAGACATCCAACGCCTCTGAGCAACCAACAGTCTGCAAATTGAAGATATTCCTTTAGCAAAACACTTTCTCCATTATCTACTCGCTCAGGAAGCAGCAATGTATGAAATATCATCCAGGAATGCCGGATTAAGTGATAAGCTTTATTTTGAAAGCTTCAGATACCAAACACTCCACAGGTGTTTCTAATCCTCTGAGGCAGAACTTTACAATGCAGGAAAGTTATAACAAAGGCAAATAGACTCTCTATTTTTACGCTTGGCAGTTGAAATACCACGTTCCTGGCAGCTGAGAGCCTTCACCGTATTTTTTTCCAGTTGCTTTTCAGAGCAGTTAAAGAAAGAGCAGATTCAGTTTGCAGTCAGCAGCTTCTACATTTGGTTGTGGTTTTGACCTTGGAGCCTGGATATGAGTGCTGCGTCGGTCCAAACAGGACAAGAGCAGGTCAAGAGATTTCAAAGTTAACTTTTTCATTAATAGTGATGTTTTGACAAACTGTTTCAAAGTTTCAAATTAATTTGCACATGTAAATGCAAGCAGAAAAATGTTCACGCCAACTCGACCCTGAATTACTCCCGACAGCTCTGCTCTAAGATTTCCACATGAAGTCCAGGTGAGACCAAATATCAATTATCAGGAAATAGTCAGAAGAATTTACTGCTCAAAAATTTTGGTTCTTTCTTGACAATTCCCTTGAAGTGGTAGCCCACAACTCAGACATGGTCTCCCACCACTCCAAAAGTTGTCCCGATGAAAGACCGATAGCAATGGCATTGCTGACATTAAAGGGACTGTGAGGAGAATCTGTTTCCGGCAACATTAAGACTCTGCTACCCATGAGCACGCGCGGCGACGGTCGTAATGCTGCGTTCCAGTAACCTCGGAACTGGGAGTGACATCATCCCTGACTTATTGGCATTCCGGTTGAAGTCGGAAAAAAATATGCTGATCTACCAGGCTATTGATTATGATTATCACTTTGGCAGCATTTTTGTAAATATAAGTCTAACAATACTATGTATATAGCTGATCTAGAGCAACACACCTCAGTCAGAAGTGCAAATAAATTGATTATTACAGGAGCTAAATAACTGTTCACACTGGGGGCATCCATCTTTGATTGTCAACTTGGGGGTTGGCGAGATTTCACCGAGTTCCCAGTCAGAAATTCAGACTAAGGGGGATGTTTTAGTTGCAGTATCCTATTCGGAACTTGGAAATTCCTATTTCTGCATACAACTTGAACGCACCACAAGCCAAAGCGTGTGCTTGTTGTGATGCTAATGAAAATGCAGCTCAGACCTTCCTCAGAACTCTGCATTGCTTTACAACTTCTTTTTTCAGCAACTTACAGGATGCAACGCGATGAGGTATTGTATCTCTTTCTAGTTACGTAGCGGTAGTTCTTGATGTGTGACAACAAGCAGTTTTTCGAAAACTTCGTATCATAGTTTTGTAGCTGGCTATATATCGCTACTTACAGCCCGGTGCTCTAAGACGTGTCTGAATAATATAAATTTGCTCTAGTTTTAATTGTCTTGTTCCCGAAGTTGAGTATCCAGACCAGTCCAGCCCTGTCCGACCCGACCAGAAGGCTAAGGAATAGCATTTATAGATAACCTATTTTGATGCTGTAAAACTCATCTCAAAGTGTGTATGTCGATCAGGCATATATCTAAAAGTGAGACTTTTTTGTAATTACTTAGAAACTCCTCACAGTCCCTTTAAAGAAAAGAAATGATCAAAAACTTTGATCAGAGAAAGAAAACAGGCAAGCAAGAGAAAGCATTTTAATAGTGACGTTGATTTCCCAAAGTGCAGGTTATTTTTGACCTGTCCACTGAGGTTGAATAGTGACAATCAAAGGAGCAGCAGTGTCCTTACTGTGCATTACAAAGACAGAGGGAGATGCTAACATGAGTATTATTCAGCTGCTGGCCTGCTATAGCTGCTGAAGAACACTGTGGCTTTGACAAAATGACATCATGGCGTAGATATGACGTTAAACTCCAGAACAGAGCACTGACTCAAAGACAGTTTGTAGTCTGGCACTTGATTTAAGAGCAGACACACCTGGTAATTAAAGACATTATGACTGAAAGTTCAGTTTGTTACTGTTATGATGCCAGATGTTCTTGATGTACCTGCTCAGGAAAAACAACTCACTATTTTTGTCTCCTTATGAAGATGAGGAGTTTTAAGACTGTCAGCACAGCTGTCTGTCAAATCCGCTGGATCCATCAGACAACTGACAAAACAGTAAAACCACCAGGCTGTTGTGTAGCTGAGCGTTTCACTGAAGTTACTCTGTCAAGGAAAAGTGTTGAAGTGAGATATTTCACATTCTTCTTCGGCTTGTTTCATTTCCAACAGGCTTTCAAACCGTCCGGCCTGCCTGTGAGCCAACCTTTTAGGACTGATTGCTGCTCTTTGCTGTCCTTGCTTTGAGGCCATGTTCAGGTAAGCTCCTTTCCATAAAGGCTGTAGGGCTAGTGGCTGATTCAAGGAGCCGGGTTGGAGGTGTTACTCGGGGGCTGGTGGTCTGGCATTGGCTCTTCAGGCTGTTTGGCAGAGGGAAGAAGCCATGGGCAGAAGGTTGAGCGGCGGCTGATTATGAAGGTCACCTCTCTGGGCAGCAAAAAGCCCCGCAGAGTACTGCCAGACCTTCATATTCAACAAGGCCAGCTGTATGAGAACAGGGGGAACACGTGTGCCCATAGACATGTATAATAAAACAAAAACACATGAACAGGCTCATGCACCCGGCCTTGTATAGAGCAGGATCTAAAAAGGATTCAAATACAACAAAAATAAAAAGGCAGTGTGTATTCACGCACACAAACCTAACGTGCAAGCCCACAAAAGCCTCTGCTAATCTCATCTCACCAGAAGGGATATGCCTGGCAGACAAAACCTTCACTCCCTTTCAGTCTTAAAACCCGAGGAGAGAGGGTGTTTTTTCTCTCTGGTTCGTGTATGGGTGTGTGTAAAAAGCGATTTACGTGAAAACAAGTTCCGAGTCCTGTGTTCTGTCAAACTAAAGTGGTTCCTCTAACTGCAACAGACAGGCCCCTAATGCGACTGCGAGCACGTCCACGAGAAACACACACCTCCGAATAAATGGCGTAATTATTCATTAAAAATGTCCCTCCACTGCAAAAAAAGGGACACGTTAAAAAACAAGAGCAGAAACAGAGGCCTCAATTTGTGTGTGTTTTGCCTGAGCATGCACTGAATATAAATTGGTGGAAGCATTAAATATTGAGCAGAAAAAATATTCCCAGGCCCGTGTCTGCTTATATAACAGTGTTGGCATGATTCACATAAAGGGGATGGGGAGGAGGGGATGGGTGGGTTTTGAGGCCTGCACTTCTTGGCAAAAAATGTACAGATATGCCGTATGTCTTCCTCCCACAGCTACTTAATTAGATCACAAAGCTTCTAAATTTGATCCCGTCTCAAAAGCCTGGGCATATGTTTTCTTCTATGCGTCATGACTTCAAGCACAGGGGGTTCCAACAAAGCTATGGTATAGAGTGCATCTGATGAATATTTATGAGATTAAAGTCACTGTAAGGCAGCATTAGGAAGTTGTCTCCAAACAAAACAGCTAATGATGGAATCACATATGAAAGGCTGACAGCTATACGGGACTATATATAAAGGATTATACGGTGCTAAAGTCATTCCACCATTAGGTCTAGTTTTTTGGGGAGGCAGGGCCTAAAGGGGCTCAATTACGCACTAGAGAGCCCCATACATACTCCTGCCTCCTCAACAATTACAAATCACTGAGGGCTTTAGCTTCGTCCAGGCTAATGGTGTGTCTAATGACCATGCCTTCATCCCAGGGCAAGTAATTAGCTATCAGCTAAATGCCAGCGTTTCTGTTCAGTGCTGAGTGAATTTGCTCAGCCTACCAGCCAAGGTAGGGAAGCACATTGAGAAAAACAGTGCAACAGAGAGATTCCAGGCTTGATCCCAGACTTTGGACCATATAACAAAGAGCAACAGCCAGGCTCGCTCCCTGCACTCCTCCAGTCAGGACGCAAATTACAGCCCGATTCACACTGCCGTTTCAAGCTGTAAAGTTTACGCCCCTGTTACGCTTCACCTGTGAGTGTTGAGACGGAGTAGGGGGAACAAGTTGACCCTCTCTCTACAGAGGTAGTAACAAAGGTGTGATTTTGGTAAGCAGTAGGCAAGAGCGCAGAAAGGATGTGCCTATTGCTGGCATCCATGGAAATAATGTATGTAAGTAATGTAATGAATGTAAGTAAGTGTAAATATAATGAAGCTTGGCTGTTAAGGCACTGTGAATATATTCTCCTGGTGTGGATTGATTAACCTGGTTCAATTTCTGTAATTAGGCAGATTCACCTTGTCAAGTGAGAGGCACCCTTCTGCAGGACCTGGGTGCTGTCATATTTGCATGGCATACCGGAAAGGCACAGCTGAAGTTGGTCTCCTTTGTGTATTTTCTTACATATTCAGTGCTACAATGAGAACAGCGTGGTCACGGGGGGAAGACCTTCCTTTAACACTTGTCCTGAACCTAACGTTAGGACACCGGCCTAATTCATCTGTCAGTCATAGAGACTCGAGAGTGGTGTGCTCTTCTGGTATGCCGTGCTAATATGGCAGTGCCCGGTCCCTGCGTATGGGTACTCTTGTGACAAGCTCCAATCTAAACCAACTGTGGGCTACCCACAGCGGCACAGCCCAATCAGCATCCTTTACACTAGGAAGAGGTGGGCGCTACAAGCGAGAAGGCAGCAGGAAGTGACTAGAAATCTTTTTTTTTTTGTTGACTTACCCATAAACCACTTGTAATTTATGAACGTGCTCTAAATACTGAAAAGTTACACTGTTCTCATGATGGATAGGCCCTGTCAGGTTTTGTTTGAGTAAATTTTTAGGCATGTTTCAGTTTAATTCTTAAAAAATAGAGCAACTTTCAGTATTCATAGAGAAGCCTGCCTATGTCCAAACTACAAATTAGCATGTATTTACAAATATACAGCTTTTACAAGAGGTAGATTCAGTTTAGTTGAGGAATATAGTTTGATATCATTGTGGCAAAACCTGTGGGGTTTTTGTCAGCCAGAAAAAAAAAGAAAATTCGTAGAATATGTTTTACAGCTGAAAAAGATCCTCTTCTCTGTATTTACCAACAGCCTTCCACTGCAGAGATTTCTGCTTTATTTCACAAGATTGGCACACTTCATATTTCTTAAATTTGGCTTTGCGGTCAGTAACACTGTGTGAAAAAGCAAACTTCAAAATCATGTTTGTATTTCTGTACAGATGTCAACATAGCTTAGAAACTGAAGAAGACAAGAGTGACACCACTCAGACAAAATAAAAAAAAACTGCTGCAATCATTACCCATCTGAGACTTGGTTTATGAACTTAGAGAACTCGTGTTCCAGTCTTTATATTGCAGAGAACATTATGTTTCTCCTGCCTCTCGCACTCATAAGGCAGTAATATCTCTGCAGAGAACCTCAAAGGAATACACTCTCTTTGGCAAATTAGCCCTTTGATCAACGAAGCATTGTTCCATAAGAGCAGCGCTTTCTGCTTTTATGCATTCAGAATTTAAGTACACCATACAGCTCAGGCTGTGGGATGGTGCTAAACTCCCCTCCCTCATACTGTCCACTGGACATAAAAGTTGTAGTTAAACAGCTGCACGCTCCACTGGGCTAAACAGACTGTCAGGCTGGGTACTGGAAGCTCATTACTCTTTCTAGGAACTGACAGGAATGTGTCTGGAGTGCGAGAAATGTAAGATCATCAAGCGCTAAAATCTTAAAATGAATGTCTTCTCAGGTTTACTGTCGTGGTTTATTACTGAAACCAAGTTTTTCAAAGCATGCTTCCACAGTTAGTTCAAGTACAGGTTGTTGTGTTTGGATTTTGTGTGGCATTTAAGAGACTTGGTGCCTTTGTCAAAGCAAAGAAAATAGTTTTGTGGAAAGTTAAGTTGATAAAACTTGATGTTACGAGTCATAAAGCAGAGCTGGGATGTCAATATAAGAACCTAGGTGAATTTATCACAAGGATCTGGTCCTGCATCTGAAGAAAGAGGCAAAGCTGGCAAACCTTCCTCAGTTTTGCAATAATTTAAAATAAAACACAAAGTCATAGTTGACCAAACACTGCTTCAATAGTTAAACATCACACTTATAAGTAGATCAATAATAACAAACGTCTACATGAACAACCAACTTCAACTCTTGAGCTCCGAACTTGGGAGTTAGTTTTGTAGGGAAGTATACCCATAGGTATGCATTAAACACTTTTAAAGTGCTAGAACCAAAACATACGAGCTTTAAGGCAGCTTTAGAAGAGAAGTTACAAAGACACAACAACGTACAGGAAGGTAATGCTCGAGATGACATTAGCGACTGTGGAGTTAGACGTAGAAGCATAAATCAGGCTTTAGACGATAGCTCTTTGACTACTGACATTAAACGATAGAGGCCAAGAGCAAATGGGGGCAGAACACTGCACTATATACTCACCATCCATTTTATAAGGCTGAAACTGCTTCAAGTTTTGACCCAAACTTGCCCCCAGAACTCCCTCAATTCTTTGAGCATAGATTCTCTAAGGAGCTGTAAACACTCCTCAGGGATTTTACTCCATTCTGACATGATGGCATTACATAGCTGCTGCAAAGATCTGCACATACATATTACAAATCTAATGTCTAACCATCTCAAATGTGCTTTATTGTGTTGAGATCTGGTGACTATGGAGTACAGGAGCTTGCTGTCATGTTCAAGAATTCATTTGTTTTAGCTTTTCTTCCAGGGTGCTTTACTCTGCTGGAGTAGCCATCAGAAAATGAGCACACTGTGGTCAAAAGGGGATGATCATGCAGGCATTTAAAGAATGCTAAATTGGCACTATAAGGTTTAAAATGTGTGAAGAAAATATCCCTCGTACCTTTACACCAGCAGCAGCAGCAGCACTCTGGTCTGTTAAGGATGCTTTCACGTTGTTCATGCCAAATTCTCAAGCTACTATCTGAATGTTGCAATAGAAATTGAAACAGGGAACATTTCTAAGATATTCTATTGTCTAATTTGTTATCTCATGCAAAATAACTATGTCCAACATTGTATCTGTGTCTAATGGGTGCAGTGTGCTGGGGCACCATCCATAACTGCCTTCTGTTGTGTACATAATTACATCTATGTATGCCATTTTTGTGAAAAAGTGCTAACACAAAGCCTATGTATGTATGCTTCCTTTGTGCAGTCTATTCACACATCTGCTCGTGCAACTGTGCGCTATGGGCATCGTGCAATATATTCAATATGGTACTTTATTATCTTTGGCAGTTGGGTAATATGCAATGCAACATGCACTTTATACTTCTGTGAAATATTGGGAAATATGAAATGTAATGAGGATCTGTGCTCCCAGGAAGCTAGCACTCTGCACTTCAGCATTTTGCACTTTAATTGGCACTCCAGCACTTCAGAATTCATTGTGTATAATTTCCATGGTCCCTCAACTCCCAGCCTTTTTTAAAAGACTGTATGGCGTTTTTGGTCGTCTCTGGTTCATGTATGTTACCTGCCTTTTAATATGCTCTGTGTGTTTTTATTCCTATCACAGATGTCTGATTTGTTTTGTGTTGACACCAACCTGCTAATGGGATTGGGGATGGAAATTAGCAACTCGGCTATAATCCCATGCATTTAAATGTCAATGTTCGTTAATGTATACTATCCCATTTTTTAAAAACAGAATAAATGTCAATCTCAAATCTCAAATTGTGGCCTCATTTTCTTGTTCTTACTTGACAGGAGTGGCACACGTTGTAGCCATCTTTTGCTTCAAGATCTGACTTGCTGTGTCTTAAAAATACCTTTCTTTGCTTGTAACAAGTGGTTATTCATAAAGAAAGCAGTTTTCCCACTAACTGGATATTTTCTCCTTACCAGGTCATTCTCTTTCACCCTTGAGATGACTGTATGTAAAATCCCAGAAGATTGGCAGTTTTAGGAACACTCAAACCATACACCAACGACCATGCCACTTTCAAAGTCACTGAAATCACATTTCTTCTTAAACAAGTCTTCCTCACTGTGTCTATGTTGATGATTGGCTAATTTGCTGACAAGTATTTGACAGGGTGTACTCAATAAAGTGGCTGGTGAGTGTATGTTTGTAAAACCAATTTTCTATCATATTCTTATACATTTTGTATTGCGGTTAGTATCAAAACTGAAAACAAGATGCAGCACCTTAACAGAGAGAAGTCACTCAGCGAGGTCCCATTTCAACCTAAACTCTCGTTATGCTGATGATGCTTTGTTTTATCCTGCTGTTTCATCAGTGTACAGCTTCATTTTCTTCTCCAAAATGTTACATCTTTCTGGCAGAGAGCTACATAACAGGTTCCCTGTATGTCCTGATGACTTGAAAGGGGATTTTCTTGTCATGTTTTGTTTTTCTCATTTCCCAAAAGCAAGGGAAGAAAATCAGCAGGTCCCTTAATGACTTTATCGCTATCTTTGATTTCCTCCCTGAGGCTATATGTTTTCCTGACAGAAATACCCTGTCACAGATGCACACACTCTGCATCCTCTCTTCTTCTTTAACTGTCTCACATCCTGGGGGAAACACTTAACAGAAAGTGGGCTGAACATCCAAAGATAAGTGAGGAGAAGGTGGAATCTTATAGGAATGCTACATGTAACACCAGCAAGTCGATTTTTTCCCCATTAACCCGAGGGTGGGTAAACAAAACAAACATCTGCTCAGTATATAGGACACCCAACGCAGTAAGTGCCATTTTAACATGGATTTGAAGGTGACCACAAAAATAACTGGTATTTATGTGAAAATGATACAGCAGACACTGGATAATAAGGGTTTGAGAGTGACAATATTAGCATCCTTGAGGTGCACATTATGCTGCATCCCAGGTCTTAAACATAACCCTTTGGGCTTGTTTTGGCATCATAGCAGGTTTTCAAGAGATCAGCATTCACTTTATTTAAACACTGTAATTGCACTGGCATGGGCGCACTCTCCATTTAATTAACAAGATACTGAGTGTACATCTACTTATTAATCTGAGGCTTTAGCATCCCTCTGTGGTCCAGTGCCCCAAGGAATGTTCAGTCTGCGCTGTTAACAAAACAGGCATGACCACAGGCGTAGCCAAGACCCCAACAGGCTTACATTAGCCATGCAAAGCTAGTTAAGAGGGCCTGGTCAACAGAAAATACTGCATCTGCAAAATGCAGAATATCAGGTCAAGAATTCTGAATGCTAAAAAGCAGAGTAAGGGGATTGTGTTTGTAGTGAGATGGCTATATATGGATCTATAGGAGGCTGTTTGTGAGACTAGGGACAAGAGACAGAAGGGAAGTGGGGAAGGACACATGAAAGGCAGAAGAGTAAAAAAAAAAGGAAAGACAGGCACAGGGGAGAGCAGGAGATAAGAAGGGAGAACCCTGGAGAGCACAAGTCAAACGGAGCGATTGGAGGGAAAACGAGGGGCTGGGAGGATGCAGAGATGAGAACAAGGAGGCAATGACAGAGGGCGGAAATGATGGAAAGGCAGACATAGACTCATAATGAAAGCCCCAAAATTATCACTGATCTCCATGTACGAACACTTCTGTCTGTAGCTCAAACAGTGCAACATGCCTCCACAGTAAGACCATCCATTCATCACAACAGAATCACAATTTATGTTCAAGCCAGTGTGTATCTCATTTAAAAAGAATCTGCTTCCTGTTTATCAGGGAGATCTATTTCCCCTCAAACAAGCACATCAATCTTTGATCCACAATGTTGTGAGTCTTGAATACATACAGTATGAATCGCTGTATGCTTGAATGTGATGTTATTTATGGACGGTCCCAACTGGGGCAGAATTTTGATGGCACACATTTATCATAGAATCATGTATGACAGAGCTGGTTTGGCTCCTTTAAGGCTCCATATTCAGAAAATGTAACACTTCTTGTACAAAAATAAGTGTGTACACCCCCCATCCAATGTTAAAGGAATTCCCTCCTCTTCCTATTTTCCTCCGCCTTTCACAAAATTTAAAAAGATGAGTGGTGAGACAGTGGATGGGGTCAGAAAAGGGACATGGGAAGGACACTTTGAAATGAGGGGTCTGGGCTGGGAATAAGCCCAGGCTGCCTGCATGAACGAGTGAACCTAAATATAGGAGTACACATGTTAAAATGTTTAATACTGCTTATTCAATTGCTAGACAACAGCCAAAAGTAACTTATTTAATCTAGACTTGATTTAGCCCCATTTGTACAGCCTGGCTTTCAGAAGGTCTCCAAACTTGGCTTCAGAAACGGTTCCCACAACTCTTCACAGAGAGATGCTATTTTCAGATGATGTTTTACTTCAGCTTCACCCTCTTAGACATTTCTGTTGGACTGTTGTTGATTCTTAGTGTAAGGTGTGTAAGTTTTCTAGGCTACAAAAATATCACCTTTCATTTTTTTGGTATTTAAGCAACAGTGGAGGCTGCACAGCAGGCACAGCTGGGCTTGAAGCTTAATGCAATCGTCAGCATGCCTAAAATGACATGTTGAAAATGCTGATGTTAATCTAATTAGTGTTATCATGAAAGCCTCTGCTAATTAGCAATTGACATGAAGCTCTAGAGATCTGCTCAACTAATTGTTTACCCTACCTCTATTTTATAACTGCAGCTACGGCTTTTTAAATCACCACAGAGACTAACAACAAATACATCTCAAAAGGCTTGTTTTCCTTGTGGTTAATCCTTAACCCCCCCCCCCCCCCCAAAAAAAAAATGAGCACATACAGAACTGCAACAGCCAAAAACTACTTCCCAAATCTGGGCATAACCAGGTGCCACCTATTAAAATTCACCTTTTTAATATTCCCAATCTTTGGCTTTACAAACACTCAGAAAAGTAATTAAGACAGGAGTTTACCACTTTCAGAGTAGACATTAAACCTTTAATATCTAATTAAAAAAAGAGTACTCTTTGGTCAAATCAAGACAAAAACTGGTCTTCTTTACAAATGTAGTTGGTGATTTCTGCTACCTCTATCTTTAAGGGGTGAAGGGTCCATTTAAGTAAAGAAGGGTCCAAAACAGAGTTTAACCTCTGTCTTTTAAAGGAGACATATCATGCTGATGCATGATTTAATACTTACATATAATATAATAAATTTGAAAACAAGACCTTACACCCCCTTAATTTTCAAAAAATGAGATTTTGTATTTTTTCTGATATCCTAGAACGAGATTTGATGCCTCTGAAAATAGGTCATTGCGAGATGTCCGCGAGATTTAAATTGTTGTGACATCACGAGGTACCTTTCTTTTTATTGGAGTAATCTGATAAACACTTTCTCCTCTGTGATGTCTGTTAGCCACAAAACCGTCACTGAGGAACACACCCACCAGCAGCAGTATATAGCTCCCTAGCTGACATTCACTCACTACCAGCTCTGGTCTGTAGGGGGACTCAATACGCGGTTGCTGATTTGAGCCTGCCGGAAAATACAGTAGAAGAAGAAGGACAGGCTGGCTCTACCCCCGATAGAACTGACCAATCAGAGCACAAAGGGTTGTGACGTTGTGAGGTAACTGTAGGTCATCCTGAGATCCGAGTGTTTCAACAAGAGCTTGATAATGGCCTAAAATGAGGATTTTGAGAATGCAATTGTGGGGCAATGAAGGAACTAAATGACTTGTACTGAGGGCAGAAATGCTTTACAGGCATCCTAGTCTGGCATAGTGAAAAGGAGAAACTAGCATGATATGTCTCCTTTAAGGGTAAAAATAATAGTTCAAAAATGTTTTAGCTGCTCTGTGATATCTGAAGTCAAAACTGAACAGTATAACATTATGGTTTATATATTATATTTATATACATATTTATATATATATTTATATATTTATTTGCTGTATTAGCAGATATATGTTGTGGTTAGATCCCAAATAGACCCCAAGCAAACACCATAATATTATATGTATCTATATATTGACAGAAATGGAGAAGTAAAATACCCACAACCTTCAGATTCAAAGCTGATTTCATCCCAACACCCTCCATCTACAAAGACACAACTGGCACAAATAACTTTTGATCGATTTCTGCACACTCTCGTTCAAAGGGAAATGGACCTTTGCTCAAAGGTTTGTCAGTTCAAGTAGATATTCAACTGCATGTGTACAGAGGAGCAAAGTATTCACCCTCAGAACCACATTAAATATGGATGTAAAAGTGGATTTTTGTCAGGAAAATGTTTACGCTGCCTGAGACAAGCATTCCCTGTAAAAATGCAGGAGTCTGTTAGGTGGATTATGCAACAGCCAGAGGGTGTTGCAGGAATGCATGCAGGTCTCCTCAGTGAAGGCGATGAATTTGTCTTCATTGTTGTTTATGATGAGTGTTGTGGAGTTAATAAATAATAGACAGCACTTCTGAAAAGATGATTCTCATCTCTCTCTCTCCGTGAGCAGAGGATTACTGTAAATCAGAGGAGCGGGTTGTTTACTGAGATCCAGTCATGTGATTTCTTGGCAATGAAACCCTTTGAACAATAACCTGCTGCTGCACCGTCGGTTGCCAAAGAGCTTTAACTAGAATTGCACAGTCCTGCTTAGCCAGTGAATTCACACTTTGTTTTCGCTGTAGCAGCACAAACGAGGGCTCTGGCAGAATGAATCTTTTTAGCTGTGATAGTCAAAATAGGAAGAGAGGGCCTTTTATTGTTGGGCGACCAATCACTTTAATTAAACACAGGGTTGAGATGCCATGATTCATAACAGTTTCCTCCACCATCAATATGTCAAAAAGGCTAACCAGCACTGGCTGTTACACACTCATGTCAACGCAATGACTATGTGTTATTGAATGTGTTGCCAGAAGCTGTCTGCATCGGTTTGTTTGTCATTTCCTGTTAGTGTTATGAAATTATGATTGTATGAGTGCAAGCTGTTCCAAAAACTTTTGGTCTGTTTATTGTGGGCTTGTTCATTTGGAACAGATGTGGAAAGTAATAATCAGTTTAACTCTATTTTTGTAACTAGGTTATTTTTAAGTGTGTACTTCACTCTGAACATCATTTAAAACAATTAAATTAACTTCGTAATATTGTATCTCACCACAGTTGACAGATCATAGCACCGAGACGAAAAGCTAAATGCAAAGCTAAACCTTTACATTCAGTTATGCTGTTATGATATGATAAATGCAGTTTCAAGACCACGTTTAGTTTCACAATCCTTTGTGTTGTAAAAGCATCCAATGCTGATCCAAGCGGAAACTGGATTCTTGAGGACGTTTGCCGCAAAAGGTCTTCACTAATCTGAACCAGTCCAGTTGCCTCTTGGATCTGCGTTGGATAACCATGACACCGATACCAGAGGACTTACACAGACATACTACAACACTATTTAAAATTAGAATAATTTGGTGTGATGTTCCTCACCAACTTCATCAGAAACAAGATCAAAAGTTAGGCACATTGACCAGTAACATTAAGTGTACAAATTGATTTTCAATAATACTTCTGTGACTTAAGGAGGCCTGATTCTGCTTTCCTGAGTTTTATGTACCCTTCAGTGTGCTTCACCTGTCTTTGGAGTTCATCTATGGACAAGACAAAAAGTTAAAAACATCAGGACTCCCTCTACCCCTGTTCACTGCACCGGTAGCTGCCTGAAACAGCTTGTTGCCCTGCCCCTGCATAGACCTACCACTGTAACATCCTACCAGTGTTTCATCAGCAGGTTGGGCTGAGCTCGGTGCAGAGCAGGGGCTGGATAAAGAAAGCAAAGTCAGTGTTGTGAAGCATAGAACTGGCCAATTCCTACAGAGTAGACAGGTCAACAACCAGAGCCGACTGAGGACATATCAGGAAAACGACCTTAGAGTGACAGGAGCTAAAAGCATCTCAAAGAGATTCTCTGAACAATGGATCAGATGCCCAGAGATACACCTTGGGAAATAACTGGAGTTGTGATATTTCATCATGAGTTTGGCAGATCATGTGGTTTGATCAGCTGAGAATCACTGTGGTACTAATGCTATTACAACAATGTTGAATATTTGCATATAACTAACCTTGTTTTGGCCTCAATCAATACCAACAGATATGCTAAATTATCAATACTAGTACTTATAAAATGACTGTAAAATACAGGTAGTTACTTTTGGGCCAAAACAACATATGTAAAATGTATTAATCCATAAATTAATCTGCCTTTTTTGGCCTTATCATTAAGTTCAAGCAGGACTTTCAAAATAAAAGTTTTCTTTTGAACATAAAGACTGTATAACTCATCATAAGCCATCAGACTGTATAACTCCTCAATTGGGGGGATGAGGAGTAACTGGAAGACAGAGAATGTGAAGGAGCAGCAGCAGTAGCCTTCAAGTATTATCTTTTATTTATAATATAATGCAACTGGAATCATAATTTCCCTGAGGGAGTCTTCTCTAAGTGATTAATAAAGTACAATCTAATCTAATAATGGTTTTGCAAAGAATCCAAAACTTTTCAAGGAATTGAAATACTGATATATCAGTACACATACTTCTAGAAATCTTTCATAACTTCTTTAAAACTGAAATGTTGTTCTTGGAAAAACAGGAATGAGGAACTTCTAACTGAATTCCCCTTTTGATATCCAAATATGAGTCGATCACTGGGGTTCTCTGAGAAGTTGAACATTTATAAAGCAGAACATTCAACCACTTGATTTTTATCTGTTCAGGAATGCAAGTAGATAATGATAATTTGACATATTAATCAAGAAATAATAATGTACTTTTACTATTTTCTGTTTTATTGTAGAACTGTAAATTTGAAAATTCATGGATGACAATAATAACAGAAGTTTGACGTTAAAATACGACTTCAGTTAAACAGCTTCTACATACGGGTGTGGTTTCGATCACAAAAACATAAAAAAAATGATTTTGGTATTTAAAAAGCTGTTAGTTTAGGGCAGTTGTGACATAAACTTTACACAGGATGAAGGTCTACTAAATTTGTTATATCAGGGGAAAACTGAAACTTTGCCATTGCATCAATTGGATCAAAATGTATCATGCAATATACTTTTAAATACTACAAGTAACTTTCACTGCTTTTCCTTTCTGTGACCTGGTCATGACACAGTCACTCTGTGATGGCAGCTGTGGATTAATAAAATATTTGTGAACCAGTTAAAGTGTATTTTTGTTTAAAACCAATCACCTTTTCTTCAGCTTTATTTGCCAAAGACACAACCTCGAGTCTTTAAATTATTTCTTCTCACATCTCAGTTCAAAATATTACATAAAAATGACGGGTTGGCAGCCAGTTAGAGAAGAGAGCTCCTCTTGATAGGTCAAGTTTAACAAGTTTATTTGATGATGAAAAATCAGGGATTTGACTCCAAACACATTCTGTGAGTAAGATCAGAGTCTATTTAGATGTAAAAGGACTGAGATCTGTGAGGCAGGCTCAACGGTGCAGCCGGGTTAGTTAGGATGGGTTCCTAAAGCATAATCCCGCCACCGACTCCACAATGATATAAAGCTCTGAGTGATTTAGCTCCGGATGGTCCGCTGTTTCGTTTGCTGCCTGGACCATCACCCCAGGACAGGAAATTAGCCCCTGGCATTTATGCTGTGTCGGGTGAATTTTTGTATTCTACCAGCCCAGTTTGTGGGTGGGTGGGCTTATAAAGCCTGTCTGACTGACATATGTTGTGTGTTCATTTTCTCAACTACTACCCCCTGGTATACTTTGTCCCACAGTGAGACAGTGCATCTCAAACTGACTGGTGAGGTTTATCACCTAAAAACTTCCTGCAGGGGTACCTCCTTTCCTGGGAAGCCCTGGTTCAACTCTCCACCTTCAAAACTCATTTTCAACCTGACAAAGGTATGTTCAAACAATTTCACCTTGTAATTTTGAAATTTGTCTGAAATTTCAGACATTTAAACACACTCCAAAGCCACTTTTTTCCTGATACAATTCTCTGTAAATGATTATTTAGTGACACTGTTAAGTTACAAGTATTAGATGACAGGTTTAAACTGTGCACTACGACAGAGGATGAGGGTGATCTCATAAAGTTATGAGAATAAAGTCACGAAGTTACAAGAATAATCTCTTACAGTTTCAAGAAAAAAATCATAAATTCATAAAAATAAAGTTGTTATTTTAGCCTGTCGAGGCTAACAGAAGAGCAGTAGCTGCCTGTCCCAACACTGAAGAATGTCGAGCAGCAAGTAAAGTTATACTTTAGTATATGTCTCTCAAATAAGGAAATACTTCTTCTTTTAGCATATCATTATCATAAGAACTAGGACCCTGAAAATATACTGCAAGAACCTGGGCCTTTTCTGAAGAAAGAACCACAGTTACTGGGAGAAAACTGTCTCCTTTTTTTGGAAGAGGAAATGTATGCTCTTCTGGTACAGCCCTTCAGAATGAAGTATGTTTTCCAGCTTAACTTAAATACATTTATGACTTTGTTCTTCTAACTTTACTTTTTTTTTTTTTAAACATTCTTTTCTTTTTTATTGTGGTCATCATCCTCCATCATAGCGCTAAACAAAAACCCTCTTCAGGTTTAAGCTGGCCCCTGCAACTGAATGATGGTTTCTGTGATTATGTGTGATGCCAACCATTATCATCACAGAGTTCGACAGTGACCACCTGTTGGCAGCTCATTGCCAAACTTCACAGGCAAAAGTGATCTCATGCAATCAGAGATGATGCTGCGACCCTTTCGGATTGGTGGCAGAGTGGTTTTCTGCCCAAAATTGCAAATATCTCATGTTTTCACAAGTGGTGTGAGTAACAGGTATATTTTATCAGAAATGAATCTTGTGCTGTCCACAAATGACCTTAAAATTCAGCAGAAGCAGTAAAATTATGTAGCTGATACAGAAGGCATGAGGAGTAAGCCGGCATGTCTTTTCCCTCTCCCTTCACAGCCTTGTTCATAACCTTCTGAAGGCATATTTGACATTTCAGAGCGCACCTCAGCAAAATTGCTCTTTTAACACAGTGGACATCAAACTTTAAATGTTTTTTATTAATATGCAGTGAGCCCACTGAAGCATGAATGTTTTAACAAATGGACTGAACAATTAAAGCATGTCATATCTTTCATTTTACAGGCATGATGAATTTAGAGGAATACTTCAAAAGAATCGGTTTCCATGGCACATTTGAAAAGGCGGATCTACCGACGCTGAAGTTGATCCACAAGGAGCATGTCATGTCGGTACCATTTGAAAACCTAAGCATTCACTGTGGTGAAAAGATCACCTTTGACCTTGAGGCCATCTTTGAGAAGATAGTCAGAAGAGGCCGCGGAGGTTGGTGTATGGAGACCAACGTCCTGTTTGGCTGGGTGTTAAGAGAAATGGGGTATGACACAGTGACCTTGGGCGCCAGAGTTTACAGCAGTGTCCTCAATGACTTTCATCCAATGGAGGCTCACGTCATCAACATGGTCACCATCGAGGGAGAGGCTCACATAGCAGATGTAAGCTTTGGAAATTCTTCCCAAATATGGGAGCCTTTGGAGCTTGTCTCTGGGAAAGACCAACCTCAGGCAGCGGGTATCTTCCGTCTCATAGAGAAGGGCGACTTCTGGGTGCTAGAGAAGACTCGAAGGAAGCCAGAGTTTCTAAATCCAGACTTTGCTACATCAAATCTGGTGAACAGGAAGGAAACATACCAAATCTATGGCTTCACACTGGCACATCGAGAGATAAATGATTTCTCTGAGGCCAACTACTTCTACCAAACAGACCCTACATCTGTGTTCACAAATAAATCCATCTGCTCTTTGCAAACCCCAACAGGATTCAGGGCCCTTATTGGCTGGACATACAGCGAGGTCACCTACAAACCAGAGAAAGGTGTTGATATCCTAGACATGAGAGAATTAACAGATGAACAGATTGAACCAATTCTGAGGGAAAAGTTCAATTTAAAGCTGCAGAGCACGCTGATTCCTGTAGATAAAAAGGCACACTATAAAATCTGAAAATCATCCATACTAATGAGAATTTTAAAATAAAAAGTACTCATGTGTTGTGTGAGCTCATTCATTATTATGTATGTATGCTAAAAGCTGGGAAATAAGTAATTGTGTTTCAATCTGGAGCATAAAAAAGAAGAATTCTACAATCAGAAGGTATGTCAAGTATCGGGTAAGTTTATCTACCAAAATACTGGAGAATCCTTCCCCTTACATCCCTACGACGATAAACAATGACATCTTTATGGGCAGTTTTAAGATTTTTGATGTACTTGGCTTAAACAAATCTTATATTTAGAAAGTAAAGACCGAGAAATTATTCATCAAAACATCAGAGTCCATGAGCAATAATCGTAGTAAAGGAAGTAGTGATGTAACGGTATGAAAATTTCATATCACGGTTACTGCGACTAAAATTATCACGGTTATTATTATTATCGCAGTATTGTTGCAGTGTGCTGAAAATGTTCAAAAAGAACTTTTACACAGTCTTAAAATCATTTAATCCCTTTCTTATTATAACTTTAACAGTTCTTTTGTCTTTTTTGTCAATAACTTTCACAGGAAATGTCCTTTAAGTAATAAATTTTTTAATGAGTAATAAAAGTAAACAATTCTGGCAAATATTTGTCATTATTACATATAAATGCTTAAACAGTGTGAAGTTACAAGAAAAGAAAAAACTGATTTGAACTTTAAACAGTATTCTCTTAATAAACAATTGTAAATGAACATGTTCAATGTTTTTGAGACGACCATAAATAAACTTAACCTATTTCACATACACTCACACATTTTTGTTTGCCTACAGCATTAGTGTCCATGTTACAGCTCATTACATTAGACCACGTTCAGCCGTTTTTTCTTTTTTTAATCTAATTTTTGTTTTACTAATGATAGTCCCTGAAGCAATTAGCTCCCTTCATGACTCTTCTCTGGTCTCCCCTTTCAATGGCAGATCTCCTCGACACCTCCTTTAATATTTACAAATTACGATTGATGAAATCCAAAAAACACGAACTATGAATGAAAAAGAACTATTATGAAGAAATACGACAAAATACAGCAAAATACTGCGAAAGAATGGCAAGAGAACACTCCAGATTGATACTAATGCTGATATTTACAACCGTTATACATTATTCCCACAGAAAATACTCATAAACCCCCTGTAGTTCACTCAGGTTGGCGTTTTAAGTGGGAAGACCTGTAAGTCTGAGCGGGGCTCCCGTGCTGTAGAGTACTTCTCAGAGGCAGAACATTACAGACTGCCCATGCGCGCCTCTGTCTGCGTGAGAGGGCTGTCTCACCGAGGAGCAGTTCAGGCTTTTCCAGGCAAAGAGCAGCATCACCGTGTGTTATTGACACAGTGTGATGATCAAACACGGTATAACTGTAATTTTAATAGGACACAGTAATTATTACCATGGGAAACTTTACCGCGGTTTCCCATTTTACCGGTAACTCTTACATCCCTAAAAGGAAGTGATTTTCTGATCAATATACACAAAAGTTTTTTTCTGCATGAGAAGAAGTCTGTTTTATGCAACTGTTCCTGCAACATACAGACCCTCTGGAGAATCTAACAGAATTAAACTCCTATTTGCTCCTCCCTGGATGTGCTTCCTGGGATGGGGCTCTGTAGAGGTATACTTCAGGCTCGTCTCTTAGACAGTTAGTGTACGCTTGGGAATTGCTTTTCCCCAAAGCAGACTTTCTAGAGTAAACATCGTCAGATGGAAGCTAAACAGGGAAATACATGAAGCAGCTGCTTGGCCATCATACATACAGGCAGACGATAAAAGAATAGCTTTGATTGGCTGGTATCATGTTAATCTTGACAGTGCTTATTAATCAAATTTTTTGTTATAATCTTCTGCCTAGATATTTTTATCTTTAGTCATAAATTATTAATCTAAATTGTTTTAATTTTTGTCTATTTTTAATTGATGAAATTACACACATTAGCCAATGAAATCCACTGTAAATTTGATCTACTAAAATATTAAGTGTAAAGTATAAGGCGTTTTTTATTTTTCATTGAATTTCTGAAGTCATGTTTTACACTTGAATACAATGAAAAATCTAATAACCCTTTTTGAATGCCAGTAAAATTTCAATGTATAAATAAACAAACAGATTTAACTTTTTGTGAAATGCAATCACTGTAATGCTACCTGGCAGAGCATCTCAGTTACAATACCAGAATTGACAACAAACAGTGAACCTGCTTTACATGAATAGACCAATTCATGAGGAGAGCAGCTCTGACTGATGCAGCCATAACCACAGCCCTTATTGATGTTACACACCAGCTTCCTGGCCTTACTGCAGTCTGGGGGGTTCTGGAGGGGAGACATGAAGGTATGGTTCAACTTCTTTTTTTTTATTACTTGACCTTGGCTGAGTATCTTTCCGAGTCTCCACTCTCTAACTTGTAATAACACTCCACAGATATTGCTCCCTTTGTTCCCCACACCTGTCTGTCTCAGACTCCACTTGGCTCTAATTTTACACCTATTCACTCCATTTCTCCGTTTCCATCCTCCATTTACCTGCCAGCTCCTTTTTACTCTGCTCTTCTCCCATGATAACCTTGTAAGAATCCTTTTGTCCTTTTTCCACTCCTTTTCTGCTACTTACCTTCATGCTGTGGAAGCATAAAAACGGTGATGTTCTACATTGTTTCATTTCATTGTATCAAGAATCACACAGTATGCACATCCATATTTAGATATATCTTCTTTCACTGTCTTCCAAACACTATAAGAAACCCATAAATGAGCTGTATAGCTGCACAGTGGCAACATGTTGCCTTCAAATCTATGAACAAGGGCACTGTAAATTATCTTTATGACTGTTCTCACTGGAGCAGTAAATATTCTGTGCTGCACTCCAATATATGGCAGGAAACAGTCTCCTGGAAATGCAATATTTACTCCGGTTTGAAGAACCTTGAGTGATATTACTGAATGTGCAGTGTTCCCCAATGTTAAACTGTCAGTGGTAGTGACCTAGTCCTTATAAAAGTAAAAACACACTGGGTTGAATCAATGCAACTTTATTTAGGATGTTCAGCGCAACGTGGCATTAAGAAAAATAAAACATTGAAAACTGAAATCAACATGGGACCTCCACAAGGATATTTCTAACCACGGGCTTTGTCTGCTGCAAATTTGAGTGATTCAACGCACATGTTTGTCATAACGTAGTTTAAATTCATTTTTTTTATTAATTCAAAAATACATGTCAGGTACCTCATGCACTAAACATACCCTTGACTAAACGTGTGATCAGTCACATGATGGTTTAATGATCTGACTTAAGAAACTGGGCCTCTCTCCAGTGTTTACATGCTGCAACCAAAACATTACTGTGTTTACAGTGAATAACATCTAAACGTTATGAAGTTTTAAAAGAAAACCTCTGTGCTACATGCTTCTAATTATGCTAATAACATTTTTAATTGTACAAACAGGATTCTGTAAAAAATGAATAGTAAGACTTTTTAAACTGCAGTATCCTGTGAGATGGAAGGTAAAAATGACTTTGTGAACCACAAGTCAGAGGAGAATGGTCAGAGAGGTTCCAAAAGTGAGAAAGGCAAAAGTAAGTTAAATAATCACTCCTTAATTCAGGGTAAGCAGAAGCCCTTTTCTAAAGGCACAGCACATCCAATGTGCAGCAGCACTAGACCACACTACGAGCCATTCCTGCCAGCTTAAGCGAGCCACATACTACAAGATAAACGTCTTGAGTTTTGGCTCGGATTCCAGCTTCTGACCAAAATCAGCAAAGGCTGGATTATCTGGTGGCACTAAAGATGATCTGACTTCTCTGGGGAGTAGCCCTTTGACCTGACCTTAGACCTGATTATGCCTTTTCATCATTTTAGAAAAAGGGTCAGGGACACCAAAAACTTAAAGGGAAACTCCGGTATTTTGACACCTGGACCTTATTTTTAGGTTTGTGCATGCTCATATACTCACTCAGACAAACATCGTGCAGCTCGGAGTCCTTCAGAAGTTATTTAGATCCAACCGATGTAGCCGCACTTAGCGGGGTCCACGGCAACGGAGCTTCAGCGCGGGACGTAATCTCTGCAAAATCGCTCGTCTCTACCACAGCCCGGTTTGTCATTGCAGAGAAATCCTCCAGAGTAGTCAGACATATATTCCTGGATAGATCCATACGCGTGTCAGCCGGTTTCAAGTCCCACTCTGAGCAGCAAACACACTCCTCTTCTGTTGCTATAGGTGAACACTGTCCACAAGCGCACCGCTAGTTAGCATTGAGTCGTGGACGTGCTCCTGTTTGTTGTTGTCGAGCCAGCTGTTCGTCTCTCTCCCTCTCCATTCTTCTCTCATGAAGCTCCTCGTCCGTGTACTCAGACTCAAACCGGTCGTCGTAGTCTGACTCTTCGACATCAGATAAATATTCTGCCATGTTGCTGAGCACTGGCTAAAAAGTAGAGTCAGCTGTACCTTTCTGTCGCGCGGCTATGACGTCATCAAAAGTTTGTTTACCAGGTCAGCTGACCCACCTGAAGAGGGTAGATGAGCTGACTTTATGATAACACTGGTGATGGATGAAAAAATATAGCCGAAATGAGCGATTTTGCCCTATAAGGAGCTTCAGCGCGGAACATAATCTCTGCAAAATCGCTCATTTCGGCTATATTTTTTCATCCATCGCCAGTGTTATCATAAAGTCAGCTCATCAAGTCAATCAGACAGCTAGCTGCTTGAAGTAGAAAGCATAGGCAAGACAACAAGTGTAAAGGTGAGGGGTAAAGTTAGACAAACCCCAGACATGAAGCACCAACTTATTGATTTGTGGCAAAACATGAGCATTAATAGTGTGTGATCTGAGAAGTGCATAACAAACTGATATGAAGAGAAGCCGGACAGAAATTACAACCACCAGGTAAGCCATAGGAAGCTAGCAGCTAGATGCATTTAGCTTCTTTTCTTCCTGACATTGTCCGCCATGTGTATTTATTAAAATCATGTTTAATCAATCAATCAATCAATCAATCTTTATTTGTATAGCGCCAATTCATAACAAGTGTTATCTCAAGACACTTTACAATAGAGCATAAAGCTCTTCATTTTATGGATACACATATATGCATAGATACATATATACATATAAAGATACACATATACATATATATACAAATATATACATCCAACACCCAACATGAATCCATAAAGCCAATCATGAATCCCTCCATCATGGCGGCAAGAAAAAACCTTCTGTTAAGCAGCAGGAAATCTTGAATGTGGATCAAGCAGGATTACAAGCTGTATGAGGAGAGGCCCTGGTTCTGTTATTATCTGTTACTGTTTGTCTTCATGTGGAGGCTCTCCAAATGTTTTAAAACTAGTTCAGATTTTAAAAATCTTTCTGAGTGTGCCAAGCTTTAGGGAAACAACTCACATCGACTCACCCAAAATTGGATAACAAATTGGAAGAATGTTGCCTGGTCTGATGAGACTCAATTTCTGCTGCAACATTCGGATGAAATGGTCAGTGAGTGTCTGTAAGGTGGAGGTGGGTATTTTGTCTTTTAAAGCTGCATTTAAAAGTTCAAAGATTTATTAGAAAATAACAAGTCTTGTTTTTTCCTGGATTTTCAGAAAATAAAAAAGTAGAAAAAAATTAGCTTTCTCTTTAAAACAACTTTCTGTCGCGGTTGTTTTACTTCTTTTTCTCCATCTTACCTTTTTATGATCCCTTTTCTATTTTTTCCCTCTCACTCTCTCTGATTGCTTCCTCCTTCTCCTTTTCCTGCCCCCTCCTCACTCTCACCCCCTATAAATTAGCTCCACTATCACACAAAGTCGGAGGGGAAGAATACTAGATGAGAAGCACTGGGGGGGAAGAAACAAAGCCTTTCTAACTTAAAAAAAGAGAAATGTTAGGGGGAAAAATGTGAAAAACAACAGACAGAGCGTCACACGCTGTGTTGAGTTCGCCCGGGCGGATTGTGTTTTCTCGCACAGCAGCCGGTGTGAGCGACTCGGCAAAGTGCTCGTGCCAGCCGAGCTTCCTAAACAGCAATTACTGGCTGATGGGAGTGTTTTCCTCATTAGGCTGCTGCAGCTGTGGATGGTTCACAGTAATCAGGGCGCACGGCACCCACCGGCTAACGCTGCCTATCACACGCTAGCAGGAGAGGGAGGAAGAGGAAGAGGGGGTGCAGAGGAGGGGAGCAATAACGAAAAGAGATACAGACAAGTGGAAAAATAGGAGAAAAGATAAAATGAGGAAGGAAAAGGAGAGCGTCTGAAGGAGAAGAAGTAAAACGGCTGTATGGTGGTTTTATGCTTTTTACGAGGTATACAAGTACTGGACATCTAAAGTTCAGTAATGGGTCAAGAGGAGGGGCCAGGGTGTTGTCTGTGATGGATTGATTTGTAGATATCTAATAAGAAAGGAATGAACTTGAGACTGAATGACCGTGACCTCTAAAGTCCAAAGTCTGTTTGGGTTTGAGGGGTCATATTTGCAAAGTTTGAAGAAAATCCAAGAGCTATTAAGATATCCCATTCACAAACAAGGGGTTAACAAAAGGCCTAATTAACTTTTCATTCTAAATCCTACCAGTTAGTACTCCTGTGCATGTAAGCATAGCTTGACCAAAATCCTTCAAAGCATTCTTTGGATACTGCTTTCACAAGCAAAGAATGACCAAAGGCCCAATTAGTCTGATCTAGACACAACATGATGTAGTCAGTTTGTCTTAAAATGTGTTCACAAGCTAACGGGCCCAAAAGACTCTGACCTCTACCTTCAAAACAAGTTCTTATATTCTTATTTATATATTGATCAGGTCTACTAGGGTGATGCGTAACAATTGTTTTATTGTCATCCGACCGGTAGAAAGCCCATCACAGAGTGTAAATGTTGAAATGAAAGCAAAGTTGTTGACAACATGGGGCCAAGCAGCACCAAAGTGACCAATTACCACTGAGTAGACCTGTAAACCAGTCAGAGAGGATTGGGCCCATGTGGAGAGGAGAGTCTTAAAGCTGCAGGGGCTCTAACCTAGAGCCACAGACACAGAGAATACAGCTATACTAGGGAGCGTCTGTATATAGTATGAAAACTTGATGTTTTTAATCATTAGTGATAGTGAACATATTTTAAAAGCCATGACTAGTTCAAATATAAAACTGATTTAAGGCTAAATATCACCTCTTTAAATTTAATTCAAAGAAAATATCTATAAGAGTTCTTTATATATCATGGCCTTGGGGCCTTTCTACAGCTATCCATCCTTGACACGAATGGAAAGCTGTAGGAAGGTGGACAGAAATCCCCTCTACTGCTGTTGAGATATTGTTTTCAGAACCTGATGATCATGAGAATTACCTGAACCATGTATCTTTAAATTTTCTTTATTTAGTCAGAATGGACAGTTTTGTATATTTTGACAAAAACCCTATAAAGAAATTCTTGAAAATCTTGTTAATAAGTGATGATCATAGGACACCCCTAGCTCTGACTAGAAAAACCTGGTCCATAGGCCTGTCACGATAATCAATAAATCAATTAACAGAACGATAACTAAAAAGTCTTCGGTAAGTTTGCTGGCCTTGATAAACTGACACGTGCATGCATGTTTGTTTTCCTCCTCTCTTTCTACCAAAGAGTCTGAAAGAGAAAATGGCTCACTCTGTCCATATTTCTTAACATCGGGGAGCATCGGTTCTATAGCGGACTTATAAGCGGAGTGAGCATCTGTCAGTCATGTAATCTTTGAGAGGGAGGCGGGGCCGCTCGAGTGTACACACAGAGAGCTGAAGTGAGCGTCATGAGGAGTAACGAGGAAACAAACACTAATATGAATGATGGCACGAAAGCTACGATTCTTAAGATGGCTGCCACAGCCCCAGAGTGGGAATATTTCAGTTTTAAACAGAATGAACAAGGTGTGAGCCCATGAGCACTGACAAGCCGATGTGTCACATTTGTTTAAAAGTAGTGGCGACAAAGAAGAAGAAGGGGAGGTGCAGCAGAGCCTTCGTCCTGATTGTAAGCGCTTACTGCAGCGTTTGGTCGGCAAAGTAAATATAGACAAAATAGGGCAAAATGGTTTGCGCTCACAGACAGTGTTTTTCACTACATTGCAAAAGAAATGCAACCATTCAATATGATTAAAAAGCCAGAAATGTTACAAACATTTGACAGACAGTATGAATTGTCTGGGAGAAAGAACATGTCACAAACAATACAGGAACTGTTTAAACTCCCATTTATTTATTGTTTTTATTGTTGTGTGTGTTTTACTGGAATTTAATTTTTTTCTTTACAGAGACAGGGTCTATTTTTTTTTAATTGTTTTTGATTAGTATAATTATTTTCATTTACAGTAATTTTCCCAAAAGAGAGTCCATTTCCTTTTCATTGGGTTTTTTTTTCTCTTTTTTGTTTATTAAATGTATTATATTGTTTATTTAACTTATCTTATTTAAAAGATCTTCACCTTCCAATTACAGTTAAATACTAGAAATTAAAGTTTATTGCTTTTGACATAGTGTACTCACTTTATTATGACACATATATTACAATTAAATAAATGAAAAAATGAAAAAAAATTCAAAATAATATTGACAATAATATTGTTTATTGGCAAATTTTTTTTGACAACTATCATCCAGCAAAATTTGTTATCGTGACAGGCCTACTGGTCTGTTAGCCCGTTTGTGCAAAGTTTAAAGAAAATCCCTTAAAGCATTCTTTGGTTTTTGCTTTTGCAAGTACAGGATGGTCATAAAGCTATATGGCCTATATTAAAGACTTAGGACTTTCAAGATGTAGCCAATCATCTTTAAGTTAGAGAAAACAATTGAGCAAAATTTATATACAAAAAATAGTTTTATAGTCACTGTGTCTCCAAGACTGATCTTGATGGCAGACGACCATAAAACATCATATTCAATGCATCAAAATGAGAGAAAAGATGAAATAAAGAGGGGAGAGGAGGCAGAATAATAGAGCAGACAGAAATAAAAAGAGTGGGGCTTCATTTTATCTTGTACCACCACTGCTCATAATAAAATGACCAGAATATGGCAGTCATACAGGGAGAATAACTCACAAGTCTTCCTTTTTAATTTAAAGGCTGATGCTTTGAAATGGCACCCATAGGTCTAAACCGACTCCCTTTTCTAATAACCTATTGCTGCATCTAAAAAAAAAAACCCTCACAAAGCTTTCAGCCTCGACCTTCGCATGGGATCAATGTATGGCATGAGCCGTGGGGTCAATAACCATGACTCAGAAATGCTGAAAGATCCAGTTTGAGGCTAATGACTGAGGATGTGTGCACAGAAAGACAGAGTCTAAGCGCTGCAGGTTAAGTGTCGTTCTTAAACGATGAGCTTTTTGAGTGTGAAACAAAGAAGTGGCTGCAGAGTGATGCAGCCAAGTGATAATGTTTGTTTGTGGGAAAAAAAGGCGGGGAAAAACTGGATAAAGAAAATGGTATGTCAAGCTTCAGTAATTATCCGCTGTGATGCCCATATTGGAAACGGCGGTGGGAGATAAAAGGGAGCCAAGCACGTTTGAAGAAGTGTAGCCTAAGGTTCTGATTCAATTTGTAGAGGTATGTTTTCCAGGAGTTTCACTATACATCCAGCTAAAAGTCTTATGATATGCCTCATGGATGCCTTTAGAGGGAAAAAACTTGCTGTTGTACTCAGGCTGTGGCATCAGAAGAAATAAAAGCCTAGAAGCTGAGAGTGGGGTTGCAAGATATTTTTGAAAATTTAAATGACTTGCTACTTTCAATCAATTTTTGTAAAAAAGTACATGCAAATTTACTTAATTTTAAATTGGTTTCTATCATAACACTGTGTTTTGGCTGTTGTCTTCTATTTGGTTGTTCTTATATCAGTGTTGGCAGAAGTTTATAAGCGAGCGCAGATGACAGTGTGCAACATTACATGTTTGATCCTTTCTAGCTGCAGCTGGGGTCCCTCACCATTGGCACAATTATTTTGGAGGTCACAGATTTAAAACCTCTGAAACAATCCCTGTTCAAGTCCAGTGAATCCCAGAGTTTCTCATGCCGAGGATATCCATCTGGCTTCACATACTGCTGAGGACTCCTGTATTCAAAACTGAAATACCCTGAACATTAAGATGACAAATACTTCACTGTAAATACATTTCTTAATCAAACTTAGTTAGGGATTATTATTATTATTGGTACGATGTTAATATCAGCATATAATGGCTTAAAAATCTAAATAAAAGTATACGTGGACATGATCATTTCTGCAATTAATGTATCAGCCATACATGCAGCATTGACTATAAACATACATTATATCAGCTGAACTATCTGCAGGATGTATTTCTGCACAATAATGCATCAATTTATTTTCACAGAATGTCTACATTAAAAACTATGAATTTTAGAGATTGATATGTTGTTTTTTTCTTGTTTCACATCTGTTTCCACCACAAAAACTGTCTCAGAGTAAGAAACATGTCAAGTTAAATAAAGCAGAGACTGCATACTTTTGACTCCAAAGTATCAGCCCGGGCATCATTGATAAAGACTTAAAAATATCTGCATATTGGATAACAGCATAAATTGTGCATCCCTACTTACAATAATGACTCATTCTTTAATTTCACAAACAAATTGTTTTGTCTAATCTGACACATCAGACTGATTGTTTGGTGTATCACTAGTCCATCTGGGTAACAGCCCATAGAAAGTGCTATCAGGCAGCTGATTGGATGATTGTTCCATCATTCTCATTTACTACAGGCTAATCACATGATGTTGTTGGCGGGCACTCCTGCTGCAGTGAAAATACTACATTTAAGCCGCTACATAAAACAAACTGTCCTCAAATCATGTTTGAAGTGGAGTGAAAATATTGTTTTAGACAAGTAAAAGTTCAGTGTTGATGTTTGTTATTAACATAATAAAGAAACATTGCACACATCTGATAAAACTGCTACTGAAACTGTTCGTTCATGCTGTTATTTTGGTGAGCTCCTATCTCTTTGGATCCAACTGCTGTGCAACGTTAAATTCACTCTGCTAGCAAAACATTATTGTTTCTGTAAAGATGAATAAATAGTTACAGTAAACATGTGAATCATGGGTTTTTGGTGTATTTCTTTCATAGATAGCTTAAAAAAAGCAAATATTTAAAGATACTAGGGCTGGGACGATACGCTTTTCTCCTGATTCAATTATTTAGGATTTTTTAGGTGCTGTTTCAACTTAATTGGCGATTTTACAAATTGCAGATTTTCGCAATCTTTAGTTTTTTTTAACACCGATGAAAAAGATGAACGATGATGATGCCTACAGACTATATCAGGAAAAATACACATCACATGTTAGTCCGTTTTTAGAATTTATTCAGCAATATATTTTAACCAGCTGTTTATACTCTCTCCTCAAAAGCCTGGATTGCATTTAATAGTGGCTTATTAACAGACTAAAATGAAGCATTTAACTTTGGAAAAAAAATCGATTCTTGAACAAAAAAATTGATTTAAATTTGTCAAACAAAAATTCTGATACTCATGTGATCGATTTTTTTCTCCCACCCCTAAAAGATACTGAACTTAAGAGGTTATTGTCACAATACATAGTATTACATTATTACTATGTATTATAAACATATTATTATTGATTCACCTTTTTCTTTCTTTGCTTTTCCAGTTTTCATCATCCTCTGGTGTTTCCAGGTGACACCCATGGGGTCAGATGCCCTAATTTATAAAACAATTATATAGTCTGAATCTAAATTTGTGCTTACTCAGCTTAAATGTTATCACTCTAAAGCATCCCTAATTTAAATATTCAAACTTCTTTTGCCTCTTTTTATAGTCTCCTCCATCTCCAATGTAAAACAGTGGCCTCATTTAGTGATAAAACTCCTCTGAAGACTCAGCTGGTCCTTCTGTTTAGAGCTGATAGCATTTAGCTCTTAATTTAAAGTGGCTGCTTACTGCAACTTTTAATGATGCTGATGTATGTGGTGTGAATGAAATGCACGACCTTGTGGCCTAACAACCAGAACAATGTGCCTTAGGAGGCTAACAAAGGTCATTCAAGGTGAGAGGAAGTGCTGTGTCATGCTGAATTCTCATAGAAGACTGTATGATTTTCTACAGCTGATATAAATATCACAACCGGGCTTTCGGATAAGCCAATTGACCGACAAACGCGTCATGGTATCCAGAGATCACAGAACATGCTCTCCACCAATCAATTCCTCAACATAAAGGCTCATTACGCAAAAAAAGATGAAAAGCGTGTCTGACAGCAGTCCATCTGATGCAGGCAGACATGCTTGGTGGATGCTGTGAGCGGACAGATGGAGCAGACGCAGAGATGGAGTTAGTTAAAGTGGGAATGAAGGAAGAGGCTGGTGGGGGTGGCACAGACAGCAGGAGGGGAGGGAGGAGTCTGTCTGTCTGTGTGTACATATAGATGTGTGAGTGTGCGAGGGAGATAGTGAGACTTACACTTGCAGTCTCTTTGTGTACGAGTTTGTGCATCAATCTTGAGGCAAAGGGTATATCTGTGTGCCAATTTCTCGCTAAGGTGTGGGTGAATCCATCTGTACGTGCGCGTGTGTATGTGTGATGAATTAGTGATGGCAGCTGGTGGAGCGGTGTGATCCCTCAGCGGTGGTGACAGCAGCTGTTAGTGGTGCTGTCTCCGCCCAGCCAGACTGACTGGGTCCTCTTCATCAAACACACCGGCTCATTAATGCTGCAGGGCCCGGTGCCGCTTCGCACCAGCCCAGCCCCGCCTGAGCAGCTGAAGCCGGGGCTGAGGGGGTGAGCGGATGTGTCACCGGTCTCAGGTTGCGTACTCAGAGCTCTAAGTCTATGTGCACCTATCTGAGCTTGTGTCTGCGTCGCCTTTTTTTTTTTTTTTTTTTTTCGCACGTCTGCATATCAGTCTGCCGATCTGTCATTTTGCAAGTCAGCGTGCGTCTCTGTGCTGCGGCGCATGCGTCCGTGTTTGTGTGAAAGCGCTGACAAGCTACAAGAATCCCGCTTGTCAGATTCAACTGCTGGAACAGTCTGCTATCACACAGCTCACCTGCTCCTCGTGGGAACTCATGCTGACAGTTATGGATGGTGCAAATGAGACGAGCAAGTGTGAAAGATGTCCCAAAGAACGCATATGCGAGCTGGTATGTGTGAGGGAAACATTCAGTTGTGTATAAGACTCTGTGGCAGTGAGGGAGGGAGAGGGAGAGGGGAGAGAGTGAGGGGGAGAGGAGTGCAAAGGGCCAGTTGGTGAAGCAGCAGGTGCGGCTGTAGGTACCTGAAGGTAGGTGATTCTGTTCTGGACCAGATCCGACAGGTCTTTAGCCTCCTTCGTTCTCCACTCGCCCACTCCGTCCGCCTGGCTGAGGTAGTACAAGTCTGTCATGATGGACCTGCAGACACATTTTAAGATGAACATAATCACAAAAATGAGCAGAGCTGGTTGCAATGAAATTTGCACATCTATATGATACAAGACTCGTACAATTTCTGATAATATACGTAAAAGAAATCCTACATCATTCAACATAAGTGCAGTAGGATCAATATTGTCTTTATTCCAAAAGCAAATTATTTTCAAAAAGTTACACTCTGTTTTGAACCACCATGTAAAGAGCAAATATTTAGCTTGTTCTCTTGTCAAAAATGACCCAAGCAGCAGTCTCAAAAGGGTCAAACATGAATCCAGTGTTGAAGTTAAAAAAAAGCTACAGTTCTACGTTTGTTCCCCTAAAGCAGTCTCCAAGAGCAAGGATGCTTGCTTCAGCTCTAGTGGATTTTGGGACCAGGTGGTTAGCATTTCGTTACTGTTCATTCTGATTTTATCATAAAATTTAAGCATGGTAATCAAATCACCTGACACATCAGACCACATCACCATGCAATATATATCACTTGTCCATCTGAGCAACAGCCAATAGAAAGTGTTGAGAAAGGGCAGAGCCTTTCAAGAGCATATCCAGCAGATGATTGGATGATCCAATCATAATGGACCAATAAGATGATGCTGCTGAGGTGTAAAGAACAAAACCCTTCATAGAACAAACTCTTGCCAAAATGTGGAAGTATAGCAAAAATATCTTTATCCTATCAAAAACTCTTGATTTGGGCCATGCCACAATCACTGTGGATTGGAGCTTGGCAAGATGGATGTGTCTGATTATAGACACTGGATCAGGTGGATCCAACTGCACTGCAATGTTACAGAGGCACTGACTCAGTGTGAAAAGTTGTGTCATAATAGTAGTCTTTAGAACATTCTTGAGGCCAATCTGCCATACTGAAAACACCCTTTTAACCAAACTGTATATCAGCATCTCTCAGACAGAGAAGCCATGTTATAGCGGGGCATGGCCTACTGACTAATGGTAACTCAATGAAGACTTGTAGCCATGTTAATCATGTCCACAATTCTTAAAAATCCCAATCCTTATAAAAGGAGAATCCCTCGCTGTACAGTGACATCCATCAGATGTATTATGTGTGAAGACAAGCCATTTGTTAAACCATGCTCTGTTCCTCAAACACAATCATACGGTTGCAATGAGGTTACTCAGGAGGGTGGCTGGGCTCAGCCTTAAAGTGATATTCCGGGATGGAACAACTTGGGTCCTATCACAAGGGTTAGGGCAGAAATTACCTCTACAGCAGTGTTTCTGTGGAGAAGAAACCCAGGGCGCTAGGACCTAACTCCCTCTTCAGGCTTCGCATCTGCTCGTCTGCTGAATCCGCTGTAGTCAGACGGGGCCATATTTTACTTGACCAAAAACACAAATAAGCGGACTCCCAACGAAAAAGTCTGATATCGGTGTGCATTCACGCTCTGGTTAGAGAATTTTCAGTGCGTTACTTTCACACAAAAACACGCTAAATAAGGCTCTATTTAGCGCCGTGAAAGACCTCCGGAAGACAGCGGAGGCTCTACAGCCACAGCTCTGGCTGTGCAGCGGAGCCTCCGGCTCTTCGCGGAGACCGTTTCGCGCGAGAAATGCTTATGAGAAATAGAGCCTATTTTTGAGTGAGTTTTTGTGCAGACCTCAGCATCTCTTTTTCTCAGAAGGGTGAGGAGCTCAGACATCCAGAGGGGTCCTAAAGCAGAGCCACTGCTCCTTCGCTTAGAAATGAGTCAGCTGAGGTGGTTTGCTCATCTTATTAGGATGCCTCTAGATTGCCTTCCAATGGAAATTTCCAGAGACCCCTAGTTAGGCCCAGAACTTGCTGGAGGGTTTATATATCCCTTCTGCCCTGGGAACGCCTTGGTATCCCCAATGAGGATCTGGAAAAAGTTATCTGGGTCAACTTCTGGGTCAACCTGGTTGGTCTGCCGCCTGACCCCAAATGAGCAGGAGAAGATGGATGGACGAATAGATAAAAATATTAAATGGGCTTGTTTCAGCAACCAAAATGTGAATTCATATCAGTCAGTCCTCCTTAAACAGCATCCAAACAAGCTAATGTTTGTTATGAGACAGGATTTCACTGTTCAGCTTTATAACACCTAGTCACTGAGACCACATCTATAATCTATGTCCTGACCCTACTGTATGTGCTGTATGCATCAAAATTGACTGTAAAAACATTATTATTAGACAGGAAAAATGTGACCCCTTTTCTCATTTTTGAAAAGCTTTCGAGTATTTCTTTATGAATTTCTTAATTTCTGTGGCAGTAATGACTATAAAATTACAAACAGCTGCCAAGCCCTACAGAACATTTGAATGTTACAAATAAAGCTGTGTATGTAATCAGTAAAACTACGACATGACAAAAAGTTTCCTTGTTTATACAGTAAGCAGGTATATACACTGATTATACAGTAATAAGTATGTCTTCCAGGTTCCTGGCAAACAGCGCCTGACCAGGGACCTGGTTTGGGAAGAGTCCAAATGATATCCTCTCTAATTGGGTGAGGTAGGCTGCTGTTGTACCACAGAGAGTTTGTGTATCAATATGTCGAGTGGATTGGAGCAGACGCAGCTCTGTTCATGTGCTGCATCATAATCAAAACAGAAGACAGAACGAGAGAGTGGTGCTGGAAAATCTAACATACTGAAAACATTACTAATATATTTATGACCGTAATGATTCAATCCTGCTTAAGTATTCTTATGATGAATTTTTACCAAGATTGTATTTCAAATTTAATATGCTTGGCTCACAAACTTTTCAGATACTGTAGGTATCCCAAAAACGATCAATAAGTCCATGGGAGTAAATAACAGCAGTACATAAAGCAGCTCTTCTTGACCTCAGCAACTGTTTAAATAAAAACAGTTTGAATGCTGTAAAGCCTGATCAGATATGTTTTTAAATTGTGGTTTTAAATACTAACTTGTTAAGCTAGAAACCAGAGCTGACTCATGAGGAAAAAGAGCTGATCGCAATATTGTGAAAATACATTGCGTTTTTTCCGTATAATTAGTTTACATGTTTAACCTCTAAAAATGAAAGTAAAGTGTTAAAGCTTTTCATTAATACAGCATATCTTCTGTCCATGTAAATATAATCACACCCCTTCTTGAATATGCAGACCGGTTTTGTCAACATGATCTTGGTTTAGTCTTGCATATTTCATGAATCTCACATTACATCGCTGTACATCTTGTCTGTGGCCTGACTTTTTTTCTTTGCTGAGATGGTACACCTACAGTACTCATTATTTATTTACACCAGGGCTGACTTTCCATGTGCTGTAGTGTCATATTCTCATATAGTTTTAAGCTAAATTGTCTCAACTAAATTTAGAGCTACATTGTGGAAGATCAACACAGCAGCAACATTTTGGTGTTCCAATATTACGCATAAAGCTGTTTCTTCAATGTCTGTTTGAGGCAGTCACAGTTAACCCTTTGTCGAGTCCTGTCCTCTACAGGAAGTGGTCCTTCATCAGGCTCCACCCTCCTTAGCAGCTCTTACAAGGTTAGATACATTTGTTGCTGCTGGCCTTTACCTCCATTTGAAGCAACTCAAAATAATTGTTTTGGATTATCTTTTAATCATCCATCCATGGATTTCCTATAGCCTTATTCCTTTCAGGGATGCGGAGGCTGGAGCCTTTGCCAGCTGACATTGGACGATAGGTGGAGTACATCCTGAACTGCTCACCAGCAGGGCCACTAAAACCCCTTCAGACTGGCCAAAAAAAGTGTTTAAACCCAGTAACAATCGGCTCCTGTCTGCAGTTTGAAAGGGTTTAATCAGCATTTTGACCCGGGTCAACTGACCCTGCAAGCGACACAGGTATTTATTGGCCAGCCTCCAATCGGCTTCAGTGGGAACATCACACCTGGGTCAATCGTAATGTGCCCACGGCATAATATGGCACCTGTCCCCTCTGTCTGTAACTTACAGTACATGACTCTTTGCCATCTCAGCAACAAATTCCATCTTTGAATCATCAGTGCCAAGTTTGTACAATTTCAAAGAGGGACAAAAGTACAAAGTACAGAAAACCATGTCCATGTCTTCCATGCACCTTCCATTGTTTACATGGACGTGCAGCCATGCCACACAGCTCGTCTGCTGCCAATTAGACCTTGGTCTGGTGGCAGTGGGAAAGGAGTCACTTGCCGATTGCTAGCGGGGTAACCCGCATTGAAAAAAACGGCATTGACACGCTAATTTTAGTGTGAAAGCTGTACTAGAGAGTTGGACAACCATTCACACTCCTGATCACACCTAAGGGCATTTTTAGTCGCCAGTCATCCTAACCAGCATGTTTTTGGTCTGTGGGAGGAAGGAGGAAGCCGGAGTGCCCGGGGAGAATTTGCACATATGTACCAGGCCCTGACTGACACTGGGATCAAACCAGCAACTGTCGTGCTGTGAGGCGTGTGTACTACCTGCTGTGCCCCTGTACCACCCACCTCTTAATCAGTCAGAAATAATTTAGCCAAACATTAAACCAAAGCATATAATGCCCTTAATTATTTGGCTTTGAAACACAAGACCAAGGGGGGACATAATTGAAGGTGTCCACGTTAATATACTCAGCTCCAAAAGTTACCCACTCACATGTCACTTGGGATGTATCTTCCACCACCAGACAGCAAATATTTACAGTGAACTGAGTGTTGAACATAACCAGGGCCCAACATGCTCTCAGGATAATTTTAGCATAAGTGACATTTCTGTCAAGCTGACTGACGACGTCAGCATCTTTCTGCTTGTTTGGCTCTTTTTAGGATTAAGCCTGCCATCTGCGAGCCTCTGACTGTGAATTTGTATACATGTCAAACATTGCCAAATATCGTGACCAACCACTAAAAGCATCCCCGGAGCTCTGAAGTACGCAGCTGAGGGCAAAAAGCAAACACATCACACACACTTGCACAAACATAAACACTCATGCAAGCCTAATTTATTACTCACATCTTCGACCCAAATCAGTCACATCCTGTGTGACTGAGGATTCTTCTGCGCATATTCAGTAGTGCGTGCACACATTCACACACGCGGCAGATAAATGTAGCAGGCAGTGTTTTAGCAGTGCAGCAGGGTGAATAGTGCTTTTCTCTGCAGCTAACGCAGCATCATTACTCATTGTCCCAATTTAAAGCTGGAACCACAGTGTGTGATGAACGTGTGTGATGAACGATGTCAAACTCTCCTTCAGGAGCGCACAGGGGAGCCATCGCCGCCCCTCTGAGGCGAGGAAAAGCAAACCTGGCGGCCGCAAATCTTAACAAGAGGGAATCAACAGACAGGCCCCGAGGGGTTTTGCAGCAAGGCAGCGGGAACACCACGCCGCAATGATGTGCTGCAGCCTTGACATCAGAATGTGTTAGAGGTGTGTTGGCTCCAGTGTGTGTAGAAGTGTGGTGTGTGTGGTCTGGGGCACACGTGAAGCTGGTGGGCTTCCCTAGTGTTTCAGAGTCTCTCAAGCTGCAGTCTGATTCTTGGCAGAGGAGCTCAGCTGGTTTGGGTTCTGAAGATGCATCGACGGGAGAGAAAAATCAAGGTTTCTGGTAGAAAAAATCCGCTAACTTGAAATAGTGGACGATTGGCAACAGGGAGGAAAGACCTTGTGTAAGTAGAAGATGTAGCATTTTGTTATTGTTTTTTGCATTGTTGGGTTATCCTAAAAATATCTGGCTAAAATAACCCCACAATGCACTGCTTTTTGTTAGTTTTCTTTTTTTGACCACATTTTGTTCAGATTTCTTTCAGATCCAGAACCACAAACTGGGCTGTCACCTTATTCTCAATTCTCAAGCATTGCAGTGAAAATCTGCACTTGAGCTCTAAACAAACAGAGGACGCTCTATCCATCTATCGCTCTCTTAATCTTAACAACAGGAAGCACAAATCAAGAAAATGGAGTACAGGTAAAGCCAATCTGAGCCATATCACCAATGGCAAAATACAAAACAAGACCAGGCTAAGTATTGATAATTGGTAGCTGGCATACTCCTTATCCACAACAAATCTGCAGAGCCCATTTTTTGGCTTTCCATCCAAGTGTAACAGCAGAGTAGGTGCAGAAAAAGGCAGAAAAAGGAAAAAGGTTGATTGATTGATTGATCCAGGATACATATGCTAGGACATGCTGGTCATTGGTGCATATTGAAAAGTAAATATCAAAAGGATCTACTGGAAAGGCCTCATGTGTGTGTTGAAGCCAGTCCAGCTGGTGATTTGAATAGCTTTAGTTTATGCCTGTGTGTCTAAAACACTGATTGAGTTTGAATTTTGGGAAAAGTGATAGCCCTCGAGCTTTCATATAACCCCAAATCTGATGAACTGCCAACAAAGCAAACCAGAGTTCATTTAAAAAATCATGTTAGCTCTGAAAACAACCTCAATTTCTTGATGTGTTTAGATATTTTGAATTATGTGAATGCAAATATCAAGCAAATTTGATTTACCTCTTAAAAGAAAATCCATAAAGGACTCAGTTAATATTATATTTAACTAAAAAATATACAAAAGGTAAACCTTGACGTGGTGTTATACACAGTTTGTCACTCATGTGCCTCTCCCAGTATTGTGATACCCTCATTTCTCTTCTGTTGAAGCCAATGTGCTCATTTTTGATACTTTTTTCTGCAGACAGTTGAGCAGTTTCTTTCTTGTGGTTTTCTTTGAACTTTTCCCCCATTTCCTCCCAGCTGTCAATGAAACATATTGAAACTAAAAGCTCCTCATGTTGCAGTCATTTCCATCGGCAGAGCAGGTGAGTGATTGCATTTCTTATTAATGTGCTACATTTTTATTTAACTTGTAAAATGTTCTTATTCCTGAGCAGAATTCAGATGAGGGATGGGTGCATTTATTCCAGTTGAACTTTTATTGCTCCCTCCACCCAGTGCAGCCTCTCTAGCCTTTGCCTCTTACACACACACGTTAAGAGGGAGAGAGAGTCGAATGGTTCAGGCGGAGGGTGAACTCCTGAAACTCTGTGACCGTGTGTAAGTGTGAGACGGGGTGAGGAATCAGTCTTTGGAAAGCAGCTTAGCCAGCAATGACTGAGACAATAGACACAGTAAGCCACTTCAGCAGGATTACAATGAACCTCCAGGCTAAGTGACACCAGGCGGCTCTTCATTCAGGTGAATGGAAGCCGGCCATGCACATCGCAGACGGGGTGTGCCTGTGACCTTTGCCTGTTTGTTTTCGTTAAAGTACTGCGAGTGCTGCTTTCAAGTACTCCTGTAAATAGTTTCAACTTTTGACACCGTCAGCAGAAAAGACTGGAGGTGGTGAACAGAGGGCTGGGAGTCAATAAACAACCCTGAATGCAGCTAGGATGAAGGAAAGTACAAAGATTAAAGGCACTGATATGCCTACCGCAAGGATTTCGAGCTGAAATGTTTTTCTTCTGCACACAAAGGAGCTTCTGTTTCTATCATTAGCAGCACTTTGCTTCTGTTAATGATGATTTATAATCTCAGATAAAAATCCTCATTGTATTATTTAAAAGAGTAATTTCCGACTTTGCAACCCTGGCTTAGTACCTAAAAGTGGGAAAGTTAATAATCTGTGTAGGGGGTAATTCATTGATCCCAGTGTGTTGATGTAATGTGGTCCTGGAACTTGGTTTTGGCATCTTAAGGCAATCTTTTGTTGTCTTGGCGTTATCATAGATCTAAGGTCTTCTCTAATGCAAACAGTGTTACTCACTGATGACAACACTGTCAACAAACAATAAAATGAGGCTTCAAGTATTACACAAGAAGCTGCAGACTATTAGACATGCTAGTAAGGCAAAGCAACAGACGTACCACAATTCCAATAAAGTCGGGACGTCATGTGAAATCTAAATAAACAGAAAAAAATGGTTTGCAATCATTTTTGACCAATATTCAATTTAATACACTAAAAGGACAAGATACTCAACATTCAAACTAGGAAACGTCTTTGATATTTTTGAAAATATTCACTTATTTTGAGTTTAATGCAAACTCTGGGAGAGGACTTCCTGGTTAATGTGGAGCTGACATTACATAGAAGAGTGATTTATGAAGAGAGCCACCGTTTTAACCATGTCTGTGAGAATCTTTTTTCGTGTATGTACATCCATCCATGTGATATGTGCGACGTGTGGCAACCAGTTTTTCTTTTTTTTTTTCTTTTTTTTTTTTTTTAAATGTATATTTTTAGGCATTTTGTGCCTTTATTATTGATAGGAGAGAGACAGTAGATAGGCTTGTGAAAGGGGGAGAGAGAGCAGGGGAAGACACTCCGCAAACTGGTCACAGGCGAGACCCGAACCTGGACCGGCAGAAGCATGTACATGGGGTGCTAACCACTATGCCAAACCAGCACCCCAGTTTTTCTTTTTTCTTAATTCATTTGCCAAAAGACGCCCCAGGAGATAATGCGTAAGGAAAAAACAGCTAAATTTTCTTTTTTCCTTTCCATCTTTAGATGTTGTCTGGACCCTTTCAATGAGAGCTTAAACACTGTTTTCATTTTTCCTTAAAATTCTACCAGACCAGAAAAAAACAAGACACTGACAAACAAGAATGGTAAAAGCTCTGAGGTCAATAGAATACTGAAAGGAACAGCAAATCCAAAGTAAGCTTCTAAAGCCGATGCTTGTTCTGTGGTGATAGGACAATCTGTGCAACAAATACAATTAGGTTAACACCAATCAGAAACAAGAGTCAATATGAATGGCTTTATATGCCTGCTGTGCACAATGACTGCTCACTCAAGCTTATCAGGACTTTGAAGGACAGAAAGTGGTTTGTGGACCCCGATCACACCTTTGTGTTATCCAACAGAAACCTTGTTGTTCAGGTATTTTGGAATGGGGATGCTAAAGGACCATGGCACTAGTAAATGTATCCTAAATGAAAAGACTTGCTATCTTTTGGGGGGCTGCTGTCCAGGGGGGGATGCTAGTCGGTGCATAGTATTACATGGTGCCACCAAAAGCCTCATAATCGTCCCACTCACAGGTGAAAATTACTCAAAAACTATGTTGGCTAAACATTACAGCATTAAACCTTTCCCTGAAAAGCCCCTGCTTTTAGACATATAACAACTATGTATCCTTCCACCAGCAACTCTCCTCATTCAGTTAGGTAATGGTGTTGAAGGTTACACCCGGATCAGGTGGTGGTCACTAGAGCACAAACCGATATAAATCTAACTCCCTGGGTATTATGAAGATGGGGGACTTGTGTTTATCCCAGATGCATAAAATGGAAAAACATGGTCAGATATTCAACTTCACCACATACCAGAGTGCTGTAGCATGGTCAGGTAACTGTGACTGGAGCACAAATCAACACAAATCGATAAATGTATCTCGTTGTTCAAATATGGACATCAGACTCACCCCTCTGCTGTGACAGAGCATTGTGTTTGCAGCATCTATTTTACTGATCAGGACTACACATGACAGCAGTTTGAAAACTTGCCATAGTTTAAAAGCTCTGGTGAAAGATCCAGGACAAGCCTGGGCCTCCAAATTTGAGGACATGGGCTCACAGTTCATGCATCTGCATCACCAGATAACTTGTGATCCGTCCTGCTCAGTTAACACAAACTTTCCAATCGATTCAGCAGTTTTTTGAGGACTTTAAACCTGTAAGTGTTTTAATTACAAGGCATTCAGTGGCCCTGTGTACAGTCATGTACCAGCCACCGCCCAACCCCAGATATCTCCTCCATGGACAAAGCTGCAAATTCCTTTATCAGCAATTATATTTATAGGCACCATGGGCCTCTAAAAGTCCTACTTCAAAAAATCAGAACCAAACCTTTAATGCTCCATATAAACAAATAAAACTCTAACTGTATAGAAGTTATCTCACTCATTCATTTGTAATGCCTGTGGTTTCATGGCCATGACATTTCCAACATACTTTCCTATGAGCTACAAGGTGGGCAGACAATCTTTGAACAGCTTTTCTCTCTCATTTTAACATGGATTGTATATAAAAGCTGAATTAGTATTTAATAAATACACCTTGTGGGATGCTTGTAACTTGAAAGTGAGTTCTGATCACCACTAAAGGCATATTGGATCATCATTGGATAACTAAAGCCAGCTTTGTGTCCAATTACCCAGTGCTTTTTTAATCAAAAGGTGATTTGAGATGCAACAGGAACTTGGACTGAATATTGCTATCAACAGTTGATACGGGGGAATATTAGCTTACAGCTCTGAGGAATTGAAAAGGTTTAAAAGGGAAAAAATATCCTTGAGTACTCATTTTTCACCAGTCAGGTCCATCTTGACCTTCTCCTTCAGGGCTGTTCACTGAGAAATTGCCATAATAACAGCGGTCACTCTGTATTTTCAAACTCATTTCGGTGTCTGCTTTGCCCTTGATTGAAGTCCCAGTGGAACATTTTGACATTTCCACTTGTGTCTGTCTAGACCTCCTCTTAAACCCACCTCTCCTGGTGTCCCAGGTCCTGCAGCAGCGTCTCAGCGTACTTCTGCCTCTCGCTGGTCTCGATGTTTGCCAGTTTCTTCACCTCGCTGCGCACAAAGTACCAGAACTCCTTGACTCCGTTCTCCACCCTCCTCCGCAGCTCCTCCTGAGTGGGCCCTGGACCTGAAAGAGGGGAGGGAAGGGTTTGATAAAAAAGCTGAGAACAAATAAAACACAAAAACTAAGAGAGCAGTGTGACGCCTGAGGCACACTATGATCCAGGGCAGGGATGGGCAACTATGATTATTAAAAACCCACTTCACCTTCCTGGGGGCTGCATTGTGACAAACTGTCATATACTTTTGAGGGGAAACAACATGTATAAATAAACAAAGGCACAGTAATAAAAACTGATTATACCGACTGACATCAGAATCAGACATTTTTGTGCCCCTGAGGAAAGTTGGTTGCTTCAGAACAGTAGAAATATCAAGACATATAGAAATTCAAATAAGATTGTAGTATAAAAAGATTTAGCAATGAGCTCAGAATCTTTTAAGAAATAACATTCATTTGTTATAACTCAAACACAAATATTTATGCAAAATAAAATAAGGTAGAAGAAGAATTCAAGTGAATTAACACAGAATTGAAGACTTTTAAACTTTTTTCAGCTGCAGTAAAACAATGAGTTTACCACTATCATATTTAATGTTATTTAAAAAATATTGTCTTTACTGCTCTCTGAACATAGCCAATATTTAATATTGTTTTCTAATGATCCATAAAATAGATTTAGTAAAATAATTACAACAAAATAAATTATTTCACTACTTGCAAAAAAAAAAAAACATTCACCAACACTCTGGACTACATACAAATATTTCTATTACATAATTTAATTTGTGCATCTCAGGTTAAATCACATCATCATGTCAACAGTTTAACTAGTGTAATGCCACACACTTGTCACACATTGATATATTTCTCAAGAATTTACTGAGTTGGATAATGTTGTTTGAATTAGTTTGTGCTGTTTGAAACAACAAGTAGATGCCAGCTCATACAGCTCTGTGGAAAAATGTTCACAGTAAGGCCCCATCCACACGAAGCCAAACCGAGGTCTAAACGCACAAGTTTTTTGCCGAATCTGCGTACCATCCATACGAAGATGGCGTTTTGGGGGTCTGTAAACGATCATTTTTGAAGCCAGATTCCAGAGTGGAAAGACTTTGAAACGCCGTGAACGCAGCTCCGTGATTACTGGCTCTCCGCAAGTTTTCAGATACGTTTACGTCATAGTTTCATATCTTCATTGACACACATGCGCCACACACCGCAACGACAATGGCGGCGTACCTGAAGCATATGTGCTGACGAAGCTAGTGACCCTACTATCCCTGTTGCAGCAAAATCTCATTCTTCTCAATCACTACCGAGTTGAACAAACAATTATCAAGGACACATTATGGCACTTTATGATCACTTTATCACATCTCTGTTTACAACTTTTGCCTCAAGTGCGCATGCCCACTGTTTTTTCATCTGTTTCTGCTCGTTTCCGTCATATTGTTACAGTGGCCCTAGAGGTCTGGCATGTGTTTTACAGCGTTTTGATGCGTATCGAGTGCATTCATACAGACGCACACATTTTCTGAGACGCCTTCGTCTTTATGACGATCGTTTTAGAAACTGTTAAGTGTTTTGTCTTCGTGTGGATGGGGATTTTAAGTAATTCCTTGTTTCTAATTACTAAAAATTACAGGAAAAATGCTAAACACAGAACTTGGAAGAACCTCTTCAGTTCCACCTCATATTCATAAACTGTCACCACATTTGTTCAATAACAGCTCTGTCGACTCTGCAGGTCTTCATGCTAAATGCTGATTTCCTTGTTGAAATGGGATTTTTCACATTGTTGTTCACATTATAGTTGTATGGTGTTCATTATGTCTTCATTTTCTTGGAAACAGTTTTCTTTTTCTTTTATCTCAGACATGCATTTTTCACACCTCCATAACACCAGCTGATAAGATGCATCACATCTACCACCAAGTGACACTTCTGAGGGAGGTGGAAGTTTCAGAAACATGCCAATGTATAAGAAACATAGATTTCTGAGACGAAAGAAAAAATAAAAAAGTCCACATTATAATTGAAATGTGACTGCCATCAGGCTTCAGTGTGAACCGTCTACGGTGCCAAAGTGACCCACATACGCAGAAGACGACGTCACGTGTGGCATGCTGTGTTTATTGAAGCAAATAATGATGCTACACGTCAGCGTTTGTGTATCAGCTTTGAAGTTGTTGAGCAATTGGAGCCGACAAAAGTATGACAATAAATGTTGGGAAAGTGCTGCACATAGTCTGAACTGGACAAAACATTGGAGAAATTTGTAAAAGTGGGTGATGCTGATGAGCAGCAAACATTTTTCATATTTCAACTATTCCATATTCTTTTTGATTATCCTTATTTTTCCAGTGGTTTGTGCATTATAAGCTGTTTTCTCAAGATTTTGGTTTATTTGGACTCTCCTCTTGCCTCTGAGTACCCGACAAACTGGTGGTCCAATGATGTTTGGATAATTCCTTGGGAAAACACTGAATCACACATTATCAGAAGAAAAGTGTAGTCAAATAAAATATGGGTATGTACATTAGTTTATTTTAATTTATTTAACCTTTATTTAACCAGGTAAAACCCACTGAGATCAGGATCTCATTTACAAGGGTAATTTTAAATTATTTAAATCATCCTGCTTGATTTACAAAGTTTTACACCATTTGGCCCCTCCTACAATGAATGAGTTCATCAAGCAGAAATCCGTCTGTGGTCCTACACGAGTGACCCGGGCCACGGTCAGAGGAGACTGTGAACTTCCACTAAGACGAACAGAGTTCTCTCAAATCGTCCTGTCAGTCCAGGGTGCAAAGATTTGGAACAGTCTTCCTTTATCAGTGAGGGACTGTCCAAGTCTCCAAACATTTAAGAAACAGCTAAAACTGTGGCTGAGAGGAACGCAGTCATGTGAACATGTGTGGCCTGTAAGTTTCTCATGTTGGTGCAATAGGGATTTGTGCAATATAAACTGGGTCTGTGTAATATAAACCTGTGCAATAACAATAGGGGTTGGTGCAATAGAAGTTGCATTTGCTAAATCTTTGATGGACTCTGTGAGGATGTGCAATATATATGTTTCTGTTTCTTTTTTAATTGTCTACTGTCCTTGGGTTTGTCCTACTGTATTTAGTGTCTTGTATGTTTATGTTACCATCAGCCTGCCAGGGGGTCTGCAGATGGAAATTAGCCCAAGGCTATAATCTGGCATATTTACATTTGTAAAAATGTTCATTAATATGCGCTGTTCCCTCTTTAAAATCAATCAATCAATAAAATAAATAAAAAAAATAAACAAGGGTGACCTGGCCAAGAGGTCAGCAGCACACGTCATAATTCATACAAGTTCACTGTAAAAATTTAAGGCAATAAATAGCAAATCACAACAATAAAATGGCAAGGCATTCACTAAGCAAGTTTTAGGGAACAGTAACTATTAAAATATGAATACATACAAAATAAATACATAAGTACATATACATTGGGTCACTGTTGAGGGACTGTCCAAGTCTCCAAACATTTAAGAAACAGCTAAAACTGTGGCTGAGAGAAACGCAGTCATGTGAACATGTGTGGCCTGTAAGTTTCTCATGTTGGTGCAATAGGGATTTGTGCAATATAAACTGGGTCTGTGTAATATAAACCTGTGCAATAACAATAGGGGTTGGTGCAATAGAAGTTGCATTTGCTAAATCTTTGATGGACTCTGTGAGGATGTGCAATATATATGTTTCTGTTTCTTTTTTAATTGTCTACTGTCCTTGGGTTTGTCCTACTGTATTTAGTGTCTTGTATGTTTATGTTACCATCAGCCTGCCAGGGGGTCTGCAGATGGAAATTAGCCCAAGGCTATAATCTGGCATATTTACATTTGTAAAAATGTTCATTAATATGCGCTGTTCCCTCTTTAAAATCAATCAATCAATAAAATAAATAAAAAAAATAAACAAGGGTGACCTGGCCAAGAGGTCAGCAGCACACGTCATAATTCATACAAGTTCACTGTAAAAATTTAAGGCAATAAATAGCAAATCACAACAATAAAATGGCAAGGCATTCACTAAGCAAGTTTTAGGGAACAGTAACTATTAAAATATGAATACATACAAAATAAATACATATGTACATATACATTGGGTCACTGTTGAGATTGGGCTTTGAAAAGATGCTACTTTTTTGTGTAGTCATATATTTTGTTTCACTAATGGTTGAAACAGCAACATTATCTGCTCACTGAATTATGGTTGAAACTTAAATACATTTGGGTAACTATTTGTCGGTGAAGCAATGAACCACTGGTTGGGGAATATTTGTGTTTTCAACATTTTTTTTCAGAATTCGTAACATATATTATTCAACACTGGGTACAAAGGACTATTACTTATTTCCAAACAGGCATTGATACTGTTTTGTATTTATGTGAGTCACAATAAAGTTTATTTTTCATTGTGTGGATCAGCTGTTCATCATGAGACTGGGGTCCACATTTTAAGATTTCCCGCAGCTTAACAAAAGGTTTTTTTCTTGCCGCCATGATGGAGGGATTCATGATTGACTACTGGATTCATGTTCTGTGTTGGATGTATGTAATTGCATAAATGCACAAGTGTATTTTATATATACATGTATGTATCTATGCATGTATGTGTATCCATAAAATAAAGAATTTGTCCTCAGCCTGATATTGCATAACACCATTCAGCTAATAATCCTTAAGAATGACTTAGGTCCTTGAATCCCCACCCTAGAATGATCAGAAACAATACATCAGTGCACTTAGCTTCAAAGTAGCAGGGTGAACAGCAAAAAGGAACGAGACAAGAGAGGATGCTCAGAGCTTCAGAGATGTTTGAGCATTAGATAATGTGAGGCTTGTGAGCTAAACAAGCTAACTGCTTCCAGCAAGGTTTCAGAACATAACCATAAAAACTTCCTCCTTTCACCCTCTGTCCTTGGGTGTTGCTTTGACCTCATTAAGCAGCACTCGAGCCTCTTTTTTTCCTTGTTTTCTCACACGATTCAAACAACGGTAAGGAACCATACACCCGTCTGGAGCATAACAATGTGGAGAGACCTGCATGGACAACACAGCTGCCTGCTCTGGTTTCTGTGCAGAGGAACACACACACAAAAAAGCCAAGGAACGGGAAGGACAGCCTCGAGCAGGGAAAGAGGGAGGTGTCGGTGAAGAGGGAGAAGCGTCTTCTTTTTTTTTAAAATCCCGCTCTCTTTCTCCACTCCCTCCTTCTCTTGATGGAAAAAGAGAAAAGCTGGAGGGTATTTTTAGCTTTTTCTTCCCCTGCGGCGAGATGGAAAGGCTGACCTCGTGCTGCCCTCCACGCTCACATGTCCTTCTTTATTTTCTCTCTGTCAGTCTCTTTTCTCTCCTCTCCTTCTGTTTCCACTACAGCCATCGGGGCATTCACACCCTATGCACTTCATTCACACGTTCCCCTCTACCCACGACAGCTTTCCTGCCCCTCTGACCACTGCTTAACGTGGCAGGTACGTGCCTAAACTCTGCTTATCTGTCTGCACGGCACCGACCATCATCTCTGCTGAGCTGAAGCAGGTTTATCCACCGACGGCACCGACGGGGATTCTTCGCCAGAGGGGAAAGCTCTCAAGCATTTGACTGATTTAATACCAAATATAGCCGTCCCTCCCTGCCTTAAAAATCAATCCTCTCATAATTCTGAGGGGGCCGTGCACAATCCTAGCCTGCAAACCTTTTGGGATGGTGGTGCTTTGCTTACCATCTCCGGTGAGTTTCTGGAAGCTGTGAATCTTCTGTTTGGCTCTGGTTAGCTGGTCCTCCAGGGAGCGCAGCCTCCCAGCAGCCAGGGAGCCCGCTTCTGCTTGACCTTCTGGTATCCTATGGGAGACAGACACAGGAGAGGATGAGATGAGTGAGCATGGGAGCATGTGTGCACATCAGGAGAAGGTAGAGACAGAAAAACAAACATCTTAATGTGCAGAAAAAAAAAGATTGAATAAGACAACTTTTCTGGTGAAATCAAGTAAAAGTAAAGACTATTTTTAGTAAGTGAATAAAAGTGACAGAAATAATGACTGACTTTGGCATTACATGTGTTCATAGCCCAAAGTGACATCTTTGAGCTTCTTCATAAACCTAAAGTACAAAAAGGAATTCCACATTTAGGGAGAAATTGAAGTCAGTCAAAATCCAAAATTAGAAAAGCAAAAGATTCTTCAAGAACTCTTTATTGATAGTTAAAGGCATGAAACTATATTGTCCATAGGTAACTTTAAGGGCACTTTCACATGAGGCCCACTTGTTTCGAACTGTGCTGCGACGCGGTTGGCCCCCCTCCCCCTCCGGCTTGCATTCACACTTGCAACATTGAACCAAGCCTGAGCCCACTTGTGTATTTACTCAGTTTGAAACAGCAGGGGGCGATATGCACGCAACTGGTTACCAAACCTGCTACAGAGGAGAACAAAGAAAAGGCTACCATGGTAACCATTTCCTACACTAAACAACCAGTGTTTATGTTTCGCTCTCTTCTACATTTTCCTTCAAATGTGTTTTTTTATCGTGTTTGAGACGGCATCAGCGACCTTCTGGACCCTCTTAAACCATCGTAATCCTCAACCAGAATAAACAAATCAACAAATTGAGTAAGCAAAAGATTCAACTGTGGGATTAACAGGAAGTAATGCATCAAAAGTAGATCGGTTCGGACCACTTTGTTTCACACCAGTGAAACCGCACCAAATGCAGGGAGATGGAGCGGATCGAGACCACCCCTTCATTAGGGATGGGAATTGATAAGATTTTATCAATGTCGATGCTGTTAACGATCCTGCCAATCGATCCAATTCTTTAACGATTCCCTTATCGATTCCTGCAGATTTTTCATGTGGGCAAATGTTGGTCTGATTTTCAGTGGCAACAATGTCAAACAAGTCACAGCATAGATATCTGCTTCTGCAAGTTGCTGGTGTTTCCACTCACTTAAGGTTGTGTAGTAGGTGCAATGAAAATTATGCTACAATTCTGATACTTCTGAACCCTGTCAGTGGAAGGAATTGATAAGGGAATTGATAAGCAAAAAAATTAATGATATCGATTCTTTGATGGAGCTGTTAACGATTCTCAACTGGAATTGGTTTTCGATTCCCATCCCTACTCTTCATGGGGGTCTCGGACGGCTGATGTAGTGCACACCAAAGTGCGGTGGTTGCATTCACATTGATACTAACGTACCAAACCCTGGGCCAAAACTTTGGTGCGCACTATATAAGGTTGGTGTGAAAACACCCTTAGTGTAAACATAGCAGTTCCAAATGGAGTTCCTCAAGGCTCCAGTTTTAGGCCTCTTTCATTAGCACACAAAGTATCAAAATAAGTAATAAACTAGTATCAATCTACACAGATGACACCTCATTCAACCTTTCAGTTTCAGTTTGTGTCTCTGGCCCCAACGGAAGTAGCCTGATGGATCAGTTCTATATTTTGCTCTGAGTAAGGGCTCATAGAAAGTGTTTTAGAATGGGAAGAACCTTTCATAAGCGTCTCTGGCAGGTGACTAAGCCATCATTCTGTCAACCACATTCATTATGGGACAATCAGACAACGTAATAGGCTGCTGAGTAAATGCATTGCAGAAGTCCTTCCAAACACTTGAGGTGTGAATGACTTTACTTCAGTTCTAAGGTCCAACGATTGGCTCCTGGAATAACTTGTCTTTTCTTGAGACCAAACAAATGTTTTTGTTATTAAAAATCTATGAGCATCTATTTTTCCTACAAGGACATCTCTAAAAATACAGCTCATTTCAAATCTGAGTACAGAGCAAATTATGAATGGAGTACCCCAAGGCTCTATCCTTGGACCGTTTCTGTTTAATATCTACTTGTGTTCACTTGCTAAGGTCATTGAGATCAACAAAATAAGTTACCAAAACTATGCAGACAACTCAACAAAATCAACAAGAGGACATGGCATACATTTCTTCCATGTTTCCATGATTTTCAAACAGGTTTTAATGAAATCATGTTTTTACCAGAACCATGTTACAGACTGAAATCTGTGATCTTGACAACTCTACTGGCAACACTATTAATAAACTTGCACAAGAAAGATGCAAAAAAAACAGGATTTGAGATTTTCTCCTTCACTTAGTCTTCATCATTAAAAATCCCCACCACCGACCGGGAGACATGCGCTCCTCTCATTTTACGGTAATTAGAAAAACATGGAGGCTGCATTGCAAATGTTGTGAGACTCTCTTGCACCATCAACAAAAATCTCTCACTGAATAAATCTGCAGAGAGATGCTGCAGGGGCCACGCATTCGCTCCAGTTTTACATCTTCATCGCTTTAGTTTTAACGGCCATTAACGAGGTGCAGGGGTTTGGAAAAGGCAGCGAGTGTTTATCACCCAAACAGTCTTGGCTCAGACTGATACTGTACGTGCTTGATCTTACGGAGGTGACTCCATTCTGATTTAGCTGATCTCAGACATAAAAGCTGAGCTGTGATCTGAGCTGCCGTAGATGACATCTTTTAGAGTTTGTCTGTAAACATTCTGTTTCATGCACAGAGACACTTCAGTGTAGCCTCAAAAAGACCTGTCCCAGATTATTTGGTTTAAACTCTTATTTTGGGTGAAATACTGAATTATTTCCTCGTGTTTGTGCTATTCAACAAAAACAGTCTAAGAATTACATAAGAGCATTTAATATACTGAACTTAAAAGTCTGAAGGCAAATGGAAGATGATTGTCTCAATATGAAAATTATGCAAAACATTATATAATACTTTGCTTTATCATATCTTTTTTAGAGATTACACAAGATGATGATGCAATTAAGGTAATACAATGAAATCAGATTAGAAACTCAAAATATTGCTTCTTGTAAAATTACTGAACTCATTATTGCTTATACCCATAATATTTTTAGGCCCAAATGAACTCAAATTGACGTGTTTCTTACAGCAACAGGTTAATTGGGCTTGACACTGATTTAAAACAATAAAAACAACATTTAATTATGTGAAATAATACTGTAGATTCTACCATACACTGAAGCTTGATGGTACATTTAAACTTCTGAATATAAAAGAGTTTTGCATGGCTGATATATCAGGTGTGTTCGTATTTGCGCATATCTAAATCCCCCAGTACACTCTGATAATTATGTTTTTACCACTTCTCCCAACCCAGTGACACTGCATTAGCCAGGTGCTTGTTCAGCTTACAGAAAGCCCCAGCGTATTATGCTGCGTTCACACCGCAAGCGACCCAGCTACCAAAATCACGTCGCCCACTGACGTAGCGTTGTGCATCCATAAATACCTCATTTTGGTCACCATTGCCGTCGCTCGGTGACGTTGCGTCCGCTCGAGTTTCACTGCGATCATATCATACAGTACATCATATGATAGGATGTATAAGTGGACATTATTCCAGCTGTATCCTTTTAATTCACTTATCAACCACAAAACACTGCAGCTGATGTCCTGCAGCAGCATTATCTGTGAGTTTCCCGCGGTCCGTCTAGGCGGAACTAAAGTCCTCACTGACTAATGTTTCCCACACGGACATAAATTGTTCCTCCGTAGTCCAGATGAAAAACTGTCTGTCTTGGGCACCGTCACACACGCACACACCGCTGATTGGCTGTTGCCGCACAGCACACACAACATCACCTGTAAAGATCAACTTTTTTTAACTTTGACATCGCGCGACAAGGGTTAGCCCCGCCCCATCGCGGCTGTACATTGACTTTGCATGGAGAGTGATGGCCGAGGTAGTACAAGTAGCGTCCGGTGTAAAAGCACCTTTAAACATGGTGCCACAGTAAACATTAGAGCACAGTGTTTGAAAGACCATGTGTTTCCAAAGACACACTCACTTCTTGAAATAGTCAGACGCAGCTTATGTACTGTTCTCTTTGCCAGGACTCACTTGTAAAAGACAATTTTGTATCTCAATGTGAACATTCCTGCCTAAATAGAGGTCAAACAATAAATGTATAAATACATAAATTTCGACTATTTATTCTTTTAGAGCTTGTTTTGAGCAGGGCTCAAACAGAGAAGTGGATATGAGTGACAAAATTCAAGATCCTAGTATAAATTCAATAAACCTAAAAGACAGTTCTGGACACATCTAGAACTAGCGAAAAGTTGTCTAAAAGGACAGTGGAAATATTAGTGGGTATAACACCAGATGCGACGCAAAGACGATTGTTTTTTTTTTGCTATTATATATTTCGACAAACATATAATAGACAAAACAAAACAATACCATAACAAGCTAGGAATAACAATACAAAAACAGTTCCAAATACGCATGGTAGGTACATTATACAGTATAGGGTAAAATGTAGTTAGAGCTCAATTCAAAGAAAAAAAATCTTCCCTTCTCCTTACATAAATGCCTTTGTCATTGTAGCAGAAATGTTTACATTAATATATTCAAGGAATGGTCTCCATATTTTTTCAAAGGTATCAGTTTTGTAGTGCAAGAGTCAAGTCAAAAAGTCCAGAGGCATCTATTCTAATGACGTCCTATGCTATCCCTCAACTGAGGGGGCTCAGTCTGAAGTCCAGTGCTTAAGAATATTTTTCTGACGCAGAGTGTCACAACACTGTACAGTTTTTTCTGATATTTATCAGTCACACAGCCACCGGGAAAACCCAAAAAGAGGGAAACTGGGTTGAGTTCAAACTCCTTCTTCAGAGCCTTATGATGATTGTTTAAGAGTGGCTGTGTTGACTGGTGACCCATGGGTGCTTCTGCTGTGGTTGCCATGGTTTGAACAGTTATTGAAATAAATGACAGTACCCAGAAAACTAATCACAACAGGATTTGATCAAGATGATCCAATAAGTCTTGAAATTAAATAAATATTTACTCCACATGCTTTCTACTGTTTCAACAGTTAACCGAGCTACAAGTAACACCAGAAGAGCAGACAGACAGTGTGGTAGGAGTGATATGAAAATAAACAGATTTTGCATAGAAATTGAAAAAAAAAAAGAAAGAAAGAAAAGAAAACCAAAATGCATATCATGAACATCACCACAAGGTAATTAAATGCATTTAAAGTGAATTTATGCATTTTTGAGGGATATTTTTGATGCCTACATGTGGACATAGCCTGAGAAAATAAGATTTTCATTGGGTACAATATTAAGTATCTTATAGTTTCCATAACTTTTAGCGAAATCAGAAGGGTTGACAGTGAAGTGCATTTAATCTTATATTACTGGGCAAACACACACAAATTTAATTTTATTGAAAAATAGGATAATTTAACACCAAAGTAGGAAGACTATCAGCATAAATACCCACGTAAACATTTCAACCAGCCACATCATTTTCATCAGTATAGTTTCCATCACAGTTGTTACCATACACTCTGTAATCTGACCATATTTAGAGTCGACCTTTTCTACACTCGGCGTCCTATTGTGCTCTTTCCCTTATAACGTCATTAACGGCTATAACTACTTAATTTCCCTTCTGGGATTAATAAAACACTCTACCTGTTAACAGTTAACCATTCAAATAAAAGCAACTATAAAAAGCTTTTCATTGTGCTGTAAACGGATTAAGTCTAATTGGTAACTGTACTTAACCATTTATCCGTAGCTGCACTGGAAATCCCCGTCACTATCGGTGAATGCTTGCTGCAGCTGGCCTGAGAACATTCTGCATGTTAGCCTTTTTAATGATTTAGCCACCATAAATTATATATATTAACAAATTCCTTCCTTATTTAAGTGTCTTCCATGCTTGGAGTGCCTGTTTTTCCCCTTTTCAGTGGGAAATATCAATTATATCTCTAAATATATACTATTATATCTCAACTGCCTGGTGTTTGTAATGCACTTTATCACAATATAAGCATGGGAGATGTGTGCTTAAAAGTCTTATTTAAATGGCTAGGCAAATTTATACTGATAATCTTGCCTGGCCTAATTGCTCATTATATCTGAAATGATGTTTGGGTGGATCTAGAATCCATTTCATACTGCACATTAATGCTCCAAGCTTTTATTTGAGTGCATACATATGTAATTATTAAAACTGTGCTTCGGACTGACTGTTTGCTTCCTGATTATGGCAGAGGTATAGTGTGATAACCGCCATGTTGCACAACTAAGACTAACTCCTGAATCCATGTTAATAAGGACACAAATGAGGGCTCTGAAAAGAAAAGAACAAGGCGGGGAAGAGGAAAAAAACAAGAGCAGCAGCCACCATTACGGCGAATCAATTCCTCCACAGAAAACTATTAAAAATGGAGTATGTTGGAATGCACGGGGGCATTGGTGAAGTGCTGCAAAGGCCATGTTAATGAGTCATCAAGGCATGCAAACTCAATTTGCTCGCTGAGTGGGGAACATCAGTCGCTGGCAGGCATAAAGATGAGACTTTTAAAGTTGCAAAAGCTCATCTTACGGCACGGCCCCCCCTTCAGTGTTAGAGCCCCGGCCCCTGAGATCATCCGGCCTCCCCCTGCATTAACTGCATTGTGCTTCAAAGTACGGGAAATAACCGAAGAAAATGTGACGATGTTTGGAATCAGGCTGCATGATCATTTCTGAATATTTATTAGCAAGAGGCGAATAGCAATTTATTTATTGATGTTCGTTTTCAGAATGCCAGGAATCTAAACTTTGATAAGATCAGAGTAAGAAATATTAATGCCCATTTGTTTCCACAGTAAAAAGTCCTAAAATTATCCTTTTCACATTTTAATCATGAAATAAGAGACAAGCTCCTACACTGAGTCTAACATATTCAAACACTGGCAACAATTAAAGGAACCGAGGCTGTCAAAACACTCTTAAACTCCAAAATAAAATGTGTTTTTAGATGATATCCAGTCCAATCCACTGTATTTATATGGCACAAATTTAAAATGTATCAAAGTACTACAATCACAAATAAAATAGAAAAACTTAAGCAGAGATATAATCAAAAAATAGACTACAAAAGGCATATTAAACACATTTAAATCTAAAATTAAAAAAGATACAATATAAATGATCATAAATAAATAAATAAAACATGAGGACACAGTCACATAGAAACAGGGTCCACAAAACTCTCATACTGGATCAAAAGCCAACTAATAAAATAGGTTTTGAGACGAGATTTAAAAGTAGTTCAGGGGCTGTGGGACATTCTGAGTTGAGGAGGAGGACGTTACATAATTAAGGGGCCACATCAGAGAAGCCTCGATACCCTTGAGTTCTTAGTCTGGCCTTAGGGATGACAAGAGGAAGCCTCACTGCAGACCTTGAAGATCTCTACGGGGTCTAGACTTTTAAAGGATCAGAGATGTAGTGAGGTGCAAATCCAGTCAAAGATAAAAAAACAAACAATAAAATGTTTAAATGAATTCTGAAGTAAATAGGGAGCCAGTGAAGAGAGGGCAAGATGGGGGTGATATGGTCCTGCAGCATTTTGGACAAAGTGTAGATTACCTTAATTTTTTGTTTATTTGTGCATTTCTATTGTTTGTTGTTGAAACAAACTGAATATTTTTTAAATAGATGTGTTTAAAAAAAGGGATATATCATCCCCTCGATCAACATAAATAAAGACAAGCTTAATTTTTTGTTTATTGTTTTTTTTATAGTTCGATTGTTGTTGCTTTTCTTAGAATAAATTTAGTTTTTTATAATAGATTTGAGTCAAAAGGAAATATTGCCCCTATAGAAAAGTAACTGTAGATGAGCTTCCTTTTTTTATTTGTTTTTTTGTGTTTCTTTATAGTTTGCTTGTTGTTGTTTATATTAAAATATGTATTACTAATAGATTTGTTTGAAAAAAGGGACATATCGTCCCCTATAGAAAAATACAGACAAGTTTTATTTTTTACTTGTTTGTTTTTTGTCTTTTTATTGTTTTAGTTGAAATAAATGTAGATTTTTTTTGAAAGATTTGATTCAAAGGGGGACATATTGCCTCCTATAGAAAAATAACTGCAGATGAGCTGTATTTTTTATTTGTTTTTTTGTGTGTCTTTATAGTTAGCTTGTTGTTTATTACCTCTGCCAAGGAGGTTCAGTTTTCAGGAGAGTTTGTTTGTTTGTCCGTCCGTCTGTGAACAAAATAACTCAAAAACTAATGGATGGATTTGGATGAAATTTTCAGGAAATGTTCAGCATGGGAAAAGGAAGAACTGATTCGATTTTGGTGTTGATCCGGATCAGCGTCTGGCCGCCATGACGAAAAATGTGATTTTGTGTGAATAACTACTGAACTAAAATAGATATCATTATGAATCCAATTGCCAATGGTATGTTTTCATGGTCATGGAATCTAAATATTTAGATGAAATAAAGGTAGGACTAATATTTATGGTGAAAATCACAGTATGGGTGAGGACTGTGGCACTGGGGAGGTCTGCGCTCTTCAAGTGCTTTTCTAGTATTAAAAAATATATTACTAATAGATTGGTTTGAAAAAAGGGACATATCGTCCCTATAGCAAAATACAGACAAGCTTCAATTTTTACTTGTTTGTTTTTTGTCTTTTTACTGTTGTTTTTTATTGTTTTTGTTAAAATAAATATAGATTTTTTTTAAAAAGATTTGATTCAAAATGGGACATGATGCCTCCTATAGAAAAATAACTGCAGATGAGCTTCATTTTTTATTTTATTTTATTTTTTGTGTGTGCTTTTATTGTTAGCTTGTTGTTCTTTATATCAAAATATATATTTTAATAGATTTGTTTCAAAAGGGGACATCCCCCCCAAAAAATAAATGTAAACAAGCTTAATTTTTTCATCTGTATGTTTTTGTGTATATTTTCAGTGTTTGTTTGTTTGTTGCATTTATTCAATAACTTGACTTTTTTTCATATGTATATATATATATATATATATATATATATTATATATATATATATATATATATATAAATATATATTGCCACATATAGAAAAAAACTGTTGCGATGGAGGCCTGATCATATAATATCATTTTAACATTTGCAGTTAAGCAAAAAGGAGTAAATAGAACCTCACTAATCAAACACAGAGCTGGGCATTTGATTTATTTGACTGAAACAACATCGTCCCGTTAGACAACACATCAATATGTCCTCAAACTTGATGTTTCCCTCCTTGGGAATTCTGATTATGCAACCCTTTGATTGACAGGCAGAAACCTCCTCATAACTTTGTTGCAACGCTTTGTCTCATCTGTACGTCATAATTTAAAGCCCCCTTTCTCCTCGCTGCCTGACACAGATCTTCTGTAACACAACCCCGGTGTATTTCCTTTCCTGGTGTGAACTCTTCTGTCTTTTCTCACCCCAGAGTCTGTTAAAACAATATCCAGTGAGGACACACCCTAACCTGGTTGTAACACCATTACAGAGGGAGAAGGCCTATTTCCAAAGTGACATCATTTCCCAGGGGTCTAAAGCACAGCTCTAAGTGAAGCATAAAGCAACAGAACACCTCATTGAAAAGGAGGAATAAATGGGGCAGACTGGTGCAAGCTAACATATGGAGACGTGCTACAGAGGTTAGCTCACATGCCTTGTAGAGACTGCTGAGACACAGCACTGGTGCAGGTAGAAAAACATACAAGCATCCCCCTACCAGGAGATGTAGATATAAAATAAATCCAAACACTCAGCAGTATCAAAACTCACAGACGCACACAGGCAGGAAGGAGGCAAACACAAATACACAAATGATCCCTGACGGTATCTCCGGAGAACCTGGAGCAGAGACGAGAGGAGGCAGCTGGATTCAACAGTGTCTTAATCAAACGATACGGCAGAGAGAGCAGATGAGGAGAGTGTAAAAAAAAAAAAAAAAGACTTGTGGGAGGTGGAGCAGAAAGGTGGGGGGGATAAGGGGAGAGGAGGGGGTGATGAGCCCCAGCAGAGTGCACAGATCGCTCAGCCGGAAAGCAGGTGAGGTTCAGCTCGTAACCCAGTTTCCTCTAAAAGCTGCCCCCAGCTGTAGAGGCGTCCGTCCCCTCCTCTGCACCGGGGGGGCCGTGGAGTTCACGGGGTGATCAGAGCGGGGTGGGGTGGTTTAAACGGAGGGGGCATGCGTGGCACTGCTGTGCATACATATCAAAGTGGACTGACTCAGCTGCATTGGTTGGCTTCAAAAGAAAAGCGGCGTGCAGGGCTGTTACAAGATCAGGCTGCTTGATTATGGTCATGACCAGAATCACAAAGGTTTTGATCAATACTGAGACCACTGCTGATAAATACATGCCGATACAATTGTTAACAACAAATGACTTAATATATTTGTTTGAGCCATAAATAAATGATTTATTGGACAGTTAGTGGAGATGAATTTCCCTCCGGTAACCAATAAATCTAAACCTAAATCTAATCTACATCTCAATCTGATACATACTCCAGGTTCTTTTGCATCGTTCAAGGACAGAGGAGTCCAACTATTTACAGTGAGGGCAAAATAAAGAGGAAAACCTGGAAGTGCAGCCACTCACTGCACCTCACTTTTACTGTATTAAAGATATAGTTTAAGGTTTAAGGGTGCGTTATCACCTGTCAAGGGGCCCTTGTAACCCCGGGCTATCACTGGATATACACCTAGTGATTAGTGACAGCAGAGACTGGAGACACTGGTGGCTAATCTTCACTGTCAGACACAAAACAAGAGCAAACTGCAAGAATGTCAGTGCTTGAAGATGAATATTGCAACATACTTTGTAAACGAGACCTTGCGACAAAGTAAAGATGGTAGAAAATGTGAATGATCGGTGGTGTTTGCTGCTGTTATCAAAATGTCTTTACTCATCAACTGTTTCAGGGGCCAATTCAAAATGGGCAGCGGACCACATTGGGGTCATAGTTTGGACACCCCTGTCCTTGGATCTGCTTCTCAAAACCAGAAGGTCTCTGAGCGGTTTATCAACAGTTTTATTGATCAATTCATTTTGTTACATGATCATTCTAACATTTCTTTAGTTATTATGGTTTCAAACTGTGGCTCCCTTTATTTGCCAGTTACTTTAAAGTGATCAGCCAGACTATAGAGGCCTTGCACAGTAGCTGGATCAGCCTGATTCAATGTCTGTATCAGTCAGATCCATGAAGCCAAGTTCCAGTTTACAATGACTGTTCTCAACCCTGACTGCTCAAACAGAGATTAGCACAGATGCTAACAGTTCTAGTTGCAGAAAGAACTCACTTGGTGTGTTCTATGCGGGGGCTCTCTTTTTCTATTTTACTCTGCATTGCATTTTAGGAGATGTCATTTGAAGATTCTGAGCAACAGTGATGAAAAAAAAGTTTAAAAAGTATTGTTCATTTTTTAAGCGTTATTAACCAGAAAGCCTGAGGAACTTTTAATCTGTGGGATTATACCAGATGCTGCTTGGTGTCTTAACTGATGAGCTTAACGTCTGTTTGCTTTGTCTTCATGTTCATGGCACACACTGCGTGATTGAAGCAGGAGCTATTCTGCATCTTTAGCAGCAGAAAGGTCAAATTCTGTTCATAGCTGAGTCCATGTTGAGTAAATCAGGAGATTGGCTCAATGCAGCAATTTTTATTATGAATTAAAACTAGTATAGTCCAGCTTCCTCAGTGCTCATCTTAAGTGGAAAACATCAACAGAAACAGCTAATTGTTGTCTTTACACTCCTAAATCTCTTATTTTAAAATAGTTCAACTTTTGGTGCACAGCCGTGCCTGTCAAAGTCACCTGGCAGGCACGGCTTTGTTATGTTCTGGGTGATATTTCTGTGAATAGAGACAAAGCACACAGAGCTATACAGTTTCAGGGATGGTACCAAGAAGAGCTGAAATCTGCCCTCATAACCTGATAACATTAAGTGCTGCGGATGGGCGAAATGGTGATTGAAAGTGCTTTCAGTAGAAAATGTGGATTTGAGTGTTTCTGAGTTGAAAGTAGAACAAACACACAAAACTCCTCAACAAAACTTTCTTATTCTCAGTCCTGAAACTTTAAAGTGTGTTCTACTGTTGGTCAATAAGAATTTTAGTTTGGAGTCTTAAGGATAAGCCCAGAGTGGGAGTTAACCTGTTGGCTAGAGAGAATGTTTCAAATCCTAAGTACTGCTTGAGTGCCCTTGAGCAAGCCACTAAACCCCAAACTGCTCAGCGAGTGCTTCTTTCAGTTCAGCAGTCCATCACTTTGACATCTCTCCAATAAAACATGTGAGTATGTTTCAAACTTTGGGTCAAACATATCTGAAAATGAAGTGAAAATGTGTAGGGATGGCAATCAAAAACAATTTCTCTTCAGGATCTTCAGCAACTCTCTCAAGAAATGGAAATCATTAGGATTTTTCTTGACAATTTATCATCTCCTTCCACTTTGTTTTGCAAATCAAGGATATCATACTCTAATCAGAGGCAATCACCAGAAATGATAACAGAGCAGTCAAATATTATGGCAGACGTGGTCAAAATGATGTCTTCATTTTTGACAAAAAGACTTACAGCCAGATCCTTAAAAAGACTGCACTGCTTTTGCGACCGCTAAACCTGTGCAAATGACGGAAAAAAATAGCGTGCGATCCACAAAGCATATGCAGAGGGTGAAATTCACGGCCACTCTTTGCTGGGCCGCTCCAATTTGCCTGCATGTAAATTTGGAAATAGTTAAAAATTTAGTGCAAAACTGCCCTCTTCCTATGCAAATGAGTCTCATTGCAAATACAACCTAATCCACAAAGACCAGTGTGAATTGAGACAGGCAGTAAAGTGGTGCCATTTAACGCCAGTGAGACCTGTGTATTAAATCCATGCAATTTCTCTTTCTCCCTGTCTCTCTATCTCTCTCTCTCGCTCAAAATGACTGCAAATTGCACTGAGTTGGTGGTAACTGTGGAGTAGAGCCTATATCAGGGCTGTCATGCCAGGACTCTCCGCTAATCATGGCAGCAGTGATTGTAGCCAGGAGAGGGCACTGTGGCAGGCAGATGGCAGGTGTGCACAAGGAAGGATTTATCAGAGGAGAGTATCACTTTTTGATTTAAGTGACTATGAAATCATTTGCAGATAGCTGTTGCCAGGTTGCATGATCCTTGCGCTACTAGTTGAAATCAAGTATGACAGTAATATAGCCTACTGTGTTCATCTCTGTGACCATTCCACCATTTTTAAGTAAAAATGAATAACTTGGCTAAGTACAGTCTGTTTAAAACCTCTATGACCCCCTTGACCACTTTATGGTCATTTGAGTTGTTGCAATCAGAGACGCTGCGCTCACCAACTGTGTGGGTGTGTTAGCACCAGCATATGATTAGGGCAAATTCTTTTGAAGATAAGGCACTAAAATAGGGCAGATTGTGTTTGCTAATTCTGCGCAAATAATGGCGCTATTAGCAGGAGCAATCCAGTCTTTGTGGATCTGGCCCTTAGTGCACAGTTTTCTGTTTATAGAAACAGGGGCAATTTTCAGAGGCATTTGTGCAACGTAGCACTGAATATGAGGAGTGTCATGTTTAACTTGCTGAATTTAAATCTCATGTGGCCTGCCTTTATTCCACACAGAAAATCCACAGGAATTAATAAAGGCATTGGTATTAAGAATAACTTTAGCAATTCCAATCCCTAGTAAGGAGTGAAAGCTCTCAACAAGGGATGGATGAAATTTCACACTTTAATGACTGACTATGAGTGTGTCTGATGACCAAAATGTCACCCTAGCATTCCTCTATTCATGTGTACAAACATGTTTTACAACCAAATGGACTGATACGATCTAGCATTCCCCTGGATGTCACAGTGTGTCATCTAAAACCACTTGATCCCAATAAGTCAAGCCTTAACCATATGAATAGGCGAGTAGGATAAGGCAGCAGATGGGTGTAAAATCCTGGTGTTACTGTGGAGACCGGCTATCACTGTACTGGATCAGTATGATGGACCTGTTCGAAAAGATAACTCATAGAAGCTATCAGATTGTACTTTCTTTATCTTAAATAAATGCAGTATATATGCTGGAATTTTTCCTCTTTGAGTGAAATCAGTTAATCTAATCTCTGTGTCTCCTTCCTCTGCCGTGTCATGTCCATGTTATGTCTGTCCACTGACTTAAAATGCACGGTCCAAAGTAAACCGATTTCTAATGCTGCATTCTTTCTTTGCATGCTTTAACGCTTCAGTACATCCACAGCTAGCTGGTTACGCTCTGGGCTCTGGAATTGACGGAGATGTCCTGACCACAGACAGCTCCAACAATCAGGCGACTGTGTGTGCGGCTCAAGTTGTATTCGTTGTCTGTGGGGTCGATGGGAGCTCAGGTCTTGAAGTGACAGCTACATCTGTTGGGTGGCGCTGCATGGAGTTAACACCACTACAGGATAAATTAGTCCATCACTGCCCCTTTATTCACAAGAGGACAATGGCCTTGGCGCACCAAATTAGCTGTCTCTTTTACTGCTTTACTGAGGAGACTTGTTTGACCTCAAATGTAAGGACCACAAAAGGGAAAATAGGCACAACGTGGTGACAGTGCACAAGGTCCTCATGCAAAATCTGTGGTACTTGAAGTGTACTTTTTCCCCTTTAACATCCTTTCCTCCTATATTTGCTCCCTGTAACTTAAGAGTTGGAATATTAGGGTTTTATCATTGTTTTTCATTGTATCATGTATTATGGTAAAAATCATGATTGTGAAAACTTCGACAGATATTGAGATCGTAATTATGACAAAACATTACTCACAGATAATAAACCACGCACCTCATGCTTTCATTGGATATACTTTTCCCACTATCTTTTTTAAAATGACAAAATGAGCAATAGATAGAAATTTACTTGTAACAGTACGCCCAAACACTGCTAATAATAATAATAATGAAAAAAAATATTCAAAAGTTATTATGGCAGGCAGTAATTGTAATCTCAATTAAAATTAAACTTATTGTCCAGCCCTACTGCATGGCAAGCCTAAATGTGTGGAAACAATCAGGAACGTATCTAAACTAGAAGTGGTCTAACAGCACAAACTTCACAAGGCACCAAGGCATTTCAAACACTGTCAGGCAAGTTACTGTCAGAAATGTAGAAAACTGCCCTATATTGATGTAAACAGATCCTTTAATAAAATTCCTGGATCCATACCCCAATTCAGATCACCCCAAAATCTAATCAGTCCTGCCAATGCCATGACCAACATTTTCTAAAAAATGTCTTGTATATCTGTTGACAACTTGTTGAGTTTTAGGTAAAAAAGTGGGAACTTCTCCTGCAATGTCGACAAATCATTAAAAAATTCTTGAATATGCATCCTGATTTGGATCACCACTAAAATAATGTTTTTTTTCCTGTGCTGTGACCAACAATCCCTGAAAATATCAAGAAAACCTTTGATTTAGATCACCACCAAACTCTAATAAGTTTTCTTGTGCCTTGACCAACATTCTCTTAAAATGTCAGGTAAATCCGATGAGAACTTATTGAGTTATTTTCTTAAGTGTGTAAAAAAGCCCAACTTCACAATCTTTACACATAATACGAAATTCCTGGATCCAAAACACTGGACTCTAATCAGCTCTTTCAAGAGATCAACATCCTCTTAAAACATTACCAATATCCAGTCATAACTATCTGAGTTATCCTGTTAAAAAATGACAAACAGCAACAACATGTGCCAGCAAAAACACAACCTCCTTGTTGGAGGTTATCAAGCAAAAGTTTAACATATTCTGTTGCTTAACAAAGTCATTATATTTGTTATAAGCTCAAAGCTAGTCTTAAATTCTTTTTGCTTGTTAAATGCCACATGCCAAAATCGCAGCGGTTCTTTGTTGGGCCATGACCAACAACTGTGATAAAAATCCAAAGATAACCTTCAGAGCTGTCTTGTTAAGAGTTGAACTAAAAGACAAATGAGACACCTTCACTGTTTTACAGGGATAGGAATGGATAAGATTTTATAGATAGCAATGCAATTAACCATCCTGCTAATTGATCCAATTCTTTAACGATTCCATTATTGATTCATACAGATTTTCCATGTGGGCAAATGTTGGCCTGTAGATTTTCAGTGGCAACAATGTCAAACACATGTCACAGCATAGATAACTGCTTCCACAAGTTACTGGTGTTTCCACTCAGTTAAAAAATTAAGCAACAATTCTGATTCTTCCGAACCCTTGTCAGTGGAAGGGATGGATAAGGGAATTGATTAGCAAAAAGACTCATGATATCGATTCTTTTATGGAGCTGTTAACAACTCTTAACTGGCAATGGTTTTGATTCCCATCCCTACTGTTCTGTCATGTTAACAATAGGGGTGGGAGAAGAAAAATGATTCACATAAGTATCTGGATTTTTTGTTTGACGATTCTTAAATTCATTTTTTTATTCAAAAATTGTTTCTTTTTTTCAAAATTTAAATGCTTCATTTAGTCTGTGATAATAAGCCACTTTAACTTGCAGTCCATGGTTTTGAGGAGAGAGTATAAATAGCTGGTTAAAGTATATTTCTGAATAAATGCTAAAAACGGACTCAGATGTGATGTGTCATTTTCCTTTTTCTTTATTTTCATTATAGTCTGTAAGCATCCTCCTTGTTCATCATTTTTGCTGGTGTTAGAAAAGCTAACTAAAGATTGCAAAAAATGGCAAAATATCGTAGAAACGCAATTTAAATCGAATCAGCACCTAAAAAGCTTGAAAAAAATTGAATCTGGAGAAAAGCGTATCGCCCCAGCCCTAGTTAATAATCTGACCAAAAGAAATCCAAAATTCCAGTTTTCCAACAAAAAAGTCGGCAATAAATAACAGGGCTGTTTTTAATTCAACAGCTTGAACCCCATCTGGCAGCATCAAGACATGAAACCATGACCACTCATTTTCAACCTCAGTCTTCAAGGTGGAATGTACACATGCTGGGTGAGAAAACTATCAAACCAAGAAACCATAACCTAATATTTTTCTTTACTCTGTTAATCCAAATTTTCGTCATATATTTCTTGCAAACACAGGCCACTGAAATGATTCAATCATCATTTATTGTGTAGCTTAAGTCATATTTTGTTACCCAGCTGGTACCAGAGGTTGACTCAGTTCAGGCCATAACTTAAGTCCAGGTATTTAAACTTTAACAACAATAGAAGCAATGGCATCAGAACATCTCTCCTTCTGACACAGTGCAGTCCTCGTGCCATTCATCACAATGTCTCCCTCTCCTCCTCTCCTGCATCACTCCCTCCCTCCCTCTTTCTCCCCCTGTTGGCACGCCTCAGGGATTGATCAGGTCCTCATCGCTCAGCCCAGCTGTCACTCTAACCCCTCGCTCCCTCCGATGTCACACCATCGGGCTGCCGCGTGTCATTGTCTCTGCAGGGGCCCGTGGCTTGGCGCCCGTGGTGACTGACAGCTGCGGAGAGGGCGGAGCCAAAAAGACTGCGTAAGTCGACCCAGTGCTCACCTCTCATTAACACTGCTGGCCGGGCGGTGGGCTGGCACGCTGCCTGTCACTCAAATCAGTCAAGAAGCAGCCCAAATAACCGAGGCACTGGACTGAATCGGAGGGCCTGCCAGGTGAAACTCCCGTGAATGTTGATTAAGGGATGATGAATTTTTTGAAGACGCTAAAATAACTGAGAGCTTGGCGAACATCAGCTTTATGGGATCAGTGGTGGTTCAAAAATGCAAGGCTGAGGGCGATAAGAGCTGGGTAAATCATTTATGTTTCAACAAATATCACTTTGTCAGACAGGAAAAATGGTAAGAAAATATAGTCTCTACTTTTTGTTGATGTAGATTTGGAATAAAAAAGAAAAGGGGTCATGTCTAATGCTCAGTAATCTGTTGATGTCCCACTTATATTAGTGTTACAATTAGCATTTGTTGTTTCAGGTTGAAATATGTCATTTCATTTAACACTACATGTGCTAATCTTTCTGCTTCTACTGGAGTTACTACAGTTTGCTTAGAAAAAACAATTTTAATATTTTTACAAGGAAAAAAGTTAAAGCAGATTTTCCTTTTTAGTTTTTAATGATTATTAATGTTTTCAGGCTCGCAAATATGAACAATCTCAATTTAAGTCTCCTGCTTGACATCATTTTGTGGCTTTGTAAAGATGGCCTGCAATATAGCTTAAAAACTAACCATCGATCCTCCATTTATAAGAATTCCAAAACAAAGAAAAGGTCATCCATTGAGTAAAAATTCTTGTTTAGATAGAGCAAGAATTAAGCTTTAAGGAGGTATATTGACATTGAATTATCAGAAGGAGAAAATAGAGTTTCCACCCAAAAAGTACATGAAAGTAAGTTTAAAAACTTACAGATACTTTTCAATGATTTGGCCTTAAAGCAGTTTAACTACCATCCAAAATAAGCTCTTAAAAGTTTTTCCCTGGGGTGAAAGTTACCTTTGAAAAACCACAATAAGACGCAAACCACCCATCTTTGACAATTCTCCCTTTCCCTAAGAGCTCATTACTTCTGTTGTAGGTTATAAACAGTGGGCTAGTCAAGCTTAATTAGAACAGCATTTTAATAATGTATTTCCATATATCGGTTGTAAAATTCCCCAACAAACAGAAATGATATATTAAAGTAATATTTTAACTACTCAAACAAATTTTGCAGCATTAATCTGAATCTGAAATCTAAGAACCTGAGCTACAGCTGTCATAAAATCTAACTGCAGTAAAAGAATGCCTCATTTAAGATTGTCCTCAGCTTTGGTTATCTGCCTAATTTCCTTGCCTACTCCATCAGGAAATGAGGAAAAATAAATGGGTCATCACGGTATAAAACATTTTGGAATAGTGTTCTTAAAGGCTCCTTTAAAACAGTGTGATTGATCTGCATCACAGTGAAGCCGGAGCTGCTGTGGTCATCCTCACATCACAGAGCACCACCAAGATTTTTCCCATTTGCAGGTAGTTTGAGTAATGGTAAACTCACAGATTATCAGCCTTCAGCATTCCCCTCGATCAAAATAAATACAGTTCTACAAACAAACGAGGAGACAGAGGGATGAATCTAACAGCAACTCATAGTTGATGTAGGAAAGGTAACATTAAGAACACTGAAATGTCACAGAATACAATATTCTTGTTTTACTACAGGACAAACATGAAATCCAAGGCCATCATTGATTTGTTTTGAAGTCTGACATAAACATAAATACCATTACAAGTATGAAAATGATGAAAATGTTAAGGTGACGGTGAATCCTGTGCTCAGAAACACTAACAGGTGAGAAAACAAACAGTTCTGATGGCTCTTAGCCACAGCTCTGCCAGGGCGTGACAGTGGGTTGGACCATGTCCACATGACTTTTTTGAAAACATGCAAATCAAGTTTCAGGTTACTGGAAACATGTTTTGGAAATTTTCTTGCCAGGGGGCAGATTTGTAAGAACTTAATTGAGGGTGTTGCAGACACGTAGACAGGAAAAACAGCATTCGCTGCCAATAACCAGAACTGATGTCAGCTATGGTTTGGACATTTTACAAAGAGCTGATGGTTAGTCTATTAAACAAAGAAGAATAGAAAGAACAATGGAATTCCTTTCCTACAGTAAGCACAACTGAAACAAACAATATAATGATTCAGCAAATCACGTGTCCATTAACGTGATTCAATTAACAAAGTTATCGGCAAAATAAAATAAAATCTTAAGTCTATCTAAAAGGCTAACCATAACAAACCGGAAATAAGATTGAGAACAGTGAATTAGTTACTTTATGCCACTGGTATAAAATTCATGTTGAAAAAACCCCAATTTGTCTCTAAACATTCTTTAATTAAAGTCCAAGCCCAATTCTTAAAATCATTCTAATAAATGGCATGTAAACACATCATGTGCTTACCTTCGTCAGATTAACACAACAGACTGACGTGTTTCTGACAGGATCCTTCAAAGCGCTCAGTGTGCAGATGTGCTGTTTACTTAGCCAGTAGATCAGCTTTTATCCTGCTGCTGGGAATTACAAACCAGACTTCATCACCTGATTAATATTAGACACATGCCTCACAGTCAGGTGGCATGTTCTACCCATGTGTAAGTGAGTTCTCTTCACACTCTCTGGCTTTGTGCAGAACAAACATGTGTTTGTTAGGTTAATTGAAACTTAACTGCCACTGGGTGTGGTTGAATGTGTGTATAGTCTGCCTTTCTGTATGGCCCTGTGATTGGCCGGTAACTGGTCAAAGGTGTACCCTGCCTCTTGCTCAATGTCAGCCAGAGACCCTGAAAGGGTTAAGCGGTATAGATCAAGACTGAGAACAGCTGAGGGGAGACAGAGCAGCAGAGGCAGCAACAGCAGGTGAGAAGATGGATTCATTTCCATGAGTGACACATAAAATGTCAACTATAGTTGATTGTATTGAGACCACAGGCATTCATTTTGATTAGCAAATCATGTTTGCTTGAATCAAATCATATTAAAATCAATGAGGTTCCTTTAGAAAATACAGATACACCTTCAATAACTACACTAAACTTTATCTAGAATGCACATTTCAATCAAATTTAAACGCAAAGTCTTTCACATGGAGGCAGAAAAGTGACTGACAAAAGGTTATCATGGAACTAAATATATTGCTGTGTTTTGTTATTTTTTGTGTGTTTTAGTGAAATTATTTCAATAATATTTTAAGTGTGAAATGAATATTTTAGTAATCTATAATGTAGAAATTGTGTAATATGGCTAACAGCAGGCATTCATTCATTTCAAAGAAACACCTCCTCTAGTTAACATAGCCACAAGTTAAAAACTGACATCTGTGAGACTTCAAGTTGTAACCACTGTGAAAATGAAAGAGTCTTTGCATGCATACTGTGGTTTTGTTTTGCATGTCTGGAACTTTTCTGCATGGTGCTGACAGATCTTAGAGAAACTAGATGCTAGTTTCTGATTGTTCAACAGTAATTAGGCTCTACTTGGAAATACCCTGACTAATCTCTTCAGAGGGAGAGGGTTCAAAGATTTGTTTAATAGTTGCTGAAGCAAATCACATGTCCACTAAAGTGATGCAATTAACAAACTTATCGCCAAATTACATTAAATTTGAAGTCTATCTAATAGGCTAACAATAACAAACCAGGAATAAAATTGAGAACAGTCCAAGCCTGGATACTGTGGTTTTGTTTTGCATGCCAGGTACTTTTCTGCATGCTGCTGACAGATATTAGAGAAACTAGATGCTAAAACAGCAATTAGGCTTTACATATAAATATTTGTCTAATAGTTGCTGAAAGATAACCTTGCATAGCAGATGGGCCTGCCTGACTCAGTTCCTGAAATCCTGCAGATCCCATCTTGTAGCGCACCGTAGTCCAATGGATTCACCCGGCTAAAATTTTAACGGCCCAATCAGGGAAAAGAGGCGGGAGCTGTGGGAAGAGCGGAAGTGACGAGAAGGCGTGACGTCAGCAGACGGCTACCCGATTTGTACTGCGCATGCGCGAAAACTGCGTCACTTCCTCTCGAACCGTGATGTGTATAAAAAAAAAGATATTGATATATATGCAATGGATTCAGACATGGAAATACGTACGGATCGGGTAGTGACTCCTGTCATAGATACTTAGTAAAACTTGGCGAAATCTGCCCTCCTCAGAAGTTTATTTTTAGTGTAAGAGGATAGTATAAGGCCGTTAGCTGTTAGCAGCTAAGTTAGCGGCTCACGGCTAACTTTAGCTGCTACGCACATAAGCTACGTCATATCGGGGCTTGATGTGGATTGGCCTGTGGTGAGTGTGTCAATCAGAACGGTCGTCCAATCTTCTTCTTCTTTGGTTCAAACGGTCATCCAATCGCCAGCGACTGATTGTTTTGAAGGTCCCGCCTCTGAAAGCTAATCAGAAGAGCAGCTACCCAGATGGACTTGTGAAATATTTCCGTGGCGGACATATGAAACTGTCCATCTGGCATGTCAGGTTAGCTGAAAGGTGCTCTGTCTAATAAATAAATAAATACATGAATCAGTTTATTAGCAAATAAGCTGCTTTTTATTACCATGGTATAAAATCAGATCTTGTTTGATTTTGACTAGAATGGGATTAAATGTCAAAATGTGATATTATCATTGCTCTAGTAGGCATCTTCTATGTTTTTTGATTGGTTGGTGAGGCAAAAGTGACATTGTCAGGCACAGAGTTGTAAAAAAAGTTGAACTATTTTCAAGCGAGAGCGCTCTGAGCACAATGACAAAGAACAGCGGGCGCTGAGGGTGTTTTTGCACTGAGGACACAAACTGTCAAAAAAGGCTCAGATGCTTTTTCATAAAGTTAAATAACAGGTTCACTGTTAGATGACACGAGCCCCGAGGACTTCAGTAACCTGACCTCTTGTTAAGAGAGACAGGCTTAGCTTAAGTTAGAGGCCTTTCAGGTCAGAGTCAGAGGGCTCAGGCGGAAGGACACAGACTGCTAACTCAGAGTTTTAATGTACTGCATCAATACCCTGTTTACACTCAGAAGGGACTTATCCTTCAGCTTAAATTAAATACAACATGTTCAGACAAAACTGCTCTAGAGTCTGAAACCTATTGAAGACAATTTCAGAAAAACTATTGTTTGTTTTACGAATTGACTGCAGCGTTTGTACCTGTTTAATCCTTTGGTCAGTTTGTTTAAGAGAAAAGGAAACCCCTGTGGATAATTCAGCTGCCCGTAAAGACACAGATCAAACGGGGGATAATGCTTGTAAAAGAATTTTCATCTTAATAGTGCATCAAAAATAACATGCAAATACTGAATGGTAAATTGCAAGTCAAATGGAGTTACAATTTCAACACTTCAATACTTTTCAGTATGTTTGAAACTACACAGCCAGTGTCATCTGCCTAACCACAATGTGAAGCACAGAAACTTTAAACACCTCATCGTGAGATAAGAGCTGAGGAGAGGAATGAATCCAACATAAACTGCAGGCAAATACACAGACTGCAGCCTTTGTTCTTGCATCATCCAGACAGAAGGAGTGAGTGAACACGTGGCTTAAAAGAAAAAAATTACCAGATTTCCCAGCAGTCGTTTTTCTTCTGCTGTCTGACAATCAAGGAGTGAGATTTCAATAACTAAGTTGATACCCATCAAATTTACTGCTGTGTCAAAGCAGCTGGTTTAGCAGCTGCTCTTGTTACAGACATGGAAGTAACCTGATGGAAGGGCCACAGAAGCATCTTTATTCAATCAACAGCATGCTTTTACTTACTACACTCAACAAATCAGTACAAGAACCAAAACAAGCTAAGAATCAAACATCAGAGTGAGGAAAAAAGGTAATTGAACTACTTTGAACGTAGCATGTCTTGTTGATGCCAGAGGAGAGTAGAGAGATGTTAGAGATGATAACCAGCCACTACAACCAAAGCATGCAGAAGACTATTTCAGATCTGAAAGCAGATGGACCCCAACAGTGGAAGACAAAACGAGGTGCCTGTCCTTTCAGCTAAGAACAGAAAACTGAGGCTACAATTTGCATTGGCTCACCAAGCTCTTATAACAGAGGGTTGGAATATGTTGCCCCATTGAAGTGGCAGGTCAGAGTTCAGCATTAACACCATGAATGGATCCACCCTGTCCTGTATTATCAGTTAAGGCTGTTGGACGTGTGATGGTGTTTGGGTTATTCCCCTGCCATACTTTAGGCCTCTTAGTACCCTGTGTGCATGGTTCAAACAGCACTGCAATTATAAGTAGTTATTAAATCATGTAGTGAATATTAATCATGTTTTGAATTGCTCATCGTATTTTAAATTTTGGCGTCATGACGGCTTTTGTCACATCTGCCAAAGACACAGACATCAAGCGATGGCCATGTCTGAAACACATGGCCATCGCCTCAAAACATAGGGCTAAGGGGAAGGGGTAGACAAAGGGGTAAGACAAGGACGAAAGGGTAGAATTGAGATTCACCATTAGAGTATGTCCTGATTGCAACCCTTATGCTGCGTTCACATCGCAAGCGACCCAGCAACCAAGGTCGCATCGCCCAATGACGTAGCCTCGCGCGTGCATAAATACCTGTTTGGTAACCGCTGCCGTCAGCCGTCGCTCGGTGACGTCACGTCCGCTCGAGTTTCACTGCGATCATTTCATATATCATATAATAGGATGTATAAGCAGACATTATTCCAGCTGGATCCTTTTCACTCACAAAACACTGCAGCTGATGCCCTGCAGCAGCAGCATCTGTGAGTTTACCGTGGTCTGTCTAGGCAGAACTAATGTCCTCACTGACATTAGTTACGCCTAGACGGAACTTACCCGCCCTGTAGTTCGGATGAATAACTGTCTGTCTCGGATACGTCACACGTACACACACCTCTGATTGGCTGTTGCCGCACAGCCACACACGACATCGCCTGATTGGATCAACTTTTTTTAACTTTGACATCGCGCGATGAGTGAAGTGATCGTCTTGTACGCGGCTGTCGCATCGCGGGAGGGTTAGCCCCGTCCCATCGCGGCTGTACATTGACTTTGCATGGAGAGTGATCACCCGGGTAGTACAAGTAGCGTCCGGTGTGAACGCACCTTTAGTCCTTGTCTTACCCCTTAGCCTGTTGGTTTTGCGTGTTCACGTCTAGTGAAGGGGTGTCCCTATTCTCCGTAGGGCTAAGGGGAGGGGCTAAGACGAAAGGCTGCACAGCCCAAAGACAGACCGAGACCTCACTTGAAACCAAGGAGTAATAAAATTTCCCAGAATACACCATGCCCACCAACACAAGGCAGAGAGGAGACTGAAGGAAGCGCATCATTATAAGTAGTTATTAAATCAACAAGTAAATATTAATCATGTTTTTAGTTGTTGGTCGTATTTTAAAATTTTCATTATAACAAGCTAGCTTTCACAGCTGGCTATGGTTATGTCACATCTGCTTAAGCGAGCAGCTCTGGGTGATGACGTAGCGGGAATTGAGTGGTGTCACGTTTATCAGGAGCGTGTTTTCACCCTTTCCTCTTGGCCCTCAAAACAGGGGGCTAAGGGGAATGGGTAGGCTAATAAGTATGACGGGGTAAGGGCTAAGGGTAGAATTGGATTCACCCTTAGTCTTTTGTTTCCCTCTTGTCTTTGTCGGATCATTCATCTTTCATGTCTCATAGCCTGTGTAAGTCTCTCGTGTTTCCAGTGTTCCCCAGTGTTTGCAGTTTGTCTGTTTTAGTTGTACCTTTCTTCAAGTGACTTTCTTTAGTCTTTTTGACTTTGGCTTCCAGTGTGTTCTTTCTTTGTTTGTGCCTGCTTTTCTTTGAAGAGGTTTTGTTGTGTATTTGGACTTTTTGTAAAGGATTAGTTTTTTTTTTTTTTTTTATCCCTCTTGTTAATTTATAATAAAGCCTTTTCTTTTTATCTGCATTCGGGTCCATCTTCTTGTTTTTTGTTTGCTCCATTTTTAACATATCCTAACAACTTGCATCATGTTAAAGTTTTAAACTCTGTTGTTCTGATAGCTCTAACTTTGGGCATTCCCAGCTTATGATTTGTATAAACAAATTTTATGGAAGCAAGTCTTTTAGAATCAATCAGGAAAGCATTTACATTTTCTCTGTGAAGCTGTACAAACTTGTAATAATGGAAATCAATACCTAATAAAAACTGCCTCAGTGTGCCTATCACTCATGTTTGCAGCAGGAATGAGCAATGCAAACAGGATCCCAGCAGGTGCATGATGGATGCAGAACACTGCCCAATAACGCTGTACACATCATCGAGGTGCTTCTGTGGTGAGACAGCACTAACCAAGTTAATCCAGCACAGAACTATCAATCAGTTTGGATGCAGTGGGTTTCTCCTGCACAACAAAGGTGTAATAATGTCTGTTTTATGGGCTGAAATCTCTCTGAGGCCTCTCATAAAATATGAATGCACCAACATAAAGGTAACTTGCTCTGGATGGATCTATCTTTATTAGCGGTTATCTGTGAATGCATTTCCTCCGACAGAACCTACAGGATGTAAAAGTAGATTGGGACAGCCGGTGGGATGAGTTAGTCCATGACTGAGCTGGTAAGCTGTTACGTAGTCAGTCAGTCAGTCGGTGACATCCTGCTGTAGTACAGAGTCTAGCTCGATGCCGTGTCTCTGTCAGCAGTTTGGAAGCAGAATAAAGTGTAACAGGGGGAGGGGGAGTGAAATGTGGAGCAGGAGAAGGTGAAGAGAGGGGCTGAGGAAGTGACAGGGATGATAGGCAGCTCCCTAACAGCCTCTTTATGTCTATTAGGGCTTTAATATAAGAAGAAGAGGCACAACAGGATGAGGCTCCGGTGTGGTCTCTCCTGACTGTGTCTGACCACTGCACACAAGCACAAACACACACCGACTACATTTACATGAGAGCTTTGATAGCCCTGTAATTCAGTCTAAAACTAAAACCCTCTTTAAAAAGATTACAATGACCTTGAAAACACCTAATTCTGAATGTAAATAACCATTTTGAATTAAACTTAATTCCCAAGTAGGTGGATGGTTTATTCTGATTTTAAATCCAAAATGAATGATTCCTCCATCATGTATATGCTCATTCATTCATTCATTCATTTGGGGGGGCCGGGTTGCTGGAGCCTATCCCAGCTGTCATTGGGCGAGAGGCAGGGTACACCCTGAACCAGTCGCCAGTCAATCGCAGGGCCACATAGAGAGACAGACAACCATTCACGCTCACACTCATACCTAAGGGCAATTTAGAGTCACCAATTAGTGCTTGTGCCTGGAGAGAACCCACGCATGCACAGGAGAAACACACAAACTTCACACAGAGAGGCCCCTGTCCAACCCCGGAATCAAACCAAGAACCTTCTTGCTGTGAGGCACGTGCACTACCTGCTGCACCGCCATGCCGCACATGTATTCCACTCTAAATTCATTAATTCCAATTTAAATTAATTCTGGTGGTTCTGCTTATGCTCGTTCTCTTGTCCTGTTGCAAAGATGCACAAATCCCTGTGATGGGAACAGGATGGCGGCCTGAAGCAAGTGTTGGACTTAAACCGTACAGTTTATTTAAGAAGAGCCCTACAGGATTTGGAAATAATAAAAAGAGTGGATGGATGTAAGCATAAAACTGTGGACCCTTTTAAAGTCGAGCATCCAAGTTGGACGAGGTTTCCGAGGTTGGTTGGGAGACGTGAAAACGTCATTTCTGCCTCCTGTCCAATCAGAACCAGACTAAACCCCCGGACCTTAGGAATTGAATGAAGGCAAATTATCAATGTTTTCCATGTAAATCTCAATTCAGAATCACTATTTCCAAGCAGACACGAAAGAGAAAACTTTAATTCTGAATTATTTAATTCTGAACATTTAATTCCGAATTTAAAAAAAAACCCATAATGTACGTCTGGCCACACACACAAAAACAAACACAAATACATAAAGAGACTAAAGTTGAGTATAACATTCCATCACTAGATCATTGTGCTTGATGGACTGGACAATTTGGATAAAAAGTTATATTATTGTAGAAATTGACACAAACAGGCTGAACAGATAACTCATCACACTGCTGTAGTGGGGATAAGTAAAGGTAGTAGCAACAATAATTGCATTGCGGCAACCATGCAATCAAGTTGATGACAAAGAACTACCTAATAGTAATGCTTTGGATCAACAGAGTCACTTTTCTGTGCACAGGAACAACACACCATGAAAATAGAAAGCACACAGAGAGTGCAAACCTTAACCATGGTAGCTCTTATACGATAAAGTAACCATCATAATCTGATTCCTTGACCCTGAAAGCCCACACCATCACTCAGAATCACGTTGATATCTTTATTACTTAGACTAAGTTTTTAAGAAAAATTGAATGCCACTTTTCTGGACCACCACCAAATTCCACACCTTTGTTAAGCTGGGCCTTTACCAACATCTCATGAACAATTCAGCAAGTGGTTTAAAATAGCCTCCTTGGTGGTGGTAATGAGCATCAGGTGAACATAACACAGAATCTCTACAGCAGATCATAACAGGACTCCCTAACACTAACTGATTAAAAACTTGTTAAGAATGCCAGTCTGCTCGTTCAAGCAGGAGAAATAATCTTTTTTAAAACTTCTCTCTACTCTTGTACATTGTTGACCTGTGAACGTGCCTACAGTTGTTACAGTAAAAGAGTTGCCCAGCTATCTGGTGTCCTCCATGGTCCATGTTTTTACTGGTGGGCGTTAAAAGTCCCTCTTGTGCGCTGAATATCCTATTTGTTATGAATTCCTGACCTGAATTGTTTTTTGTTCCCATGCCTCAAATCAAGCATCTCATATTTTTGTACAGAAAAAACACTGAGGCAGCTCGTCAGCAATTCTTAAAATTAATGAATTATTTCTCACCTTTTTGAATAACATTTTTTTTTGGATAACAAAACTACCCTATTTTCATAATCATTAGAACAAAAGAATACAGGCATTTGATGATCTGCAGTCACATAGTTTTTAATTATGCATAATTATGCAAATGTGTTACAAACTTTTGGAAAAGTGGATGAAACTGTCAATGAGCACAGGAAAGCCTGTTTGCCAGCTCCAGCTCTTTCTACCAAAGACTGAGAAAGTGTTTGTGCAGTTTGGACGCTGTGCAGATGATTGCCTGGAAGATTTGATATCAAAAATAAATAAATGGTGCAATATATAATGTAAGATCACAATCACAACTATTTTGATAGATATTTGGATCAAGATTATGAAACATGACAACTCACTGATTTAAAGCAGCACTACAGAAGATTCTCGCTTGACCAGAACGAGAACACAACTACCCATGAGCTCTAGCGCGCGCATACTGCCGTAAAGGTACAGATCTGCCGGTCGCGTGCATTTGTTTTGTAGGCAAATCACAGAAGCCAGGACTTCGCTCAAAAGTATTCTTCTGTCTTCAGCGGCTGTTTGCAGGATGCATAGCGACAAGGTAATGTATTTATTTTTGACTAAATGACGATGTTAAAAATCGCTAAGCTCAACTTGGTTTTATTACCGTGAAGTCGCCCCTGTCCTGTTGAAGCAATAAAGTGAATAAAAGTAAAGACAACCACGAGCTGGCGATATCACACACTTGAAATAGGTCTAAACAAAACTACATACTGGTACGTTCTCACGAATACTGTAAACGGATGGTAAACAATCAACAAGTACTTACAAGTCCAGCAATAACAGGGCCAAGTCGGCATCGGTCGGACGTCCCTCCTCGTCTTTTATTTCACGCCAGCGAGTTTAATCTGGTCCGAGCATTCAGCTTGTTTTTCTCTCGCTTTCTTTGTTCGGTATCCTCAAAATAAACTTTTCTTTTTCTTGCGTTCTTTGCTGCCTCCGCCATGGCTACAGCTCCGCGTTTGGCTTTCGCCGACACTTCCGTGTTTTAAACAAATCGGGAATCGGGGGATGTGATGTAGCCTATGCCGTAAAGCAGTCCACACTTGTAGTTTTTAGTGTGGCAGGGTTCCCACCATCCACCCCGAAGTTACATAGCGCCAGTGAAAGCGATACAGACCACTTCAGAGCACGAAAGAGGTGTCATTCAACTTATTGTAAAGTGGTGGACCATGGCGATGAATATCTAAGGACTATATTATGTTTGAAAAACTACATAGTGTTGGTTTAAAACATGCACTACATGCTTTTGACACTTTCTAAATACATGTTTGTATGTAATTCTGGATCTTTATAAAAGTCCTCTAAATGAGCCAACTCTTTATATCGTTGATGCATGGTGTTCAATGTAGTGGACAGATGTATAACTCCCTCAAAGCATAACACTGAAAAATAAATGAACGTAATTTTTAACTTATTTGAAAGCAAAAACAAACACTTAAAAAAAAGTATTCATTTGGATTCAATATTTCACGCATGAAAGGGTTGATATTAATGGAATGAGAAATACATAAATACATACATGTAAAAACAAATACCACAAAATAAATTAATAATAAAAACAGAAAATAGGAAAAAAAAATCAACATGCTAAGTGACACAGAGTTTTAAACAGAGATTAAGGCTACGTTTACATGGACACTCTCTGACTTAAAACACAAAGATTTTTCCTTTGCGAATTCAATGTCGATCTGCGTTCAGAAGGAGATGCTGGAAAAGAATGAAACCACTGTAGTATGCATGCCGGTTCAGTAGATGGCGATGTAGGTTGGCAGAGCTGCTACAATCGAATACGAAGACGGAAAACTTGTTACAAACAACAATGGCGAGTGAACGCACAAAGATTCTGGACAACAAATCTTTTCGGACAACAAATCTGTCTGGATAGTTTTGTCTGGATAAGAAGCCGAGCACAGTAAGCAGCACACACGTTACTCTGAAGACAGCTGAAGCTGAAGTTGTTCCTGGTATGCGCGCACAGCCTTCATGTGAAAGAGCACTGCGCATGTGGTGATGCCAGCGTTTCACCCTGAAGCGCTCTGATTTTTATTTACATGGAGCTGCATGGAGGAGCGTATTGAAAACCTTCCACCCCGGACCCTGGTTTCAAAAGTTTACGGATTTGGGCAATCGGTATAGCTTGCTCATGTAAACGCAAGGCCAAAACTCAATGAAAACTTCGCAGATTTAACCATTTTAGGCCTTGTGTAAACTGCATGTAAAACCCCATTAATTGCCCCGCTCAGACCCTGTTATTTAACAGGTATCAATCATGGATGTATTATAAGAACTGGATAGCGTGGCTCCGCCTTCCACCATGTAACGGTTTTGAAGCAATAATATCCCCCATCAGGGCGGCGCCATTGTGCAGCCAGTAGAGAATCTAGACCATATCTGGACGCAGCTGTCGTAAACGGTCACAAAACTCCGCAGCATACACCGTACACAATCATTGTGAAGCTGCTGTAAACCGCGGTTATGTTGAAACTCTAATAACTGATGAAAAATAAACTTTCAGAAAAAAGAGGACTTGGAAAAAAGGCAGCCCAATAATACTTTCATATCACCACAGCATACGGATGGGAGAAATATTTCTACGAGGTGTATTCATTTTTTGAAGTTTCACTACGGCCGGTTGAGATGAATGGGGGAGACGGAGAATTGACCTATACTGCAGCCAGTCACCGGGGGGAGCAGTTTTTGTGGTGACTTCAATTCAACCCCAGCGACATGACGTCCATGTTTTTTACAGTCTATGGTATCAATACATTATATTTTCCTGTAAAAATAAAATCTCCTCCAATGGAATAAAAAAAACAGAAAACAATGCTAATTCCCAGGACATTTCAAATAAACTCTCATATGCAGAAAGGTATCTTACAGTCTGTGTTTTATACTGTTAACAAGCATTTCACTTGCCATCAGCCACAAACTGTAAAAAAATGAACATCAAAATATACATCTACATTTTTTCAGATTATTTTTTGGCAATTTTTAGGGCTTTATTGACAGGAAAGAGAAATAGCAAATAGGCTTGTGGGGCGAGAGACTCTGCAAACAGGCCACAGGCTGGATTTGGACCCGGGCCGGCTGAAGCATGGGTCGTATCTGGCTGCTGCCAAACAGTACCCATCAACATTAATTCTAAATGTATCAACAACACTGTCTCATCTTATATATGACCACAAATGGTGTTGATGTATCTCAAACCTGTTATAGCTGTCCAGCCCGGGCCTGCTCTGTGGCTGATACTTAGCTGTAGCTTATGCGGGCTTGAAGAGGCAGTGTAGCGCTGCTGCTCCAGTAAACAACTGCGGAGGCCTCGGTCCCAGATCAACAACCGAACTCAATAACAAGCAACAAGCGTGCAGTGTGTCGGGGACCCATCTGGACACTGGTCGACTGAAAGCTGCACTTGTTTTTTATTTTTTTTAATGCCATGAATTCCACCTTTGTTTTTGAGCCAATTCTGAATAATTACAAAAGCAAGGGATTTAATCAGGGACCAGCTGTCTGAAGCAACGTGTGTGTGTGCCTCTAATGTTTGTGTGCGTCCCTGATGAGGGCCCCGCATCAAAGTGAATCGTAATATCACAGAGGAACAGCAATGGCAACATCTGAAGCACTGGCTTCCCTGTTAATGTGAAGCACAGCAGGACACACTTCTGAATTCCCAGCACATGCACACACATTCACACATATTCGCACACATGTAGAAGCCGCGTTAACGTGCAGAAATGCTGTCAGCGTGCAGAGTTAAGAGCAGAACCATCTGGCTCAAAAGCTTGATTGTGCGACTGATGCTGTGTGCTTAATGGGCTCTACAATGTGCTATTGTCTGCAAACAAAATAACACAATGAAGTCTTGTGAGGTGTGCGACAGTTCATCCATCTGTCTGTCACACACACCGTCCACGATGACAACACTGATCGCTTTTTGATGAAACTTCACTGTAACATTTGTTTGACAGACTCTGACTCTGTCTGATTGAATGTCGGTAAAAACTTGACAAGAGTGGAACTTTTGCCTGTCTGATACATGTCTCCACATTGTTTTTAACTGGTTCATCCTTGAATGAGAGGAAACATCCTTGCCATGCATTAAAAAAACTAAAAAAAGGCTCTTGGGAAAAAGCATTCACAAGTTGAAGATGAACATGAGGCTCCACAGTCAGACAGTTCAAAACAAATAAAAAGTCTGTCAGAGGGAAATCAGTGGCAAGTTCAACATGATTTCTTCAATTAACTCTGAAGATTAACAAGCAAGAGAGAAGCACAAGGATCTGCGATCCTGATTTTGACCCATGACCATGAATATCAGATTTTTTTTCAGTCCGAGTGTCACAGAACTAACCTGTCACGCCAGATGGACAGTTTCATGCATCCGCCATGGACATATTTCGTAATCCATCTAGGAAAGAGCCGTTCAAAAATGTTTTCAGAGGCAGAACCCCTTGAAAACAACAGCAGCTTGTGGTTGGAAGATCGTTCGGCTCATCATACTCATCACAGACCACTCCACATCAAGAAGCGGTGCTACGTATGATATAGCTTGCGCTGTTGTTAGCCGCTAGCTTAAACTATCTTAGACTATCTTCCGACATTAAGTGATACACAGAGATGTATCATTTAATTAACACTTTTATGTGATATGAACCTCGTCAAAGACAATCCCGACCAAGTTTTTCTGGTAATTTTCTGAGGAAAGCTTATTTCCCTAGGTAGCACTGAGTAACCATGACGACCACAGACTAACCAGCATGTCCGTGGAGGATTTCCGCGTTTCCCAGAAGAGCAAAATCATGATTTCTCGTAAGACAAGCTTCAAGTGACTTTCTTTGCTCCTTTTTCAAAGAATATAATGAGACCATTTCTGATTTTAAAAAAATGCAGATAATGAGACCGCTTCAGAAACAGCTATTGTTTTCAAAAATACAGTCACTTCTTATCTGCAGCTCCTGTCTCTCTTCCCTGATTGGACCGTTAAGCATTTAGCTGAGTGAAGTCGTTGGACAATGGAAGTTGGCAAGACAGACATGCAGGATTTCAATGAATCAAGCAAGTCCATCTGTTTTGCAAGGCTATCACAAATAAGGAAAAACAAAAAAAGGACCCACATGCACAACAGACTTAAGTCCAATCTCAAAAAGCCTTTGATCAGGTATGAGTTTGGTACACAAAAGGGGCAAACCAAAAATCCAAATCCATAGGCAAACAGGGAGGTCAAAAATATACTGATCAGGCCCTGTGTTCACGAAGCATTTTATCTTACAAATAGGAGGACCCCTAAATGACACTAAAAGTTCCTAACTAAGAGTTTTCTCTTAAAACCTATACACAAAGCTGCTGAGACTAAGGCTGTTTTCAAAATCGCCTACTATACTAGCAGTGCGTACTGATTCGACCAAAATGTAGTATGCAGTATACAGTACGCGAACCAAAGCGAAGTTGCAGTATGCAAAAAATACACGGATGATGTACTGATTCTGGAAAAAATTCACAGTATGCATCGGACCTGTCTGCTTCGCCTACTGTTACCCACAATGCAAAGCGGCTGAAGTGAAGCTTCAACAACCAGGAAATGTGTCTTTGTGAGTACTTTCTACACAGAAGTACTCACTCAATGTAGAGAAAGGTGTCATGTTGGCATATATAAATAAATACCTTCAAATAGAAAATGTAGACTACCGATTAAACATTAAACTCACAGTACTATACTTACTAGTCAAGTATGTGTTCTGCTAATTTTAAGCAGCTGTATCTGGTCAAGCGATAAGCAGATATACATATAAGCAGCCTCTTAATGACTGGGACTCTGGAATAACCATGGCAGAGAAAACAGGCAAAAGAAAGCGCAAACCAAACTGGACGCAAGACCGGCTTTTCCTCCTTGCCCAACTTGGCCAGAAATGTTATACATTAATTAATCTTGCTAAATGTGTCATCACAAATTTTATTAACATGTGAACTTTTATATTTGTATTTCATTTATTAGGAGGCTCTGCACCCATGACACAGGGTTACTTCTATTTGTTGGTGAAGTAATAGCATCTTTGACTAATCCTATTCTATTTCAGAAGCTTATTGTTATTATATCTTTCCAAATGTTGACGCGATCATGAGGTGAACTGCCAGCAGCAGCTATACTGAGATTCTTTCTGAATTGGTCTTAGTGACTGAGGAGTCCTCTTTACTACTCCTAACTTCTCACATGTTTAGGAGCTTGTTTTAGCAATAAAATGCTTTGTGAAATACTTTTAGGAGAGAAATTTAGGAGTCCTAAATTGAGGACTGACTCGCCCATTATTTTTGAGAGTTTCTCCTAAATCGGCAAGTTAGGAGTTACTTTTAGCCTTAAGATGTTTTATGAATACAGGCCCAGGATCAGAAACACAGAGGCACACGAGTAATGCTGGAGAGTGAAGACACAAGCTACAACAACAATCTGGCCTGTAACGTGAGGGGAAGTGACGTTAAAATACACACATGAGGTGATCAGACACATGTGACACACGAGGGGACACCCTGCAGACGACCCAAAAACACACTGCCTCCAGCCTCTGCTGTCTCCAGCATGGGGGCATAAAACAATCGCACCGTCCTTGCATCTGGAAATTTACACTGATTGGACTTGCAGGGAGCACGGGGGTGGACTTAATTGCTGTTCCTTGCAGAATTTTAAGAGAAATGATTCAGTGCACCACCATTAAATCAAAAAGAACAAAACTGTGCATGCATGCGAGAGGGGGTGCTTCCGTCTGATTGTTCAGTCGTGTTTGGCACATAATTTAGGATCCAGGGATCCAGGAATAACAAAACAGTGGGAACTGATGCATTTCAGAAAAGCACTAAAATTGGATGGAGATTTGACTCTCACTCGTGCAGATGTTCAGAAAAGCTCCTGATGTCTCAACAAAGTTAAGAATGAGCACCACAGCTGTTAAAGGTTGCCTGAACACCAATACACTGATTTACTGGAGGGAGTACTTCTGTTCTGGCAGCGCTTTTCATGTTTGCTAAGTCGTTTTCGAGTGTAAATTTGTAAGGGAAGTTGCATCCATTAAGAGTGACACGAAGTATGAACACAATAATAAACTGTTGAAAAAGCAACAATACAAATGTTATAGATTTCCCCAGCTCCCGCCCTGTATGTACAGCTCTGGAAGTCACAACAAATTTCTTTTTTTACAATTGCCCTTGAATGCACCGCTTGGTTTTCATCAAACCCATAGTCAAATCGTATCGTATCGTATCGTATCGTATCGTATCGTATCGTATCGTATCGTATCGTATATCGTATATCGTATCGAGACATCTGGCATGTATAAAGAGAACTGAAATTTTGCCCATATTGCTCAGATCTACTTGGATTGTTTTATTTTTACTTAAGTCACACCTAAAAGTAACAAATAACTAGACCCTTCATAGAAATGTGGTGGAGTTAAAAGTAAAATATTTGTCTTTCAAATGTAGTGGAGTCAAAGTCACAAGTTTCCAAAAAATAATAATACATCAGTAAAGTACAGATACTAAAAAAAATGTACTTATTTAATGCCTTTACATGGTGGAAAGTTGAGGGCATTAAAGAGGATAATGTGAAGAGAAATTTTCTGACAAAAGAAAATGGTGCAGCAGAACAAAAGAGGACAAAGTGACCATGATGAAAATAAGCTAAAGGCAGAGATGGGCAGTAACGTCGCTGTAAATAGTGCTGTTAGTAGCTTAATTACATTTTCCAGTTGCTTTGTGGTAGAGTTGTTGTATTCTGGGTCGAATCGTTTTTCAGTAGCTCACTTATTTATTGATCAATCAGTGCAGTGCTGCCTTCATAAGCTAAATGCAGCACCATGATCTAATCCTTTACACCTTCAGTGTCCCTGCTGCAGCTAAACTCATGGGTGTAAGGCACCAGGACAGAGGACAGGTGAGCGAGGAAATGCACGCAGGGGATTCATGAAATTAAGATAAGAAAATCCTTTACTGATCCTCAGAGGGGGATTCAGGTGTGCAGCAGTACAAGGGTAAGCAGCATGCATAAAAGGTGAATAGAATGACAGAATATAATAGGCATAGGTAAATAACCTAGATGTATTTACAATTGTTAAAATAAATATTAAAAATAATGAAGTGTCATTTGGGACAATTAAGGCATTCTTTGCAGTTCATAGAAGGTAAAGTGACAGTGATGTTAAAGTGACAAAGTGTGACAGGTAACAGGAGTTTTGTTGACAGAACAATTAACAGAGCAAATTAGTTCATCTTAAAGTATTGTATAGGAGCAGAGTGGGATGAGAGACATGTTGATTAAGGTGCACTATATTTAAATAACTTAAAAAAATGGATCAAGACTACTTGAAAGGATATTATAAATATCAAAGTGCAGTACAGTGCAAAATTTACAGTGTGGAAAAGATTTAAATCACTAAACAAACATGTATTTAGTTTACTGTTGACCATCATGACTGTAATCTGTAAAGATCAGCTGTCAATCAGTCAATAATTGATGTTAGGGGAGACAGGCACAAGGTGAACCAGTGATGTACAATAAGTGGCCTCATGTTTATAAGTAAGCACATTTATTAAACAGTGTACATATTTCAGCCTGCACCTTTTAAGTTACAAACATATCAAAACACATGAATTTAGACAATTAAGCATTCTGTAATTTAAACACCTCCATCATGTGTTAATAAGCTTGATTTTTTTAATAAGATGATTAAATTTTTTTTTCAAAATGGATGAAAGTAGTTAGAAAGGTAAGTAGGTTTATTAATACAGAACATTACAGGAGCAGAACTGCAAGGTAACAAAAATATTAGAAAAGAGATGCAGCAGAAAAATATTATAGCAGAAGAAGACAAAATGAATGGGACAGTCCAGCGAAAATGCAGAGAAGCTCTGTTAGCGTGTAATGATAAAGACACAAAATAATAACAATAGTGATAACAGTAACTTCTGTCTTATTGCACTATGTTCGCTTGCTACTTCAATCAATCAAACTTTATTCATATAGCACTTTTCATACAAATAATGGAGCACAAAGTACTCTTCACCAGGCAGCATAACTGAAGTGAAGATTTTTTCCAACACTCCCTTCATGGAAGATCTTCTATCCCAGTGGGAAAAAGTCTAATAAATATAAATGAATAAAACAATCTAGACCACATACTGTTATTTCTTAATTGTCTTAGTCTCAGGGGTTCATGGTGAAGATCTTTTGTTCATGAATTTAGTGTTGTTGAATTGAGCATGTTGACATGAGTAAATTAAAGGAGAGATTAACATCACAGCTTAGCCCTGCATTAATAGTGTTGTTTTAGGGAGCTGTACAAGTCATCATTACCGCTGCCAAGGAGGTTATATTTTACCGGCATGTGTTTGTGTGTTAGCAAGACCACGTTAAAAACTACTGGATGGATTTTGATGAAAATTTCGGGAGATGTCAGTAATGGCCCAACTTAAATATGATTAGATTTTGGTGCTGATCCAGAAAACTGCCATGAGTGAACAATCGTCTTTGCTCAATGATTGTCCAACTAATAATGATATCAACATGGCTCTGAGTGCTCGGTGTGGCTTTTCAAGGTTAAGGAATCATATTTTGATGGTAGCTATCATTGAACTAATGCTTCTAAATGTAACAGCAGTATGTGAGCTACATTGGTGGAGGTTTGTGTTCTTCAAGTGGTTGTTTTTGATTTTCTTTTGGCTCTACTGCCTCACAACTGAGGCTGTGAGGGCTGTGATGGCAACCATCATCATGCAATCACATCCAGCTTTACTAACGCTTGATGAAAGATCATCTGACAAAAAGAGAAGTCATGTCTTACCTGAGCGATTCTGCCATGCGCCGCAGGTCTTCATTCTGCTGCTTGAGCCGCTCCAGCTTGGCCAGGATCTTGGAGAGCTCCCTGCTGGACCGCTCTGGGTGATCGCTGTCCCTCACCAAGTGACCACCGATGTAGAAAAGGAGCGTCCCCCAGGCCAGCAGCACCAGGGTAATCCAACGCCATGAACCCGCCCAAGGCCGCATGGTTCAGCCTCACCGGCTCTCAGAAATGCGTCTCAGTGTGCCGGTACACCACCGACCGACCTGCCCGGCCTGCCTGCCTGCCTCCCACCCGCCCACCGGATGTGCACACACACACACTCCGTGCCCCACGTCACCACAAGTGCCACTGCGCCAACCTTGGCATCACTGCAGGGATGGTGTACAGTGAAAGACAGATGGAGAAGAAGTTGTTGGCTTGTGGCTCAGTGGTGTGAAGAAAAGATAGCGAGTGCTCCTCCGGCAATCAACAAGTGTGTCCTGTTCGCTAAAGCATGGCGAGCATATTTGGAAGTCAGCGAGTAGAAGGCCAGGTTGGAGTTTTCTCCTCTCCAACAAGCTCCTTGTTGACCAGCAAGCTCCACAACGAATAGATGTTTCCTTTTGTCCTACAGGATTCCTGTGTTAAAGATGTTTCCTGGAAAGAAAGAGAAAGACTTTGTTACAGGATGAGCTACTTCTATCAAAGATTTGAAGGCTTTCTAAGCAACTTTTCACCTAAAATGAAAGATAAAGACTATTAAGTTGAAGTCAAAATGAAATCAATGATGGAAATCTACAGCCAGATGGGCTGATTCCCCTCTGTCATCAGAGCATCTGCAGATACTCCCCGCTTGTTCTACAAGAGTTTAAGGTACTCACTATAGGGCTTTGATTTAAAAACCTTTACTCCCACACATATGCCTTATACAGCCTCCGAAGCATGGCACAGTTATTTAAGAGGTATCCACCCATTCAAACAAACACTCCTGAGACGGTGAGCGCAGCACCAGACATACCTCAAGAGAGCAAACAGAGCAGGGTGGACATATGGACAGACAGAGCCAGGAAGCAGACTGGTCCCGACATAACCCTGTCTCAGCAGCCGACAGGACTGATCAGCATGACACTGCAATTTGCATTTACACGGGGATGTGCAGTCCCACAGTCATGCTGCACTGCTGTTGAGGGAAGACGAGGATGTTCTAATTGCCATGTCCTGTCTGTTTGAAAACACAAACCTCCGTGCACACATGCAGGGGCGCGGCTGAGACATGCAACGTTATTAAAACACTACATTTTATAACAAGATAGTAGATAAGGTAAGAAACATGTTTAAATCAATAGATAACATTTTAAGTTTAAATAGTTATAAGGTTATTTATTTAAAAAATTGGTTTAAAATGACAATGGGAATCAATAAAATTAAGTTAAACAGTGTTACAGATTGTCACACAGGGTTCATCGAGACTCAAGATTACATTAACATATTTTTGCAGTGTCACATAGTTTTGCAGTTTAGACAGTGCCCTGTTTTCTGGGTGAGGATTATTGGGTTCTATATTTTTTGTTAAAATAAAAGTGACTTTTCTTATTGTATAATATATTAAGTGTGCAGGAGTTTATCTGCATTAATTTAACATTTGAAAAGGCAAATAGTGTGTTTTATTTGACTCCAACTTTTGTTTCTGTGTATCAAGCAGGTTTCAGAATTGTGTATAATTTAAGTATACACAGTACTTAGAAATGTATTAGACCACTTGTAAGACAAATGAGAAAACATCAATCTTCCAAAACTTGAAAGATGTTGTTATTTTACAAACATTTTGTGCATAAATCAGTTATTTCAATTTTTTCTGAGCCACTCACTTGGCTTCAGAAGTGAATTAAACAAAACAATAAATCTGAACTATGTTTTCTGTTCAGGAATGCAAGTAAATAACTATAATCTGAAGTTTTAGTCAAGAATTAAATGTGCTGTACTATTTTTTAACAAGTGGCAGCACAGTGGCGCAGCAGGTAGTACATGTGCTTCCCAGCAAGAAGGTTCTCGGTTCAATTCCCGGGTCAGACAGGGGCCTTTCTGTGTGAAGTTTGCATGTTCTTCTCATGAATGTGTGGGTTCTCTCCGGGCACTCCGGCTTCCTCCCACAGACCAAATACGAGCACATTAGGTTAATTGGTGACTCTATTGGCCCTTGTCCACTAGCACGCCTTGGCCCTACTCTACTCGGCCCTACTCAATTTGCAGCATATTTCCACTAGCCTGGTACCTCCTAAAAAAGGCTAGTTTTAGTACCTACTCCGCTCTGGTTCCAAGCGAGCTGAGTCGATACTAAAAGATGACGTCAACAACTGCATGCTACTGATTGGTCAGACAATGTTGTCATCGATGAGTCATGAGCGCGACGACCTAGCATGCTAGCGGTAGCTACCGTTAGCTTACCCTCATACGTCTTTTCTTTGCAGATTGATTGCTCTCGTCCTTGGTTTTATTCTGCTGTATAGCTTCCAAAATTCTCCTGTGCTTCTCGAGGGGTATTTCTTCTTGCCACCTGCAGCCTTCTTCTGCTTTCCTTTTTTACTCGTTTTGTGACAAAAAGCCACAGATTGTTGTGTCACGCTCAAAATGACGTCACCGCAGCGCCGCTAAGCTGTTTACAGCGACACTGCACCCCGTTGGGCAGGTGACTGGGGCCAATGGAAAAGCAGCACAAGGCAGGTAGAGTACAGCTGGGTAGAGCCGAGTAGAGTAGAGCAGGGCTAACAGAAAAGGTCATACTTGCCCTTAGGTATGAGTGTGAGTGTGAGCGGGGATAGGCTTGTTTTGTCAACAACCATAACTATATTTTAGCATGGAAAATATCAGTTAAAATGCTGCTGTATTTATCATAACAAAGATAAAAAAGTATTTAGTTAATTACCAATGTTATTCATTCAGGGCAGCTGTGGCATAAACCTTGCCTTTGGTTCGTCTAATACATTTGTTAAGCGCTGTATATCTGGTTTTGTGACAATTATATGTTATTTCTAAGCAGGAAAAATACCCAGAATCAGATAATAAAAAGTTTAAACATGATTCCCAGTCTGTACTCTGCCCAGCACTGACGAGAGCAGTGAACAATTAAATACTGAACTTCTCTTGCCTTGCCTCCCCACTCAGCATTCTCAATCACAGCCCATCACAACCCGCTCTCAACACCCGCCTCCCTCTCATTTGAAGCGTGGCTAAGCCCGACAGTTAATGGATCTGTTTGGAGCTGGTTAAATCCCAGGAAAAACTCCCCGAGCGCTTCCTGCTCCCCAAAGTGCCCGCGTCCATCCCCAAAACCTCCCTGACAGAATGCAACTATGTCAAGGTGATACGGTTTGCTCAATGGAGCAGCGGGAGCGGAAAAAAAAAAATCCCTGGATCATCACTTCCCTTCATCGGCGAGCAGCGGGGGAGATGGAGATGGACGCGTGCCGGGTTTATGAAGCAACCTTCGCTGTCAACTCACCAACAAAGCCCTGCCGTGCAGCAGAGGTTGGTAGTGTGATGGGATGAAGACTGGCAGGTGTGTGAGAGCACAACATCTGAAGTGTGTGTGAGTTTTAGGCCTATCATCTTGGAGCGTGTACCACAGCAATGGTGGAATAACGCCAAACATCTTAGACTTTATGTGAGTGGTGACGGCGGCGGGGTGCAGGTGATTGACAGATGGCAGTGTCTACGGTGTCTGAGAAAGAGGAGGTGTTCCTGCAGGGGTTCGCCCTGCAGCTAAGAAGTAGGTTAACTGAAGCACATCGTGTTTACCATGGCTGCATAGCTGATATGTAGGACATAAATGGTGCCGTGCTGTAATTCTAGAGAGGCCGTTTATTCTTCACTTTATTCACAGTTTGGAGCAAAAAGACACAATGTACGCCCCCTCAAGGGTTGACATCCCTGCCAAACTTCGGAAAAACCCTTCAACACTTGTTCCACCTTTAAGTAAATCTGTAATCTTACAGACCTTCTGAAAATGTTCCCCAAATTATGTCATCAGGGGACAGGACACTTTCTGTGCTTGTGAAGCCTCACCTGTGGGGGAACACATCGAGACATGTCGGTTTCCTCAGACAGCAACCTCTGGGGCTGTAACTGAAGGCCCATGTGAAAACCTGTAGTACTCCAGATTGTCCACTTGAGGCTGGCTTCAGTAACCTGACACCTGAATGACTGCATGCTTGGAATATGTGATTTTTTTGGCACTAGACTGAAAATTTATTTATTTAAGATGGATCAAGTGGCGTGGTGACACATTTACTTTATTTTATTTTATTGTGACGTTTATTGCTTTTATTGTTTTATTTATTCCTTTTTATTTACTATCTATTGTAAAGCACTTTGTGTCACCGAAAGGTTGTTGTAAAGGGCTGTCTAAAGAAAAAAACATTTACATCTTAACAGTCTTGCTCCAAAAAAGGCTTCAGTCTAAAACTATGACACATCTATGTGCTCTCAACTATGAGGGCGATAAATTATTTTACATCGTTGCCATCTTTCTTTTATGGGGATTTATTGAGGATTTTCAGCTTTGGAAGTAAAGAGTTGCTATTGGACAGACAGCCTTTGGTCCCGCCTCAAAGTGGCCTCTGTGTGTGTGACAAAGTTGAGCTCAAGTTCAACTGAGATGGCCTGTGCAGAATGGCAGCTTCCATTAGAGGGTATCAAAAGGCATAAAAAATAAGGGCTGGTGTCACATGTCTTTGTCCAGCTATGGTAAACATCAGAGCACAACACAGCTACCTTATTGAGAGGGGCATGGTCAGACTACTGATTATCGGGACAAAATCATGTGACATCAGCTGCTTGATCGTCAAAAGGAGCCATTGGAAAGCTTTTATGCTGAACATGCCTCCTAGAAACTGAACTTTGGATCAACCTTCTGTCAAAATCTAGCTGGCATGTAGCACTGTCTCTCATTTCCCTCACTGTTCAGATACAGAAATTAAGAAAAGTCCATTGTTCTTTTTGAAGTTTTTTTTGTTTGACTTGTCTTCTGCATAAGATAGAGTGCTTCTATGCACAATACAAAAGTCTACAGCATCTGGACATGTTCCCCTCACCGCCGTCGAAAGCTCCAGTAGCTGCCTGAAATGGCTCATCCCCCCAAATGTTTTTGAATTATTGAGACTGCAACATAGCTATAACTACACCTCAAAAACCCTCAAACAAAAATTGCTAAAACAAATTAGATACTCAAACTAACTACAGAAAAAAGCTTTACTTAACTTTAAGAGTGCAGTTGTCTTAAAGAAGGCTCCTAAACATGTGAACAGTGCAGTTTTGAGGTGTGCCATCCCTTTTTCATGTTTTGATATGATATACATGTTCCCTTTACCAATAAGTCTTTACTGGCTCATTCATATATCTCTATGTCTCATTTTCAACTTATTTGTTAAATGTCTCTCCCCTGGCCTCAAAAAAATTGGTGAATTCTACAACAGTTAATTCAGGTCAATTTAAATAAATTGTTTTTGTTCATCCCAACGACCAATCAGCCAGTTGACGTTTGGTTTATTCTGGTCAACAAACTGCCTGAGTTGACTCAAGCCCTGTCCTTCTCATTTCTTCTTGGACGATGAGGGATTATTGAAATCTTCACAGATGGCCCGTCCTAACAGTGATCCTGTTGTGACTAACCTAGGCTGACACAACGGCGCTTTCTTTTTATGCATGCAGCACAAAGATGTGCTGAGCTGTGTTTTATTATGGAAAATAAGAGCTGCAAGAGGGTAATGCTCCTCCAGCTAATGCACAACTGGGACTTAACAAAAAGGCAGCCTGAAAAAGCCCGTGTCACCGTATTTGAGGAGCCATAATGAGGTTTGTGTTCAATAGACTAAAACTGATACATATACATATATATTTATAACTATGAGATGAACCAGGCGACTGCTGCCAAAAAGGATATGGGACATTTTTGAGGTAATACTCCTAGCTTGAGCTCTGCTTCTACTTGAAAGTGGAGCTGGGGATGTAATGTATGATTGCTGTATTAATAGAGCTCTGGGGAAATTAACATGAACTCTTTACTGTTAATGGCCTACTCAGTGATATCAGTCAAGATAAAGAGGCAAAAGCTGAAAGAAAGTGATAAACTTTGCTGTACTTCAGACTTTAACACATGCAATGCTGCAGAGGGGAAGCTGATTTTGTTTAACGGTGCAATCCAGCTGATTCAGACAATCTTCTCTCGTGCTTAATATAACAACACTGATAGTTTTATTGAGGATGTGCACAATAAGCTAAATAAACCCTTAAAGTGGGATGATAGTCAAAATTTGTCACAAGCAGGTTTACTAATTCTTTGTTTATTTTTATCTATTTTGGTCCACAACGCGGGGCCAATACTCTCCATAAACTCTACACTGCAATGTGTGCATGAGTTCACAGAGTGTTTAATGATCTCATTTTGTAGGGTTTTTTATTAAGCATAATCATTGACTGATTTGGGAGTTACACTTTACTAATAAGTTACTTTTAATTAACATTCTATTCAGTGTATCCTTTTTAGAGATCTCTTTTGAAGAGTCACCTTCATATCAACACTCAAAATTGTTTGTTTATGTGGTTCAACAGAAAAAAATGATGGATGTTTTACAAAAAATGAATATTATACCACTACCGGAACAGTAGTTATGCAGTTTAAGGCAACCACATGACATTGGTGGGTGAGTGTTAATGGTCATTGACAGAAACAGTTCATGATTGAAACTCAGTCCAGTAAGTGTTTACTGAAAAGCTGTTTTTTAATCATTGATGAAAGAGTACAAACGAGAAGAGCCTAATCAAAAATGGATTAAAACATGAATACTTTAACTTGACAATGTGGCTAAAATTCACAAGACATGACAGCAACTGCAGGTTTTTTTATGGGGCTAGAAACATCTGTTACTTTTCAATAAGGGAAGTGGGTAGGGATGATTGAGTTAAGAGATCAGGAAACCTACAAATTTGAATTATTATGATCAAAATATATCATACAAATGATATATCATTACAAAAAACAATGATATATCTTTATTGTAGGCAAAGAAAATTGTGGGTTTGGTAATAAACTTTGGCCAGTAAAGTTACTTGAAGCTAATATATGTTTGCTTTCCAATTAAGATAAAACAAAATGAAAGGCAACCTCACTGAACAATCAGTAGTTGGAGAAAAAAACTTGAGCTGAGGAATAACATTTTCCCACTAACATAACTTTGGAACATGAAACTGGTTCACTACATAGTATATATAACTGTCATATAGATATTTTTTCTAAAGGTCATTGAGGGAGATGTATTATGGGAATTGTAGGATCCAGCTTTTCTAATGTTTCACTCTCAGGGGGTCCTTAAAATGGAAACGTCTTCCCTTAGCTAATTCTTTTCTAAATTTGTCTTACCCAAGTCCCCAAACCATACCAAACTGCAAAATTTAATTGGCCTGAAACACAAGCTAACACCATTACTACCACTGGTGATGCGAAAACGCTCTGCATAATCAGGTAGAAAATACCAGGCTCATTGAAAAACACATCCTTCACACTAAAGGTCATGAAAAAGGGTATTCAGTTGTTGGAAATGGTAGCAGAGTCTGCTGATCTCACACTTTAGGGGAAAATTGCCACACAGCCTAATGGGCTATTAATAGCGAAAGCAAATTCACCCTGATATTGAGCGTAACACTTTGAGCTCAAGCTAATCTGGTCACATTAGTGGGAGCACAAAGTGAGCAGAGGTTGAGAAACAGAACCTGGGATCAACTGTGTGCAATTAATTACTGAAGGCACCGGATAATCATTACTAAAGAGGTGTTTTCTACCTCACAGGGTAAATACGCAATGAATTATTACTGGTTAAGGACAATCTTTAAAACAAGTAAGGAAGGCAGAGGGATTTTTTCTGCATAACATTTTTCAGCTCAGTCCTGACGTGATGCACTCAAGGTCTCTCCTTGGATAGTTTCAGACGTCTACTGAGCCCTTTGTCAGCACAATGCTGCGCAACATAATGGAAAATAAAACTCAATCGCAATTTTTACAACTGATGAAAATACTACCAGGCTTTACGCCAGAGTGAGTAGTAGCCAGGGAGAAGTTTTACTCTCTCAAGGCTCCCACGTCAGCCCTGAAGCCACCACAGAAGGGCATTATACGTAATAGAAATTATAATAATGTCACTTTAATAAATATATTAAAGCTCCCTGCTGTGGTACAATCATTTCTACGTTGGACTGTGTGGCAGACTTGCTGACTGTGAGGTTTCAGTGAAGTTTTGTCATGTACGTCTTTTTTTATTCCTCTTCTTTCACTTTGCCCCTCCACAGTGGCCTTCAAAGTAAAGTGGGAGCATGATTTCTTTTTAAGGGCGGCTGTAATAAATCATGCCGCTGCTTCTACTTAAAGGGACAACATTTAACTTTTATAGAATTTAATAACAGTTTCAGGGTTGGTACAATGACTGTGGACTTTATGTTAACATTTGGATACACATGCAATCTGCATGTAAACAGTTTACAAATAACAGACTGTAAATGCGAGCAGAGTCATTTCCAATGATATGGAATTAATCTGATATTTGGAGAAAACAACGAAAAATGTATGGTTGCTTTTATGTTAGCATCTGAAACTGTGCCCAAAAACTTTGTGGCACAAAAAAAGACACAAAAATCGTGGCACATTGTTCGGTACCTTCCTGGGCTTTTGATCATGGTTTTGGTTTGGATAACTTTGTGTCATGATTCTGACTATGTTGGTTATTTAGTTTTATTTTATACACTGTTCCTTGGTTAAACCTCTTCTGTTTTCCTTTTGCTTTCTTGGTTCTGTTCTTCATTTCAGTTAAATTAGGTTTTGTGTCTTGCCTCTCATGTTCCCTGCCTTATTTTGAAATCTCTGTGTTCCTCGTGGTGTTCTCCTGCCCTCCCTTCTGTATCTCCCTGATGATGATTCCCTCCCCCCTGTGTGATTGTCTCACCTGTGCTTGATGTTTCTGCGGTGTATCGAGGTGGGCTTTACACGAGCAAGAATTGGTAAGACTCCGGTAAAATAAACTATCGATCTGGTGATATTGACACACACAGACACGTATTTGTCCATGACTCTGCATCTTTTTTGAAAATGGGTCTGCAGGTGGATATCTGCGTATTAGTCTTCATGCAGTAGTTGTGTTCCTTGTTTTGAGCGTTGGGTAATTTATTGTCTTCCGAGGTACATGTCTGTTTTGTCTCAGTGATCACCAGCTTTCATTGTGAGTTTGTATGTGGTCAGTTTTTTGTTAAGCTCTTTTGTAGTTTGATTTGTGCTTTGTTTTTGTGGTTGTTCCATTTTTTGTAAAGGACTGTCTTTAAGTTTGGAGCCCTTTTTTGATAGTTAAATAAAGAGTTTTGCTTTTGGGTCCTGCACCTTTGTTTTTTTGTTAGTTTTTTGGTTATCAAAAACCTTGACACTTTAGCCATTTTGAGGACATTAAGCTAAATTTTATCACAAAAGCAACAGATAACTAAAAAAAAACAACAACATAATTTCCTTGATGCTGTTTATGATAGAAAATAAAGAAAAATTAATCTAAATAAAAATATCTTTTTCAAGTGCTTGTAAGCCCCACCTGACATCTCCATTTCAGAATGCTGGAAAAAAAGAACATTGAGTAATCTTAGAAAAACTGTTATAATTTAAGCTTTTGGACAAAAACTTGATTTCCTTTCTCAAAATTGCATTTAAACTATTCATGATGACATTTTATTCTTTCTTCTAATAGGGTTTTTTCTGAACTGTCATTGAGAATAAGTCTTTAGTAAGAAAAAAATAAAGCTTAAAATCAAAATAACAATCACTCTTCTTAATATCACACTCCTTGGATCCATTATAGTACCCTAATAAATCAAAATACATATCACAGGAACAACAAATGTCACAGTACCATCTTTATTTCTAATATCATTCAGCCCCACCTCTGACCTTACATTTAAAATTCATCCAGCCCTCCTCACCCTGCAGTGACAGCAAGGTGAGGTCAGGTATGGTTTTAGTTCATGAGGGACTGTGAGCTGGACCATCAACGACTGTCACAAGAGTCCTCCACGCTGCAGCAACATGCAGGAGCCTGAGGGGTCAGCAGAGCCGACCTGCTTTCAGTCCTGCCGCTTCATCTTCAGCGTGACTCAGGCTGCGGCAGAGGTCATCTATCAGCACGCTCTGGTCTACAGGGGATAGCCAGGCGATGAAGTCCACCTCTGAATTATGCATGGAGCTCGGATACTGTGTTACACCGACACAGCCGCTTCATGTAGAGAGCAACTGGAGGACAGTGTTATACATATCATGTATGTCTCACCTCATTTCAGTGTAGAGCTCTCAGACCTTAAGCCTTAAAAAACAACAGCACTGTAGTAAAATAGAAAAAAGGTCGTCTCCACTGAATCTTCATCACCCTTCAACCACATGTGCTTTAATCTCTGGTGTCTGAGGCTGAAAGAAGCACAGACGTGTGGCGTCGTGCAGTGATATAGACTGACTGGGCTGCCAGGAAGCAAGTATTAAGCAAACCAACATGATCAATCAAACTCAACCAAAACGCAGCACCTTTGACCGTTGGCTTGAAAACAAGTCTGCCACCTCTCATGCTGCCGGGTAAGTTCTTCTCCTTCCCCGAAAGAAACAACATTTTGTAATAATTCCTGCTACTTAAACTAATCAATCAAATACTGGAATCCATGCTGAAAATAGCATCAGAAAAAATAGACGACTAAACAAGAGGATCTAAGATGATATGTTCAGGTTGCCAGTAAAATGACTACAAGGTAAATTGTAGAAAATGGTAAGATGTATTTGAATTTAACTTCAAGAGAGGTAAGTTTAACTTTTAGCTAGAAGCTTGTATAAAATGTACAATGTATGCATCTTAGTCAAAGATGTATTATGCTTGTTTTCATAGCAATTATACAGGTGTGATAATGTTCTGAAATTGATTGTTTTTTTTACTAGACTATCTACTCAGTTTGGTGGGTTGAAGAGGCTTTAGTTTTCAGTCTGCTTAGAATTATATGCTCGGTGTTGCTCATTCCACAAATGCATAATCCTTAGCTTCTGTACTCCTTGTAAAGGTGACTTACCAGGCTTTCCAACAATATTAAATAATACCAATCAGTGTTATCCAAGGGTGGAAATAATTGACCAAAATAATGGTTCAACATGCCATGGTTCAAACTGAGCATCAGTCAAAGTAATCTAATGGCCTTTTTCCACTAGCATGCCTTGGTCCTACTCTACTCGGCCCTACTCGATTTGCAGCGTGTTTCCACAAGCCTGGTACCTCCAAAAACAAGCTAGTTTTAGTACCTACTCCGCTCTGGTTCCAAGCGAGCTGAGTCGATACTAAAAGATGACGTCAATGACTGCCGGCTACTGATTGGTCAGACAATGTGGTCATCGATGAGCATGCTAGCGGTAGCTACCATTAGCTTAACCTCATACGTCTTTTCTTTGCAGCTCGTTTGTTTTCGTTCTCGGCTTCATTCTGTTGTATAGCTTCCAAAACTCTCCTGTGCTTCTCTCAAGGGGTATTTCTTCTTGCCACCTTCAGCTTTTTTCTCCTTTCCTTTTTTACTCGGTTTGTGGCAAAAAGCCACAGATTGTTGTGTCGCGCTCAAAATGACGTCACTCGCAGTGCTGCTCAGCTGTTTACAGCGACACTGCACCCCGTTGGGCAGGTTGATGGAGCACTGGGGCTAATGGAAAAGCAGCACAAGGCGAGTAGAGTAGAGTCGGGTAGAGTTGAGTAGTATTGAGTAGGGCTAATGGAAAAGGGCCATAGGAGACTTCCAATGCAGCATGATTGTTGATGCTAGAGTATTGAAAAAATCCAAATAAAACCATCTCAAAGGTTTCAGGGATTGGTTCTCGAGGGAAAAATGCTCCATTAATGAGGTCAGAGGAAAACAAGCAGAGTTGATGATTTAGATGGTTTACCGGCAACAAAAACTCAATAATGACTGATTACAACAAACGTATGCAGACCATTTCTGAAAACACAATACTTCCAACATTGAAGCAGGTGGGCTACTGCAGCAGAGGACCACACCAGGTGCCACTTTTGTCAGCTAAGAACAGGCTACAAGGTAGTAGGGTCAGAATTTGGCGTAAACATTATGAAAGCATGGATCTGTCTTGCCTTGCATTGATGGTGCAGGCAGGTGGTTGTGTAATGGTGTAAAAAGTTATTTTCCTGCCACACTTTGGGCCACTCAATACCCATTTAATAAAGTTTAAAAGCCACAGCCTGTGAATACTGTTGCTGACACTGTCCATCCCTTTATGATCACAGTGCACTGATCTGATGCTACTTTCAGGAGGATGACAGGCATGTTATAAAGATCAAACCATCTCAAACTGGCTCATCAGCATCATCATAAATTCACTGTATCCCAGAGGCCTCCACAGTTAGATCTCTTTTTACTTGAGCACCTTTAAGATATGGCAGAGCGGGAGATTTGCGTCATGGATGTGCAGCAGCTGCTTAACGCTATCATGTCAATATGCACCAAAATCTCTTATGAATGTTTCCAGCACTGCGCTGAACCATGTCACAAAGAATTAATGCAAAGCACATGGGGGTCCAACTAGAAAAAGTGACTGATCAGTGTTTCATTTCTACCATCACAGAGTTCCTATAAACCACATTCCAGGACCTAATTATTCCTCGATTCATTTCTCACCAGCTATGAAAAAATTGGAGTGAAGAAAAGTATTTCTGTGTGCCTACAGGGGGCAACTTTAAGGGGGGATACACTACAAAATGTTCCACATGTTATGGCATAAAAAGCATGAGGTAGAGGGGAATCAAATGGAAATAAAATGCAGCATTAGAAGGATGCCAACGGGAAGAATTATATTATTATAGCTGCAATTTTTCCTCGCAGTATATGACCAGATTTATTTCACAACTCTGACTTTCACTTTCAGGGGGAAGCTTGCAGGTGTTTCATCTGTAGAAGAGCAGCAGGAGAAACATCAAGTCCAACTCTGGCAGCAATTTTTAACCATTATTTATCCAGCGATGCTTCGCTGAGCAAGCTGTTCTTGAGAAACGGCCGTCTTTATAGCCATAAAGCTACTCTCATTTCCACCTGATAGCATCCTGGTGCTGCCACAGTCTCCTGCAAATGGAAACTGCTCCTGCTTTTCCAGCTATTTTCTCAGCTGGTCGAAGCAGTTTCAAAGCAACGACCCTGCAGCCTCAACCCCCAGTTTCCCCCCGAGGGGATGGATCAAATCGCTGTTGGGAACACGGCATGACACATTTCAAATACAAGTACCAGGACCAAAAAAACACTCCACAGTAATGGATCTGACAATAGGATAAAAGAAGAATCAGTGAATCAGAATGCACTCCATTTAAAAAGCAAAGAACAGAGAATAACAGCATAAATGTTTCAGGCTGGAGTATCCTAACCTCCCTTGTTTCCTGCTATTTGCTGCCAAAAAACATCCCAATTAAACGAGAGTAACTCTGACTTTTTTCTCCCATCAAGATGAATTTCTGCAAGTGTCTGACTCATCCAGCGGCACAGTGCTCCCACTCCCACAGCTCCTTCTTTGCGTCTCAGCTGGCTCGGAGCCGAGCTGCAGAAACACCTGAAGCTTCCTGGTGGGGGATGGTGGGCGTGTGGCAGTCACCTGGCTCGGCCGGGTACGCCTGACTGCACACACATGCACGCACGCATGCACGCAAACATTCAGGAGAGTGATGGTAAATATTTCATGAGCTGCTGTTTACTCCACAACATTTCCAGCCTGGATGTGAGGGAGTCCATTAACTGAGGCTAAATGGAACAGAGAAAGCCCAGCGTGGGTAAAAAGAAAAAAGGGAATGGCGTGCAGCAAGAGTAAAGGGCAGTAACCGCACGGAGTGTTAATATGGACACATTAAACGCCACAGAGGCCATGTCCCTGGAACCGTTGAGGGGAAATTGGGGGCTTTATCAGCGGTCAATGGAGGTCGAGATTTTCAACTGCACACAAACATGTTGGGGTTTCCTATGGGAGTTGGAAAGTTGGCTCTACTACATAGCTACTTCATATTTGAAAAATATAAAGTATAATATAAATATGACTTTTTAATGCCAAGAAATAACTTAATTCTAAAATAATCTATATTTATAAGACGGAGGGACTATGTGGACCAAAGATCTGGCAGTGAGAAATATTTATTTTGCATTATTCATACCATTTCATTTGGGGAAATGCACAGACAGCAGAATAGTATTTGGCCTTAAGAGCTTTAGTTTTCAAATTCTGGCAGCAATCCTACACATTAAGGAAGAAAAAGAAGTAAAGGATAAGGTTCTTTATTTACACTTACTAATAGTAAGGATGGGACATGATATGATTTCATTGACACTATCTGCTCTGACTATAAAACCAAGTCTTTACAGATTTCTGTATTGATTCCTGTGTGGGGGGGGAGTTGGCCTACACAGGACAGCAACATTGTTGAACACGTGGCACTCCTGAGGGGTAATGACGTGCAAGCAAAGATAAACGCAACTGTTAGTTTCTGGTGTTCCCACCCTGGTTCAAAGTCACATGCTGGGTTCCATTAACCTAGAGGGAAATGGGAGTGATGTCATCTCAGACTTATCGTCTTTCCAGTTACAAAGTTGGAAAAAACATGGCGGCCTACCAGGCTATTGTTAGCTGTTGTTAGCACGCCCTGCGTAGTTGTTCACAATACCACATGAAGAATGTTAATATCACTATGGCAGCATTTCTATAAATATAAGTTGAACAATACTGTGTATACAGGTAGTTTAGAGCAACACATATGAGTCAGAAGTGCAAATAAATTGATTATTACAGGAGCTAAATAACTATTTACACTGGGGACAGCCATCTTTGATTGTCAACTCAGGGGTGGCGAGGTTCCCCTGAGTTCCCAGTGGGAAATTCAGACCTAGAGAGGTGTTCCAGTTGCAGTTTGCCACTTGGAACTCAGAAATTCCGACTTCAGACTACAACTGGAACGCACCAATAGCCACAGACATCGTATGTTGCTCAGTCTGCCCTTTTGTGTCAAATGAGGCCACAGCGTCAGTCACTCCTGTCTCCTGTCAGCTATGACTACATCCATGACCTGTTTCCGTCATTTTGTCGACAGTTGGAGAATTACTTCAACCTTCCTCTTTCTATACTTGTAAACAAGAGCAAAAGTTGTTGAAATTTTTATTAAAGGTGTAGTCAATATGCTCAATTTATGTCTATCATGTTTTGTATCAAATTGTGAGGTTGCTGGGAAACCAACTCTACTTCCTCCACCTGTCTGTCTTAATTACTTCTTTGACGTCATTTGAGCTGACTGCCTGTGAAGAGTATACAACGTCCTCAATTTGCAAGGCAGCCAGAGACTAATAATAAAAGACAAATAACATAGATTCCTTTAGCTATGTTTTATTGATTCTTTCTTGCAATTGGCTCTCAATCCCAAGTCCCAACCCTTGACACCAAGTAATGGGGTTAATAAATAAATCCTACTGTTTCTCTAACAAGGGCCATTTTGTATTCCTCTGTTAATATTCACAGACTGATATTATTGATGCCAATTGACCTACCAAATGAAATCCAACGTTAGTAATAGCAGTACATAACTTTACTATTTGAGAAGATTGTATGCTTCAGCAAGGAAAATCTTGATGATGCAACATTAGCTGAAGTAGGCCTTGAGATATGGGCCAGTCCAGTGGCGACTGCTCTAAGACTGCAAGGGAAGCTCAGCTTCCCCTAAAATGTCCCTCAAAAAAGTGGTGATATGTGCTGCTGTGTGTACATTTCATTGACTAAACATGCGCTAGAATTAGAGCTGCAACTATCGAGTATTTTTGGAATTGAGTACTCTGTCAATTATTTCTTTGAGTACTCGAGTACTCTAACAAAATATACTTTTTTGTTTTTAACAGATAAATCAATTGTATACAATGCAACATGTTAGGGCTTTCAAAATGAGCAACCAAATGCCGTTTATTCCTCAGAAAAGGGTTTTTATTTTAACAACTTTCAAAGTTTAAACCAGTACTGGCTTAAAACAAAACCAATACAATACTGATTTACAAAGCAGTAATATAATTCTGCAATTATATTTGTGAAGTGTGTTCTGGAGGGCATTGTGTAGTTTGGATTGAAATCCTTGATCATGTTCTTAAATCCTGTATCCTCCACCATGGAAAGAGGACGCATGTCTGTGATGAGCATATTTAAAATGCTGTAATAGTAATAGTTGCAGCCCTAACGACGTGCTATCATGCTAAGCTACATGCTAAGCTAACTCCGTTTGACATCAGACACAGTGCACTGTGTTTTCTTTTTGTCCCTTCTTGTAGTGACCACACACCTGGGACACTCTCTGCCATTTCTTCTGCAGACTCTCTCCTTTCTGCCCCTCTCTTTTCTCTTCCTTCATGATTTTACAAGCCGTGCAGCAGCGGAGGTAGCAGGCACGTAGTGCCACAGAAATGACCGTCCGTGTCAAACACCGTGCACTGTATAGTAGTCCAGATATATATTTATATGTATAATTATATATTAAACGAGGCTTCGAGGCACAAAATTTAATTCGAGGATATTTTGTAATCAAGTACTCGCGAATATTCGAGGAATCGTTTCAGCTCTAGCTAGAATACCTTCATCTTTTGTTCAGAATCAGCTACTTATCACAGGTAACTGGCGCGACTTCCTTCTCATTCATCCCCGCAGCGTCTCAGTGCTTTAAAACAGTCGGACGCTGAGCGTCTTCTGACTTCGATGGGGAAGCGTAGAGTGGGTTGTTCCACTGTGGAAAATGAACGGTCATCGCATAAACCTTGGGCTTTGTCCCGCCCATCAGACGCTCGGTCTCTGGGGTCTACGAGACAGTGGGCTGGCCTGGATGCTCGGCTTCTGCATGATGATTGGATGATCTGTCTGAGGCCGAATCCTTTTTTGATTGACAGTGAAATGAGCCAATCAGCGATCTTGAAGTATAACCCTCCACCGGAGCATCTTCTAAGTTTTACATTCAGTTGTTCTGGAGAGAAGCTTCTCCTGTTTAAGGCGGCTCAGGTCTTACACCCGCAACACAATGGGGCCAAGGCCGTTTGAGCAGTCTAGCTCTGCTGGCCATTGAGAGAGAACACTGGTAAAATCCCTGGAAAAGACACCTAGTTGATACGACAGGGTCAAAGATCATTTTCTTGAAAAGGAACGGAGGGTAGCATTTATATTTACATAAATAAACAAATTTATGATGTAGGCCGAAAAAAATGAGCTTCCCCTCCTTGACCGACCAGCAGCCGCCACTGGGCCAGTCATAGTGTAAATCTTCATATTACTACAATATGACAATCTAAATTGAAGATTTATCAGGTTTGTGTTGAGCTAGAGTGACACATCCCAACTAAACAACCAACAGATGACTTATTTCAGCTTTGTAGATGGAGTACTCCAAATCAAGGACTTGTAGATCAATAAATCAGAGCCTTCACAGAGCACAAAAATCAAACATGTGTCAGCTCTTTCTTAAGAGTGCTGTGTACTCACAAAGTGTCACGCTTTCATCCTTGAGCACCAAGTATCTAAGAGGTACTGCCACCTGAGCGCTAAAGTCAGCCCACATCATCACAACTTTGGGATTAAGTCTCGCAGAAGTGGCTAAAGGTCTCGGAGAAGTTCCGGGCGTGCAAAAGCTGAGCCGGCTGCAGCTTGGCATTCGGTATCAGAGCTAAGCACACAGCCTCTCCTTCAAGGTTATCTCTGTGGAGAATTCGCTGACAGCAGGAATACACGCGCGCAGGCTTTCACGCACGCACTGTGACACAAAGATAGGTACCACAAAAAGCAGCGCACGCACACACGCCTTGTTAGGCCGGTGTGTGTGAAGATGTCTGCAGCGGTGGTTTATGCAAACAAGTTTTTAATTGGGACGGAGGGACACATGATTAGCAGTAAAAAGGAGCCAATCATCCCTCTGTTTTATGGCATTTTATGTCCAAATAAAAACAGGGGGACCGTGGAAAGGGGGGCCCCCACCTGCCAACCCAATCTGTCTCCTGATGAGTGAAGGTGGATCTCGGGGCTCGGACATGGTCAAGGAGAGCGCTGTAAATCCACCGTGTCAGTGAGGGTGATGAACTGGTGAGTGTGTGTTGGAGAGAGAGAATAAAAGAGCAAGAGTCAATGCCATTCGAGCAGCTGCATGCATCACACCCCACAGCCAAGAGGACATTAAGTGTCAGGCTGTGTGAGGGAGAGTAAGTGTGTGTTTATTTGGGGATGGCAGCATCACAGAGAAACTGTGGAACTAAGCATCAGTACAAATTGATCATTTATTTTATGCATAGCGGTGGTGGGAACGCCTGGGAGCAGACTAAAGAGAGTTGTGACCGTCATTAGTTGTGAAAAACAGAAGAGGGAGAGCTAAAGGTCTTAGTTATGCATCCACTTTGAGCTTTATTTAGGGCCAGATGATATTAAGTATGAAGATGCATTCAGGTTTTTCCAATTTAGATAAAGGATAGCAAAATATAATTTATTTAAACACCGCTCGAGCTTGCAGAAAACCTTCAAATAATTACTCAGTTGAGCTGCACAAATGGGCACAAACAGCAGTTATTCACCCAGACTTAACCCAAAAACATACCTGCTGCCTCGTGGTTTCCTTAATTGGCTACATGCAAACTGCAGGAAAATATTTTCTGTTTCATTATTGTTATTTTTTTCTTTTGCTTATAGGGGGGGGGGGGGTTATGGAGGTAATAACAGCACATCACTACCTGAAGCTTGCACATACAGAGCCTGGGTCTGGGAAGGTGACATGCTGTTTTGGCTGTTATGGTCATGTGGTAGGGTAGGAAACATAAAGTACTAATTAATACCATCATGGTGGGGGCTAACTGAATGGTCCCTTCCTGATGGCCTTAGTGATGTTCTGGCTCTTGCTGCTTATCAGTCTATGTAGTGGAGTTGAAAGGCAAGTAAGAGACCATGTGGTAGAGCAGATAATATTGCCTGGAGCTTGCATGTACGGATCCTGGGTCAGTTAAAGGTGGTAATGCTGATGGAACGAAGAGCTAGTAACTCCTCCGAAATTCAACATCAATAAACGTCAAATTTTCATCCCAAAAGTGTCACAGGTGGAGTTTGAGGTCATGTTTGCCTGTAATTCAGCCGTTTCTTTGGCATGGCTTTAATACATGTGCAGAAAAGACACTCTTGCTCTGGCAGATGCACTGTCGCACCGCATCGGCAAGGTACACAATTAGCAAACATTCCCTGAGACCTGAAACACTGCTCATTCTCTGTCCATTCATACATTTCCTTTTATGAGGGTATGACAACAGATGAGTACCGTCATTTCTCAAATATATTATGTACTCGATTATAACATTCATCCCATTTTTTATGCTTTTATCCACGCACTTAAATATTGCCCAAACCATACTCTACCAAACAAATGCCCAAAAGCGTCTAACGTTGGTCTACCCTTCATTATTTCTGCTTTCTTTTTCCTCAAACTCCGAATGTTAGCTACGCCCACGCCACATTTCCAACCCACTTCTCTGTTGCCTACTGCCTCAGCCACTTCAGTCACCTTTCTCTTGAATGCTGCCGATGAACTTACTCTTTTTACTCTTACTCCTACATTTTCGATGGCATTTTACTGTTGTATGATTATTCTCTCCCAAACGACACCTGCTGACGATCTTATGGTAATTGAAGCAATGATTTCATGTTGTATCATATTCTACACATCCCAGCATGCTCAGTCATAGAGTTCTGACCAATCAGAGAGCAGCTATTTTGGTCCCCACGCTCACAAGAGGGCAGCGCCCAGTGAGTTTACATATGTGAGGTACCTTAACATAGAGAATTACACAAGCATTAAACAAAGGTAAACTAATTAAGACCCAAAATACTGGATTGGAACAGTTTAACAGTCAGTTTTATAAGAATTACAAAGTATTGGTGGCAATGTTTCGCAGAGAAAGAGAATATTTTGGCTATTTGTATCAGATGTGTTGTAACCATGATGTTGGCAAGACAATGTATTTTACATATTTTGCTTGTGATCATGATACAATGCTGTTACTGCACTGACTGACAATCATGAGAGGGACAAAAGCCCCGTTTCCACCAGAGGGTTCAGGTTGGTTCAACTCGGTACTGCTCGCTTTTTGTGGCGTTTCCATAGCCTAAAACCGGGACAGGACCCCTTATAAGCGAACCGTACCGTCCATCCATTTGGGACCCTTCAGTTGGGGTGCCAAGGAGGTGGAGCTAGAAACACTGTAGTCCGTTGATCGGTCGAAGGAGACGTCACTTCCCCTGCGACAGCAGAACAACACACAGCCCCACCATGTTTAAATCTCCACTCGTCTTTGTGAAGCTAACTCTCGCAGCACACAGCCTTCTTTGAAACAAAGCTTGGTTGCGCTTCGTAACAAAAAGCCACATGCTGATCACAAAAAAAGAGAATTGCTGGATGTCTTCCATCGTTGCTCTTTGTTTACTGTGTCGCATTTTCTTCTTTGTTATATTTAATAGCCGGGTACACTGTGTCGCGCTCATAGACTGTAAAAAACAGGGACGTCATGTTGCTGGGCTCGAATTGAAGTCGCCACAAAAACTGCTCCCCCTAGTGACTGGCTGCAGTATAGGTCAACTCTCCGTCTCCCCCATTCATCTGATCGGGGCCGTAATGAAACTTCAAAAAATTAATACACCTCGTAGAAATATTTCTCCCATCCGTATGCTGTGGTGATATGAAAGTATTATTGGGCTGCGTTTTTTCCAAGTCCTCTTTTTTCTGAAAAGTTTCTTTTTCATCAGTTATTAGAGTTTAAAAAATAACCGTGGTTTACGGCAGTTTCACAATGGTTGTGTACGCTGTATGCTGCAGAGTTTTGCGAACATTACGACAGCTGCGTCCAGATATGGTCCAGATCGGAATCCGGCTTAGACGCCGCCTACAAAGTAGGGTTCGGTTGGCTGCCTAAATGCAAACAGGATCAGGCTTTACCGATCCGGCCTGAGCCAAACCGTAATGATCCATACCAGACACTTGGTGGAAAGGGGGCTAAAAAGTCCTGATGTTGGACTATCAGCTGGTAAATCTGTTAACTGGAGCCTCTTTCACATTCATAATAGTGCGGTAACAGAGCATGGTCATATTCCTGGGCAATATCTTGAGATTTTCATTTATATCGATATATTTCAATATGTGATATACAACGATGTAGTTCATTTTTCATTAAAATGGCAATGCATTTCTTCCTATGAGACACAGGTTTGCCTATACCTCCTCTCCTCTCCCTGCGTCCGTGTCTCACACACAGCCTCTCTGCTCTGCCTCCCACGCTCTCAAACACCCTTGTCTGCCTCCACTCAAGTGTGGCCAACTCGGTGACTTTCCCCCTTAATTAAGTGAGTTTTCAAACCCTCCTGGTGACGTTTTGGCCAAAAGTGATTAGTAACAAATCTAGCTACTTTTTTTCTGGTAAAATGGTGACTCTTCTGGCGCTCTGGAAACTCGTGAAAGCACATATTGTTCTGCAGTTACTGTCCTTAGCGATCGGCGGGCGCAGCGTCCACACGTCTGTTTACAGATTGTTGAAATGTGCACAAAGAGATGCACTTAAGTCTCTGTTTACAGATTTTAGTATTTGCAGAACCGTCATCCTCCAAAGTGTTTTTACCCATTGTCACTATTAAATCTTGACACATTTACTCAAGTTTCACAAAGTCATAATTTATGACAGAGTTTATAAATCTGGATCCATTTGATTTTGTTCACAGGAAAAATGGCAGACAAGCTGAAAACACTGTGAAAAAATGAGATTTTGGTTCATATTTTCTCGCCATATTAACAAACTGATCATACATGCTATGCCCAGCTGTGGTAGGAGCACCAGAGAGCAGCCAAAAAATAGACTCATCATCATTATTTGTGAGCTACAGAAAAGGGGAGGCACAAGGTCTTAGTTATCAATCTACCTTAAGCTTCCTACTGCTGCCTGAATCCACCCACACACACACACAACGCTGACACACACACACACTTTCTGCCTGTTTCAGTTTCCACTGCTTGTAATGAGTCCCAACGACGGCTGACCTTTTACTGCCCAAGTTCCCCACTATGATCTCAAGAAGTGGGGGAGGTGAGGGAGGGGCCAGGGCTCTGTGTTGACCCCATGCAGAGGGTGCCAACCTTTATTCAATCACTTAAAAGAGGCCTAATGACTGACTGAACCCACGAGAGAAAAAAGACAGAGCAAGAACAAGTGATAATAGAAGAAAATGAGAAGCCAGAGGAGGAGGGGGGGAAGGAGACAGGGAAGAGTACACTGTGCTAAATTGTGTGATTTTTATCATCTGAATATGCGCCGACGCATAATGTGATACGCCTGGATCCGATGAATATGGATCCAGCTCAGATTACAATCAGACCTTTGAAACAAGTCTTGGAAGTGGTCAGGCTCACATCCTGATTACAACGCCAAGTAATCTGGCTGCTATCCTCCCTGAAAGCTACATTTAAAAGATGGGAAGGCTGAGCACAAAATATAATCATTTTTGTAATTATCATATCCATTTTAAGGACCACTCGCAGAGTTAAGTTGCAAGTTAATGCCAAGTAGTTTTAACCTAAGCTGCTACTTTTCAAAAAGACCAAAAATAAGACTTTTGTACTTTTATAGAGGAGTTGAGAAACAACTAATGGGTATTATTTTCAGAGAGGAGATAACAAATGTTTGCACCAATAGAGTTCTTGCTTTGATATGATCCAGTAAGATATACTATACCGATACGTGTGTTGCAGTGGTGACAAAAAGAAGTCCAAAATGGAAAATAGTTAAAATTGTATGAAAACAATTTAATACATTTCCATACATAAAGAATGTTAAATTAAATATGCTTCAAAATGATGAACTCTTTAGTGCAAAAAGTAGTGATTTAAATTTATTATCAAACAAGAGATATTAATGTCAAAACTACACAAATATGTTTTCAGCCATTTGAGGAAATGGATTAAAGGGAGTAGTAATACACTATTTTTATTATTATATTTCCAATATTCAGAGTGAGTGAGAGTGTCCTGCAATTTTTGATGACTAAACACAATACATTTCTCAGTTCTTGGTGTCTCTGTCTCCTAATTTTGCTGCCAATTTGACAAAACAGAAGTCACAGATCCTTCAAGCTGGGCAATTACTAGTTTTCAACCATTCAATATTCAGTAGACTACTTCGTACTGGCTTACTTGTCTGTAATCAGGCAGATTCATCTCCCAAAGTTCAAATCTACAATTATTGTGCATGGCCAGATCAGCGTCCATCACAGCTTCTGTCACAAGCACTACCCACTTTTCCAGATTTTTCAAATTTATTTGTCAAGTTCAGAAAGTTTGCATGAGTTTGTGTGCAATAAACTCTCCAGTATTGGTTACTGAGGAGTTCTGTTTTTGTTGCAGTGGTATTGGGCAGATTCTGAATCAATGTCTAAATGAACATAAACATTGGGAACAGGTGTAAAAATGTAAGGTTGTCAAATTGTTTCTTCTGTCAAATATCATTAAAACAATACATGTCAAATGCTTAAATCTTAATTTCTAACAATATGAAGTAAAATTGTGAATTGAAAACCAATTTCTGTAAGAAGTGAAACCAGTTTCTTCAAGGAATCAATATCAGAAGTCTTTAGCTCATCAACTCCTCTGTCAACTTCCTTCACTTTGTTCCACATGCCTTTTAAATCAAAGATCCTCTCTCATCAGAGGCATGTGTTTGACAATGCTGCCACTGAAAACCTGTGTAGGCCAACATTGTCACTTTAAATATTTCACTGTTACTTTTGTTACTTTACTGCAGGGGTGGGCCACGTGCGACCCTTCACCTCACTGAATGCGGCCCGCCAATCATTTCCAAAATAAACCCCAAACAGATTGAAAATGTGAAGAAAACACAACAACTGCTTAATATGTTTCAAGTGTAACCAGTACTACATTATGAACAAATTAGGACAGGTGATACAGTATTCCTACATACATTAGTAACAATTATATTCAGACACAACAATAAAAGTAACATTTTTTACTTAAATTGATGAAATAATCATTCTTTTATTGCCTTAAAAAGAACCTTAAATTGGCTGTAGTTCTGTATCATGCCCATTAAATCATTCATTTTTAATAGTTTTTTTTTTTTAATAGAGTTAAAATATACTAATGTTGGTACAATCCTTTTTTGAAGTTTTATGTTTGCTATGTTTTCTTCATTCATACACATTTTTCCTCATTGAGAGTCAATGACAAAACACAACAGTGCGGCCCTCTGGCACTTGAAGAGGATTCTATGTGGCCCTCCTGGTAATCTAATGGCCCTTTTCCATTAGCCCTACTCTACTCTGCTCGACTCTACCCAACTCTACTCTACTCGCCTTGTGCTGCTTTTCTATTAGTCCCAGTCGCCTGCCCAACGGGTTGCAGTGTCACTGTAAACAGAGAGCGGCTCATCGGTGACGTCATTTTGAGCGTGACACAACAATCTGTGGCTTTTTGTCACAAACTGAGTAAAAAAGGAAAGCAGAAGAAGGCTGCAGGCGGCAGGAAGAAATACCCCTTGAGAAATACAGGAGAGTTTTGGAAGCTATACAACAGAATGAAGCTGAGGACGAGAGCAATCGAGCTGCAAAGAAAAGATGTATGAGGGTAAGCTAATGGTAGCTACCGCTAGCATGCTAGGTCGTCGCGTTCATGACTCATCGATGACGACATTGTATCGACCCAGCTCGCCTAGAACCAGAGCGGATTAGGTACTAAAACTAGCTTGTTTTAGGAGGTACCAGGCTAGTGGAAACACACTGCAAATCGAGTAGGGCTGAGTAGAGAAGGGTCAAGGCGTGCTCATGGAAAAGGGCCATAAGATGCCCACCCCTGCTTTACTGTGTATACATCTCTGTGTGTATGTTCTGGATAATTCGCACAAGCCACTTCCAGCACCTCTAAATGTCTTAAAATACATAAAAAAATCTTCAATTTTCTTTTATCTCCATGTATTTTAATTCTATTTATAACTTGCCCATTTTTAATATGTTTAATTTTCCTTTTATGCTGCCACAGAGGATGCCAAACTATGTTTCACTGTACAAACTCTGTTGCCTAACAAGTGTTTATAGTGACAATAAAGAACTATTCTATTCTTACCCAGCAATCAAGATCAGCAGGAGTCAATAGGGAAATCACTACAGAACAACATCAACTGGCAGAACTAATGACATCAGTACCAACAACATCCATAATTCCCATCCCTGATATGCTGTAGACAAAAGTACTGACAATAAATAAACTTCAGTCATTGTTATGATAAACAGAAACCGCTCTTTAATTGGAAGGATACGTTAATGACATTTGGAAAGAGGGTGATACCCTCATTATCAGGTCCTGAAGAATAAACTTTTCACTGTTTTACTCCGCTGACGTTTGTTAACTATTATTGATTGTTAATATTGTGTATTCCTTGGCCTCATTCGGAGTCTCATTTCTACTTAAATTTTACTGATTTTCCTCCATAAGAAAGTTGATATTGCATAAAGGCTCTGCATGTTACAACTGGCTTACTAAATTGTCATTCTCATTTCATTTATTCTCAATTTTTGTTGTATCTATCTTATTTTATTTTACTTTATTTTAGTTAAAATAATGCTCCTATCTATTCTAATGTCTTCATCTGAAATTTCTGACCTCTATACTGTGTGTAAGAGCAACTGAAACAACCAAATTTCCCCTTGGGGATTAATAAAGTATTTCTGATTTTGATTCAATCCCTTATTTTAACCAATTTAGCAAGTGAGAACAGCTTGGGAAATTTAGAGAGGGGGCAGGAGTTTGCCTACAAATTGTATTCATAAAAATAATTAATTTTCCAACACTGGCTGTCTAGGCTGTCTTTTTTGTTGACATGGTGTTGTGTATAACATTTCCCCCCTAATGGAATAAAAAGGTCAGTAAACAGTAAAGTAGATGGATGATAATTACTCACTTGGCCTAAACCGATCAGAAATTATGTTCTTTTCTTAGAATTTTGCTTTGCATTGATTCTGTTTTGAAAATTTTCATTAACACTAATTATTCTGATGTGAAATGCTGTTCTACCCAATATACCTCAATGTAGCCTAATTGTCTTTGTGATTGAGAATCTGGGAAAAGGTCTTTTATTCAGTTTTAAGAAATCCCACTGAAACGGCACAAAGTCTAACCAGGATGCGAATAATAGCACTGGCAAGAAAGTTCAGGCAGGAGATCAGAAATGGCACCACAGTGAGAACAAACATTGAAGAAATGTGTCTGGGGTGCCAGCAGTTTGAGGACACGAGCAACAGAGGTAGACAGTGATGAAAAAATGATCCTGCTGCCCCGTCCGCGATCCAACAATAAAAGACGAAATTGACGAGAACAGCAGGGGAGCTCCGCAGTCCCTCGTGCAATAAGTTACCTCTTCAAACACAATAAGAAGAACACCCCCGACTTATGAAAACCCCCCTGCTTCACCCGTCTTCTCTCACAGAATTTACCGTCAGCCATTAACTCCCATTAAAGCGTGGCTCAAGGCGAAAGCAGCCCCCCCACTGCTACAAGTCAAAGTGTCCTATCCGAGGCCAAACGCTGAATGATGAGGCAAGCGACCAAGGACGGGAGCAGATGGAGGGGAGAGATGTGGAAGAGCAGGCGATAGAGAAAGCAGGAGAGGAAGCACAGGTAGTAAGTAAGTAGAAGTAAACAGTGCAGGAATGCCCGGGTGGCAAGAATAAAAAACAAAAGCAGAGAGAGACAGAGGGGAGAGAATAAAAAATACAGAGTGGTAAGGAAACTGTGAGCCAGGGAGGTGGTAATGGGAAGAAAGATGGCGGTTGTAGACATAGACAGAGGGGGAGATGAAGAGTGTTCCCCGAGGGGCTCCGACTCCTGACTAATACAGAGAGGGAGTTCTATAAACAGCAGTAAGACACAGCTTCATTGCTCTCTCTCTCTCTCTTCCTCTCTCTGCTACATTACCTCTTTTCTCTTGTCTTCAAGCCCTTGCTCTGTGACCTTAAAACTCCAGGGTTGAAAAACACGTCAGCTGTAACAAGTCACTTATTTATTCATCCTCTGTTCATTTGAATTTTGCTTTTCTCCAAGATAAGATGCTAAAAGTGACAGTACAATGGAAAGACAAACAGAATGACTGACTTGGCATTTGTGATAATAGAATTAAAGAAATCTAATGAGCAAGGGATAGCATGAGGCGTCATAACCTTGTCCTCTGGCCTCCAAAACCAGATTGGTTCATTCTAAAAGGTCTCATGTCCTTGTTTTTGACTGTTTACATCACGTCTTGGGTGCCTATTGATCAAGGATTTGGTTTAAGTTGAATAAGAAATGAAAAATGTTGTCTCTGAAGAGGATCAGATGAAGCTCTTTTCCTCCCTATTTGAAAATGTTTGGATCTGAGGAGGCAGTGGGAGGCTATGATGATGATGAGCTCTGCTCTGATTGGTTGCCCAAACAATGTTTGATGGGAGGAGGGGTTACAGGGTAGGGAGCATACCCTGCCGTGCCCAAGGATCATTGTGAGAAAAAGCACCCTTAGCAAACAGCAACATATATTAACATGATTGTGACAAGCAATCATGGACGGCCTGCTGCGTGGTGCTGCTCCAAGCCATGTGCTTCATCCTACACTGACCACCAAAAGAAATGACATAAATCAACATAAACCCATATCTTTAGACCCACTGCTAATTTTTATAGTGAGTTTTTAATTTAGTTTTGGTTATAGTCTTTTGCCTAACACATCTATTTTGGTTTTAGTCATATTTCATCCATCTAAATATTTTTAATTTTAGTCTAGTTTTAGTTGATGAAATTTCACAACACTGTAGTCGACCAAAGCCTCTGTGAATTTAGTCAACTGTAAGGCATGTTTTACATTTGGAAAGGTCACCACAAAGCAAAGGCAGTTGTGATTGGATGTCCTTCTTAACTCATCCAACCTTTCATCACAACCAAAGTAGCTGTGACTGGATATAATCTTCACTTGTTCCTTCTTTCCACATAATGAAATTAGGTCTGACTGGATTAAGCCTCTGTCGAACATTATAATCTAGTTTTTCTTGCTGATGAAAATGCCAGTTAATTTAGTTTCAGTTTTTGTCCATGTGCACTTGTTTTTATGGTTATAGTCTAGTTTTCATCAGGGGAAAAAAGACTGTTGATAAAAAAACTATGATGAAAATAATTAGTCAACAAAATTTACACTGTTTAGACCAAATAGACCCATTTTAATGCAGCTCAGCTAGATGCTGCTACATTAATCTACATCATTCTTCTCCAGATTATATTCATTAAAGGTTTTAATTCAAATATTAGATTGCTCTAATATTTGTACTGAATACACCTCCATGGTAACTATCTTTACTGCCATATAGACACGACGACCCTCTTGAAAACATCTCAAGAGGCTTATCTTCATTAATTTTGCATTCAACAATTATGGTGCTATACAAAAAAAACAACAACTAATTGATAGAGTTTGTTTCAACTCGACACAAATTTGATAATAGCCCCTTAGCCTGACTGCATGGAACTTCTTGGATGTATGTAGTTGTATATACAAATATATTTATTATTAAATGTATTTGTCCATGCACATATCAAGTACAGGCCAAAAGTTTGACACACCTTTCCACTCAATGCATTTTCTTTATTTTCATCACTAATTACATTGTAGACTCTCCCTGAAGTCATGATGACCACTTGTTTCTCTTAACTTAGTTGATTGGTTCTTGCCATAATATTAATTCTAACAGTTGTCTAATAAGGCTGTCAGCTGTGCATCAGCCTGACTTATGAACAACACAAATGATGGTTCCAACCTCATTTATAAGGCAAGAAATTCCATTGATTAACCCTGGCAAGGCACACCTGAGAAGTGAAAACCATTTCAGGTGGCTACCTCTTGAAGCTCATATAGAGAATGCCAAAAGTCTGCAAAGCAGTAATCAGAGCAAAGGGTGGATACTTTGAAGAAACTAGAATGTAAGACATGTTTTCATTTATTTCACACTTGTTTTTAAGTACATAATTTCGCATGTGTTCATTCATAGTTTTGATATCTTCAGTGACAATCTACAATGTAAATAGTGATGAAAACAAAGAAAACCCATCGAATGAGAAGGTGTGTCCAAAATTTTGGCCTGTACTGTATGTTCCTATAATATCAAAGGTATGGCTCTGTTGTAAAGTGTCTTAAGATAACATAAGTAATGAACTGGTGTCATACAATCAAAGACTGATTGATTAAGTCTTTTGAGATCTGTAAGAGCCCGGGGTGCCATGAGGAGCAACAAATTGGAGAACTGAAACAGGCAACCAGAGGAGCTGAAGTAAGGAAGGTTGCAAAGGTATGATGGTTATATGCCAGGTATTACTTTAGATAAAAATGACTGAATTTACCAAAAAGTATGCAGAAAGCATCTTTTTGGCAAAAAATGTAGCCACAATTTCGACCACTTCTGCCCCTTGCTTCTGATGAAAGCGTGGTTTGCAAGGCATGCAGAACAATGCGGTAAGAATTTATGCAGGAATTGTCATGCAAAAAGACTAATGACACTTATTTCCTGAGGGGGTTTCCAATTCTTAACTGGAATTGGTTTTCAAAAACCATCACCATATCTAAGTGCTTCACTCTTGAGTGAGAGTGGTTGTGTGTGTGCATGAGCTTGAAAAGCATTCTTGAGATATGGTGTTTACTAGCTGCTGATTAACGGCAGGCTCCTTCAGTCAAGGTGAAGATTTTTGCAAAGTTGGATGAAAATCCCTTCCAGACTTACAAAGTAAAGTAAATCCCTTTAAAGTCACTCCACCACAAATTAGAAGGTCAAGGGTTCGAGCCAAGCCCTAGTCATATGTCAATGTGTTCTCTGTCAAGACACTTATCCCCAAGTTTCTCTAACTGCTGCATCAGTGATGTGTTTACAGGTATGAACGTGGATGTGTTTGCTCTTGATGGATAACTGGATGTGAGAGAAAATGGGTATGAAAGGTAGATGTGACCCGAGGTGTGAAAGCATTTGGAATAATCAGAAAGACTACAAAACTGCTATACAAGCTCAAGTCCATTTACCATTTAACTGTCTGAAGTGTTCTTGAAATGCTGCATTTACAAAACCAGCGTTGATAGACTGATATATAGAAGAATGGACAGATAACAGAAAAATGTAATGCCTCTGGCCTTGCCGTTACCACCATGGAAGCAAAAGAACATCTGAAGAGTCAATTAGCAAACAACTTAATGTACATTTGTTCAAACACAAGCCTTCCACTGCTTCTTGTGATTGAAATGTGTCCTATTCTAAAGAAAGCTTTGCATTAGCCACATTAAAAGCTGTCTAAAACGACTCTTTGTCCTTGCATTAATGCGTTTGAAAGACAATTCTTCAGGCACTGAAAGCGGTCTGGCTGCTCAGCGATAGTCAGCCTCCCAGTGAGACACCCTCTGACTCTCAGCTCTGTTCTTTTCTGCGACGACTCCGACCTCCCCGTTCGCTCTTCCCTTTGAGTTTCCTCCAGGTGCTCCAGTTTTCCTCCCACACTCTGAAGACGTGCACACGAGATGAAATGAGAAAGTGGAAATTGCCCACAGCTGCATGCAATTGCCCGTCCGTACTGGCCTTTCTGATGCAGCGGTGACTTGCACGAATAATGTTAAAGCCGACCACGAAATTAATAATTGACAACTTGAGATGGGGTGTTTTTTTGTGCCGTGCTCCTGCCTGACTGCTGTCCTCTTCTCAACTCTCTGTTCCACTCTCTATTGCTTTATGCCAGCTCCGCTTGCTTCCTTTTAACTCCATTTCCTCTTACTCATCTTGACAAAATTTTTTGTTAGAGCTTGACATTAAAGCCCAAAACCCACTGGGACCTGCCTTGAACAGACTTGGTTGAGCTCGCACTGACTTTTCTGTTTAATTGCTCTGCTTTAGGTCAGAGCTGTTTGAAAATGTTAAATACTCTTGCTCTCATTCAATGATGAGAAATTACTTAGCAATGTTGGGATTAAATGAGGCTTAGATTTAACAGAGGTGGTGGGTGATTATCCAGAAATTGAGTTAGATTTTGTTAAGCTTGGATGCAGGTTTTAAGGGAAAATCCAACTGTTGCACCTCATAACCATAGCCTTGATAATACATTGGCTAAAGTTAGAGTTGCATCACCTATTTGGTTACAAAAGCAGTCTTTTGAAGCCAATTCAAGGTGGCTGCAATGATGGAAACACTGTCTCAAACCATATTTATTTGACCTAGAAACAGACCAACATAAAATCGTGGGTATACTGAAAAACAGCTGCAGCATGTTGGTGTGCAGTCATGTCAGCCATGATCCCATTTATGTGTGACTTGTGTTCCTCTTTCAGCCGACTTATAAAAAAATACCCATGTGCACATAAAATATTCACACAAAAATGTTTTTCTGAACCTGGTTGTAAACACGCTTCTTCCATGATTAGTAGAATTTTTAACATAGGGGCTCTTATTTCCTGGCTCAATGCTGGGTGGCAGAGCGTGGCGCACCCTGCGCAGTGGTAATTTTGTCCGGCGCACTACCGTGGGCAGCCAATTTGCGAATTTGGTAGACTGGCTACACCGAGATGGGAGTGGTAGTGCACCAGGGGGAGGCGTCGACAAAATTAGCTTGGCGCAGTGACAATTTTGTGCCAAAACACTGCATTAAAGGTGCTCTGAAAGCTTGCCAGCTCCAACCTGGTCTATCCTTGGTGTAGGTGAAGCTCGCCTGGTGCAGTGGTAATTTGGCTGACAGGCGTGCAGTGTGCACACCTCACCAAAACCTCATGTCGAGGTATCCAGAGTGTCAGGCACATTTCAATGCAAAAAACAATCACAGCAACGACTGTTTTATGCAACCATCTGAACCAGCATATACATTTGTAATTATAATTATTGTCCCGTCACATCTTGCGTCAGATCAAAGACGTTTGTCATAATTTATTCATGTTGTGATCTGTCCCCACCACTTAGCTTTATTGTGTTGGGTTTAAATATATGTTACTAAATGTGACTGTCTTCAATAGTAGAATTTTTTTTTGCCTTATCCGTAATCCCAGCTTCACTCACCAAAGCCCTCCCACCAATTGTCCCCATCTGACAATGGAAACACCTTTTGTGAACCATGTTGAGCCAAACTGAGCCACAACACAGCTTTAGTGATATCCAACATTGATATCGTACATTTTGGGTGTGGTGTTTGACTTACTAGCTTTTCTCAGCTGAGCCTGGGTTCAGTTGAGAGCGGAGTGCAGACAATGATGTAACTTTACAAGGACGCCAGGACACAAGACACTGGAAACAATAAAAAAACAAACATTAGTGTTTTGTTGACACATCACAACACAGAACCACCTGCTATAGCTGGGCTGTTTGAGAGGGAGTAAGATGCATTCAGAACAAATGTGAACAGCAGTATGTCTCAGTCTATAAACGCAATAGCTCTCACACACAGGTTCATTGCTTCAGGTAGGGAAGCTTGAGACACTGAGTTCAGTCTCACTTGCCCCAGGGCTAAAGTACCTGATTAGCTAGGGTAGTGCATCACTTTCTTTGCATTGTAACCAAGCAACAACCAGTAGATGCATTTATATCTATTAATAAATATAAATATATATAAATACATTTATATATATATATATATATATAATATATATATACATATATATATATATATATATATATATATATATATATATATATATATATGTCCTGTATAAAAATAAATACCATTTTTACAAATCTGAAAAATAGTACAGATTAGAATTATTTCATGATTACAACGTCAAATTATTATTATTAACTTGTATCCCTGAACGGAAAATTTGTTTTAGTTGTTGAATGTTTTCCCTGATTAATTTCTGACTTCACTCAGTGGCTTAAAGGGTGGGTATGAAAAGGGGGATTTGGTTTGACATTCCTTATTGTTGTTAAAAATGTATGTCCACTAACAAAATCATTTAAAATATGTTAAACAGGTTTTCGAAAGCTTTCTAAATTATTTCTGTTATTATGAAAGGTGGTCCAGAATATGTGTTAAACATATACATACACATCCAACTTACAATGCAGAACTGCAGGTGGTTACTGATTGATATCACTTTGACAAAGCTTTTTTGTAAACCTACATCGTCTCCATTAGATTCTTCCACAGCAGCAGGAAACCCCATGGACATTAGACACTGATCACTATAACTAGGTGACTGGGACTTCTATTGCCAAGAGGGGCATAGTTTGGTTTTACTAGAACAGTAACACGTAAATCCTTTTCTTGTAACAATCCTTATAGTTAGACCATTTATAGATTTTGTGACAGTTCCACTAGTAATGTGGAGGGAGTGTCTTGTGCACCACAGCAATTGTTGGCACGGTTTTGTTAAAGCAGCTTAAATAGAGTTTATTCTAGTGCTGCGGGAAAACTATCCTCACATTAGCAAAACGGTTTCTGCTTTTTCAGGGACACCAATCAACTTTACTATACCCAGCTTCCACTTGCTTGACTCAGATATAACATTGGTTGTTAAGCGTAATGAAACTGACAATTACAGGCTACAGTGCAAACAGTCCCGCTGTGGTTTCCCATAACCAGAGGCTTTTTTTAGAGAAGTCATTCTGGTTTGGCCCTAAACGGTTCAACTGCATTCCTCTAAAGGACAAAAAGTTTAAAAACAAAACACTCTCATTGAGAAAACACCCTGCCTCACCTCTACAAGAGGATAAAGTTTCTTTAATGTAATTAGGGAGGGATACTGGCACAAAGCTTCGCCTGACCCTCCATTAATGAAAGCAGCCACCACATCTGTCCTGTCTGAACCCCCTGCCCACTAAGCAGGACCTGCTGCTTAAATCGCATTAACTACCAGCAGATGAAAAAAGTCAATATGTTGTGTGCTTTGCTGATGCAAACACAATCACAACATTTACTTCCCTGTCTCCAGCAGAGAAAAATGGAAAAATGAAATTGTGCATTGCTGCAAAAGAGAATATTTTCCTTAATCTGATTCTGGCAGCGTTAGGGACTTTGCTAATGCAACAGAATGTGGTAACTGGGTATGATGCACATTGGCACTTAACTGAGACTTACTAACTTGCTTCTTGTTGGCTGAAGGCTAATACAGGTTTGCCATTTCATGTAGTGTGTTCACGTGACTATGTTTTTGCTTCATTGGTAACACCACATAACATTCAGAAAAAACAATAAGATAACTCATTTATCTTTCTTATTTCTGGCACTCCATTGTCAGTTACTGCCATAGTCACTACACAAGGCGTTGTCTGTGTGGCATATGATGGCAAGCAGGAAGAAAGCAGACAGTTGATGTGGTGGAGGTAGAACTGAGGTTTTCACAGTGCAGACTGAGGCCCTCCTCACACGAGGATGGCCCTGTATTGCCTTGACGTCGGCATCAAAACATGTATTGCTGTTTACAAATCGTATTGTACATTGGCTTGTGCATTTACATGACAATGCAAAATCCACACAAAATGCTGTCGGGCTGCCCGTCTGGTTCTGCTCCGAGGTGGATTCCATGTCAACAAGTGCTCATGCACGCTTAACATGCTGAGTCTCTGCATGAGCACTTGTTGCCGTGGCTGGTGTTGGTGGTGTTCTGTGAGCAAATGTTGGTATAAAAGTCGTAGCAATATTTGTAGCTGCTGGAACAAGATCAGAATTAGCCCGGCTGCCAACATTGTTGTTGTGTGTGACAGCTTGGGTTGGGGGACGGGGAGGAGGAGGGGTGCTATGAGGTCACTGTCTTTCTCGGACTTATCTGTTTATACCAACTATGGCATGAAGACGAATACGCAGGTATCCACTTGCAGACCCGTTTTCAAAAAAGATGCAGAGTCATGGACAAATATGTGTCTCCGTGTGTCAATATCACCAGATGGATAGTTTATTTTACCGGAGTCTTATAAATTGGTACTCGTGTAAAGCCCACCTAAGGCCCAGTTTCCACGGAGTCACCTAAAATGCAAAGGTTTTTCCTTTTGCGTATTCAAACTTCATCTGCATTCCGACAGCAACGCTTGAAATGAATGATACCACTGTAGTATGCATGCCAGTCCAATAGATGGCGATGTAGGTTTGCAGGGAAAAATTGCTGATACAATACACATATGAAGAAGACACATTTTTTACAACAACAATTGCACAGTAAGCGACACACACGATACTCGGCAGACAGCAAAAGCTGCTGTTGTTCCTGGTATGAGCAAACATTCGTGTGAAAGAGTATTGGGCATGCGGTGACATCAATGTTTCACCCTGAAATGCTCTGACTCTGGTTTACAGGGAGCCACATGGGTGGCGTTTTGAAAACATCCCACTCTGGATCCTGCTTTCAAAAGTTTGCAGATTCAAGCTCTTTAGGTACCATTCCCATGTAAACAGGAGGCCAAAACCCAATGAAAACTCTTTGGATGTGGCCGTATTCTGCCTTGTGTAAACAGGCCCTAAAAAGTGTGGCACTGAGGAAAAACAGTGTCTAAAGTGAGAGTAAAGATACACTGGCACCAAGATACAAGACATATTCGGAAAGATTACGTTTTTAGAGGCTCAAACCGAATCAAGTCAGCCAATCCCTTGGAATCAACCCACCATTTCTATAATCACCTCAATCGTCACTTCATAACCTTTTTTATATAAATGTTAACCTTATTAATCCCAAAGTGCATATTTATCTTCACATTGTTGTTGATCTGGCACACATGCATACATAAGAGGTACACATTCACCCAGTAACACAGTGGCTCTCAACCTTTATTACAGCCCCCCTTGGACCAACATTAATATATATGACACATTACAGAACAAAAGATAAATAATCCCAGTGCAAAGGCCTAATTATTGAAGTTGTTATCTTTAAGAGTTTTGTGCCCCCCTTGAGATGCACTTACAGAGAAGTTTCAAGAATGACAGGGCTTAATGATCACCCTCCATCCCAAGAGGCTTTCAGTGACAGTACACAAAGGAATGAGCTGGTCTATGGGGCATGCCAACATTTTGTAAAGCTATCGGCAACCTCAGAAATTAATGAGAGAGAGAGTGAGGAATGTCATTAAGGACAGAGGCTGCAGGTTGGACTTGAACCCAGGCTGCCGGCTTGGAGGATGGTTGTGTTGCATTCACAAACAAACACATTCTTCACTACCTCTTACTGCACCAACAGATTGTGTGGTCTGCTTGCTCACTCTGTAGGACAATAGGTTGCATCTGTTTAAGGTTCTAGACAGCAGATGATTTGGTTAAGCATAACACTAACACAAAGTTGTGGGAGAGTTGTGAACTCAAAGAAGAGAAATCTCAAGATGATAAAGCAAGATTCAATTTTAGTAACAATCACGCAGTCCAGATTCACACAGAATCAGTACCACAATTCTCAACTTTAACTTGAGAGAACCTTGATCCTGGTGCCAAAGCTGCACGGAGTTTAACGCAGGCGAGGGGGTCATTCAGTGGGGTAGACTCCTCTCTGCATCAGAGAGGCTTTAGCATATCCCACCTGTCATTGGGCTAGTGCACAGACACTCTCTGTTTGGTGGAATTTCTTGCACTGTTACAGAGGCTTTAGAAGCTAAAAATTTTAAGTGTGAAAGGTTCATACTGTTGATTTTATACTCCATGCTGCTAAAGCAGGGTTTTACACAAGATAACTTTGTAAATCCTGGAAGCAGAGGAGGAAAATAAACACTTCAACTGCTGGTGGAACGCTGTGATCCAACTGGGAGCAGCTGCATCTTCATTTCAATAACACACCAATGACACACAGCATTCCTTCCAGTCTAGGATCAGCTGAGCAATGACCCACAGGGAAGATTCTGTGTCCTTCATTTCACTCTAGGACTCTGCATGTCCACATTGTGTGCCATCAGACGTGATAGAATTGTTCCATAGTGTTACATTAGCATTTTGTCAGTTGTCCAGAACGTCAGTCCCGATACTCATCTCCTGAAACAGCACGGGGATAGTCCATCAATCTTTCTCGAGGGAGGGGAACTGTTTTGTTGGCTTCTTTAGTTCCCTGAAATGATTCGGTCCTCACCCCCCCTCACTCAATTGCTCCGAGCTCCCATTCTACAAGTGTGTAACCAGCCACTGCGCCCAGCTGTCATGTGTCTGTCGAAAGCAGTGTGACTGACACTCATTGTTCAAGACTGAATATGCATTCTCCCTCCAGGACTGACGCTTGCCAAAATGAAGGACGTCCCCCCTGATTGATGACATCTATTTATAAAGGAGTTCTCTCTTTTCACTCTGGTATAGAGGCTTTTTTTCTTGCTCAGCAAACTGACCTTTGACAAGCCCATAAATACTGTCCACTCCTGAGTACACAGTGGGGCCAGCACCCTCCAGTCAGCTGGTCGATTAGCTGGTCAATGAGCTATTGTCCAGCCAAAATCATACTGGTCAGACAATCCTGTATGACTGTCAGAGTCTTATAGGAAAGAAAAACTAGACTATTGTTTTAGGAAGCGAATCAGATTAGCTCTACTTTGATTAATTGTGGTATTATGTTGAAGAACAACATCGATCATAAATGAGATGACTCAAATTTATCTCACTTAAATGTCTCTATGTGATTATTCATAAAGTTTTACAGAAAATCAAAACAGCTTTCAACATGCTGTGCATTTGACATCATATTTAAGTGCTTTAGGTAACACATCTGTTATGTTTCGACAGTGAATACTTAGTTCTGTTCGCTTCTCACTTTGCAGTAAATCTCCTAGACTTGACCTGAACAGCCACACGATGATAATGAGGCCCATGGCCTTGATTCAAAACCTTAGAAATACCCTCATATAGTCTTCAGTCAGAATCAGTGTTAGGCAACTTACTTAAAAAATGTTTTGCATTATTTATTTCTTGTTACTGTCATTTCAAAATAATTAGTTACACTGCAACATTTCTGTATTTGAAATTTAAGGCATTACACTACTCTAGCATTACTTTTAAGTTACTCTTGACAAAATAACAGGAAGTATGGATTTGACATTCTAAATGTAGCTCATTACACATCCAGTGGAAGGTGATGTGGTGGCTAGTTGACTGAGTTCAGCTGGAGGCTACGAACAGTAGAAAATAATAGACACACTGATGGTTCATGGCACAATACAAGAAACAATCATAGCAAAAACAGACAAAAGGTAAAATTCTGGTAAATTATGTTAGAGATACTGTAACTTTAGGTCAAGCGGAGGACTTTTCTCCCCAGCTGATCTCAAGGAGTATTTGGCGAATTTGTATTTGAAAAAAAAAAAAAAAAAAACCTCTTCATTTCAGGTTAAATTAAAAATGCATTGTAACGTGCTGGTTTGGTGGAGTGGTTAGCAACCAGGCACCCCATGTACTTGCTTCTGCCGGTCCAGGTTCGAATCCCACCTGTGACCAGTTTGCAGAGTGTCTTCCCCTACTCTCTCACCCCTTTCACAATCCTATCAACTGTCTCTCTCCTATCAATAAAGGCACAAAATACCCAAAAAGTACAGTCAACAAAATGCATTATAACTTGCATTACTGACACTTTTACCAATTAAATATTACTGTTTTTCTTTTTTGTAATGCCTTACATTAGTATGTTACAGTAAAAAGGAATGCATCACAGTAATCACATTACTTTTGTAATGCATTATTCCCAAAACTGGTCAGAACAGAAACCATTGCAAATTTAAAAGAAAACTCTTTAAACCTCAAGATTTTATGTTTATGATGAAGAAATAAAGGTAAGGACTTTTAATCCTGACCTTTAACAGTTTACCTCCAAACTCTAGTTCAGCCCTATTCAATAAGCGGCCTGAGGGTCACATGTGGCCCAAAAGCAACCCCCAAGTGGCCCAAAATCAAAGTGATTGGGACTTAAGTTCAGCGAGAAAAAACAGAAAAAACTTTAAAAAAAACTGACAAGATCTTACAAAAATTCCAACATTATTACAGACATTGAATACAACACGTTCTGAAAGGTTGCTATGAAGCAAGTTACTTTTAATGCACTTTCAAATGTGACCAAAATATGGTGTTTTTTATCTGCACTTTTTTTATGTTCATATGCACCTTAATGTGTGCTTGTATTTACCTGTCAAAACATGTTGAAGTTATCTGAAGTGTAAAATTTAAAGAAACAGAATTTCAGCAGAAGTTTAGTTTAAGTGCTGCTCTTCATTGAGTTTATGCCCTTTTGGATATGGCAATAAATTAATAAACATCCAGTGTGTTTGTTATCTATTTGTGTTTCTTTTAAGTGGTTAACTTTGCAAACTGTCTGCCAAAAATGTCCGGCCCAGCTCATGCCCTAAGTCTGAAAATCTGGCCCGACAGAATTTCTAATTGAATAACTCTGCTCTAGTTTGTTCATTTTCAATCAAAGCAGCTATTGTTGCTTAGCTTGAAGAAACTCCTGAGTAATCTTGAGATTTGTTGTTCATCAGCAGGACATATACATGACCTTCAAAAGCTGATGACAATGCCCTTCAGTTACATCCGTTTTACAGTGGAAGCATTTTCTCCTTATCGAACAAGCCACACGTGTCAGCTTGGGCGAGTGTCACTACAGCTTTCACACCAGGTGCTACCATGTCCTGCAGCCTGCTCTCAAAGCTCAATCTCTCCATATATAGCACTCAGTAATGGCAGTGATAGGGGGGTAACTGGACAGTTTCTATATTTTCTGTGACAAATTGCACCTCTGTGGACTCATCCAGCTGAATAATAGTAAATATGGATCTGTAGTTGTCATTTTCTGGAGAGAATCAAAATAAAGCGGATGCTTAAGCACAGTATGAGGAGTTCCCCTACAGCCTTCTTGAGATATTGACTTTGCACAGATAAACATGAGGACCTTTGACCAACCTTTTTTTAAGATCCAGTTACTATGGCCTGAAGTCAAAGTGGATGTTTATGCAATGCAGGGTTGCTTTGCATAAACATCCACACAAAAAAGGAATAAAGTCTATTTTGGTATCAACATCTCAATCATCAAATCCTATCATGCACTGAATTTTCATTTTTACATTGCATGAGACTTTTTAAAAGTAACAGGGTGATAAATATTTGTGCATTTAGTTTTAATTTTAAAGATCATAAGAGTACAGGCACATGTATCATGGTCTAATCTAGGTCAGATTTTATGTGAGTACAATACTGTGCAGTGAAAAGAATAATCCAGTATGGTGCAAAATTCATATTTTGTTCATTTTAAAGGAGACATATCATGCTTGTTTCTCCTTTTCACTATGCCAGACTAGGATGCCTGTAAAGCATTTCTGCCCTCAGTACAAGTCATTTAGTTCCTTCATTGCCCCACAATAGCGTTCTCAATATCCTCATTTTAGGCCATTATCAAGCTCTTGTTGAAACACTCGGTTTCCAGGCTGACCTAAAGTTACCTCGCAACGTCACAGCCCTTTGTGCTCTGATTGGTCAGGTCTATCGGGGGTAGAGCCAGCCTGTCCTTCTTCTACTGTATTTTCCCGCAAGCTCAAAGCAGCGACCGCGTATTGAGTCCCCCTACAGGCCAGAGCTGGTAATGAGTGAGTGTGAGCTAGGGAGCTATATACTGCTACTGGGTGGATGTGTTCCTCGGCGACGGTTTTGTGGCTAATGGACATCACAGAGGAGGAAGTGTTTTATCAGATTACTCCAATAAAAAGAAATGTACCTTGTGTCATCACGACGATTTAAATCTCGCAGACATCTCGCAATGACCTATTTTCAGAGGCATCAAATCTCGTTCCAGGATATCAGAAAAAATACAATATCTAATTTTTTGAAAATGAAGGGGGTGTAAGGTCTTGTTTTCAAATTTATTATATTATATGTAAGTATTAAATCATGCATCAGCATGATATGTCTCCTTTAAGGCTTATTTACCAATCCAGGTGCACTGACCACACTGTCATTGATCAGGTTAAACTCGTGATAACATGTTTATACGTTTTCTCAAAGACCAATTACTGTGCTGTTGAGTGGATGTAGTTTCAGTGTACCATGTTTTTCCTTAAGTTGTACAACAGCCCTTGTAAACAGAGAGCAAATGATGCATCCAGAGTTATTGGAAACCTCTCAGAGCTCCCCAAACTTTCCATTAAGGGGAGGAAAAAAAAAATCACACTTTCACAGCAGAAATTATGCATGGGCACCGGGAAGAAGGTGGGGGGTGAGGATGGGGGGGAGCTACTCCAGAGCACCAAGGTGAGATCACAAACATAATCAATAATGCACAGCCTTTTGTGTTTCGACACTGCAGTTAGCTCAGCTCGAATCCATTTGAGCAAATCCACGGTGCCAGAATGGCAAGGTCTGTGCTAAGTCAACAGCCCGGATGAAAGATGGGTCTTCTGGTAGGGAGCGACGGTGGAAACAGCAAGGAAGGAGTAGCAGGGATGATGGCCTGAGCAGATGAGAGGGAACGTGGGCGGACTTGGCAGGAGAATGAGGCACAGAGGGAGTGCCTGGTTGCCACTGCTGCAGATGTTGTTTGTAAGTCTTCACACAACGATGCACTCAATCCGCAATCCTGCAAAAGGGATTGAGACTGTGGCTGAGGGCTGAGGCACTACAAAGCAAAATGACGATGATAACAAAGGATAAAAAAAAGCTACCACCCTTTTGGTGCACTCACAATGTGATAAATATTTCATTTGATGTGTTTAATTTGATAGAAACCACTCTCGTCTTTGCATGCCTTCTACAGCTTTCTTGCCATGGCTCACAACAACTTCCCTGACACAATCCATCAATACAAGCCGAGCTGAGTAACATGATGCTTCCTCAATGGTTGATCCACTCTTAGGCAGCATGATGGTTTCATATTTTACTCTACAAACCAAACAATCTGGACTCAACTGTGTGTGTGGCTCCAGGATTCAGTATTTACACATCTTATTGGTTATGAGAAATAGTCAGGGTTTGTGATCAAGCATATTTCAGGCACTTTTAAATGATATCTTCAAGATTTATCAGCATTTCTCAGCTTTAGTGATGAACATATATGGACAAATTACATTAACTTGATATTTTCAAATTGCCGCCTCTTTAAAATAAAACTTTAAACATGCTTCAAACAAAACTATTGTCCATGGATGGATGAGAAGTTACAGAATACAAATCAAATTCAATATAAAATACTTGTCCACCCAGAAAGTTATGCTTCTATTATCTAAGAAAAAAATACCCCCAGATATTTTCATGTTCCATCAATATACAGCACATGCGCTAAGTCATGAACAGGTTGATTGGGGATGTCAAATGATAAGGGAGATGACCCACCACTGTGAAATGCACTATTTCTTTTTTGTATTTATTTTTTAATTTGAGTTTAAAAGGTGCAATCAAAAAATAAACATAAATCTTTATGTATATTTACATTCCAACCCTTTCAGAACAGACATGTTCTGTGTTGCCTGCAAGTTCTCATAGTCTCAGTCCTCCATATTCAATTTTAAGAGTTTACATCACATTTTGTTTTTACCACAACAACCACTTTTAGTTTGCAAACCAAAACACCAGTGGATAGGAAGTGTACACTCCAGTCCCATCTATGTTGCCCTTCCTCATTAAATTCAGCCACTTACCTAAAAGTTAATTGTTTCCTTTAGAGCTATTTACAATGAAAAAAGAATCCATCAACTAGGGGGGTTTATCATTATAATGTAAAGAGGTAGGAGAAGGAGCAGATAAATGTCTGTTGCAATACTGCCAAAATACAACAAGGTAGGTAAAATAAAAGTGTTGAATCAGTGCCATGGAACTATGACTGAAGAGCAGAGCCGGGTAGAGTCCAGTAGAGTATAGTAGGGCTAATGGAAAAGGGCCATAAGAGAAGACTTGACCAAACAAGGAGCAAATCAAAGGCTAGGAGAGATGCCATTTCTACCCTCTACTCCTCCTATCCATGACACTACTGTAATAAGAAGGAAACATTACACATTGTTGGTTTAACTGAACAGTTTTAAATAAAACATAGATATCTGAATTGTGATTTGCTTTAGTTCTCTTTTTTTGTAGTTTGTGAGGGTATTTGTGATGAAATGAACTGGACAGCGGTGCACCTCTAAAGCCAAAGTTTGGCGTATTGTCATAACCGTAGACAAAAACTAATTCATCAAATTCTGCCCGTTGTTCTTCATTAAACAAAAATCCGACTCTGACAAGGGCTGGTGATGGTACTACTTAAGACAATGGTGGCCACAGTCGAATTCTGAGTTCAGAAGAAAGTGAAACCTGACACACAAATGCTTCTATTTGCTTATACTGGCAACCATGAACTGGGCATAGTGACAAAAACATCACACTGTGTTGTTGCAGCTGGAGAGCTTTCTAATGCAGATGGCTCGCGTGTCTTCCACTGAATTATTGATCTACTCATGTGTATCATAAACAATGAAGACACAACATGATCTTTTTTTTTTTTGCCCCAGCGCAGGATATGAATGTGTGACACTATCACAGAAAACAAACACCATCTGGACACTACCGGACATCACAGAAACAACCTGACCCAGAAATGTGCAAGACAATTTCTTTGGTCTTCAAAAATGTCTGAAAATGTTTTTGCATCTCCAGATAAAACCAAGTCTTTTTTATTCCACAAAAAGATCCTGAGCAAAGATTTTTCTTATTTTGAAGTTTTTCAGTTCATATTCAAACAGCCATATGGCTGATTTATTACCACATGAAAGACTGTTGATGATGAAACAAATACGTTTGGTGAGTGGATATGATGGGTCGTCCCAAAGAGGGGCGCTTGTTTGATGCAGCCGGGGTTCCACAGGGCAGATTAGGCTGTGAAAGGAGCCTGACAGCTGATGATAAACTCATTCTTGCTGATGATTGGTTCACACAACTAACCCCTTTTCTTTTTGTGAAGACAGAACAATCCCCCAGACTCATTAGACGGCGCAGGCTAGCAAGATTCTACAACCCCAAAACCAGTGAAGTTGGCACGTTGTGTAAATCGTAAATAAAAACAGAATACAATGATTTACAAATCCTTTTCAACCTATATTCAATTTGATACACTGCAAAGACAAGATATTTAATGTTTGAACTGAGAAACTTTATTTTTTTTTGCAAATATTAGCTCGTTTGGAATTTGACACCTGCAACATATTTCAGAAAAGCTGACACAAGTGGCAAAAAAGACTGAGAAAGTTGAGGAATGCTCATCAAACACTTATTTGGAACATCCCACAGGTGAACAGGCTAATTGAGAACAGGTGGGTGCCATGACTGGGTATAAAAGCAGCTTCCCTGAAATGCTCAGTCATTCACAAACAAGGATGATGCGAGGGTCACCACTTTGTGAACAAATGTGTGAGCAAATTGTCCAACAGTTTAAAAAAAACATTTCTCAACCAGCTATTGCAAGGAATTTAGGGATTTCATCATCTACGGTCCGTAATATCATCAAAAGGTTCAGAGAATCTGGAGAAATTACTGCACGTAGGCGGCAAGGCCGAAAACCAACATTGACTGCCCGTGACCTTCGACCCCTCAGGCGGTACTGCATCCAAAACCGGCATCACTGTGTAAAGGATATCACCACATAGGCTCAGGAACACTTCAGAAAACCACTGTCAGTAACTACAGTTTGTCGCTACATCTGTAAGTACAAGTTAAAACTCTACTATGCAAAGCCAAAGCCATTAATCAACAACACCTAGAAATGCCGCCGGCTTCGCTGGGCCTGAGCTCATCTAAGATGGACTGATGCAAAGAGGAAAAGTGTTCTGTGGTCTGACCAGTCCACATTTCAAATTGTTTTTGGAAACTGTGGTCGTCATGTCCTCCGGACCAAAAAGGAAAAGAACCAGCCGGACTGTTAGAGGCACAAAGTTCAAAAGCCAGCATCTGTGATGGTATGGGGGTGTATTAGTGCCCAAGGCATGGGTAACTTACACATCTGTGAAGGCACCATTAATGCTGAAAGGTACATACAGGTTTTGGAGCAACATATGTTGCCATCCAAGCAACGTCTTTTTCATGGACGCCCCTGCTTATTTCAGCAAGACAATGCCAAGCCACATTCTGCACGTGTTACAGCAGCGTGGCTTCATAGTAAAAGAGTGCGGGTACTAGACTGGCCTGCCTGTAGTCCAGACCTGTCCCCCATTGAAAATGTGTGGCGCATTACGAAGCGTAAAATACAACAACGGAGACCCCTCACTGTTGAACAACTTAAGCTGTACATCAAGCAAGAATGGGAAAGAATTCCACCTGAAAAGCTTCAAAAATTGGTCTCCTCAGTTCCCAAACATTTACTGAGTGTTGTTAAAAGGAAAGGCGATGTAACACAGTGGTAAAAATGCCCCTGTGCCAACTTTTTTGCAACGTGTTGCTGCCATTAAATTCTAAGTTGATGATTATTTGCAAAAGAAAATAAAGTTTCTTAGTTCAAACATTAAATATCTTGTCTGTACAGTGTATTCAATTGAATATAAGTTGAAAAGGATTTGCAAATCATTGTATTCTGTTTTTATTTAAGATTTACACAATGTGCCAACTTCACTGGTTTTGGGGTTGTAGTTTCTCTCTGAATATATAAGGTCACATATGCTCCAGTACCAAGACAGTGAAAAAGTTAACACGGAAGAATAGAAGCAGATTGGCAGAAAGACAGGTTCACTTATGCTCTTTGTACTCTGGGGCACAGTTACAAAATCAACATTATTTAAGACTCTTTTGATGCCAGTCAGTTTGTACTTGGAATTTGTGTTTGCCTCCAGTTTTGCTATACTAGACATTAGCTAATGTGGTGACCTCACTAGAACTAAATTTCATAGAAGAGACTAATGCAGTGTGACCAGCATACAGGCCTGGAGGGCAGAAACAAATTGAAATGAAGCAAACGCCATGTTATACTGTTGAGTTGCAGGACAATCATCCTCGTGTTTACCTCCACTAGCTGCATAAAATTATAAGTATTCATGTCTGTATTCATTCTGAGTTAGTTAAGGTCACTTTGGACCATTATTTTGCATCTGGGCAACCACTTAAATAGCAAAAACGTACCATAATGGGGAGAATACTTCCCCTTACATTGCCACCAAAATAAAAGATCTTCTTAAGAATGTAGACAGTTTCATACATTTTGAGTGTTTTGGTTTAAAAGCACTGCTGTTTGATTATATGAAGGGAAAAAAAAATCATAAAAGGCTTCCCACAAGTGCTTGTTGCCAGACAAATTGCCTATTACTTGCTTGGTCGGACACCAAAATAGGCATTTGGGTATGACATTTGATTATTTTTTAGCTTCTTTTATTCATGTTTTGCTGAAAGTCAGTAAATAAATGTATTCATATTTTCTTTAAGCAAAAAGAATAATTTCAGTTTAAAAAAATCATTAGATTGGAGATGGGTGACGGGAGAAAGTCCATCAACAGCTGTCTGTCCACCCTCCAGCTACGTGCAATACAAGGAACGTGTCAAATGTTTGACATGTCTGTGCAGCCTCAGAAACATAAGAGCACAGCACTGAAAAGCGAATACCACATCCAATACTCAGGGGAGGGAGGCAAGACAGAGTTCACACATGACAAATGACACTAAAACAGTCCATTCGGAGCAGGGCTGATACAGACAGGTTTATAGACATGCCAAAATCTAATATCTGAGGGGAATTTTTGGAAATAAATTTTGAACTATGTTCTGGGGACATGTGGAACCAGATCAGACCTGTTCGAAGGAGCAAAAATTTGGGGTCCTAAGTCCACTTCATCTTGGCACATTGCTTACAGTGAATCATTCTCAATCTGTCTACAGGCTGAATGCTAGCTGGCTCTTGTGTGCTAAGAACATACAAAAATATCTTGTTTGGGCAGTTCTTAAAAAGAAAATTCCCTCAATCCTCCTCACCCCTTCGGATTTGTTACTCTTGGTGCATTTTCCGTGGCGTCTGCTTCTGTTCCCCTTCACGTAGGTGTACTTAGGGCCAGCAGAGGAGAACAGACTTCCTGCTCCTTGGCCCGGTAGCCCCACTTCCCCACAGCCTAGTCATTACTGCTGGCTAACAAGCAGAGTGCGGGGGACGTCTGCCGCTGCTCTTCCCCTTAACTAACAAAGAAAAAGACCTCATGGGTAACTTTGGTAGCGGCAGCGGAGGCAGCACAGAGACACGGGCTCCTGCTGGACCCATAATGGGGCTTTCTCATTATATGCTGTCTCCTGGGGGGAAAAAAAGGATGTACGCTAGGCTACAGGTCCTTTCAACTAGGCATCTTGGGACCACGGGGGTAACGGGGGAGGGAACGTAATGCACAGGACCTGTCACATCTGCCACAACTTTGAATTATATTTGCGTAGAGGTGCTTTTGTGCGAGCCTGCCTGTGTGTGGGCAAGCAGGCATGTGTTCTACGTCGTCCTCCTGTGCTGCTCAGCTGGATGTTTACACGCTCCCTTAATGTCATCTTATATTTCTGTTGGTGCTGGAGCCGTCAGAGGAGCTCATAGGAGGGTGGGGGGAAGAGCTGAGTAAGGTAGGGTTGTGGGGAGGTGGAGGGGCATGAAATGAGTTTGACTTGATTTGATTTGATTCCAGTGACTCCATCATAGAGCCGGGGGCGAAGCGAGGGAGGAAGGCAGGAATCGCGCGGCCGATGTCTGCTCAGGCGTGTACGGCTCAGACCACACATGCTTACAAAAACATATATCATCACAAACACGCAGACGCAAACAGACAACGGGCACATTTTGTTTTATTAATGGCCCACAGACTCCAATAGGCTCCAGTCTGAGACCACATACGAGGATGTAACTTCAAGTGGATGTATCATTCCCTGATACTTGGCAGTCAATAGTAATTATGGGGGACGCAGTCGTGGGATGTGTATATTAATGGCTTGTAAATACTCTTTAATCCTCTGCCCACCACTTGTTTGACAGTTGTTTTTATCAATTTCCTGTTGTGCCCATATTAAAGTGGGATGAATATTATCAGTGCTTGCATTGACAATTCATTTATGCAGCTTGATAACTTATCTTCTTAAAGATTGTTTCCCTCTCTATCAAAGGCTAATGAGTGTTGGCTGAACTCCTTCTGCAAACTTTACCATCAGCAATCTTCTTTAAAAATGATAAAGTAAATCATAGCGTCTTGCACAGACAGTATGATTCAAGGTTGCCTCTGTATTGCCTGCTGATGGCTGTCATCATACTAGTATTTGGACAAAAATCAGGAATTCTTGTGCAACACAATGAAATTTCTCTGCAATGCTTCTACCTCTGTAAGGGTTACTACACAGGTTTTGTTGACAATATTCCAGGGAGATATTAAATCTGGTCAAAAGTGAATTTTGAGGCTCCAATCTGAACGAACATACTGGATTCTCCTGTCAGTTGTTTTCAGTATTTAGCAGCATGGACTCGGACTCTTATTTTTTTAAGTCAGCAGAGTATACTCAGAGCGCTCTTTGCTCTGCATGTCACACCTTCCCATTCACACAGGATCACACTGATGATGAGAGCTGCCATGTAAAGACTCTGTTAGCATTCTTAAGGCTTAGCTATATTACTGTGTCAAAGCTTCGCCATAACCTTCGATCTAGGTCTGTGTAGCTTTAAATGGATACAGAAGGCTATGTGTGTAGCCTGATGCGCAGAGCCCTCAAAATAAGACATGTTAAAGCAGCTCGGAATGGAAGCTCTCTGATTGGTCCACTGCTGGTCTATGAGACATACTCTGAGTCACTTTCTTAGGCATTTTTTGTGGATCATAATGTGACAAAAATAACTGCAGATGATAAACTAAATAGATCAACCATTCAGCAGCTTTCATGGTCAGACATGAGAGAAAATACTGGCCATCAGCTAAACTGCATGTGTCCAAAACTGTTCCATTTAACGTCTGTATATGTATTAGCCCTGTTTTTGTTAAAGCCATGGCTGGAACAGGATCTCTCTAATTCACTGACTTTAATGTAATCAAAGAATACCAGCTCCACTGAGAAATTACTGTTTATTTGAAAGTGGTTGCATCACGTTGCATTATAACTCACAAGTATTAACACAACTCCGTCTGATCCTTGTGTCTTACATCATGCATGTGAAGTATTAAGAGTAATGTTGTTAAATTAGCAGATTTTTTTGTCTTCCTGTCAAAGATTTTTATTGAAAAATAGCTCAATTCACTTCTTTAAACCACAAAGCTGCATGAAAAGGGCATCTTCAGTTTCCTCAGCATAAAATGTGTCTGCTTCTTTGTCATATCAGAACAATAACACGTTGGTTTAGTGCTGCTTATGAAAAACATCTGACGTTTGACAAAGATACAAAAGGTATCGCAATAACTGACTCAAACAGAAAACAAAGGGGCTTCTTCACTAACAAAGACCCTTGCAAGAGTCCCTTTAACTACACCTTGTGCTCATTAAACACACACAATATTAAACAAATGATCTTGAGTCATCAGCGTGCAAAGCTCCCAGTTAAGGTAAAATTATTGTCTGGAGTACATGCGGAAAAAGTACAAGATCACTGTTGCCAAATTAAATACAAGCTGGAACAGATCCTGTTCAAGCAGAGAAAAAGAGAGTCTCTAATCATCCGTGAACGTCCATGTTCCTGCTGCAGCTTTCTTGCCATTTTTATACTAAGTAGGATTTCAAGAAATGTTGGGTGTTGGATATATATATTTGTATATGTGCATTTTATACAGTATGTATCCATACATATATGTGTATCCATAAACTGAAGAGTTCGTCTTTAGCCTACTCTGTTGTAAAGTGTCTTGAGTAAATACTTGTTATGAATTGGCTCTATACAATTATAGAATGATTGAAATGTAATTTTTAGTCCATACTTTGCCTAATCTCAGGTTTATATGTATTTATTTTCAATAAACCCTACAGTCTATTTACATACACCAGGAAGTTATGTTATTGCCGGCATCTGTTTGTTTGTTTGTTTGCTTATTTCTCTGTTAGCCACATAACTCAAAAAGTTATGGGCAGATTTCAATGAAATTTTCAGGAAATGAAACAAATGATTAGATTTTGGGAGTGATCAGGATCACTGTATATATCCCCCATAATGAAAAATGTGATTTTTGTGAATAACTATTGAACTAAAATATATATCATTATGAATCCAACTGCTACTGGTATATTTTCATGGTCAATGAATCTAAATATTTAGATGAAATAAAAGTAGGCCTTATATTTATGGTGAAAATCACAATATGGGTGACGACTGTGCTGCTGTCTGCGCTTTTCTAGTTACAATTGGAACATATTGAGCGTCCCTGATCCAGCTGTACTCTTACACTGAACAAGTAACTCTGTTGGAGAGACTGTCACTTTAAGGCCCTCTTCCTTACGTGGGCCAATTCTGCTCTGATTGGTCAGGTCAGCACTGCTTTTAAACTGCTTCTCATTTATTGTACTGTCCATGCTTTGCACTAGGCTTGTTACTCTGGGCCAATGGGCTTTAACTTCTGAATGAACAATGTTAGGACTTCACACTGGCAGGTCCAATACGGAGGGTTGGCTAAACAAGTTTCAGGCAGCTACTGGCACTGTGTACTCTTTACCTTTTGAAGTAATCTGTATGTGTATTTATTCCTTTTGTTAGACAGTAAATAATCATAATTGGTTGTTCAGCTAACCATCATCACTTTTATAGCATCTTTTAACCTGATGCTGTTGATGGAAACAGGTACTTTAATAAACATGCACACATTGCACAGCAGATTTTTCTTCATAACAGAGATATAATGGACACTGTGGCTAATTTCAAATACCCTCGAATTAGGTATCACTGCACTATCACCCAGCCTTAACACAATGGACTCCAGTTACTGCCTCACCATCCACCCATGCCCTCCATATGCACTCAGGTCACGCAGCTGATCTTTGACAGGTTGCAAACAGATCCCTGCGCAGAGCCATCCCTGAGACCAGAGCGCTGACCTCTGGTAATGGGTCTCTCGGGGGGGCTGAGGAGGTGGGAGGAGGGGGGTTAACTTATTCTACTCGGTACAGTTGTAAACTGGTCAGCTTCTCCCATGGGGCTTACTTGCCTTCCCGTTGCAACCTCTTTTTACCTTTTCCCCCTCCCTCCTGAAACACCCTCCACCAGATTCAAGCAAAGTGCCGTTGCCGCGGAGACTCAGGGATTGGAAAAGGGGGGCGGGGTCAAGGTGATACAGATGGGTTGGTTTGTTATCTGGCTGCATGGCTGATGTTGTGCAAGATAGGATTGTGTCCTTGTGGCGTGGGGGTGTAGTTAATCATTGGAATTCAGCACAGGTGGAGGCATGCAGGAGGAGAAATTTACCTTTTTTTGTTTGAAACTGCAAATACCTTATATCAGCATATACATTTGTATGTGTGTGGGACCGAGCAGAGTAGAGGTTGGTGAAGCTTAGCCGACTCTGTGGAATGTAAACTAGCCACTGCAGCACTCTGCCAGCCTGGCCTCCATCAGACGCTACATCACCAGGGATCCAGCGTCTTCTCTGAGGCATCCCTACCTGCCATCCTAGGGTGACACTGTTCTTGTGAAAATAAAATAAGAATAATTTTTGCTCCTTAGAGGATTTGGCCTTTTTCACTCCATTCTTGAAAAAATGCACATGAACAAAATCCCCAATAGCTCTCAACAGTTGAACATAATGCTGGCTTTCTGCTACTTGACCAGCATGGAACAAAGATAAGCTACTAGTGGACACTTTGAGGAGCTGTTGCACTGGTTTCTTACTTTTGCTTTTCCAAAAAATGTAAGTCATGTTTTATTACAACTGCTGGGACTCTGGGGTATTGAAAGTCAACTTATTCTTACTCACATATACAGCCCCTGATGATTTTAAATACCCCAAAAAGCAATATCTTTGCCTTAACATCCCCTCAGATATATTGGAGAATTGTTCCGCATACACCTCCACCAAGATTATAATCTACAGATATAAAACACTTTTGTGCATTTCTGATGTGACTTGAATACATTTTCCATTTGGAAATCAATCATAGGTGGGTCACAAGCTAACATTAACACGTCAGTGGTAGGGCTGGGTTTAAAAAATCAGTTTAATCGATTTTAATTGATTTCCTTATAAATGGTTCATAATCGATCCATAAAATCCAAAGATCGATCTTTTAACTTGGGTAGTTTTTTCTTCATTGGACGTGCGGAGAAGCAGCCTGTGGCATCAACCCAGCTAGTATTGCATGATCTGCGTTTAGCGCTGCTTTCCACTGAACAAAATCTTGTGAGATGTTACTGCAAGTAATCAAACAAACACGGCAGAAACTCGCACCACCGGCGAGTTTAAAGGCGGATATACGGATGTATTTTGGATTTTACAAGCACAAAGGAAAAGAGGAGTTGGACAGAAAACAAGCAATATGCAGAATATGCATTTATATGATTAATGTAACTGCTTTGGGTTCATTTTTTAAGGTAAAAACAATTTTAATAATGCACCAGATCAAAAGTCACTTTTTAAGTTTACAGTATTATTTTAACTGAGATTTCCCAGACTGAATAAATATCTTATTGTATCGTGAATCGAATCGATTTGAGACCTGGTAATATCAAATGGAATCGATCCAGAAAATCTGAATCAATACCCAGCCCTAGTCAGTGGTATCAACTTTTACAATCAGAATCTCAATCAGCTGTCACTTTCAGTCAGTGTTTTAGGACAATCATTTTATCAAATGAGTTATTACTCTGATCAAGTTAACACGAAAATGATTGTCCGGTTTAAGAAGAGTTTGCTATAAGTGTCTTTTGCAACTTCAAGTCTGAGAGGAGTGTCTGACAGCACTGCTCTGCTATTTGCTCCTTAGATGGGAGTGTGTAGTGGTCTTGTGTCAGTTACATTTTTATGTGATAAGTTTCCATTGACTTTACAATGGCATAATAATGAAAAACTGTTTAGAGAGGCATTGACAAGCTCTTGCTGTTTTCAGTAGCTGCTGTAACAAAGACTAGCAGGAAAGCGAACACCAAAAAACTAAGACTGGAATGTCATGTTGAAGCTCTGAAGAGAATGTCTTGTAAAAGTCGTGCTTAAAGGGCTGCCACTTTTTTGCTTCCTTCTCACTGGTCATTGGCCTGAGTTGACCTGATCTTGCTATTAATTAAGGATGGGTATTTTTTATTCATCCTGACAGCTGACTTGTCTCCTTCCACATCAGGAAGTTGTATACAGCCTTAGCATACTTATGTGCCTCTGGTGTCCTCGCATAACACACCACACACAGCAAAGTATATTCACAATCTGGTGACACAATGAACTTTTTTACTCACCAGATAAAAAGATAGTCTAACTAACATTTTACATAGCAAAACGATAGAGTACAGTTTTTGTTAAAATATGTGAATTTGGTATTATGTTACTGAGATTAAACCATTTTAACAGCGCAGGGACTAAAGAAGTGGTATGAAAGCCTTTTGTTTAGGATGTATAACTTGATCTTTTAGGTCTGATCAATGAATTCAATTTGCTGTTTTTCATTGCATGGCTGATACAATGATTATGAAGCAAATAACACTTTTTATAAAACACTTTCTGAATGCACATGTGAGCAAATCTCTTTCAATTCAACTGAGATTGCATGTATGTGTGAATGTAGATCAGGATTTTTTTTTTCAATCACGCAGCCTTACTCCATCCCTCTCAAATCCAGGCACCCTCCATCTGGGGAATCCATCCCTTGTTAGAACTGCCTGCCTTGTACCCACCTTGCCTCCCAGTTGCCACGGTGATTTGCTTGCCTTTTCTGTGTTTTCAAGCATGTGCAGATAAGCAGAGTTTGAAGAAAAAGCAAGCAGTCACTTAGCATGCATTATCATTTCACAGCTATTTGATACCTGCGCCTTCCTCGCACAGCCGTGGTTATCTCCCCAGACGATTGCCCCAGGGAAGGTTTAATGCTTTAATCTAATCTGATGACAAATGATTCGATTAGCTTGGCCACTGATTAACCTCTTCCTCTGTGTTTTGTGCTCTTATGCCTGAGCAAGTCTCATTTCGTGCTCCCCCCTCCTCTCCACCTTCCCCGCCCGCTGCCGTCACTCTCCAAATGTCAGCTATGCAGCACGTGTCACTTACTTGATGCATTGTGTTGTGCTGGGGTGTCTGCAGACAAGGCCGGGCTGCTGCACCCATGCCTCACCAGCCATCTGCAGCCCACCGAGGGGACACAAGATGATGACGGCTGAGTCACCCATTAGCCCAAATTAGAGCCATCCTTCCACCATTCAAGACAGGGCCGCCGGCAATGCCACGCAGTCAAGGCCATTACGGAAAACACGCACTAAACTGATTTCACTCTGCAAATACCATTAGCTGGTGCCCCGAGATTATAAATATCCCAACTTCCAATCTTACGAGGAAAATGGGCTCGGATGGGGATCCGTGTAAGGAAAATCCTGCATCAATGTCACGGACTTTTCCACTCTCTGCCAGAGGGTAATGGCAAAGACAAGCAAAAGATGAGGGAGTGGAGAAAACCAGAGGAGGAGAGTTTATTTCAACAGATATCATGATTTTTTTAGGAGCCTATTTAAAGGAGCTGGTTTGAATTGGTTAGTGTGCTCACGCTCTGGCCTCACTTTATAATGAAGGTTGGCTGCCAACTGGTTGCTTTCTTGATCCCTCCCCTATGTCCTCCCTCTGCTGCATCAGCATCTCATGAACATATATGAATATTAATGGACATGCAACATAGCATCTCCTTCCATCAGTCAGTACATTCAAATGGACAACAGGGAGTTTCATTACCCCTGGAACTTAGATGTCAGGGTTTAATGTTACATCACATTACAGTTAAACATGCACCAGGCCTGAGCTGCTAAACTTTGAGTAATTAAAGATCATCAGTAACCTCCGGAGTAATAATAAAGATGCTTTCCTGATGTGCTGATTTGGTGGAGTGGTAACCAACCAGGCACTTCTCCTGTATGCCTCTGCTGGCCCCAGTTCAGATCTAGCCTGAGGCCCATTTACAGAATGTCCTCCTGTCCACTACTCTCTCTTACCCCCTTTGACAAGCCTATTCACCGTCTCCCACCTTTTAATGAGGCATAAAACATCCCCAAATTATACTTAAATAAAATACATTAAAAAAGGCTTTCACGCATAACAACTTGGTCCACACTGAACAAACTGGTCAACATTTTTGTAAAGTTTGTTAAATTTTTGGTGCTCTGTAAATTTGCAAAAACTCTGGCACAAACTGAAAAACCAAACTCTGGACTGCATGAAAACAGAGGGTCTGCTTGGTCTGCTTCTAAGCGGACCAGAGTTCAGTACATGTTGGTATGAAAGCCACCCAAACCAAAACAACACCAAACAAGGAAAGCAAATTATAAAGCAGGACATTGTGGCTAGAATTTGGCTTAGTATCACAACAGTTTGAGGTGTTCCAGGCACGTCCCACCAGTAGGTGACCCCGGGGTAGACCCATGACAAGCTAGAGGGACTATGTTCCTCAGCTGTCCTGGGAACACCTTGGATCCCCTGGGAAAGAGCTGGACCAAGCGGCATGGGAGAGGGAAGTCTGCTTAAGCTGCTACCTCTGCGACCCAATCACAGAAGTGGAAGAAGAAGGATGGATGGATGGCAACTGTGAGCAGTTTAAAAGAGCCTTCACTGATATATCAAGCAGTGTGGCTAATGTTAGCACTGCTAGCCTCCAGTTCTCTTAACAGGTTAATGTCTACTAGTCCAAGTGTAACATGGAACATTGCTATATGGGCTTTTTTTGATAAAACCTGCAGCTTTATCTTTATTTTATGGGACAGATGGACTGCTTCGAGCTAAATGATGTAGATATAATGGTTTACTCCATTTTATCTCTAAGGTCAAAATATCCAAGATTCTGACCAGGAAGTCAGTGGATATTTAGGTACCCTGAGTCTACCTGCCTGTAACTGTAATTTGTTTCACTGGGATGTGATGTTATACCCACCTAAGAGTTATGAGTAAAAAGGTAAATAAAATGCACCATTACTAGGGCTGGGATAATTCACTTTTCTCCTGATTCGATTTTTTACGATTTTTTAGGGGCTGATTCGATTTAAATTGTGATTCTATGATATTGCCGATTTTTGCAATCTTTAGTTAGCATTTTTAACACCAGCGAAAAAGATGTACAATGATGATGCCTACAAACTAAATCAGGAAAAATACACATCACATGTGAGTCTGTTTTTAGGATTTATTCAGCAATATATTTGAACCAGCTGTTTATACTCGCTCTTCAAAAGGCTGGACTGCATTTAAAAAGTGGCTTATTAACCCTTTAGGCACCAGGGGTTTTTTCAAGAAAATATTCAATTTTGCTATCAAGATTTGAAAAGGTTTTAGTTTCAAAGTGGTTAGAGATAATGGCAAACTGTCATTGTGAAAAATCTTCGATATGACCCAAAATTTGGGATTGAAGTAAATTCACTCATCTAATTTGCATATTATGATGTCACTAGATGGCAGCCATATTGGAAAATAACCACGAATAAAGTGACATGAAAGCTTTCATCTCAGGGACTGTAAAATCATCACCAGCCATGAAATTTGGAATTTGGTTTGGGGTTTTTCCTCTCTAAGAACTGGTGGGCATATCTGTTTGTCTCATTTGTGATAGGCTCCAGAATTCACCATCCAAAAAAAAAAAAAAAAAGACTAAAGCTCAAAATTTGTCAGAATTCTGTCTCCACATTACACAATAGGCTCATCAAAATATCTGATCCACTTGTGGCACTCTTCGTCATCCCTGAGTAAACCCACCAACCATCATCACTGTAATTTACGGGCTGAGCATGAACGCCTCTGCTGCCTTCACTGTGCTTTTTACCCCCGGCTTCTCCCTCGTCTGCCCAGAGCTCCGCGGTCTTTCTCATTCTCGCTAACACCGTCACTTTTCACAGTGTTTTGAGCTTCCCTGCATCCCAGACCACGTCTCCTCCTCGGCACTCGCCGATTACATACCAAACCAAACCACGTGAAAACCACAACAATGATGCAACTTCAACCCAAACCAAACGAAGTCTACCAAACTTAATATTTAAAATGTATGAATAATCATCATACTTGACAGGTTAAAACACAATTACTCACTGAAATGGAAACAGCTGTATCTGAGACATAAATCTGTGTCAGGATTTGACAAGTTTTGCAACCAAGATGAAATTGTGGGTGGCAGTTCCATTTCACAGGTCACACACTATGGAAAAATTGAGCATATCAACAAGACACAAAGAAGTTATACTATATCTGCAAGGTCTCTCCAGAGTAAAGATTTCAAAGCAGACCGAAGATTCAAGATGTCTACTCTTCTGAAAAGCACAAAGACACACACAACACTGAGGACTGTACATCCAGTGAGAGGCCTGTACAACTTAATATTGCCAAGGGAAATGGGCTGATTAGTTTCGATAAGAACAAATCAATGCTAAATCTGATAGTCCACCAATTGCAACTCCCATTGTGCGTTGGCATCAAGCTTACAAACTCAGAAATACATCCAAGTTTGTTTTTTGGATGTTGCAGATTTCCTTATTAGAAAACTGCTGGTGAGTTTTGAATTCCAAACAGACACAATTTTAATGAGTAATATTCTGGTTTGATGGCAACTATCATGATGCAAACATTAGCTACAACACTGTGAAGACCTCCACATTGAAGTAATCAAAATGGTTTAATGCAGAGCAGCACTGTTTCACTTCAAAAGTCAATGGTGAAACATATAAGAAATTGTAAATTGAAACTTAGGAGTATGAAATGAGTTTTCTCTAAACTGGCCCCAGTAATGTTGGCCCATGCTGTTGAACAGGCCCGGCTTTGGTAAACTGTCCTGCATGTGGGCCAATTTATGAAAACAGCAGATCCACTTCAGGCCTGGGAAAATAGCCATTTTGTCCATACAGCCTATTATATTTCGATCCACTCTTGTATTTTTCGTTTCGCCAACACACCCCAAACCCCTCCCGCTTCTCTCTCACCAATTCCTTTTACTTGAGGGGTTCCTGTTGAATGCCAACAACTGTTGCCTAGCAACTAAATATTCAGCCTGCAGAAATCGGCTGGATTATTATTTCTTTTTGAGTTTCACATTTTCTGAAAGCGGGGGTAGAGAAAGATGTCTCTGGGATTTCAACTTTACAAATCCCAGGAGTGCACGAGCAGTGGTGCGCTCTGGAAATGAAATGCACAGCCCTCTGTTACATCTACAGAGGAGGAAACCACAGCGGAGACACCATGGGTGTTTCAGGGCGGATGAAGGAACTAGGACAAATAACAACCTCTGAATCCGGGGAAACACACTGGTTAGAAACACTCAATTAAGGATTATCTGCTGGGCATGTGATGAAGTCAAAGGAATACAAATTAGAAAAGATGGAAGTTGAATTGGTAGGAGTGTTCGAGGAGGACTGGACTAACGGCTCGAAAATAAATCACTATCTGATTAATTCAAGCTGAACCGCAACACACTCATTGGCAACTTAATTAGGTACACCTGTTCATCTGTGTATTGATGCAAACAGCACGGTAGACAATCACAAGGCAGCAACTCGATGCATATAGGCATGTAGACATGGTCGAAGATGGCCCGCTACAGCTAAAAACCTAGGATCAGAACGAAGGAAACAATTGGTTTACGTGACTTTGAAAGAAGCATGGTTGTTGATGCCACATCAGAGATTCAAGAAAATAGAAAGGGCAACAGTATTTCAAATAACGACTCCTTAAAAAACAAGATATTTAAAAGGATAGACTCAAGTCAAATCCTGAAGCATATGACCTACAGCAGCAGAAGACCACATCATGTCTGTCAAGAACAGGAAACTTACACTAGAGTTTGCACGGAGATTCACCAAATGTAGAGAAGAGCAGATCGGACAAATGTTGTCAGGTCTGATGTGTCTCAATTTCAGAGAACAAAGTCAGAATTTGGCCTCAACAACACGAAAGCATGGATCCACCCTGCCTTGTTTCCACCTCAGCTCAGGCTGGAGGTGATGTAAAGTCGTTTCTGCCTTTAGTATTAACAAATCATTAAAGGAGACATATCATGCTTGTTTCTCCTTTTCACTATGCCAGACTACGATGCCTGTAAAGCATTTCTGCCCTCAGTACAAGTCATTTAGTTCCTTCATTGCCCAACAATTGCGTTCCCAATTCCTCATTTTAGGCCATTATCAAGCTCTCGTTGAAACACGAGGATCTCAGGATGACCTACAGTTACCTTGCAACGTCACAGCCCTTTGTGCTCTGATTGGTCAGTTCTATCAGGGGTAGAGCCAGCCTGTCCTTCTTCTTCTACTGTATTTTCCGGCAGGCTCAAAGCAGCGACAGCGTATTGAGTCCCCCTTCAGGCCAGAGCTGGTAATGAGTGAGTGTGAGCTAGGGAGCTATATACTGCTGCTGGACGAATGTGTTCCTCGGTGACGGTTTTGTGGCTAACGGACATCACAGAGGAGGAAGTGTTTTATCAGATTACTCCAATAAAAAGAAAGGTACCTCGTGTGGTCACGACGATTTAAATATCGCGGACATCTCGCAATGACCTATTTTCAGAGGCATCAAATCTCGTTCTAGGATATCAGAAAAAATACAATATCTCATTTTTTGAAAATTAAGAGGGTGTAAGGTCTTGTTTTCACATTTATTATATTATATGTAAGTATTAAATCATGCATCAGCATGATATGTCTCCTTTAATGCCACGGCCTACCCGAATATTGGTGCTGACCATGTCAATTCCTTTTTTATACTTTCTGACTGATACCTACAGGAGAATGATGTGCTACAGTCTGTCACTCAGCTCGAATCGCCTACAACTTGTTTCCTGGATGTGATAATGAGTTCACTTTACTCCAGTGGCATCCACAAAAACCAGATCTGAATCCAAAAGAGCACTTTGGGATGAAGTGGAACTGGAGATTCAGATCAGCAAAAAAATCTGCTGCAGCTGTGAGATGCTATCATGTTAATATAAACCAAAATCTGTAAGGAGAGTTTCCCGTCCTGATAAACCTGTGCAGTTTTGAAGGCAAAATGAGGGTCCTACCTGAATAAACAGAACAGTAAATGTTTATTGTGCATATCATTTTGGCCACAATTGCGCTGCCCTTAAGTTTGGGCTTGTCACATGGCAAGGTGTACTTGGGCAAAACACATAACCCCAAGTTGCTCCTCCTGCGGTGTCCATTGTGTGTAGGGCATGAAAGTGTTAGCTGATACTGGTGGACAATTAACATAGATAGTCCAACCATAAGTGCGTGAATCCAAATCAGAATTTAAAATACTTTATTAATGCCCAGGGGGAAATTCGGCTGTTTCAGTTGCTCTTATACACAGTATAGAAGTCGCAAATATCAGATCAAGACATTAGAATAGATAGGAGCAAAAATTTAACTAAAAAGCAATATCAACTTCTTTATGAAGGAAAATAAGTAAAAATTAAGAAGAAATGAGACTCCAAATGAAGTCAAGGAATGCACAGTATTAACAATATTTACTATAAGAATAAGAATATATCTATGACAGCACCATATGTCTGAAGGTATGATTGGCAGCAGGTACAGTTTGTCAGTAAGGATGTGTTCTGGGTCATTTTATTTGTGTGTTTATTTATTAACAAATGTGATTGTGAATGGGTAGATGTGACCTGCAGTTTAAAGCTTTTTTGAGTAGTCAAAATACTAGAAAAGTGCTGTATAAGCCCAAGTCCATCTCCAATTGTAAGCAATTGGCAGTATAGCTTGTGTTTATTTGTTTGTTTTGATTTCTATGCTAAAGATTAGGGATCACAGTTGTTTTTAATCTTTACTCCGAATTAAGGAACTACTGTTTTGTGATCTACTCAATCATCCCAACACTCACCAATGACCATATGTTAAATTAACTATATCTTTACAAAAAATATCCCCTTATGCTATATCTCATAATCTCACTTTAAAGTAGAGCAATATGTCTGAAAACTTGATATATTGCACAGCCCTCTTTAGATGTAGTCATATTCTCATTTGCATTAAACAGTGTATAGATTCCTAATAAAGCTGTCCAAAAAAAATCTACTAACTTTATTTTTGCTGCTGTAAAGTTGGCATATTTATTTTTAAAAAAACACAGTAGGAAACTTTTTAAACTGGTGTCTTTCCGGTGCCTTTATATTTCACATGACTCATGGAGGTCCTGTCCAAATGCCGGAGCAGTGAGAATATTTTTCCCTTGAAGACGGAGCGTGTGCCTGTGGCCGACCGGCTGTGTGGGCTGATCTCTGGACTCGCACTAATATGTCTATTTATTCAAGACAACAAAGGCCCACTGTGATAAATACCACTGGGTGTGGATCACAATGCATGCAGTCAACATTGTGTTAGAGCCATCAGAATTTGTGTCTGACCGCTGCTGAATGTGTCTCATTCCACATTCTGCTGTGTTACTAATTGTTTTGTGAATGTTTCCGTGCGTGTTGTTTTCAAAGAGGGTTGTTTTTATGTATAAATACGGGCACGCTGTGATGCAGTGGCTCATTCTTTGCCCCTGTGAACAGTAATTCCATTTTTCTGCCATATTGTTTATCTGTTAATAACAGCTGCGTGGGTATTATTTACTCTAATAGAGGGTATGCGGTAATGGATTTATGCAAAGTATGGACAAACTATTGTGAATAGTTAAAGATAATGACCTGTAATCAGAGCTCTCGTGTGTACTTAAGCTTCACACAGTCACTAATGCATGAGAAAAGCAGGGTTCTTCTGTTTTTTTGTCAACGGGGGGAGGCGAAATGTGACAAATTTAATGAAAACATTTTACATTTTTAGAGAAATAATTTACCCTGACATTATTGATTTGAGATTATGAATACTAACAGTCAGTTGCTTTTTTTAAGTATATTTTTGGGGTTTATGGCTCTACTGATAAAATTAGAGACAGAGGCTTGTGTAAGGAGTGAGAGAGAGCAGAGGAGGACTTTCCTCAGAAAGGCCTCAGGCTGGATTCAAACCAGGGCCAGCAGCATAAATGGCATGTGCCTGGCTGCTTGACACCACGCTAATCCAGCACCCCAGTCAAGTTTTTAAGAGGCATTAAGCTAAGAGATACCTTGGCTAATCAGGGGATGATCATTACTCTTGTGTTTGCTTTGGAAATATGAAATTTAATATCATCAGACTGGCCTTTAGCCAGATGTGTCAAGCGCATTAGCACTGTCCAAAAATGAAAGGAAATGAAGCATCTTCCGCTGTTGGCTTCGGAGCTACATCACCTCGGTGCTGCATTCTGAGCTTGTTTTGATGTTGACGGCAAATTCTCTGCTTCTCTACTACCACAGTGAGCAAGAGGATGAAACAGAGAGCAGCATACGCCAGTGTTTGTTGACATTTCTCATGATGTATGCGTATGCTCCACGTCTTCCCCTCTGACTTTCGTGTACGTCTTCAGCAGTGTTACAGCTAATTATGTGATGTGTCTTCCTCTACAGGGCCAAGAGTGTGACTGGAAAAAGTTAACACTTATGAACAGGGGTGGAATTAGGATTTTTGGCTTTGAGCCATGACTTAACAACGGGCACAAAGGGTCTCCAAACATGCCAAATAACATGCCAATAAAGCTTAAAATGTAATTCCAAAAAGCTGATAAATTGCAGCAAACAGTGTTATCATCCGAACATGCACATCATGTTTTGTTTTCCTTTTGTGTTCCCAAGACTTTCACTGGTTTAAAATACTTCCACTGAAAACTGCTAAAATAAGGCTCACCTAGTTAATAAGCTTGTATGACATCCTCTCCATGTAGCTATTTCTCCCTTTTCAGTGCCCATAAATAAACTTCTTTGTTGTGGATAGTCCCATTGGCTTTTTTGTAGTAACTAAACAATTCTCAATTAGGCCTGTCGCAATTATTAATTAATCAATTCGATAAATTGACGTGCATGTGTGTCTGTTTTCCTACTCTCTTTCTATCAAGCAGGCTGGATGAGAAGATGGCTCACTACGTCCATCTTTCTCAACACCTGGGCGCGTTGGTTCTATAGCAGAATGAGCGGGGTTAGGGTTAGTGATCCATCTGTCATACATTCACTGATATGAATGATGGCATGAAAATAACAGTTCCTAAGTTGAATGCCACAGCCTAGGTGTGGGAATACTTTGGTTTTAATCAGAATAAAATTCAGGTGTTTATGAACATTTTTTCCCAAACCAGTCCATTTCATTTATGGACGGTTATCGGCAATAATTTTTAGGACAATTATCATCCAGCGAAATCTCGGTGACAAAGGCGATTCTATGCTTTATCGCAGAGTAAATATAAATAAACAGTTTAAAATGGTACACGCCACAGACAGTGTCACGTTTCTGCATTGCAAAAGAAATGCAACCCTGAATATGTTTGTAAATGTTACAAATAAATTTCACTTTGGTCTATTTCATAAAATTGCAGGAGCTTTAATGTAATCTTATTGGTTAAACTGATAGGGCAGATCTGGCTAAAAAAGGCTTAAGGGAGCATGTGAGAGTTTTTACACTTGTAATAGATGCATTTAGACTGTCACCCATGTCAGCATGCTCTCAGAGAATTCAGAGACTAAGTGTACCAACACAGACAACTGGAGGCTGTTCCCTTCAATAATTAATGATGTTCCTCAGAGGCCTAAATGAGTTGACTTATCTGATGTCGGCTGTATGCATGGCTGCGTGTAAGGATCATGTCATATCAATCACCACGCACAAATATGAAAAAATGACTAATGTGAGAGTGGCTTTGGGGGTTAGAGAGCAGACAAGCATGACAATGAGGGCAAGAGGTTCATGTCAGGCCACGCCATTAGATCCTGAACCTGGAAAGCTATCAGCCAATCAGAGACATGCTTGTTGCTGCTTAGCTCTTTGAGTCATCCCAGTGTGCATTTAAAAGACTTCCTTTCCAACAAATGTTCAAAAATATTTCATGGTGAGGAGTTTGAGGGGTCAGTTTTAGTCAATTTAAGGTCTATTCTTACCACAAATTCAAACTGAAATCTGCCATTACAAATTCTGATTAGACTGTAAAGCACATAAAAGAATAAAGCTCTGGCAGATTGAACCAGATGAAATTCCATGCATTCTCATGACATCCACAACTGAGAGCTCTCCTGGACCGCTTACCAACAGATATTCATAAAACCACGCCAGCAATCATGTGTCCTTCTGCTTTTGTGGTACCTACGCATACATGGCCTTGCTTTCTCTTTTTCTCAAAACACTGCCATTCACAATGTCTCCAAGCCTTTACAAAACTCTTTTCACAGATTTATCCAAAACTCTCATTTTTTTGTTTTATCAAATCGACCAAAATGTCAAATATTTCAAAGATACTTAAAAAAATATAAGTATGAGTGCTGCACTGGGTCAAAGTGGAAAATAGCAAAGTGCAGGATTTGGTGCTCATTAAGGATGGAGGATGGAAGTTTTCAAAGATCCCGCTGTTTTGGTTACGCGCTGCACAACAAATGCATCATTCCTCACAGCAAGAAGGCATCTGGTTGGCTGGCCTGTGGAGCGTGCATGTTCTTGCCATGTAAGTGGGTTTTCTGCAGGTACTAAGGTTTCCCACTTGGACCAAAAAACATGCTTATTGGAGTACACCTAGTGGTCCTTAATTGCGTCTGGTGTGATTGTCTTTAAACGCCCCTGAGGTTGGCCTATGACCAGTCCAGGGTGAACTTGGCCTGTCGCCCAGTGTCAGCAAGACATTTATCCCTAGAAGCTAAAAAGAATCGAAGAAATGACAGTGGTGGTACTGCCATCTTGTTCAAAGTGCTGGTTAGCCTTCAGATGAGAGGTTCAAAAATAATCTCCTAATTGATGCATTGTGATAAAGATAAAGATGAATCAATGCAGAGTAGGGATTAGGTCTGGGTATTTCCAGCGAACCCACGATACGATACGTATCCTGATACTGAGGCCACAATAGGATACTTATCCCGATACACATAAATTGTGAACATTGACTGCGCTTTTAACAGGATTCCCAGCATTTTTTTTATAACAAGAACAAAAAAGAACAAGCATGAGTTTTAAATAATTCTTCAACTTTAGAACTTTAATTCAGGTCCTCAAAGATGGTAGACTTAAGTTTAGATTTGGAACATGTGTTTTACCATGTCGCTTGGCCTCTACTTTGAACTGTGCCTTTGATAATATTACCCAAAGTGTACTTACAACAACTGTCCAAACACTGAGGCCGTATTGATTCTGTAGAATCCGTATCGATACACGTATCCCCAAGGAGTGCATGACGATATTTGTATAATATATTATATATATATATGATTTTATTGAACTGAATGACATCAATAATTTTGTCTATTTATATGATTCCCTCAGGATTCCTTCATCAATTCCTGCTGATTTTCTGCATCCAAAGGTTTTCAGACACGACTCTGCAGATAATCAATGCTATCCTGCATAATGCTTCTACAAGTCTTCCATGACCTTCGACTTCTTTGTTGTCATCCCTGCTGACCGCCTCCAGTTTTAGCATGTTGTCCTTGATTTGCAAGGCATGCAGAACCAAGTAAAATGAATAGGTAAGGGAAGTGATAAGAAAAAAAAAGCAATGATATTAATTCATTCAAGGAGTTCTCAACAATTTTCAACTAGAGTTGTTTTTTTGTTCACATCCTTATTGCAGAGACAGTCAATAATTGTTTAATCTTGTAGAAACCGCAGCTAGAGTGCAGGTGTAGGAAGTATAGGAAGATGAGACCTAAGAAACTTATTTAAACGTACAATGAAAAGTCATTTTATTGCAGTTGAGCCCGAAAGCTATTTCTAATTAATAAAATGAGTTCATAGCCTGCTTCAGTAATATGTAATTTCTAGGATATGACTCATCGCATTATATTGTGATGCATCATAAGATTAAATTCAACTGTTAATTTAATCAAATCGAATCATAAGACAAGCGAAGATGCACAGGTCCACTTCACAGATGGTAAAGTTAGCCACCAGCAGGCTTAAGCACAACATTTATATTTTTAATGGTGAGAATTCAATGATAATGTGGTACTTTGGTACTCGTTAAATAAAAGTGTAAGCACTAGAGTAATGATTCTACACTCAGTTACCATCCATCCATGTGGATGTTTCCCCACAAAGGAGCTCAAAGTCCAGTGCTAACATTAGCCACACATACCCTGCCCATTTTGTAATGTTTTCTCACAGATCTTGGGATTCCTGTTCTAAATGCTGACTCTTTTCTGATTCTTCACCTCGGACTGGTCACTTGATTGCAGTCTAAAATTGTCCTTTTATGATTTGACATCAATCCCCTAGAAACCTAGCTTGTTATGTGAGATGCCGATAATGAAACTCCACCTGCAAATAGTCTCAGGCCTTCATATCATCACGTACAAACATTGAAAGTCCTCTCTCGGATATGAATTCTAGCCTCCCGTCTCCACTGAGGGTGTGAGGGAAGAAAAATCCAATATGGCCTTACCAATCTGTCTGTCACAGAGGAGTACCCCTGTGCATTTATGGTTATGCAAATATTTATCGGCGTTCACACTTGGCTTAATTTGACAAGAGGAACCAAGACTCGAATGGCTTTGGATGCAAAATGGTAATTACTCCTAAACCTAGTTGGAATAATGAACTTGTTAGCATGCTCAGCCTCCTAGAATTCATTACCAGGCTCGACGTGGCGCACTCCTGATCGAGCACAACCTGATCTGTTTGCATTCCCGGCAGCTCACTGGGACACAGGCATGTCGGCTGTGACACGTCTAGGAAATACATGAAACAGCTCTCATGCATGCAGTAAACACTCAGGCTCACACACTCGCACATGTATCAGTTTATCGCACGGTTGTGATCTGACTCGTCCCTGCTTCCTGCTGTCTTCTGTGATAACACTCACACTTTTCACAGAGGAGAATGAGCTGTGCAAATCAGACCAAAGCAGAGTGAGGAAATATTAACTGGTGCATTTTATAAAGCACAGCCGAGTCCATGGCAGATTCAAACTAACAAACAGGATTTGATGAGGGCTGTTAATATTGATGACACCAATTAGACAAACTGAATAATTTTACCACATTAAATGGAGGGAGTTTGACTGGTATTAGGAGTATTTTTGAGACACTGAAATGCTCACTGGGGAATAAAACATTCCCCTCAAACACTTTCCAACATAATTTGAGGATTTGCTCAAAGTTAACTCTTTTCTGTCAATGTGACGCTAAGTCTTTTCAACGCCGCTGCACCACGATTCAAGACATTTTCCAGCAATCTATTTTGCAAAATTTCATCAGGCTTTGAACCTGCAATTCTGAAAGATACTACAGTTTCAGTTTCAATGCCAAAATTAGAGAACTACGAACTGAAATGAGACAGAAGGAAGAGCCTTTCTTCCTCTTTGTTATGAAAAAAATCTTGTGGTTTTTATGTGGAACTGACAGATTTGAGGACAAAGCTAAGAAGCTGTAACTTGATTTTCAACCATTTGCAAAGCTAAAATAAGCTACCTCCTGCACAGTGTTGATGGATTATGCAACTTTATGCAACAATTTCAGTAAATGAAGCCAAGAGACATCATTGTCAAAGCCTATTTGTGACCTGCAAAAGCAACATCCTCATCAGTAAAGCCATTAAATATTTAAATTGTTATTTTGAATGCCTGAAATTACTGCAGCACAGTAGGTTGTAGACTACTTGAGTTGTGGTACAATGCTTGTGTAACCTACCTTATGATAAAGACTTTTAATGCATGAGCTATTTAACTATTAAAGAAAGCAGAATCAAGTTTGCAAAATAAACATTTTTGTGCTAAATTTGACACATTTAAACGTCCTCACAGAAGCTTAAAACACAAGCTAAGGTTATTGCAACTAATGTAAAAAAATTATAAGTTTCTTTGTGATCCTTGCTGAGTCTCTGAACTTCCAAAGCCACATGGCTCATTTTAATTTTTTATCTTAACCGTTTTTGGTTATGAATGATCATACATGTTCAGATGAATGATTATTTGTGTTTGGTATCTCATTCTCCTAAAACAATACCTCACACTCTTCTGATCCGTTAACTAATGGGAACTCATTTAAATTCTAGTTCATGAGGCACTTCCTCTCACTACTTCTGGGATTCGCTCTCAGGTCCTCACAGAGACAAAAAGTTTGCATTTTCAGTGTTTTCTGTAAAGTCAACATTGTTTTAAGAAATGTGTCCTTCCACATGAAAACACGGAAAATGCTGCAGTGTATATGCCAGGCCTGTAAGTGGTGCTGTAACGCTGCTGCAGACATACACCAAACCGAGAAGAAGACCCGGAGCGTGCACTTACTTACTTACCAAGAGAAATGTAAAAAAAAACTCCCAAAAAACACAGTGCTGTATGCTGTTCTGTTCTTGCTGTTAAAGTCAAAACAAGCTCAGTGGATTCTGCTCGAGTGTGACACCGTATTCCGCCGTTGTTTTTGTTGTAGACAGGGTTCATGGTTTAAAGGAGACATGGGGCTTTGACGTCATCTTTCTGAAAACATCCAAATTTGTTGTCCATAGAAAAAAGCTCAGCTGGCGTTTTCAGATATATCCGCTCTGAGACCCAATCATAGGGCACATGGAACACATTTCCATGTGGACAAAATGCCGATAAGATTTAAGAACCTGTACCTTAGGCTTGACTTCTACTCTGTGTGGATGTCGACTCGTCGGGAACAGACATGCTAGCCACATTAGTCTTTAACTGACATTCAGTACAGACTCAGTTGTGTTGTATTGTTCTGTGTTAATTCATGTTAAGATTGTTTTACTGTTAGAGGCATACGTGGCAAGACAATAATATAATCTGTTTGTTTACAATTCATAAGGTGAAACTGATCCCAAGATTTTTTAAACTCTTCTAGGTCTTTTTTGATTGATTAAAGAAAAGGGAGACGAGCTCAACCACAGACCCTGTTTGATTTTCCTTAGCCCCCTATCCATACTGGAAGGATCAATCCTAAAACCTGATGAACTGAGCATGTTTTTCCCCTTTTCACTCTGCTTATTTCCCTTCAGTGACTCTTTGATTTTTCCCTATTTCCTTAAAGGACTAATTGATGTACTTTTTACAAAAAAGGATATTGAAAGTGGCTTCATATATTTTACATGTGATTGATCGTGGTTGAATTGTAGTTTTTGTGTCTGAAAATTTGTTTGATTTAATATCAAACTCATTTCTGCCTCTGTTTCATGATTTCACACATTCCTTTAAGCTTTAGGAGACAAACCTGTTTACTTTCTTTCTTTTTTTATTCCCTTTAACCACACTAAAACCGGGTTACTTGATAGAGAATACTTTTTCTGAACTTAATCAAAATTCCTTCATTAAACCATGTTAAAATGAAAATGAAATTCATTTTCCTTAGCTCAAAGTTAAACTGAATTTAATTCATTGCAACTGCAAAGTAAAATTTTCTCCAAACAGGCCCGAAGTACAAATGTATTTTGCAATCATAGTTAGTTTTTGTTTTATTCCTGTAAATTATGTGAAAAATTGTGAATTTCAGGTTGTTTTCACTCCATGATTGTTTGGGAGAGTTTATCTGAACAGCTATGGATCCTTGATTCAGCACAAATAATCACACCGAGATCATGTTCAAGTTATGCAAATCATTTTGAATCATATTATAAATCAAGTAAATGTTAATAGTGCTAATACCTTAGGCTTTTTCATAGTCTCACTTTACATTTTTATTCATTTCCTTCATAAGAAAGTTGAAGTATAGCTTTAAGATTCTGCATGTGGCAACCTGCTTCCTTACATTTATTGAATTTTAATTTTACGTTCTTATTTTATCTTTTTTGATGTCTTTAATATTCTTATGCTATACTATGAATAAGAGCAACTGAAAGAACAGAATTTGTCCTTGGGGATTAATAAAGTATTTCTGATTCTGACAGGGCTCAAAAAAGAAATCTCTCCTAATTCTGCTATTATGACAACCCCGTCACAAACTGCGAGGGACTGGTTGACTTCTAAACATTACCTGGATGAAACTATTTAACTGGAATGAATCTCATCTTTCAGTCAAGGAACAAAAACAACCCACTCACGCAGCACCTCCTACATTAATTCTCCTTTTCGCAGGGTCTTGTTTTCTCGCCGTCTTCCTATTCAGACAGGTCAAGGACAGATCAGGGCCGCCACGCCTCCCCCACGGTCAGCGTTCATCCTCTTTATCTGAGAAAAAAAAAACCTCACAGGCACTCGTGCTGTTTGTCCAGCGTTTGAGTCAATCACGGCCCCAAACAGGGCTTACGATCAATGCATACACGCTGCTGATTACATTTCCGATGGGTATTTGGGGAGGTAAACATTTGAATGACAGTACAAACAGACCCGGTGCTGTGACAGCATCTGTCACGAGGCTGCGACCGTAGATCACATTCTGCCACCTCGCTGCAATGCCAGCTCCTTGTGCAGAGTGATATTTATGGCGTATTTAGTCGCTCGGTCGTCTGAAAATTTATGACTATAAACTAATTCTACGCCTGCCCTCGCTGTGACTAGCTCTGGATACACTGGCTGGCTAAATGCCTAATATCTGTAAAATATCGCACGGCTCTTTAGAGGGATAATTCAGCACCTGGGAGTGAGGGGGCTTTATTAGAGTTGTAGTGTATCTGTGACAGCGGAAGAGATTTCCACGACTGTGGCGTTTAATGGAAACAGCTGGGTGGCATGTGGGTTAATGTAATGGCTTTGCATGTTGAGAAGAAGTGGTGCTAAAGCTCGAGCTATTGGAGAGTCATCGACGGGAGCAGACCCTGCTGCTCCATCCCTCCCTCCCTCTCTCTCTCTCTCGCCCCCCCACCCCTCCTGTCTCCAGCGCTCCTTTTTCACTCCCCCTCTAAGCACCCATCAATTGAGGCAGTGAAGCCATCAGTGCCCACGCTTAGCCCGCCTGTCTCATTGCTTGGATAGCCATATGTGAGAGTGTGTGAGAGAGTGTGTTCGAGGGTGCTTGTGTGTGGAGCCCCTTGATTGGACTCTACAGCAGAGGCTGGAGCGTTAATGAACACTGCCTGTCACAGTCCTGGTCCTCTTTGCACAGCTCTCACCCGTCACTCTGGGCGATGGATCAGCATGGCCTCATCTAAATGCTCCCTCCCCCTCTCTCGCTCTCTCTCTCTCTCTCTCTCTCTCCACTTCTCTCTGTAGTCTGCTCTGCTGGACAGGGATCACTGAGATCAGTGGAGGGGTCTAATCCTGGCCTCTCAGCCTGCCTCCCTCAAGAGTTTACAACTTCGGCGGAAGTGTTTGAGTCAAAATCAGGAGCAAAGTGAGCTGACCCTCAGAGTTTGATGATCTGAGGGAGTTTGATAAAACTTCTCTGAGGGAAAGAAGAAAAAAGGGCAGGAGAGTTAATAAGCTAAGTTTTGAGATTCACACCAGCCATGCAGATATAACATCTTTTATAAGCATATATTTTGGGGGTATTTTTGTCTGGATTTGATAGAGAGACAGTGGATAAATCTGTAAAGGGGCTGAGAGAGAGCAGGGAAGAACATCTGGAGAATGGGCCTCAGGCAGCCAATCAATGCATGTATGGGACAAGGCTTGTCATCTACCACTCTGCCTAAGCAGCAAATTACAATTATACAATCTTTAATCTAACAAAGTGCCAATCACACTCATTATAGGCCAATTAGATAATGTAACAGGTATATAAAGTACAAAATATGAGCCACTTCATAGAACAAACTAGAGCTGAAACGATTCCTCGAATATTCGCGAGTACTCGAGTAAAAAATATCCTTGAATTAAATTTTGTGCCTCGAAGCCTCGTTTAATATATAATTATACATTTAAAATATATATCTGGACTACTATACAGTGTACGGTTTGACACGGACGGTCATTTCTGTGGCACAACGCGCCTGCTACCTCCGCTGCTGAGCGGCTTGTAAAATCATGAAGGAAGAGAAAAGAGAGGGGCAGAAAGGAGAGAGTCCACAGAAAAAATGGCAGAGAGTGTCCCAAGTGTGTGGTCACTACAAGAAGGGACGAAAAGAAAACACAGCGCAGTGTGTCTGATGTCAAACAGAGTTAGCTTAGCACGTAGCTTAGCATGATAGCACGTCGTTAGAGCTGCAACTATTACTATTACAGCATTTTAAATATGCTCATCACAGACATGCGTCCTCTTCCCATGGTGGAGGACACAGGATTTAAGAACATGATCAAGGATTTCAATCCAAACTACACAATGCCCTCCAGAACACACTTCACAAATATAATTGCAGAATTATATTACTACTTTGTAAATCAGTATTGTACTGGCTTTGTTTTAAGCCAGTACTGGTTTAAACTTTGAAAGTTGTTAAATTAAAAACCCTTTTCTGAGGAATAAATGGCATTTGGTTGCTCATTTTGAAAGCCCTAACATGTTGCATTGTATACAATTGATTTATTTGTTTAAAAACAAAAAAGTATATTTTGTTAGAGTACTCGAGTACTGGAAGAAATAATCGACAGAGTACTCGATTCCAAAAATACTCGATAGTTGCAGCTCTAGAACAAACTCACAAAAATATGTTAAAAGTGGAGTGAAAATATCCTTTCTATGGACAAAGGCTTTCAGAGTTTTTGTTTTGTTCTTATTTAATAAAGACATGAAGCCAACATCTGATCAAACTGCTACTGAAGTTGATAGCATCTAAACCCCATTTCCACCAGAGGGTTCAGTGCGGTTTGTCTCAGTGCGGCTTGTTTTTTGTGGCGTATCCACAGCCTAAAACTGGGACAGGACCCCTTATAAGTGAACCGTACAGTCCTTCTTTTTGGGCCCTTCTGTTGGGGTGACAAGCATACCAATACGACTCCAGAAGGTGGAGCTAGAAACAATGAAGTCCGTTAATCGTGAAGGTGACGTCACTTTGGTGACAGGAGAACAACACATAACTCCGCCATGTTTAAATCTCCACTCGTCTTCGTGAAGATAACTCTCGCGGCACACAGCCCTCTCTGAAACAAAGCTTGGCTGCGCTTCATAACAAAAAGCCACTTGCTGATCACAAAAAAAAGAATTGCTGGATGTCTTCCATCGTTGCTTTTTGTTTACTGTGTCACTTTTTCTTCTTTGTTGTATTTAATGGCCGGTACACTGTGTCACGCTGCTATGACTGCATGTTATCGGCATCTGGCTTAGACGGTGCCTACCAAGTAGGGTACGGTTGGCTGTGGGAATGCAAACAAGATCACGCTTCACTGATCCGGCCTGAGCCAAACAGTGCCGATCCATACCGGACCACTTGGTGGAAACGGGGCTTATCTCTGTACAGGCAGTCACTTTCTGCAGTCGTCCTGTCGTAGTTCCCAACTCCCACTCCTCTAAAGCAGTGTTATTCAACCTTGGGGTCAGGTCCCCACGTGGGGTCGCCTGAAATGTCTAGTAATTGATAAAAAAAAATTGGGGCTATTGATAAAAATATATTTTCTTAACTAATTATTATTCTTTTTGAAATGAAAACAATACACACAATCTTAAACAACTGTATTCTATACTTTCCCTTTCTCAAAAATAAATGTAGTTCAAATAAAATGCAGCATTTAAAAATATCTGAGTTGGTGCAACTTGATTAAAGGCTGCAATCAAGTCACGGTCCCGTGGCCGTTGACGTCACTTCCCTCGCTTCAACTGAACACACCACAGTCAGCAGGAAAAAACACACACAAAAAACACACACACAAAAAAAAGAAAGAAAGATATCATTGATCCCCTGGCCCTGGAAAGACAGCTGCAAGAGGAACAGAGACAGAGACAAAAAAAGACAAAAAGTAGAGAAAAGAAGACAAAATGCGAAAAAAATTTCCTTCTATATGGATTTACTAGTGTCATTGAAAACAATCAGGAGAAGCCAACGTATCTGCTTTGTAGTAGTGTTCTGTCTGCCAAGAGTATGAAACCCAACAAGCTCGAAGACACCTGGAGACCACACACAAAGAACATGTCAGCAACCAAGATCTTTTTTCAAAAAGAAATTTGCCAAGCTGAATAAGCAGCACATGCACTTCAAAAAGGCTGTGACGGTTAGTGAGCGGGCACTGGAAGCACCTTTGGAGGTGAACTATCTGATTGCTCGAACTATGAAGCTGCATACCATTGCTGAGACATTAATATTTCCTTCTGACATCAAATTAGTAAAAACAGTGTGCAGAGAGGAAGAAGCTCAAAACCAAAAAACTACATATGAGATTGCTTATTCAGTATTAATTTTCAGCCTTGTAAATATCCCCTATATCCTGATCCTGGAAAAGAAAATTGTCATTTTGTCCACTAATCCTGGCTACCCTGTATTTGCAACACATTATTGTCAACCATGTTGAAAAACTAATTCTAGGAGCAAAAATCTCTCTGGGGTCCCCAGAAATTTGTGATGTCCAAATGGGGTCACAGACTAAAAAAGGTTGAGGACCACTGCTCTAAATGATGGTGACTGGGGCCTGAATACAATTGTAAATACAAAATAACTCTGTCTGCAAGAGGGTTGCAAGCCACAAAGACAACTACAGCCAAAACACACAACAAAGTAGGGATGGAAACTGATACAATTTTATTGATACAATTTTATTAATACTAATGCTATTAACAATCCTGCCAATCGATTCAGTTCTTTAACTTATTGATTCCTGGAGATTGTCCGTGTGTGCAAATGTTGACCTGTAGATTTTCAGTGGCAACAATGTCAAACACACGTCACAGCATAGATAACTGCTTCTGCTAGTTGCTGGTGTTTCCACTCCTTAAGGATGTGCAGTAGACACCTTTTGTAAAAATAAGCCACAATTCTGATGCTTCTGATGCCTGTCAGTGGAAGGAATTGATAAGAGAATTGATTAGAAAAGACTCATCATATCAGTTGTTTGATAAAGCTGTTAATGACTCTCTATTGGAATTGTTTTTCGATTCCCATCCCTACAACAAAGACTAGTACACAATTTTAAAGATTCAGAATGGGGAAGTGATAACTCAATTAATTAATCAAGAGACTGCAGAGTGTTCTGCCCAAGCCGTCAATAGAAATATATATATTTTTGGAATATCTCTATATATCTATGCCCTGAACAAAAGATTAATCAAACAAACAGATCCAGAAAAAATGACAAAGAAAGCACATTAACACAAACTGACCTATGCTTTTTCAAAATGTTCATGGTAATTCAGCATTTCATTCAATAAAACAAGCAAAGATGACAGATTTACCAACACTTCAAAGGAAAGCTGGACCCAAATCGTTAAAAAAAAAGACTGCTGTTTGCCCTGTGAAATCTTAATGAGTTCAACTTGAACTTAGAGGGACCACAGAGGGTCAAAATTCATCTCTCAGATAATTGACACAGTGGATTTCCTACATACTGCTGCAGCCCGCAGATTAATAGCACACACCCAGAAAGTCATATAAAGTCAACATCTTCAAGCTCCATATTCAGAGCGAGAGCTCATTATGAATATTCAAGGTTACAGTAGAAGCGTGCTTTTGTCCTCGGCTATGTTTTATTTAATGAGCCTGGGGTTTGTTGGACTTGATTTGCATGTGCTTGTTATAGAGCCATGCCGTGTCTCCGCTGCCCGTGCCCACTCGATCCCAAACATAGGGACACTTTGACTCCATTTTAAGCTTGGTTTGACAGGCAGACAAAGAGGGCTGAAGGACCGTGACTCGATTTTCCACTGTGGAGGATGCACAGCCTTTTTATTCTGTATGCATCAAGGCTCAAGGTTCTGCTGTTTTCCAAAGTGTATGTGCGCACATGTGTGATCTAAGGGGCTTCTTTTGAAGCCAAGGAAGCGGAGGATCCCCTGTGAGCCAACGCTCCGAAGAGAATATTGCTGATGTGGTACCTTGCTTTCACTCTGACGACAGCTAGATAATACCCAACGAGAAGACAGGAGGATCCAAACTTTATGAAAGGAAATATGAAGCCAGCAAGAATGGGTCTTTGATGGGGAAAAAAAGGAGAGACGTATGTTACAGAAAAAGAAAAAAAATGTTTCTCTGCTCTTCTGATCATGATCTAGCCATTATATGGCTGTGAATATAATCAGCAGATAGGAGCTCCAATGTTGGATGGTAAAAGTTCAGCCGTTTGTCAGGAGGAAATGCTAGGTTAGCTTTTGTTACAATGTGATTTGTAGATATATCATACTCAAGGGCTGAACATAAAGACCTTGACCATGGGTGTCAGAGATCTAATAACTTCATCCTCGAGTAAAATCCATCCAGTGGAATGAAAAGATCACCAAAAGCACTTTTGCTATATTGTTTTCAACAGCAAGGGATCAACAGTAGGCCCAATGGCCTTGGAAACTTTACCTCCAAAAATCTTAATACTCTATACTTGAGTCATAAAAGATATCTGCAGAATTTTGCTGAGTATTTTATGAAAAATGGGGATTCAATGTAAGGGTGAACCTTGACCTCAGACCTATGAAACCAATGAAACAAATTCATCTTTCAGTTGTTCCTGTGAATCCCTGTGAATGCGGAGTGCAACCATCAAATTGTCCGTAGGATGGGATGCTGGTTTGACGGAGCGGTAAGCAACCAGGCACGAACCACATACATACTTCTGTCAGTCCAAATTCAAATCCAGCCGAAGGCTAAGTTGCAAAGTGTCTTCCTCTAATCTCTCACCTCCTTTCACAGGTTTCACTGTCTCTCTGTCTTGTCAATAAAGGCACAAAATCCGGAAAAAAGTAGTCTAAAAAGAAAAAAAATACTGTCCTTAAAGGGACTATGAGGAGTTTCCAAGTAATTACAAAAAAGTCTCACTTTTAGATATATGCCTGATCGAAATACACACTTTAAGATGAGTTTTATAGCATCAAAATAGGTTATCTATAAATGCTATTCCTTAGCCTTCCGGTGGGGTCAGACAGGGCTGGACTGGACTGGCCAGGATACTCAACTTCGGGAACAAGACAATTAAAACTAGAGCAAATTTATATTATTCGGACACGTCTTAGAGCACCGGGCTGGAAGTAGTGATATATAGCCGGCTACAAAGCTATGATACTAAGTTTTCCAAAAATCGCTTGTTGTCAAACATTAAAAACTACCGCTACATAAGAGAAAGAGACACATTACCTCGTGGCTTTGTATCCTGTAAGTTGCTGAAAAAAGAAGTTGTAAAGCAATGCAGAATTCTGAGGAAGGTCTGGTCACAACAAACACATGCTTTGGATTGCACACGTCTTTTGGTGCGTTCAAGTTGTAGTCAGAAGTAGGAATTTCCGAGTTCCGAGTAGGAATCTGCCACCAGAACATCCCCCGAAGTCGGAATTTCCTACTGGGAACTTGGTGAAAACTCGCCACCCTCGAGTTGACAATCGGAGATGTATGCCCCCAGTGTGAACAGTTATTTATCGCCTGTAATAATCAATTTATTTGCACTTCTGACTGGGGTGTGCCGCTCTAGATCAGCTGTATACATAGTATTGTTAGACTTATATTTACAAAAATGCTGCCATAGTGATAATCACATTCTTCATACAACAACGCAGGATGTGCTAACAACAGCTAACAATAGCCTGGTAGCTTGGCATGTTTTTTTCCGACTTCAACTGGAACGCTGATAAGTCGGAGATGACGTCACTCCCAGTTCCGAGGTTACTGGAACGCAGAATTACGACAGTCGCCGCGCGTGCTCATGGTAGCAGAGTCTTAATGTTGCCGGTAATAGATTCTCCTCACAGTCCCTTTAAGATATCAGTCTCAAGCAGCATTACGAGCAACAGTGCATTCGACCTTGTTCTTTGACTTTTGACTTATAAAATAGACTCGGCTCATCCTTGAGTCAGAGTGGACAGAAGTGTAAAGTTTGAAGAACATTCCTTCAAGCATTCTTATAATATTACATCCACAATAATGGCCCTAAGCCGAAAGTATACTTCTCCTGGCCTTGACTGTTGCCGGCAGTGCAGCATGAAAATGTGACCCGTACCATACTTGGCCGTTAATATCGCCCCCGGGGCAGAATCGTGTCCCACTTTGATGATGTCAGTACTTTGAAGAGTGAGGGACAGGTCAGCAGCTAGCGTCAGGGACATCAGAGGCCCATAGCGCTGTGGCGAGATGTCAGCCCAGCTCGTGCCACCGCCGTGTGATGAGGCCTGGACAGACGTGTTTGTGTGTGTGTGTGTGTTCGCAGACGTGACAAGGCAAATGGGGGGATGATTCAACCCTGCAGTGAGGACGGAGGCAGGCAGGGAGAGACAGAAAGGAAAGGAGGAGGGGGCGAGGAATAAGGACAGCATGGTGATGAAAGGAAAGAGCGAGAGAAGAGAAGAAGAGGAGAAGAGGGCAGGGAGGGATGATCATGATAGGGGAGGCGTAGGAATCCACCCGGGGCTGAAAGGAGGAATGTATTAATAGAGAACAGCATGGAGTGAATGAAGCACGTTAATGAAAAGAGGTGCAGGGAGCGAATGGGAATATGGCTTTTCAATAGACGAACCTCGCAGCAATAATGACTGAAAGGCAAGATGATGGGGACAGAATTAAAAGAAGATGATATTGTGACTAGAAGTGGTCCTGCACAGGATAAATACCACCCCCCATCCAATCTGCGACACCCAAATGCACCCACGAGCGGAGCACACGCCGCCCAATATGCTCCAACGTAGCCACTCCGAACGACACAAACGTTTTTCTCTTCTGCAGAACACCCTGAGCAGATTCAAGTTGCTGTGTGAATGTCAAAAAATAAAGCACATTTCAGTACAAGGGCGCACATCCTCTGCAAACTTTCACTGAATAATTTAATGATGCGCGTTTTAAGACATAAAAGTCTGTTTTTCTGGTTTCTGCTGCTGACTGATCTGAAGCCAACGCAATCCGATCCGCAGGTACTCCGTAAAATCTCTTTATTTTCCCACAAAGCAAAATAAGCATCTGGCGGGTCTTTCGAAACTCCTGCTGATTATTTCTTTGGAGTAAAACCATCTTTGAGTGTGGTTATGGATTCATATCAAAGTTAGATCTGTTCAGTGCAGCAACAAGCGAGTCTGTCTCGCTTTAAGGCCATTTCAATTAGATAATCATATCACAGATTACATGTTGTATTGTAAATGAACATTTGTTCTCCTAAAAACAAGTTCTGACTTAAAGTGTCAGACGTGCTGAATGAGGCAATCAAGTTCAGGATCAGGTTTGGGAGCCCATCCTGGGTCAGACTGGGGCTTGAGTCAGCCACCTTCCAGTCCCCAGTTAAAGTCTTCTTAACAGATAAACACTGGAGCACTGCTGCATTTCAGATCATTTCCACATAACCTGACACACCACACGGACAGTTCAACAAATCCACCACTAAAACATTTCACTGATCCACCTGGGAAGGACACGTTCGAAAATGTTTCAAAAACAACAGCAGCTTGTGATTGGACAATCATTTGTCTCGTCACACCCAACACAGACCAATCCACATCAAGCAACACCGCTACGTTTGACTCAGCAGCTCGCGCTGTCGTTAGCCGTTAGCTTAAACTACCTGAGACTGTTCTCTTGCATTAAGTTATACCACACAGATGTATCATTTAGCACTTTTATGTGACATGAACCTCATTAAAGATGATCTCCACCAAGTTTTCCTGGTAAACTTCTGAAGGAGAGTATAATTCACTAAGTATCACTGAGTCATCATGACCACCACAGACTAACCGGCATGTCTGTGGAGGATTTCCACGTTCTCTCCCAGTTTCCCAGCAGTGATCTGCGGTCAGGAGAAGAACAAAAGCATGATTTCTCGTAAGGAAAGCTTCAAGCGACGTTCTCTGCTCCTCTTTCAAAGACTAAGTTGAGTCCATTTCTGATAAAAAAAAACTGCAGATATTGAGACCGCTTCAGAAGCCGGGATTGTTTTCAAACATGCTGTCACTTCCTGTTGTGGTCATGTCCCTTGCTCCCGCCTCTCTTCCCTGATTGGGCTGTTAACGATTTAGCCGAGTGAAGTCATCGGACAATGGAGGTCGGCAGGACGGACATGCAGGATTTCAGAATCAAGCAGGTCCGTGTGCTCTGCAAGGCTTTTTTCCACATTCACTTGACAGATTTGTCAACCTTATATCATAGGCTTGTTAGGATAGCATATGTTAAAAACTTAAATCCAATCCAATCAATCCATTCAAAGCCTGGACTCTATTCTAGGTGGTTTAGCTGCCGGCCAATCAGAGGACATTTTGTCAGATACAGGAAGTGTTGGAGAAAACTGATTAAAGTCAAAATCTTGATAGCAAAAAGTATGTCTGTCATCCTATTTCTATTCCTTTTATTTGTTTTAAAGATTTTTTGGGGGCATTTTTGTGCCTTTATTGACAGGGGAGAAAGACAGTGGATAGGCTTTGACAGGGGGCAAGAGAGAATAGGGACACGACAAACTGTCCACAGGTTGGATTCCAACTCAGGCCGGCAGTTTATAAAAGGGCCGTGCCTGGGGTGCTGGTTTGGCATAGTGGTTAGCACCCCATGTATATGCTTCTGCCGGTCCAGGTTCGAATCCCGCCTGTGACCAGTTTGCAGAGTGTCTTCCCCTACTCTCTCTCCCCCTTTCACAAGCCTATCCACTGTCTCTCTCCTATCAATAAAGGCACAAAATGCCCAAAAATTAAAAAAAAAAAAAAAAAAAAAAAAAAAAAGGGCCGTGCCTGGTTGCTTACCACTCCGCCAAACTATTTCAAGCATGTACAACCATGCTGTTTGTTGGTCCTCTGTGTGGACTTCTGTCGAACACAGTCGTAATAATAATAATAATAATAATAACTTAAATTTATATAGCCCCTTTCAAGGAACCCAAGGTCGCTTTCCACAGTAGAGGGGACAAACTAATAAGAATCAACAACAAAGACCAAAGCAGGAAACCTGATTTGGACCTAAGCTAGACATTAAACAGGGAAGGCCAGGGAGAACAAGTGAGTTTTGAAAAGTGATTTGAAATAGATTGGGAGAGGTGTGGATTTCTGCGGGGAGAGAGTTCCAGAGGGTGGGGGTTGGCACACTAAAGTCTCTGTCACCGAACGTTTTAAGTTTGGTCGCAGGATGGAGAGGAGACCAGCATCAGATGACCGCAGGCTCCTGGATGGGGTGTGTTGGTGGAGGAGATCCGCCAGGTACTGGGGGGCGAGCGCGTGAAGGGATATATAGGTGAGTAAGAGGAGCGTGTAATGAATGCGGAACTTGACCGGGAGCCAGTGGAGGTGAATGAGAGTGGGGATGATGTGCTGCCAGGGTTTAGTGCGAGTAAGAACCCTGGCAGCTGAGTTTTGCACATATTGGAGCCTGTCCAGGGTTTTGCTAGGAACCCCGGACAGGACTCCAATGCAATAGTCCAGCCGGGATGTAACAAAAGCATGGATTAGTGAGGTGAATACTATGGAAATAGCCACTCCCACAGCTAAAGTTAGCCTGTTAGCTCACTGCATCCGCAATGTTTCTTGACGGAATAATTAAAACAAACACAAAAGGGATTTTATCCTCTCTTTTTAACCATAAGCATGTGGCTTAACAAGCCTTTTTGTCTTTGAGTGTTGATGTAAATAATCTGAAAAAAAAAGGAAAAAGTCGCTTACAAAACTGAATGCAATTTTATGAGACAAACAAGGAAGGCACAACTTGACATTAAATCCCAAACCTTGCAGAGAGATTGGTAGTCTAGCTTGACAAACCGAAGTAACACTACAGCTCATTTGTCTGAGAGTCAACAAAATGATCGGCCAAAAAGTTCAAAATTGACCACCCAACTGTGTATGAGCATTAGTTAGTAAGACTTCATCTTTTAAATACTCAATAAACATTAAAGAAGATCATTTTTTCAATTTTCTTTATCACAGAGCAAGCCCAACCTGTCACCTGAGCACTTATGATAACATAATTCTGCACAACTCCAGAATTGGAAACGAAAGAAGACGCAAAAGCAAAAAGGTTTGGCTTAGATGAACCCATGATAGTACAACGTAAGTTTAACCTTGTGTATCCATTTACAATAAAAACTTGTTAAAAGCAACACACTACTTACAATAAAATGCAATATTTACACAGCATAATAATACAAATTTCTTCTCCATGAACTTTGGACAACCACTGAAGCCAAAATGTTCTCACGGCCAAATCAATGCTAATGATTATAAAAAGACATCTTTCACTTCATTTGTGACGTTGTCGGTGAGTGGGGGGTGTGGGTGAGGTTGGTAGGATGTAGGGAGCATCGTATGGGCACAAGATGCAGCGCAAACACCAAGGCCATCTGGAAAGCTGGTGGGAGATGAGGACCTGACAGAGAGAGCAGACTGTCACCTTACACACACCACTGATCTCGGGACAGTGTGTGTGTGTGTGTTTGAGAGAAGATCTGGGAGTGGCTGTGTTAGAGAAATATTGACAATATAAAAAAGGTCTGTCTGTATTGAAGATAATTATAGCTTTTTGTTTGTACAGTGGAGTAAGCAGGAGGACAATAGGATGAGAAATAAAGGAAGTGTGACAGACAGTGACAGATGGAGAGGAAGAAAGCTATAATTGTGTGTCAGGTCATATTAACATGAACAAAGCGACTATTCTTTGACTGTTATTCACATGATTTGTGCTCTGAATGTAGCTGTAAAATAGTGTTTGCAACTCAAACAAAAAACAAATAAGTTGTTATTACACAGTAATATTTTTTCTTTTTTACTTTTTTGATATTGTATCGTGACGTATCGTATCGTGACCCGGGCATATCGAGGTGCAGCGTATCGTGATTTTAAGTGTATAGTCCCATCCCTAGTATGCACACAGTTTATAGAACATTTCCTCCACACTCAAAAGATGTAGCAGTTTCATTAGTTACTGTGTCAACAGGTGACTTTCAGCCAATTTAAGAGGCTGATAAAAACAGAGTGAGTGCTTGTGAATGTGTCTTTATTTAGAGACAAGAACAAGCCCATGGCTGTCTCTGCTGTCTTCGCTCTCCCCTGCTAATGCTGGTTTGTGATCACGCTGACCACACTGTATGACGTAAAACCAGAACGACAAACAAAGGTTGGGGTCCACTTTGCAGAGCAGAATTTCGGACAGAAGACTGCATTTGTGTTAGGTGTAAGTGAGGTCAACACAGACCTGAACTGGTGTAAGACTTAGTCCTAAATCTTTTTTCTGGCCATGAGAAGTGACGTATTGTTCCGTCAGTTTTTGGATTTTGAGGGAAGAGAAGTTCTACATCGTACTGTATTGTGATCAGTGTTGGGGAAGTTACTTTTAAAAAGAAGTGTTTGCTCGTTACTTCTTAAAAAAGTAACTTGTTGCTTTACTTAGTTACCCTCTATGAAAAGTAACTTTTCACGGTACTCGATGCTTTTACATTGCTCGACTTTGGACAGAACCCCATGTCTGTTCAAAAATGTGGCGGCCCAAAAAAAGTTCTACTACAGAGAACATAACAGCCATTTCTTTTGTGCTCTTTATTTTGTGGAATTAGAGCTCCTGCACAGTGTTTCCACTTTTTGCTCCTGAAATAAGCAACCATGTTGATGAAAACAAGCCCAAAATAAGCAACCTCCAGCAACAAAAAATATTATGATGAATTTAATTGGCTAAGGAAAAAGAAAAACATTAACCAAAATAGTTAGTCTGTCTTCCAAAATGAAACATCAAGAGAATTAAATTTAGATTTTTTTTCTAGAAATTAAAATTTAGTTTTTTATTTTTAGGAGAAACTGTTTTGACTTCTTCACAATATGAAATCATTAAAAATGTTATTAAAGGTAGCCGTGTACATGTTTCGACTTAATGCCCTTATTGTAATATTTTGTACAATTTACACTCTTTTACCAGTTGGGTAGGCTTAATAGTTAGTTTCAGGGTGTCAATAATCTCTATAAAAAATGAACAAAACAAGCACATGTAGTTTTGGTGCACTGGTGCAAGTGGGATTTTCAGAGTTCCAAATTTCAATGGGGACGCTCCCTTTGGTCCGGATTTCCTTGATACTTGTTAAGTCAGATGATCTGTAGATTACCCAATTTTATGAATGGAACATAAGTTGGATGTGCCAAAATTCCTTTTTCCAACGTCTGAGTTGCAAAGTAAATGGAACAAACCATTAATGAGTGTTTTATTGTGTAGTCCAGTTGTCCTGCTGTGAGACAATTGTTGGATAGTGCATCAACATCTCTGTGGATCAGCATCAAAAAGCCAGTTCAGGGCATCTCTCTATTTATCTTTAAGTCAGTGAAGTAGTATGTTTCTGTGTTTCTAAAAGGTTTCTGCTGTTCACATTGTCTCATCCAAATGTACCAAACCCAATGACACTCAGGACATTAAAGGCTGCAACTACCAGTCACTGGTATTTTTCATTTGAAAGGTTACTATGACACTTTTAGGGCAGCTGTTCAGAACAAAAGCAGTCCTCTTTTTCAGGCCTCCCTTATTTCTCAGCTCTCCATTTTATACGTTATCCATACTACCATCCTGTTTCCCAAACAGGTGTCTACGGCAAAGAGGCAGACAATGGATGACAAACATTTATCAACGATCCTGATCCTAAGTCTACAGTCAACTGAAGAGACATTACACGACTCAAAAGTGGATTCAGTTGTTCAATTATTGGTTTCATCTTCAGGCCAAAGAAAACATTTGCTTGGCTCTGAAAGACAGTTGGATTAACACCTCGATGATAACGTCCCACAAGAGGACGGCATTGAGGAAGCTATAGGGCTGACAGCTGTGAGTGTTGAGGCTTCAGTCTTTGTCTGATCGCTCTGTCAATAACCTGAAGCTTGCAGGTTCAAGCCCAGCTCCAGATGACACATGGTGATGTGTCTATGGGCAGGATACTTCACCCCAACTTGCTCCCGCTGTTGCTCCAGTGGCATGTAAATGTGTATGACAGGGTGAGGATGTCTTACTTTGGATAACTTTCAGAGAAATCAGTGAGTGAATGTGAGAGTGAATTGGTGTGATGTTTGATTAGTCAAAGACACTAGAAAATAGGGCTGGGAGATATGGTCTATAAATAAAATCCACAATTCCCCCCCCCCCAAAACTCGATTTATGATTTTAATTGATCTCAAACAAAAAAAAAACCCTCCAAGTGACACAAAAATGACAAATCAAGTTCTGCCTTTATGTCGTCAAAATATACCCCTAATCAATCAGAACTTCCCTCTTAAAATAAAGTGGGTGTCATAAAATGTTGATTATGTAGTTCTAACGCAGGCAGGTTTGCCTACATAAAGACTAAAAGCTAAGGGATTTTTACAGCCTGTTAACATGTTACTCTCTGATCAATATTTAATCTACTTATGAAAAAAATACAAGCCTATATAATTTATATATTTTTACATTTGGAAGAACTTACAATTTAAGTAAATTAAAGAAAAAGATCTTGGTTTTTAAATTTTAAATCTTCTGCAGAAAATAATCAGAATTAATTGATTTAACCCTTCAACTACCAGCTCAACTGTTTGGCAGAGGTCATCACTAAATTCAAGTATATATATTTTTTTTAAAAAAATACAACGAATTAGATCACATTTTTTGATAAATAACAGATTACATCAGTAAGTGATGCAGTATTTTAAAAATAATTATGGTAATAATAATAACAGTAGAGCTGCAGCTATTGAATCTTTTTGTAATCGATTACTCTATCAAATTTTTGTTGAGTAATCAGATAACAGTTACATTGCGCTCACTGCTATCGTTTTTCTTTTTTACATTGAATCACTACACATTATTATTAGTAGTAGTAACACACAAAACAAAAGCCAGGTCACTTGAATTAACAACTTATTTTTCTTATTTTGGACATTCTGAGCATAAATGGGATCTCAAAATCAAAATCTATCTTTTATTTTTACTCTGGGCCATATCTTGCTTTTTCTGTATTTTTTTTTTAAGTATGGTTATATTTATTTTGTGTTCATGCTTGTCTCTTTTTGCTAAATTATTGCCTTTACTACTGTACCATATTTATGATCTTATTTTACTCACTTTATTTCGAGGACCAAATAATATCATACTTGGATACTAAGATAATTTAGCTAATGTACATTTCTATAACATATGAAAGCATTCCCTACACCTGCTTCCTCTACTCACTGTCAGTGTTTCCTCTTCTACTCTCTGCAATCAAATTAAATGTAAAGTTATTGGATGTGAAAAGTATGTGAACAAAATACACATGATTCAGGGCAAGTAGCCTCCACATTGATTTACGTTCTGAACCAGCCTTTACACGGAGCCATAATCAAAGTAGGTCATTTACTAGCCCATATCTCAGTTACTGATCACATTCGCTGCTTCTGCTGATGTATCATGAGTGTCATCCTGTTGTGTCGTTCTGACGACGCACAGACCGGATGTTTACTGTTCACAAGCTGCAGCATTGACGACGTGCTATCATGCTATGCTACGTGCTAAGCTAACTCCGTTAACTCAGACACACTGCACTGTTTTCTTTTTGTCCCTTCTTGTAGTGACCACACACTTGGGACACTCTCTGCCATTTCTTCAGCAGACTCTCTCCTTTCTGTCCCTCTCTTTTCTTTTCCTTCATTATTCTAAAAGCCGCGCAGCACAGGAGGTAGCAGGCGAGGTGTGCCACAGAAATTACCGTCCGTGTCAAACACCGTGCACTGTATAGTAGTCCAGATATATATTTATATGTATAATCATATATTAGACGAGGCTTCGAGGCACACAATTTGCCTCGAAGATATTTTGTAATCGAATACTCGCGATTATTCGAGGAATCGTTTCAGCTCCTAATAACAGCTTTCACCTTTAAATCCCACACAAAGAGAATATCAGTTATTTTGGTTTGTTTGCAGTTTTTTAAATAATCTTGAATTTATTGACCTCTACCAAACCATTAAGCTGGAAGTTCAAGGGTTAATCAATATATTGCCCAGCCCTACTAGAAAACCAAGTCCATTTACCGATTTATGATTTACAATAAAATGGTAAACTGGCAAAAAATTAACAGAGTCTCAATGACTCATACTTGAGCATTGAGGAAAAGCAAAAAGGCAAGGCCCATTTGGTTAACGTGAACATAAGGCGGAGACAAACATACTAAAATTTACAAGTTAAAGTCATTTCAAAATGTCTTCTTGTGTCTCAAGATTCCTGCTGTGGAATCAGCTAGCTTGTGGTACGGCTAGCTGAGACGTTTGCTTATATTCAAATCCGCTTTGGATAAAATGAGAATATTTATGACCCCTAAAACCACGTGGTTGAGCTGTGTTTACTTGACATGAATGATGGTCTAAAATATCCTCTTCTTGCTGTTACCAAGGTATGGCAGTATAGTTTAATCTCAACAATGCCAAAATCACACAGTGTGAATTAAAAACAACGCAAAGCTGGATTAAGCTGTATATAAATGTCTGCATTGTGCAGGGTTTGACTTGTTTCTACTCCAAACCAGTTTGACTTTGCTGTTGTTTCCACGCTCCTTTAAGCCTGGTCAGAGTGGGTCTGACACGGTCTGGCTCTGTCGCTTCTTGCAGTATTGTAGAGATTGTAGGTCAGTGTGCACTCTAACACAATCATGTACAAAAAAACATGCAAGTCTGAACTACAAACGTGCACAGTGAGAGCCCCCTTTGGTTATAACCACTCTGCCTGCTTCCAATGTAATATATGTTGTTTGTTTGCTGGATTTGAGCTCGCCAGCAGCATTACCCCGATGCAGCCAAGCGTGGCCTGCACTGGACACACACTCTGTCAACAGCAGTAAGCAAGCCGAGCGCTGCACTGCCAGAGATACGGAGCAACAAATCCATACTCCTCACAGAAGAGAAGAAAGGGGAGGGGGGGTGGGGAGACGGGGATATCTGGCTTCGGAGTTTATGATAGAATTTGATAAACAGCGGGGGTCAGGAGGCAGGTCGGCGCACCATTAAGTTATTCTGACAATTTTGATTCATCGCACATAACAGTGGGACGAGGCACTGGGCGTCACCTAAAAGGAGCAGAAGGGGGAAAAAAAAGGAGAAAAAGGAGGGGCTGGCAGGAAGTATAAAACAAACAGAGAGCGTCTTTACTGCGGGAGATGAGAGGAGATAAGAGACATCAGAGCGAGCGTCTGCGCTATCAGGATGCAACGAGAAACCCGGAGAAACACACTCCCTCCAGAGAGAGGGAGGGGAAGGGATGGGCGATATGGAGAGGGAGAGCAGAGGAATAAATCATGTGGAGCTGAACAGAATGCACTAAATATCTGAAAAATGTAAATTGGATAATCTAGGGAAAAAGAAAGAGGGGGATATATTCAGTCTACAGCTATGTATTTGGCAAATTTAAAGAGTATATGAAAGCACTTAGCTCACTGACCGTATATTAAAATGGACCATGTTTCAGTGGTGAAGCCAAAATACCCCTCTACAGTGTGGCATATTTCCTCTGTGACCAGGGAAAGGAATTGACAAGAATTTATTGCATATCGATCCAATTTCTTAACAATCGACCAATTAATTCCTGTGGAAACTGTCAGTGGACAAAAGTTTCCCCACAACGGTTAATAGTGGAAACAATGTCAAACATGCAATTGAGCAAAGACAAGTTAAAAAGACGTTTGCCAATACAATAACATTAATACAACATCACACTGTCCCACACAAATTTAAATACTCCTATATTTTTTCTTCTCATGTTCTTTTTTCAGAATGGTCCAGTTTTTAGTGGTCTTATTACTGAATTTCAAGTTTTAATTTTTTGTAATTTCTTAATCTTTACTGTGGATATTGTTTACAGGACCAGCTTTTGGTATTTGGCTTCCATTGTAAATCTGTGTGTTGTAAAAACTGTTTGAAAGTCTTAACTGTTTTGTGTTTATTCATCTGCAGACTTGTCACAAAAGCTTCTAAAAGTTTATTTATCCCGTGAACTATCAAAAAAAAACCCATCTACAATCCTCAGTGTTGTCTGTTTGTGCTTTTCCAAATGAAAATAAACAGCACATCTCAGTCTAAAATCGTTGCCTGGGAGAGATCTTGCTGATGTAGTATAACTGCCTTGACATAACACTGTGCTCTTTACTTTGGGGAAAGTTTCAAGCCTCGAACACAGCTGTTCAGTTTCAGTTGATGACAGTGTTTTATGCTACATAACAAATATTGTGAATACTAGCACCCGTTTGCTAAGATTGGTTAATCATGCACCAAATTTTATGCTTATAAAACCCCTGACTTTATTTAAGTGTACCTTAAAAACTGGTACTGGTCCGGATGTGCAAATACCGACTGAATGAGAATTTTATTCTGTTTGCTCACTTTGCATTTTAACTGATGAAAATTTTTATTAAAAAATTACTTTCCCGTAAATTTCTGACAATCAAGAAAACAGATATACCTTTGTGCACAGTGCTGTACACTGCAGGAAGAAATGTTTTCCCCAAGTCACTTTTCTGAAATACCTTTCAGCATTTGGCGATTGCACTCATATTCGTTAATATGTCATTAATCAACATTAATCATTAATTAATCTTTTTTTTCTACAAAGTTTTTTAAAGATGCTATGAGGAGTTTCTAAGTAATTACAAAAAGTCTCACTTTTAGATACATGCCTGATCGAAATACACACTTTAAGATGAGTTTTATAGCATCAAAATAGGTTATCTATAAATGCTTTACAGGGCTGGACTGGCCTGGCATGGATACTCAACTTCGGGAACAAGACAGTTCAAACTAGAGCAAATTTATATTATTCTGACACGTCTTAGAGCACCGGGCTGTAAGTAGTGATATATAGCCGGCTACAAAACTACGATACTAAGTTTCCAAAAATTGCTTGTTGTCACACATCAAAAACTACTGCTACGTAATGAGAAAGAGAAACATTACCTCATCGCTTTGCATCCTGTAAATTGTTGAAGAAAGAAGTTTGAAGGACCTAGCTGCATTCATTAGCATCACAACAAACGCACGCTTTGACTTGGGTCACGTCTTTGCAACAGTCGCCGCGCGTGCTCATGGGTAACAGAGTCTTTATGTCGCCAGAAATAGATTTTCCTCATAGCGCCTTTAATAAAGAAGGATTCAGAGTACTATATTTGTGAAACGAGCTTTCAAATATGGTGTTGGATCCACTCCTTATTGATAGTGAAATGAAGCTCACCAAAAAAAAGTGTAGCATGAATCAACATGATAACATTTAAATATCAAGACTTCCCAATGAAGCTTAGCCGAGGTAAGATTAATGACCTTTGGGAAGCTCCAGGATTTTGGCTTCACTCCCGGGCAGCTGTTGCTCTGTCTTTTTTAATATACAGCCTTTCACTAAGCTCAGTCTAATGAGTTTTGGATCTTGAGAAATTAAGGTATTCGTCTAATTAAAATGTCAATTAATTAGCAGCTAATGTCTCAGTGATTATAATGGCTCAAAAACCACACGAGAAAAATCAATCATATGATTGTCAGATTATGAAAAGTGGGGATGATCCAGTTTTTGCATGCATCCTGAGATTATACTGAGTGTCCTGTGTGTGCTAATGTTTTAGCGAGGGTCAAAAAGCAGATGAAATAGCTTTGTTACTGTGTTTTTCGTATAAACTATTTAAAAAACTGACCTTGTATCAGCTCTCAGGGGTGCATATCGGGGGGCCATTTTCTGTAAGCCGATGATCCCAATGTTCAGCAGTCTGTCATGTCCACAAAGTAGCTGTTAGCAGCATGGAGAGTAGGTCAACAACCTGAAATGAGACAAAAAGAAAAAAAATATCAGTAAAAATAGACTGAACAAGTAGTGAGGACCAATTGTAAAAATCAGGGCCAGCACTGGTGATACATGAAACAACTTCCTGTGGTTGCTGTGATAGCTGAAAATAACAAGGATGTGATTTTTGGTCCATATCTCTCTGCCCTGGTGGGATTAATGTGGTTACTTTTAAAGCTGCCTAGCCCCTGATTTCTGTTGAATCATGCAGGCTTTTAGATAACCTGATCTACAGTGGAGTTGCTGTAATGGAGTATTCCTAACCTGAGTGTGTTTGTGTGTGTGAGTGTGCGACGCCGCTCATGTGGGCATGGGCCCAATGAGGCGAAAGGTGCCAGTAGCCTTTGAGGAGGGAGCATGTGTCCGACATCCACTGCTGTAGCGCCGGGTCACAGATGTCACCTGCTTCTACAGCCTGCCCGCCACACGACCGCTCACCCTGCGCCCTCCCCCCACCCACCACTCACCCACTTGTAAACAAAATACGACACAAGTTGCGGACAAGAGTTGCCCACGGTGTTAGGACTTATTTGGATCCGATTATATTGTTAGTTTTTGAGAAGTAAAATCCAAACATGGGTCAATGAGTGATGGCGAGGGTTCAGGAATGTCATTCAGATTAGATCAGACAAATGTTATCCAGAGCTGCCGGCGATGTCACATTACCGTGGCCTTGCCGTGTTCTCTCACAGCAAGTTCTGTTGAATAAACACTGCTGGCTGCTAAGGGTTGTTAGCATTAAACACAGCACATTAGCCTCGGAAAAAAAGCCTGGCAAAGAGAAACATCCTCAGATAATGTCAGCCACGAGAAAGAAGTGTGAAACCACAATCCCCCCAAATAAATCAGCTGCGAGACAAAGACAGTTTTTGTGTGTGTTTCCTTCTGTGGCACAGCGTAGAGGCTCTGATAATCGCTTAAAGGAGCTCCCTCACACTCGTGTGGTCATCTTTTTGAGAGGGCCTGAAATTCCTTTTGCACGCTTCGCCACTTGTTTGCTTGAGAGGCGGAGAATGCTTCACCACAGAAATCCTCTGTGGAGATTGTTGATGTGTGCATTTCTCTCTCTCTCTTAACACACATAATAAAAAATTTACTCACCCACACTTCACTGGCATTTCTTTTTGATGCCTCTTTAAATTACCATGTATATTAATGAAGCTATGGCAGGACTGCTTTCTTATTCTTCTATTTAATCATGTGTGCTTACAGGGTCAGAGGTCTCCCTAACTTCCATCCTCTCCCCTTCGCTCCCCAATTTACCCTCTGCCGGCAGAAAATAGAAGAGTTTTCTGTGGCTGGGAATTACATCAAGCCTACTAGCTTGATGGATACATTACCACAAAAGATATCAGGGTCAACAATGCTGTTTGTACATAACAATTAAAGTAAAAAAATAGATAAACTGTTCTGTTCTTTTTTTTCTGTAGAAACCAGGGACAGAGCATTCTTATTTAACATAAGACCCTAGAGCTGTGCATCTTCAACATCAATCAAACAATCAAAATGTATTTATATCGCAAAGTTCATACAAATGTAATTGTAGCTCAAATATCAAGATAAAAACTGATCGACAAAAGACGAGGGCTGGGACGTTACGCTTTTCTCCCGATTCTATTTTTGTATGATTTTTTAGGTGCCGATTCAATTTAAATTGCGATTCTTTAATATTGCCGATTTTTGCAATCTTTAGTTTGCTTTATTAACACCAGCGAAAAAGATGAACAATGATGATGCCTACAGACTATATCAGGAAAAATACACATCATATGCGAGTCTGTTTTTAGGATTTATCCAGCAAAATATTTTAACCAGCTGTTTATGCTCTCTCATCAAAAGCCTGGATTGCATTTAAAAGTGGCTTATTAAGACAGACTCAAATGAAGCATTTAACTTTGGAAAAAAAAACTCTTTGAACAAAAAAATCGATTTAAAAATCGTCAAAAAAAATCCCAATATTTATGTGAATCGATTTTTTCTCCCACCCCTACAAAAGACATACATAAATATACATGTACACATATACACATGCACATATTTATACATATGTATACAAATATGTGCATCTACACATATACAAGGACTTAGCAGGACTGCGGCTGACTTTTATATCGTGTGTTTGACCTCAGCTGGGTGTTAGTGCTCAAAATTTTCGGTACGTCTCCACATTATCACAATAAAGGATTCTTGATTCTTGATATGCCCATGCATGCATACACATACATACATAAATAATCACTTCCTTACGACCATTCAGCAAATAAACACTCAGCAGTGGTCCACCTACTAAGTAGTATTCCCCTGTAGTTGTAATGATAGTTGGTAAGATGTCAAGAGGATTTTAATACACACCACAGAAGCTTAAGTAAATGAAATGATAAAATGTAGAAGAGCGGATACAAGAAAGTGCAAAGCAATGAAACCAATAAACATCAGACAAACAAAATTCAAAAAGTACTCTCATGATTCAGTTATCAAAGCAACGATTCAACTGATTAGATGTGCAGTGAGTAGTATCTTCTGCATTACTGCACCAGCCTACTTCTTAGAAAAAAAAGCAGTCAAATAGACATGAACTCCTTTCATTAATTAGAAATAGCTTTGAGATCAACCACAGCAAAAAAGTCTGTCCATTATCAACCAAAACTAGAAAAGTGCTCCGCCAGCGCCACAATCCTCACCCATATTCTGATTTATTTACCTTTATTTAATTTGAACATTTAGATTTCTTGACCATGAAAACATTTTAGTTCTGTAGTTATTCATTAACATCACATTTTTCGTCATCCAGACGGTGATCCAGATCACTCCCAAAATCGAATCATTTGTTCCTTGTCCGAATCTGAACATTGAAAATTTCATTGAAATCTGTTCACAACTTTCTGAGTTATGTTGCTAACAGAGAAACAAACAAACACACAAACTAACAAAAAAACAAACAGGAGCCAGCAATAACGTAACCTCATGGCGAAGGTAATAAATCAGTTTTATTGGGGTCATTTTCCTATACTTGCTTTTTCTTACTCGGAAATAGGGATGTAACGGTTACCGGTAAAATGGTAAACCGCGATAAAATTTCCCACGATAATCGTTACCGTGTCCAATTAAAATTACCGTTATATCGTGCTTGATCACCACACTGCCTCAGTAACGCACGGTGATGCTACTCTTTGCCTGGAAAAGCCAGAACTATGTATCTGCCCTCGATTAAGGAGCCTCACGCGAGGTGCACATGCGCAGTTTGCATTGTTTGGCCTCTGAGTCTGACACATTTATTGACAAAAAAGACAAAAGAACTGTTATGAATATAAAAAAAACAAACAGGAGCCAGCAATAACGTAACCTCATGGCGAAGGTAATAAATCAGTTTTATTGGGGTCATTTTCCTATACTTGCTTTTTCTTACTCGGAAACAAATTTGATACAACAGTCTTTCAGCAGTGTCTAGAAGATGAAACGATTGTTTGATTAAATATTATTTTTGACAACCATCTCTTTGAAAACATCTGTTCAAGAGCACTGAAATCATTTGCAAAAAGCAAAATGATATCAATACACATTTGTTACCACATTAACCAAAACACAAGCCCTGGACACTCCATAAACGGTAATTTATTTTATCAAAAATTGCTGAAAACACCTACTCTTACTAACTCCTAATTCTAATACTGTAACACCCATTTGCTGTTTCCTCACCAGCGATATTACAGCATGTCACATGTATTCCCATTCTGCACTTTTATTGAGATGGAAGTTTTTGTCCATCCAACCCAGCCCTAGCGCTAACACCCATACGGCCTTTGCTGCACTGCCATTTGAGCCTCAGGGTGGGACAGCATGGTCCACTGTCTAACTGCCAACCAAGAACCCACTCTCTCCCAACTGTGACTCACTCCTTATGAAACCAGTCAAGCCATTAAGCAAGCCAGTTCAGTGTGTCATGATTTTAATTAACTATATTGAATATTTTTCAACCTTTTCAGTGTTAACAGTAGGCGTCTAATAGCTCATGATTACCGGCTAAGATGAAAGCGTCAGTATGCCTTGAACAAAGTGCTTTTGGGATCATCGGGCAGCATCTGAAATTGCCTCCCCCATAACCTTCAAAAGTCTCGGTTTAAGAGTCAGCATCCAACTAATGTAACTTTCAAAAACCGACAAAGCAAGTAAGGAGCACACTTCAAGAAGGAGATGGACAGGAGTGTGGAGCTGAGAAAATAACTACTCTTGTCACTTTTGTGTAACTACAAAGTTCAAAGCTGTGAGAGCCTTCAAAGAGAGACTGAAAGTTTGCAGCGTGATCTCCATTCAAATACCCATTCACCTTTGGCACTCGCTATTCAGAAGAAGTAAAGGAATTTCTGACTGAAAACACGAAAGGAAGTTTCTTTGGCTATTACATCCCCGACAGCTTAAGACGGAATATTAATGCTCCTGATGTGCCCCCCATACAATCTTTGGCACATGGGGGATGAAGGGAAGGGAAAATTGCTTTGCCCCTCATATGCCAGCAAAGGTGATAACTGAGGCGTAACAGGGGGGGAGAAACCAGCTATATGTAAAATCATGGCCAGGGTTTCTTCTCTACAGCAAAAAGTGACGCAGCATCACACACACAAAGGGGGCTTTCACACCTAAGACACATTTGGTCAAGATCAAATGAACTCTGGCTCGTTTTATGGAAAGTTTGTTTCAGTTTATGTGGTGTGAAAGCTCAAACAAACTGGTGAGGACCAGAGAACCACACTCTGGCCTACCAAACAACAAGTTGGCTTCGAGTTTGGTTTGCAGTGAGTGCGAAGGAAATCTGAACCAAACAAAGACCAAACAGGGCAAGTGTACCCAAAGGGAGTGAATTGTGGCTTTGATTTGGAGGAACATCACAACACTAAGCAAGCTAGTGCCGTGTGGCTAATATAAGCATGACGAGAACAGCCAGCTTCTGTTTCTCTTAGAGGTTGTATCTACAAATCCATGTGGAATATGTTTACACATCCCCCTAGTTAGGCCTGTCGTTATAATCAATAAATCAATTAACCGAATGATAAATAAAAACGTCCTCGGTAAGTTTGCCGGCCTCTATAAATTGACTGCATGCATGATTGTTTTCCTCCTCTCTTTCTACCAAACAGGCTGAATGAGAAGATGGCTCGCTACATCCCTCTTTCTCAACGCCTGGGCGCATTGGTTCTATAGCGTAATGAGCAGGGTAGGGGTTAGTGATGCATCTGTCTTCCATTCAATCTTTGAGGGGGGGTCACTCACGTGTAAACACACAGAGCTGAAGCGAGCATCGTGAGGAGCAACGAGGAAACAAAAAATAACATGAATGATGGCACAAAAGCAACGGTTCCTAAGTCGAATGCCACAGCCCCTAGTGTGGGAATATTTTGGTTTTAAACATAATGAACAAGATGTGAGGCGACATGTCGAATTTGTTTGAAAGTAGTGACGACAAAGAAGGAGAGGTGCAGCGGAGCCTTCGTCCTGACAGTCAGCACCTACTATGGCGTTTGGTCGGCAAAGTAAATATAAATAAAACAGCGCAAAATAGTGCACGCTCACAGTCAGTGTCATTCACTACATGGCAAAAGAAATGCAACCCTTCAATACGGTTGAACAATCAGCAGTTCAGGAAATGTTAGAAACGATTGACAGACAGTACAAATTGACTGGGAGAAAGTACATGTCGTAAAAAACTCCTGAACAGTATAAACTACATTTTATTTATTGTTTTTATTGTTGTGTGTTTTTATAGGAGTTTGTTATTTTTTGATTATTATAATGATTCTTTTTGCATGCAGTTTTTCCCAAAAAGACAGTCCATTCATTTTCATTGTTTTTTTCCCTCTTTTTTTGTTTTAGTTTATTATATTGTTAAATTTATTTGATTTAAAAGCTCTTTACCTTTCAATTACACTTCAATACTCTTAAGAAATTAAAGTTCATTGTTTTTGACATGGTGTACTCACTGTATTACGACATATTAATGAAAAAATAATGTTTTAAAATAACATTGACAATAAATTGGTTATGGGCATAAAGTTTTGGAACAATTATTGTCCAGCAAAATTTTTTAGCGTGACATAAATATTCGGATAAAATAAAGGTAGGACTAATATTTATGGTGAAAATCACAACATGGGTGAAGACTGTGGCGCTGGCGGAGGTCTGTGCTCTCCGAGTGCTTTTCTAGTTCTATATATTTATTCTGGTCGTTCTGCTCTGGTTCATGAGTACATGTGCGATCATGTCAACTTCATTCCTTATTGTTGTAAAGCATGCAATTATGCAAATCAACTACATATCATGGAGAGGGACAGTGAAATACCTTTTTTGTCTGTCAGAGAAGCCGTTATGTATGGTGATTACTTAAACAAATGAGGATAAGTCGTGGGTGTGGACTGAGAGGGATGTAGACTTTTACATCACAGTGGTAAAGCTCCTTAGTCCAGTGCTGCTATCCATTAACGCTGGTAACTCTTAAAAGGCCCATCTCTGGAGAATAAGGTGCTTGGACATGGCTGCTATTTGTTTTTCTCTTTAATCTTGGCTATAAAAATGATATCCTTGTGTAATTTAGTCCTTTGGGGCCATTGAGGCTCTCACTGCATAGTCTTTAGGTCAACATGCGTAAGTACTTAATGGTGAACTAATCTTCTAAGGTTAAGCTCTGCAACACAACGCTATGATTGAACACTCAAGGTAGGATTGTTATATAACGGGGGTGACAATTGCAAATTTCTGGATTTGCTTTTAGGAAACATCCATGGGCATGAAGAGGGTTCACAGTCAGGGGCATGAGCACAGCGTGGGGACCTGGTGGGCACTGGCGACCCATGCTCCTAATCCCAGTTAAGACAACCCCGGCAGGCGAGCCGACACAAAGAAGCTTCGTCCAGTGTTAGAGGAATTAAAGAAAAGCCTCTCCGCTGTTGTTATGCTAATCCACAAGACAATGATTATCTGCTGGGCAATGTTGCCACGGTGATAAACATGGCTCAAGAGGGCCTCAATTAGGGCACTGATTGCAAAAAGAACAGCAAAGAGGGAGGGAAGAAGGCGACTAAAGACAGAAAAGGAGCTTGCAGGGTGTTTATTATGTTATTTCAGCTGAGTGGATGGGACAGCTTTGAGAAGGTGGTGTAAGTCTGACCCTTGGAGCTTGACCTTGGCAAGGCGTGACCTTCTCCACACTGTAAAGACCTTCACATTCACTGGAAGGCACTTGAACTGCTGGCATGTTAAATGCTCTGGAATTAGTACAGGGCCTGTTGCTTTGCAGTATCTATAGAGATAGGTTGTGAGTCTCAATAATAAGTTCGCCAAATATTAAAGCTGGTGATGTAGACAAAATATGATGTGAACAGTTTGAAGAGAATTAGACAATAAACGGGACAACTCAACAGAAACATAAGTCAAACTAATTGTTTTAATCATGGACACCTTATCTCTCGAGCTAAAGAGAACAAAGGACAGTCCAGATGTTCTCAATGCAAAGTTCAAAAGCCAGCATCTGTGATGGTATGGGGGGTGTTGGTCCCCATGGCATGGGTAACTTGCACATCTGTAAAGGCACCCTTTAAGCAGAAAGGTACATACAAGTTTGGGAGCAAAATACTGCCATCCAAGACTTTTTAAAGAACATTCCTGTTTATTTCACTAAGACAATGCCAAGTCCCATTCTGCACGTATAACAGCATGGCTTCATAGCTAAAGTGTGCAGGTATGAGACTGACCTGCCTTCAGTTCAGCCCTGTTTTCCTCTGAAAGTAAAGGTGTAATATGAAGGACAAAATATGACAACAGAGACCCCAGAATGTTGAGCAACTGAAGTCATACAATAAGGAAGAATTCTGCCTTCACAGCTTTAACAATTAGTGTCCTCGTTGTTAAAAGAAAAATTGGTGTTACACTGCGGTAATCACGCCCCTGTCCCAGCATTTTAGGAACTTGTTACAGTAATCAAATGTAAATTGAAAGACTAACCGCAATTAGCAAAAAAAGTATGAATGTTTGAACATTACATTTTTTTTTTGTCTTTGTACTACTTTGTCCTACTCATGTAGGATTTGCAAGTCACTTTTCCTTGTTTAAATTTACTTTCTAACCAAAATCCCAACTTCACTGGAAAGTGAGGGGTTCATAAAAAGGAGCATGGTTTTACTTTGCTCTGTACCTTAGTTCTCAGAGTCAAAGGATACCTTGGTTTTCTGTACCCACTAAAAAACACAACAAACACTGTCTAGGTTTAATCCAAAGACCTTCTTTAGTTTTCCTTATCCAAACTCAATATTTGAAAAATAAATTATGGTGGAATCAAAAAATGCTAGTCATGTTTTATTTCCGGAAATTCATTGTAAGAGGGCAAAGTCAGCTCTCGTACAAAGTAGAAGCAACATACAAATATTGGTATTAATACTTGAATCGGCTAAAACAAGTTTTGAATATTGGTGTGCATATATTAGCAAAAAAATAAGAGATCATCTAACAATAAGCTACTGCTTTTAACTAAAACTTTGCTCACATGTGGTCTAGATGAGAAGAACAAATTATTTGTACTAAAAGCTATATGTTGGTTCCTTTCTTCAAGTTACAAGTTAATGTAATTTTCTCATAACTGTGTCAGACTGGCCAAGAAACCTGATTAAGCCCGGTAACAATCAGCTCCTGTCGGCAGTTTGAAAGGGTCTAATCTGCATTTTGACCCAGGTTGACTGACCCTGCAAGCAACAAGGGTTTTTATCGGCTCGCCTCCAATCAGCGTCAGTGGGAACATCACACTGGGTCAGTTTACGGCATAATATCATCTACCTCCTCTGTCTGTAACTTACGTGACTCTTTGCCATCGCAGCAACGTCAGCGCTCGAATGTCGTTCAGTCTGCACAGAGTTTGTACATTTATATGGAGGAACAAAAGTATAAAGTACAGAAAACATGCTCCTTTCATGGACTTGTTTCACCGCGCAGATGATATCATCAACGTGATGACATCAGCATGACGCACCAGAGGAAATAAAACAGCAATGCAGCTTGTCTGCTTCCGATTAGACCCCAGTCTGCTGCCAATGGGAAAGGCATCACTTGCTGATAGCTAGCAGATTAATCCATGTTGAAAAAACCTGTGTTGACCTGCTAATTTCAGTGTGAAAGTGGGATTATTCAGGGTTTACTTTAATTTACAAATGTGGTCCTCTAACAGTGAGAATATAATAAACAGGCCCTCTCAGTAACTGAAGTTTCCCACTCCTGTACAATACTGTCTTACCTGAAATGTCATCTGGATATACGTTGATATATCTTAAATATCAATATACTGGCGATCCCTGTAATGTAATTAGCTCTTTCATGCATGAGGGATATGTTAGGCTGCAGTATGCTGTCATCACTCTCAATAACACCTTCTTCAGGCTGAGCATGAGGAATAAAGATGAGTAAGTGTGCCACGAAGAGTTGCAGCCTGCCTCATTCATCCTCTGAAGTGACAGCACAGCAGTTCAGGTGGTGGCACTCTTTTTAGCTTCAGTTCAAACATCAAGAGTTGGAGGACAACCATAACACTGGATTCATCTATAATAATCCTTCATTTACTCAGTGAATCAAAGCGAGGAGGCAAAACCCTCGCCGGGTGTTTAAATCTTTCTCTCCGAGATGATGCGCCAACTTCAATTCTCCGCTGTTGTCACAAGATCAAAGAAAAGTTGGAAAAAACAGGCTGTTTTCAGTTTCTGGAGCAGCTTGTCACGCAGCTTTGCTCGTACTCTCGAACCTGGTAGCGTGGCTGGCGTCACAGGATTGTCTCCTGGTTTGCTTCTAGGTCAGCTACAAAATGATGGAGCACTACATCCAACTAATTCATACATCCTCCATCTGGCTGCTCTTCTGTTACAATTAAACTGATGGATTCTTGGACTGGGACATTCTAATAAAGTTTTAATTATGATATAGGATAATAAAACATTGTATTTGAATATAATTAAAGAAGATGTTAAATAAAAATAAAAGCCTGATCCAAAAAGATAATCTATTTAAGGGTTTAAATTTGGGGATTTGCCATTCTTATTTTGGCATTAATTAGGGAGCATTCATAAAAAAGTAAAATCAAATCATGCTGATGCCTATTTGAGACCACAGCAACAAGTCCACTCATTTATATCTGTGTGAATTTTGTCCACTGATTATTTTTGACATAGTTTTCATCAACAACCTTCTTTCCTCTGATGAAACCGGAGTATAAAAAACTATAAAAAACAAGTGTACACTGACAAAAACTAAACTAATTTAACTGATATTTTTCGTCAACAGATAAATACTAGATTAGTATGTTTGACAGAGAAAAATTCAAACATAAATTTGTCATGTAGAAACAGGAACAAGTTAGGAATCACGGTTACTCTGGTTGTGTGAAAAGGCTGGATGAGTTAAGAGGAACATCCAATCAATTTACAGTAGATTTCTTTGCCTAAAATGTTGTGAAACTTCATAAACTAAAACTAGACTAAAATTAAAATAATCTGGACGATTAAATTACGACTTAAACTTAAAGAAATTTTAGGAATTAGACTTAAATTAAAAGTAAATTACAAAGTGCTGTCAAAATTAATCCTAGGATATCGCTTTTTGTAGTTGTTAAAAAAGCAGACAAAATGCTACACACTGGTTGAAAAGAACAAAAACATCTGTAACATTTTCAAATATTGAGATTGTCTGACACTTTCTTTACATTTAAAAACATTCACTTCAAAACAAAGAAGTCATTATTTTACTTTTTTCTGTAAAATTCCCTAAAGTCAGTAGGAGTCTCTCTGGGAGTTTTGGCTATGTTTTTGATATGTGAACAGGTTTGTTCAACCAACAGGCAGTTCTAGTTCAAGGAACATGTCTGGACAAGTTTGTGCAGCAGTGAATATTACAGCAAAAAGATGAAGCTACATGCACAGCTGAGAAGGGCATGATCAGACAACTCACAAGGACTTGAGCTAAAGTAGCCTGTTCTGAGCAGGGCTGAATCAAAGGGGTTAAAGGGGATGCCAAAATAAAACATCAGGTTGGATACGTGGAGAGACAGTTTGCAAGGAAGTTGAAAAATGAGCTTTAGGGACAGATACTGAATGAAAACAACTAAAATTTAAGACATTTAGGCAAATGCCAGGCCATGTTTACTGTGATTCCAATGGCTGCACCTGTAGCCATAACAAACAGGCCTGCATATTTTGATTTGAAATAGTTGGTTTCATTATGAACTGTAGTCAACATTTTTTATGTTGATGTGGCCAAGACGCCAGATTTTACAGTATATATCCTCACATGGTCTAAATTGGGGGTAATTTCCTTCTCATACCTCACCCACTTTTTAAATATTGACAGATTTCTGACTATGACTCAAGATCATTAAGTTTCCTGACTATATGACAGGCCTTGGCCACACAACACCTGGCCTTGTGGCTCTTTTACTGTGTGTTATTCATCGCTCTATCTCTCTCTCTCTCCCTGGTTTCTGACTCATTCCACTTTCTGTCCTACTGTCATAAAAGGTAAAACAAATCTTGAAATAAACCAAGAAATACCAAACATGCGAGTAGAGGACTTACTTTTGCTGCCATGGTAACAAAGGCTCAGTCTCAATTTACTCTTTCCCCCCGCAACTAAGCCCTAACACTTTATTTTGCACATTCATGTGAAGGAGAACGTTGTCCTGATCCTTTTGGAGCAAGGTCATAGCATAAGGTTTTAAGTGTACATGGCCCTTTACATAGAGACTGCCTGGAAGCACACCCTGAACCAAATGTTGTGCTAAATCACCCAGAATGCATTGAGAATCATTGGTAAGGTGGCTACCCTCTTAGCAAACTTACTTAGAAATTACATATTTTTTTGACTGTCCAAATTATTTTGTACAACTGAGGTAATTTTTTTCCAAAAAAAGTAGGAAAACACAATCTTATCAAAGAAGTTTGATGTCTTGGTAGGCAGGGCTTACACATGCTAGCTGGAGTTGCTAACAATAGTTTAGAGAGCTCCACAATGAAGCAGAATTCTCATTAAATCTGATTGTGTATGTTTATGGAAATGCTGGTGCCAACTCTCCGATTTGTATTGGAGTCATGAAGAGTTTTCCCATTTCAAAGTAGAAGTAGGTTTTTTTGGCATACTGCATGTACCTTTGTCCCAAGGGCCGAGGGGAGACTTGAAAACAAGGGATAGGAGGAGAGGTTAAATTAAGAAATCGGACTGTGCCATAAAGTTATCACTATCATTTCATTTAGACAAAAGTTATATCAGTGCTATTGTGTTGTTTTGTGGCAGCCATTTTTTCAAAAGGAAGTATTGAGACATACTGTATATCATGTTCTGAATGTCATACATGTTGCCAGTACCATCCAGCTCCACTCTAATTCCTCGTGTCTAGGTCTGTCACGATAGTCAATAAATCAATTAACCGCACGATAAATAAAAACGTCCTTGGCAAGTTTGCCGGCCTCCATAAGTTGACACGTGCATGCATGTTTCTTTCCTTCCTCTCTTTCTACCAAACAGGCTGGATGAGAAGATGGGTCACTCTCTGCAACTTTCTCAACACTTTGGTGCATTGGTTCTATAGCGGATTTAGCAGATTTACAGTGGAGTGAGCATTTGTCATTCATTCAATCTTTCTCGGGGAGGCGGGGCCTTGTACACACACAGAGAGCTGAAGTGAGCATCCCGCGGAGTAACAAGGAAACAAACACAAATATGAACAATGGCACGAAAGCTACGGCTCCTAAGCTGAATGTCAAAGCCCCATTGTGGGAATATTTTGGTTTTAAACAGAATGAACAAGGTGTGAGCTCATGAGCACTGACTAGCTGATATGTCATATTTGAAAGTAGTGGTGACAAAAAAGGGGAAGTGCAGCAGAGCCTTTGTCCTGATAGTCAGCGCTGACTGAGGCGTACGGTTTGCAAAGTAAATAAATAAAAGCAGTGCAAAATGGTGTATGCTCACAGACAGTGTCGTTCGCTACACTGCAAAAGAAATGTAGCCCTGTAATCAATACAGCTGAAAAGCCGGCAATGTTAGGAACGTTGGACAGACAGGACGAATTGACTGGGGGAACGTACATGTCATAAACAATTCTGGAACTGTATAAACTCAATTTTATTTATTGTTTTTATTGTTGTGTGTATTATAATTGGAGTTTTTTTTCTTTACAGAGACAGGGTCTTTATTTTACTGTTTTTGTTTAGTATAATGATATTTATTTACATGCAATTTTTCCCAAAAGAGAGTCCATTTCATTTTCATTGTTTTTTTATCTCTTTTTTTGTTAAATTTATTAAATTGGTTGTTTAATTTATTTTAATAAAAAGCATAATAATTTTTTGGACAATCATCATCCAGCAAAATTTGTTAACGTGACAGGCCTACTTGTGTCCATCTTGGTCCCCCCCTCAGCCCTTCTGTCCTACAGCTTAAGCAGCCTCATAGGCCTCAGACTGCTGTGTCACCTCATTGAGTCCTTGAAGGGCCTCTTATATCTGGCCGGTATGTTGTTATTGCTCTCCCAGACCACAGCTAAAACTGAGGAATGGGCCTGCCAAGCCGGGCTCTTTCAAGTCTCTGCTGTATTGATGGTACTGGCGGTGAGCAGCAGCAGGGTAGTGGTAGTGGGTGGTACTACGGTAACATAAAAAGAAAGGAAAGGGGAGGAGGTGACACAGCATGAAGCCAGCCCCCCTGGGGGTACATGACAGGCATGTGAGATGCAAATGGTCTCACACTGGTTTGCTCTGGGCTGTGCCACAGGTGAATGCCAGCACTGCCACTCAGGGGCCGCTGTAGGAAGACTGAGGGGCATCAACAGGGCTGCAGAGGCAGTGGGAAGTGTTGTAGAAAACTGCTGATTAGGTCAGCAAAATATTAGAAACATTGGTTACATGATGTTTTTTTTAATTCGGAATTGATTATTCAGAATTTAAAAATTTAGAATTTAAGTTTTCCCCCTCGTGTTTACATGGAAATAATTATTCTGAATAGGGTTTACATAAAGCCTGGCTGACATGACGTAGTGACGTATTTACATCTACCGAAAGAAAAATTCCAGTTCAGCATTTCCAGCCTTTCCATCAGGGAAACCTGGTCCAACTTGGAAATTACAGCTTTAAAAAGGTCTACACTTTAATGCTTATGCCCACCCACACTTCCAACACCTCCCATTCTTCTAGAGTCTTATTTTAAACCGTCTTGGCTTGCGTGGAGTCTCATACTTGCAGCCATCTTGTTCCTGTCAGCGTCCTGCGCCTCATCGCTGCAGGACAAGGGAACGAGCATGTGCAGGACGACCGCAATTAATTTAAAGTGAAATGAACGTTTACATGATCAAGGAATTATTTAATTTAGCATCATAGAAAATCAGAAAAAAACAGCCACTTACTTCGGAAGCAAGTTTTTTTCAGAATCATCATTTTCATTCATAAGTAAGTGTTTTCATGGTCATTTTACATCTTTATAGAGGATTTAAGTTTTATTCAGTAGTCTATCTGATACTGTTGAATGCTTCGCTGTCTTGGCCCGGACACTCTTTCAAAAGAGCTTTTTAATCTCATTGAGGTTTTCCTGGTTAAATAAAGGTTAAATAAATAAACACAAATAAATTATTAAGGTACCAGCCAAGTCGAGTCAATATTTGACAGAAAATTTCAAAAGGCTTCATGTTTGTGCTACTCGAAGACTTATCTTGAATTTTTATGATCCAGCAGTTCAGGCGATATTAGGAGAGAGAGTTAGGAAGTTACAAGATGTCAATTATTTTATTCTTTTGGCACTTTAAAACAGCGTGTTTTAAATATTTTACCCTCTCTGTCTTTTTAATGATTGATTGTGTTGAAAGGACTCGAGCTTTTGAAAAACAAATATTGCATTGGACATTCCCACCAGAGGGAAATGAAGTCAATTTAGTACACCTCAGACTGTGTTCAGGAATTTCCCTGATATTCTGACAGTAAATAAAAGCAAAGAATTTATTCAGTACTTGGTGTCAGTGAATTATATTTTGACACTTAACAACTCAAGTCATTCTTTTCAACTGCGCTCTGATATTCTGTTTTAATAGAGCGAGAACATCTACTCCCATGTCTTCAGAAAACTAATCTCACCCTCTAACAATTATTTAACAAGATTCCAGCAATATTCTCAATTCATTTCTTTTGAAATCCATAATTAATGCATTTTCTTTTCCTCTGTCTGGAAATGACTTTTTTGAATCTGGCCTTAAACCTGTTGAATGTGTCTTAACACTTCCTTGTTTAATGAGCCAGAGATCTCATATCCATTTGATTTAACCAGACGTAGCTCAGCTCCCATTTTGTACTGCAGACATTCATATTTAATACGAAACCAGAGTAGACCAGCATCTTCAGCACGCAGTGTCCTGAGCAGCAAAATGCCCTATGTGGCAGCCACTCAGCTAAAATAGGATTTCACTGTATTATTGGCTTAATAGCAGTGTTGGCAGATCTGACCGTTTCTGCAAATATTTTAACCAATCAATCAAACTTTATTCATGAAGCACTTTCAGCACAAACTGCCGAACATTCAAGTACACAAGCAGATAAGGGTCAGGGAGAAACTAGTAATACACTAGAATAAAATAAAATAAAATAATAAAAATATGAAACCCCAACCACCCTCCCAGCACACATTTAAGACAGCCAACCACAAACGCATCCAAGGACAAACATGCTACCAAGCACACAAACGCACAATATTTCCAGCCAATACATCAGCTACAGATATTAGCTGTTTATATGGTACGTGGACTTGAGCCTACGAAGCACTGCTCTCGTCTTTCTGACAACACAAGGGACTTCAAGCCCACAGGTCACCTCTACCCACTTACACTTGCTCTCATATTTACTTACTCATGGTTCCAAGTTTCTGAAGCCCTTTACACAGTGCTTTTACCCAAAGTGCTGCAATGAAGCTTCATCATCGTCATGACCCGAAACATCAACACAGATTCAGTGAAGCCGTAATTTCTGTGGCAATCAAGCAGCAATAAGGCTTGGATGAAGCAAAGGGGAGGTCAAATTGTTACCCTTTCCAACCCCGCAATGTTCACAGTGGAGGCAAGGCATCACAGGGGCATAAATGTCATAACTTTAAAAAGCAGCATGAATGGGGCTAATGCAAGCTGTCCATCAGAATCAGCTAATACATCCACACCCGCTCATACCCCACTGACACAGCAGTGGAATCAACTTGGGGTCTTGACCAAGGACACATCGACAGAGCTGGGCTCCAACCTTATAAATAATGATAGTGCATACAGCCAGAGTGAGCCACATCTGGTTTATATCCCACCCATTGACTTAAATACAGCATATCAACACAATGTGTGGTTATCCATCAAGTCTTACCTTTTCAAAGAATCTAATGTTTCTTTTTTTCACATCTGTTTCCAGCACAAATAAACTAACACAGTGAAATAGGTTAATTTTGCTAATGTAGAGACAGTCTACTAAAAAGAGAACTTAATAAATATAGGTACGAGTTTTAGTTAAGTATCAGCTTTGATGACTCTGTAAATGCCTGTAATAATTAAAGGCCAAACTTAACTTGCACATCCAGTTATAATCTGTTCAGATTTTGGAACAGCATTGCATTCATTAAAGGAGACATATCATGCTTGTTTCTCCTTTTCACTATGCCAGACTCGGATGCCTGTAAAGCATTTCTGCCCTCAGTACAAGTCATTTAGTTCCTTCATTGCCCCATAATAGCGTTCTCAAAATCCTCATTTTAGGCCGTTAACAAGGTCTTGTTGAAATGATCGGATCTGAGGATGACCTAAAGTTACCTCGCAACGTCACAGCCCTTTGTGCTCTGATTGGTCAGTTCTATCGGGGGTAGAGCCAGCCTGTCCTTCTTCTTCTACTGTATTTTCCGGCAGGCTCAAAGCAGCGAGCGCATATTGAGTCCCCCTACAGGCCAGAGCAGGTAATGAGTGACTGTGAGCTAGGGAACTATAAACCCCTGCTGGGTGGATGTGTTCCTCGGTCACAGAGGAGGAAGTGTTTTATCAGATTACTCCAATAAAAAGAAAGGTACCTCGTGACGTCACAACGTTTGAAATCTCGCGGACATCTCGCGATGACCTATGTTCAGAGGCATCAAGTCTCGTTCTAGGATATCAGAAAAAATACAATATATAATTTTTTGAAAATTAAGGGGGTGTAAGGTCTTGTTTTCGAATTTATTATATTATATGTAAGTATTAAATCATGCATCAGCATGATATGTCTCCTTTAATGTAACTTTTTCCATCACTGACCAAACCTCCAATTAAATTCAACTTCAATATATAATTTTATTGAAAGGGCACTTGTGACTTGCTGGCAGAATCAATGCTCTTTAACCAAATTCTGAAAAAAACAGATCTATATTTCTAAGTCCTATCAATTCAGGTATTTATAAAAGCTTAAATTCTGGTATTGTTGCAACACTAATTATTCCAGAAAAAATAACATAAGTCAGGATTCAAATATTTGGCTGCTATTCCCATTTCAAATTAAAGTGACAAGTGATGAAAAGGAACATTTATACTCAAACTGACACATTGTGGAGCTTTCATTAAAAACTGGTATTTAATGGTTTCTGGCCCAGCTGGAGACAACAGGTCTGAAGTAGTAAAAATGAACAACCTCAGTTATCTGGAAGTGATTAAAATTTAGATGGGATGTGGAAATGGAAATCACTTAAACTAATGTTTCCCATAATCATAATTTGCCAATTTTCATTAAAAATATGGGACAGAAGGAAGAGGAATTAATGCTCCTACTGGAAATTCACTAAAACTGATCACCTGTGTTTTATACTGAAGTGTCTCTGGAGGTTAGAGAAGCGCAGTGCGTGCACTTATGTTTTTATGTGATTTGGTGTCAAGTCATTCGGCAGATCAGTAAATTAAGAAAATAGAAAGCAAAACCTTACACCAGTGGTTCCAACCACACTTTTACTTTTACGGGTCACTTCCTAACACTGTCTAACCAGGTCTGTGCAGGGTTTCTGCACATTTTTTTTTAAATTAAATTAAACACATTTAGGGATGTTTTACGAACCAATTATGTAAAATCCATAGAAGGATCAGCCTGATTAAATGTCTGTGTTCAAGAATATTCATCTCACCAAGATTCAATCGACAATGACTGTGAGCTGCCCAAGGCGACACAGCCCAATCAGAGTCCTTTAAAACAGAAAGAGGAATGAGCTACGAGAGAAACAACAGCAGGACGTCAATGCTCAGAGATTAGCACTGATGCTAACAGTTTCATTGCAGTTTTATGAGAGCTTAAACATTTACTTTATTTCCATTTTACCCTCTGTTTTGGTCTATAAATGTGCAGTTTATACCTGCCATAAATGCAGCTGCAATCACTTTATATTATCTTTATCAAATAGCATAAAAATGTGGCAATCTCAGTCAAAATGCCATCTAAAATTTGAACACCTCCTCATGGTACAATTAGACATTCTGAAGACATTCAGTAAGACCCTTTAAGACTTGAAGTACCGATGCCCCCCCTGAAGAAAAATAACTTTGTAAAGAATATTATACAAGAACATAGCCAGCACTTAAAAGTATATGGGCACCTATCTTTGACAACTGTATATCACAAAATAGGTAAAGTTTGCCATCTCAATAAACCAAGAATAAATAGGAACCTTAAATACAAGAACAAGAAAATAGAGAAGGTCAAGATTAAAAGAATTAAAAAAAAAACACAACTGTGATTTTTCCAATTCAGGGGATCCTGGAGCCTGATGAAGCATAAGAGAGAAACCAGAGCTCCTGAATTTCAAATTGATCTCAGATCCAACTCTTTTCATGCTCCTACAACTCCGGTTCATGCTGGGAAAATCAGTCTCCTATGGAGTTAAAATCATGCCAAAACTTCACAAACACACAAAACATGTTTTATTCACGCCCAACAATTCACACACAAACTCACTGTGGTTTGCAAACGCAAATCATTCACAAACTAATGCATTTTTGCTTTGCAAATGGGAGGCATACCTATCAATCAAATACATCACACTTCAGAAACAAATACAGCATGTTATACACATACAAAGAAACCTATTCCTTCAATTACGAAAAATATATCCGACTACGAACCAAAATATGTTAAGTGCAAAAAATAAAAATAAAAATGCAACAACAACAAAAAACTTGTCTTGTGGCACAAATTTTCCACCTTGCAGATCTACACACAAATGCCAGGAAACTTTCAAAGAAATGTCATTTTAATTGAAATTACATGGAGGTGGACACCTGCTCAAAAAGAGCAATGCTTGATTGGTAAAATAAATTTAACACAATGGGCAGCCAAAAGGTGAGTTTGTGGGCATTGCTGGTGAAAATATCAAGTTAACTAAACTCCAGAAGGCCACAAGGTGAAACCCGGTTACCTAATAAAGTTGTTCCCTTAACTAAAAGTGCTGCTGTTGCTCTTGTGATGTCTTTGTGACTTTTTCTCTCCAAGTACCTTAAAATTTAGAGAAGTTGTGTCAGAACATCTGACCTTTGTTTCATGGGTACATTTCTTATTTGCAAAACAAAATGCATTAGTTTGCCAATGATGCTTTATATTTACAAACCACAGTGAGCTTGTGAATCATTGGGTGTGAGTAGAGCATTTTTGTGAGGTTTTTGCATGATTTTGACTGCATGGTCCCCTCCCTACATGCAATCAGATAATCTAAACATACCACTATGATATGGCCTAGAAGAAAACTTAATCTGCCTCAGAATCCGTCATTAGCTCTGTGCTTAAAGGGGCTTCATACGGAGGACAAATGGCTTTTAACACTGTAACAGATATGGTATCACTCTCAGGAATGACATACTTTTACAGTGCTCTCAAAGGCAAACACAACAGGAGGAAGTCCGTTTTACAGGGGTGATTTGAGAGGGAATTGTTCCAACACGGTTTGAGATTACAAGATATTCTTCAAAGGCCAGGGAGAGGGAGGGGGGCACAACCAGTGGGTCTGATATAGGGGTAGGCAATGTGGAGCTTTTAAGATATACTCTCACCAATATGAAGAAAGACATTATCAACACTTCTGATAGGATTTATGTTAAAACTAATTTGAAAAGAACAGCTGCAAGAGCTAATGCTGAGTGCAGAGACTGTTTAGGATAATAAGCCACTAACTAATACATGCTTAAAGGTCAATACATCTGGATCAGGTCAACAACGTGGAGGCTCATATTCATCAAGTGCTTGTGAAAACTCTTTAGATTTTTAACAAATGGTTACCCTGACCTGAGGGTGACAAGTTCTAGATTTTGGAGGTCTTCGGTCAAAAGACTGGGTCACGAGCCTCATATTAACCTTGTTTGTGGACCGTTACCTCAAAAACACTTCTAGGGATCTTCTTGAAACTCTGCTCAGATATCTATCTCATGTCATGGATAAACAAATCAGATCTTGGAAGTCATCGGTTAGTGGTCAAGGGCATTTAAGCGAGGGATAAGTATCAAAAACTAATTCCAGTTCAGAATTGATAACACCTTCCTCAAGTTGTCAGTAACATTAGTCTTTTTATTTATCGATTCCTTCCACTTTGTTTGTATGCTTTGCAAATAAAAGACACCATGAAGATCATCATTTAAGGAACGAAACAAAATGACGGTAGCTGCAAAATTAACAGTGTCTGTGTCGATCAAAAACATTTTAATAGTTCCCATCCCTGAAAAGAACGATAGCTATAATTTTTTGCGATTCAAAAAAGTAAAGGTAAAAGCTTCACTGATCGTGGTGGATATAAATCTGTCAACTAGAATCAAGTACAAGCTTGTTTTTTATTGTAACTACCATTTTGTCATTTCTTCAAATATGTTGGAAATCACTGTTGGACTACATTGCCCGGCCTTAGTCTAACTTAATACAGCTTAAAAGCAAATGTCCAATTTACCCACAGCATTATGGTTTCTGTTTACACAAGAACACAGCACTTTTCACTCATGCAATCATTTATTTCGGAGTTGAATGGACTTGAAAAATCAATTTGGCCCTTTTTGATGGAAAGCCCCTGGCGGCTGATGAGCTCTGGGTAGCCCTGAGAGTAATACATGTTACTTTGGCAATATATGAACATTATTTATATGAGCTGCCTGTGCAACAAACAAACAAACACCAACAGCCTGCAGTGCACATGGGCTGAGAATCTATATGAGAAAGCAATTCCTGTAATGTCGAGCCTGATACGTGAGTGCTATAAATTCACTTTATAACTCAATCGATAATGAAAACATTGGGAGTGAGACTTTTCTGGCACACGCAGCCCCTTATTAGCTGGAATATCATTAAGCAACAAGTGATTGGGCATCGCTAAGAGGTCTGATGGGACTCATATCCACAGTCATCCAAAGTGGAGGTTCCTGGAAATGTTTCAAGTCACATCTATTAGGTTTATAGAACTTTAAATCTATTCTTCAAATGCCGTGGGACTGCAGTTTCTGTCAAAATAATGCTGATGGGATGCTTTGTCTGTAGTTTGCATTTCTGGCTCGTGATACTTTCATCTGTCCTTGAGGGAGGACTCCGCTGTGGCATGAGTTAATAACAAATCACTGGAAGGATCACGGCCTAATCTGCTCCTTAACACTTCTTTGATCTCTTTATTTGAATGGACATACAGACATGCCAGCCGCTTTGTTCACTGATTAAAATTAGAAACACCACATTCGTCCACTAAAGTACAGCTAAGAGGACCAGGCCTTTATAGCCAAAGCAAATACAAATGCTTCCAAATGAAGTTTGTGTACAGGTATTTACTCAGACATGTTGATTTAAAATAGAGGTATTGAGACAGAGCTAACTAGCGGATTGAGCACCAGCATCTGTAAAACTCAGGTTAAAATAATTATAAATGTTAATTATTTAGGCCACTCAATGTAGTTAAGAGTTACACAGCAGTTAGTTCAGGCCAGAGCTCCAGTTAAAAGCTACTTCAATACCAATGATCTACGACCTGGATGTAAACCAGCTCAATGGAAAAATGTCATCTTGAAGCAAAGAGGGTTTAAGCATACTCATTCATCCTTGCAAAGGAAAATTCCATTTCTCGAATGCTGAACATTCACAGGCTAGATCATTAGAGGTGTTGGAAAAAATCGATTCATGTCAGAGGCAGGATTTTAACTCTCAAAGATTCTGAATCAATTTGATATTGAAAAAAAGCATTAAAAAAAAAAAGACATTCATCCTCCATGCTCATACTATTTGTCTGAAGGGCCTCTGTAGTTCACAGATGTTGTGAAGTGCATACTTGTACTAGCCAGTCCGGTTGCTATGGATAGCCTGTTAGCTCACTGCAACTGTGTCTTTTCAGTATGGAGCAGCAAAGAAAGATTCAAACAGTCCCTCCTTCACAGTTTTATCAAACGTTTCATCTTAATCCATTACTTATTCCATTGCCTGCTTCATTTTTTATGTGCCTATAGCATCACAGACAGTGAAGGCTCTAGATTTAGAAAAAAACATCTTATGAAACCAATTTTTAAATATAAAAGCTTAATCATATTCATCATATTATTTAACTTACCAATTGTTTTTCTTCTTAGACATTTTAAATGTATTTTTTTTAAAGCTTTCTGTATTGAATCCAACATTGAGATAGGGAAGGATTCCATCTATAGTTCATAAACGCCAATGCTGACTATATGATCATACATTACTGGCTACAGAGGCACAAGACTTTGTGCATTTGGGCTGTAGCTTGACTAAATAGGACTTGAACAAGTCACCTTCCTGTTCCCAAACAAAATCTTTAAAGACTAAAACAGGGCTTTCAAAAAGTACCATCTACCAGCCAAACAGCTAACTACTCATTCAGTTACAGCCAAAAACATTTTTTTTTTATCTTTGACATAAACCTTAAATTAACCTACTTTAGTAATTCGTTCAAACATTGATTTATTGCTTCTTCCAAAACATCTCATTTAAGAAAACACCATTAAATGACTTTTCTTTTCAAAGCACAACATTCTGTTTACAGGCTGTATCTCTTGCATTTGAAGCTCATTTATGGTTTCATCTCAACAGTTTTGCCTTTCTTTTAATAATTATCTATGAACATGTAATGAATTATTCATTGAATCCTGTAATTCATGTTTTTAAAAATAATTTCAAAAGTAAAAAAAAAAAAAACCCTTTCCTTCCAACACAACAACATGTCTAAATATTAAAAGAAAAATAGTTATAAATGATTGAAAAACGAGCAGTGCTTTACTCTTTTATCCCTGCGAGGACCCTTTTATAGCATCTTTCCAGCATTTTGACCAGGGAAATGCAAAGTCTCAGTGTCCACGTCAGACACTTTATACAGATCTGTCAATCAAACATGCTTTCTATGGAGAATTGATCAGCCTTGTTTGGTTTCATGAGGGAGACCACTGGTCCTGCTCGCTGGCTGCTTTGTCCCACTGTTTGATTGCTTCATATAGTCTGTGGGAGTTCTGCAGAGCCACTGCCAGCCCAGTAGATCAAGCGTGAAACCCGTTATGGAGACTGTGTCGGGTTAAAATGGTAAATACCAACACCACTATCATACTTAATGGGCAAAGTTAACCCAGTAGCCAGTTGTTCCCCTATTTAACCCCTCAGTAGAATCTAGTAAAAACATGTTTGCTTTCAAACAGCCTTGGCTTTCAGGAGAAAAAAAAGTAACCAGTCTGACTTCAGAGTTAAACATGATCAACTATCACATTAGTTGACATTGAACAACCCTAAAACACACTATCTGTGGTTGTCTAATTAAAATTCCAGGCATTTTCTGTGAAAGTATTATCAAGATCCTTTGCTTTAGTCCTTAATGAATCCTACCTCAGCCCTCGAGAGGCGATGTGTGAAAAAGAACAAAAGGGAGCACTCCAACCGCACAGACTGGTACGCCAGGCAAATCATCAATATGTGCTGAACAATACATTCCAGAAGTTATCCTCTGATTGGAATAATTACTTTTTTGTTGTACGTACTTTCTTTCAGCATCCCTCTTCTTATTTGACTCAAGCTACTGATTTCCTATATTTCCCAGAGTGCTTTTCAACGAGCTCAGAAGAAAAGAGGGCCTTGCAAGCTTGATGTAACTCACTGTTTTTATTTGGCTGTGGATTATAGATTTATGTCTGCGTTTATGGCGGCGCTTTGTCTAAGTCAAGCGCACATTTCAAGGGTACATGTGTCTTGGTCGAGCATTACTTCCTGGGCTTTTTACAAAGAAAACAGCATTTCAGGCAGGTCCTCCGTGGAATTTTTAATCAGTGTGTGCTAACTTTAGGGATGATTTACAATTAAGAAAGGAGAAAATATCCTAACATCCTCTATATGTTCCTGAAACCCCCCTCAGACAAAAGTCCTTGGGAGTAGGAAAAATACTATCAAGCAATTAAAAGGTTCTGGAGAGTAGCCTTAATCCCTAATGGTTTAAATTGTCTTAAGGTGTACTTGTCCTTAAAGAGAACACTTTCTATCACGTCTTAAAGATGAATCAAGGACTTTCCAAGAGCCTTTTTTAAACTTGGCATTAAGTGGTGTATCCATGTCAGATCAGACTTTAGAGGTGCTTCAGATGACTCCAAAAATGCTTTCCTTTCATCCACTTCTCCCTACTCACATCCAACAGTCTAACTCTATAAAAAAGTCAACTTCACGCTGTGACTTTCACTAACTTAAAACTATATCTGAAGGTCTTGTACTGTTAACCTTCATTAGTACCTTCGCTCAGCCTTATTGTCAGCTAATCCTTCCACTTACACCCAATGTTTGTCCTATTTTCAAGGATATCCAAGCCGTCTGAAAGCCGACACATCCCTCTATCCTTTTTTTTGTTGTTGTCCTACAAACACGCTTGCCTCCAAGCTACCAGCCCCTCCCTCCATTACAGCTTCCCCTTGCTTGTCCTTTCCTTTCACTCTGGCTACTCGATGCTGGACCATCAGCCGTCCTGGGACTTTTCTCTTTCTCCCCAAGCTGAAAAAACCTCATTCCAGATGTTCTGGATCGGTTTCTCCATCCAGCGGAAAATTCAGCCTACCCTGTCTCTTCTTTCTCCCTTGTGTGTCTGATGTTCATGTCTCAATCACTTCTTGTTTCTTTTCTCCTGCTCGTGTCAGGGAGCTGCTGGGCTTTGCCTCGTTTGTTTACGGGGTCTGTCATTTCAGCGGACCACTCTGTGTTGATCTTTTGCATCTAATGTCATAAGTGTGACCTGTCTGCCTGGGGAGCACAAGGACATGCTTATTACTGCTAATCAAATACTCTTGTCCCTAAGGTAATCGGTAATGAACATATTAAATCATGACCTCGAGATAAAGGATAAAACTCTATTGACACCATAACAGATGATAATTCATTGTATTACCAGGGCCCGTGCTGCTTGTTGGGCTGTTCCTGCCATGTTGTGCGAAATCACTAAACCACACTTTATACCACTTTTGTCTCCTGCCTGCCATAATTTCCTCCCATCCCATTTGTGTCACTTCACACTGCCGCTTTCAAGAGTATGACGCCACTGTTTTACAAAGGACTTTGGTCTAAGGGGGAGTATTTAGAAATCATAAAACATAATGGCAAATGACACTGATAGCTAGAATTATTTCAAACAGACTCTTCAAAAACTGTCCCTCCATTCACATACAGACTCCTGTTCTGTAGAGGGGTTCACTGAAAAGCCTTAAATGTCAAAACAAATCATAGAATACAGTTTTTCTTGTAAAGGGTTATTCGCAAAAGGAGTACTGACTGGCTGATGTAAACTCGAGCAAAAGCCAATTTTATAGAATAAAATGGGACCCAGTTTATGAGCAACTTCCAAACATGAGAGATGACAGGAACAGAGATCATACCCCTGAATGCCCCTCTGTGTAGTTCTCTATTAAATGCATGTCTGACACACACACTGTGACATTTCAATGAAAACTCGACAAAGAGATGTTGGGGAGAACAACTAAGGGGCTTTTTATAGTTTAAGATTAATGCCTGTGAACTAGGAAGTGCCTCTTTCAGTTCAGCCTTTGCAAGTGTCTCTGTGAGCGCCTTCGGAGTGACTCGTCTCGTTTGACAGAGACAGTGACACTTGTACTAGTGTGATTATGGTATTGTGTTAATTTTTGTCAATTATACTGCTCTATAATTCACATCAAGGGTAATTTTTGACTAAAACACATGGCTGTGTAATGTCAACAGTGTTACTTCATGGTCCTCTGAGGGACTTTATTGTAATGCCATGTCTTTAGGAGCTCAATAACATTAATTGCCTGTGTGGCTGCCATGATTAGTCGACTAGTCATGAATGGGTCGACGATCAAAGTGGTCGACAAGTTATTCAATAGTTGACACGTCAGTTTGTTTTTAAGCGTTGTTTTCTCTCAAAACTGCCACTGTACCTCTGCTGTCTTCTCTGCCTTTCTGTTCCTGACACATGCACAGTCGTGGTGATCTGGGTCACCCAGGATGTCACTGGAAGAGTTATGCCCAAACAGTATCATAGCTAACCGGCAACAGAGCTCGAAAGTTTGGGAGCATTTTACCAAAACAAAAGAGAAGAATGTGCTTTCCATGGCACTAAGGCGATGCATAAGCATCTGAAAAAGAAGCACATCGTGGTTGATTCAATTTTTTGACAAAGGGAAAGAGTCGTCTGAGTCTCGATATGCTAACTAGCTACTTAGCTGCTAACATTAGTGTCAACAGGTGACCAGATATCTCTGATTTCTGGGGACAGTCCCTGTTTAGGATGACTGGATAAAGCTGCCCCTGAAAATGAGCCCCATTCCAGTGTTTTAATATTGTGCGTCTGCTAAAACAAAGGTTATTACAACAGCCGTGTGGGAAGCAGAAAGTTTGAGGGAGCAGGTTGGGCACAGACTAACTGTTATTGTGTTGCCAAGCCCGCTCATTAAAAGACGTGACTAGTCAACTAATCGCAAAAATAATTGGTGACTAGTCAAATGTCAAAACAGTCGCTTGTGGCAGCCCTTATTGTCTGTCCACCATGATACACTTCTTCACCTTAATTCACTTTTAAAATCTATTCTCTCTGCACCTGTCTCAGGGTCTAAGTAGTGCTGTTTCCATCTGACTTCTTTTGGCTTTTAACAAGTACATTTTAAATAAGACTATTCCAACCAAGTGCCACGGTGGTGCAGCAGGTAGTGTTCATGTCACACAGCAAGAAGACTGTTTTGTTTTCAAACCCCTTGTAGGTCAGAGCCTTTTATAGAGAAGTTTGCGTGTTCTCGCTCTGCATGCGTGGGCTTGACTTCCTCCTTAGGTTAATTGGTGACTCTACATTGCCCCATGTGAAAGTTGCCTGACTCTCTATGTGGTCTTATGGCCGGCTGGCAACAGGTTCAGGGTGAACCCCACACTCTTACCCAATTTCAGCTGGGACAGGCTCCAGCCCCCAATCAAACATGGATAAACAGTATGATGATGGATGGATGGATGGTTTGGAAGGTGGTTTCAACCACTTTGGCATGTTTCCAATCCACATCAGCAATTTTGACCATACTCTCTTTATCTTGTTTGATTGATGACTAAAAATAAGGATGCTTCTGTACTTTTATGGTAACACAAATAAACCAATAATTAAAACTGTACTGTTTGTTTGTAAAATTAATACAGAATGGATGTTTGTCTCCAATGTTTAAGAATGAAAAACTGCCTGAGAAGCATACTTAAGTCCTCTATTTTTGCTGAATTATTATTTGATTCATTAAAAAAAATCATTAAAAAATATATAATACTAGGATTGTGATGTAAATTAGACATTCTTTGCAGAAAAAGTGAAATGTATTACTTTTTCCTGTTGCTCATCTAAAAAATACTGAGGTAGGAATTAAAGTCCATATCACCCAGCCCTTAAATACAGAGAGAAAGTGTGAAATGCTGTGCAGACCTAAAAAAAACAAGCTAAACGCTGACTGTGAATATAATCCTTCGTCATAACTAGCAGATGTTTTCATCTGCAGTGTGAAAAATGCAGATTTTTTTGCACTTCCCCGGTGTTCCTGCTGTCTGATTGCTACCATGCTGTCTTCTGCAGCGCTCCATGCTGGGTGACAAGACTCCCGTGAACTGGAATCCAATCAGGCCAATCCTCAACGATCCTTCACAATCCACTCAGCTGCCACCCTACACCACCACCACCTGCAACACAGACTGACCACACCGCACACGCTGGACGCTGATGGATATGGAGATGGACAGTTTGCACATTAACCGCCTCACCTCCCATGAACTTGGAGCAGCCACCGAGGGGGCTTAAACGCTGAATCCCTTACAGCGACAACAACTGTGTACAGTGACGCTGACCCTGCAATCTGATCCATCGATGGAGGTTACAGAGAGGACTTTAACCCTTTTCAATACTGTTAGTGTAAAAATCCATGAACACCTAGTGGTGGGTAAAATAATCTGGAATTCATTGTTTTTCATCCTCTTCATTGCATCATACCACAGTGCTACAATGAAGGAATGATGCATGTAAGCATTTCAGCCATTATTTCTTCCCTCAAAACTAGCTTATGACACAATGCAGAAATCATGTCAAAGCAAAAACACATGAATGATGCTCTTTTTGGTCTGTGTGTGTTACATGCTCTGTATTTTGCAGCCTATAACTGGATCTTTGTGGCTGGGTCTATTAGGCTTATACTGAAAGCACTTAATTTCCAGATAGGGCCGTTTCATAAGTGAAGCATTTGAACTCCAAAAAAGGAGGGAGTTTTATAATGAATGACTTTCTTCAAAGATCTCACGTTGTGCAAAGTCAGTTTGCTTTGCTATTAATGTTATTAGAGGGGGCCTGGGAAGCAGAAGAACATCACACTTTTCACTAAACTCTCATTTCACAGAGAAATGCACAATTCCCTTTGAAAGAAAATGCTCCCTTAAATTCTCCATTTTTACTTCCTTGGGTTTATTATATAAAACTATCTTCACCTACAAGTGCACCATGATTGTTCTGAAAGTCCACCCCATGGCCCGTAAACCCTACTCCCCCCTCCCATCAGACATTGTTTGTGCAGCCAATCAGCTCAGAGTGCATTATCATAGCCTCCTGTAGCCTCCCCACCCCCTCAGACCTGAGTGTTTCCAGAGGGGAGGGGAAAGAGCTCTATCTGATTCTTTACAGAGATTAAATATATCATGTCTTTACTAAACTTGAAATCAAATCCTTGATTAACGGACAGCCAGTCAAACACAACAGGACATGGGACTTTGAAATAATGAGTTAACTGAGCTTTGGCACGCTTGAATTCAGAAGCATGTGTATTAGGGCTGAACAATTTATCGTTTTTGGATTGAAAAAAATCTATTTCACACAACACTATTCTGTGATAGCCAAAGCTGCAATTTTTTGCAATGCCCCTGACTGATCCAGGATCTGTTGTGTCAACTATTTACACATACTATTTAACAAATTTGCAGCACTTTGTATTTAGTGCTGGAAGTGCTGGTAAGCAGGTCAACAACACAAAACCTCTGTTTAGGAGTAGAAGTTGGAGTATCCCTTAAAATAATGATGAATAACATGTTAAGTGCTTTTGATCTCTGATTTCCTTACTGTTGTCTATACTGTAAACAAAGTGAATATTGCACTGAGGCTTGATTTGAGGAACATTGTGAATGGAATTGAAATCCCAGCATCTGCTAGAAAAATCGCATCTAGATCTTTTTCGGAAAAAGTTCTGCCTTATATGTATGGAATAAAACTATTCATAACCATCTCCTTGACCAGAAATAGATCTACAGCCCACAGCTCTAAATCATTCTGTACTCTTGACAAGTGAGTCATAAGCTAAAACACACCTTAAGTCATTGTTAATGCTGTTGTAATGGAGCTGAGAGCAGCTGATGTGCTAGGCTCTTGACAAACCAAGTCAATCCTTTTCAGCAGAGTTTTTTTTTTTTAAATATCTAATATATTTGATATATCCAATATCAATATTGGATGGGGATACCCCTAAAAGTAATGCTAACACAGATGGTCTGTGAAGAAACATAGAACTTCAACGGACGTAAGTATTCTCCCTGAGAATACATCAAACACAAAACATCAACACACACAGTACACACATGCCTGTTAAAAACCTAAAAGCACAACTGAAACTCGTGTCCAATCACATGCTTGAAACCTCAGAGACTTGTAACAGGCTCTTGGTACCCAAGCCTACTGATGGAGAGAAAAATACAGAGACTAAATTTAACAATCCTTCTGTTACCTCCCTTAATGTATCCATAACAGCTTCTTTCAAGCAGAGCCACTGGTGTGGCCTTGCCAGTCTCCTGCCATCAGACATGTTTTTAAGCATTAATAATGGAATCACAAATATCCATGTACCATAGAAGATGGCTTTGATACCTTTTTACCACCCACCACTACCGCCACTGCAAACAACCCCTCCAGGAGGCAGGACTGGCACCAGAAAGATAAACAGCCCCCTTGCCTTTGAAAGAGATAATGCAGGCCTTTCATTGCACTCCAGGTTCCACTTTTGCAGGTGCCTGAGGTTCAACTCTCCGTAGACCTGCGCCGAGGTCACGCACAGGCCACCAAACGCTGGATCAGATAGCACTGTCTAAATGGAGGCCATTCATTAGTCCTCATGTGCTTGGATGGAGGTGGAGTGGCAGCTTGGAGTTTGGGCTTCTTGCTGAAAACAGAATAATATCCACAAACCCCGTGCAGAGGCAGGCCTGTCACACAACCTTTCTACCCAAGTGTGGGAAATGCACCCATTCTGTCAGATGAGCTCATGATCTTTCCTATTTCTGTGTGTGTGTTCGTGTGTGTCATTGAGGGCTCGGTATTCTGTGTTCTGGCCGCACAGTGAATTTGGGCTATTGTCACTGTGATCCTAATGGCGGGCATCTGGCTCCCTGGCACTGTTTTTTATTTTTTGGGGAGGAGATGGAGCTGTGGAACGAGGGCTAGGAGTGAGGTGGGAGATCTGACTGCATACGCCTCCAGCTGCACAGCTGTCCCAATTATTACCTCTCTCTTATCTGCTGATTTCACCCATCGTACCCATCTGCCTCTCCCGCACTCTTAATCTCTGTCCGATCCGTCGAAGATGCCACTTATAGCGTGCCTTTGTACTTTCAGGAGGACTGAACGGAGCTCTTTGCGGAGCGGAGTTGATTCGGATGCTGTTTTAAGTCCGCCGCTGTGGGGGGTTAAAGGTCCAGACTGTGCAGCATCTTGTCAAGCGGCGGAGAATTTTTAGCAGCATCCCAGAATCCCTCCAGCCCTTCACGTCTGCTCTGATCCTGGTCTGAGCTGCGGACTCGGAGGGGCTGACAAGGCTGTTTGATGGGCCATGGGCACGGAGCATCGGGGGGATTTAGTAGGTGGGTGGGAAGGTGGGTGGTTGGCAGTGAGGAGGATGAAGGTTTGTTTGTGTCTGACGGTGAAGCCCTAAGCAACTTCTGCAGAGCTAAAAAAGCTCAGTGTGTGTCATACCCATGTGGATTCATTTCCTCATGTGAAAGAGGCACCATAAACTTTACTGTACTCTTCTTTTCAACGGGTCGAGCGCTTGCATGGACATGGAAGTCGCAGGGGGATTTCAAAATAAATCAACATTCAGAAAACTAAGTATTTGATTTTTTTGACACCACATGCCTCAAAGTATATTTTGTTAAGTACTTTTACAATCAATACTAACTAAAAAATGAAGTTATGGGTAAAAACTCAAATAAATGATCTAATTCCTCATTAAACTGTTGATGAATATATGAAGAATTACACTGTAAAGGATTAAGAAATGTGTAAAGACAAGACACAGGAAGATGAAGTGGAACACACAATACATAAAAAGAACCTTGGAAAGTAAGACATAAGAGACGATAGGAATATATTAACATATTTAATAGGGCTGGGACGATATACTTTTCTTCCGATTCGATTTTTTATGATTTTTTAGGGTGCCGATTTGATTTAAATTGTGATTCTAAGATATGAAAATTTTTTACAATCTTTAGTAAGCTTTTTTAACACCAGCAAAAAAAAAAAGGTGTGGGTCTGTTTTGAGGATCTATTCGGCAATATATCTCTAACCAGCTGTTTATACTCTCTCTTCAGAAGCCTGGATTACATTTAAAAGTGGCTTATTAACACAGACTAAAATGAAGCATTTAAATTTGGAAAGAAAAAATCAATTATTGAACAAAAAAATCGATTTAAAAATCATCAAACATAAAATCCTGATACTGGTATGAATTAATTCCCACCCCCCAAATATTCAAGTTATAAAACCAAACCAATGTAGGCTAAAATAGGTTAAATTAGGTGGTATGCTTATAGAAAAAGCACCTCGTACCGAAGCTTTCTTTTACCAGCTCGATGGGACAAACAGCCAATCAGTTAGAGGTTGGAGGATCGACCACAGTATTGGGACATTTTTGTGTCATTCAGACACAAGACAAGAGAAAACTGCATAAAACTGCAAACTTTGCAACAGGGTTAGCACTATATTTTTGTAAATCAGACCATGATAGAGCAGATAGTGCAGCATATGAGCACCATTTGTGTTCCTTCTTTATGCCTTAATCCATCTGACTATTCATCAGTCAAGCAGCAGATTTATGTTCGGATGTGGGCCAAATTTAGTTATTTTTTCTTGAAATTTGTCTAATAAAAGTGAGCTACATGTCAGACTTGGACTCAAGGTTCATAGTTTGGAAACCCCGACCCCAGAGCTAGATTGTATTTCTTGGCTCCTGATGGTGCCGCATCTTAACAGGGTCTGTCTGGTTATGATTAAGATTACACATGGACATTTTTGTGTTGCTGACAGAATGAGACAGAGATTTCAGTCAGTCCTGAAGTTTTCTTTCATGCCTCAACCTGTGGACTCTTGATTGTGAGCTTCACATCACTGCACTAAACACTGAACACTGTCGACACAAAATCCTCTATAGAAAAATAACAAAACACAGACAGTAAAGTCACAGCACTTCGACTTCATATTTATGATAACTTAGAGGAAATATTCAATATTAGGTCTACCTTAATTTCAGGAAAACTGGATTTATTTTGCTTTCCATCATCATTTACAGTATTCCAGTTTTGGTAAGTGTCTGGTGAACCTTTGGAATGTTCAGAGTTGAAATCAAAAATCACTATATCAAAGACTCTGGGATGTCCAAAAGGGTCATTGTTGTAGCTGTGATTTTGAAACTGGTTTTAGCTTTTTCTTGTATTATATGAATCTTAAAATTCTGTTGTTGTTGAAACTGTTGCATATTCATGCATATGTACTCCAACAGATTCAAAGAACAAGACTAAAAGAGGCAGTTATGTTCTTGCTTCTTGCAGAAAAGAACAAAAATAGGAGAGGGAGAGGGTTTGACTACGGCCTGTGAAAGGGTACATGCCTGTTTCTGGACAGCTCCAATGAGCCGAGAAGAAATGTCGTAAGACCCACTCCCTGGCTTCAGCTGCAGAGGCAATAACTCCGTGAGATACAGCAAAATAAGCAAATGCACAGCATACACACACACACACACACACACACACACACATATAGGCAGAAAAACCCACATCCCTCTGATGTGAGTGCACTGCAGGCTGTCCTGCCTCCCTGCAGGGCCAAACAGAGCTCGGCAGCACAGTCTCTCTGAGGGGGATTCCAGGTCAGGAACTCTGACTGGTCTGCCCCTCAACCCAAACCTGACACACATTTACACACACACACACACACACACACACATGCACATGCTCCACAGTCAGCAGCAGCTAAGGCATTATGTGAACTAGATCCAGCCCCTACACAAATCCAATCTGATGCTGCATGGCTATCGGGCCACGCTCCTATTGAGCCTGTCTGGCTGAATTCCTTTTCAGAGGTCCCCCTTGTCTTCAGACATTCAGCTGAGTAAGACAGGTAGACACGCAGCGAGACATTCGGACAGGCAGAGCGTGAGGCGGGCCTGCTGGGGCTTTTTTTCTTTTGCTGCTGCAGGAGAATGCTATCAGCTGAGATCAGGCTACCCAGCTCTAACTGAGCCACAGCATCCACTCGGCCACAGGCTTCATTTTCTCCATGGAAACCTGCCCCTCACTCGCCCTGTGATTGGCTCGAGCAATCACAAGACAGGCACTCTGTCTTACAATACAGATAATAATGGCTCTCTGGTAGGATGAGAGCAGGAGAAGAGTGATTGCAGAGAGGCTTTTTTTTCCTGTACATTTTTGCCCTTTAGAAAGGCTGCATTCAGGGAGAGACGAAGGAGCTGAAGACTACAGGTGTGTTCCTGCATGCTGCGAGCTGTGGGAGAGCTCCAAAGTCATCTCTTCAACGCAAGAAACATCACTTGGATTCACCACAAAGTCATTTACATCTCTATTTCTCATCTCTTTGCTGGTGTCTTAAAAGCCTGGGGAGGGATGGAGATAGGAAACAGACAGTCTCACCTGGAAATGCCAGCTAAATGCCAACAGCAGACATACAGTGACTGCTGTGTGGAACACTGTACATGAGCCACGGACACTCTCTAGGGCCGGGAAATGTGAAAAGTTACTCATATCTATCAACAAGGGAAATGAATGTTTGCCTGTCTCATGATTTGATTAGATTTCAACTTCAAGCATGAAAGGACAATTTGATGTTTGATTTAGTTCGATTAACAATGCTCAATCAGATTTATGTACATAATGCTTCCATCGAGATTCACTACAATCTCGGGGATGTTGGTTTGGCAAAGTGGCTAGCAACCATGCACGTCCCATGTACTTGCAGAGTGTCTTCCCCTACTCTCTCACCTCCTTTCACAGGCCTATCCACTGTCTCTCTCTTATCAATAAATGCACAAAATGCCCAAAAATACATAAAAAAAAAAAAAGATTCACTACAATCTGCTGTGTTGTGGACACTGACAAACAGCTCAGAAAAATGGCTTTAAGAATTAAAAGACACAGAATAGTCATTAAAATAACAGTTAAACATGATTTAGCTTTTGTATTAACAAATGTTAAAAACTGATCTACTTGAAAATTGTTAGCTATGCTAAACAGGTATAAATCTTTAGAAATTAAAAAGCCAGTAGAATAAGTCGTGGAATAAGACTGAAGTTTTGGTAAAACTGTATGATTACTGGTCATTGTTTATTTGTGATGGGTGACGGTGTGTGAGGACTTTTTGTCACAGTGACAAAATTAATTTTGTAACAAAGGCAACGGCAGGCAGCAAAACAGTTTACATCTTATAAAACTAGATTTTCAAAAACGGGGGATATAAATGCTTACGACCTCGAATCACTGGCATTGTTACCTCTGCCAAGGAGGTTATGTTTTCGGGAGAGTTTGTTTGTCCGTCCGTCCGTGAACAAAATAACTCCAAAAGTTATGGATGGATTGGAATGAAATTTTCAGGAAATGTTCAGCATGGGAAAAGGAAGAACTGATTCGATTTTGGTGTTGATCCGGATCAGCTTCTGGCCGCCATGGCGAAAAATGTGATTTTTGTCAATAACTACTGAACTAAAATAGATATCATTATGAAACCAATTGCTAATGGTTTGTTTTCATGGTCAAGGAATCTAAATATTTAGATGAAATAAAGGTAGGACTAATATTTATGGTGAAAATCACAATATGGGTGAGGGCTGTGGCGCTGGTGGAGGTCTGCGCTCTCCGAGTTCTTTTCTAGTTTTTGCAATATTTTTGTTTTTTTTTGCATTTTAGACAGTGTGTTTAAGTTTGCCTTAAACTGTTGACAATGGAAAACAAAAGATTGATACAGTGATGAGGTTCAGAGCTCTGACACCAAGCTCAAAGTACAATATGCTCCTGTAGTAAATGCTATGAAAGTCTAATTATTTAGTCCCTTTCTACAAGAGCATGCTGTCCCTAGAAGTCCCCAGAACACACTTTTCAAGTTTATTGCTTGAAAAACAACATAGATATAAAAGTTTGGCATGCATATAACCCCTCTGCGTCAGCCCTGCACTACTGTTGGTTTGGTTCAGGCAGCTTCATTTTGTGAAACAATAAGCCATAAATTTGACTATTTCTGCCTACATGTAGAATGCCATCACTTTTCTGTTGTCATTTCTGCTGAAAGCTTCCCATGATAGTGTAATATTTTTGAATTGCAAGGCATGAAAAACAGAGTGGAAGAAATTGATAAGGGTATTGAACAATATTGATTCCTTCAGTTGTTTTTGATTCTCCACTGGAATTGCTTTTTGGCTCCCATCCCTAAATGGTAGGGCTGGGAAATTAATCGAAATGATCAAAATCAACATTTAGACCCGGTAATCGAAGTAATTAACTCATGACAATTAGTTTGATTATTTTCTCTGTGTAACTCACTCGACTGCGCCCCCTCCATACAGTCTGTGTTCCCTTTCGCCAAGAGCGAAGGATGTGCCACGAATGTGGAGGAGACAAGCGCCAATCCATCAGAGGACCTTGTAGCCAAGAAAACTACTGTCTCCATTGTTTGGGCACATTTTGGATTCTGTGCTGAGGACATTGAGCAGAAAGAAGTTCAGTGTAAATACTGCAGGAAGACAGTTTCAATGACTGTCAGTATCACCACTAATTTGTTCCAGCACTGCATAAAATAATCGTTCATTAATCGTAATCGAGGTAAGAGCTCCAATTTATTGTGATATTGAGATTAAGTAATATCGCCCAGCCTTACTAAATGGCAACAAGATCATGTTCAAATCATGTATGACATTGCATGTCCTGCAATGTGACTGTTGCACTCATGCACACTGTGGTTGTGATGTTTAAAACGATTTATTGTTAAGCCCTACTTTCTTGCCTTCACACTTCAAGTCTTTGGAAGTATGACTCAAAGGTGGTGGGAGATGAATCCACGTGTTAAAAAGTCAGGCATTTCCTTCCTCAAAGCAGAAAACAAAAAAAAAGGAAATCTCTTTTTCAAGCTCTCCTGCTCTATTTACAGTATATTGTCTTGAATCTGGGAGCAGACAGACCCTGCACGGAGATTAACAATACCCTCCTAAACAATGGCTCCAGATGAGCCGTCCTCCTTGGGTTGCATTGTCACTGCAGCTTGCTGCACACATTACCATGTCTTGCATCTTCACTTCACTTCAACGGTCTTTGTTTTTGTAGCTCGAGCCCCCCCAAAAAACAGGAACATGTCTTCAAAAAAGTGTTGTTTGTTCCCTCCATAGCTCAATTCGGTCTGTTGTTGCGGAGTTTAAGAAAAGAGGGATATATCTGGGACAACAGAGTGCAAAAAAAAGGATGTAAGAACAGCATGCTAGAGCCAATATCAAGCATTATACACACACTGTAACTGTAAGCCAAAAACACTGCCATGCTTGAAATTAAAATGGCTTTTCATGCAAACTGAGGAGCTTGCTGTGCAGGTGACAGGCCGCTATTGCAGACTGAATTGGAATGAAAAAACAAATCTGGCTGCTTCTTTAAAGAAAAATCCACTTGGTGGAGGCTTGCTGTGCTAAACCAAACAGAGAAACTGAGCCTGCCACGTGACAAATGTGCAATGTGTTTAATACAGATAAAAGTAGAAAATGAGTCACCGCCTATTCCAGTGCTCTGCATCTAACCTCTTTGGCAGAGCAACACTAATAAGTTTAATGAAGTCATTAGTCAAAAATGAAGACAGACAGTGACATGAGGCAACAGAGGTGGAGGCACAAAGGGCAGAGAGGGAAAGAGAGGGAGGGAAAACAGTCTAGCTAAGAGGAAAGGGGGGGAGGTACTTCTCTAGAAAGCAAAAGAACTGTATTATTCATGCAGGATCATGTGCTGAAGCCGCTGCATCGTAGCAAATGCAGCATTTGTCCGATGCAATCAAGTCAAAGAGCAGAAACAACGCAATCTGGGGGGCTTTCTACAAAAATAACTTCAAACCCCGGCAAGTAGATTTCAAGGCTTCGTCTGAGTGTCATCACTACTGTTTTATTTAAGTGCTTCATCAAAAATTACACAGCCTGGGATGAACCCGCTCTTAGGTAATCACTCGGCTTAAATGAACGGTTTGTCCAGAGCTGGGAATTATTCAACGATATCACTACAATTCCAAACATGATAAAAGTAAGACTGTTCAGAATACATCAATATTGTTAATGTTGAGCTAAAGTAAAGAAAACGGATGTCAGGTCCACTGCTCAGCTAAAAGGCTATTTACATTCAGTTCTCCTTACAGCAGCTCTGCATGTTTCTGACATGCCCAATTCCCACTGACCTCGTACTGAGCCAGGCATCCCCAGTTTCTGAAATGATCATTATCAATCTACAAACAAGATTTAAATTCATTTTTATTAAAAAGCCTGAATTTTATCTTAATTAAGGTCCATATAGTGGATTTCAATAGCTACAAGTGTTTTCACTAACGTTCAAAATACTCTAGTTTCATACACTGAGTACCTGATCCACCCGTATTCTCTCTTTGTCTAAAACGCTGAAGCTCGAGACACTTTAATCTCTTCTGTACCTCGGCTAGAGGTACGCTCTGACTGGCTGACTGGTTAACTCTGTGGTAATTAGACAGATCAGTGCTTGCTTGCTTGCTGCCATGTTTGACAGCGACCCTGCATTAGGGATGTGCAATTAATCCTAACTTTACCGTTATCGCAATATGAGCCGTTGCAATAAACACATACACGCTAGTCTGAATTTAACCTAAGAGATTATAACAAAGTTTCTGAATGTGGTTACACAAATTTTCATTGTAGCTAGATGAGGCTAAAGCTGGCTACAAGCTACATTTATATTTTCTGCGTCAGTTATGTGGAAAATGTTTTTTTCTCCTGTTTAAAACAGTAAGAAGAGCAGAGGTAGGCCATTAATTTAGACTATTATGCAATTTATATCTTTGAATAAATATATATTGTTACAGCGACTCTGAACAATGTTATTGCACATTGCATTATTTTCTCATTGCATTCTTTCGGTAGTCCATACACTTCACAGGCCTTGCCCACCTGAGCCAGCGGGTTCTTACTGCTGATGCAACAATAGCAGGAGGATCAAATCTGAACGTTGAATCTCCAAGATAATGGGCTGCAGTTGCAAATGACCACAATGTGTACCACCGAAGCTGCCATTTTCACAGGTTTAACAAAACTGGACAATAGCAGATTGGAAACATGTTGCCTGATCTGCTTCCTCGTTTAAATGGTAGGGTTAGAATCTGCCATAAACAAAATGAAATCATGGATCTATTCCGCCATTTATCAACGGTTCTGGCTGAAGGTGTAATAGTGGAAAAGTTCTCTGCACACTTTAAGCCCCTTAGTACTAGTCCAGGAACATATTAAAGCCACAGCCTATCTGAGTGTTGCTAACCATGTCCATCCCTTTATGAGAACAGCTTACCTATCTTCAGATAAAGCACCATGTCATAATTCTCAATCATCTCAAAAAGCTTTCTTGAAAATGATAATGACTTCACTGGACTCCTGTGGCCTTCCATTGTTGACAGATATCCAAACAGACCAAGGTGTTTCCAGCACCTTGTTCAATCTATGCAACCAATAATGAAGTTAATTATGAAGACAAAAGAAAGTCTGACCAAATACAAGCAGGACGTACCTAAATGAAGCAGCCAAGAGAGTATATTAAGAGGAGTTGTACATCACCATTCCACAAAAACATATTTCAGACATGATTTGTTGTCCACATTGCCGAGCTCCAGTCATAATTACTTTTTCGATTGCATCATCAAAAATTACTCAGCCTCTAATGAGAGTAATGACTTGGCGTGGAAAACTGGGTCCACCCATAGCTGCGCCTATCCGTTCCAAAACTGGAAGAGCCTGGATCAGAGCGGCGTTGCCAAAGCATGAGTCACTTTGCTTTATGTAAAATAATTAGCCCCTGAATATTAAAAACAGTCCTGATTCAAAAATGTGTCCATAAGAAGTAGGACAGCTCCTGGCCTGAAGAGTCTAAGACCGAGTCCCTCCCGTACCACGACACGCACTGCTGTCGCCGCAATATATATGGCTGTTTACTTATTCATGAGTGGGCCAGGGATACTAACTCAATCAATCCCCTTCCAGTTACCAAGGCTGACTTTATTAGATAAAATTAATGATGCATTAGTTGTCCATTGGTGTTGAGTTTCTCCCTTGTCAGCAACTACAATTCAAATGAGAGCACAATGGATATTGGCTGCAAATTGATCCAGACTTGGGGATAATTGTGGCACTACACGGTGCTGTATGAGCCAATAATTTACTGTCAAACAATATGCTGTCAAAGGAAGACAAATCACCGTGTGCACGGCAGAGCTGAGATATGTTGTGTTATATCAGCAGGAGAAATTAAGTGGTATGAAGTACTGCGGCTTAGTGAGGAAAAATCCACCACAGATCGATTCATGTGAAAGCAATGAGCTTGCATCGCATTTCTTTTCCATTAAATCTATCAGGACAATAAACAGTTTGTGGTTATATGACCAGCTCTGACATATCCAGCTCTGTGCTCATGATGCTATTTAAGCTATTCATACACTGTGAGAGTTAGGAGTGGGAGTTGCAGGAGTGGGAGTCACCAGGGCCCTGATGTTTCCACACCACTGTAATACTTTACTCACAATACAATATCAGGGCTGGGAAAGTATTGACATGGTGAATGTACTGCCTGAAAACAAGAAAATGATCATACACATGGTGCTAAATATCCATGTCCTGTTTAAAACCAATATGGCTGTAAAACAAGGCTGAAAATGACAGAGAGACTCCCATTATGATTCAATACAAATCAGGGTTCCCACTCTTTTCTAGAAATAATTTTCCAGGACTTTTCCAGGACTATTCCAGGACATTTTCCCCCGTTACAATATTGGTGTGGTATGGGCAATTCTCAGGTAAATCTAGACATTGAAAAAAAGGTAAAAGGTTGATGACCAATACCTCTAGGTAGCTCGACTGAATCATAATGAACTTGAAATGTATTAATTTCTAACTATCAGGAATGAACATGTCTGCTAGCTATCGTCTGGCTTTTATGTAGGGTCTTACTGTTAATACTTTATACTTACAGTTTAATCTTTATTTACTTTACTTTATGAGTATATTTTGTGGTTTTACGGTGTATGTAATTAAATTTTATTTGCGATTTTTTAACACATTTTTTGTCAACATTGTTTTGAGTTTTTACTCATAATTCTACATTTTGACTTCATTTCCCATGTTAGATTTTTCTTTACTAACAAGGAAGAAGGAAGCTAAATAAATTTCCAGGACAATTCAAGATTTTCCAGGACATTTTACTGTTTTCCTCATTTTCCATATGTTTTCCATGACTGGAAATTGGCCATTCATTTTCCAGGTTTTCCAGGATTTCCAGGATGAGTGGGAACCCTGCAAATCTAACACATGACAGAACATTAGCTGGCATATTAAAATAATAAAATAAAATATATCAGAATAACTGATAAACTGAAGCATGTCAAATATCTCTAATAAGGTCAACTGGAGGCTTGAAGTGTTTATGCAGCAATTTGGGGTTTTACTCTTAATTAGACAAAAAGCAGTTAAAATAATGTTCATGTTTTCATCTTTAAATTAAATGAACAACATCACACAACTGAAATAGAAATAAACATCGTCCCTTAAGGTTGCCATATTGGATTGCACATGCAAGGATGATAATATATACTAATATCTATTTGTCCTGCTACTACTGTTAAAACAAATCCCTTATATTTTGTATTGAACTTTGATCTGTGACTACAGTTGTGATTTTGAGATAACTAGGGTTTACTGCATGCAATCCACTGACAGCTACCACCCTCTATTCTCTACAACCACTGGTCTTTGCAACAGTTGGACATCTAAACCTCTCCTCTACTTTAAGGGCATCATCTGAATACATTTGTTTACTTTCTGTATGCTATAACGCAAAGTTTGGCACCCATGTTCAGAGGTTTCAGATATTTTTTGACAGATGAACAGACATTTAAAAAAAAACAGAAATATGAGATAAGAAGCGCCTGACTTTTGAGTGCTCTATTGGAGGACCCCTGGATCCCCAAACCCTAATCAACAAAAGTAATTGCATTACTTTAACACTAAATGAACACTTTCAAATTATTGCATTTTGAAGAGGCTCTCCTGTTTCAGTAATAAAACTGGTTTGGAAAAAAAACCTCTCAATAATAATGCAATCATTGTAATTCCAGTCATCGTTTGTCAAAGTGTTTGGTGGAGCCGTTATGCATACAACACATCCATGTGTACAAGCTAACAGAGGCAGTAATAAGACTTTATTTACAGCCATGTGAAGTCTTTTATAAATGATGGTATTATTAATGGAAGTTAACTGCCTAAAGAGGAAGAGCACATGTGCTTGGATGGAGAATATCTCCTGGTGAAACATGCAACTATGAGTCGTCATTAAATTGCTGGATCTTGTTGCAAACATTAACCTGGAACATGTATTTCTATTTCCATTCATGCTGCATATTATATCTGAACATCATATTACAAACATCTTGTTCTGCGTATGACTCATATTGCTTATTACATCTTGTACCATACTGTGTGATGTATCATGTATCGCATTACATATGATATAACGGACAGGATCTCATTGCATCTTGCATTATGCCTTGAATCATGTATCATATTGTACACCATATTCTATATAGTTTTAAAGACTGTATTGTATCCTACAGTGCTGTTTCACCACCTGTACAAAAGCACTTTATAATGTCGTAAACACTGCCGCAAATGTGACCTTTGAAACACACACTGTAAAATCAGAGCTTGCTTAGTATCCTAAAATAAAGTTTTACATCCACGTCCATCTTTAGGCTGTCAACTTCTATTAACAAAAGCATTATTTAAAAGACTTTACCTGGCTCTAAATAAAATCGTATTACTGCCTCTGTTAGCTTGTACACATAGATGTGCTGTATGAATACCCGTTCAACCAAAAACTTTGACTAACAATGATTGCATTATTAAGAGGTTTATGTTTATATCAAACCAGTTTCATGACTAAAAAAAGAGCCTCTTAAAAATTCAACATTTTCACATAAAAACAGAAAAGTGTTAATTTACAGGACTCATGTTATTTGTTTAGGGTTTAGGAGTCCAGGGGTCCTCCACCAGAAAGTGTAAAAGTCAGGGACCTTTTTTAAAATGAAATCTTGTGTATTTTTGTGCAAAACTTTTTAGAAATGTCATTGTATGTGTATAAAATCTCTAAGCATGGATGCCAAACTTTGCATTCTAGCAGACAGAATGTATGAGTGGCCATTTGACACTTCAAAATCAGCATCAGATTTGTATTTTTTTTCAAGACTTTAACAACAATGCTAATGGGACATAGCTAAAAGGAATCAAATAAGAGCATCTTACTGTGTCATTTGCCTAATTTGCTAGACAAAAAAACAACAATGCAACCAAACACAAAAAAGAGTGGGCAGGTAAATGTTAACATCATATCTAGAATCAGAATCATACTCATCATTTAAAAATCAGGATGGAGAGCCAATCAAGCTGCTCGGGACACCCCTAATCTATATATAACTTTTGACAGCTATGAATATTCCTGTGCTTAATGATTAAGAGTGCTATTGTTGCCATGGTATTGAGGAAAGTACTAATATTGTTGTTGAGCAATTCAAGGCATAACTACACAAACTGCCCTCTGCACTGCAGTCATAATCACGGACTGACACCTGCTTACACCACATTCATACTCTACAGGTATGTCGGCATCATTCATACTAAATGAGACACATACACACAACTGATGCAGCTGTGAGACCACTTTGGGGTCAAGTTAAAATGCTACAGTACATCTCCCAGTGACTTATATATGTGAAGTACAAACACGTGCAAGGATCCAGACTGGAGGGGACAACATTGGTAAGTGGAACAAACTGCTTCAAGCCCAACTGGACACAGGTGCTGCCATGTAGAAAAGCAATTGACAGGAGACCTTGTCCCGTCAGCTCAATGTCATCATCACGTCCTGTGTCATTGACACTGACATCATACTATATTATTAAAAAGCATCAATATGCTTAGTGAGTAGGGATGAAAATCAAAATAAAGTCCAGTTAAGAATCAATAATAGCTCTCTCAAAACATCTTTTTGCTTATCAGTTCTCTTTTTAATTGGTTCCACTCTGTTCTGTATGATCTGTAAATAAGGGACGTCAGATTCTTAGTCTCCACTGGGACATTCAGCAGAAAATGACCACAAAGAAGTCAAAAATCAGGCATACAGGGGGCACTGGTGGTCAATATTTTGTCTTAATTAAAAAAACGTCACTGCACAGCTCAACAAGTGGAAACACCAGCAACTAGCAGAAACATTTATCTGTGCAGTTCAGCATTGAATATAAGGAATGACATGGGTTTGACATTGCTGACACCATAGACCTGTGTAGTAATCAATAAAGGAACTGTTAAAAAATTAGGTCGTTCAGCACAATCATTTTCGGCACTGGTATCAGTAAAGTCTTATCAATTACCATTCCTCTTGAGTTGTTCACAGAGATTTGGGTCTACCATGTTCTAAGTTGTTCCACCACTGAGGACTACAGCTGAGAGTCAAACAGAGGGTTGTCTACATGGAGATGAATTCAGGTGTTTTTAATAACATCGGCATTTTGTCCACATGGATATGGCGTTTTGGGTGCTTGAGAAACACACTTTTTAGAAAATGGGTCAGACAGTGGATGAATCTGAAAATGCCTGAATTAAATTTCCATGTGCACAAGGAATACTAGGGCTGGGTTTAAAAACCAAAGATCGATCTTTTAATCTGAGCAGGTTTTTTCCACCTCTGCCAAAAAAGGAGCTGCCTTGCTCCTCCACATGTTGATCAACTTCTTTTCCTGCAGAAAAATCTTACTTGCTTCAGCACGTAAGAAAACTGATGACAGGTCTTTAGTTTGGTGGACTTTTGTTTGTCCCTATTGTTCAGAGGTTTACAAGATCTCTTTCATTAATATTTCAGACTTTTAGTTTAAGAAGTAATTCAGACTTTGTTTGGACTTGTTTTCTTTTTTTGAATGAGTGGAAAAATGGCAAAAACCAAACACATAGTTCAGAATGCCTTAAAAGCAGGATGTAATCTCACCATTTATTTTATCTGAGGGTTTTTTTTAAGTATTACCATGTATGTTTAAAATATACAGTTTACAAGACCATGTTCCAAAAACTTGACTTTTTGCACTAAATCAATTTCCTTACATTTATTTCCTGTTTATGTTACGTATGTAGCTACTTTATATTTACATTGCTTGCCTTGTAATGTATTTTAATTTAAGTTAGATTGATTCACTTTTGTGTGTGTTGTCAGGTGGCCAAGTCTGAATAAAAGGACATGATTAATGTAACTGCTTTGGGTTCAATGCTTAATGTAAAAACAAATTTTAATAATGATGTACCAGGTAGGGCTGGGAAATTTAGACCCTATTAGACCCTATAATCAAAGTAATTTTACTCATGATGATTATTTTTGATTACTTTCCCTGTGTAAGTCACGTGACCGCACCCCCTCCATATAGTCTACATTCACTTTCGCCAAGAGCGAAGGACGCACCACCAACATGGAGGAGACAAGTGCCAATCTATCAGAGGACCTAGTCGCCAAGAAAAATACCGTCTCCGTTGTTTGGGCACATTTTGGATTCTGTGCAGAGGACATTGAGCAGAAAGAAGTTAAGTGTAAATACTGCAGGAAGACCGTGTCAATGCCCATTGGTATCACCCCTAATTTGTTCCAGCATAGCATAAAAAAATCTTTCATTAATCGTAATCGAGGTTGGACCTTCAATTACTTGCGATATTGAGATTGAGCAATATCGCCAAGTCCTAGTATCAGGCCAAACGGTCACTTTTTAAACTGAGATATCCAAGACTGAATCAATATCGAGTCAAATCATGAATCAAATCAATTTGAGAGACCTTGTAATATCGAATCGAATGGATCCAGAAAATCTGAATCAATACACAGCCCTAACGGATACTGATGAAGCCATAACCCATAACCCCACCTCTCCCTTGAAACACATGTGCGAACCCTGACAACAGAAACACAATGGCAGAATACAGCGTGGAGCATGTGCTGCTGAAGCCACTTTAACAGCAAAAACTTCTCTACGGCCACTTAGAGAACAACACGCGCCACATATGTTTGTTTACATTTCTCGTGATGTCTGTGCATGCTCTATGTCTTCTTCCCTGGTTTGGTGCATGTCTGCAGCAGTGTTACAACACAACATACAGTTGTGGCATATACACCACAGAGCTTTTCATGTTTTTGTGTGTTTCGTCCTGACAGAAAGGTTCTCCTTTTGGACAAAATCAAAGTGCAGAAGTGATCCCTTAACAGATGAGTCTTCAGGGCTTTCCCAAGGACACATCATATGTAACTCAAGAGCTACATTAGAACCTCTTGGCCTTCAGGCTGAAAGACAACCAACTGAAACAATACACCACAGTAAACTGTTAAAACTATGAAACCCCTCCATGCCAAACTCAATATCACATAACAATGCATCACATTTTCTTCCGCTGCAAGCATAACCTATTTCGCAGCACCACGAAGTGCACATCCTCTGGTGGACAACCCCTTATCCTAGTTTTCCAAGCCGTGACGCCAGACTCCACATCCACTGTCTGTGGATGTTGCTGCTGCCATCTATCTCATCGTCAGCTATGTTGAGATGATGGGGAGCAGAAATCCCCCTGCAGGCTCCACCTGACTCCCCCGATGACTCTAGCTGGGCCATGATATTTCATAACAACATATCAGAAGGCCTTATTATCCCACCACACCTCCACTCCTCATCCTGAAAACAAACGCACGCCTGGCTCTGGTGATCATTGCGAAGCTCTGTCTGATCCGGGCAGCGGTGAAAACACACAGGCAGCTGCTTTGTCTGCACGACTGAGCACCATAACACACAAGAAAGAAAACATACAAGTGCTAACCAACAAGCCACGGTTAGTCATGTGCTCGTATCGTGCAGCTGAGAGTGGAGGTCACACGCATTTCACAGTCATTTAACGGTTTCCATATATGTAGACGCGACAACAGCAAGAGACAGACAGCTAGCTTATAGGCTACTCCACTCTAGCAGTGTTGGTGTTGTTTAGCTTTAACAAGGCTGCAGAGTTGAACCACAATGACGAGCGTTCATTCATTCTGCCGAGGGTGGATAAAAATGCGGTTTGAATGTCAGGCTGCGGCCGTAATTACACGGTAGCCAAATTGTTTGGAACATCCTCACTTGCTATTCCTAAGCAATAAAGCGGAGCGCGCGCTGCTTCTTTGGGTATAACGTGCATTGGAGTAACGGTTCAGACGCAGCTATCACGTCGGGGGTTACGGCGCTAATGCAACGGGACTGGAGCCGCCGTCCTGCCGTGACGGTCCATCCCAGCGGCGACGCAGCACTCAACAGGCCGGGATGTAGCGGCAGGGAGGTGGAGGTGGAGGGGGGGATCTATGGGCTCCGACGTTTAAGCCATGCAGCACGGTTATTATCACCTACCTCGGCATGAGTACGCCGGCTCCGAGCGGCATCCGTCCCGGGGCTACAGGGGCTGGGTGTGACGCAGCAGCCGAGATTTGAGGCTCCGGAGAAAGAGTAGCAAAACGCTGCGGCGGAAGCAGGAACTAGAAGAGCTGGGGTCTCTGAGTACGGCAGTCGGGGCTGCTCTGTGCTGGATGGCTGCTGGGTGCTGGATGGCCGGTGTGCTAAAGCGGACGACAGCGAGGAGGGACTGCGTTTCCGGTCACAGCTTTTCAAATTAAAAGCATGGACTGTCGCTGACTCAAGGATCACCGGTTATGTCATACCTCCTGTCTGGACAGATTTAGATAAGTTATTTTATTTTTAACACTGTGGTCCGAAAGCAAAAAAAATCGTGTGAAACCATTACGAAACAGATGGAATTACTTTAGTAATAGTCGCTCATATTTTTATTAAATGTAATCATTTAATTCTTTTTATTCTACATATTTTACTTCTTTTGTATGTATTAAAAAAACAAACAAAACGCCAAAATGGCTGTTTGTTTTACATTCCTTTTCAACAAATGTAGATGTTTTTGTGCCCAAACTTCGTTTATAAGGTGAAGCTACTGTTACATTACATGGAAATATACTTAGCTGATAAAATTATATAAAGTTGATATGATAGGCAGCACAGTAGGCAGTACATGTGCCTCACAGCAGCAAGGTTGCTGGTTCAAACCCAGGGCCTCTCTGTTTGGAATTTACATTCTCTCCTTGTGCATTCATGGTCTCTATCTGGAAACTCCCGCTTCCTCTAACAGACCCAAAAAGGTCATTGTTAGGCTTACTTGTGAATTTGAATTGCCCTTAGGAGTAGGTGAGTATGTGAGTGGTTGTCTGTTTCTCAATATATGGCCCTGTGATTGGCTGGTGACTTGTCCTGGGTGTACCACAGTATTTGCACAATGCCAGCTGGGATAGGTGCCAGCTCCCCAGCAATGTGGTATAAATACTGGATGGATGGATGGATAAATAACATAAAAATGTGGAAATAGCTGCTGACATGTTTGCATTTGGTTTTCTTGTGCCCAAATTCAGCTTTGTGAGATTAATCCACCGAAACTTTATATGAAAATATACACTTTGGTTAAAAATTTTATGAAGTATTATAGATCTGTGCTCAATTTTTGGCTTTTTTTTATAAAACAAAAGATATTAATAAACTCCACTATATTTATACCACTTATCCCATTCGAGTCGAGTGGCCTATCCCAGATGAGTTTGGGAGAAAGAACTGATCCATGCACAGAACAGGAAAAGGGTTCAAACAAGCAACCTTCTTGTTGAGTGGTATGCACATTCCCCTCTGTGCCACTGTGTTACATAACAAAAAAGTATCTAGAAATATTTATAAATTCTTTACTTTTGTCTAAACTTAGCATTTTACATTAATAAAAACTTAAAGATCCTGTTATATAATTGGATCCTACCTGAGGAAAAACAGCTTTTTGAAATCTTTTGCTGTTTAATTTTTTGTCGTTAAAATGTTTTCTGTTAATCATGCTTCAGTAACTTCCCCACTGCAGAGGTTCCAAGTGTCAATATTAATAATCTTGGCTTTACCAATCTTGACAATGATGGTCTTGTTTGCTTTAAAACTCCCCACAGAAGCTGTGCACATTTCTACTTTCTGTGACATACTCCAGATTACATCTATGTAACATGCATCTTCATTAAATAGATCGATTTTCCTTTAAAAGCTAACTTTAAGATATTTATTTCATTGAGACTCCTTCTGCAGTGTTTACATATCTGGTCTTTTATTTTGAAGGTGGAGCAGCGGTGTTTCCTGCCCGCGACTCTTGCCGTCTTGACTCTGGCTGATGCAGCCTCTGATGGGAGGATGAAGTGGAAGCTGCAGTGCGCACACCAGTGTCAGGTCGCTGTACTGCAGTCAGGTTCAGGGACTGACAGACTTTGTGCCACAGAGGGTACAACTCCCCCTAAGGGGTGACACTCAGTTTGACCTTCAGCTGGCACCCTATCCATGCAGGGGCAGAACCTCTTTGACTTATCCAGCAGGACTGAATTCTCTTTCTGCCGCATCATTCATGTACTGCATCCTCTCAGGTCACAGGCATTTATATTTATATCACATACTCACCCTATAGTCCAATTCTTCATGATTCCTAATGATAAAAAGAATAGCTTTTATATCTTGTGTTTTCATCTCTCTGGATAAAATCAGCACATTTGGGAATATGTCTAGACAGATAAAACAAACTGATCTTCAGGTTTTTCCCAGGTGGGAGAGACGGTGGATTTACTTTAGGCTGTGTTTTTGCAAAGTTGCTCAGCTCAGATGGGTTTACTATGTATCTGCAACTTTAAAAAGTGTGATTTCATCATTTCCACCTGGCTCACTTAACAGTACTTAGTGAGTACACTTGAAGAAAAACTTAAGAGATTTATCAGAATCTGGCTATTATCAGGTTTGTGTACACACACTAGAAATTGATTTGCAGACTAGTGTGAACAAATAAACAAAGTAGAACAAACAGGAAAGTATCTTAAAACAGTGCTCTTGCCAACAAAGAACAGAAATAGAAGTGCTGATGATCCATCAACCTTGAACTAAAACTTATAGCATCTTTAAATACTGAGGTGTAATGATAAAATACAAGTGCTGATATACTTTTACCAGCACTGACAGAAGCCCCCTTGTCCAATCAGAATATTTGACTGACAAACTGTTGTATATTAAGCAGTATGAAATGAAAAAGAGTTATATAAAACTAAATTCAATCACTGCAAGCACTCAAATAACAATCTTCAGCACTTGGCTTGAAGGTTATCAGAGCTGTGTAGATGTATAGGTGGAGAAATATAAGTTCCACTGATGTTAAACTCGTGAATGTCATGAATGAATGAATGCTCCGTGTTCAATCAGAATACATATCAGCACTGTACTGATAGCCTTAAGTACTCATCTTCATGATACTGCTATTAGTATTTTTAAAAGTGCAGTTGTCCTGGTTTTTCTTGTTTTGCCTCTGACATATCTCTGTTATTTCCTTTGGAGACAGATGAGCAAAAATGGGATTGACTTAATACCCCTGGACCATCTTCACAATGTTCACAGTGGAGACAAAACAACAAATTTGCACGATAGTCACGGCTTGATGAGGAAAAACTCAAATAAGATTGTAAACTTTGGATTATGGTAGTAGCTTTTTAGTTGAATTACCATGTTGTAGTTCCATAAAAACCTGACTATAGCTTTTTGCAACATATGCCATTACGTCACAGTCAGCTTTGCTTCGATTGTCAGTCCTGTGTATAATTATTGGGGAAAAAGCCAGCAGGCTACTCCACCAAGATAATGTTGTCACTTGGCTAGCACAAACTGCCATCAAGATAGCTCACACAATGATGTAAAACCTATAATCTAAAGCAACATGCTAAATTAACTCTCACTATATGATTCCTTGACTCTGGAAATCTACCCTGAGCAACTGGAATCATCGGGACACATTAGTTGTTACACAGTTATTGAGCAAATGGTGGTTATCTGGATCAACACCAAAATCTGATCATTTTTGATTTGGGACACTACCAATGTCTCATGGAAATTTCCGCATAATCTGTCCAGTAGTTTTGATGTAATATTGCCAACAAACAAACAAACAAACAATCAAACGCAGGTAAAAAACATAACCTCTTTGGTGGAAATATTAACAAAGCTCGAGGGGATTTAATGTCCTCCATAAGATCAAACAAATGAGCATTTTCATCAATGTTACACCCACCTGTTGATATGAGTGTGAACAAACTCAGTGCAAGTAGAAGAGCGGCTTCAATGCCCTAGTTTCTACAGCACACCACAGGGGACACCTGATAGCATGGGAACATATCACACTGTTACACTTGAATAAACATCCACAAATAAATGATCAACAATCTAAAAAAGCAGGGAGCAGGTTTGAAAAAGATAATTCCTCCTGCTTAAACAAGATGGACTACATTCTGGGATTTAAAACACTCTTTGAATCAGTCCATGTTGTCCAGTCATGTGATATTCTGCTGTAGAAATGGTGAGTAATATTAACCTGATGCTATTTTCATGGTAGGGTTCTGTTGTTCCTATGTACAGAAAGTGACTCTGGGATCTGATAAAGCATTATTGGTTATTGTGTGCCTGGCTGTAATGCAATAATTATTACTATTGCTTCTATTACTTCTATTCAGTGTGATGAGTTAACTCATCACCCTGTTTACGTCTGGTGCTGTGTCAATTGTGTTCTCGCTGCCGACGAACAGCTCTAGACGTCAACTGGAAACAAGCAGAGACCACCCACTTCAGGCAAGCTTGAAGTTGTTTGTACTGAAATGAATTTTAGCTGTTATCATAACTATGTAAATGATCCACCCAAAGCATTGAACACCCACTTGTACCTGAAAAACTTTCACAAACAACCTGGGTATGAAAACAGTTTCAGACAGAGTGAGAATAGAGGAAGGTCAGGAGGATCCAATATATGAAAATACAAACTTTTTTGAACATTAGTGATTGTGAACATACTCAAGTAGCAGTCATCAACGAAAAATAGATTTTATTTTACCTATTTAAATGGGATCCCGTGGTCTTGCCACCATGGCACAACTTTTCTTCCTGGGAAGAAAAAGCAAGTGAATAATTATTAAAAAAAAAAAAGTATCACAACAAACAAAAAATTCCCAATGTCACAATTGCATGTATAGATGGTTTATAATATTCAAGTAAAATCTAAGTAAACATAAACATTCTATAAAAAATACATTCATTCATGCTGTTACGTACAGACCAAAATGTTGTCTTGTCCGATGACTGTGTTCATCAATTTATTTTTAGAACTCATCTTACTTATTCTCTGGATTAAATGTAGTGGTAATTTATTCCAGTTGGACACTGACCTGTACACCACGGTCCTCTTTAAAGGATTTTAACCCTTTAAGGCCCAAGACCATAGATAATAGCCAGAAAATTCTAATTTTTTGGAGCTGAAATGTTTGTTTCACTTTCTGCAAAAATCCATAAAAATCAAAATGTCCATAAAATTCAACATATCGATTTTTCGTATCTCATTTGATGCATTAGGTGTTTTTGACAACTGGTAATCCATTGGAGGATATTTTATATCATTCATCTGATTGTATTCAGATGTGTCTTTTTAATTTGTTGGTCATATTGAGTAGATAGAGGTCTTATAAAAGTATGTATCAAATATGATACAATTGGCTTTATAGGGTTAATTATGAACTTGAGTGGGGAAAAATATGGTCTCTTTTAGGTTAAGTACAAATATTTTCAAGCATTGTAAACAGTGAATGATCAGGCCCAGTGTGTGCCAACAAATGATAACAAAACATCTGATCCAGCCTCAACATTAATGCAGTTTCTTCAATGTTGCATATGTATTTGTTCATTTTACTCATCAGCAGTGTGGGAACAAAAATCTACCACTATGTTGTGTAATGCAGACTGGATCAAAAGCAGTGCACATGTGGTTAAATAATAATAAAAAAACAGATGTTAGTTTTTGATTGGGTGAGTTCTAAGTTTGATGCCTGTAGCTGTATGAAGCAGGCTAAAAGTTAATGTTCAGGTAGACAACAGATAAGGAAAGAGGTCACAATGCTCACCTCAAAGGGAAGGAAACAAAAGTAAACAAAGACAAAAACACCTACAAATGGCTTCTTCAAACCTTAAGGTTAGAAAACAATGTCTTTACATGGCTACAACAACAATCACAGCAAAATGAGGTCAGAATATACAGGAATAAAAGAAATAAAAGACAATACAGCACATCAGCTTTTTTTATGAGTTATTTATTCATGCACTGTGAGGACATTATTGCAGGAGGGGTTATCAGTTTATATTTTTGGAGAAGTCATCAGTCATAAAAAGAGTCACTGCAGTAAAAGCAGGAGGCAAACACACTCAGCATTCCCCTTGTAGAGACCTGCTTATTCAGTAATACACAGTCATCATTTAGATTATACAGCTTTCAATTTGATATCCTTGTTGACCTTATGCAGCAGAGGGATCATTTTGGTAAAACTGACAGGACAAAAGCACTTTCCTTGGATCCTTTTTGAATATTTCCTCTTGATAAGTGCAGTAGCTTCTGCTCATGCTGTTACACATTAACACAGTGCAACATATTAACCCTCATAAGAGTCGAATACGTCAAAGCAGCACCTTTGTGTGTCAGTGTGAGTGAGTAGATGCTTTGAAATTGTAAAAAGGCTCCAGGTTGCCACTGAATGTGCAATATTTACTGTACTGCTACCTTTGAACTGCCGTATTTTCATGTTTTTTTACTCCCACTTTCAGTCTCGCCTGAGAATTAAGTCGCTAAATGAAATTCATAACACCCAAAGGCTCTTCATTTGTTGTTGCAGCTCCATTCATCTTTGGAAAAACTTCCCGCGTGCCTTCTGAGAGGTCTCTCTCCTGTGGCGAGGAGGAGCTGAATCACAAAAACACCCCCCCTCTCAGATTTTCCATTGCGCTGCTGAGTCACAAAGCTGGTACACTAACGCCATCTAGTGGTGTAAAGGCCACAGTGCACCAATGCCCTTTTTAGGGGATTTTTGACTCTGCCTAAACAGGTTCAAGGGGAAACATGACTCAGAGGACCTCTTGTGTTGTCAACCACATTAATTTCACACCCGATGAGTCATGGTTCACAGGGTTACCAGTAAATGCTGCTCACATGACTGTTCACGCACCGCTGAAGAAACACCTACAACTGCACCCACAGCCCTCACACCCCACCCCTCAAGCTCCAAACAAAAAAAACACCACAGAATCCAGACATCCGGCTGTGACGTCTTCATCAGTTTTGTCTTCAGAGGGTGAGTCTGGGTCGATCGCTGCTGACCTTTTTGTCTTTCTTGGCTGACCTTTTGAAGATGAAGACTGCAGAGGAGTTTGCAGGAGATGAGGTTCGAGTTTAAATGCACTTGAAGGAAAGGTGGAGCAGACAAGCTGAGCAATAATACATGAAGTATGGAGCACCAAGTGTGGGATTCTTTAATTTGTACGAACAGAGTTTCCAAAAGAGTTTGGACAGACATGAAGAGGAATAACATTTAAGTTGCACTGGCATTTATTGAAATGAAGTAGTAACACCAAGAAGGCCTGCCTGCAGTCATTTATATTCATCTCCTTGGCAACTACCAAGGCATGGAGACGTAACTGCACCGTTGAAAAGCCTTTCCCGGCAGCATGATGTTCAAGCGCCCATCTGTGGACTCGTTCCTCCAGCTCTGGCCATCTTGCTTTCAGCCCGTGATTAGCTTTCTTCATTTTCGGCTGCACATTTTACTAACTACAGTTTGTAATCAGCAGAACAGATTTTCTTTTGGGGGCATTTTGTTTGTGCTCAGTCTTTCTCAGCTGTCTTTAAATTAATGTTTAAGTAAAAACAATTTTAGTGCTACAGGAGCAGCATACTTGTCAGAAGCCTTGAGCGCCCTTGAGGCTGTAGATGGTAATATGCAGTCCTTGGTTCATGTCAGTCAGTACGAATTAACATTTAAAAACACAATAAATTATATATATATATAAGTCCCACCTGACTTTAAGTTGCAGGACTGGTCAAACTATGAAAAAAGTGTGGCTTATAGTCCAGAAAATACGGTACACAGTGGGTCATATATAAACATTCTGCATTTGAAGCCTGCAAATCATTCCAAAACAGCTGAGTTAGGAGCATTTTACCATTGTGCTACATCCATTTTTTCAAAAACAAGTCCTGTGGTCTCTAGAAAGTTATAAACTGTCAGAAAAGTGAGCTTAGAGTTTTTGTCCAATTTGTTCTTGATGTGCATTTGAGTAACTCAGCAGTTCAGGTTTTTTGCTGGGGAATTTTGTGCCATTCATTTCAAAAGAGAGATCTGGACTACATATGGGCCAGTCTCGTACAAGCCCTTCAAACAGCATCAGTTTCAGAATGTGCCTATACTTTCCAAAAACAATAAGGTTTATCAGTTTGCATACAAAACATTGTCTTTGTGCTGCAATAAAGGGTTAAAAGGGATTTTTAGGTCGTTGATTTCTGGTTTATTCATATTTCACACAATATCCCAACTCTTTTGGAATTAGGGTTTGAATATAAATCCAACTTGATGGCCAAAGATTAGTCAATCAGGTCTCTGTAAGAAGCAAACAGCTCAGATCCATGTTTAGGTAAGTGTTACTTTTTATGCCATGACAAATTTGCACATCATCCCAAGAAACAGAAACAAACTGGAAGAGTAATTAAACTGTCATTAGGCTGCTATTAGAATATCATTACCATATTAATTCACCGCACCTGGGGAGAAATTCATCAACATGCCACTTTTTAAGATGTATTCTGAGCTATGAAACATCTCAAGAAACGTGGGACGCCTTTAATGAGGAAATATGAGTGCAGACTAAGATTTATGGCATGCTGCAATTTTTCTACTCGTTCATGCCTGTATTCCTGCTTGTGGGGGAGGAATTTGCAGGGATTGTAGCATCAGCTTCGGGGAAACAGGTTTTTTAGGTAAAAGTTTGGTACTCAAAAAAAATGCAACATTTTAAACATGAATATAGTAGATATAAAATATACATCTTGCACATTAAGGGAAGTAGGGGGTGGTTGATCAGCACTCTGGTCTGGAAGCAGTAAATTAAGTCAGAAACTGAATCTGAATCTCAATCTCTGAATCTCAATCTCAATCTCTTTATTGTCCCGTGGAGGGAAATTGGTTTTGCAGCAGGGCACACAAAAGACAAGGTAACAACACAGGGTTTAAAAACATAAAAGTTATAAAACATAAAAATACACAAAAACATTAAAAGTTTTGTTCAGAGCTTATACCAAAATGGAAAATGAATACCAAGTACTCTTAAAGTGCAATTCACGGAAGTGCAAAGGAGCAATAAAAGTGCAAGAATTAAGAGCAACCTTAGGGTTAATTGCCATTAAGTAAATGAATAGCACTGGGGATAAAGGAGACCTGAAGTCTTTTAGTCCTCCTCCTAGGAGCCCTAAAACGACGGCCTGAGGACAAAAGCTCAAACTCGTCCCCAAGTGGATGATTGGGACAAGTCAGAATGGCATTAGCCTTTCTCAAGACTTGTCTATTATAAATAGACATTACCCCAGCCTGCTGACAACCTGAGATTTTTCCAGCGGTTTTAACAAGACTGCCAAGACGATTCTTGTTAGTCGGGTTCAGGTTCCCAAGCCAAGCAACAATACAGAAGGTCAAAACAGATTCAATAAAACTTCTGTAGAAGCGAGTCATCATTTCACTGGAAACCTGGAAGGTTCTCATTTTCCTCAGGAAGAACAATCTTTGTTGAACCTTCTTGGAGGTTGCGTCAACATGGGGTTCAAAACACAGTTTGTTGTCAAGGACCACACCCAGATATTTATAGGTCTGCACCATCTCAACATCAGCACCTTTGATAACTGTAAGTGGAGTAAAAGAGGGAGACTCACGAAGGAAGCAGAGCAACAAACACCGGCTGCTTGTCGGCACACGAGCAGCGCCAATCTCTGTGGGTTTGATGAGGATGAGGCATACCAATTAGAAGACAAAATAAAGATGGACAAAAATAACAGAATGACTGAAATTAACTCAGTCAGTGGATTGTGATGAGGAGAGATTATGCCAATCAGACCAAAATAAAGACAGAAAAAACACATTTTTGTTCCACTCTCTTCACTCCTGTCATCAGTCATGAAAATGGAGTGTAACAGTTCACTGTGTAAAGTTAGAAACGAGAATTGTTGTGACTTGTTTATGACGGCTATTGATGGTTATGTGCTACAGAATTAGCACTGTCACTTCTGTTTTTGTTTTGGTCTGATGGTGGTTATGCTGTTAGAGCTGTGGTGGTCATGTGGTAGTGTAGTAAAAAATGTATGTCAGTATGTAGACAATGAAAGGTATGCAGGGCATAGCTATGGCATGCAGACACTCACTGTCTCGTCTTCCTGAGATGTTGTATAACAAACTGGATGTAACATTAGTACAGAGAGGATCCTCTCAGATTCTTCATGTCTATTGAGCTTTGTAATGACTGCGAGCTTGTTAATACACTCAGCATACCAAAGGATTTCAACTTTATGTAAAAAACACAATCATAAACATAACATTTAAGTCAAAGCAATGGAGCCCTGATTTGTTTGTGACCGAAACTTCTAATTAAAAGTTTGAATGAATTTTGGAATGAGGTCAAACCCAATAAAAGCCCTGTAACCCCTAATTCTGCTGGAACAAGAGGCAGAGAGAGGAACTCATTCATATGAGGCAGAGGCATGAATTTGGCTTGTTTAATTGTGCGCGTGGCAAAATGTCAAGCCTGCTGTTAATGATGTTGACTTCACTGGGGAGATGAAAGAGGGGTCTGATGAGGAATTTAAAGCCTGAGTGAGGGGTGGTTGCCCATGGAAACCCCTGTCTGACAAATTATTTTAAAAACAAAAAGTTGGTTTCACACAGTCTAACTTATTCAGAAGCATGGATGTAGCTGGCGTAAGAAGCTTGAGTTTTTTGTGTTTGTTCAATAACTTCCCCCTTCTTTATTGGAACTCGTTAAAGATCCTGGGACAAGTGGTGTTAACCGAGCCCAAGAAGTGAGGAATTTGGTGGTTCTATATGAGTTACTATGGTCAGCAAAACTACCAGGAAATAGATAAGCCCAGTGCATCGGAAATATCATTTGGATAAGGCTGACAGTGCGTACTCTCTGTAGTGCTGTGTAATGAACCTGGCATAAACCTTCAGTTAGGTCATTAGCATGTGTTTATTAGCATAACAACAAAGCTATATTTGGTTAGCCGCTCCTGTAGAACTGTAAACTGCAAAATGACACATAGACAGACTAGCTTAAATATATTGCCTGTGGACTACAAAAGAAGCACACTGGGTTCCTCACACCAATCTAGTTTTAAAAAACTCAAAGAAAAAAAAACTAAAATTTAAACAGATAGGCTTAATCACAGAGGTTTTAGCAAAGCCTTACAATGGATTAGATTAAATAGAATTTTTATTAATCCCTTGGAAGGACTCCTTCAGGGAAATTGATATTCCAGCAGCATTATAGCACACAGGTTTAAAAGAACAAAGGAAGTAAAAAAGTGAAAACTAGAAAAGCACTTGGAGAGCGCAGACCTCTGCCAGTGCCACAGTCCTCAGCCATATTGTGATTTTCACCGTAAATATTAGTCCTAACTTTATTTCACCTAAATATTTAGATTCATTGACCATGAAAACATACCATTAGCAATTGGATTCATAATGATATCTATTTTAGTTCAGTAGTTATTCACAGAAATCACATTTTTAGCCATGGCGGCCAGACGCTGATCCGGATCAATACCAAAATCAAATCAGTTCTTCCTTTTCCCATGCTGAACAATCCCTGAAAATTTCATCAAAATCCGTCCATCACTTTTTGAGTTATTTTGTTCACAGACAGACGGACAGACAAGCAAACTCTCTCGAAAACATAACCTCCTTGGAGGAGGTAATAATTAGCATATAAAACGTATGTATATACACATATTAATAAATCAAAATAATTAATAAATAAAACTATAATCATTCATTCATTTTCTATACCCGGCTGTCCCTTTCGGGGTTGCGGGGGGCTGGAGCCTATCCCAGCTATCATCGGGCGAGAGGCGGGGTACACCCTGAACCGGTCGCCAGTCGATCACAGGGCCACATAGAGAGATAGACAACCATTCACGCTCACACTCATACCTAAGGACAATTTAGAGTTACCAATTGACCTACTGAGCATGTTTTTGGTCTGCGGGAGGAAGCCAGAGTACCCGGTGAGAACCCACGCATGCACGGGAAGAACATGCAAACTTCACACAGAAAGGCCCTCCTGACCCGGAATTGAACCGGGAACCTTCTTGCTGTGAGGCACGCGCTCTACCAGCTGTGCCACCGTGCCGCCCAAAAACTATAATCATATAAAATAAAATAAAAAAATTGCTACTGACTTGCTACTACCACTACTACAACTGCTCCGTCTTCCTGTTACTCTTCCTCCTCCCGAGTGAGGAGTTGTACACTCTGATGGCTTGAGGGACACAGAAGTTATGATTTTAGCTATCAAATCATGACAGCACAATGAGTGTTTACATATCTCTGTGCTCTATAACTCGCAGCATAACCTACGACATGATGAAAAAATGTTCTTCATAGTTCCAAGAGTTAAGCGAGAAGTAGGTAAACATGCATTTCGTGTTCGGGCCCCTAATGACTGGAACAATCTTCCTGTATTTATTCGCTCTATAACTTCATTAACTTCATTCCACAGGGCTCTATTAACACATCTTCAAAATACCTGCCATTGTTTCTAGTTTGCTCGAATGGCCTTAAATGACTTTTACTGATTTTTAACCTTTGTTGTGATTACTGTGCTTTGTATGACCATAAAAGAACTTGGTCATGTGATTTTTCACTTTTGTTGTAATTACTTTACTTTGTACGAGCAAAAAACAAAAAGGTTTATGTGATTTAACTTTTGTTGCGATTACTTTTCTTTGAAAGACTATAATTGACTGTAATAACATCATTACTGTAATGTTTTTCAGATAATGTAATGTGACTGTAATGTCAGTGTTAGGTTGAACATACAGAGCTGGTTTATGTGAATGTGTGTGAGATTATATTCATCTTTTGATTGTGTTCATTTAGATTTATTTATTTTATTTTATTTTGTTTTGTTTTTATTTCATTATTGTTTATGTAAATATATACTTTTTTATATGTATATATAATTTTGCTATCTTGTATTACGCTACTCTGCTCTTTATGTTGTTATGAATCTGAGGATCCCCTCGAAAACGAGATAACTTATCTCAAGGGGTTATTCCTCGCAATAAAGAACTGTTAAATTTATAATATATATATATATATTTTAACCAATGATTTTAGCTAATTTTAAAAATTATTAGGTGGACATACATTTTTACCATGGGGTTTAAAGTGCAAACTAGCATACCAGCATTGAGTTAGCACGAGAAAAGCATCAAAGCTAACACTAAATGGTCTTTATTATCAAATGTCTGCTGATGTTAATTCACGTCTCATCTCTAACCAACCTATTTCTTCATGGTTTAGCTACAGTGTTTTTATTCACACAAAATGGAAGAAGAGGTACAGTCTGTATCACACATCCCTCCCCAATGTCTTGTGCTTTGTTACGTTTACCTCAAAACTTGGATCTCAGAAGTGAGAATTAGGTCACATCCCAGAAATTCCCATTCCAGTTATGAGCCTGTAAACCTATGTGTACCTGAGGATCATTTGACCTCCTGAGTAGAAATTCTGACCTTAAGAGAAGTTCCAAGTTACAACCTGCATGTTTGTAACTTGGACACTCAGACCTCCTATATCACATGAAGTGCACCATTAGCTAAGATGGCGAACATATTTGTGTAAATGTTTTCATCATACATAACTCATTCATCTTAATAATGTTAGCATTTGTGTAATCCTAAAGCACTATATTTGGCCAATATGTTAATATTAATTCATTCATTTGGTCAAAACAGTGTGTGAATACTAACACATGCAGTAGAGGGAGATTCTCATGCTAATATTCAAGCTAGCTAGTGGTAGCTCTGGAAAAGCTTCTCATTTAGCTCTTATTGTGAAGCCCTGAACAGATTTTTATTTTGCAGTTTGGAAATATAGGGCAATTCCAAACTCCAACTCCAAATGAGTTGGAACACAGCATAACATAAGGTTAAATGGAATACATTAATAAGAAAATCACATTGAATATGATCGCTGTGACATGTTCAATAGAGTTCAGAAGGGGACAAGAAAAGAAGAGCTTTGACATTCAGAATCAACAATGACATAAGGAGCAGATTATCTTCATCTTTTGATGATATTGAAATATTTATGAACAGTAAGATGGTAAAATTTGCCTACCAACCCTTGGAGCATTCCATTTTTAAAGTAAGAAAACCCACTACATCCCCAGAGTTTTCTAACCTCTGTCCCAGCTGTTTTTGGATTATGTCGCTGGCATCCAATTCAGAATGTGAACAGATTTCAAGAAAACAATGATTTTTTTTTTCAATTGGAACATAACATATTTTGCATTTGTGCTGTATTGAATCAAATGCTGGTTGAAAAGGATTAACAAATCACTCTTGGGTATTTATACACTGTCCCAATTCTTTTGGAAAAGGGTGTTTTATATAAAATATATATATTTTTGTGTTTGCTTTCATCTACACAGAAAGAAAACAAACACACAAGTTCAAGCAAACACCCACCCCTGCAATATTAACCATATGCTTCTCTCGTCACACTAATGAGGTTCAGAGATGCAGCTGTTAGGCGGAGGAGTCTAGGTGTTAAGATAAGCATTCATTATGATTGATCAGAAACTGATGCCTGATGTATGAGTCACTGCTGTGAGCCCAGTGAAGCTGCTTACTCTTTACATCACCCTGTTGATAAAATTCTGTAGGCCTATCAACAATCAGCTGCTGATGAGTGAAGCTTGGCTGTTTACAGTGACCCATGGGGCCCGAGCATTAAATCAATGTTATAGTTTATTAACTTCTGGTGGGGTTGTGTTATAGTGTTGTGATGTTATTGGATTTTAGAATGTGTAGTGAGTTTAATGAATACATATAGGCTGAATTGAAAATTGGAAAACCTTTCAATAATGTAGTTATGGTGTATGTAGTAATATATAGTACATAATGCAAACACTTTAACTGAACCATGACTGTAGTACATTACTTAAATCATGCATGTGATGTTTGCATTTTTGCACATGCTCTTGTACCTCTAAGCAGGACACCAGTTTATAATATAGTTCTTCGAATAGTGATCATTGATCTGACTGTTTGTCAGGCAGCTTAAGAGATATTCAGGTTTAAAAAAGGTAGTTAACTTAAAGTTGCTCTTCAGTATCAAACATCAAAAAGAAAACTTGCAAACACTTAAAATCAAACCCTTTAATTGTGATGATGTATAGAGCTCTATTCATATTTGGTGATACTAATGAAAGTGTTCTCTTGTTGTGGATAGCGACTTTGAGACAACATAACTAATTATAGATCATAAATATTTAAACAGATTTTTACAGATTTTGAGTTATTGTCATTCTCCCTGCTTTTTTTTATTAAATATGAATAATAGTTTGTTAATTAGTGACCCTCTGTCAAACCTCACCTTTATGGAAGTGATCCTCCATCATGCCCTGCCCACATTGCTCTGGCAATGGTCCTTGAATTATTGATTATTGAAAAATGATCAGAAATGCTTGCATTAGGGTCCTCAGCAATTTTAGTCCTTGTCATAAGGTTTTAAAATGAATAAGCAGGCAGTTTCAGATTTATCGTTTCAGATTAAACATTAAAATCTTGTGTGTGTGTTCATTGCGAACTGTATTTCAGGCATTTATCCATAACCATACTTACTCAGTTCCATGATTTCTTACTTGTTCCTGCACCGCTCGATTCTTTCATATGGGAAAAAGTCTAGCAATGAAAGATTTTGTCTAACCTAGAAACTTTCAAGGACAGTGGGGCTTCCTAAGGATCACTTCCTGTAAATGGCAGGGCTTGAAAAAGGGTCAGTTGCTCTTCTCCAAAAAAGCAGATAGTGATGTCTTTTCTATCGTAATGCAGAATAAACTGAAAATTAGTTGATGGTAGTCTTCCTTAGACTAAAAGTAACCAAGTGATAAAGCATTTCTTTGATTAGGAACCATGGTGTTGTTATTTTCTTAGTGACTGTAATCTCTTGCCCTAAAAATTACTCAAAGAAGTGATATTACATTAATATATCAAAAGTAGTTAGTTCCTGCCTAACTTTGTGAATGGCATTATCAGACCATGTATGGAATTTACAGTATTGACATAGAGTAATATATATATACATGCACACACAAATAGTGTATTTAAAGAAAGACAAGAATAAAACAGCACTTAATTGAGGAGTACAATACTACTTCAGCTTTTTCTTGCTTTCAAAATTCTAAGGTTAATTCTTGACATTTTGTTTTTCAAAATGCATTGATAGAATTGTCCTCTCCTAACTTTTTTCCCCTCTTGCCTGACCCTAATAAGTATAAAGCATAAAACTGATGTGGCTTGATACAAATTGTGGTATGAATGTGTCAAGCATGTAACTATTTTTGTAAGTAGTCATTTAAGACATTTTGATGGTAAGGTCTATAAAAAGAGGCACAGAATCGTAACAAACAAGCACAAGTCAAACACAAATTGTGTCGAATTTACCATAAAAGCCACAATAATCCTGTAAACATCTGCATGCCCTTTTTAAAGGACTACTGGGGGTCTTTTAGCACATCTATGCCCAGGTCTTATAACTCACCCAAGCATAGGAAGTGCTTCTCCCCAGCGCTCTGGAAATGCTCATACCATTCTGCTGTATGATTTACATACATTTCAGCTACTTTGTGCTTTCCACTGGATTTCTAAGCCCTGAGGTACAATTTGTGCATGCCAAGGATTTCACACCACATGTCACGGTGTAAATACATTTGCTGTAAAAGCAGCATGTGATGCCCGAGGGTATGTAGTGTAGTGGGACATCTAATTTGCACAGGCATAACATTAGTTTAAGCATTTCATGCTTGGTTTTCTGTAGAAACAATAATCATTTGTGAGATGTTACTATAAAAATCTCAATTCTGATAAAAAAAAGACAGTGATTTATTGAATAAGAGCTCTGCAGATTAAATATGTTTTGCATGCCAGTTTGTTGGAGTGATAACTTGCCAACTCTTTGGATAAATACAGCACAATAAGAGACAAACAAGGTCTAATTTTCTGCCTTGCTTTGCCAGTCCATCCATATGCTGTTTTTAATTAGGAAGGAAAGGCTAACGGCGACTCAATGAAACACACCAGTAAAATCATGGATACAATTTACCAAGTTGAGATAGTTTGAAATCAGAGTAAAAAAAAAAGCACAATACTGAAAAATAAGAATATATAATCAGGAAAACAACCAAAAATGGACATTGCAAATTTAACTGGATTCATGTTTTTTTGGGTCTTAACTCGTTTTGGGTCTTAATCTCTAATTCTGTATTGTGAACCCAAACAGAAAATTTTTCCACCAGATTTACTCTATTTCCTGCTGCCTGTCTCCTACTTTACCTTCCCACCCGCTGCAAACTGCAGACACTTCCTGAAAAAGAGAGCAGGTGCAAACAAAGAAGTCAGGGAACATTTTGGAGTTGGTCACCCAGAACCTTTCCACAAAACATTCAAGGCTGCACATGTAGAAAGGGGGGGCAGCATGGTGTTGCAGCAAGTAGTGGATGTGCCGCACAGCTAAGGGGTTTCTGGTTCAATCCCCGTGTCAGACAGGGCCTTTCTGTGGGGAGTTTGCATGTTCTCCTGTGCATGCGTGGATTCTCTTTGAGCATTCTGGCCTCTCACAAACCAAAACCATCTCATCAGGTTGATTGGTGACTCCAAATTGCCCTTAGGTACGGGTGTGTGGTTTTATGTCTCTCTACGCGGCTCTGTGATTGGCTGGTGTCTGGTTCAGGGTGTTCCCTGCTGGAAAAGGCTTCAGTTTCTGACAGGAAATAATGTCGTAGATAATGGATGGATGTGTAAAAAGAGCTCATGGGACTCCTGCCCTGTACTGCAGTGGTACCCAACTTTTCATTTTTCTTTTCTATTCTAACAAATTAACAATATCCTCACACACCAACTATTCTGGGGAGCATAAAGGGGAGAGCAAACAGAGACATGTTTTGCATAATATTACTCATGATAAAAAAAATGGTTTTATTGCAAGATATGGAACTTTCACTGGCCAACTAAACCACAAACTTATTTCTACATGTCTTATTCACCTTCTCTGCTGGTCCTTAAAGAGTTCATCTTACACTGTTGTTCATTCAGGTCAGGCCAGATTGTGGAGCACACACCAGGTCATTGCTGTCTATCGTTCCTAACAACTCGTCTGTTGATTCATAGGTGTTTATGTGCAGCGAAGTTTACATGTGCAAGGGTGCAATCCCTACACCCCAGGGCTCCCAATCTTTTTCAACTGTTATGTTACCAACTGCCCTAAATGGCAGCATTACCCCAGGATGTCAGCTTGCACATCCCTAGCTGTTAAACCTACTTACAAGTATGTTTTGATTAGAACTTGAATCAACCACCCTCTGGTCCCCAGCTTAAGCCCTGAAAGACAGATCCATACCATGCTTTCTGAACTGTCTAAATTATGTATGACATTGATTCAACAAGGTGGTGGAAGAATCTCTCAGAAAATGTTGTGCCTTACAGAGATATTAGTTGCTGCAGTTTTTTTCAGCTGCAGATTCATGATGCAAATCTCCCTTTCCACCACATCCTCAACGTGTTCCAGTGGTTTAAGATCTGGGGAATGAGGCCACTGGAGTACCATAAACTGATGGTCATGTTCCAGAAAGACACCCTTGTACCACAACTAGCATCACTGAACTACTGATACAAGCCAGGACAGGTCCATGCTTTAGTGTTATTTATGTCAAATTCTGACCCTTTCATCTGAATGTGGCAACAGAAATCAAGATTCATGAGACCATGCAACATAAAACGATATTGCCAAAAGTATTTGCTCATCCATTCAAATAATCAGAATCAGGTGGTCCACTCACTTAATTGGCCACAGGTGTATAAAATCAAGCACCTTGGCATGCAGACTGCTTTTACAGACATTTGTGAAAGAATGGGTCGCTCTCAGGAGCTCAGTGAATTCCAGCGTGGAACTGTGATAGGATGTCACCCATGCAACAAATCCAGTCGTGAAATTTCCTCGCTCCTAAATATTCCAGTCAACTGTCAGCTGTATCATAAGAACGTGGAAGTGTTTCGGAACGACATCAACACAGTCACAAAGTGGTAGGCCATGTAAACTGACGGAGCGGGGTCAGCAGATGCTGAGGCGCATAGTGCAATGAAGTCACCAACTTTCTGCAAAATCAATCGCTACAGACCTCCAAACTTCATGTGGCCTACAGATTAGCTCAAGATCAGTGCACAGAGAGCTTCATGGGTGGGTTTCCATGGCCGAGCAGCTGCATCCAAGCTTCACATCACCAAGTGCCATGCAAAACGTTGGATGCAGCGGTGTAAATCACACCGCCACTGGACTCTAGAGCAGTGGAGACGCGTTCTCTGGAGTGACAAATCGCTCTTCTCTATCTGTCAATCTGATAGACAAGTCTGAGTTGGGCGGTTGCCAAGAGAACTATACTTGTCGGACTGCATTGTGCCAAGAGTAAAGTTTGGTGGAGGCTTGGCCCCTTAGTTCCAGTGAAAGGAGCTCTGATTGCTTCAGCATACAAAGACATTTTGGACTATTCCATGCTCCCTACTTTGTGGGAACAGTTTGGAGCTGGCCCCTTCCTCTACCAACATGACTGTGCACCGGTGCACAAAGCACGTCCATAAAGACATGGATGACAGAGTCTGATGTGGATGAACTTGACTGGCCTGCACAGAGTTCTGACCTCAACCCGATAGACAACTTTGGGATGAATAAGAGTGAAAACTGAGAGCCAGGCCCTCTCGTCCAACATCAGTGTTTGACCTCACAAATGGGCTTCTGGAAGAATCGTCAAAAAATTCCTATAAACCCTCTTAAACCTTGTGGACATCCTTCTCAGAAGAGTTGAAGTTGTTCTAGTGGAGCCACACCGGACACGAATTCGCAAAGACGCGTGTCTAGATTACATACAAAGTCAATGCAAAGACACGTTTGGACGCAAATTTGCCCCGAGCGGCGCGTCAGATGCCTTTGGTGCGGCGCGGCGCGGTGCAGCGCGGCGCGTTTGGAGTGTCGGACGCATTTGGCGCCGCGCATTTGGAGCGTCCGGCATGTTTGGAGCGTCCGGCATGTTTGGCGCCGCGCGTTTGGAGCGTCAAATGCCTCGACGCTCGAATTGAAAATATTGAACTTTCGATGCAAATTCGCGTGACGCTGTGGCGCGGCAGCCAATCAGGGATAACATTCCCCTCAACGTCATTGATTTGATGATGTGTGACACTCCGACCTCCTGCTTCTGCTTAAACTCCTCTCAAAGATGGAGCAGGGGTTTATATGCACTGTTTGCTATCATCCGGAGCTATACGATTTGACCCGGTACTCTACAGAGACCGGAACAAAAAGGAGCAGGCTTGGGTGAAAGTCTCTGAGGAGACAGGTTTTGAAGGTAAGTTCTGTAAATATTCGTTTCCAGCTGGATTTGCCTGCGCGGGTCATCACTGAATCCGACTGGCTCCGGCTTTCTACTACACCTGTGCAGTGACGCGCGTCACCCCTCAGCTTGTCAAAATGATCCAGCCTCGGGCGTTACGTGCGGCGTGTCACAGGCGTACCGGACGTTTAAATTTGCCAATTCGCGTCCGGTGTGGCCGTAGCATTATAGCTGCAAAGGGTGGACCGACATCACATTGAACCTTATGGATTAGGAATGGGATGTCACTTAAGTTCATATGCGAGTCAAGGCAGGTGAGCGATTACTTTTGGCAACATAATGTATTTTAAATCCTTGACCATCCAGTTTCTTTTCTGACAGAAGTGGCACCAAGTGTGGTGTTCTGCTGCTGTTGTGGAAACATGCGACATTCAGTGTTGCCTGACTCAACGTTCTTTCCCATTTTTATGCTCGGTTTGAACTTCATCAGGTACACTTGACCATATCTACATGTTTAAGTGAATTAAGTAGCTGTCATGTGTTTTGCTGATTAGCTATATATCCACATTAACAGGTCACTCACATCAGATCTCCCTGATGATAATGAGAATATGGAGTTAAATAATATGAATGAAGGGGGCTATAGTCCTCTGTTTTTGCCTCCAAAGCTCAAATCCTTCTCCCATGTCCGCCCTCTCTCTCTTCATTTAGTTTCTCTATCTACTGTCTTCTTGAATAAATGCTCAGAGACCCAAATTAACCCACTGAAAAAACAATGTGTTCATCTCTGTGCACTGAAGGCTTCCATATCTACACCCTGATGACTAATTCACGTCTGGATGTCACATGAGACTCATTAGGGGGCTGTCATTGAATTCACATGACATGTATTAGCCTGTGAATTACCCGTGAAGATCATGGCAGAGCTGTAATGAGGTAATAATCGATGTCAAACACGTCATTATGTTACATGATTGATTGACACAGATAACCCTTTAATCCTCTCTTAAACCATTCGTTCTCACTCCTTCAAATGGATGCTTCCTAACACAACAGATAGTCTGTTCGGCTTTGGCTCACTGTTGAATATTGTAGTAACATGAGCATGGAGCTCTCATGAGGTCTTGTTTAGTGGCTGTTTGTCTTTTTGGCCCTGTTATGATGAATAATACATGGATGGAGCAGGACTGGAAAATGGTTTTGGAATAAAATGTGAAGGTTGGTCAGAATTTTCCACATTGCCTATTCTTCTCTTAAAGGGGAGTTTTTGGGCACTGCAACGGACTCTTGAGCGCCTGGCTTGTTGAATATATACACACCCTCGGTCCTTGTCCAGTCATGCCTGTGAATAATTCAGGATTTTCTCCACATTATGCTTCCTCAGCTGTCTTGCATTTCCAACTAAAATACTTTAACTCCCTAGTTAATCTTCTAACTGCTGCATAACAGCTGTCCTATAAAATATCAAGCACTATACTGAATGCACTTTATGTACAAGGGATGATTTACTAAGCAAATATTCAAAGCCATTTACCTTTTTTAATTCGGCATTGCTTCCAAACAGCAGATGGCGCTGTTGCATTACATCTGAAATTCTGTAAAGCTGCAAACTGTATCTCCAGCTGCCTCTCTACATGCTCATAGTGATATTCAAATTATGGGACAGTATGCATGGATCCTACTCGGTAAAATCCTTTGTTTTTATAAAGCACATTCTATAATCTCTGTTTACCTTGCATGCAGTGGCTTCAGCAGAGCTTTTGCTCTAAGTATATATGTTTGAACACGCTCTGGGAAGGAGAAGCCGTAATCTTTTTCAAACATGGATAAATGTTGCAGTCAGGGGAGGCTTTCATTCATAACTGTTGTGCTTCCACCAGGTGTCACTGAATTTTTAGCATATTTTAACTTTCACTGCAGTCCTTGATGTGACATTGGCTCTATTTTTTGCCCGCTGCATTCATTTCCATCACAACAGTCAGTATCAGAAACATTATCATTGCCCATCACATATTCTTAATCACTGAGGACTTTGTTGTGAGGGCATACTGAGGTGTGGTAAAAAGAAGACTGGATTACTGAGGAGCAAAGAAAACAGCAGTGTGGGAAAATCGGGGGGTGGGGGGGGGGTCAATGTTAATACATTTTCAGCTTTAAATATTAAATCAAATCCAAAACAGAGTGGACAAGAAGCAATGTCAAGTAGGAGAGGATACAGTATCAGATATCAGACCAAACAGATTTCAGTGTACAGGAATTCTGCTTCGTTTGACCCGTGCAGTATATGAATGGTGTTCACAGATCCTCAAAGGGATAGTTTGGGATTCTGAAGTGGGGTTGTATGAGATGCATGGCATTACAATGAACATTAGCCACAGTAGAAGGGATCAGGTTGTCACATCCCCCCCAGATAAGCTCCTCATTTGTTTCTTCCGCGTATGTCATATCATTCCTGTTTTATTTTGAAAGTACGCACCCTTGTCTCTCATTTATGTTTTGTCTCCTGCCTACCCCTTTGTGTCTCCCTGATTGTTGATTCCCTACACCTGTGCTCCTTCCTGCGCCACCTGTATTGTACCTCATGTCATCACTTCCCAGCATTCTCTACGTGTCCCTCTGTGTTTCTGATCCCACCAAGAATATTTTGACCTCCCTTTTTTTTTTTAATATGGACTGCTTTTTGTGTGGGGGAACCCCTGTCTGATTAAAGGCTTTTTTGATATCTTGCACTTTGTCTTGTTGTGCATTTGGGTCCTTCTTGGTTCAGTATTGTGACACAGCTCTGCATCTGTACAGAAAGAACCTGCATGGAATCTACGGATATATGTATTACTGCTGATGGTGCCGACAACTCAGCATAGTTAAAGAATTCCAGGTGAAAACAGGTCAAAAAACAGCAAGGCAAGGCAAGGCAAGATTATTTGTAGAGCACAATTCATACACAGGGCAATTCAAAGTGCTTTACAGAACAAGGAGAATGCATTAAAATCACAATTAAAAATATATATAAAATACATTTAAAAAGAAGAGTGCAGATCAGATCCTTTCAGTCATATGCACAGTTAAACAGAGCTGTTTTGAGCCTAGATTTGAACATTGTCAGAGTAGAGGCCTGTCCCACATCTTCAGCAAGACTGTTCCAGATTTTAGCTGCATAAAACTGGAACCCTGATTCCCCATGTTTAGTCCTGACTCTGGCCACCAACAGAGGGCTGGTCCCTGAGGTCCTCAAAGTCCACGATGGTTCATATGGCACTAACATGTTGGAGATGTACTTTGGTGCTAGGTCATGGAGGGATGTTTACAGAAGTAGATCTGCTTTAAAGTATATTCTCTGAGCCACAGGAAGCAGTGTAGGGACCTGAGCACAGGACTAATGTGCTCGTACTTCCTGGGCCAGCATTGGGTGAATGGGCGCTATATTCAACAAATTTACAACAACCCACTTTTCTGCTACCAAGTAGTGTTTAGACACTACTTTGCTACAAAAACAGGATCAACACTCCTTCAAAACAAATCAGTGAGTATGTCAAAGCAGTGTAAGTAATCCATTATTAGTACTGTTTTATAAACAACTCTTACATTGGAAATTTGGTGTCTGCAATATTTCCATTTTCCACCTAACCGCTGGCATACAGATGCGTACAAGTAGAAGGTAAACACAGCGGTATCAGTGCACTCATGCCTGGACAATTCAGCCAACAAAGTAGCAGAGTGGACAACATTTACTTTGTGGGAATAATCACATTATGTTGAAATTTGGGGTGTGGAAGGCATTCTAGTCAGCACAAGACACTTACGCTCTATGAAAGGATCATCATGTTGTGGAAAAACTCTTTGATCTAATCATGCCCTTTTAAAAACTGTGTTGACAGATGGACAGCAACTACTGTGGAACTACAGGACTGCCACTGGTGTTTCGAACCCCTGACACTTTTGGATGGCTGGTCTATGAGTTGTTCTCTTCTTATTCTGTTTACAAAAAAGTCAAGACAAAAGTGAAACAGGAGTCTAAAGAGCAAGAATGCAGGTCTTGAGGGAATTATGGGCCCCAGCCGAACAAATCACACTAGCTGGCATCACCACAGCCCAAATCAACCCTTGAATAGATGCTATAACAATATTTCCATCCCACAAAAACAGCTGTTTAATGCAACTACTGTCCCTTTTTACTAGAGAAGTCGGTTGTTTCATGTATAGAAGTGCTCTTTCATGCTGTAGTGACATATGAAAAGACTACAGGGCATATGAGACTTGAAAATGCATAATATGACATCCCCAAAATAAATATTCCCAAATTGTAGTCAACAACATGAATGTCCTTCCACCCAAAACAAAAAGATGTTAAAGAACCTTTGACAGAAAAGCTGAAAATCCAGTCTTATTTGAGATGCTTTACCTCAGGTATTCTTGGCACTTCTTTTCATCAAAAGCTTGAAATGACTCATCAGAATAATTTCCTTATTGGATTTGGTTCTTGGATGAGGAAAACAAACAATTAAAAGGCCAACCTTTACCTCTGTAATGCTATGATGGGCACATTCAAAGATTTTCTGTCACTTTCTCTTTAAACAACAAAGAACGATCAATGGAATATGATAATAAGACCTGCAGTCCTTACAGGAAACAAACATTTCCCATCAATCCAAAATGAAAAGCATTATCCACTTAAGGTGTAGCCTGTCAGACATTTCCTCATTGATTCAGGAGGGTTAATTTATGCGCCTGAATCAAGTTCCGAGCATTTGTTGGTTTTAAAATGCACACTTCCTTTCATCCTCTCCGTGGTGTGATTCACACCTTTCATTTCTCATAAAAGCAGCTGAGTCACACAGCGTGTTGAGTTGCGGATTAAATATAGTGAATGGGTGCATCGCTCACTCTTCTATAATACAAGGAGGCCAACAAGATTCAGTTTTACAAACCAAGTAAGGAGATTTAAAGGTCTGTGATGTCTGATTTTTGAAGACTCTTGATTCTCCATATTCAAAGTGAAACCAAACACATTTACCTGACATCTGGCTAAAGCTGTGACACTCAAACTTTTATTTGATGTTCTACTAAAGCATCATATGGTTAAGCAGCATCAACGCAGAGGAAAGCAAAGAGAAAGGAGGTGAAAATGGGAAAAGGCTTTAAACAGGGACATTGTGGAACGACAGTATTATTCTGATTGGAGTGGTTTTATTTGTCATATGAATTTGTTAGTATTGTGTCTATTTAAAAGCTATGTTCACATAAGCATGAAAAAAATCAACTGAAGTGTGGGCCTACATTTTGCACATGTATTCCTGTGTTGAAATGGTTCATATTTATTGAGGCAAAATTTGGCCCTTTATACCTGAAAGCTACAAGAGAAGGAGTTGAGGCTGTCTCCTAGCCACAACAAGGTGTGTTGGCATCTTTTGATCCATGAACAACTGTTTCGATAATCACTGTCCTTAAAAATGAGAAGTTAAAATATCACAGAAAAGCCTTCAATGGACATGCATCCACTTGATGATCCATACAGTCCTGCTCAGTATTATTGGCACCCCTTCGTTATTGTCATTGCTTTAACAATATCTTCAGAAAAAATTGAAATGTACCAAATTTACGTCATCAGGATCTTTTTATTGGAGGTCCAAAATACTTTAACAAAAAAAAACCATTTTTACAAGTTACACATTGTAATTTCAATAAGAGACAGCTGAAAAAAGCATGTGAACCAATAATGGCACCCCTCTTCAGTATTTTGTTGCACACCCTTTGGCACTGATCACAGCCTCCAAATGTTTCTTGTAGCCGTCTATAAGCTTCTTGCACTTCTCAGCTGGTATTTTCTCTCACTCTTCCTATGCAAATTGTTCAAGCTCTTTAACATTTGCAGGTTTCTCTTCCCCAATGGCAGATTTTAGCCATACCAAAGATTTTCAATCGGATTGAGATCAGGACTCATTGCTGGCCATTTTAAAACAGGCCATTTTTTCCGTTTCAACCATTCCTGCGTGCTTTTGGATGTGTGCTTTGGGTAAATGTCTTGCTGGAGGGCCCACGATCTTCGACTCAAACCAAGTGTTCTTACACTGGGTGGGACATTTTGCTCTAAAATTTCTTGATAATTCTCTGATTTCATGATTCCTGGGATTCCGTTAAGGCCTCCAGTACCCAATGCAGCAAAGCAGCCCCAAACCATGATGGAACCTCCACCATGCTTAATTGTTGGTAGGGTGTTCTTTTCCTTGTAGGCTTCAAGTGGTTGCAATTAAAACTGCCTATTCTAAAAATGACTGCATGATCGTAGCTAATGGAGTATAATCTACAAACCTTAATATGTTAATATTATTTCTGCCAAGTTTGAGTCTGATAAAGTGATGCAGAGCCAAGTTAGAGAGGTTTGTAAAGAAACTGTACTGTCACATTGTATACTTAAACTTCATGGGTGCCAATAATGATGAGTAGGACTGTAACAGCCTTCAGAGCTGCACACAGAGAGTTTCACCACTCTGCCTTGATTTACTGGCCTTTTTCCAGCCGTCCCCTCCTTTCTCCTCAGCCTATTCTTTTTCTGGAGAGTGCAATGGTGGTTCTTCAGTGAGGTTTGGGATATTTTCTCCTTCAAAAAACACAGAAAATTTGCAAGCACTGCTCCAGTTTGCTTGTTTTCACAATACAGTCACAAAATTATGTGAAATAGTGTACCTTACCGGCAGTCTGAGCTCATTTTCCTTAAAGGTGAAGCTGCTTGGAGCCCTTTTTAGCCCACTACACTGACTATTGTCAAGTATTTTACACAACCAAGTTTAGGAAGCACTGCAATACCTCTTTAACAATCTAGGAGCTATAAAATAACTGCTGGATTCCCCACCTGTAACACTCAAACACTGCCCTGTCTATGTTCATGTCATTCGGAAAAGGGTAAATCTGAAATGAAGCTGACATCTGCCTCTAAACTATTCCTCTCGAGCCACCTTCATGGTTGAAGGCGGCATATCTGTGTTTTTGCTGTCACAGGTTAGGGTATATGGCTCTTGTGCTTCCATCTGTGGCAGTGTCTGACATTTAGGCGAAATGAGGAACTGAAGGCGTGCAACTATGAAGCTCATCAGTGGTTACACTCTGTTTGAAAATGCCACCAATTTGACGGCACTGTAAAACAAGCACGCAAGGTCAAAGTCTTTACCTCAGGGCGTTTTAAAATCAGGGCCTGCGCTCATCTGTGGAGACGTGTGTTGGCGTAAAATCTTTGTCACCTCTGTGGGGAAGATAAGGCTGAAACACCATCTCATACTCAGCATGTCAAGTGGAGATTTAAATTGAATCCTGTTGGTAGAGACTGTCAAAATTGTGCAGTCGTTAAGGAACGTGTTGAAGAGGAGCCGGCTGAGTGACTATTCTAATTTGTGAGATAGTGGGTTATCTGGGAGATCTCTTGCTGTAAATGGGAGGTGCAGCGACACTGAATGTTTGAGAGATATCGTTTATATTGTGTGCACCGTGTGCGGCAGATATCATCGATTAGTGCTTGCCTGTGAAGGTTGAAGAGTGTGTGAGCATCTCAAAGGCACAAGAAGTGGAGGTTGATTTCATTTTCACTACATTTAAAATGCTGTGTGTTTAGAGATGATGATTTGGAGGAAGAAAAGGAGAAGTGACTTTGAGTTTCATCATTTTACTGTGTTGCAGACTTTCACATTACACGTTATCAATTTCATCACACATTTGCATCCTATCGCATTTGGAGTTTTTGCGTTAACACAAAAAAGGAAAGAAATAAGTGTAGATAGAGGAAGAAAGAGGAGACGAACTCAAAAGTTCAACATCAAAAAAGGGAAGGGGAGTTGAATCACTGTGTTGTTTGTGTTAAAGGTGTGAAAAAGCAATTATTTTGCCAACAAAATGCTGGCAGAGAAAGTTTGAAACACACATTGTAAAATGGAAAAAGCCTCTTTCATTTGGCAAAAGCTGCTTTGGTTAAAACATCCATGGGTTCTTAAACACACTTAAAGACATGCTGGGGGTTGGGCACGTTTAGCTATGTTTCTGATTCCACCAATGCACAATCCTTATGAGCTATACTTTGTTGTAAAGTTGACTAACCAGGCTTTCCAACAATATAAATTACAAAACCAATTGACATAATTAAGAGGAGAATTAATGGAAAACAATGCTACCAAACTTTTTCGTAGTAGCAGATTTTATTTTAAAGACAGCTAAAGTACACTTACCAAACAACCTGCAATCACATACTCACATACTGAGTGAACCAGATCCGTCTCTATTCTCCATCTGTCTGATATGTTGTCATCTGTTTTGACAAGGCCCCTTTCTTCCAGTTTGTTCTGATTGGGTAACAAGTCTACTCTGTGGTGACTGGTCAGTTCCCTGTGGTTCAGAACCACCTTCAAAGGCTCTGCATTCACTATACAGTCTATTCTTTGCACTGTTTGCTAATTTGAGCTAATGGCCACAAACTGATGACAATACAGCTGATGTCACACTGGTAGGTCTTTTCAGGAGGCCAGGGAATCAGCTGTGTCAGGGTGCTACTGGTGGTGCTCACAGGAGGAGAGGAAGAAGTCCCACTGCCATGGACTTTGATGTCTTGCTTTTAGAAGTACATATTATTATATCTCAGATTATATCTTAGTTTCACTGCATTGGTTTGGGTGATAAGTTGAAACATTGTTTCATTTTTCACTAGGTTTGGTTTGCCTTCACACTGCACCTGGTCGGGTGGACCGAATAGTTTTCAAAGTAGTTTTCAGATTTTCTGTGCTATAAATAGATTAACCTGCATTCATACTGCACTAAATTGCACTTCTGTAATGACTGGATATATGAATAAAATACCGTAAAATACCAAATAATGGCCGGGGTGTTTATTTGTTTCAATCACTGAGCAGACCAGGTGTTTATTTGGGACCAGGCGACTATTTGGAACAGGCGTTTAATTCCTTTCCCACAAAAATCTTGCTTAGCAAAAAACAAAAAATTATAGTAAATTTAATAAAATTATTTATTACACCAGTGTGAGTATCACCCTTACAGCAAGATTACAGTGCTGTAGTTATACTCTTCTCTTCTTCTTTCAACTCAGCACTCTCTAAGCACTCTTAAAACTGGTAAGGAACTACCCTACCAGTAGTAAGTAGTTAAACTAAGGTCTTACTTCTGTGTTTTGGCTGCACCGGGGCCATGGAGATAAGCAGTAATGTACTGCTAACTGACGTGTCCAGCTTCTTGACGTTAAGGGCAAATAACCTGCAGCGGCAGCGGCAACGTCTTCTTCTTAGGTTTTGTGAAGCCCTAGTGTGTAAGATTCCGGCTTTTTGCGCTCTAGTGCCCTCTGTGGTCGTTGAGTGTAACTGCACTGTTGTGAAACAGAGCGCAGCACACCAACGTGCCTTTTCTTGACATACAGAGGGAGGAGAAGAAAGCTGACAGGACGTTCAGAGAAACAAATAAACCATGTGGACTGTTAAGGTACAGTCTGATAATGTTTCTTTTCAGTCAGCTGTGAGCTCAGCTTTCCCATGTGTGTTCTGTAACTTCGACCATAGCTCATAGGCTGCGCTGAATAAATTACACCGGGCTTTTATTTGGAATGGGCATCTATTTGTCAAAATGTCCTGCTACACTCGGCATTTATTTGGAAACCGGCGATTAATTGGAACTCTGCGTTTATTTGGTATTTTACGGTATTTTGTATTAATTTGCAGGCATTGACCCGTAAAGAAGACCAGAGGTCGGTGGTGCTAGCAAAGCTGATGTTATCTGCTCTCTGCTTGACACTGTCACTAAACACCACAACAGCTTTTCTGTGGTGACATTGGGAAAAATCTGGGCCACAGTTCACTCCCTATTGCACAGCTTGCCTTGTTTAGCCCTTGTTTGGTTGAGATTGCTTTCACACCTCAATTCCTGTTTGAAATGCAGGGGAGGTTTCTTTTCTGATCGGTTCCTAACTCACTGAAAAAATGTAGTAAAATGGATAAATTTATAAACCAAATTCTCAAGTATTTTACCCGAAGCAAAAGAGCAACACAACATGAAAAATTCATAAGCACATACAGTTAATCTGTAAGGCTACTTAAAGCAGTGGTATCCCTCGCAATCTCAATGAAGCAGACAGAGTTTGAACGGTGAAAAAACCAAAGACTTTCCCAACAAACTCCCTTGGTGCAACAAGCAGAGAAAGAAAACTGCAAGCCTGATACAAACATGGAGATCAACAGCGCTGATTTTCACCAAAAATGAATTTTTCACATGTTTTGTTTTGGGTAGAAAGTACATATCAGCACATATCGGCACATTCCCAGCAAGGCCACAGAATCCACACATTGAATTTTAATAAGCCGCACCGACTGCATATAACTGTTTGTTTTCAAGAAAACTTCACAGAGTTCATTTAGTGCTACCATCTGTTCCTGTTGTTAGAAACACTGTGAGAACCCCAAGCTTTTACTCCAGTGCCATCATTCTTACGCATGTTCTATAAACAAGAGAGTTGACGAGGATCAATGTCTTTAAACCTGCCTTGAGTTTACATTTTATAAAAACCTTTTTTCTATGAGTTTGCCTAGTGAACAGTGGTGCCAGAGCTTAACAATAACTATCACAGCTTGATATTTTCCTGCCTGGGATTCTCTTGTCTCCACAAGGTATAAAAGTATAGTGGCGATGTCCCTCCATGTGTTAGGCTATACGTACAGTAAAAGCAAGCAATGGGTCATGAAGAAGAGTTATCGCAGTGTTTTAATAGAACTCCCATAATCAAAGGATTCACATGTAACCCAAAAACCTTGACATTCGGAGTCCACACTCTAACCCACGAGCACTTGATTTTGAGAGGAAATCTGTACAAAGTTGAAAGAAAATTATTAAAAACCTTTAGATACTACTTTTAAAAACAAGGGTTGAATGTAAGATGCAATGACCTTTACCTTCCTGCTACCCGAGCAAACATTGACAGCAAACAAAAAAGACATGTTTTGAAATATTCAAAAATAATATATATTCAAGATACAAGAAAAATTGCCAAAATAATTACTGAGATTTAACCATTGCATGCAACAGGTAAGGTGTCATGATCCTGATCTTTGATTTATGACCTCCAAAATCCAATGAGGTTATCAATGATATTGAGAAGAAGTTTAGTTAAAAGAAAATGGCTCAAATCGGTCAAGTGTGGATCTTTGTCAGTGCCAAAGAAATCATCCTCATCCTCTCTCAAAAAGTCGGCCATAATCCAAAGTACTGGTTTTCTTCTACTTGTAAACAGAGGCTTTGTTTATGTGACATTAGTTTAGTTTCATATATATTTCTTTCAAAATGTGTATAAAATGCTAATCTTAGTCTAAAAATAGATAACATCCCTCGTCGAAAAAACATACAACAAGCACACAGGACTGTATAGAGTTTATCTGATGACTGTAGGCAGAGGCAGGCTTAGGCATTACCCATATACTCCTGGCATTTGAGCTAAGCTAATTTGTGGTTGGCGAGTTTTGTCTGTCTCTTCCTTGTTACTGAACACACTGTCAAAAGAATGACGTCTACCTGGTTGTCATGGACTCAGGGGTGAGGTAAAAGGATAAGTTCGGTTTCTACAGCTTTCACATTGTTTATAGAATGAAGTAGAACAATATACTCACCCAGAAGGCTTTCCTGATCCAAACAGTGCTTCGGGAGATATTTAGATCCAAAATCAAGCGGTGGACATCCGTATAATGGTAGCACATAGAGCATGTAAAGCGCCGCTCCTAAAACTGCATTAATCATCCAAAAACTCATTAGTTTCACCAATATTTCATCATGGTCCACTCACGCTACTCCTCCATTACAGTCTGTGTTGCTCCAGACATGTTTTTGTGACTGTGCTGACCTCTGAACTGAAGAAGAAGAATGTTTGCCTCCGCGCATGCGCAGTACTCTCTGGAGAGCCTTTCTTCTTTTTGCCTCTGCGTCCTCCTTTCGATGAGCTCCTCATCTGTAAACTCTGGCTCGAAACTGTAAGGACACCCATCATATTCAAAGTTCTCCTCCACAACATCTTCATCCGATAGATATCCGTCCATTTTGCACAAAACTGGAAGAAGAAAGTCGTTGTGTAGCCGACGGTCTTCCCCTGAAACAATGAGCCGTACTGCGCATGCACAGAGGCAAACATTCTTCTTCTTCAGTTCAGAGGTCAGCACAGTCACAAAAACATGGGTGGAGCCACCCCGGACTGTCGTGGAGGAGTAGCTCGAGCGGACCATGATGAAATATTGGTGAAACGAATGAGTTTTTGGACGATTAATGCAGTTGTAGGAGCGGCGCTGTATGCCCTATGTGCTACCATTATACGGATGTTCTCCGCTCGATTTTGGATCTAAATATCTCCGGAAGCACTGTTTGGATCAGGAAAGCCTTCTAGGTGAGTATATTGTTCTACTTCATTCTATAAACAATGTGAAAGCTGTAGAAACCAAACTTATCCTTTAAGGCAAAAAAACCAAAAAAATGCTGAGTGTTCCTTTAAACTCTTTCAGAGTTAGAGAAAGCAGCTTTCCAGATATCATGGGAGACAACAACAGGGACATAAAGGGCTAAATTACCTTCAAGTTTGACTTGTGACCCTCAACATGTATAGTTTTATCTTTGAATTAGATTGAACATATTTACAAAGTCAAAAGAAAATACCTTCAGTCCTTAAACTGGACATCTTAAATGCAGAATGCAGCCATGTTTTTATTAAGTCCTGGTGGACATTTTTCAGTTGATGGACAAATGTATGAAGAGGCATCCTCAAAAACTTTATGCCCTGTCCCTGACTTTCATGGGGATTGAGGCATAAAAATCCATTCCTATAAAGCAGATCACACCAACCGTCCAACATCATTAAACACTCTGAGCTTTACAACACTGAAGCAGAACACACCTTCCTTTATCAGACAGCGAGTTGTTGAATTAAACGTTTTGGTTTCATGCGCTTTGCCTCTTTTTGCATTCTGCCTTTTTTAATGATAAGACACCCAGCATGACAAGCATGGGAGCTACGGTGACTTTGCCGTCTTACCCAGGATTTGAGACGCCGCTCCTCCTCTCACTGATAAGTTAAAAAGCACAAAAAAGCAGCACAATGACACGCCACCCCCGCAAACCCACCAACAGAGGTGTATCTTTGTGAGCCCAGACTTTGATTTTAATGCATTTGTGAGAGAAAGTAAACAACAGGGGGGGGTTTGAATTATCATTTTAAAGTGATTTCTACGAAAACAAAAGAGCTAAAGCCTGACTTCACAGGATAAATGGAAATACTGTGAGCAAAGAGACACAGACACCTCCCCTATGCTTTAACAAAACAAATCCTCAGTACCAAATCAGCATGACTCAGCACATCGTGGGAGGCTGTGGTATAAGCCTGCGCTAAAGTCAGTGGAGGATGAAGTCGTAAAGATGTCGATGGCAGCCGTCACCGCGCCAGCCTCGTTTGGCATGCGGCAGTCTCTTCCCTCTGACTTAGAGGAGAGGGTGCTCAATAAAGCTGGACGGCAATCTGAAGCCTAAATTGAGCACCGTCCCGGCCTCTGACAAGATGAATTCGCTAAATAATGAGAGCATTTGGGATTTATGGGTAACGGCGAGGTGAGCCCCATCTCTCAACAGGCCCCGTGTCCTCATTCTGGCCTGATCCTCTCACTTACGCCCACTCTGTTGATGTTCACACCACACAACACCTTTTCAGCCCTGCCTCACTTTTAATTTGAATTTCGGAGTAATGAGGCCCTGTTGCCAAAGTGAGAACATGGTTAAAGAAATATTTTGATAACTTTGGCAGGGGAATAAACCTTCACTTCTCTTTCCTTTTTACTTCTTTAAACTTTCCAGGCTTCAGAAATGAGTGTTCAAAAAAAAGAATTTTCTATCGCGATCAACAAGAAAACAGTTGATCAATTTGCCAAAAAATAAACCCTGTTTACTTTAACTTTCAGTGGAACTGGTCAGAAAGAATATAATTTGCTCATGACTCTAGTATTTAAAAAGTCGTCTGCATTTCAGTTCACTAACCATGATGCTTATTTTTTAGCTCATGATAACAATGGTTTAGAGAAGGTTATATATTTTGAGCCTATGTCCAACACATTTGGTTACCTTGATGTTTGACTTCCCTTGCAAATAATGGCATACATATTGACGTTACAAGTAAATGGTAAATGGACTTGAGCTTATATAGCGTTTTTCTAGTCTTTGACTACTCAAAGCTGCTTACACCACAGGTCACACTTACCCATTCACACCCATTCACTCTCACAGTCACTCACTGACGATTTTTGAGTTTCTATGTTAGTTATCCATCAGTAACACATTCACGCCCTTTCACACCCATTTACACGCCACTGATACAGCAGTGGGAGCAACTTGGGGTTAAGTGTCTTGCCCAAGGACATGTCGCCATGTGTCGCCCGGAGCTGGGCTTGAACCTGCAACCTCCCAATCACTGGCCAAGTGCACTATCCAACTGCCCCACCGATGCCCCCAAGTGACATTAGGGCTTAAACACCTAATGAGGTGCTTCAACAATAAAGTGAGTTTTCTGGACAAAAATGTTAAATTTTCATGTTTTTTTCAGTGTATGTTTGTTTTTCAACAAGATTTTGCAAAAACTCCTGGGTAGATTCTGCTGACATTTTTGAAGATGTTGGAAATAGCCCAGCTTAAAAATGATTAGAGTTGGTGGTGATCCAGATAACTGCCATGAGCAAGCAATTGTTTTTGCTTAATAACTGTCTAACTTATAATGATATCATAATTCTGAGTGCTAGGTGTGGGTTTTCAGGGTCAAGGAACCATATTATGGTGGCAACTTCATCATGGAACTATTGTTATTGGTGTTTAATTAGTAATCTTAGATACCATTAAGTCACAGCAAAGCCAGCCAACAGATCCACATACTAAATGGGCTAATTCCTGTGCCAGTAGTTCCGATTTTAAATTGTGACTTTCGACCAATCAATCTGCTAAAATGATGCTAATTCTTATTTAACAGTGCATTAAAATGATGCTAATTCTTATTTAACAGTGCGCTAGCTGCTATTTTTAATTTCGTTGCACCTTTTGGTACAATGACAATAAAAGAATTCTGATTCTGATTAGTAGTAGCGTCACCGTTACTTTATTTAGGGTGAATGTGGCGGAGCCTGATAATGCATTTGGTAAATTAGAATGTTGCAGGTTTAAGCTAACTTCTAGCTGTTACATTAAGATGTGTCCTTGGGCAAGCCATCACCCAAAGTTGCTCCCATTTACACGCATTAGGGGCATGTAAATTTGTATGAAAATGCAACTGCCATACTCCAGCCATCAGTGAGTGAATATGAGCGCGAATGGATATGAATACGTACAGGTGACCTGTGGTGTAAAGCTGCTTTGAGCAGTCAGAGACTAGAAAAGTGCCATATAAGCTTTAGTTCATTGAACAGTTACAATCTGTTGTGCTTGTATAACAAAGAAAACTAGCTGAAATACTTGTTAAAAGTAGGTTACACTTATCCTTGCAAACTGTATGTTAGCTAACAGCAGTTGTATTCTCTTTGTAACAGGAGTAACATTTTAGGTCATTGGGTGCCATTATTTGTACCTCTTGAATACCAAACAAAACTATGGACACCATTGTGAGAGACAGTTGTACCACCTCCTTGCTAACAGTGTTTCCGCTTAATGCAAACCCTAGCTTTTGTTATTCTTAGCGAACATTGGCTGATTAGTGTGGATTTTCACAGAATTAGTTGGTTAAACAGTTCTCGTCTTAAGTTGTAGTTAACTTTTGAAAGTAAATTCTTCCTGATAACAAAATTATTTGAGACTTCATTAAACTTTCAAGGCAACTGCTTATCTAAAAGAAGATGAATGGGATATCAAATGTTTTGCTTACCTCTACATTTTCTTTCCCGAGTTTCACTTTTTGAGTTGCTCTCCTGCTCCTGCTGATGTACACAGTCCTGAATAAATCATTTTTCTATCCTGCTCTGTCCCACATTTTTATTTAAAAGTAAAGGGCCCTGTTGTGACAGTGACAGTACCTTGGAGGTAATATTTTGATGATACTGGCAGAAAAATATTTCTTAACTTTTTTCAGCTTTTTACCTTTTAAACTCCTCAGACTTCAGAATTTGAGGGATTGGTCGGAAAAACAGTGACTCAACATACTGGGAACTAACTTATGAGATGCTTCAACTTGAAAAGTATTTTGTTCCTGAGCCAAACAAACAAACTAACAAAAGAAATCTACCTCCCTTACCTGTGTGAGAATCTTTGCATTAAATGGGTGGTAATAAATTGAATCCACTGGCTGGTGTTTTGCTTGTTTTCCATGGAAGATAATACTGGATTTTCTGAATATGTGTGGTTCTTTACTCTCTGAGACCTAGAGTGTACTTCAAAAGCTGAGATTTATGAGCACGAGCAGACTTCTAAAATTTAAGCTTTGAGGCACGACATGTACCTCTTCTATTTCGACACCCAAAAACAAGTTAAAGCTGCAGTGTGATGTTTGTTTTATGAGTAATATGCTCTGAAAAACATAACAATCTGTTAGGATCATGTTATTGAGCCATCTGGAAAAATATTAGATGTCTGTGCCACTCCTGCTGTGGTATTTGATCTTCAGAAGGTCTAGCAAGGGACGCATACTTTTCAGCCAATAAGAGTTCAGAGTAGTGAAAGTGCCTTCATTGGCTGCACTCTTAACGTACACCCGCTTTTAGGACAATCAGGGAGGGCGATCTAGTTGGCTCCTGAGAAATGTAATCACTGGAGGAAGTATCTGTCAGCAAAGTCAGTATAGTGGCATTGCAGTGACTGCCAAGGCAACGAAACAACCCAAGAGACGGAAGGCAGAGGAAACTCAGTGGCTGGAGTAAGAAGATGAGGGTAAACATCAGTATTGTTTTTGAAAAGTGGAGACGGCTGTGTGATTGCATCAGTCTAAAGCTTTGTTTACACCGAACGCAACTTTGCTACTGAAATCACGTCACCTGCCCGAGTAGCGTCACCTTACCATAAATACCTCATCTGGTCATTGTCGTCTGCTCGAGTTTTACTGCGATCATATAACATCATATAATAGGATGCATTAGCTGACATTATTCCAACTGTATCCTTTTCACCCACCTACCAACCACAAAACACTGCTGATGGCCCTGCAGCAGCATTGTTCATGAGTTCTCTGTGGTCTTTCTTGATGGAACTAATGTACTCACTAACTAATATTTCCCACACGGACATAGATTATCACCAGAATAAAAACAGTCCGTCATGGGTGTTGTTCCACACCCACACACAACACTGATTGGCAGTTGCTGCACTGCCACATACAATATCACCTGAAGAGTTCAAACTTTTCAACTCTGGCGACCGAGCAACAAGTGACATGGTCGCTAAGAGCGTGTTCGTTGCATCGCTGCTGGACATTGACTTTAAATGAAGAGAGGCCACCCAGGTTCCCAGGTTGCAAAGTCGCTTTTGTTGTGTAGGTGGCTTAAAGCACGCTCAAAAGTTGGCAGTGACTCTAAAAGATAGGTAAGCTTCAAACATAGTTTTCTTGTAATATCTACATGTGCTTCAATTGTAGATTACAGAATGCTACTTCACAAGAGGGCGCCATTGGTAGCTCTTCTGAAATTAAAGGATAAGTTCGGTTTCTACAGCTTTCACATTGTTTATAGAATAAAGTAGAACAATATACTCACCCAGAAGGCTCTCCTGATCCAAACAGTGCTTCGGGAGAAATTTAGATCCAAAATCGAGCGGCGGACATCCGTATAATGGTAGCACATAGGGCATACAGCGCCGCTCCTAAAACTGCATTAATCGTCCAAAAACTCATTAGTTTCACCAATATTCCATCATGGTCTGCTCACGCTACTCCTCCATTACAGTCTGTGTCACTCACGACATGTTGTGTGACTGTACTGACCTCTGAACTGAAAAAGAAGAACCTTTCCCTCTGCGCCTGCGCAGTACTCTCTGGAGCGCTGCCTCCGCGTCCTCCTTTCGATGAGCTCCTCATCTGTGAACTCTGGCTGGAAACTGTAAGGACACCCATCATATTCAAAGTTCTCCTCCACAACATCTTCATCCGATAGATATTGGTCCATTCTGCACAAAACTGGAAAAAGAAAGTCGTTGTGTAGCCGGCTGTCTTCCCCTGAAACAATGAGCCGCACTGCACAGGCGTGGAGCAAGCGCTCTTCTTCTTCAGTCCAGAGGTCAGCACAGTCACACAACATGTCTGGAGTGACATGGACTGTCTTGGAGGAGTAACCCGAACGGACCATGATGAAATATTGATGAAACTAATGAGTTTTTGGACAATTAATGCAGTTTTAGGAGCGGCGCTGTATGTGCTACCATTATACGGATGTCCGCAGCTCGATTTTGGATCTAAATATCACCCAAAGCACTGTTTGCATCAGGAAAGCCTTCTGGGTGAGTATATTGTTCAGCTTCATTCTATAAACAATGTGAAAGCTGCAGAAACCCAACTTATCATTTAATGGTAGCTAATGGTAGCTACAAGCATACTACTTTGGCTTTTCATGGAGGGTATTTACTGGTAACATTGCATGTTGTCTTGCAGTCCTTTAAGCTGGACATTTTCCTGCCATATGGCCATGTTGTGCTGCCTGTTTGGTTCGCCTACAGAGTTGTTGTATTATGAAATCAGGTGTTGTGTGGCCATACTGAATGTGATAAGGTCGCCTATCTTAACTACTGTTCATAAGAGGGAGGGCCCACTTTGGAGGGCAGACACAGAAGATGTAGAGTTGCTTCCATTCCAGTCTCATCCAAATTACATACCATAGCTTAAAGATGATATTATTCAGACTTCTGTGCTGCCTTTGATGGTGACAATTCGTGTTTGCCTCCAGCTAACACCATGATGTTACCCTCTCATGATGATCACACTTTTACATAAATCTTAAAAACTGTTTGCCTCATGTTTACATATGACAGGAAGAAGGCTCTGAATGCTGCATAAATGACACCATGGAAGACACATCTGGGTGGTTCCAGTAGAAAAATGATACTACTTTTACTTCCCTTCTTATTTTTCTTTATTTTTCCTGTCAATGCCCCCATGGTTTCCAAATAGTGGATGGGAAAATTACAAATGCACTGCACATGTTAAATCATCGGGTATACCCACAGGAGATGCTTCAGCCTAGAAAACATGGTGTTCATGTCCAAAAAATAAGCGTATCTCCTCCAGGGAATAGTTTCTCACCATGGTAAAACATTTTAAGAGCAGATAGCTGACACATTTATGGTGTAAAGAAGTGTGTCCCAACCAGGCGGCCGCAAACCCCCCGAAGGATTCACAAGATAAATTTGAGAGGAGGGAAAATGACCAAAGAGAAAGAGCAAAGAAAATGTGCTGTTTTTAAAATTGTTGTCAGTTTTTGTATTTACTGTATACACTATGGCAAGGGTGAATCTGACCTTGTCAAGTCACAAAAATAAAACAGTTGGTTCATGTAGGTAGCCAAATATTGATTTGAATAACAACAATTTTCTAAAGATTTCAACATCTAAGGTGTTGCTAGAATGACAATATTGTTAACTGGTGACTGTCTATGTAAGATTTTCTGCTGACTTGAAGGAAACCAGAAGCCAGTGGCAACTTTCTGTACTGCTGCAATAAAGCATATTAATTTTGAAAGCTGGCATACTGATGGTGTGAAGGAGTGTCCAACTTAGCGCCTGAGAACCCAAAGGAATTACAAGAAAAATCTGAGCGGCAACAAGATGTCTTCAGGGAACAGAGTAAAATCAGACTCAGACAGCATTCATGAAGTGGAGGGCCTAAGGATGTACTTGTCCTTCTAAAGCCCTGACAAAAATCAGCTGATCTGGGTACAAAAATATGCACTTAAAGGGACTGTGAGGAGTTTCTAAGTAATTGCAAAAAAGTCTCACGCTAAGATGTATGCCTGATGGAAATACCCACTTATCGATGAGTTTTATAGCATCAAAATGGGTTATCTATAAATGCTATTCCTTAGCTTCTTGGTCGGGTCGGACAGGACATACTAAGTTTTTCAAAACTTGCTTGTTGTCACACATCAAAAACTACCACTATGTAACCAGAAAGAGATACATTACCTCGTCGCTTTGCATCTTGTAAATTGTTGAAAAAAGAAGCTGTAATTCAATGCAGAGTTCTGAGGAAGGTCCAGGCTACAACACAACAAACACACGCTTTGGCTTCGGTAACGTGTTGTGGTGCGTTCCAGTTGTAGTCAGAAGTAGGAATTTCCGGGTTCTGAGTAGGAAGCTGCAGCTGGAACGTTCCCCGAAGTCTGAATTTCCTACTGGGAACTTGGTTAAACCTCGTCACCCCCGAGTTGACAATCGAAGATGGATGCCCCCAGTGTGAACAGTTATTTAGCTCCTGTAATAATCAATTTATTTGCGCTTCTGACTGGGGTGTGTCGCTCTAGATCAGCTGTATACATAGTATTGTTAGACTTATATTTACAAAAATGCTGCCATAGTGATAATCACATTCTTCATGTGATATTTGTGAACAACAACACAGGGCGTGCTAACAGCAGCTAACAATAGCCTGGTAGATCGGCATGTTTTCTTCCGACTTCAACTGGAACGCTGATAAGTCGGAGATGATGTCATTTCCAGTTCCGAGGTTACTGGAACGCAGCATTACAACAGTCGCCGCGTGTGCTCATGGGTAGCAGAGTCTTAATGTCGCCGGAAACAGATTCTCCTCACAGTCCCTTTAAGGTAATCTGTCTGATGTTTTTTTTTTTTAATACAAATTCAAGAGCTCAAATATTCTATCTCTGGTTGTATCAGAAACGGTTGTTTTATTTTATGTGAACCCTTGACAGTCTACTGTATTATCTTGCAAATCAAATAAATTTGCCAGATGAGCAGACCTGCATTGCAAAGCTTCATGACCAGGTGAATCATTACCTGGTGATAACTAAGCCAAGAAAGGAGCTGACTAATTATCTATCACCAGAGATTGTTGGGCGCTATCAGGCTACTGCTAGCAACCCAAAGAGACAGTCAGAGAGCTCCAGCCCATCTAAGGTTAGAAAAGATCAAGTATACTAAAGAAACCACTTCATTTCTTCTTCAAGAGTAAACTTAGCTTATAATTAAGATGAATATATAGCGTTTTTTATGTATTACAATGGTAAGACTAGGTCTTATGAAAATCACATTGCTTGGGATTTACTATGAAAGTCAGATCCAATGGTAGATGGTCAGAATTGGCCCATTCTGTTTAACTTATTCTTGGTGATTCCTGGCTAATGTGTTTTTTTAAATGTTACACAAACACCAGTGTAGGTAGCCTCTGTAGTTCTGGTTTATGTCCTCTGTAAAGATGCCAAATGCCCTACAACTCGCCAAACTGGTTAATTGAATAACATCGTGTCGGAACAGTGTGAATTGGCAGTGTTCTGATTTCAAAAATCGGAATTAATTTTGTCAGCTTACACTCACATATAACCACTGACATATGCAACCGGTAACACAGGTACGGTGACCCAAGCAGACCAAAGCCTGACAAAATTTTTGTAATGAAGCCACCTGCCACCAAATGGGACTCGGGCCATAGTCCTTATTACTGCCATTCAGTCAGTTGTTGCATTCTGAAGCAATGGAAAATGCACAACCAGTATTGTTTGGGTAGTGTTACGTGTGGCTCTCGTTTTCTCTCTCTCTGCCTCCCTGGTCCCTCCGCCCTCTGACTGCTGCGCACCTGAATGCCGTCAGCGCTCAGGTAGCTGGAGGTGATTTAAGGGGACAGACAGGGCAGAGTCTTTCTCTCCCACCTGCGAACAGCACACAGGTTTTTTTCAATGCTTGTTTGTTTACTTGTTTAACTTTTGTCTTTTTTTTGTCTCCTTTCTCTTATCCAGGTTTTGTTGTTTTAGTTTGGGCTGGAGATCTCTGGTAGTCCAGTTATCGGGTTTTCTTTGGATTTATAGGATTTATTCTGTTGTTTTTAGGTTAGGGGAAGATGTTGGGTACGACGGTCCAATGCGTGGCTGGCCCGGCAGCTTCCCATCTTTTGATTATTTCGGCCGGGGTCTCCAGTTCTTTTTGGTCTCTTGTTTTATTTCGCTGAACATTGATTTATTTCCAATAAAATTATATTTTCTTCTTCTTCAAAACTTGCTTGTGGTGTCCCTTTTATGTTGCGGTCTCGAGCCGGTTTAGATTATATTTAGGAGGCCGTAACAGGTAGGCTGAAACAGTATGACTGTGTTTAAAACTACAAAATAAAGAAAAAATTGTATTCAGGCTGCATCAGGTGGCACTAGTGTTTTGACTGCAGAAATGTTACCATATTCTGCAGGCTTGTAGATGTTAATTTGTTTGGGGAACTAGAGAACTGGTGGTGCGAGCAATGATAGCATGAGCAACACACTACTTGATATGGTCTTTTAACGCTACATTAGTTTGCTTACTGTTGTGAAAGTCAGCCCAAATCAATCCACAGTGCTTTGCTATTTGGTTTGCTTCACTTTTACACCCACAGCAAACAAAACTCTGGACCTCCTGTTTTAAAGCACACCAGGTTCCCTGATTCAGAATCAGACAAGTCTATTTATCCCAAAAGGCAATTTAGTTTTGCAGTCTCTTAGCACATAACAGTCAAGAAAAAAATATAGTAAAGCTCAATAAGTATATGGCCAGGGGTGTTCATGGCCTTTTGTGACCCTTTAAAGTAATGAAGTACATATGGCAGTGAGTGCTTGAGCAAAACAACAACACAAGTTTTTTTTCTAAGTTACTTTTGAGTTTCAAAGGTCTGATAGCAGGAAGAATTAAAGATTTTGAATAATGACTTGTTTTTCAGTTGAGTTTTCTCATCACTCTGAATTAAAAGAACTTCCCAGAACAGGGGACTAAAGTCCGTTTGGTCTGGACCAGACATGCCTGGTGTCAAAGTAACCTTACATAAGCCACACTTGGCAGACAAAACATGTTGAATCTGTCTAATTTGCATTTAACCTGTTTTAAAAGGATTTACCAAAGCAGGGTACACACTCCATGACAATGGAGCCAAACTTCAGCTTGATCCTGATGACCCTGTGATGTGAAGTGTGTTTAGAGTCATTTTATCCTCTTGGAAGAGGATCAGGGCCGCTTTGACAAGAAATCGTAAATACTAAACTTGTTCAATATTTATGTCCAGAGGTCCAGATGTGTGTGAAATGTCCCTTGGACAGCCAGGCACATCCTCTGCATTTTGTCACGTGAACCAGAACAAAGCCAAACAGGGAAAAAGTAGCAGCTGAGGCAGGAAGTAAACATTACCACAGCAATGAGAGTGAAGGCATGCATAAAGTTAGATGGACATCAAAGTGAAGGTCCAGCTCACTGATTGTTGCATCTTAACAGCCTAACTAGTAAAATATGTACAACAAATAGGGATGGGAATAGATAAGATTTTATCGATACCAATGATATTAATAATCCTGCTAATCGATCCAGATCTTTAACAATTCTCTTATTGATTCCTGCAGATTTTCCATGTGGGCAAATGTTGGCCTGTAGATTTTCAGTGGCAACAATGTCAAACACATGTCACAGCAGAGATAACTGCTACAGCAAGTTGCTGGTGTTTCAACTCACTTAATGGATAAGTTCAGTTTCTGCAGCTTTCACATTGTTTATAGAATGAAGTAGAACAATATACTCACCCAGAAGGCTTTCCTGATGCAAACAGTGCTTCGGGAGATATTTAGATCCAAAATCGGGCAGCGGACATCCGTATAATGGTAGCACATAGGGCATACAGCGCCGCTCCTAAAACTGCATTAATCATCCAAAAACTCATTAGTTTCACCAATATTTCATCATGGTCCGCTCGCGCTACTCCTCCATTACAGTCTGTGTCACTCAAGACATGTTGTGTGACTGTACTGACCTCTGAACTGAAGATGAAGAGCGCTTGCTCCGCGCATGCGCAGTACGGTTCATTGTTTCAGGGGAAGACAGTCGGCTACACACCGACTTTCTCCTTCCAGTTTTATGCAAAATGGACAAATATCTATCAGATGAAGATGTTGTGGAGGAGAACTCTGAATATAATGGGTGTCCTTAAAGTTTCGAGCCAGAGTTTACAGATGAGGAGCTCATCGAAAGGGGCTGCGCATGAAGCACTGAAGCACTGTTTCCATCAGGAAAGCCTTCTGGGTGAGTATATTGTTCTACTTCATTCTATAAACAATGTGAAAGCTGTAGAAACCAAACTTATCCTTTAAGGTTGTTCAGTAGGCGCCTTTTGTAAAAACATAAGCCACAACTCTGACCACTTCTGAACCCTGCCAGTGGAAGGAATTGTTTAGCAAAAAGACTCATGATATTGATTATTTGATGGAGCTGTTAACAATTCTCAACTGGAATTGGTTTTCGATTCTCATCCCTAATAACAAACTGATAAGGAGAGGAGCTGGACAGAAATCACATCACTAAGGATGTTATGGGAAGCTAACTACCAGCTGCATTTAGCCTTGTGAGGTTGTCAGCCATGTTTGTTTATACTTAATTTGTATGTGATCACGCAAGATCACAAACTGGTAAATGAATCACTTGGCTTAAAATGTGCCATGTCTCTCCATTTACGGCACACTATACACTACAGGAACAAAACTGATACATCTGACAATATCTGTCCTCATGCTCTCATGGTTTCAAAATCAGTTAACATTTCAAAAATCTTCATGTGTGAACCAGCCTCAGCTACATCCTCAACATCAAATAACGAGACATCTAACAGCAGAGCTTTCCAATTGCCCTCATGACACAGGGTGGTTGAAAAGCGAATACTTTTGGACCCTGAATAGAGCTGTTTACATGCCAAAAATGTTGGAATATCTGGCTTGGAACAAACATCTTTGAAACCGAGTGAAGAGGAAAGATCAGAGACTCAAAGCCTGATAAATGTCCTGTTTTTGTGAGAAAATGCTAATATTGAAGGTGGGGAGAAGCAGGCGGGGAGGCCGCAGCAGGACTCTTCAGTCATTATTGCAGTCTGGCCAGGCAGGACTGGTGTTTACTGCAAGCGGGATGCATCCTCTTAGTCATATCATTGCCCAGCAGGCTCATTTCCTCTACATCTCACCCCCATGCTGCTGTAAGTCAAAGCGTTGTGCTGTGCAAAAGTCACTCAGGGGGAGCTGCTGAAAGGGAAAAAGCCCAACAGAAAGCAAGCTTATGTTCCTGTTGGAGGGATATGATGAATAATTGTGCATTGTTTACGCTCAGTGTTTCATTACAAACACATGATAGATTGGAGGCCTGTTGAATAGTGCAGATGAAAAGCTGCGGTTTTGTTTTGGCCCTGGCTAAGTGCTGCTCACCCTGCCTTAACCATTGTAAATGAGTTCTCGCTCACAAAGGGGAGGCTGCCCCTGCTGCTCAGCCTCACTGGACCCCGACTCGCTCTGCTGGCCCCTGGACTCAGCACTCAGATCCTTACTTTTTTTTTGTCCCCTATTTCCAATGTTGCCGGCCGCGAGCCAGCTGGCTTTAGTAGAGTTTTAAGAAGCTATGTCCTCAAACTCTCATCCCCTGTGAGGCCAAAGGCATTTCGTTTTTGGGTTATCCGTTCATTCAACCATTCAAGCCATTCTTGTGGTTGTGATATCCCCAGACAACCCAAAACTTTGTACAAGTGCCCTCTTTTACTCGTGGTTAAGCAAGTTAGACTTTGGTGGACATAGAGCAAAGGTCATTGTCATGTAGGGAAGGTGTGTTCCTTGCTTTTGAATACAATATCCTTATTGACTTTTAGGGATTATTTCGCCCAATATTTTATTGCAGATTTTCAATTGAACCAATGCAATGATGTATACAACAGATTGAAAAACAAACAAGAAGAGGTGATACCAAACTTTCATACACAGACACATGACTAACTTACATAAATATAATGAAAGAAGAATCTGAGGCTCAACTCTTTCATACTCTTTTAAACTCTTTGAATCATTTGTACTTAATTGGGGTTGTTCATGTCAAGATTAGCTACGCTGTACACTGCGATGCTGTTTTGTGGAAATGTCTATTTGTTTGTAGTTGTTGTTGTACGTGCTGTCCCTGGAGGGACTGTAAAAGCTCTAAACTGAACTGGCCTGAACATTATGCTTCACGTTGAAACTCAAATACAGTCTTTATACTGTTAAAAAAAACATTGGATTCTTTTTCTTCCGTTGATTATTTCAATACAGTAAACAGCTTGTAATGATTGTGGAGGAATGAGCAACAACACAGCTAAATGTGCGAGTAGACCCCCCCAAAAAAATGTGCCCTTGAAGGAAGCCCACAGTTCCCAGGTGAAGCAAGGTCTTTATGGGTTGTCCTCCTGAAATGGCCACTTTGCAGTCCATCTTTGACTTTACCGTTCTCACAGAACTTTAAGTTTGTGTTTAAGTTTAAGGTTTTAAGTTTTGAAATGGTACCAGAGCTGACACCAAATAACGCTGCTGCTCTGCGATCTGTTGCCACATTTTTTGAGGGGCAGCTACCCACATGTTCAGTTGTGTTGCTCAATCCACAAATACACAATCCAAATATATTATACTTCTCTGTAAAGGTGATTAACAGGCTTTAAAACAATATAAATACAATACCAACTGGTGCTACAAAAGGGGTGAAATAATTCATTTGGTTGACCATTTAAAAGGGGATGTAGGTTTCACATCATTATGGCCCAGTGGCATCAAAGAAATCCTTTTTAATAATCAAATACATGTCATCTCTGACACAGGGATGAGCTGATTTAATATTTGGGATCACAGGCCAAAGGCCAATGATCATAGTTTGTCATCTTCATCCTTTGCGTGTAGATATCTCAAAATGATGCTCTCTAACTAAAGGATAAACTGATAAGCAGCTGGAAGTCAAGCTCAACTTTTAAAGCTATGGTCTACGATTTGGAAGCTTTGTACATATTAATAACACCGTTTATAAGGCTGTTATGGTCCTATGGTCCTATCTACACAGTATAAAGACCAAAAAGAACGAAAAAAATCCATTCAGTATATCCGCTGTAAAGCTGCATACTAGCTGACCAATCAAACCTAAGAACCTGCGACTATTAATTGGTCCGTGAGTTGGTCTGTGAGTCCATCCAATCCTCGTCTCCCTCGCTCACATAGCGTCATGCCCATGGTCCGCCTCCTCCCCTCTACCTCCGGTGAGCAGCTAGCAGCGTTAGCTACTGAACTATCATGGAGCCGGAAAAAGCCTAGCGCCCGAGACAGCCGCCTCCCTCTCCTTGAGGCCCAGCGGAGCTCTGCCCGCGGGTTGAGGCCTGTTAGCGGCTAACGGCTAGCGGCTAACGGCTAACGAATAGCCTCAGCCGGCCGTCAGACCTTCAGCATCGGCCGTTTGCCCCTGGTTGATCAGGTAATGGCTTTGTTTACTACAGTGGGAGATGTCTGCTGAATAACTCTGGTTAGTTTGTGCCTGCACGGGCTAATAACTTGTAGGGAGCGGGTTAGCCTGTTAGCCGCTAATCGTTTGGCACTGTAAGCTGAGCTGGGGAGGACAGGCTGAGAAAGATAAATCCTCCCCCACACTCGGCTCCGCTCTGGCGGCGCCAGACCCGCATTGCCGCCGGTCCAATTGAAATGGCTACTGCTGTGTGTTATAAGGGGGATGTCTGTCGTGTTTGATACTTTCAGTTGAGCTGAGCTGTTTTTGATTGAGTTTGCTGCTGATATATTGTGCTAGTCGCTCGTAGCTCTGTCCGAGGGGGCTTTATGAGGCGACACGAGCTGGGGGCGGGATCTTGGAACACGGAGGGGAGAGGTGAGGGAAGGGGGGGCATGCTGCGGTTTCAAATCGTAGACCCTAGCTTTAAGTATTTGAGCCTATTATTCATCCCTGACTCCATAGACACGAGTAAGATATTTGAAGGGACAGGGTCAAAGATGTTCTCCTACAATGTGATTACTCAAGAGCGATTTGAGGGGATTCTGTCAAACATTGGCCCCGTTTACATGGTTTTCCTCGATCTGATTGAAATCGATCGGATTAAGTGAATCTGATTTGATCTGTGTACATGAACTTTGAGTAAAGAGATCCACGTTCAATCCGCGTTTGCATGGCCCCAGCTGAATCTGATTGTATTTTTATTTTTTTTTGTAATGCCCAGAAGGTCACTCTGCCACTACCTGCAAATGTGTAAGAGAAGAAGAGGTGCACTTCCTGCTTCCTGTTTACCTCTAGAAAGATGGATCCATGTTGTGTTTTGCTAGGGTTTCTATTAAAAAGTTTGTTTCCTCCACTGTCTAGTTCTTCTGTTTGTGGGCCATGTTTGTTTGGGGACGCTCTGTGTACGTCACTATGTGCCTCTTACGTACCACGGAGCGCCTGCGCAGACCGAACAATCCTCTCTATCAACCCAATCTGCTCCAATCAGCCGTTCACATGAAGCATGGAGTGCATTATCAATCGGTTTAGACTACCTCTTACAGTCCGATCCAAATCAGATCTGGGTGAATCAGATTGGCTAAGGTGTTTACATGAGACATTTCTAATCTGATTGACCTTTCAATCGGATTGTTATTAGGATTTTTTGACCCATGTAAACGGGGCCACTGACACAAATGTCTGGCTCCCGAAGGAACTGATTAGATTTTTGAGATCATAGGTCCTGCACTCAAGAGGTCTTTGGGATATTTACTTTGCACAGTTATCAAAACACAACACAATTGTAACTGGTTCAGGGTTATACTGATGACATTTTGCAGGAGTTCATAGTTTTTTTGGTCACTGAGTCTAATGCTTGTCCCTTCCTTGTCAACTTCAAATTTCAACAGTACTCTTAGAGACTGCTATAAACGCATATATCTTTACTGATATGGAAAAATGGTCAATGTTTTGAAGGTCAAAACTTATTGGCTCTCATGATCAATCTGAGCTTGCAAACATGATATCTGCCGAGTCCTATCAAAAAATACTGTAGTGTCCTGCAGGATGTTTGAGAGACAGACAAATTTCTTGTTAGTAACACAACTTTATTACTGAGCCACACCATACAGTCTCCCGTCCCTCTCTACCACTCTCATGCCAACTCTCCCCAAAGGTGCATTCAGTGAGGAACCTAAAGAACATCCTCATATGACATCATGCAACCTTAACATTAGAACATTAACACAACAGCAGAGAGGTTACAGCCGAACTCCTCACAAAATCCACTCCAACTAAAGAATGCATTGATTAGATTTATTACCAAAAAATAAAGAATCCTGTCTTATTTTTCATGAACCAAACTAACACCCAAGCCCTGCTTCCTGGCTCACCATTGCATTTTCCTGTTTGGGAATTGTATACCGCATGGAGGCATAAAACCACCATGCCGCTGGCTTGTTCTCTCTGCTTCACTTCATCTTCATTTCTCGCTCACCTCCTTTTCCTCTCTTCAAAACTTCTTCCCAATTTTTTGTTCGCCTTAATCCTTCATCTTATCCCCCTGTGCTCACTCCACTGCTTCAGTTTGGCCGAGCTTCCTCTAAAACCCTCTCATACAGACAATCAACGCTGCCAACACGAATGCTACTTTCAGCTATAATAAATCCTCCCCCTTCCATCTTCTCCGTGCTGAAACAAAGTCCTCTGAGTACCTCAGGCCTGCTCTCATCCACTTAGATTTAATTTAGGTTTCACAGGATGATACAAACACATTCTGCTGCCTGACTCATGTCAAATAAAGACTGAGACAGAGGAGACTGGCCTCAATTCTCCTTTACGTGCTTTATTTTTATTATTCGGCTAGTGGAGAAATCCCAGGGCAAGGTTTTGGTCAGCGGTGGTCCAACAAAATAATTACAATGGACAATTGGAGACATCACAATCAATGGCAGATTAGACACAGTTATTCCTCCAATTTGACTCAGTTGCCTTGTTAAGATTTTTGCTCATTCATTAAAACCCTGGATAATTTATTTTTGTGTATTGCACGACACTTTCCTCTTTCATTTCATCCTAATTACCACTGGATCTCGCAAGTGACAAAAGGACATGGTTGAGTCATGCAGCACTGAACGTATAAACAAAATTGTCACCAAATGAGACAGGATTTGTCCCCAGCAGACTTGCTACTGTGGGTATTTCTGTATCATTAGTGAGGAATATGTCCAAATTTGGCACAGAGGCATGTCATTTACCCCTCGCCTTGGGGAAACAAGAACATCTGCAGGGGGTTAGAAGCTCTTGGCAAAGAAAGGAATAACAACAAGGCGTCTGTGTTCTTGTAGATGGAAATAGGACCCTGCTTTAAAATCCCCAATGAATCTCTGAAGAGAGACAAATTGGAATGCCATTTGTGGGATTAATTGGGACGATAACTCTGTGGGAAATTAGTTAAATGCAAGTATGAATGAAAGCTTTGTAACTAATTTGGACCATTCTGGCATCACTTACATCGTGGTGAGATAAATGGCTTCCATGGTTGCTTTTCAGTATTCATAAATTCTTTGTTTCATGGTGAGACAGCAGTTTTTTTGGTGCTAGTGTCCAAAAAAAGTCACTGACTGCTGACTTAGAAGGACCCTAAAGACACAAAACTTCCTCTGTTTAATTTGGCCTGTCTCTTAGTTGTCAACATTTGTACAATTGATCTTCAGCTTTGTATGCTGCATAATTGAAGCAGTCGTTGCAATTTTCCTGCTTCATCACCTGCAGTCACTCGCTAAAATCCTCCTTTCCTAAGCAACTATAAGTCCTGCCTTACAGTTTTATGCCTCCACAAGCTGTACAATCACTGGACGGTGAAATAACAGCAATTGGTCAAGAGGAAATGCTGAGGAGATTTGTATGGATGTGCTATTCCTTTGAATTTAAAGGGTAAGGAGTGAATTTGAGGTCCAAAGATGGATGATAAAGTCTAATCATCTAATCCAAGGAACTGAGTGGTTATTGTACAAAGTTAGAGAAAACCCCTGACAGTATTTTTGAGAAATCCCATCATTGTATGACTGAATTTCTATGACTCTGAACTTTGACCCATGAATTTAAACATCTAACCAGATCATTTTTTTATGATGTATTACTATCACAATGTAGGAATGAACGTGGGGTTCAACTACCACAGCCTTCAAGTTCTCAAATTTGTCTGTTAACTCTGGAGTCAGAGTGGTTACTTGATTAGATTACATTAGAATAGATTAGATTAGATTACATTCAATTTTATTAATCCCTTTGGGAAAATCCCTCAGGGAAGTTAAGGCGTCATCCACATAAAAACAAAACGCTTAACAGTTTCCAAAACGATCAGAAAGACGAAGGCGTCTCAGAAAATGTGTGCGTCTATATGAATGCACTCGATACGCATGAAAATTAGGGGTGCTGTAACGATATGACGGAAACAAGCGGAAACAGATGAAAAAACAGTGGGCATGCGCACTTGCGGCAAAAGCTGCAAACAGAGATTGTGATAAAGTGATCATAAAGTGCCGCAATGAGTCCTCAATAATTGTTTGTTCAACTTGATGGTGATTGAAAAGAAGGAGATTTTGCTGCAACAGGGATAGTAGGTTCCAGCTTCATCAGCACATATGCTTCACGTAAGCCACCATTGTTGTTGTCGTTGCTGCCTGTGGTGCATGCGTGTCAATGAAGATATGAAACTATGACGTAAGCGTATCTGAAAACTTGCAGAGAGCCAGTAATCACGGAGCTACGTATGCGTCATTTTAAAATCGTTCCACTCTGGAACCTGGTTTTTAAAATGATCTTTTACAGACCCCCAAAACACCGTCTTCGTATGGATGACCCCCAAAACACCGTCTTCGTACAGATTCAGCAAAAAACGTATGCGTTTAGACCTCGGTTTGTCTTCGTGTGGATTGGGCCTAAGATTCCAATGGCAGTTTCAAAAAGTAGATTAAAAAGACATCAAAAAGACGGATATAAACAAAAATCTAATTAAATTAAATATGAAAAAACACACAATATCAGACATATTCTTTTAAGCAATCCTGAGAATTTGCCTTAAACAACATAAGATGACTATAAGTCTCAATTACCTTGAACTTCTACCTCTTTTCTCAAAAGTCGAGCCAGATTATCTTTAAATTTAAATGGACATTTGTGCAAAACTTGAAAAAAGACCTTTAATTGTTTATTTCATACTGGGAAATAAGGGATGACCCTAGGGCTTGATCACCATGACCTTCCAGGTGAAAACCCTAATGTGTAAAAGTTGCAAAGTTGGAGAAAAGTCCCTGAAGAGATCTTGAGCTATAGCATTCACACGTAAGAGATAATGGTGAGACGAATTACTTTGAACTTACACACATAAGCTCAAAATTCTAAACTCTATTATTCTCCTGTCAAGTGTATATTTGTGCACAGTTTGACCGAAGAGCTGAAAGTGTTATGAAAGACTGGGCTCACAAGCATGCAATCTACATCGAAATTTAATGACCTTAACCTTTAAAGTCTAAAATTCTCATCTATTCATTCTTGAATAAACATGGACATTAATGTAAATTTCAATAGAAAATCTTGAGAAACAATCTTGAAAAATCAAAGAGATATCCATGAGTGCCAGTGACCTTGGGCTTTGACAATCTAACCACATCCTGATGGCTCTAGTAGGTCATAGAGATGCAGTAGTCCTAACTTCAGTGTCCTTTATAACTACTTATAAACGCCTCTCAAGAGCTTTCAAGGGATAGTTCAGGTTATATTAAGTTAGGTTGTACAGTAAGAAAATAGAGAAGTAGCTGAATGGACTCCCAGTAGCACTTCACCTTTAAAACAAGCTGAGACTGCTGGCAAGGAACACTGCTGTCAGCCAGCACAGTTATTTTGTGTACATAAAAAATGAGCCATGGAACATTGTTGGGTCAAACGCATTATTTGGCAAAAAAAAATCAGAGCGCTTAATTTTACCTCCAGTAAGCCTCTGTGTTTGGCACAGAGAAAATGCTGCAGAAAAGGCTTCTTTAGTCTGAGCACATTGGTTCTGAAAGCAGAAGAATGTCTTCTTCTGGATTCTTTAGTTCATAAAGGTAACCCCATGCATCAGCAGTGAAAAGCCATCGCCACTTGAGTCAAAATCACTCACATTTGGTTGAGGATTAGTTTTCTCTGCTGTTATTGTCTCTTCCTGGATCCATAGAACCAAACAGCAGATCAGCAGAATCAACACACACAGGTGGAAGAACACAGCCAAAGATTAACAATAACAGATCACCAGATCCAGAATAGAGCCAGGATCTGGACCAAGCACATACATGGAGGTTGTTATACTGTGTGATTACAACAAGTTTTGGAAACATCACTTATTATCTGGATTTTATATGAATTATTGAATGGTGTCTATGGGATTTCCATCTGTAAAGTTCAGTCTTTTTGTGACATCAATCTGGATCAGAACCAGATGAAATTTGCCCTGATTGTAGAGACAGGGACCCCATAATATCTGATAAAATTGGAAGCAAATCTGTTGAGAAATGGCAGAAATAGGATTTTTAGAAGACTCTGCCCAATGTTAGCCTATGGTATATTTTTGTAATTTCTGGATTTTTTGAACCCAGACCAATATCTGTATCACCAGCAAAAAGGAAATGGCTTCTCCCTTGGACCAAACTACACTGCTGGTTAAATTTTCATGTAGATCCATCCAGAAGTGTTTCCATAATCTTGCTAACAGAGAAACAAACAAATCCTGGCGAAAACATAACCTCCTTGGCAGAGGTAATGAAATACAATTAAAAAGTAAAAGTGGCACCATGGTACTGGGTCATCCTAAAAAGTCATCCTACACTGCAAAAAAGGATTTCTAAGAAAGAAAAAAAAGCTTGTTTCTAGAAATTTGTTCTTATAATTTACCTAAAAAGAAAAACTATCGTGACAAGCAAGATGTGTGTTGGAAAAAAAACATATTTCAAGAGAATATGTCTAACAAAATCTTAATAAGAAAGCACAGCTAAAATTAAGCAAGTATTGCTGGCAACAAGCCACAACAGTGGTTTGAATGAAGTCCCAACAGAAGAACAAGATTATTTTACTTATTTTAAGATTAAGATCAGTTACACAATTTCTCAGTTTAAGAATCACACAAATATAAGTTGAATCCATCTGACCGTCTAGAGTTATCTGATATGCCTGTACCCAGAGGCCAGCTGGAGTGTACCCGTACACTCCCTGTGTGGAGCCAAGCTAGTGACTTTGGTTGGAAGTCTCTCAAAATAATTGGTACTGGACATACAGTCAAGAGAATGATCTCTACCTGCTTGTTATGGACTGGGGACTGAGGTAAGACACCAAAACAACGAAAATGTTGGAATATTCCTTTAAAAAAGCACAGAAAACTGCATTTTCTGAAGATGATGGCTGAGTTGTTCAGAATTATGCTTTTGGAAGTGATGGCAGCTGATTTAACTGTTTTAATAAATGGCAAGCAAACAGGATTGCTTCTGGTGCCTTGATTTTAGATAAAAACACTTACATTTATGTTTTATTTTGAAGAAATTATGTCTTATTCTAAGTTAATTTTGCTTATTGTTTTTCTTGGAGTTGGAGGATAATTTCTTTAAACCAGCTAAATCAGAAAGACATTGTCTTGTTTTAAGAAAATCTATCATATTCCAAGACTTTTTTTACTAAATGAAAAACATGTTAATTCTTAAATTAAGTAAAAACATTCTTGAAATAAGCTGAATCAACAAGCAGAACACAAAATTTAAGTGAACTTTCCTTAAAAAATAACTTTTCTATGCTTGTAATAAGCAAACTTTTCTCAAATTCAGGGCAATTTCATCTATTTTAAGACAGATTCCATCTAGATTTAAAAGTTAGTTTTAAGAATTCTAGCCAAGCAAAGTTTGCTTACCCCATTGGCAGATTTTTTGCTCAAAACAAGAAAAGTGTAGCAAATTTAAGGATATTTTGCTTATATTTAGTAGGGCTGTTTTTGCAGTGTAAGTAAATACATTTTCAGTCTAGATTTGAAAAGACCCGTATCTACCCATTCACACCATTTACTTCCACACTAATGGTTGGAGTTTCTATGTTAGTTGCCCATCAGTACCAGCTAATACATTCATGCTCTTCCATGCTCATTTACATGCCACTGATACAGCTGTGGGAGCAACATAGGGTTAAGTGTCTTGCCCAAGGACAAATTACAATGTGAAAGCAAGAGTTGGCCACAAACCTGTAACCCTCTGATTACTGACCAAGTGCACTATCAGACTGCCAATGTAAAAAAATGAATCCATCCTGTCCAATTTTGTCCATTTTTTCAAAACCTGCTTCTAAACTTGTACAATCTCATGTCCAAAAAGTCTCTAAATATGGCAAAAATTCTCCTGAAACCACATCAGTTCTGTAAACAGGTTGCCAGTGCTTGTACAAATGCACAAAACTGTCAAGGGGATGAGAGTTTGAGTGCTCAAAAGTGCTCAAGTCCACATTAATTCAAAAAATTACAATTTCACAGTTTGCTGTCAATCAGCTGTCACACAGAGGAAGGTAAATAACACTCACAGTAAACAATTCCTCAACATTTTGTCACTTTACTGACTCCACTGTCACAGCCAGGGCTCTATATTTAGAGCCTTCTTGTTAGCAGACGTTTATTAAGATTTCATCAAGTGCAACACGACCAAACAGGTCAAGAGCCACAAGGATTTTGTTTTTTACTTGTCCAAACATGGCAAATACCAATTATATTTGTGTTATCCTTTTCTCTGGTTAGACAAGTCAATTTCTATACATCAAAAGTCCCTTAGCTATACTAAGAAGTGCCTTGTTTAAGTCTTAGCATGGGGCTTCAGAGTGACAAAAACCACCCACCTGCTCCGTCAGGATGTGTGAATAAGCCCACATATGAGCTTTCTTCATATGACAATCTGATCAAACATCTCAAACTATAACAGGCCTAAAAATAGCACAGAAGAAAACTCACCCCTGACTCCCTCATCACTGCAGTCACGCTCGTGTCATATCCCACAAATTACCTCCCCGGTGCAGGTGAGGGATGAACCCGTGTGACTCAGACAAACAGTTGACTCCTCAGAATAACTCCAACATGAGCTTGTTATTATTAAAAACCTTATTAACTCCCCCATCCGTCTTCTTCTCATTATTAGTCTTCATTATTACAGACAGCGTATCATCGCCTTCATCAGCAGCCTGGTAATGATCGTGACCATCACCATCGCTCATCAGTGTCATTACTGCTGATATAACATTAGCATTATTACATTTTCATCCTGCGCTCACTCATCAGCAGAGGGCTCTCAGGGAGGTCTAAAAAGAAAGACAGTCCAAAAAAGGAGTTAGAAAATTACACTTTAAATAATCCTGGACTATTTTTGGGTCGATGTGCAAATTCATAAACCTAAACAAAGTAAGAATGCAAATGGTACTGTACACAGGGGTCAAGCTTGTGGAAAGGAGTCATTAAAATAATCACACCCAAAGTTTCTACTACAGGATTTTGAAGTTTCTCTCAAAAGTGAGTAGAGGGTTCGAACTGTCCTCCTGTTATATGGTTCCCATTGTGTCCAGCTAAGTCCACAACAAGCAGATTCTGTGCAGCTGTACTGCTTAAAAAAAGCCTTAACTCTTGTTCATACTGAGAATGGAGACCGTGTCGATGTGGAAAAAACTCATGGTCTCAGTCACAGTAAGTCTTATATATTAAAGGGCCCACACCCTGGTGTGTTTGACTGTTTACATTCATCAAGTCTTTGGTGTTTATTATACAAAAATTTGATTTAAGCTAAAGATTTGTTATGAAGAAGATTTGGCTACTAAGAGTATTTATTACGACTTTTATTATTATTATTATTGTTCTTATTGAGAAGATAAACCAACGTCATCTAAGGGTTAGTGATTACTGTTTATGATGATTTTAATCAAGATGATAATTGTTATACTTATTATAATTGTTACAGAGAAAATATGTCAGTATAACCTAAAGATTATTAATAACTATTTTAATCATAACTATAATTGTGGCTATGGCATGTTATTTTTGTTTATTTATTTTTGTTTATTTATTTCATTGCTATTATTATTATTATTATTATTTTTATTATTATTATTATTATTATTATTATTATTATTATTATTGATATGGAGGAAAAAAAATCTGGAATTCCCCAAAAGATATTTATTATGATTTTAACTATATTTATCATTGTGGATACAACATGTCATATATGTTTCTATTATTATTATTATTATTATTATTATTATTGATATGGAGAAAAAATATGCTGGAATTACCTAAAAGATATTTATTACGATTTTAACAATATTTATTCATGTGGACACTACATGTCATATTTGTTTCTATTGTTATTATTATTATTATTATTGTTATTATTACTATTATTGTTAGTATAGTTTTATTATTATCATTGTTTAAAATTATTCGTTTTTTATGCACAATGCATGCAATTTTTCCTTCACTATTGAACCTTTTTGGTTAAACTGGATTTATTTTGTAATTATGCTATAATTATTGTTGTTATCATTATAATCATAGTCGTTTTGTATGTTATTATTGTCATTATACAATACAGCTTTTCTTTTTTTTTTTTTAACATAACTGTGTTTTTATATTTTTATTAAAAACTGTTGCCATTTCTGCAACTAACCGCTCAAAGCCTTATTCGTCTTTCTGCCCTTTCTGGCAAAATGTTTTTCTCTGTGTCTGCTTTTTTGGAAAGGTAAATATTTGAAATTAAAACTAGGATCATTTTAACTTGGATTCGCACATAAAGACTTTAGATGCAACTCAAACTTATTATGGCCTCACTGAGTTGTTGTACATAACTTTGGCAAAGCAACAGTCTAATAAGAAAAACCCATTAAATCCCTCTGCATCAGCCTCATAGTAATCATTTCCATTAGCTCCATCATTGTAGGTATGAAACCACCAGACCTTCAATTTACATTTATGTGTTTATAACCTTAAGTCTGTGCAAGGTTATTTCATAATGTGTTTTAAATTATGTGCTTCTGAACTTATTATTTGTTTTGTGTTTGAATTTTATCCCCAGAAAGGCCTGTTTATATGAAATATACTTTACAAAAAAAAAATCAAATTGACTTGAATGTAGTCATGATGATCACCATGTGCTCATAAAAAGCTTTCCATCTCCAGTACTTCATTGTCCTCGGGGTCTGAATCATCATCATAATAATCATATTCACAGCCATAGGTACAGCATCTGATAGTCTGCAGAGAAGCAGAAAAAAAAAAGACTTCTCCTGCACCATGTAACAAGGATAGCAGAGGAAATGTCAGAGTAAATAGCCTGCAGGAGATGGAGAAGAAAACAAACTGGGGCGAAAGTGAGTTTTGATCTGCTATTTATGAGAAAGCAGGAAAAACAAAGGCAGGACTATGAAATCAATAGCTTCCTCAATCACCTACGAGCAGGCAGGGGCTCCTGGGCTGGCCTCCAGCACAGGGCCAAGCTGCATTTGGATCGTCAAAACACACAAACAAACATGTAAACGCACATCTTTGCATGTCTCTTAGGTAATAATCCACCTACTTGAAAGCAGAAATACCTTGTTGTGGTCATCTGCCTGTTAAGTAAGCAATAGCTGGACAGTAAATGTACAGTGGAGGGGAAGAAGGGCTGAGTGGTAGATGTGGTAGAGCGATTCAAAGAAATCTTAAGAGCAGGGGGTGAACGGGCTGCAAAGTGCTTAACATGAAGACATAAATAAAAGAAATTTCAATGCAGGTGAACATCTGGCAAACAACTAATCCTTAAAGCAGGGCGCCCAAGTTTCAATCTCAGGCCGGAGTGACATTTTTGCCTCTGTGTGTGTGTGAGACCATCCTGACGCACTTATCATATATTTAAATTAAAATTGGATTTATCAGTAGTCAGGTGCTGTTATTTTGCCTAGACAGTTTCATGGGTCTTATTGTTACTTAGTGACGTAAGTATATTATATCAACTAATGATGAAACTGTCCTGGTTTGTAACCCAAAACTAACTAACAAAAAACAAAAAAGAAAAGAAAGAAAGGAGCAGGACCCAGATATAAATCCACAGTTTTAAACATGAAAACGTATCATTTTTTGTGTGGAATTAGTTTAAGCAGACTGTGTTTGTCTAGTGATGTGACTTAGATGAATATCAGAACATATTTTATGACCAATTTTTGCAGAAATACAAGTAATCCCAAAGTTTCCAAATACTTTTTCATGCAACTGTAACTTTAGAAATCCCAAGTGATGATCATGAGACCAAATAAACTCTGACATGTTCAGCAACACTTAGATTATGATTGTATCTCTAAATATCTTTTATGAGGCATCAAAATTAGTGCTGTCAGACTATTAAAAAAAAAATCTAATTAATTACTGGATTTATAATTAATGAATCTAATTAATTGCATTCTAATCTCATATCTGCTTAAAGTACCCAAATAAAGAATTTGAATTCTAGGATATTATAAAATTGTAGTGCATGACTAATCAAATGAATACACTAAGAAGTGAAGATTTGTTAATCCACATTTTTATTGGTGACTAAATAAAACCAAAGTCAGGGCAACTTGTCCAGAAAATTCTAAGCTCAACCAGGCAACTCAAATTACACTTTAAGTGTGTTTCATAAATCAAATTCAAAATAAGAAAAAGGTCGAGGACATCCAGCAAAACAATTAGGCCTGATGCATATTGTGAAGAACGTAGTACAAATATAGATAAATAAATTCAAAAATAAAATAAGACTAAGTCTTAAATAGGCCATTCCTGTTGTCACCTGGGCTTTGTTTGGTTTGACTAGAGACGCATGTGTGGAGTGACGTGCCACTGCCATGTACGGGTCCTCCAGCTGGACAATATCAAAATGTTTGTGTGCTATGATTAATCGCGATTAATTTTTCTAACGCATTAATTTGCGGTGTAATTAATTAATCTAATTAATGCACTAAAGTGACAGCCTAATCAAAATATAACATAAAGCATTAGTAAAAAAATATATGTAGAAACAGTGGCAAAGGTTATACATTTGTGCTTAAAAAGTGACAAATATTCTTTTGTTGTATTGAAAAGAAGATTAAAATGGCTTTAGTATGTGTCATGCTCATTTAATCAGGAATTTTTAATTGTGTTTGAGTTTTAAAAAACATGTTTATAACCTTTATTTAACCAGGAAAACCTTGTTGAGATTAAAAATATCTTTAACAAGAGTGTCCTGGCCAAGGCAGCGGCACATACAACAGTTTTACACAAACACATGCAGTCATCAAACACATAAAACAAGAATTCAATACATTAAGGAAGAGAGTGTGAGGATTCACCCTTCTGCTCCAGTCTGCCCTGCTCCTCTTCCCCTCCCCTCTTGGGTTTTTCTCCTCTCTCTCTCTCCTGGGTGCTGTGGTGTGGGCGTGACCTGGAGCAAAGCTGCAGAGAAGTCTCACCTGTTCCCTGTTCTCCTGAGTACCCCTCTATTTAAGCCAGGAGCTTCTTCAGTGGGGCGCCGGCTAATTGCACTTCACTAGTGGTCCGTTCGCCTACAGTCTCTCAGTGCCTGGCCTTAAGCCCTGTCTCTGACACACGGGGCTTATTCTTTTTGTCTGATGGTGTTTTCTGTGTTTTGCTCTCCATACCTGTGGACTTATCTACGCTCTCTTTTTGTCTTTTCCAGGTCTCCAAGAGCTCCTGCCACCGCCACCATCACTTTGTATTCACTTTTTGAAAAGACTTTTTGTGTTAAGGAATCTTTTTGTGAATAAATCCTGAGTTTACCACCTTCCTAATTGTTCTGCCTCTGCTCTGGGTCCAAACTTCTACATTTCAACACCGTATCTTAACAGAGAGGTCACATCTTCAGACAGCTTATTTTGCTTGGATTGTCCACACGAGAAAAATAAAGTGCATAAGTCAAAACATCTGCAACCAGATGTGCCCAACTCTAAATTGCTCAACATTGTCTTAAAAGTGTCCAGTGACACTAGGGGCTCTAATTTCGTTGACCAGGCGCAAGCGCAGGCGCACCTGCCTGCGCCGGCCTTCGTCGCGCGGACTGGGAGTGACCTGCGCACTTTGCAAGTTTCCTGCAGTGCCAAGAGAGGCGCACTCATGGCGCACTCATGGCGCACTCATGGCGCACAGGGGCGCAGAGGTTGCGCGTCCACTCCCACGTCTCTGCCTCTCCGCGCAAATGTCAGAATAGGAGGAGAATAGACGTGAGTGGGATTATCACAGCCGATCGCTGTCTTCACCAATCAAATGAGCGCCTTTCCTCGCCTTTAAATGCGCTGCGGCTGAGGCGCAGCGTCTGATTGGTCTGAATTATCCCGCCACTGCATGAAACAGTGTGCTGGAAAGACCCAGCAGTGGAGACGCTGTCCCTTCAGCAGGAGAATGGACAGCGGGGCGCGTCACCGTGTGGGCCAGCTCCCGGGACAGATGTATTCTGTTCCTTTATCATTAACAGGAGTAAAAAAAAAATAAGAGACAGTTACACCACAGCTGGCTTATCTATTCATAATGCTTGTGATCCACCTGCTCTCCTGGTTTGTCGTCGCCAAATAGCAGAGCCTTTAGTGATATACTGTATACTCTCCCGGTGTCTCTGCCTCATCCTCCTTGCAATAATGCTCTCCATCTTTTTAGATCACGTTAAAAATAAAGACTAAAATAGAGAAATATGGGAAATCACGGGTAAATCCTGAGTGACATACATTTATTTTCTCTCCTTTTTCTCCGTCTTTTTTTCCCTTTTTTCTTTGAATTTAATGAAATGAGAGAAGCCAGATATTTACTCAGTATCAGATGTTAAGGCTGTTTATTGTTGACTTGTAAGATGTGCATCAAACTTCCAGCTGCCGTCAGGTTAAGTTTCCATGATGACAAACGGCTTTAATCCGACATCAGATGTGACGGGAAGGTTAATATAGATACAAATGTATCTGCTGGTTCAGACAGGGACATTAAATAGTGATTGCTGTGATTGTTTATTGCATTAAAATGTGCCTGACACTTTGGAAACCTGCCTCTGAGGCGTGCGCACATGTGCGCTTGTCACCAAATTACAGCTGCGGAGGGTGCGCTCCGCCCTGCGCCGAGGTTAGACCAGGTTGCAGCAGGCGAGCTTTCAGCGCACTTTCTGCACTGTTTTTGGCACGAAATTGTCACTGTGCCAACATGAATCTGCCGACACCTCCCCCTGGTGTGCCATCACCTCCCCTTGGTGCGCCACACACCTAATTTCTTATATTTGCCTACCAAATTGTCAATTAGTAGTGTACGGCGGTATACCGTATGACCATTGACTGCGCTGGAAAGGCCAGGTTTGTTTCCCATCTGCAGCCAGATAGTCTTTAATTTCTAAGTTGCTCAACATTGTCTTAAAAATGTCCAGTGACACCAGATCTTTTAGTTTCAGGTCTTTTTGTAGATCATTCCAAGCTTGTGGAGCCGCAAACCTGAACACCTGTTTTCCCTTTTTTCTTACTTTTGGAACAGACAACAAGAAAAGATCCTGAGACTGAAGATTTTAAGATGCTGTGCTCTTCTTACTGATGTAGGTAAGACGGTAGGATGGGAGCAGACCAAGAATACATTTATGAAGAAGAATACGCCAGTGATTTGATGCATTTATACATATTTTCCTCATTAAGAGTGCCTGACAAATTGGATCTGCATCATCTCCTCAGTCCCAGATGACCACTCCAGCAACACCTCCACCACCTGTGTCTGGACTCTACAGGGGGGCAGATCTAGCTGGGCAGACCCCTTTGATCACCCTGTTTCTCTACAGTGTGAAGCACCAAAGATTCTCAAACAATGCAACATCATATCTGAGTCACTTTGATAACTGCTGGTTCATTTACTAGTCTCTTCTGTTTGAAATGGACGGGTGGCCCACCTGGAAACATGATGCCTCCAGTTGGGGCTGTTACTGCCACCGAGGAATAGGAATAGAACGCATGTCTTTATTTCTGTCACACAAACACCCACACATACACTAATCCCCTTTTCTGTCTCACATACTCACAAACTTTGACTTCAACGGGGACAAACAACCTTTGAAGCACCCACACTCACTCTCAACCCCAATTCCACATGCTGAGTGGAAGTAGCTTTTTCCTCAAAACACATGCATACATTCATGCACACAATCACTCCAGTAGGACCAATCTCTCACTTATTTACAGTACCCCACACAAAACCCACACAAACACCCCTCAGTCTAGCACAAAGCACAGCAAATCTCTGCTGAAATTGAAACAGCATAGTGAAATAAGAAAAAAAAAACTCCACTTTCACCTGCAAACTGAACCCTGCTCGTATTTTTAGCTAAAAGCTGTGTGCTGAAATATGACATGAGGGAGGGGCTGTAAGTACAAACTATAAAAACCTCGACACTGAGATATATTGAGCAAATAAAAATGATGTATTCAAGTTTTGATTGTAAGTTGCGCTTGTGCACTGTTTACCCACATCCCAGCTATAAATAGCTAAGCTGCAATTTTTCCCCCTTCTAAATTATCTCCACTGTAGCTTTGAGGAAGTGTGGGCGCAACCAGCAGGAAGCCAAGTTTTTTTTGTAAGTTATCAAGGACTGTCCCAATCATGTCAGACTCATCTGTTTGTTGCTGTTGTTTAAAGTCTGCTGTTTCATGCATGGTGCGACTGAGCTTCCATCCAGTAGTGGTTCTTGTGTCTGTTTGGAAAATAATTCAGATGAAAAAAGAATTAATATTCATTTTCTTTACATTATTGATAAGACAACAAATGACAAAAGCACAGTTTAAAAATGGGAAAGTACAAACAGATGCAGATGCTTTAATTTCCCCCTTTCAGCAAAGTACCTGCCTGCCTCTGGTTTTCGTCTTATAGGTGGCCTGGGATCCTGAGTGAAGACTTCCTGCTGCTGTGGAGTCATAAAGCCTCAATAACTACAATTACAGACATAACACATATTTGGCCATTTCATTAGCCCCATTCCAGTTTGTTATCATTATAGCTTAATGTAGATATTAGAATGATCTCTCTTTCTATGGTTGATACATCTATAGTAACTATTTTTAGCACCACATAGGCATGAGACCCCCCTTGAAGCTGGGATGTCGCATCTCAAGAGGCCTTTAATACATTTCTACTTAATGGAGACAAATGTGGTAGGGATGCACTTGTGGTCTGTGCACCCATGAATTTATCACTACCATAAATTCTTATTTTCAGTAAGAATATCATTGATTGTACTTCTATAAAACTATCACCACAACAATTCAGACATGAGGACCCTCCTGAAAATGAGATGTTGGATCTCAAGAGGTTAACCTTTAATACATTTGTTTTCAGCAGAAACAAATTTGATGATGACAAGTCTATGGTTCATGGATCTGCCACTAACTTTAATTCTTATTTAAGTCCACTTGTCTCCTCTTACCTCCCTTCTTTCGCCCTCACACCCAACACAGCATTGTGTGGTTTGCTGTTCATCATGAGACTGGGATCCACATTCACGATTTCCTGCTGCTTAACAGAAGGTTTTTTCTTGCTGCCATGATGGAGGGATTCATGATTGGCTATATGGATTCATGTTGGATTTGTATATATATGTATATGTGTATTTTATATATGTATATATGAATCCATGCATATATGTATATCCATAAAATAAAGAGTTTTATGCTCTATTGTAAACTTTCTTGAGATAACACTTGCTATGAATTGGTGCTATACAAATAAAGATTGATTGATTGATTGATAGTTCCAGCCAATAACCAGCCAACTTATGACATCAATTTATTGAAGTTAGAAAGTTAATTTATATCTGCAGAGTTTGACAAGGATTTCAGCATGAGGAAATTATTTATCAAATGAGCTTCCAAGTTATTAGATGCTGGAGTATGAGAGGTAAAGCTTTTTTGGGTCCAAAATCATGGGGCCCTGAGGTTAAACTTGGTCCATCCTAGTTTTATGAGAAATGCTAAGTGTTGTTTTAAAATAAATGTACTCCTATTAAATATATGATGTATAAGTTTATACAATTTTTAATGTTGCCTTTTTAAAAACATAGGCCTCCACTTTTTAAATTGGTATTGATCTTAACTTTGAAGTATAGATGTTGGTGGGCCTAGAGCCAAGAATCAGACAGTTCAATCATGCTGGATAGGCAATCCATTGAACCATGTAGACATTTATTCATTCCATGTATACACTTCCTACTGTCATCGTATATTTTTAACCATTTCTCCAGTTGAAGCTTGTCAGCCATCTGAGGTCCCCTACTGGCCAGGAGTTTAAGTACTTGCCCGCCTTGCCTGTCCACGAGCAGCCCCGGTGCTTAAAACCCACTGAGGCATTTCTCTTATCAGTTTGTTTGTTTACACTGTCAAGTTTGCCGCTGCAGCACACTCAGCACTTAACAAGTGGTGTCACAAAGTGGTTTAAGGTGAAAGCACGGCCAGCTAAGTTTAAACCTCCCACCAAGAGGATACGCCAAATGCATAAATGTGAGAGTCATCTGCATATATAATCATAATCAAGGATGACAAGGAAAAGCAGAGCATGCCTCCACACTCCCTCAGCGGGTGGTAATTAAAGCTACAGCGCTCCTTCGGGGGCCGGACGAGAGTGACAAGTTAGAGGAGGAGAAAAAGAAGGAGAGGAGAGATGACAGGAAGTGAAAGGAGCATAGTCAGGGAGAAGAAGAGGGGAGAGAGCAGAGTGAAAATACCAGATAAACAAAAGCACAATGTTTATAGAGCTGAGGAGACCCTGAGAAGAGAGCCAGGAAGCGTTGCCGGGATCCTGCATAATGTACTGTATCTCTGTTTGAGGGCCTGCTGGTAGCAGTGCGGCTGTGAATAAGAAAAGAGGGATGATGAGGGAGAGAGAGCGGGGGCCAGTGCTGTTTTCTCCTCAACAGGAGGCAGGATGTGAATACCTAATCAATAGCTATCAGGACTCGGGAGGATTTACTGTCTTGTGCTGCAGGACCCAGACACCCCAAGGCAAGCCGAGCACTCAGACCAGAGCAATGGAGCATGAACGATCCAGCATGGAGAGTGGCTGTGATACAAACGGCGAAGAGGGTTCACGGAAGACAGAGAGGACAATTGACCTTGTTTTTTTTCTGTTTCAATTTTCACAAACCACAGGAGCACAACTTGTGTGGGGCTGCATACACATTTTTTGATGCAGACCCCATCTATACCGGCAATTTTTGAACAAGGGCCCCCCTGAATACAAACAAACCTCTCACCAAGGCTTAAAGCTGCATCATCACAAAACTTTACTTTAAACATGTTAGCGGAAATACTTGTTTTTATACATCATTGCATGGAACACTAAATATATCTCCACTTTCAAATATGACAAAAGTGGCACTTTGACCCATTCTTTATTCTGCTGGGTTGGTTTTATTGGATTTAAGACCCCAAAAAAGAATGAATAAGAAGCCCTGCCCCATGTCTGTCGGCTTTTATCTCGTTATACACTCATTCAGTTTATTAGTTTAACCCATTTAACTGCTTGTAATGCAAATAGCAAATCAACCAATCATGTAGAAGAAACTTGATGCATTTTGATATGTAGTCATAGTCTAGACAGCCATCAAAGGCTGAAACTGAGCATCAGAATAAGGAGAAAAGGGGTTTTAATTGACCTATATCAATGTTGGTGCCAAAGTGGGATGGTCTTAGTGTTTCAGGAATCGCTGACCTAGTTAAAATTTCATGCAGAGTCACCCTTATGATTTACCGAGAATGGTCTGAAAAGTGCTCTCTGAGCAATAATGACCTGTTGATGCCAGAGGTCAGGGGAGAATGGCCTGAGTGGCTCAAGGTGACGTTCAGGCTAAAGTTCAAATAACAAATAATAATCAAGATGTTTTTATCCTGACTTTCCCCCTTCCTGACCAAGGATGACAAGTGCCTGATTATCTCATGCCTTAGGTGCTATAAGAGTAAATTTGTCCTGATAGTCGGCTCCAAAAAGGGTCTGGACCAACAATTGTATAGTTTTAAACTTGTTGAATATTTACGACCAAAAATCTTTATGTGTGTGGAGAAAGCCGACTCTAGAGTCACCAAGTGAGCTGACTGAGGAACAAGGAAGCAGGCGTAAATATAAAGAAGCATGGACGACTTGGATCATAAACATACAGTGGACCTAAGAAACAAAGGACCAGCTCACATATTCACACAGTCTCCAGGATTTTTTCAGTGTTTTAATTTATTTAGTTCCTGATTTTCTGTGAAAATAGTCCAAATACCACCATCATTCACTCTTCTCATATGTCCTCTCCCATATTGCTCGCTGTGTTTTCTGGTTGTTACTGTAGAAAATGTTTATGGTTGTTGCTTTGCTTCTTCTTCATCATATTTGTAATATCAAGTTTGATCATGCAAGAATTCTGTCTTTAGCGAGACACTAGATTAGTGGTGGGATTATTGGAGCACAAACACACAGTACGATCAAAACTGTTCAGTGTCTGATGCTTATCTTCATATTTTTTTTCTTCAACAGATAAAAAAAATCTTCAGATTTAAAAAACCCAATTAGGATGTGCAGAAGAACATTTCTGAAGGCCCAACAGGATGACTCTGGACACGGATATTTTCTTGGTACCCTTAGTACTCATTGAGCCTTTTAAATTGACACAGTCAATCTTAGCTTTGTTGCTAATCATGTCCATTCTTTCATGATCACAGTGTTTCCATCTTCTGATGGACAACTCACTATGTCACAAAGCCCAGATCATCTCAGACTGGTTTCTTAAACATGAGAAAGAGTTTACAGCACTTCAGTGGCCTCCACAGTCACCAGCTCTCACTCTAATGCTGTGTTCACACCGCAAGCGACCCAGCGACATACGTCGCGTCGCCCACTGACGTAGCGTCGCGTGTCTATAAATACCTCATTTTGGTCGTTGGCATCGGCAGTCGCTCGGTGACGTCACGTCTGCTCAAGTTTCACCGCGATCATATCATATTTCACATAATAGGATGTATAAGTGGACATTATTCCAGCTGTATTATTTTCACTCGCTTATCAAACACAAAACACTGCAGCTGATGCCCTGCAGCTGCATTATCTGTGAGTTTACCGCGGTCTGTCAAGGCGGAACTAATGTCCTCACTGAGATTAGTTCCGCTTAGACGCAACTCATCCACCCTGTAGTCCGGATGAACAACTGTCTGTCTCGGGTACCGTCACACGTACACACACCGTTGATTGGCTGTTGCCGCACAGCCACACACGACATCGGCTGAATAGATTAACTTTTTTTTACTTTGACATCGCGCGACAAGCTATGTGGTAGTGTGACAAGCGGCTGTAGCGTCGCAGGAGGGTTAGCCCCGCCCCATCACGGCTGTACATTGACTTTGCATGAAGGGTGATCGCCGAGGTAGTACAAGTAGCGTGCGGTGTAAACGCAGCATAATAGAGCACCACAGGATGTGGTGGATCAGGAGATTTGCATTATGGATGTGTAGCTGACACATCTTCAGCATCCAAGTCCCCATGACTAACTGGAGCCTCTAGAATATTGTAGAATCAGCAACATTGCCCTTATGGTGTTTTGAGATATCTCCACTCTTACACGCAAAAATCTACCATGTAGAAGTGGAGCAAAAACACCCTTCCTATAGAGAGGTTTGTAGAGTTGTTATTTGTTTTTCACTAAATAAAGAAATGCGGTCCGGATGTGACAAAAGTAATACTGAAGCTGTTAGCATCTATGCTAATGTCTGCAAGAACAGTCACTTCCTGCTGTAGTCGATGCCCTTATGGGCTCTGATAGGGTCGTGCTCCTTTGGTCTGCTCACAATCACTGCAGATAGGAGCTTGGCAAGATGGTTCTGCCTGATTACAGATATTAAATCAGGCTGATTCAGCTGCTGTGCAAGTTTACCGCTGCTTCTATGCAACCAAGAATCAGAATAGATATGAGGTCAACCAGGCACAAGCAAGTTGTTTGTAATTAACTGGCCAATGAGTGTGGTTCGATGATTTGAGGGCATACAGGGTTTTTCAATAAAGCAACAAGTTAATGTGTACAAATGTGCTTGTAATGTTAGCATACTGTTTTTTCCGATCAGTAGGACATTCATTTTTTTTGTTCATACTAGAAATCTGACTGCTGCTCACATACTATAAACAGAACCAGCATTGTGGCCAAATCAGTATGCATTACAGGTATAGTGAGTTTTCAATAGAGCCAATGCCACAGTGAAGCGTACATTTAAAACTTACGACTGCTTTACTTTGTCATTGTGTGTTAGAAATACTCTGGTTGCCCTATAGAAGCCCTTCTGGAATATTTCTTGTGGGTATTGTACTTAATGCAAGTACTATGGTCAAAAGCATTACGGAATACAGGTAAGAATAAATACTCGAGAAAAGCCATGAAAACTTTGACTCAATATTCATGGTTAACTCCTGCCTCAACTCTGCATTCTTACAGAGTATCACATATAAGATTAAAATATAATAACTGTATCAACCTAAAGCATTCAGTGTCAGCTTTTGCATCATTAATACTGAACAGGCCTGTCACTTAACCCCTGGATAACACCTAATGTAGGCACACAGGCCTGAGCTAATGACAGCTAGAGCATATAGATCTGTAGGAGAGCTGCAGGGCTATGGATTATGTGTGATCAGATCAGTAATCTGATTTCTGAGCTCTGGCTGCATTAATCACTCGGTAGTGAGGTTGTCAAAGGCAGAAGAACTTTATGCCTTAAGGCGAAGACTTGAGTAGCTTAAGCAAAGGACACAATGTTCTGTTAGAGGTTGATTATGGTTAAGTTCTCAGCAGAAAAAAAGGTGTTGACAGGTCTGGAATGACTGATCTAATGCAAGTGAACAAAATATGTATGCAATTCATGTTTTGTGTTATATTACCTTGTGGAACTATTACATTAATTTGAATGCCTCCTCTGTGTCATTGCTTGTATACAAAAATAGACTAAGGAATGTTTTTGATGACAGCATTCACGTCCCTATTAAAATGTAATTTAGTTATCATTCCGAAGCACCTTTCTTGTTCTGTTCTGTTACCTTTTCCCCCCTTTTGTTCCTTTGTTGGAAACTGTTGCACTTTATCTCTTATATTTGATATGTTTTGTGATGGTGCAGTATTTATCTTTAATTGTCTCGTAGGCTTGGTTTATATAAACCATTTGCAGGCTTCTACCACTCAAAAACATACTTTTCTTTTTAAAATATGCTTTTTATGCTTGTGCTTTGTGTTTCTTTAACTGTGTAAAATGAATAAATATAGCCATTGTGCCTTTATATAAATGCCCAGCAACCTAAACCCTTAGGCCAATGATTTTTTAATCATGTAATATAATGTTAAAGGGATAGTTCAGTAATTTGAAGTTGGGTTGTATCAGGTTCTTGACAATGGTCAGTGAAGTGGCTGAAAGGTCCATCAGTGCTAAACTTTTTAAAGGAGAATGAACTGAGAGTACTGGTAAGCAAGTACTAACGGCTGCGACCTGCGGGAAAGCGGGGCTAGACATCCAACCCCACCTATGTCACCTATGTCACAAGTTCAGACCCGCCCACATCTAAACTGTTTAGGGTTAGGGTTAGGGTTGGGGGTGGGGTTATGGTAACCCTAACCCTATATTTGGAATTGTTGGGCGGGGCTGGACCTTTGTGGACGGGGCTGGACGTCCAGCCCCGCCTTCCCGCAGGCCGCAGCCGTTACCCTCTCCTGGTAAGGCTGACAGCTGTTGGCCCTTTAAGCTATTTTGCATAATGTTTGGAGTTCTATGGAAAAACAAGCCTCAAAACATTGTTGGGTTAAAAGTATGATTGAGCAGGGGTGCTGGTTTGGCGGAGTGGTTGGCAGCCGGGCGCCCCATGTACATGCTTCTGCCGGTCCAGGTTCAAATCCCGCCTGTGACCAGTTTGCAGAGTGTCTTCCCCTACTCTCTTACCCCCTTTCACAGGCCTATCCACTGTCTCTCTCCTATCAATAGAAACACAAAATGCCCAAAAAATACATTAAAAAAAAAAAGTATGATTGAGCAGAAATTTTATAGCACTTTATTTTTCCTCCAGAAAGTCTCTGTGTTCATTCCCAGTGTCATGATTGGGTTGAAAGGAACACTCAAAAGGCTAATTTGTTCAAAAGCAAGGATGGGTCGAGGATCGCCACTTTGTGAACAAATTCATGAGCAAAACATTATTTAACATATAATAGCAAGGACTATAGGGATTTCTTTAAAACAGCCAGAAAAATCCCTGCACATAAGGCACAGCTCCTTGCACTAAAACCCAACACCACTCTGTGAATTAAATTACCATATGGGGCCAGGAACATTTCAAAAAGTTAGCACAGCTTGTTTCTACGTCTGAAGGTGCAAGTTAAAACTCTGCCACACAAAGCCGAAGCCATAAACCACCAACAACATCTGTGCTGGCACTATTAACACTGAAAGGTACATACAGATTTGGGAATATCCTTGCTTATTTCAGCAACATAAAGCCAAGCCACATTCTTCACGTGTTACAAAAAGCCTGGCTTTGTGGTGAAAGAGGGAAGGCACTAGTCTAGCCTGCCTGCAGTCCACACCTGTCACCAGATGGAAATGTGTGGCACATTATGAAGTACAAATTGAGACAACAGAGACTCCAGAATGTTGAGAAACTGAATTAGTATATCAAGTAAGAATAGGAACAGTTCCTCCTACAAAGCTTCAATGATTAATGTCCTCAGCTCTCAAATGCTAACTGAGTGTGAAGAGCACAGGTGATGTAACACAGTGGTAAACATTTCCCTGTCCCAGCTTTTTTTGGACCATATTATAGGCATCAAATTCAACACAAGTTGAAAAACAATTTTAAAAAATCCAAGTTTATCATTTTGAGCATGAACTGTTTTGTCTTTGTTGTTTTTCAGTTCCATTTAGGTCAAAAATTGATCATAGTTTTCTTGGTGTTTTTTAATGATATGAGCAACATCCCAGCTTCAATGGTTTTAAAGTTTGTAGTTTGACGTTTCCAATATGGTGACGACCCCCAGTAGAGCTCATAATTTACCTCAGAGACCATTTAATGCCACTGAGACAACATCCATAATCATACAGAGTCTACGGTCCAACTTCAAGAACAGATGCTGAAAAAGGCTGTTTGGCTGTTGATACTGTATAAACTTATATTTTCTGATATTCATCTCTTTGAACTGAACTCCTCTAGACACTGATCAGTCATTAAACTCACAAACTGGTAAACACACTTGAGTAATGCTTTTGTCTGTGTGCCACCAGCTCTTGGATGAACTCCATTAACAAAGCAGCAGACAATTTTAAAAAGCCCGTTATTATGGGAGGCACAGCATGGCCACCACGCGGGTGATAATTACCACTAATTACAGACGACGTTTGTTTGTTTTTGGGGTTGTTCTGCATAATTTTGGGAGCAGAAAGTGGCTGTTGATTACTTAACTTCAATGTCACTATCTAGAAAATTTCCCTGAATTAATCTTGTTTATGCAGCATGAAAACGAATCATACGGAAATGGATTGGACTAATCATAATTTCAGGCTTGATTTATGCTCACAGTTTATTCTTACAAGCACATTGATAAATATAAAACAAACACACAAACAGCGACAAAAGTCCCCCAGGAGGCTTGCTCACAGAAAACTCTCTCCTCGGGAGACGACTCCGGTGGCCGTGGGGTGGCCTTGAAGAAAATGCTGATGTGGCATAGCAACAGCAGACTCAAAAGCCTACAGGGTACAAAACCTGTTTGAAAAAGATGAAAAAAATCCTTATTAATATTCATTAATATGTGTTGCTTTCACATTAAACCCGAATGGTTTTTTATCAACATGAACAAGCTAAAAAATATGTTTGAACATGAACTATTTTTCTAAGCTCTCTGAGACTTTATCCATTTTAAAAACTTAGACTTTCTAAGAAACAGCAACAGAAGTCAGAACATTAGGATGCACAAATATTTCTGAGGATTTTAGGAACTTATGAAAGACTTTTGTGGTCACTGTCAGGAATGTTTATGACAGTTTTGCAAAGTTGACATGAAAATTAAGAAGATTTTACAAACTGCGACCCTTTTCTTCGCTTTTGGTGAATCAAATGCAATTAAGTAAAAAAATTATTATAAAATTGTTCATTTAGCTTGTACAATTTTAGCTCTTTTAATATATAGTAAAAGCAAGATTTTAACAGATTTTTTAGGAGGGAGTTTGAAGAAAACAAGATTTCTTTTCTATTAAAAAAAAGCACTTGCAAATGGCCTTGAAATATGTGTCAGTTTCCCAAATTTGTTGGGTACATTCCAATGGAAATGTGGGTTTTGGTTGATCTATTCTCAGGAACTGTATCATTTGATTTTGGAATGTCTGAAAATTATTTTGTTGAATGTTTTCATTAATTGCCATAATTTTTTCTAATATTCTGTGGAAAATTTTACAAACTTTAAATGAAAATTTTCATCGTTTTTTGAAGGTATTCTTAGTTTTAAATACATTTTGTGGAATTAGGAACATTTCAGATTTCAACCTGAAGTTTCTAGGGATATTTTCAGGTTGAATCAAAGACTCTTTTTTTATGTCAACAATTTTTAAAGCTTTTTTTTTTTTTTTAAGTGAAATTTCACTAAAAGATTTTCAGATGTTCATTATGGTACGGCCACACCAGACGCAAATTCGCCAGGACGCGCGTCGAGATTACATACAAAGTCAATGCAAAGACATCTGGAGCGTCCAGCGGGTTTGGGGCGTCAAACGCCTCTACGCTCAAGTTGAAAATATTGAACTTTCGACGCAAATTCACATGACGCTGTGCTGCGGCAGCCAATCAGCGATGACATTCCCCCCCGACGTCATTGATTTGATGACATGTGACGCTCCGGCCACCTGCTCCTGCTCAAACCCCTCTGAAAGATGGAGGAGAGGTTGATCTGCGCTGTTTGCCATCATCCGGAGCTAAACGATTGGACGTGTGTACTCTACAGGGACTGGAACAAAAAGGAGCAGGCTTGGGTGAAAGTTGCTGAGGAGACAGGTTTTGAAGGTAAGTTCTGTAAATATTCGTTCCCAGCTGGATTTGCCTGCACAGGTCATCACTGAGTCCAACAAGCTCCGGCACTATACTGCGCCTGCGCATTGACACGCATCGCCCCTCAGCTTGTCAAAATGGTCCAGCGTCCAGCCTTGGGCGTTATGTGCAGCGCATCACAGGCTTTACGTGCGTTTAAATTTGCCAATTTGAGTCCGGTGTGGCATTGGAGCTCCTAATGCTCCCACTGACTCATTGATCCTGCACAGGCATTGATGTTTAAGTTTATTTTTACAGAAGTTTTGGGGAATTCTCTCAGAACGCCTAAAGGAATTGTTTTGAGAAATAAAACAAACACATGAGGAATTTTGCTTGAAAAATTAAAGGCTTTTTCTAAAAACCTTTTTCTTTTTTTTTAATGGTCCATTTTACATTTTTATAGAAAATTTGGGAAACATTCTTAAGCCTCACACACAGTCTTAAGGTAAGATTTAGATTTTTAAAGTTTTCATTGATTTTGTACTGGAATTTTAATGTAACGACGTAAAATGTGTGAATTCTCAGGAGCTTTGATGGGTTTTTTTACAGTCTTGTGAATTTACTTTGTAAAATTGGAAATGTCTGAAATTCCCCTAAATGTTCCGGAACTTTCAAACTAATTCTTGATTTCTTGTAAACTGCAGCTTTGAGTGGACACTTTTATCAATGTAAGTGTTTTAAAAAATAGCTTTTCTTTTCAATCACATGGATAAATGTTAGAAGTGCACATAAACAGCAGCCTAAAAAGAGCCACTTAGAGGCCCACAAACACACTTTTCTCTCCCCAGAAGACCCTTTAGGCCTTGCTGCAGCGGCCTTGACGTTTATGCTGATCTAGCATGGCAACAGCAGATATTGCTCGGCATTCCCTCTTCATATTGTCTGTGCTTGGCCCCGGCACGGTTCACTTACCCGCCGCTCCGGCGCCTGGCGGCAAATAGACTGTGGACATGCAGACTGTCCATCATGGAGGCGAGTTTGACAGTCCTTTGACAGGCGCGTTGAATTGATTCTTCAGACCCGCTGTTTATTTTCGCCTGCCTCGCCATCCCTGTCGTTGTTCGGCTTGGGTCCCGTCCCTCGCCAGCTTAAATTCAAGGTCCAGCCACCCACCCTTATACCGCCCCACCCCACCCCTGCCCCTCCTTCTACCCCTCACACTCTTCCTCAGCTCACCCAACCGATCCTTGTCACAGCACCCACTGAGTCAAAATAACAAGAGTTACGTTTTCTTTTTTCTAGATCCATTTGCAACCTGACAATGACTTATGAATGTAGCAGCTGGTGAGAGTGAATGCAGCACAGAGCGGCTCCCCTTGTTCAAACACATGCATGATTCAATTCACACATCAGCCCAACACACACAAACACACACTGAGAATTATCCTGCAACACAAACACTGAACCCCCTATAGATACCCATGACTAAGGCCCACGTCAAAGCCTGCCTCATGAAAGATAAGTTGATGTATAATTAAACTGCAGCTATTCTGTTTCAGGTTTCTACAGTAGTGTACGTCCACTGTAATAATACATAATGTTCACAGTGTTCCAACTGTATCAACAGAAAATGATTCACCCTCCTCTGCTTCCTCACTCTTTATTATTAAGTGTGCTTTCTTGATGTTTTTCTCAGCGTGTTTTGGTTCACCATAACATTGTTGTTTGTGAATGTGGGGTCAATGTGTGTCAAGACAAATCTGATTTCTTCAGTAACATGACAGCAGAGTCACACCCACGCACAGGAGAAGACATAGATGTATCTCAGTGTTTTAAGGTTAAACGGAAAGATAACGATGCTACAGGAAGTTTCTTCACTTCCCATTTAAAACATAAAGTACTGTCATGCATTTGGGAGAGTTTTTGTGCAAACTTTGGAGGAATTTTCTCTGATATTTTGAGTGATTGGCAAAGATTGATTATATATTTTTTTGTAATTCATGGTAATTTTTTTTAAATTGATCTATAAGGAATTGTTGGGGATTTTGGTGAATTTCCAAGCCAAACTTGAAAACTTCCTAGCAGATGTTGCATTAAAAGCCTATGGCATCCTTCTATATACTTAAAGGTAGGGTTGGTAATTTGGAAAACTAGCATGAATTTGAATGTAGCATTTCCTCAGGGCTCCGCCTAGCCCCTCCCATCCATCCTCCAAAATGACCCCCCCCCCCCCCACTCACATGCACAAGCGCCGATGATTCACAACCAGAAGTCTGATTCAACTCCAAACCAGTCCCCAGCACGTGTTTGTTTTACACTACACTACCTCTTGTCTCAGTCAGCGGCAAGAAAACAACAAACCATTATCATAGTAAAGTTAAAAAAACAAACATGGAAAGTTAGTTAGTACTCACAACCCGATGTTGATTGGGGAATAGGTAGTTCCTCTGCCATTCTCCACATAGCTGTCAACTCTTCCGTTTTGGCCATGGAACTACCGTATTTTACATATTTTATCCTCTTTCCCGACGTCTTCCTGGATCAGTATTCTCCCGTAAATCTCCTGCGTGACGATATAATAATAAAAACATTCCTCTGCTTCTCCAAACTGAACTCTGTCACTTGCCTTAATGGGGCGGTAATGCTCCAAAATGATGGATGCCAACCACCGTAAAACCGAAGAAGAAAAAGCCTCATTAGAACGTCCACAAACCAAGAAAAACGAAGTGTTTATTTTAGATTTCTTGTACATCTGTCTTAAAATGCAAGGGATATTGGAGCTTGGTTGGGGTTGTGGGATGGCTCGTAGCGGGCTTCCCTTATTTTCAAAGACAAAACTTGACAGGTAAGCATTCTCCAGCGGACTCTGATCCCTCTCAGCTTAGCTACATTGAATGAGGGCAAAATATACGCGCAGGAGGCAGGCAGAACGGCGGCGGGATTTGATTGGTTGAAATGTGGGCTACAAAGATTTTATTGGTTGGTGTTTTCCCTGTTTTACTCCTGCTGTAGATAGCAGATATTTTTCGCTCCATTTTAAGAACACATTATGAATTGATTGCCATCATAAAGATCATTTTTACCAGCATTACAAAAAGTGTATCTAAATCGGATTACCAACCCTAGCTTTAATAACACCCTCAAAGACAGACATGTCAGACTCAAGGCCATGGGGCAAATCTGGCCCGGAATATGATTAAATATGGCCCCTGAGATAATTTATATGTTGGCCCTTCATTAAATCGCACTTCTGCAACTTAAACCACAAATCCCATACAGGACCTGTGCAACAATCTCTCTTCACCCTGCTTTAATATGTACTGATAGCCACTGTTACAGTGACTTTTAAGCTCATTTGAATATTTCTGATAAAAAATTGTCACTTTAAATTGTTCCGTAAATGCTTATCCTGTTTGGCCCACATCTTAAACTGTATTTGAAACTTGGCCTATCACACAATTTAATTTGACACCCCTGTTTTAAGAGTTTGTGGGAGGTATCTTGGGGAAAATGATTGCAAATTTGATTTAGTTTAGTTGATCAACCTGCTAATTTATGACTTTAGTCTTATTTTGGGGCACAGAGGTGTTCTCAGATAATTCTGTAGTGAGTTTGAAGGCTTCCAGAAATATTTAAAGGGACTGTGAGGAGTTTCTAAGTAATTACAAAAAAGTCTCACTTTTAGATATATGCCTGATCGAAATACACACTTATCGATGAGTTTTATAGCATCAAAATAGGTTATCTATAAATGCTATTCCTTAGCTTTCCGGTCGAGTCGGACAGGGCTGGACTGGCCTGGATACTCAACTTCGGGAACCAGACAATTAAAACTAGAGCAAATTTATATTATTCAGACACGTCTTAGAGCACTGGGCTGTAAGTAGCGATATATAGCTGGCTGCAAAACTACGATACTAAGTTTTCCAAAAAGTACTTGTTGTCACACATCAAAAACTACCACTACGTAACTAGAAAGAGATACATTACCTCGTCGCTTTGCATCCTGTAAGTTGTTGAAAAAAGAAGTTGTAAAGCAATGTAGAGTTCTGAGGAAGGTCCGAGCAGCATTTTTATTAGCATCAACAAACACACGCTTTGGCTTGTGGTGCGTTCCAGTTGTAGTCGGAAGTTGAAATTTCTGAGTTCTGAGTAAGAAACTACATCTGGAACGTCCCCCGAAGTCAGAATTTCCTACTGGGAAATCGGTGAAACCTCGCCACCCCAGAGTTGACAATCGAAGATGGATGCCCCCAGTGTGAACAGTTATTTAGCTCCTGTAATAATCAATTTATTTGCACTTCTGACTGAGGTGTGTCGCTCTAGATCAGTTGTATACATCGTATTGTTAGACTTATATTTACAAAAATGTTGCCATTGTGATAACCACATTCTTCATACAACAACGTAGGGCGTGCGAACAACAGCTAACAATAGCCTGGTAGATTGACTTTATTTTTTTCCGACTTCAACTGGAACGCCGATAAGTCGGAGATGATGTCACTGCTAGTTCGGAGGTTACTGGAAAGCAGCATTATGACAGTCGCCGCGCGTTCTCATGGGTAGCAGAGTCTTCTTGTCGCCGGAAATAGATTCTCCTCACAGTCCCTTTAAAAGTCCACATTGAGCCCAAGGATGATGCAGATTGTGTATTACACGTCAGTAAGTTCTTTCTTTCCCGACCCAAACATTCTCCATCTACTTGAAAATTCGACATATCTGGAGCAGAAAATGGTCATTAGTAAACTAGGCAGCATGAAGTTACCTGTCAGTTGAAATTGGATATGTTTTGAAGGTTTGATTTCCAGAAACATAATCTGAAAATAACCATATGTTGTCTTTACAGAAAACACCCACACCCTGTGGTTCTGCCTGTCCACACGCAGATGCAATAATCATATTTAGTCACTCAGAAATATACTGGCATAAAGCAGAACTATTCGGCCAACAACCTCAATCTGTCTGTGGCCTTTCCCATGGCATCAGGAATGCATGAGCGAAGGACGGTCATAAATATCTAAGACAGCCCATTCACATTCCCAGTCAATGCACTCTCCACTCGCTCAGGCCGATAGTAATCAAACTAAGAAGTCAGAGCCATGACAATATCGCTCTGACCATCAGAAACTGTCTCTCACAGCCGCAGGCACCAGATCATACTTCTTCGTTAGTGGAAACGCATTTTGCAGCCATGATGTATTGACTATTTCTCAATGGGAAAGAAAAGAAAGACAGACCACTCCTTGACATTGTACATCACTGACATCAGAAAACCAAAGAGCACTGAGCATTCTCCACGTGGAGCCTTTAACCTTGTTGGTTTTCATACAAACACAGTAACCTTTATTAATTCAGGAGGGTCCTCTTCAGCTCAAGTGTTTCCATATCAAGCAGAGGCCTGCCTGGAGACATTACTGCTGCTTTAATTACAGAGAATAAATTAAAAAGCTGATCTTTATTAAGAGTAACAAGCTTGTATTCACTACAAGGCTTCACAAATGTAAATGTCAAATGATAACCTTTGAATTATGACACTTCGGGTTGGATTTGTTACACTTAATATGTTTTAGGTATCTGCAGTCCAGTAAAATAGCTTTGGAGTCTGTGCTATGGGGGTTAAAGTAACAATTTCATTATTAATTACCAGTTCTTTTTGGCTTGAGCGTACATTCTTAATTTCTCTGAGGGAGTCTTCCAAAAGGGTAAACAAACTTCTATCTAATCTAATCTATTTTGGAAAAAAATTCACTTTTGCAAGTTAGTGCGTGAAATTGTGCTGACTTGTAAAAATCACAACAATTAATAAAGGCAAGGCTCACCAGAGTATCATTTAAGAAAGTATGAAAGAAAGTTTAGATTACCAAGGGCACAAAAGAAATTTTGTAGTACCAAGGGCACAAAAGAAAGTTCGGATTACCAAGGGCATGAAATCAAATTTAGAGTACCAGGGGCACAAACGTCCGTGAGTGGTGTATTATTGGTTTAGTCCGGGGGGTGGGGGGGCTTAAGAGTGGGTGAACAGGTTCATGTTGTCTTTCATCAAAAACTGAAGTCAAGTATTTGTGCCTGGTGATGCATTAACTTTTAATTTACTCTGCAAACAGCATGGTCGGACTACACAATTTATGCCCCACATTCATAGGGTTTCAGGACCCATTGGCCATGAGAATAGGTCGCTCCATCTTACATGGTGGGCCATAGTGACCAACAACAAAAGACCACCTGGGTTGCCTCAACTAAGGGTGCTTTCCCACTAGGGGCCCTGTCCTGGATCCGTGTGCGATTGACCTCAAAGTCTGATTCGTTTTGGTAGTGTGAATGCAAACAAACCACGCCTGGGCCCACTTGGGGAGGTGGTCTCTAGCACGATTTAGGAGGATTCGGTCATGGTTTGGTTCAGATGTCAATGCAAGTGCGCCAGGATACGGGACCACTGCTGTGTGACATCATGGTTGTACAACTCCCTTAGTATATAGCTATGCCTGTGTTGTGGTCACTGTAAATTCTAACAAATACAGGTGTCCACACTTTTTTGGAATGCCTTGTGGAAATCATTAGACTCTAGTTGACGAGTAGTCTGATATCACTCACCTCACAGAAGGCTGCGAGTTGACGTGTAGAAAAGGCAACATAAAGGCAAGTTTCAACCTCTCCTGCCTCTTCAGCGCTGCAACATGGTTCACTTACGGGTGTTCATTTTTTTTTTTTTTTTTTTTTTTTTTTTTTTTTTTTTTATTTTTATTTTTTTTTTTTATTTTAATTTTTTTTTTTTTTTTTTTTTTTTTTATTTTTTTTTTTTTTTTTTTTTTTTTTTTTTTTTTTTTCGGCCCTAAAAGTCTAGCAGGTTTGGTTTTAGTCCTGCCTCCTACGTTTGGTTGACTGATGTTGTCTAACCTCGGCATTTTAAAGACCGACATTCAACATAAAAGTTTCTTTATACACCCAACTGTAGTTTAACCTTTATTTTTTTCATTTGGGCAAAATTTGAAATAAAATCAAAAACGTTTTGTATGAACAAAAATTGGTGAAAAGTGGGTTGTTTTCAATTGTTTCAAATGGGAAAGAGGCAGTGACAACAGATTGTGTCTGACCTACTAACGGTAACTAAGAAGGGCTTAACAGAGAATCACTTCTAGGAAAGGGTGAAGCTTTATAAAGTGTTAATTAAAGCCAAGTCCGACAGAGTAAGGTCAGCTCAAGTGGTAGAGCTTCAGCTGCTCCTTATGAGGTGGACTAACGCTGGTTATATATAACGTAATGTAGGTACTCTCTGGTACTTGGGACTGAGGCTGCAGGTCTTTGCTCCAGTGCTATCGTTGCACTGTATCATTTTTCATGAGACATTGAACATCCTCCACCAAACTTGCTTTGTTGGTAATTTGACCTACTAGCTCCATTTCAATTATGCAGGTTGCAACTCGTAGCCATAGTGTAGTGACATGAGGTCAGCTGTGATTGGCCCACTTCAAAATACTGGTGTGAGAACTATGAAACAATCCAAAGGAGATGTGCACATTTGTTGACATTTTTTCAACCAAATTGTCACAAAATAAGTAAGCTGTGGGTATAAAATCCTCTGTTTGGCCCATAAGCATGTGTACAAAATTTAACTGCAGTTTACCCACAGCTTTTTAGCTTTGTCAGTGAAAAAAAGAAAATGGCTTCTCAGTGGTAGAAGATGGATGGATAGACAGATCTAACAGCAGCCCTTTGGACCAAAACACTTCATTAAAGCATTGACTAACAAATCGACAAACCTTTCCTCCTTGACTGTGAATCTGAAATGCCGTAAACTCAGGATGTCAGGAAGTGTTGGCACCTTTGCCAGGTTGGTTTTCGGTTTCCATCCACAGGACTTCCATGTTATATTGGCAGTACAGCTCAGCCTCTGTTTCAGTGCCATTTCTATTTTTACCATTCGTTAGTTAGAGCTCCTTCTCTCCGCTGGTTTCTGGGGATACGGGCCATCTATGCCTGCAATGCAGCTGGCAGCATCTGTGGCTCTGTCCCACCTGTTCCCCTGCCAAAACACACAGACAAACACACTTTAACCATTAGAAATAAATTGTACTTTCCACAAAGCCGTCCCTCTGCTGTGATTTAATAGATGTTCTGCTGAATTAATCATTAAGACTTGTCTCCCCTGTGCTGATTTTCTTGAGGTCTTTCTCAGTTTCCGTCCCACCAGTCGGATTTTTTGTGCTGCCTAGAACAATATTCTTTGATCCACCCTAATCCTTACAGTCTTACACTGTTCAAACTCCTCCACCTCCTCCATTGATCCCTCTATCACGTCTCCCTCTTCCCCACCCTTCTTTTCTCTTTCAGTCCCTCTAGCAGCCTCCATTCGACTCCATTGTTCCCTCTTTTCAGGGTGGTACAAGTGCATACTAAGTTGCTCTAACACTGAACTAAACTTGGGCAGGGAGCAAGCAAAGAATGATAAAACTGTAGTTAAGGGATGGGTAGCATGAAAACCAACGAATCAACCTGCAAGTCAAATTTCAAGAACATGAAAACATGAACAGGACAACTGGCCGATGGTTTAAGGCATCAGAACATGATTTTTGATTTGATTTGATTTATTTTGGATCCACCATTAGTTACAGAAAATATGCAGTAGCTGTTCTTCGTGAGTCAGGAAGAATGGCTGAAGTCTTGTTTGTGGTAGTTTGATTGGTATAAATGTTACAAGCTAGGGCTGAACATGAAGATCCTTGCCTGTGGGCCGAACAGTTCATCCTTTAGTCAGAATAGATATTTTTGCAAAGTTTGATGAAAGCTTCTCCAGGCCTAGCGAACACTGTCAGGAGGAATATCCAGGGTTAATGTGGCCAACAGTTAGCGTCCTATGACATCCTTGGAGATCCAGCTCCTCTCTTTAACAGTTTGCTATATATAATTCACAGGTTATGCCGTATTAATGCCCATGTTTTTCCACAAACCAACAAGCTTTGCCTTTCTATCGCTGGCTTCACTTTCCCACTTCAGCCAGCTTACTCCCTGACTGGCCATGTGACAAGACACGGAGAATGTTATGTGTTCTCCATACACATGCTGTCACATTTTATTTAACCCACTTACATGTTCTTGAGATGATGTGTTCACAAGTATGGAGTGAACACAGAGCCCATTAACTTTAACTCTATTTAATTCAGAAGACATGGCTTCCACCTGCGCTAGGTGGATTAAAGGCCCAAAGACCTTTATATCTGACCTCTAACAATTAATCAACTTTTACAGGCAAGGGCAGGATATGAGGCCTCATGACCTTTAGCAATGTATCCTGATGTTTGATCTCCACAAGGATTTTTCTTATCTTTTGCTCAGAGAAAACATCCTTGCAGATTTGAGGTGAAAACCTTTAGCATATTTTTGGAGGTATCTTCACATATGAACAGTGTTGGGCACATTACTTTAAAAAAGTAATTAGTTATAGTTACTTCCCCAAAAAAGTAATTTAATTACTAACGGAATACTCCTTCACAATTGTAATTAGTTACCAGGTAAAGTAATTGATGTGTTACTTTTTTGAAAAAGCTTTTGCTGCTTGAACTGTGTGTCTCCGTCTCTGTGTCCTTCCTTGTTGTTACCTGCTGCAGCAGCTCTGACATCATCAGTTCTCCAACGCGGCGCCGCAGTGCCTGCATTGGAATTTGCCTGATAGACCAGAATGGGAGATTTTCTGCACGGCCGCTTCCAAACCTTGTAAATTCACTGTCGCTAAGAAAGCACCAGACAGGAAGTCAACGAGTATCCGGAAGTTTCAAAATAAAATAAAACGTGCAGACTCTCGAACGTAATTTCCTCAATTCTTTGTCACTATGTCAAAACCGAAGGCATGAGCATAAGGTCAGCAGTCTGTCAGAGGGTCCCAGAGACAACATGACACCATGGACGAAGAAAAGTGAGTCGTAGAGGTACAGAAATAACATTGTTTACATGACACCAAACAAGGATACAAGGATATAGGATATAGGCGGATAAAAGTTGAATAAATCACAAAGCTGCGTGGTTGAGACCAGCAAAAGGACCTTAGAGAAGCAAAGTGAGGTGTTGTTTATTTCTTTTCTCAGTCCATAACATGCTTTATGAGCGTGTGACATTGCTATTCTCATGAGAGCCTGTGGCTCTCCAGGGATCAGCCCTCTCCCGATGGGACTTTTAGTGGGGTTTGTCTGTCAGAGCAAAACTGCGGCACGGCGCTTCCGCGTGCCGTGGAATTTGGGGGTGAGGCAGGTCGGATAGCTGCTTGACATTGGTGCAAAGTAACGCGCCACATTTCACTGTCAGTAATGGTAACAGCGTTGTTACGCATGAAAAAGTAATTCATTAGATTACCCGTCACTGGGAAAACATAACGGCGTTGGTAACACCGTTATTACTAACGCCGTTACTACTAACGCCGTTACTACTAACGCCGTTACTACTAACGCCGTTACTCCCGACACTGCATATGAAAGGGTTAAACACATAGTTTCATGACGTTTGATTTTTTTTACCTCCAAAATCTAATCAGGTAATCCTCCTGTGGACATTTACGAAAGTTAAAAAAAAAAACCTCTCTAAGTCTTTTTGAGATACTGCATTCACACATGAATGAAGATGAGGAGGTCATGAGCTTTGCCCTACAGAATACTGTCAGCTCATCCATGAGTCAACGTGAAAATTTATGCAATGTTTAAAGAAAATCTGTTACAGTATTCTTAAGATATTGCATTTGAAATATGATTTCAGTGTTTAGATCACGATGTTTGAGTGGGCATTTTTAATAGCTCTGAAGACAAACTGGCAGAGTTCTTGTCATATTGAGTTTACATTCAAGGTCTGGACATTATAAGTTTGACCTTTCACTAACTTTAAAGTTGCTAAGCTAATCCTTAAATCAGTGCTGACTGGCTGAGAAAAATTGCCAGATGGACTGATAACTATAAAATAAGTTATTAATGCTTCTTGACACCTTCGCTAAAACATTTACACTTTAATCAGTAGACGTCACTTACTGGACACTTACAAGAATCGTGAGTGAATAGACAAACTTTAATAATCCCCAGTGTGCTTGTGAACCACATGGTTTATCTCCATATTTTAATAACCATACTTCATAATTAAAATTCATCCAAGCCATAATACTGTAATTTGTGATAATAAAGTTTAATTTGAACATTAGCTATCTTGTCTTTGTGTTGTATTAAACTAAATTAGGCTGAAATGGTTTTGGACTGGTTAACCTTCCTTGTCAGGTGGGGCCTGTTTATGTAGCATTTTCATGCAAAGTGTACTTCCTGTGCATACATGGGTTCCCTATCTGAACTCAGGTTTCTCCCATAGAAATCCAAAAACATTAATTATGTTTGCTGATAACTTTGAATTGCCCTTAAGTGTGGGTATGTGCATGAATGGTTGCCTGTCTTCCTTGGTAGGGCTTGTGTTTAGGTGGTGACCAGTTCTGGGTGCACCCGTTATTTAATAAATGAGCTTAAAAAATTAAAGCATCTTAACCGTCTCAACTCTTTGGAATTGTGGCTTATAAATGTTGGCATAATAAACTTTGATGGAAGCTTTAATTTGCCTCTCATGGTTGAAATATGAGTAATTATTATTGTTAATTGTGATCATTTATTTTTGTGTTGAAACAGTTTGACAATCTGTCTGTAAGTATGACATTAATGTTAATATCTTATTATAAAAATCCCATTCTTATTGTTGGGGGTGTGAAGACGACACTTATAAATATCTGAAGTGCAACCACCAACTCTGCGACAGTAAATCCTAGAAATCATGTCAAACAACATCTGCACACTACATTTTTCTCCAGCTATAACAAGCAGCAGAAGAAGCACTCTCCTTAAATCAGATCCTCAGGATAAATTGTCACCTACTGAATTAAATTTAAACCAATGACAGAGATTAGTTGGGACATTTTGATGTCATGTTCTTTGCCTTGAGTCCCCTCAACATCACCTCAGAGTACAGAAAGACTTCTACATGCTGAAATTCCCCTCTCTGACTGTGACTTGTCAACCCCCGTATGGTGTAGCCTGATAACACCTGCAGGAAAAGGAGGATTTTTGTGTATCCTGTCAGCTGGAGCGCATACAGAAGCCAGTGATGATGATGTTGTAACGTGTTGTTATGACATGCCAGAGCTGCATCCTATAGAGCCAGATGTTTTTTTTGCCAACTGAAAACCATGTTATGGAGACTGTAGGTCTAATTTTAGACAGTCAAAGGGTGCTTTTGATATCTCCCTGCTGGTTAAGGCTAAACTCAAACCTTCAAGAGTTTCCTGCATGTACTTGTACAATCTTGGAAAGAACAACACAGCTAAATGTTTGGGTAGTGCCCATAAAAATTCCCTGCAACTGTCAGCTCTGGTATAATTTCAAACTCAGGACCAAGTTTCGCCAAGTTGGCATCCCAGAAAGCCAACACCCAAGAAACCCAGTCCTCACTCTTGAAGGAGGAATCATAGAATTTTTTTTCCAGGGGTTTGGGGGTCATTTCCACAAGTTTAGCAGTGTTGCTAATTCCACAAATTACTGATCCCAACAAGTTGTATGTCGACGCAAATGTGACTAACCAGATTTTCCAGTGATATAGAATGAACTACCAATTGGTATTGTTAAAGGAAGAAATAAGCAGTGGTGGACAAAGTACTCAATGCCAGTACTCAAGTCAAAGTATAGATACTCATGTTCAAATACTACTCCAATACAAGTGAAAGTTGCTCAGTCAAATTTTTACTTAAGCTAAAGTACTGGAGTACCTGCTTTTGAAAATATTCAAGTATTAATAGTACATTTTCCCGTTGACCTTACAGAACATAATGACTGAAACAATCTACAGAATGCACTGACCTGCTTACAGGTCTTGTAGAATAAAGAGTTTGAAAATATGCTACAAAGCCCATGGAAATGCATACTGAAACACTAATGAATCAACAAAAAGACAACCATTGCCATTTTATTTTTTTTATTTAACTCTGCTAATATTATAAGCATTAACTGAAAATGTGTAAAAGAGTGTATATTCATCGTTCGTTTGGCGAAATGCTGCCAAATCTCATTAAAATGCCAACTAACTTACAAATGTTAGTGACTGCCACATTAAACTGCAACTACTACAAGCGCATAAAACTGTCTAATATTTATCTGAAAGTAAACAAATGTTTTACACCTTTAACTTACTTCCACATGCTTTCTCAGGTCGGATGGCGAGTTTTTGTAGGCGGTGAAGTTTGCGCGCAGCAAACAAAGCACACATTTGAACAGAAAAGAATCATTCTTCATTTCGACCACCTCAAACATTGACTTCAGATATGGCCATGGCTGGTCTGGTGTGGAATTGTCGTTTTTATCTGCCATAGTAGCCATCATTACTGCCAAGACGAACCGTAACCACCAACGTTAGCTAAACCTTTACCTGCCCAATCGCAGTAGCACAGACGTGTGTTCTTCTTATTCTTTGCTGTTTAATGGCGGTTGGCAAACCAACTCAAAAGTGCATTACCGCCACCAACTGGACTGGAGTGTGGAACAGGATGCACAAAGTATAGATAATACCACTTGAACAAATCACATTTAAGGAGAGAAAATACATTTAATCCTCTGACTTCATACCTGTACCTAAAAGTAACAAGGCCATTTATAGAAATGTAGTGGAGTTAAAAGGAGAATATTTGTCTTTTAAATGTAGTGAAGTAAAAGTTCCAAAAATAAAAAAACTGAAGTAAAGTACAGATACTCAATAAATGGACTTAAGTACAGTACTCAAGTAAATCTGCTTCGTTACTGTCCACCCCTGGAAATAAGCGACGGAACAAACAGACGTAGGATCAGTGGAAGGCTCAGGTTTGTATTACCTGTTTAACAATTACCTTTAGAAGCACTTGAAAGCCACCAGTTGACACAGGAATCAATCCTCTGCAACCTCTGAGCATTGAAGAAAGTTAAGTGCCTTGGTGAGCCTTGAGTGTCCTTCAGCATTACACATAACACAGAGTCAAATATTTCTACAACTACATCTTGAGCACAGGTGGATGAGAGCATGAGCACAAGGTGTAGAAGTGAATTTATCTCTGGCTGTACTTTTTCATTCATCACTGAGCTGATGGGAGCAGAGACCATAAAATAAATGGATATGTAAGGATCTGATCTTTCTTTCAAAATAAAACACCTTTCAGTCCCTGTTATTCAAAAAGGGGTATTAAACGTATTATTTTTATCTCTATGGTCCATTACCAAACCATCTACAACCTGGTATCAGTCCATGGCCAGGCAGCAGGGAACTCTGATGAGAAACCTGAGAATCATAAAGAAACATGATATATCACCTATAAAAATAAAGAAGTAAGCTGAGCTACAGTATGATCCGTTCTGATGGATTTACCCTTTTGCTTAAATTTTAGGATGATCACCTTTGCTAAAATTTTCACTGCTTCTTTGTTTCTGTTAAAAGTTCTGACATTTATTGCTTTAAAAAAACTATATATTCAGTCATTTTTGAAGTCTGCCAAGGACCTTTTTGGCATATTTTTTATGCTTTTGCCACTCTCCCCTTTTAAGTTTGAATGTCAAACAAATGCGGGATTACATAAAAGTAATCTTGACTTTTCTAAGCTCAACACATGCTATTTACAGCGTACTGTACACTCTTTGTTGTGTGACTACACTCTTCTCAGGCTGCATTTTTTCTTTGCAGAAATGGTTATAAGCCTGAGGGGTGAAGTGTGCCACAAAACACACAAACACAACTCAAGCACACACCCACGTGTTTACATCTTATATCTGTGCCCTATGACCTCTGGGCTCTGAACCTCAGTTTGATTAATATGTCAGCTGTCCCCATGGCAACAACGTCTTCATATATCTTTGGTCCCTCCAGTCACGCTCCCAGGAGGAAGAAACACAAACACTCGCACTACGACAAACACACGGTGCCACACTGTTCCCTCAGACCACCTCCACATCCTGCCGCCATCTCCCCCTCGACTCCTCTCCCGTGTTTACATTCCCCCCACCTTCACGCCCCCGAGTGTACCCATGAATATTCATCAAAGCTGCAGCCAGCGCCCAGAGGGGAGACTCATTTTGGAGGAGAGCTGGGATTGGACGTTCTGTCTTCAGGAATAACATTGGGTTTATTTAAGTCTAGCCATGGTTGTTTTGTTCTGGGGCCTCAGCGTGACTCTACTGATGAAGTTGCATTTTTAAAAAGATTCACTGCAGTGTTTGCGGGGTATTGAGCATGTTTGTTGTCAATAATGGGATGCATGGAAATATGTCTGTGTACAAAAGCCTGAATTGTATGTGTACCATGTGTATGTTTGCAGGACTTCTATGTACAAATGTTCAGTTTTGTTGATGTTTATAATATTTATACAAGACTTATCCTGAATAAGGCAAGGGCTTTAGAATAATCACTAGGTATTATACAAAGTATATAAATGTACAAGTTAGTAAAACCTATACAACATCTCACAGTGTATGAAGTGTCAAGCAAAAAGAAAAGATCAAAATTAGGGCACATTGTCTTCACTTGTATCACTTGCTTTACTTGACTGGAGCACACATTCAACCTGACACACCAGATTGATTGCTCAATATATTTCACCAGTCCATCTGGGAAAAAGCTCGATAAGTGTTTGGGAATGGGCAGAAACTTTCAAAAGCAAATCAAGCAGGAGTAGATTTTGAATGGAAGAGGCAGCAAGAAGGTGCCTTGGGGAACTCCACTGGATTCCGGATGTCAAGTATTCAGTCATAAAGTATTATTTTTCCTTTTAATACTTTGAGTTGTTCAGGTGGTCAGGTAGTATATTGTTAGCCTTGCAGAGCAGACAGACCTGCCTGATTCTGAAATCCTGCAGGTCCGTCTTGCCAGCCTCCATTGTCCAGCAAATTCCCTCGGCTGAATTGTTAACGGCCCAATCAGGGAAGAGAGGCAGGAGTAGTAGAATGCGGACGTGACGACAACCGGAAGTTGAGAACCAGAAGTTGAGAACAGACATGCCGATTAGCCTATTGTCCTCATCAGTGGCGGCTGCTGGTCAGTCAGGGAGGGGAAGCTCATTTTTTTTCTGGCCTACATCATAAATTTATTTATTTATGTAAATGATCTGTGACCCTGTTGTACCAACTAGGTGTCTTTTCCAGGGGTTTTATTCCCCAAAACCCACTTTTGACCAGACAACACATCCCTGAGATGGTTTCATCAAGAGGCATGTCCAACAGTATTTTATTTGTGACAGTACTTCCAGTGAGCCAGCCCACCTTGTCATACCAGGAATGCTGAAAAGACCTGTTTCTTTTCCACACCTTTTTGAACTAAATCAATCTAAAGAGTTGATCTGCCCTGCTGTTTAACTCTAATTTTCTCTTCGTAAGGAAGAATATCAAATGGTCTCGCAAAAATCTGGTTGACAACATTCATACTATCTGCCATGATGTGCAGCTTGCTAGTAGCTGGAGCTGCTACGTGAGACTACTGTTTGACAGGCTGTGAGTGTGAGTGAAAGGGAGAGAAGCTGCAGCTGCTCGTTTGTGAAAAGAAAAAGTGACAGGAGAGAATCTTAAACACAACGCTGGTCGTTTTTCAGAAAGATAAAGTCGCTGGTGATCGATAAAGCCTCCGGATCAGTACAGAACAACTAAATGAAAAACTTCGAAGACTCCCCCGGTGAAGGGTAAGCCTTGAAGATCGCTGATTGGCTCATTTCACTGTCAATCAAAAAAGAATTCGGCCTCAGACAGATCATCCAATCATCACGCAGAAGCTGAGCGTCCAGGCCAGCCCACTGCCTCATTGACTCCCAGAGACGCTGAGCGTCCGATGGGCGGGACAAAGCCCAGTGTTTATCCAATGACCGTCCAGTTTCCATAGTGGAACAACCCACTCTATATTTAAGCGCTGAAGTCTGAAGACGCTCAGCGTCCGACTCTGACTGTAGCACTGAGACGCTGCGGGGATGAATGAGAAAGAAGTCGCGCCAGTTACCTGTGTTAAGTAGCTGATTCTGATCAAAAGATGAAGGTGTTCTAGAGCATATTAAGTCAATTAAATGTACAAACAGCAGTACACATCACCACTTTTTTGGGGAACATTTTAGGGGAAGCTGAGCTTCCCTTGCAGTCTTAGAGCAATCGCCACTGGTCCTCATAGATACTTAGTAAACTTGGCGAAATCTGCCCTCCTCAGAAGTTTACTCGTAGGGATTGTCTTTGGCGAGGTTCATGTCACATATAAGTGTTAAATGAATCATGTGTGGTACAATTTAGTGTAAGACAATAGTAAAAGGCCGTTAGCTGTTAGCAGCTAAGTTAGCGGCTAATGGCCTTTAACTGTTGCTAGCTGTTAGCCACTATATTAGCTGCTATGTATGCTACATTAAAGGAGACAACCCTGCTTGATGTGGATTGGTCTGTGATGAATGTGATGAGCCAAACGATTTTCCAATCACAAGCTTGTGTTTTTTTTAACGTTCTGCCCCTGAAAACAGATTTAAAGGGCTCCTACCCAGATGGACTAGTGAAATATTTCTGTGGCAGATATATTGAGCTGTCCATCTGGCTTGTCAAGTTAGTATATTGTGGTCACCTGTGTCAAACACAGCACAAATATACGACTTGTCCTGAAACAGACTCAGGGCTTTAAAATGGAATAATGTAAAGCATGGTAAAATACAGGTAAGTAGAGTCTATGTATCTATTCCTCATAGTGTATGGTGTGTTAGTCAGAAGAAGTACAAAGCCTGCTTATGTTGGATTATATTCACTGAATGTACCTCCTTTCACTAAAATAGGAAACCACTTTCTGCCTGTACACCCTCCAGGAAAGAAGGTGACTGTGTTATTTAAAGAACAGCTCAATGACAGGAGGAGAATGCAGGAGGAAGTCTGCGTCAAAAACTCTTCGAAACAGACATTCAAAACTGGAAAACAAGAACTGCTTGCCACACCAGTCATTTTTATTTCCAGAGGTAAAACTTTTCAGCTTCAACTTCGACTGTATCAAGACTGGCTGTTTTCAGCCACCATTCACACTTGTGCCTAGATGAGTATGTGTTGTGCATGTCAACAATGGTAGAATAAAGTTAATATTCAGACCACACATGAAGTGTTTTCTAAATCTCACTAAGTACCGCTCTCCTCGACCTAATCAAGCAAAATGCCATTAACAAAATTAATAATGTGTCGGAGGTACTTCTAAGCATTCAATCAACAGAAAACAAAGGCTCCCTGAATATGTTTAAAAACTGTTTATGGGAAGAAAGGAGACAATAAGACACCTCACCTTGGGGGCAGAGTTTGGCTGTTTTTCACCCAGTTGTTGATTCAAAACTGGCTTGTCCAAATATTTCTGAGCAACTGGAGTTTCACCCAAAGCTATCTCAAATGGATTTTAATCAAATCCTTGATTAAAAGACTCACAAAATATGATGTTAAGGATCAAACACACATGGGACTTTGGGCCAAAAGGGGTCCAACCATAGACTGTAAAAAACATGGATGCCATGACACTGGGCTCAAATTGAAGCCGCCACGAAAACTGCTCCCCCTGGTGACTGGCTGCAGTATAGGTCAAATCTCCGTCTCCTCCATTCATCTGGACGGGCCGAAGTGAAACTTCAAAAAATTAATACACTTCGTAGAAATATTTCTCCCATCCGTATGCTGTGCTGATATGAAAGTATTATTGGGCTGCGTGTTTTCCAAGTCCTCTTTTTTCTGAAAAGATTCTTTTTTATTAGTTATTAGAGTTTAAAAATAACCGCGGTTTACGGCAGCTTCGCAATGATTGTGTACGGCGTATGCTGCGGAGTGTTGCGACCGTTTACAACAGCTGCGTCCAGATTATGGCCCAAATTCTCTGCTGGCTGCACAATGGCGGCGCCCTGACGGGGGATATTCTGGCTTCAAATCCGTTACATGGTAGAAGGCGGAGCCACGCTAACCAGTTCTTATAATACATCCATGGGTCCAACCCAGTACCAGTAAGGTATACTTAACCCTTTGACTGGCATTGTAACCGTGTGCTTGACTTTTTGCTGCCATACCAGTGTAATTAAAACTCTGACAGCCCATCCTTGTCTGCATTTCCTTATTCACCTCTCTAAATAGCATTTGAAACACCAGTTTGTGTCCACTAGGGCTGCACGATATTGGGAAAAACTGACATTGCGATTTTTTGAGGGTTTGCGATATATTGCGATATACTGCGATATATATTGCAATATTAAAAATAGAAGAATTTTCACCAGATGACTTGAATAGCTCTGTTTGGGAAGAATTTGGTTGACTCACAATGGTACCATTGTATTCATATGATACTGTTTAATCCAGGCTAAGGGGGTTCATCTGTGAATGATGAAGGTTGCTTTATATAAAAGGGATCCAGGAGGCCATGTCTCTCTACAAAATAGAATAGGTTTCAATTTCAGTTGCTTTATTTCATTTCCCCAATAAATGTAGACGATATACAGGAGCTTGTGAAGCAAAACAAAAGTTTGCAATAGTCACATTGCATGCGCACATTGCGATGGCGATGTTCAAACAATATGTGCAGGCCTAGAATCCACTGCATGGCACTGCTGTACATGAATAAAATTGTATGAAACCCAGAAAATGGAAATAAAAATGTAATACGAAATAAAATTGATGCATAGCTCCTAAGAACTCTAACAGTAAGATCATCCATTGTATAAAGAAAAAATATTTTCATATATTTTCAGATTCTCTAACAATCATTATTTCGTTGAAAGAAATAAATTTGACAAGAAAAAAATGTATCTATGATTCCTCAGCAAACTAGGTCAACCTCTACATATCTTAATTTTGCTCTCTGTGATGTTTTCATACAAAAAAATTGTTGCAGAAATAAAAGAAATCCATTAATTCTAACCCTTAATGGGCAAGACAACCAGCTGGTTGACCTACATATCTGCTTCCCAGTTGGGTAATCTGAAAAATGAAAGCTGAAATGTTTCTAAATAAAGAGGAAGGAATTTTCCAAACAATTTGTTTTAACTGTATTTCTTAGTTTGGAAGTCAAAGGGCTATAAAGAGGCTGATGTGTGTTTATCTCAGTCCTAAAGAATACAGTGTCAAGTTGTTCATCATCTCTGCTGAGAAAAAGATTTAACGTTTGTGTGCTTAGTAGATTTGAAATCATGCTGCTTTCAAAATGTGTGTCTTGGTGAGTCATTTAAGTACTGAAGTAAGAAACAGAATCTGGTAAAAAGTTACGTCACAGACTAACAGTTCCATCTCTGATCAAATAGTCCCACAGGTGCCCGTGGCTCGCTCAGGCGTTTTGTTTCTGTTTCCTTACAGTTGTTTCTGACAGCTTGTTTGTGCTTGTTAACATCATAAAGCTACCACTTCTCCAGACTGCTGACATCAGACAGAGGCAAAATCTGTACAAAGCCAACTTAGCCTTGACAAATAAAGGATGCATTTGGATTTGTTACAACACAGATCTGTAACTATGAGTTCTGTGGGAGCCGACAGTAAAAAGCAGAGAGTAAGAGACAACATAACAGCTTTTCCTTTATTAGATTTCTCCCTGCACTCTGCCCTGGCTCTCCTTGTGTTTCTGCCGGGTGAGATCCCCTGGGTGGAGCAGTCTTTAAGTTCAGTGCTGACTGCTGATCACTGCTGCCGTTTGTTTTCTTATTCCTACTTCTTGCTGGCGGAGGTCTGACACTCTCCACAGCACCACTACAAAGGTCTGCCTCTCAGACCGGCTGTATTTTGAGCCTTGTTGTTAGTGTTACCTGTAGATGGGGAGACATGGCCTGGCTGACAAATGCCACTGCAGAATAAGGGTACATCAAACTGACAGTATGCAGGGATCATGGATGTTTCATGTATGCTCATCTGCATGATGCATGTGTATCTCTGATCCTGAAGTTGAGAAATGATGCAGGAGTAGGGGGTTGTACCCTTGCGCAACAGCTGGATCTGTCTGATTCAATGCCTGTAATCAGGGTGATCCATCATGTCAAGCTCCAGTCTACAATGTTTGAGTTCGGCCAAAAAGTGGCAAATCAAGTCCTTTAGAGCAGGAAGAGGTGGCATATACGAGAAAGATGACAGCATGAAGTGACCGCTCTGATCACAGCTACAGTGACAGTTTCTTTAGATTTGGACCACAAAAAGTCTCACTTTTAGATATATGCCTGATCGAAATTCACACTTTAAGATGAGTTTTATAGCATCAAAATAGGTTATCTATAAATGCTATTCCTTAGCCTTCGCGGTCGGGTTGGACAGGGCTGGACTGGCCTGGATACTCAACTTCGGAAACAAGACAAACAATTAGAGCATCGAGGTGTAGGTAGCGATATATAGCCGGCTACAAAACCACGATACTAAGTTTTCCAAAAGTTGCTTGTTGTCACACATCAAAAACTACCACTACATAACTAGAAAGAGATACACTACATCGTCGTTTTACATCCTGTAAGTTGTTGAAAAAAGAAGTTGTAAAGCAATGCAGAGTCCTGAGGAAAGTCTGAGCTGCATTCATGAGCATCACAACAAACACACGCTTTGGCTGGGTCCATGGATGTATTCTAATCCATCCATGCTTGGGTCACGTCTTTACGACAGTCACCGCACATGCTCATGGGTAGCAAAGTCTTTGTGTTGCCGGAAATAGATTCTCCTCATAGCACCTTTAAATAAAGACATATGTCAAAACTACTAAATGCTTTGCAGTTAGGATATTTTTGCTCTTCTTCCAACATGTTTGGCAAGATTTTGTTTCATGAAGTGGCTCACATTCTGTAGTGCAGTAGCATTCACCTACTTCATTATATGATTGGCCCATAAAGAATGTGACTGACTGAGGCTTTTAAAAGGTTCTGCCCATTTATTGCATGCACGGAACAGAGTGTTACGGTGTGAAGTGCAGGTGTCTTCCCTAATTTCCTCCTGTTACAGTTGTCAGTTGTACGGCTGTTTAAAAAACAAATGATCATGTACTGAGCGGTCAGAATCAAAGCTGTTATGCTCCTGACACGAGGATGCAGAAATTGACTGAGCTGTGAACTTTTTTCAGCCTGGTCTTAAGTGTAAAGTTTGTGGAGCAGAGTGTTTCTGCTATTTAAAGGACACATTAGAGATTTGCACACATACTCAAGATCCCATCTTACTGAGCTTGACTTACTCACAGAGGATGCACAGCAACGCATGACTACATTAAATATTTCTCACTTTTTTGTGTGCAATAGTGCAGATAGTATTACATAAAAAAAGAAAACACAAACAGAAGGAAGAGCGTATTTGGATCAGGCATATATCTTTAAGTGAGACTTTTTTGTCATTACTTAGAAACTCTTCATAGCATCTTTAAAGAGTCATTCTTCAAACTTTTCACAGAAGTGAGTTGTGACTTCAGAATGCACTGGTTACATTTTGGAATTCAGTGGTTGAGGTTAAGGGGCCTCATGTTCATCCCTGATTTATACAACTTTTAAAATGACGTCACAGAAAACCCATCAGCCCTGTGTGACTCACTGTGAAGTACTTACACACCTTGTGGAGGCATAAAGCCAGCAGGAGGTTGTTCTGGTCATCTCCTGGTGTGAATAGACCTACAGCGTACGCAGATGTGAGTTTTGTATCACATATATAAGACTTTCAGTCTATTATACCTGGGTTATTAAGCTGTAGAAAAAGCGAGTGCAAAGGCTGAGTGTACTTTTCTATAGAACAATATATGATATCAAAATGGAGCGTTAATGGCAGCACTTATGGCAATTAATCTGTAGCAATGAACAATGGCAGCCTCTGTGCAATCCTCCCACCTGAGCTCATTATCTCCATCACTAATGGGTGTAAGTGCTGCTCCATTCTGAGATTCCCTTGTCAGGCTAGGAAGGAAATCAACCAGTTGTTTTAACATCCACTCTTATGAGATATTTTTCACTTCCAGTTCTTTTTATTTCGTAAACACCTTGGTCCCCAATCTCTCATTTTCAGTGCTTAGCAACCTCATCTTTTTGCACCCCTGTTCTCCACCTCCACTGCCCTCTTTACACCCCTTGTCATTTCTTTTTACTTTCTTTTTTTTTTTTTTTTTTTTTGCTCAGACCCTCATCACCTCCCCCCAATCTCAGCCTAAATTGGATGGCAGGCAATTAACTGAGTTGTCGGCAGGCTGGCTGACAGCAATTACAAGGTGTGTAGAAATTCGTGTGGAGACACAACGCCCCGCACTTTTGATTTCTAGACTGATGTCTCTCTCTCTTGCACTCTCACTCTTAAGAAGAAGAGTTGGGGAGAGGAAAGAGAGAAAAGGTTCAGGAAGGGTTGATGGGAAAGGAGAGCAGGGAGCAGAGAGAGGGATCAGCAAAGAGGCAGAGAGAGGAGAGTTCAGGGTGTGAAAGAGAGGGGAAGGAAAGCGATCAAAGCCAAGACAGTTTTTGTCAAAGACCTGAGGGCAAACTCGTGAAGCTGCTGAGAACTGATACACACAGACTGGGATCCAGGACATTTTTAGAAAGAGTTTCATTGCTCCTTAGGGGTTCAGGGAAAGTTAAGCAAACATTCGGACGCGCACACATTTTAAAGGCTAATAGGATAGATTTGTTCTTTCTAAGAATCTGTATCTCTGCAAAAAAACGTCAGCGTCAGTGTAATTTCTAATTCTGTTTCAACTGCATCATAGCAAAAGGAACCCACATTTTCTAAGATGTGTGTTTTAGGTCACTGCAGAGCTTAAAGGATAAGTTCGGTTTCTACAGCTTTCACATTGTTTATAGAATGAAGTAGAACAATATACTCAACCAGAAGGCTTTCCTGATCCAAACAGTGCTTCGGGAGATATTTAGATCCAAAATCGAGCGGCGGACATCCGTATAATGGTAGCACATAGGGCATACAGCGCCGCTCCTAAAACTGCATTAATCGTCCAAAAACTCATTAGTTTCACCGATATTTCATCATGGTCCGCTCGGGCTACTCCTCCATTACAGTCTGTGTCGCTCCAGACATGTCTTTGTGATTGTGCTGACCTCTGAACTGAAGAAGAAGAGCGCTTGCTCCGTGCCTGCGCAGTACTCTCTGGAGCGCTGCCTCCGCGTCCTCCTTTCGATGAGCTCCTCTTCTGTAAACTCTGGCTCGAAACTGTAAGGACACCCATCATATTCAAAGTTCTCCTCCACAACATCTTCATCCAATAGATATTTGTCCATTTTGCACAAAGCTGGAAGAAGAAAGTTGTTGAGTAGCCGGCGGTCGCCCCTGAAACAATGAGCTGTACTGCACATGCGCGGAGGCAAGCATTCTTCTTCTTCAGTTCAGAGGTCAGCACACTCACACAACATGTCTGGAGTGACACAGACTGTCGTGGAGGAGTAGCCCGAGCGGACCATGATGAAATATTGGTGAAACTAATGAGTTTTTGGATGATTAATGCAGTTTTAGGAGCGGCGCTAACATGCCCCGTGTGCTACCATTATACGGATGTTCGCCGCTCGATTTTGGATCTAAATATCTCCCGAAGCACTGTTTGGATCAGGAAAGCCTTCTGGGTGAGTATATTGTTCTACTTCATTCTATAAACAATGTGAAAGCTGTAGAAACCGAATTTATCCTTTAAGTTGGAATCTTAAAACTACAATCCTTGACCTCTTGACCTCTTAAATGCTATCACTGTACCGTTGTGTCTTAGTGGACTTTTGTGAAACTGGGAAAAAGAACAAAAATGAAAAGTGTGTCCTCACATTAAGAAACACATTTATGATTATAACACATAAAGTCCAATTTTTTGAGAAACAGGGTCATAGTTATGAGTTACAAAGCAATTACATTGAGACACTTAGTTGTCAATTTAAGATTAAAATTCAACATTTTGAGATACTACAGCAAAAATATGAGTCTACAACATCATTTTAAAATACAGACAAATATTGAGTGAATTCATGAAGAATCTAAGTAAAATAATAAAATAATTATGATTTGCAAGGTAATTTTAATAAGTTATTTAGCCAGTTAAGTCAAAGATTAAATGTAAAATTGGAGGATAGTTAAATTCTTTCGAACAAAAAGTCATAGGGCCCTATTTTGATGGTGTAAACTGTATTGTCTAAGGTATGTGTGGTGGACATGTTTTGAGGCCTGCTTAGCTGGTACTTAAGTTGTTATTTTGAGGATATATGCCAGGGACATGCCAGGCGTTGGCACAAAGCAGATGGATCATGTGCCTCTATCAGAGTGTCTGCTATAAGGCTCCTTAACTCAGTGTGCATAGGGCAGGCTGTGCTTCACTATTTACACAGCAGCCAACTAACAACTAACTACTAACTACTTGGAACTAAAATCAAGACAAAAAGTAAATATTATGAGAGAAGAAATCATTTTATAGGACTTAAGGTGGAAATTATGAGATACAAAAGAGTTATAAGATTGTGGAATCAGACTTTGAAATGTCAAGATTTTTATAGCTAGCTACTTAGTAGTTAATTTGAGAAAAAAAAGTTTAAATTGTGAGACCCTGAAAATGTTTGTAAAGGGGACATATCATGCTTGTTTCTCCTTTTCACTATGCCAGACTAGGATGCCTGTAAAGCATTTCTGCCCTCAGTACAAGTCATTTAGTTCCTTCATTGCCCCACAATAGCGTTCTCAAAATCCTCATTTTAGGCCATTATCAAGGTCTTGTTGAAACGCTCAGTTCTCAGACTGACCTACAGTTACCTCGCAACGTCACAGCCCTTTGTGGTCTGATTGGTCAGTTCTATCGGGGGTAGAGCCAGCCTGTCCTTCTTCTTCTACAGTATTTTCCGGCAGGCTCAAAGCAGCGAGCGTGTACTGAGTCCCCCTACAGGCCAGAGCTGGTAATGAGTGACTGTGAGCTAGGGATCTATATACCCCTGCTGGATGGATGTGTTCCTCGGTGACGGTTTTGTGGCTAACGGACATCACAGAGGAGAAAGTGTTTTATCAGAGTACTCCAATAAAAAGAAAGGTACCTCGTGATGTCACAACGTTTGAAATCTCGCGGACATCTCGCAATGACCTATTTTCAGAGGCATCAAATCTCGTTCTAGGATATCAGAAAAAATACAATATCTTATTTTTTGAAAATTAAGGGGGTGTAAGGTCTTGTTTTCAAATGTATATTATATGTAAGTATTAAATCATGCATCAGCATGATGTGTCTCCTTTAAGTGTTTTGTTAGATTAAAAAACAAATGTGAGGAATAGATTTACAGCAAGATCTATGACAAAATGTATCAAAATTATGAGAAAATTATCATCAGTCTAATTAATCAAAAACTATTATAATATTAAAACAAGTAGTCATTATTTTGAGATTAAAAATAACTATTTGAAATAGAATATCAATATAAAGTGATGCCAAATCATGGTTATGTCATACGTCATCCAAATAACATAGTGTCTTATAGTTTTGAATTTTTTAACATTGTTCTAATTTGGAATATTATATTCTTGATTTATTAATCTGTTTTATCATTGAATGTTTATGATTTAGGAATACAGGGACTTTTCATTGTCACTTCACTTTCTTTTTCTTCTTTTATGTATTCTTTTTTCCACTCTTACAATAGGTTTCAATACAAGCAACATTTGAAACTAAAAAGCTTTTCTTTGAATGATCCGTCCTTTGAAGAACCAACAAACCATTTGTTTATTAGTCTACCAGCTTTAAATGAGTGTTAAGTTGTTAAAGTGTTGAAGTGCAAATAAATAATTATACAGAGTATCAGCAATAAAAACACAAACACGATCAACACTTCACAGCTTTGAGAAAATGCACTCCATTTGTCCATTAGCTATTTATTATTCCTGCAGTTTGCTCATAACAAAAGATTAGTCAGGCTGAAGTGGATGCTTCCTCTTCTGCCCAGACAAACAGTTTCACATCTGAAAGCATCAAAGGGTTGAAAGAGCGAGCTGATATTTTTCTGTGAGTCTATCTGTGGCTCAGTGTCAAAGACGAGCCACCGTTTTCATCTCCATGTAAAGCACGCTGCCTTTTTTAATTTCAGTAGTAGCAGCAAAGGTCCTGCTTCATTAACGGCACCCTTGTGCCTGCAGTCCACATTTGATGAACTCAAGGCTGACATTTGGGTAGTATTTAATAACCCACGCACCCACCTACCCCCACATACTCATGCATACACAGACTCAAGCCGACAAATTTATAAAGCTTTCCTTGAGTCCATTCTTGAATAATAACCTCTGACGTGCGAGCTGTCCTCATACACCCACATGGATTTTTCAAGAATTTACGCAAATTCAGTGTTGAATAAAACATGTAAAATGTGGTCTAAGGACATAAAGACTAACAAGGATGTTTCAAAACATGTGCATCAGCCATATTGTTTGGTTTATGACATGTATAGTGACACATTTTCAAACAATACTCCAGGCTTATCATCACAATACAGTATAAAAGTAATGTATTAACCCTTAGAGCCTGTTTTAATATTTTTTACACTCTGCTCAGTGCAAAGTCTGCCTTTTCCATATGATAGCTTTAAAATATTATATATTGATACTATTTTCCAACCATTATCAGTCAAAATCATACACATCAAATAATTATAAATATCAAAATATTTGAACACCTGCAGTGCAAGTCTTTAACATGATACCACCATATTTTTTACATGAAAAAACCCCAGTTTATTTCATACAAAGCAGATATTTTATTTGTTTCTATTATTTTAACCAAAGATTTGTCAAGGACTAGCAGCAACATTTATTTCTATGCAGCATTACTTTTTGTCCAACACCAAATACTCAGATTTGTACCACCCAGGAGATTAAAACAAACGTTAAAAAATATTATACACAGGTATTTATTCGCAACTTCCCTTGGCTTGATTTTTTTCAACCAACATCGGTCCTTATCACACATATCAAATATTCATAATTAAAAATATTGATATTAAATATTATTTATTGTAACCCTTTAAATGCCAGTTTATAAAGAAAAATTTGCAGTTTTAATGGCACCTTTTTTGTGGTATGACTGCAACAACACAGTGAACACAGTGTATTTTAGACTTACTGTAGGAGCTGAGCTGGAAATAAGAAGGTCAAACAATATTACAACATCTGGCTGAGATTCATGCCATTTCCATGGACACTACACAAACTACACAAACTATAAATAAACTAGAAAGCACTAAACCTAAACAGAGAGACTAAACCTCTGACGAGGTAGCTCAATATTACTGTTAAATCTACAAGCAGTAGTTCTATAATAAATTTATCATCATAATATGATTCCTTGACCCTGAAATCTCACTCCTAGCACTCAGAATCATGTTGATATCATTGTTAGTTTGCCATTTACATATTTGGCCATTTCATTAGGAAGATTCCAGTTCATTATCATTATAGCTGTTCATGTAGATATTAGCATGATCTCCCTGTCCATGGTTGATACATCTATAGTAACTATTTTTATTACCACATAGGCATGAGGTCCCTCTGAAAATGGGATGTCACATCTCAAGAGGCCTTTAACACATTTTACTTAACAGAGACAAATATGGTTGGGATGCACTTGTGGTCTGGGCATCTATGAGTTCGTCACTACCATAAATGCTTATTTTCAGTAAGAATATCATTGCTTATACTTCTATAAAATGATCACCACAACCTTTAGACATGAGGACCCACCTGAAAACGAGATGTAGCATCTCAAGAGGCTAACCTCTAATAAATCAGACGACAGGTCTATGGTTCATGGATCTGTCACTAACTTTAGTTCTTACTTTAGTCCACTTGTCTCCTCTTACCTCCCCTCCTTTGCCCTCACACCCAACGCAGCATCGTGTGGATTTGCTGTTCATCATAAGACTGGGATCCAAATTCAAGATTTCCTGCTGCTTTATTAGAAAGTTTTTTTGCCGCCATGATGGAGGGATTCATGATTGGCTATATGGATTCATGTTGGGTGTTGGATGTTTATATTTGTATATATATGTATATGTGTATCTTTATATGTATATATGTATCTATGCATATATGTGTATCCATAAAATGAAGAGCTTTATGCTCTATTGTAAAGTGTCTTGAGATAACACTTGTTATGAATTGGCGCAATACAAATAAAGATTGATTGATTGAGTTATTGAGCAAAACTGATCGTTTGCTAATGGTAGTTATCTGGATTACCACCAAAACCGAATCATTTTTAAGCTGGGCCATTACCAACATCTTCTGAAATTTTCAGGGAAGTCCATCCCGTACTTTTGTGTAATGTCGCTAACAAACAAACAAACATACAGACAAACATACAGGGCCAAAAACATAACCTCCTTGGCGGAGGCAATGAAGAATAAAAAGTGCATAAAACAGTCCCAAAGGCAGGGGTGTCCAAACTTTTACATCGGGGGCCGCATAAAGAGGAATACTCGGACAACTCAGCTACTTGCTGCACCTTAATTTTAGTGTATTTAAAGGTGCAGTCAGCGATGTGGGAGAAAACGAGAGGAGGGTTTGTTTATATTCGAATTTAGACCCGCCTCCCGAAAGCTGATTGACGTGCATCGTCATGGAAACGGCCGTAGAAACTGCGTAGCTGACGTAGCTAAGGAAACCCTGACTGGTCAGACAACTCGACTGCTGTTATTGAAAACATCACAACAACAGTACATTTTGGCAGATTAGACAATAAGATGGATGCCTGACGGCTGCTACTGTTATGTGAAGCACCACGAAGCTAATGCTGCTTAGCTTACCTATCCAGCAGATGGACGGCGACATCCGCGTCCGTTTTCAGGTCTTTCAGTTCGCGGAGTTCCCTCCACCATCGGAAGGCAACACCAATGTTGACCCGGGTCTTCGCTCTTTCATGGTCATAGCCCTTCTTTTCCACTTTTCACTCCTCTGACCTTTTTCTTTTGGGCTGGTTTCAGCCATTGCTACCGCAACTATTGTATCTCTCTTACGCTAAGACGCCACGCTAACCCACGACTTCTCCCCTCTGTCTGATCTGCGCATGAGTATGATCACCCCCTGGACGTGGGGGGGGTTTACTTTGTTTTGGTAACTCGGACCGAGCCACAGTATTTACCTGCTGAAATTCTGAGTCAAGGCTGTATATTGAGACCATTTTTTTTTTTTCAACATGCTGTCAGTGGAGACATCTTGTGGATGGAGAGGAGAATTACGGTGAATTTCGCAAATACTGCATCAGATTAGAAGATTAGAAGATCGCTGAATGCACCTTTAAATTAAAGTTTTCGGGTTTAGAGGTGGGTTATCTCCTGTCAAGGGGCCCTTGTAACCTATCACTGATTTCACACCTAGCCAGGGCGAGAATGACCTTCTGAGCAGCAGAGATGGGAGACACTGATGGCTTATCTTCACTGTCAGAAACAAAACAAGAGTAAACTGCAAGAGTGTTCATGCTTGAAGATGAAAATTGAAATACACTTTCTAAATGAGACCTTGTGACAAAATAAATATGAGAGAAAAAGGTGCATGATTGATGGTATTTGCTGCAGTTATCAAAATGTCTTTATTCAAACAACTGTTTCAGGGGCCAATTCAAAATGGGTGGTGGGCCATAGTTTGGGCACCCCTGCCCTACGGGTTAAAAAACGTATGTATGAATTGAAAAAGTAAGAAAAAAAAGTAAATGTGCATGTGTGCTTGGCTCTTAAATGGGCACTCAAAATTTGCAGCACCCTTTCACTCCAGAGTAAACACTCTAAACTGTGCATTTTAAATAATTTCACATGGCATTTTGCCAATTCATGGCCAGTTGAAATAAATGAAAAATGTCAATATCTAATCTGCAAAACTCTAAGGTTTGAATAAAATGACCCCCAACAGATAATGCAGGTTGGCTCTGCTCGTCATTTTGTCAGCCTTTGCCTTTATTTTCAGCAGTATCAGGGTCACACTCCTCTCAGTTTCAAAAGTATCTCACTCAGTAATGAAAAGCTTCCTCTATGACTCATGCACATAGTGTAACACATTTCTGCTCATCCTTTCAAGCACTTGTTGGAGAGATCTTTACTCTGACATCACTACAGGTAAAATAAGCTGTTCCTTTGCATTCATGCAGACGCCTCCGCACAACTTCAGGAACATATGTCTCAATAGTATGCAACCACCTGATGAAAGAAAGCGGCTGTGCTGTTTTTCACAAGGGCGGGAGAATGTTGTGAGGAAAGAAAACGGGAGAATGAAACATTTACTGAGCAGGAGCTGCCAGAATCCGTCTCAATAAGTGATGAACAGCCTTGAAAATGAAACTTTTTTACCCTCCTTGCTTAGAAGGTGGTTTGTTATTGTACCAGTAGACCTCAGTAACACTGGGCTGTTGTGGTTGGTTTCTGCCTTAATCACTTGTTGTTGCCTGCTGTGCAGCATCTGACTCTCTGCTTTTTAGTTTGGTTTAACTTCATTCATTCTTCACGGCATGGTGTTCATTTATGCTGGCATCTGGTTTGGAAAAACTGATTATATTTTTGTGAGCTAAGAAGCGGATCGTGAGGCGAGGGCAATTTACAGAGGAAGGATGCAGAAGAACAGCTTTTAAACAAACGTACATTTTTTAAACTACTCGGAAAAGTGAAATTTAAGAGACTCTGTCATGAGGGGACAGCATGTAAAGTCTTGGCTTAACGATCCTCTGTTCAAATGCAGTTTTGTGTGGGCCTTGATACTATTGGTTATGGTTATTTTGCAACAAACAATAACTTGTCTTTATTCTTCTTCCACCAGATTATCATGCAGGTGCTTTCTTCCAGCAGCAACAGTAACATCATACAACATGCTATAATTAATTTACATAAATTACATAATGTCAGTTAAAGGTGCTATGAGGACAATCTATTACCGGCGACATTAGGACTCTGCTACCCATGAGCACGTGCGGTGGCTGTCGTAATGCTGCATTCCAGTAACCTTGGAACTGGGAGTGACATCATCTCCGACTTATCGGTGTTCCAGTTGAAGTCGGAAAAAACATGCCGATCTGCCAGGCTATTGTTAGCTGTTGTTAGCACAGGGTTGGCAAGGTTTCACCGAGTTCCCAGTAGGAAATTCCGACTTTGGGGGACGTTCCAGTTGCAGTTTCCTACTCGGAACTCCTACTCGGAATTCCTACTTTTGACTACAACTGGAACGCACCAAAAGACCCAAGCCAAAGTGTGTTTTTGTTGTGATGCTAATAAAGCGTGCAGCTCAGACCTTCCTCAGAACTCTGCATTGCTTTATAACTTCTTATTCAACAACTTACAGGATGCAAAGCAACGAGGTAATGTATCTCTTTCTAGTTACATAGTCGTAGTTTTTTATGTGTGACAACAAGCAATTTTTGGAAAACTTAGTATCGTAGTTTTGTAGTCGGCTATATATCGCTGCTTACAGCCAGGTGCTTTAAGAATTGTCTGAATAATATAAATGTACTCGAGTTTTAATTGTCTTGTTCCCGAAGTTGAGTATCCAGGCCAGTCCAGCCCTGTCCAACCCGACCGGAAGGCTAAGGAATAGCATTTATAGATAACCTATTTTGATGCTATAAAACTCATCTTAAAGTGTGTATTTTGATCAGGCATATATCTAAAAGTGAGACTTTTTTGTAATTACTTAGAAACTCCTCACAGTCCCTTTAAAGAGCACTGTGCAAAGTCCAAAAATTGGACCACCATTTTGTTGTGTGATTTTGAAATACCTGATTGAAGACAACGAATACTGCACTTAAAATGATGCAGTTTTATGCTAGAAAGCAATGTGCTCAGATTTCTACAAGTTCTTTCTGAACATAACATCCCTTAATAACTAGAAATCATGATGTAGCTTTCATCGGAAAAAAATGATCTGTTGCCCTTGCTTTTACAGTCCCCTAATTACCACGTAATAAGTTGTAATTGTGGGTTATTACTAGGTAATAACACTGATAATTAGGACATAATTACAAATAAAGTACGGCTGAAAATATTTTAAGGACTCCTTCACTAACATCAAATTAATCTAAGTACCATGTAGTTCTGACTATATTAATATCTTAATAAATCAGATGTCACTTTGTAAATTATTTGGTATTTTTTTGGTAATAAGGAGAGAATAACTGATAACAGCATAGTCATAAGATGGTAATTATGTAGAAAATTTTGTTTATGCATTACAATGGTGCTCACTGCTGTTTTTCTTATTTTGCTAGTCTCTTTGTGGTTGTGTGGCACTTTGTGTTTTAAGATGTGCTTAATAGATTCATTTTGACTTGACTTGATATTGATTTTGACATTATGCATTCTAGCAGGCCTTGCCTTCTGTCAGACTTTTACTGTGGCTTGATGGGTCAGAAGGCTTAGCCAATGCTTGTGAAAATGTTGCTGCACATTATACTTAAGGCTCATTTATGCTCGTCATACGCATGAAAAAGTATGCGTCCGTTTCAAACGATGGTTCTGTCACTGTGCACTTACTCCCATGCGTCTTTTGCTTTGGCAATGGATGTTGACCATTGCATCCACCAGGGGGCACGAACCTGTCTCTCACCAACCTCCACTTCTCCTTTGCATCCAACGAGCTAACATTTAGCTCCTTCCCGATCTCCTGCCAGCTGTTTTGGAGTTTGATTTTGTTGTGATGTCCCGGACAAGTAACATAATATATATGTTTATGATTTCGCACCAGCTCACACAACTTTTCTTTGAAGAGCCCCGCCATATTCTTCGTTTCTCTAGAGATGAGTACCAGAGTGACAGTAGCAACACATGGTTTCTGGTGGTACTGCTCCGTCTGGTCCGTATCCGTAAGCTTCAGGGATACGTGCAGAAATACAGACGAAAAGAACGCAAAGCACGGACAGAGAGCCCTGTCCGTATCCGGATCTGTATTTAACATTGAGCATAAATGAGCCTTAAGGAGATAAATTTAAATAATCAACAAAACAACTGTTGTGCTGTTAGTATTTTTTGGTGACATGTTCTGATTACAGTGCATAGCTTTGTTTTAATGACACATATAGCAGGAGGAAGAGAAGGAATGTATAGAAGAAAATGATCTACAGGCAGCAGTTCTGACCCTGCAGGTGAAAGTAGTTTCAGTTCTGCACCGATGGTACACTCAGATTATAAAGTCAGACAAGTGTTTCATGTTGCACCACTGGAAATACTTTTGATTTACAACAGACTGACCTGATGTTTGGTGTCATGCTGGGTTTTCAGACACAAATCACCCAACAAAGGCAGAGCATGACAGGACACAGAAACAATGGTGCTTTCAACAACTTTTTCGGCAAACAAAGTGCACAATGGAGGTGAGAACAGAGAGTGTAACTCACAGGTGCATAGGCTTTATAATTTGAAAAACAGAAGCAGGGTTGTGCTTCACCAGGTATTAAATACAAAAGTACATGCTTCTTGTGTGCCACTGTTGCACAGAACATTTCCACTCACTTAACATTTTCAAGCTACTCAGTCAGTCATATCTCTAATTAGTGTTGTTCTTGAAATAAGTGGGGCTGATATTCCACTGGCGAGCTGCTACAGGCCTTCATATAAACAATTTAAGTCAGACTATCCAACTTGACTGACAGAATTCAGCAGTGAAAGAGCATCTGACACAAGAGGAGCTCAAATTGGCACACTATGTCCCCAAAGGACACTAAAATAGAAACAGAAAATCAAACTATCAAACTTATTTTGTCTGTGGAGTGAACAGGCCTCACATCCAGTTAGGACAAATGTTATATAAACTTGTGCAGATGGGATCCCTGGCTTATTATATAAAGTCAACTGTCATGTTGAAGTTGTCACAGGAGGGAGATGGAAATTTTAAAACTTCTCCGATAAAAGTTACATCAACCAAAGTTAGAGAAACTCAGCTGCTCACCTCTCATCTCTGGTTGAAGCTCTTCCATTAAGGATGAGGATGTTGTTTGCTCTCAAACCAAAATGACCAATCAGTCTACAGAATAGAAAAAGGAATAAGTTGAATAATACAAACCGACCGTTATTGTGTATGTCTTTATTTCAGGACATTAGTTTTGCTCCCTTTACAGAACACAGACCTTATAAAATACCAAAGTCCAGCAGAAGACACTGCTTTGAGTCCCTGTCTGCAGCCATTCAGCATGTCTGCTAGTATTGTGAGCATTCATGATTATTTGCTTGCTGATACTCAGTCTACAAAAATGGCTGAGCAGATGCCATTTAATAATATTAATGTGTAATAAAATGCTTGTGACTATGCAACTAATTTAGCTCTGCAAGTGGCTGGCCTTAAATATGGCCTGTGGCTCTTTTACCCCATGTCATTTCACTTTCTCTCTCTCCCCAATTTTCAACCATAGCCTCTGTTCTGCCCCGCAAATGAAGGTATTTAAATTTAATAAAAAAGGAAAGATGTATAAAAAAAAAAGGATAATAATAACAAACCATTTGTTTGCCAGATACGTAGCATGAATTCTGAGAATATTCACCCCAAGGGCAGCGTTATTGTTGACAGAAAATCAAAGTTGAAGGCTTTAGCCTGGCTGAACAAAGACTGTTGATGGACAGCATGACTATTACAAAAAACCCCACTCCTATCTGTCTTAATACGAAAGAGTGAGTGTTTTGGTTTGATATAATATTAAATCCATCCATACTATATACAACATATTCATGATTCAAATTGTTCCTCACATTCTGGAAAAGCAAGTTGTTAATAATTTAGATGTAGTGTGAAATCACCTCATGTTGTTCTGATTTTGACCTTAAACTCTTTAAATAGCTCCATGCACAACAATATGTAGACACTGCTTCCATGCTGACCCATTGCTGATCTATGCCGCTGCAGCACATGTCAAGGCTATGCCATGTACCTTCAATAAGCCCACTTCAAAAATCCAGAACTATCTCATTATGGATAAACATTGGTTCTTTAAAATATTTGATTCCTAATTAGCTTTAAAGGGACTGTGAGGAGAATCTGTTTCCGCCGACATTAAGACTCTACTACCCATAAGCACGTGCGGCGACTGTCGTAATGCTGCGTTCCAGTAACCTTGGAACTGGGAGTGACATCATCTCCGACTTATTGGCGTTCCAGTTGAAGTCGGAAAAAAACATGCCGAGCTACCAGGCTATTGTTAGCTGTTGTTCGCACGCCCTGCGTTGTATGAAGGATGTGATGATCACTATGGCAGCATTTTTGTAAATATAAGTCTAACAATACGATGTATACAGCTGATCTAGAGCGACACACCCCAGTCAGAAGTGCAAATAAATTGATTATTACAGGAGCTAAATAACTGTTCACACTGGGGGTATCCATCTTCGATTGTCAACTCGGGGGTGGGAAGGTTTCACCAAGTTCCCAGTAGGAAATTCTGCCTTCGGGGGACGTTCCAGTTGCAGTTTCCTACTCTGAACTCGGAAATTCCTACTTCAGAATACAACTTGAACACACGACAAGCCAAAGCGTGCATTTGTTGTGATGCTAATGAATGCAGCTCGGACCTTCCTCAGAACTCTGCATTGCTTTACAACTTCTTTTTTCAACAACTTACAGGATGCAACGCGATGAGGTAATGTATCTCTTTCTAGTTACGTAACAGTAGTTTTTGATGTGTGACAACAAGCAATTTTTGGAAAACTTAGTATCGTAGTTTTGTAGCCGGCTATATATGACTACTTACAGCCCGGTGCTCTCAGACGTGTCCGAGTAATATAAATTTGCTCTAGTTTTAATTGTCTTGTTTCCGAAGTTGAGTATCCAGGCCAGCCCAGCCCTGTCCGACCTGACCTGAAGGCTAAGGAATAGCATTTATAGATAACCTATTTTGATGCTATAAAACTCATCTTAAAGTGTGTATTTCAATCAGGCATATATCTAAAATCTAGACTTTTTTGTAATTACTTAGAAACTCCTCACAGTCCCTTTAATCTTGAAAGGCTGAATCACCTGTTTTATTCTTATTCAAAACTTGTATTTTTTTTTATTATTTATAAATTCTTTTCGAAAATGTTCACAATAAATGTATCGAGTTATACAACAGCAGCATGACTGTGTTTGTTGTTGTGTTCCTGAATACATGGACATCATTGTAGTGATGGATTTACTGATCCAGAGATAATGTAACCAGACAGTGACCTTAACCAGGAAACAGAGGGAGAAAGAGAGAGCGCAGGTGCTGACCAGGACAAAACAGAAGGGAAGAAAAACAGTGGGAGCAGAGGTATGTCTCTCAAAAGCTTTGAAAACAAGCCAAACCTCAATTTCTTTTAAAGGACAAATAAAGGTAAGAATGAGACATGATTTAGTATGACAGACAAGTACAGAGAGTTTGAGAGTAGAGATGAAAAATACCAATAAGATGAAGTAAAAAAAGACGTTCATTACAGGTTAAAGTCAATCAGACACCTCTGCCCTCATGATATCAGGTCGAACTCTGGAGGCTCTCCCATACAATTTAGATTCAGATCTCCATGTTCTTTTTGAGAAAAGTCTGAGAGAAGCAGTGTAGTGAAAGCCTTTTATAACCTTGTAAGCTTTGTTCCCACAGCAGTAATTGAGCAATGCTTGGGTTTAAGGATAATTCAGAATATGTCTTTTCAGAGACCACACTCTTCTCTCTCAGCCTTCATTTTGAAACTCTCACTGCATGCAAATTTGTCACTCTTACCACATTCACACTTGCAATGAAACACTGAAACTGTCTTGACTTGCTGATGAGCCACATGTGTGAACACAAACACAAACAGCAGCCCATCTGCTTCAAGACTTGACGGCCAGTGTTTCTATGCCAGAATCACAGAATCTGCCACAATGAGGGAGAACTGCTCTCTCAAGCTCTGAACACGTTCGGACCCAACAATATCCTGTGGTTCTCCTGGAAAGAATCTGATTTTACTCTCTGAAGGAGGTCGATGAGCTGATACGACCCAGAAATTTCAACACTATACGGAGCTGTTGTCACCATGGCAACCAGAGCCGCATCCTTGGACCCTGCGGGAAGTTTCAGGGAAAAAAAGTTTAAAAGGCTACCAAAGATGCTCATGAAAGAAAGAATTATCTATGGTTGAATCTGCAGCTAACAATAACCAGCAAATGCACTTAACCTTAAAGCCTGAAACACAAATTATAGCCAGAAAATTCAAATCTTTTGAAGCCAAAATGTTTATTTCACTTTATATATACATATATGTATATATATATATATATATATATATATATATATAAATATATATATATATATATATATATATATATCTATATGTATATATTAGTGCTGTCAAATGATTAAAAAAACTATCTAATTAATTACCGGATTTATAATTAACTAATCTAATTAATCTCATTTTAATCTCATATCTGCTTAAAGTACCCAAATAAAGAATTTGAATTCCAGGATATTATAAAATTGTAGTGCATGACTAATCAAATGAATACACTAAGAAGTGAAGATTTGTAAATCCACATTTTTATTGGTGACTAAATAAAACCAAAGTCAGGGCAACTTGTCCAGAAAATTCTAAACTCAATCAGGCAACTCAAATTACACTTTCAGTGTGTTTCATAAATCAAATTCAAAATAAGAAAAAGGTCGAGGACATCCAGCAAAACAATTAGGCCTGATGCATTATTAAAGAATTCAGTAAATATAGATAAATAAATTCAAAAATAAAATAAGACTAAGGGCCCTAATTTCATGGCGCAGCGCAGGGGGCGCAAGCCTGGCGCAC